>QXEO01000454.1:1989706-3291957 GCA_007115705.1 Dactylis glomerata | reverse complement strand
GATGCTTCATCACTTGATGTTACTTGATTCGCAATTTTCTGCGCCTAGCTCAAAGACGTTAAAGAAAAGCACTCTTGGGAGATAACCCAATGTTTTATTTTCAGTACTTTTTATTTTATTTGAGTCTTGGAAGTCATTACTACTGTAATGACCTCTCCTTATCCTTTTTATTTCATTGTTGTGCCAAGAGAAGCCTCTAATTCGAGTGAGGTAAAGATTTGAGGATGTTGCTGTCCTGAAACTGTTTTCGGTGCTACACCGTAAAAATTCGTGAAAATTCTCTGTATATATTTTGGACCTGCGATTTCTTGTGCATATGCCCCAGGTTATATCCAAACTTTCGTTAGTTGAACACTTTTTGATTTGAGCAAAAGAAAACCCCTTAAAAATTCGACCTTTGTCAGCTGTTCTATTTTGACAGATTTCTGCCACTATTCGTTTTTGCCGCTTTATCGCTTTCTTTTTGAGTCTTTTGATCACGGAACTTTTGGGGAAGTTGCTACAGTAGTATATACTTTATATGTGGTGGTTTTGGGTTGAAACCTGAAGCAAAAAGAGGTTGATTATATGATATGCTTACACTAATGTTGCTAATAGATTTGTGTTTAGTTTTGTATGAAGGAAGTTTTCAAGTGTAGGGATTGGAGAATGATGAGATAAGTTGAAGAATGGATAAAAGCTCAAGCTTGGGGATTCCCATGCATCACCCCAAGAAATATCCAAGAAGTACAAGCGTCAAAGCTTGGCGATGCCCCCGAGGCACCCCTTCTTCATCGGCAAAAATCAGGTCACCTTTCAAAACACTATATTTTTATTGCTTCATGCACTATGTGTTTTTCCTGGAGCGTCAGTTGTTTTAGTTTTCTTTATTAGTTTAGTTTTGTTTGCTGCAATAAATGGTTGGACCCCAACAAATTTCTTTTGGAGAAGTTGCCTTGCTTTTCATTTGCCAAGAACGCTCTAGTTTTCACTCTTATCAAAAACCGTGTGTTCTTCTTTTTCTGCTACTGCTTTTGGTTTTCATTTTCGCCTTGATTTGCGTTCAGACCTTGTCATATCTTTTCATCACGGTGTATTTTTGCCTCTGATCTTTATTTGTTTTCATCAAAAGAGGTGTCTTAAAAAAAATTAAATGGTGTTGGAAAAGAGAAAAAGCTTTATGTAAAAAAGTGGTACAAGAAGGAGCTTGTGTAGAGTGTGGCTTAGGCTTTTTCATGTCATGCGTGATGTCTTTTTGATAGTATGCTTAGTGGTTTTGTTGTAGCATGACTTGTCTCAAATAACTGAGATTGCTTAATGAGCCTTTGAAAAAAAAATCATGCATTGTTTTTATTGTTTGGAAGCATTATTTTGGTTTTCTCCTTGATGCTTTATTTGGGCTGACTTGGCACATGCTCACACATGTTAGACTCATACAAAGTCACCAATAGCCTCTATGATCATTTAGTTTTTGACTTTTGATGCCATCTTATGCTTCTTTTAATGTCGCTTTGTCGCTTTGCATGATTATGGCCATTATTGCTCTCTTAGTTGGTCGCTCCTAGTCTTTTGCTAGCCCTCGCCTTGTACTGAGTATGAGCTCTACTCGTGCATCCAACACCTAAAAACCAAAGTTTGCCAAAGTGTCCACCATACATACCTATTAGCAATTTGCTATTCCAAGTACATTTGACTTGCTTTTATTTTCTCTTCAAATTAAACTCTTACCAGTGTTATGCGAAAATTGGTCAGTAAAGCTCTCACGAACCGGAAGGAACACTTTACTTTTTCTTGTTCTTAAAAATTTGACATTGTGGTCTCTTATGTTGAGTTGTTATGCTTGCAAGTTGTAAGTTGGATACTAGCCCAACCATGCTGTCATGGGGCAAGATTTCAACATTGCACTTCTTATTTGAGTTGATATCGTGATCTTTTGTTTATGGATGCCCGCGGTGTGAAATGAATTGGGAATCTTACGGGAATCATGGAGTTTGTATATGTGTTAGGGAAACGTCTGGGTCGCCAATCTAAGCCATGCATAATTCATGGTGGAAATTTGCTGCATACCCATGGTGGACATTCGACGATGCATCTCAAAATAAAAAGCTAACCAAATGGCAAATAAAAGAGATGTCGAGGTGTTCATTGTCTGCTTGTCCTGTCATTTTGATGTGGGCATGTTCCATGTCATCGGGTACGGAGGTACCCCGTTGGCGGTTCTTGATGATACATATATACTTACAATGACAAGAGCCTTGCTTGGGACTCTAAGTAAAGTAGCATGAGGTTTGGATACTCGTATTCACGGGGCACGAGGTTTTCGACTTATGATTTGTCAAGCATATGCATCATAATTGTTCTCGCATTAACTCTAACCATTCAAGATGCTTATGATGGGGGCAATGAGAGCTCAAAGCCGGTAAGTACCATAATTTTTGAAGGTTATAAAACTTGCAATCACTGCTTCCCTCTGCGAAGGGCCTTTCTTTTACTTTTATGTTGAGTCACCACCTTCTATCTTTATGCACCATTAAGAGAGTATAGTTGTCATTCTTAGTATAATGTGCATTGTCCCGAAGTTTTTATTGATTGATTCATATTGTTGGTTTCACTTGTTCTCAAATTATTTGTATCTAGTCGCCCTCTTAAACTTGAAGGTGTCCTATACATTTATGTTTTGCTCTCTATGAAGGACAAGCTGAAAACCATTTGTATATTTTTCCTTATGATTTGAACACACGTTTGACTTTCATTGTTTTATTTTCATGATCCTTTGTTTGTGTTCATTTTCATATTATAACATGGTTGCTAAGTTTCTATTGTTAAGATTATATCTTTCATGCCCATGTTTTAAGTTCTTATGATCCCGGCTCACAAATGCTTACATACATGATCTAGATTGTGTAGGTGCATGTCACCTCAAAAATTATTCTTTTGTTATCACTTACCAACTCGAGGACGAGCAGGAGTTAAGCTTGGGGATGCTTGATACGTCTCCAACGTATCTATAATTTTTGATGCTCCATGCTTGTTTTTACACTATTTGCCTACTGTTTCGTTACACTTCATGGCACTTTTATGCATTTTCCGGAACTAACCTATTAACAAGTCGCCACAGTGCCAGTTCCCTGTTTTCTGCTGTTTTTGTGTTTCAGAAAAGCTACACAGGAAATATTCGCGGAATTGAACGAAACAAGTTCCTGAAGTCTTATTTTTCCCGGAAGCTTCCAGAGATCCGAAGAGGAGACAGACGGGGGCCACAAGGGCCCCACACACCAGGGCGGCGTGGCCCATCCCCTGGCCGCGCCCCCTACATGTGAGGTCGCCTCGGTCCACCTCTGACGATGCCCCTTCGCCTATAAAGACCCCCCGACGGAAAAAACCTAAGGACCCGATCAATTTTCTAGAACACATCGCGATCCGCCGCCGCCGTCGACCCGAAGATCGGGAGGGTCCAGAAGCTCTTCCCGGCACCCTGCCGGAGAGGGGAATCGCCACCGGAGGTCTTCTTCATCGCCATGCTTGCCTCCGGAGCGATGAGTGAGTAGTCTACCTTAGACTATGGGTCCATAGCAGTAGCTAGATGGTTGTCTCCTCCACCATGTGCTTCCTGTTTAGATCTCATGAGCTGCCCTACATGATTGAGATCACCGTTATGTAATTCTACATGTTTGGTTTGTTGGGATCCGATGAATATTGGTGTTATGATTGAGTTGCTATACTGAAATATATCTTATGTTATCTCTATGTTGTTTATGATCTTGCATGCTCTCCGTTGTTAGTAGCTATCTTGGCCGAGTAGTTGCTAGTGACTCCAAGAGGGGGTATTTATGCTCGATAGTGGGTTCATGCCTCTATTTAATCTGGGGGAGTGACAGAAACCTCTAAGGTTGTAGATGTGCTGTTGCTACTAGGGAGAAAACAACATTCATATGCTCGAGAGCATATGCTTTGTTTACATTATACACTTTGCTTAATGCAATTATCTGTTGTTCGCAACTTAATACTCATGGGGTGTTCAGATGATATCCCCGCGAGTGGATTATTAGTCATAGATGCAGTTGGATGGCGGTCTATGTATTTTGTTGTAATGCCCAGAGTAAATCGCATAGTGATCTTCTTGACATATCACGTTATCTTTATTCTATCAATTGCCCAACTGTAATTTGTTTACCCAGCATGTGTTATTTATCTTATGGAGAGACACCACTAGTGAATTATGGACCCCGGTCCTATTTCCATCATATTGCTATCACATGTTTACTTTACTCGCACTATTTACTTTACTCGCATACTATTATCACTTTCCACTCGATACGCTCATACACTTTGTTTCAAGCAAATCGGTGAGATTGACAACCTCATCGCAAGTTGGGAACAAAGTACTTGGTTGTGTGTGTGCAGGTTCCACGTTGCTGCTCGCAAAGCAAAGCTTGGACGAGGCGCCATATAAATTGTCCGAAGCTGTCGCGAAGCTTGCAAGCATCACCTTCAGTCGTATTGTCTGCTCTTCTCCTGATCGACATACCTTGGTTTCTTAACTGAGGGAAAACTTGTTGTTATATTCATCAAAACCTTCTCTTGGGGTTTTCCAACTGGCCGGTCATTTACTACACATCTTTCATACTATCATCACCGCGCCACCACGGTCTTGTGATGTTAACAATAAAGATGAAGACAAAGGCAACAAGTTGAAGATAAACAAGATAAAACATTATGCCCCAGACAAGGAAAATGGTTCAGCTATTGTTTTCATATCTATCGGTTTTTGTAATACCGGTGTTAGGGTTACCTGAGTTTGATGAAGCATTGGACCAGGTCACCCCAACCCCGTTTCAAGCCACATCGGCCAGCGTTAGATGAAGCTTGGTGGACGAAGAAATTAGAGTTCATCACCTACCCCCATGGAAAACACCACCTTAGGGCAAGAGGAATAAACCTGCTCGCGGGAGCTAGAGGAAAGGGAGGAGAGGACGCCGCTCGACAAAGAACAGGAGGAGGAACAGTTGGCGAAACCACAATAGTAGATCAACCACATATATAGTGGAGGCAGAGATGAAGGGAGGTAGCGGTGGTTAGCGATACTAAAACTGTTTGCTACAACCAGTTGAGATAGAGAGTGTTTGCTTTTTTAATTGCAATTTTCTCTTAAATGGGTGATCCCTGATTTTCAATAATCGAAACCGACTCTTACGGTAGTCATCAGCAATGCACAAAAAAGGATAAAATAAGCTTTTCTTTTCAAATTTGATATTTCACAATGTTTTTCTTGTGAAACTTTACGTTTACACTCAGGTGTTTGATTTCGAATAGCCTTGTACCGGATATGTACACAAATCGATCGCTGATATCTCAACTAATGGATCGTTGATGTCTCAACAAATCGATCCCCATTCCCAAATATCTGGAATAAATAAATAAATAAACAAATAATTAACCTCGTACGGGGAATGCGTTCTCCAGTGTGTTGTGTGCGTGGCGTGGCATTCTTTGTCCCTACTCTACGTCTAGCGCGATCATCGCCTGCGATTTCCAATGCTTGGCCTTCTCGAACCCATTGACGCAGTACTCGAAATCGTTGACGGCGGCGTCGATCTCCTCCTCGGTGTTCATGACGAAGGGGCCGAGCTGGGCCACGGGCTCGCCGATGGGCTCGCCGGCGATGAGCAGGAACCGGAGCGGTCTGTCGTCCGACGCGTTCCACACCTCGACGCCGTCGCCGCCCTTCGCGAGCAGCACCAGGTGGTGCGCGCCCACCACGGCCTTCTTCTCGGCGCTGGCCCCGAACGCCGCCTCGCCCTCCAGCACGTACACGAACGCGTTCCACGACGCCGGCACCGGCTGCCGCGCCGGCGCGGCGGCGTTCGCGCGCACCGTGAAGTCCAGGTACATGGTCGGCGTCCGCGTGCTCACCTGCGACCGGACGTCCATTGCCTGCCCCGCGATCACGCGCACCGTCACGCCGCCGTCCGCCGACGCCGTGGACGCGATGTCCTTGCTCTGTATCTCCTGGTACCCCGGCTCGACCCTGCAAGCGCACGTGTTAACCGAGTGCTAAGCTGGGCTTTGTTCCGTGTTGCGTCGAGGTGACGCCATCGGACATGACGTTGGAAGAAGGAAAGAAGAAAGAGAAGATAATGAGATGCTTACATTTTGTTGTGGGAGGAGAGGTTGACCCAGAGCTGGAGGCCCCTGGAGATGGCGGGGCCGGCGGGCATCTCCGAGTGCACGATGCCGCGGCCGGCCGTCATCCACTGCACGTCGCCGGCCTTGATCGTGCCGCGGTGGCCCTCGAAGTCCTCGTGCGTCACGGCTCCCTGCGGCAAGAGAAAAGGTCGTCAGGTTAACCACTCTGCCATCGTTTTCCTATGAAACATCCTACTCCTACTTTCTAACCCTCTTTCACACGACTTGTTGGTCGATTAGTAGTAGAAGATCTAAACGCAGATATCATTTTGTTATACTCGTAGAGTTGATTTCCGAGTGAGAATTCAGGTGGCGCTAATCCTTGACGCGAGCGCCCGCTGGTTGGTTGGTGTAGTGCCGTAGTAGAGGCGCTACCAAAACCAGTTCCCCTTTCAGATGGATTATTATTGGAGTGAATGACAAGAAAAGTTCCAAGTTGCAAGTTTGACAAATGAAACGCGTTAAATTAACACTCAAAAAAAGGCGTTAAGTTTCTGGAGCATGTTTGGCTGTCAAAGGCGCTGCTATCATTCCATACCAATGGGAGGAGTGGTTTAGGAAGAAATGCTGATGCCGCAAGTGACAAGTCGCAAGGTACTGTATGTGGTAGCTAGCTAGTACTTTGATGGCGGCTCCATCAAACTGAAGGTTATCAGTTCAACATTGCCGTTCAACCAGCAAATGAATAAACAGAATTCAGACGTGCAATACCTCGAGCATGTAGGTGACGGTCTCGAAACCTCTGTGCGGATGGTCAGGGAACCCAGCCGGAGCAGCAACTGCAACAAATTTTAACAAGGAATCAACTAACCGTCTTCAGAATTCCAATCAGATTGAAACATCTGAAGCAGACCAAGGGAAGAAGTGGAACCAAACGGCGCTCACCTGAGAACTCGTCCAGGACGAGGAAAGGGTCGAAGTACCTCAGCTCGAACCTGCACGCGGACACAAATCAATCAGCAACCAAACCAAAGAAATGGTGCTCTGCATATTACGCAATGATCGAGGCGACGGCGACTCACCTGCCGATGCTGCGGCGGACGACGGCGCCGACGCCCTCGTGCTGCGGCCGCGCCAGGAACTTCCTCGCCACCTGCCGGGGCTTCTCCACCGTCGCCGTCGACATACCAGCCATTCTCGTCGAATGTCCTGCTCCTTCTCCAGCTCCTGGGTGTGTGTGTTTACGGAAAGTCCCAGCCTATATATAGCTCCACGCCACGGCTCGCCTCGATTCCGTTACGCGGCGCTGGCTGCCTGCCGTTCTCGGGGACGAAAGGGACACTTCTCTTCCTCCGATCCGATGGTGTGGCGAATCGCCCAGCTCGTTTCCTAGACTTTTTTCTCTAATCCATAAACAAATGCATACATAAAGCCCGGGGGCGCATCGCTCCAAAAAGTCTCGGTGTTCGACAGCGATCTGCCGCTGTTCCCGCCGGCGGTCACGCTGACGCCATGCGCACGCACCGCCGCGGCCGCCGCTGCGTACGTCGGCCTTGTGCCAGCGTCGCGTCAGCACCGTGGACCGTGGTTAAGGCTTAGTTAGTCTCCTCAGCTTGATGTTTACCGCCGAATTACCGAATAGTAATATTCCGATGATGGACTGGACACCTTGACTTGACTTTCACGTAGGGGTAAACGAAGGGTGGTGCGCAACGTGGACAGAGTTACTTGTTCTTCCAAGCGACGGCTCCATGATGGTTATTGTAAGCCGGCGGTTAATCCACGACTCTGAGTGACGGGAGTAGGGAGATAGTTTTTTCAACCGGCCGGCCTGTGGTAAGATGACGTACAAGTGAGCTCACTCGCGCCAGCCGGTTCACCATCGTTTTACCAGTTCTCTGGTGCACGTCCTCTGGCTCTGTGTGGATTAATTTAGCCTCGTGGCCGGAGCGCTCATGCCTTGGGCAATTGCCATGTGCGATCTCCTGACGCGATCATACGCTCGCGTTGACGTACACTCGGTGGCGCCGTGTACTGTCCATATCACATGGGACAGCTTCTCATCTTAATACAATGTCATCAGTTTTATAATGTGTGGGTTCAAGTGTCTACTTGAGTTGTTTATGCTTCGTGCTTAATTTTTTTATATTAGTTGCCGCTAATGTAGATATGTATGGACATATTTTAGTACTATGCGCGTTCACTCATTTCTGCGATAAACCGAAGGTAGCATATCCTTAGCAGACTAAGCAAAGTGAGGATCCTATTGGAGATTTTCTTTTGGAAATGGGCGCAAAAGATTTATCACCATTCATTAATTAAGAAGGAGAGTTATGACAAGAATAAAAGAAACAACAACAGACCACTCTCCCAAATTACAACTTCCGAATGCTTCGCTCCGTACTTAATCTAAAGCCTCGCCTCACCCTTAATCCATTGGTGGAAAAAAGGCCTTCAATCCCGGTTTGTAAGGCCCATTAGTCCCGGTTGGAGCAACCGGGACTAACAAAGCGGGACTAAAGGCTTCAGCCTTTAGTCCCGGTTGTTTACGAACCGGGACCAATGGGCCTCCACGTGGCCCGGGTCATGTGCTGCGGCTGGAGGACCTTTGGTCCCGGTTCGTAACACAGACCGGGACTAAAGGTCCGTTAGGAATAAAATTTGTATTTTCTTTTCTGGAATTTCTCTATTTTCTTTATTTCTCTTTTTTTTATTTCTCTAATATCTAATCACCTCTATTCTCATATCAAATTAGATACTTATGGCTCTCACTCCATTCTCATGTCAAATTACATACTTATGGTCCTCACTTCTCGGTCGGTCACCCATCCTCACACTGCTCCACCCTTAGCACGCTTAACTTCCCCATTCCTTCCATAGTAGCTTCCAATATTGTGCTCGCGACTTCTTGATATTGGTATGCTACCAATTTTATTAACCTATACACTTTGGAAACATATAATATTACTTTTTTAAATTCCAAATAAATTCACAAAATAAGCAACAACGATTAAGTAATAATAAGCATGAATGAATTCCAAATAATTTTTATACATAATTTAATTATTAATTTTTAATAATTAAAATATTCAAAAAAGGCCAAAAACTTGAAAAATCCAAAATTCGAAAATTAATAGACTTGCTAACCAAACAAGAGGGAGTACATTTTTTCATATATATATGCACTCGCACACCACACCACACACACATCTAGCTAGTAGCCTTCTAGGTTCCAATAACTTCTAGCAATCTCAAAGCCCAAGCGAGCGTCTAGAGCGGCATACAACACTTGCTTGTCGTTTAATGGAAATTTGGCCCAACCATATATAAGTTCATCATCATCATCTTCTTCTTCTTCCTCGTCGCCCTTCTTCTTGTTCTTCTTGATCCTCTTCTTCTTCTCAAACTTTGTCCCGATAGTAGCATTGGACAGATCGTATAGACTCGGAATTGGTTTCTTGGTGGGGTTCGGCATAATCACTTGGAGGTCGTACACCGACGGAATTTGAATTTCGTATGATTGCAGCATGCGCATGTCATTACCGATAGCCGTGCCGCAGAATCTAATGGTGGGGTCCCCCAAGAAATCCCTGAGCAGCTGCGGCACATGATCGGCCCGACATATTTGGAAGACCAAAACCTCGGACGCCACCGAGAGTTGAAGGACGGCGGCACGCTGATGGGGCTTATCGCGAGGGGTGGTGAACTCGCAGTCCAAGCCCACACATTTGATCAGTGCAGCGTCGAGGAACCGCTGCTTGACAGCGTGGAGCCACATTTCCACCGTTGATACACGGAGGGTTTCTGTGATGGTGAATTCCATCCCTTCGGCGGTGAGATTATGCACCCGTGTCGCCGGCTCCATTCAAATGAGAGGGAGAGAGGGAGCTCGATCGCCGGCCATGCGGTGTGGTTTTAGCGGTGAGATGCTATGGTGGTTTTGGAGGAGAGATTAGAGAGGAAGATGATGATCAAGATATGCTTAATAAGGTTCCTTATATATTACTAGAGAGGGGGAGGAAGAAGAAGAGGCCGCTGGTGTGATTAGGCCGCCGGCCGGCGAGTGATCTCCCGATGCGTTTTGCAGATTATCGAAGCGACGATCGTAATGGCCGCAGCGATACCGAAGCGATCGTAACTGGCGCGGGAGAGCGGCGGTTCGTTTGAACTGCCTTTTAGTCCCGGTTCGTTGAGCAAACCGGGACTAAAGGGTGCCCTATAGTCCCGGTTTGCGCCACGAGCCGGGACTAAAGGTCCAAAGGCATTAGTCCCGGTTGGTGGCGCAAACCGGAACCTAAGGGCCCATTTGAACCGGGACTAATGCCCCCTGGCCCACATTTTCAAATGAACCGGGACTAATGACCTCTTTAGCCGTGGACCGAACACGTTGGGGACTAATGGGGGCGAATGGAAGCCCTTTTTTGTACTAGTGATCGCTGCCAGAAAAAAGTGGTAGGGGTGGCTTTGTTGCGGAAAATAGGTCTACACACCACCTCTAATTTAATTTGCACTTGCCTCCAGTAACCTCTTTGGATCCCGCCACTCAAGCAACGGGCATCTCAAATGTAGGGCTCTTGCAAATTTTTCAAGATTTAAATTCCCCAAGCCACCGGGACAAGTAGGTCTACACACCACCTCTAATTTAATTTGCACTTCCCTCCAGTAAGCTCTTTGGAGCCGGCCCAAAAGAAGCCACACTCAATCTTATTCATGCTAACAAGCACCCCTGGCAGGATGGAGAGAGGATTGAGGTGGAAGATCGCTTTGTGAGGTGAGGACGGATTTGACAAGCGCCCCACGGCCAACCGCATTTAGGTTCTTTCCATCCCAAGTGACAAGCTTTCTGGCCATCTTGTCATCAAACAGTTGAAAATCGACCCTTTTAAGTTGTCAAATCAAAAGTGGATAAATCTTTATCTTTACTATAGGATTCCAGTTGGTGATGGTGAAGCCACTTTTGATTAAAACATTTGGCTTCCCAAAATACCCCTAACAAAAAATAGAAGGCAAATAGCCAATCGCATCCATCCCAATTGCCAGAATTAATACGGAAATCCGGATCAAATCAATTTAGTTTTCCCTTTCCTATTCCCATGAAGCATAGACGTGATCAAGGCAGTAAATTAGTCAACGACCACAAGTTGGTTTGCATTGCCTGCCTAATCAAGTTCCTAGAATATAGCCCATGCATGGCTAATTAACAGTATAATAAGTAATCACCCCTAATTAAGCCCATACAAACGTTTCGAGAGAGTGCGGTAGAGAACATGCAAAATTTTGAACTACTCCCAGGACGTGAGAGAGTAATACATAGGACGGGAGAGAGTAAATTTTTTTGTCTTATTATCAAAATACTCCCATGCGTACAAGGCATAGACATCCATATTTATTTAATTGTTTTTCTGATGGGCCCGCGTGGTGTGGTATAGGTTGAAACGACAATTCCTATACATTGACATGGTCAGTCGTTACAGTGTGCCGCACACCCCGGGTGGTGTTTGGGCCGGCCTGTTAGTGGTGGTTCGGGAGGGGGGAGAATGAGGTGACCGGCTGAAGAAGACGATCGGGGAAGAAGAAGACTGTGTCCACCTCGTCGAAGACGGAGATGCCGCACCTTCAGGTTTAAGGCGAGGTGGGGGTGCGGCGAGTCTCTGACGATTTAGGGTTTGAGTTGGTGGTCCATGAGCCTCGACGAAGTTTTGAGAAGGGGGGGGGGTTAGAGGGAGGTCAAGGGCAATGGATGACTGGTGGAGACGGTGACTCAAGCAGGGTGGTGCGGCAAGTTGGTCGAGGTAGCGAAGCATACGGCTACAACCGACAGTGGTAGCGGGGTTGTAGACACGGGAAGTGATGTAACTCAGAGTCATATGAGAGATTAGGCAATTGACACCCTTCTCCTACACAAGCTCTTGACTTTTTTCGAGGAAAAACAAGATATGAATGAAGAGACTAAAATTTTGTGTTATTGGTGTTTGAACGCACAAACATGTAAAATATATTAGAGTCATAGGAGAGATCAGGAAATTGCCACCCTTCCCCCTATACAAACTCTTAGACATTTTTCAAGGGAATACAAGATACCAATGAAAAGATTACATTAGAGTGTCATTGGTGCTTTGAACGCACAAATATGTAAAATATATCAAATCGGTTTATCTATATGTTTGATTTCCTCCGTAGCAACGCACGGGCATTCAGCTAGTTAGAGGTAGGATCCTACTTTTGTTTCGGACCATTAAACGGTCCGTACATTGATTTTTTCTGTCTAGTTTCTTTCAAACATCTGATAAACTTATTCTACGGGCATGCAAAGTGTTTGTGAAAGGAAACCTTAAAACGATATAATTTGCTCGAAACACGTAAAATGCCCCGCCACATTCTTGTATATGCTGCAATTTTTTTTATCGAATGTGTAATATGATCACATGAATACGCTGCAAATGATGACATCATACCGTGCCGAATGGAGCGGACGAACTTTCTCCAAGACGAAAATAAAATGGCGTTTCCTGGCGAAGGATAGATACTACTAGCTCAGCTCGCACGTGTTCTTATCAGCTTGCCCACAAGCCAGGCATGATCTTTCCCCGCAAAAAATAAGATAATATATGGCATGGTCTTGAGCCTTGACGTCCCCATGAGTCATGCCTACGATCTCATTTCGGACATGGAACCACCAAAAAAAGGAGAGGAATTGCCAAAGAAACCATGGAAAGTAATTAATGGGTTGAGAAGTCCATGTCTATTATATTTGCATTTTTCTCGGGTGGCCAGGCCATCGCCATAGTGACTGATTAGCTTACTCAGGAGAAAAATAGCTGATCATTTCAAAGAAAAGGAAAATGAGAAATATCATGGGCATGTTGCTCTGCTTTATGATCTTCACTTTATGACATAGTTCATGCCTGGACATTGCAGTTCACTTGTTACTCTAATACTTTTTTCCCAAAGACAGGAGGATTTTTTTATTAAGAAGAATAATTATATTATAAGTTTCACTAGCGACGAATAAAGCTAGTCTCACAACCTCACGGTAGGTTGCTCTTTTTCTTAACTAAGATACATCTTACAAAATTACAAGACATGCGAAAAATGCTTGTTATGGACACACAGTCTCACAACTGTTGAAACTAGGCTAGATCAATATCAGTAGATTGATTCTCTGTACTTGATATATCTGAGAGAGAGAGAGATCAGAGAGACAGAGAAGGAAGATAACCTACACCTTGGCTCGAGGAACTCGAGCCACTGGCCATGGCGACGGAGGGTGGCGCGAGCGTGGATGTGTGGTGGCGGCGGAGCTTCCCGTGACTAGCGCTAACCGTAGATCGGATAGGGGTGTCGGTGGGGCGATTGGCAGCGCGTCGAACCTCGTATCGTGTGCCCCGGCCCCCACCTCTTTATATAGCGCTGCCACAGGGGCCCACCAACCATGTTTCGGTTGGACGCCCCCGATCAGGGCGCGAGAGAGGGAGGAGATCGAGTCGTTGGACTCGGTCTCTGTGAGATCAATCTAACATTCTCCCCCTTGATCTCAACTTTACTTTTAACTTTATACTTTACACTTTACTCGTTTCATCACGGATCAGTACATAGAGCATGTTTCATCGTCACAGCTCAATTGCCGATAGAATCAGACAGCCACTATACACTTTCCTGTTTTGAAACAAATTCTGTTACTTTTGGGCCTCTTATGATCCAGGAATCATAGGCTTGCCATTAAACCCATGCCGGCTAAGTGTTCCTTGAACACATTGGGTGGTAAGCCTTTCGTTAGCGGATCCGCAAGCATATCCTTTGTCCTTATATGCTCGAGTCTTATAGTTTGATCCTGGATTTTGTCTTTCACAACATAATACTTTACTTCTATTGGTCTGGTAGCTTTACTCGACTTGTTGTTGTGAGCATAAAATACTGCTGGCTGGTTGTCACAGTACATCTTTATTGGTTTGTCAATACAATCCACTACTTTCAAGTCGGGTATAAATTTCTTTAGCCATAACACCTGATTCGTGGCCTCAAAACATGCTATAAATTCGGCATACATCGTGGATGATGCAACTATTGTCTGTTTGCAACTTCTCCACGAAATAGCCCCTCCCGCGAGAGTGAACACATATCCAGTTGTGGACTTTCTTTCATCTTTGTCTCCCGCATAGTCTGCATCTGAATACCCTTTTATCTCTAGGGAATCAGATCTTCTGTAGGTTAGCATGAGGTCTTTTGTGCCTTGCACATAGCGCAATACTTTCTTTACCATCTTCCAGTGCTCTATGCCTGGATTTGACTGATATCTACCGAGTACCCCGGTGATAAAAGCTAAGTCAGGGCGAGTGCACACTTGTGCATACTGTAAGCTTCCAACAGCCGAAGCATATGGTACTGCTTTCATTTGATCGATCTCATATTGATTCTTGGGGCATTGATATTCCCCAAAACTGTCGCCCTTGACTATCGGAGCAGGTGTGGCATTACTCTTATGCATATTATACTTTATTAGAACTTTTTCTAAATATGCCTTCTGTGATAGTCCTAACACTCCATTCTTTCTATCTCGGTGAATTTCTATGCCCAAAACATATGAAGCTTCACCAAGATCTTTCATATCAAAGTTTGAGGACAAAAACTTCTTTGTTTCTCGCAGAAGACTAACATCACTGCTAGCAAGCAGAATATCATCCACATACAAGATTAGGAAAATATATTTCCCACTTTTAAACTTTGCATAAACGCAGTTGTCCTCGATATTTTCTTTGAATCCAAATCTTTTAATGGTATCATTAAACTTTAGATACCACTGTCTAGAGGCTTGCTTTAATCCATAAATGGATTTCTTTAGACGGCATCCCATGTGTTCCTTCCCCTCCATGAAAAAACCCTTGGGTTGTTTCATGTACACTTTTTCTTCTAAATCTCCATTTAGAAATGCCGTCTTTACATCCATTTGATGCAACTCTAAATCAAAATGTGCAACTAGTGCCATTATGATTCTGAAGGAATCCTTACATGAGACCGGAGAAAATGTCTCATTGTAATCTACTCCTTCTCTTTGTGTAAATCCTTTTGCCACTAGACGCGCATTATACTTTTCTATATTCCCGTTAGAGTCATACTTTGTTTTGTAGACCCATTTGCAGCCTACTGTTTTGGCTCCTTTGGGAATTTCCTCTAAGTCCCAAACATTGTTGGAACTCATCGACCTCATTTCATCTTCCATGGCCTCTAGCCACTTCGATGAGTTGGGGCCTTCCATAGCTTCTTCATATGAGGTGGGATCACCTTCCATATGAACTGTTTCTGTGTTATAAACTTTATAGTCAGTAGAAATAGCTGATTTCTTGACTCTTTTGGACCTTCTTAGGGCCTCATTCTCTGGCTCATTGTGTACCTCAACTTCTGGTACATCTATTAGAGGTGGCTATTGCAGCTCCCTTTCATGCTCAACGAAGGGTTCAGTCGGCTCCTGACGGACAGGTTCCAAAACTTCACTCCTTGTTGTCACGGGTGGAGTTACAACAGGTGCTTGCACCGCAACCTCAGGGATTGCCGGTGTAGGTACAACAGGTAGCGAGAAAAATGGCTCCTGAATCATCGGATTAGGTGCATGCACCCTCTTCTCCTCAAGATCAATTTTCCGAGCTACCATGCTCCCCCTCATCAGTTCGTCCTCCAAGAAGACTGCATGTCTCGTTTCTACAAACTTTGTGTATTTGTCTGGACAGTAGAAACGATAACCTTTTGATCTGTCAGGATAGCCAATGAAGTGGCAAGTTACTGTTTTGGGGTCTAACTTTGCAATATTTGGATTAAATACTTTTGCCTTAGCTGGGCTCCCCCAGACCCTTAAGTGGCGCAGGGAGGGAACTCTCCCTGTCCACAACTCATACGGTGTTTTGGGCACCGACTTGCTTGGTACTCTGTTGAGAATGTGAATGGCGGTTTTAAGCGCCTCCATCCATAATCCCAATGGAAGGGTGGACTAACTCATCATACTGCGCACCATATCCATAAGAGTACGGTTGCGCCTTTCAGCTACTCCATTTTGCTGAGGTTCGCCCGGCATAGAATACTGGGCGACTATTCCATTTTCCTATAAGAACCTTGCAAAAGGTCCAGGTACTTGACCATATGGAGTGTGCCGACCGTAGTACTCCCCACCACGATCGGACCGGACTATCTTAATTCTTTTATCATGTTGATTTTCAACCTCTGCTTTGAATATTTTAAATTTATCCAATGCTTCAGACCTTTCTTTAATTGGATAAATATAACCATATCGGGAGTAATCATCTGTGAATGTTATGAACGAGTCATAGCCATCCACACTCTTCACAGAAAACGGTCCACATATATCAGTGTGGATGATTTCTAGTGTCGCTGTACTTCGGTTTGCACCCTTTTTAATTTGCTTTACATACTTTCCTTTTATGCAATCTATGCATTGTTCTATATCGGAGAACTCTAACGGAGGAAGAATATCACTTTTAACGAGGTTTTCGATTCTTCCCCTCGAAATATGGCCTAATCGACAGTGCCATAACTTCGATGAGTCATGAGTTCTCTTTCTTTTCTTTTGTTCTTTGTTCGACAAGGAAGTTTGTTCATTCACATTACACACAGAATGCACTTTTTCACGTAAGGATAACAAATAAAGCTCATTGTGAAGTAAAGCAACACCCACACAAGCATCTTTAAACCATATGGCACACTCGCCGTGTGCAAAATAACACTCATAACTGTCTTTATCCGAACGTGATACACTTATTAAGTTTCTGTGAAGTGAAGGAACAAATAAAACATCTCTAAGCAGAATCGAAAAACCATCAGCTAACTCCAAGGAGATGTCGCCAACAGCTTCCACGTCTGCTTGAACTCCATTCGCAACTTCAATGCATCTTTCGTTTCTTTTCATAGTCCTTGTCGAATGGAATCCCTGTAAAGAATTAGCAACATGAACAGTTGCACCTGAGTCAATCCACCAAGTAGATTTCGAAAACTGTGAATACAGGGATTCATTAACAAAAGAAACTGTATCTATACCTTTCCTTGCCATTATGGACTTGAGCCATTCTGGACAGTCTTTCTTGAAGTGCCCAGTCTTCTTGCAGTGGAGACACTGGTCTTTATCCACTGGGAGAGTGGGCTGATGATACTGTTGGGGACCTTTGCCATATGGCTTGGAGGGAGAACCTTGATTGCTGTTCTGGAAGTTTTGGTAGTTCCTTTTCTTGTTGTCCTTGACATAGTTGATTGAACCACCATTTGAGGCTTTAAGCCTATCTTCCTCTTGTACACACATGGCAATCATCTTTTCTATGTCCCATTTATCAGGGGACATGTTGTAGTTGATAACAAAGTTATCAAACTCTTTAGGCAATGATGCCATGACAAGGTGAACAAGCATAGCAGGCTTTAACTCCAGATCAGCATCCATGGGCTTCAGTTTAGAAGCCATGTTGCTGGGTGGCATGCCCTTTGCCCCCAAAGGGGTTCACTCCCTTTCGGCGGTGGCGAAGGCGCGAGCCCCCACCGCCCGTGTTCTTCGTCTCATGCCTCCATCGGATGCGCATGAAATCGAGAGGAACAAGCGCGGCCGAAGACGGCGGCACACTTTTCCGGCTAGCCGAGGCCCTGCCGGTGAGTACTCCGTTCTTTTCCCCTTTCCCTCTTTTAATTTCGGGTTAGGGTATCTTTGCAGTGAGGTAGGGTGCTCGGGATGAATAGGGTTCCTTTTTCTTTTCTACCGAAGAGATCTAACACTAGAAAGTGCTCTGATACCAATGTTGAAACTAGGCTAGATCAATATCAGTAGATTGATTCTCTGTACTTGATATATCTGAGAGAGAGAGAGATCAGAGAGAGAGAGAAGGAAGATAACCTGCACCTTGGCTCGAGGAACTCGAGCCACTGGCCATGGCGACGGAGGGTGGCGCGAGCGTGGATGTGTGGTGGCGGCGGAGCTTCCCGTGACTAGCGCTAACCGTAGATCGGATAGGGGTGTCGGTGGGGCGATTGGCAGCGCGTCAAACCTCGTATCATGTGCCCCGGCCCCCACCTCTTTATATAGCGCTGCCGCAGGGGCCCACCAACCATGTTTCGGTTGGACGCCCCCGATCAGGGCGCGAGACTAGAGGGAGGAGATCGAGTCGTTGGACTCGGTCTCTGTGAGATCAATCTAACAACAACCTCACAACCTCACGCCCGAGTAGGCCATCTACAATGTGGCCCTTAGGGCATCTCTAGCAGATACCGTAAAAGACAGAACCGTCAAATAAGTTTACAATAAACCCTAAACCATTTCGTGGTACCATTTTTTAGGTCTCGCAGAACAAATACCCCAAAATCTGAGGATACGGACAAAATACTGCATGGGCCTCAATTTTATTTTTCCTACACCCAAATTTTCTTCAACCTCCCATCGCCGCCATCCCAACAAACAAGTTCGGCCTGTGCGCCCTCCATTCCTCATGTCGCCGGCCGCGGCAAGTTTGGCCGCTACCCTTGCACTACCGTGGCAAGTTTGGCCGCCGCCATGGCTGGACTAGCTCCTTCACCAATTCGCTCCAATTTTGTCAAAAAAGATCACAATCGTGTCTACAAGGAGGAATATAGCGCCGATTTGGTTGCACTCCAAACGGCGCGCCGATTTGGCAGTAGGACCAACAGTTTCATCTCACAAAGCTTACGGTTTACCCTATATTCGAGCCAAATACTGCAGATATCCAGTATGAGAGGCTCCTTTTATGGTTCCCCGCAAAAAAATTATGGATTGAGCCGTTATGCGGGAAATATTGGTGTAGTTTTTGGATCAAACCTGTAAATTTTATGGTTTTGAAAGTTTTGCGGTATTTGCTAGAGATGCTCTTATACATAGCCACTAGGTATTAAATGTCGGCTGTTTATCGTAGTTTCTGGTCGTTTTCCTCTTGCTCAAAAAGTAGGTTGAAACCCCTGCCATTTCCTAGCATCAACTTGTAAGTAAGAGTCTGACACTTGGGAAATCTATCCAAAACGAGGCTACAAAGCGTGGCGCTTATATATGTATACATGTGTATCTATCATATCTATCATCATAAATGGTACTCCCTCCATACCAGATTACTAGACTATTACACACTTTTAAAAAAACTTTGACCATTATTTTTGTTAACAAAGTACTAAGATGCATGCTACCAAAATTATACCATTGGAAAGTTCTTTTGAATATGAATCCAATCACTAGTAAAAAATGGGTCTTTGGTCTAGCACCAAAATGACATCTGTCCCAGTTTGGTTTGTCAATGGGGACCAATGCATTGGTCCCGGTTCGTGCCGCCTGGTGGTCGGTCCCGGTTAATTTCGGAGAATCGGCCCCGGTTTGTGGCATAAACCAGGACCAATGCCCCCCGCGTGGCATGTGGCTCTTTGCGGAGCATTGGTCCCGGTTCATGCCACGAACCGGGATCAAAGACCCTCCCATGGCTATAAATTGATACCGAGCCCTTTGCCCTTTGCCACAAAATTTTGCTGGATTGTGTGTGAGGTGTGGGTGCTAGCTTTTTTTTCCTTTGATTGCACACAAGGTGTTCGACGAAATGTCCAAGCCACACTTAAGTTCGCACAACACGGTATCCTCGGCCGAGGTTAGCAACCTTATCTTCTTCATCTGTAACTGATACAAAAATATTGCATGTGTCCATGTAGGGTGGTCATTTCACTATTCACGATGTTATTGTAATAGTTAATTATTATAACGCAGATCAATGCGTGGATGCGATGGATGTACGGCGACCGACGCGATTCCGATTTTATTGCAGGCCTGCATAAATTTATCGATGTGGCTAAGGCAAACAAAGTGGATAATTTTATGCCTTGTCCCTGCGTTGACTGTCGGAATGTGACGGGGCACTCTACCCCGAGAATCCTTCTAAGCCATCTGCTTCGGAGAGGTTTCATGCCCGGATATTATTGTTGGGCCATGCACGGAGAAAGAGGGGTTAGGCTGGAAGAAAATGAAGAAGAGGATGATGACAACTATCCTATGTCCCCTGAAGAATACGGTGATACTGCAATGGAAGACAATGAAGAAAATGGAGGCGGCAATGAAGAAGAACAACAGGCATCGGATGAGCCCACTAATAGTCTTGGTCGGGTCATTTATGATGCAAAGCAACAATGCGATACAGAAAGGGAGAAGCTGAAGTTGGAGGCCATGCAAAAGGATCACAAAAAGTTGTTGTACCAAAATTGCGAAGATGGCAGCACAAAGCTCGGTACCACACTTGAACTGCTGAAATGGAAGGCAGAGGTTGGTTTATCTGACAAGGGATTTGAGAAGTTACTGAAAATAATGAAGCCGAAGCTTCCAAAGGATAACGAGCTGCCCGAGACAACGTACGAAGCAAAGAAGACTATCTGCCCTCTAGGATTAGATGTGGAGAAGATACATGCATGCATTAAGGACTGCATCATGTACCGCGGTGAGAAGTA
This sequence comes from Dactylis glomerata, assembly GCA_007115705.1. Lineage (NCBI taxonomy): Eukaryota > Viridiplantae > Streptophyta > Magnoliopsida > Poales > Poaceae > Dactylis > Dactylis glomerata. Next base: position 3,271,383 of record QXEO01000454.1, on the reverse strand, counting down.
CGAGAATATGGATAAATGTCCGGTATGCACTGCATGTCGGTACAAGATCAGACAAGATGACCCTGGTGATGTTGAGGGCGATGACGAGCCCCCCCAGGAAGAAGGTTTCTGCTAAGGTTATGTGGTATGCTCCTATAATACCACGGTTGAAACGTCTGTTCAGAAACAAAGAGTATGCCAGGTTGTTGTGATGGCACAAAGAAGAGCGTAAGAAAGACGGGAAACTGAGACACCTCGCCGATGGGTCGCAGTGGAGAAACATCGTGAGAAAGTACTCGAACTTTGCAGGTGACGCGAGGAACTTATGGTTTGGTCTAAGTACAGACGGCATGAATCCTTTTGGGGAGCAGAGCTGCAGTCACAGCACCTGGCCTGTGACTCTATGTATCTACAACCTTCCTCCTTGGTTGTGCATGAAGCGGAAGTTCATTATGATGCCAGTGCTCATCCAAGGACCGAAGCAACCCGGCAACGGCATTGATGTGTACCTAAGGCCATTAGTCAATGAACTTTTGCAGTTGTGGGCAGAACCGGGTGTAAAGGTGTGGGATGAGCACAAACAGGAGCCATTTGACCTACGAGCGTTGATGTTCGTAACCATCAATGATTGGCATGCTCTTAGTAACATTTTAGGACAGTCAAACAAGGGATACAATGCGTACACGCACTGTTTAGATAAGACTAAAGGTACATATTTGGATAAATGTAAGAAGGTTGTGTACCTGGAGTGTCGTAAATTTCTTCCAACCAATCATCAAGTAAGAAAAAAAGGCAAGCATTTCAAAGGTGAGGCAGATCACCGGAAGAAGCCTATGCTCCCTAAAGGTGCTGATGTATTTGGTATGGTGAAGGACCTAGAAGTAATCTTTGGAAAGGGTCCTGGCAGTCAATCTGTTTCGAAAGACCCCATTACCGGACACACGGCCATGTGGAATAAGAAATCTATATTTTGGGAGCTTGAGTATTGGAAAGACCTAGAGGTCCGTTCTTCAATCGACGTGATGCACGTGACGAAGAATCTTTGCGTAAACCTGCTAGGCTTCCTAGGCGTGTATGGGAAGACAAAAGGTACACCAGAAGCACGGGAGGACCAGCAACGTATCAAAGACACATACAACAAGCATACTGATAAAGGCCGTCAATACTTAAGCAGCTACGCTCTTACCAAAGCAGAGAAGGAAATCTTTTTTGAATGCCTGAGCAGTATCAAGGTCTCGGCTGGGTTCTCGTCAAATATAAAGGGAATAATAAATATGGCAGAGAAAAAATTCCAGAACCTGAAGTCTCATGATTGTCACGTGATTATGACGCAGTTGCTTCCGGTTGCATTGAGGGGGCTTCTACCGGAAAATGTTCGAGTACCCATTGTGAAGCTATGTGCATTCCTCAATGCAATATCTCAGAAGGTGATCGATCGAGAAAGTCTGGAAAGGCTACAAAAGGATGTGGTCCAATGTTGTCAGTTTTGAGTTGGTGTTCCCCCCGTCCTTCTTCAATATTATGACGCATCTCTTAGTTCACCTAGTCGAAGAGATTTCCATTCTCGGTCCTATATTTCTGCACAATATGTTCCCCTTCGAGAGGTTCATGGGAGTCTTAAAGAAATATGTTCATAACCATGCTAGGCCAGAAGGAAGCATCTCCAAGGACTATGGAACAGAGGAGGTCATTGGGTTCTATGTTGACTTTCTTCCTGACCTTAAGCCGATTGGTGTTCCTGAATCACGGTATGGGGGGAGACTGAGTGGAAAAGGCACGCTAGGAAAGAAAGCAATGATATTTAGGGATGGGCATTCTTTGAATCAAGCACACTACACAGTTCTACAAAGGTTTACCTTCGTGGCTCCGTATATCAAGGAACACATGAATGTTGTACGCTCCAAGTTCCCGGGGAAGGATGACTACTAGATTAAAGAAAATCACATGGAGACTTTCGGCACTTGGTTGCAATTACATCTCATGAATGACACCACTATTGGAGATCAGCTCAACTTGTTGGCCGCGACACCATCTGCGACTGTATTGGCTTTCCAAGGGTACGAGATAAATGGGAATACATTTTACACGATCTCCCAAGATAAAAAGAGCACTAACCAAAACAGTGGTGTCCGCTTTGATGCAACATGTGAGAATGAGAAAAAGGACACATACTATGGTTACATAGAGGAGATATGGGAACTTGACTATGGACCTACTTTTAAGGTCCCTTTGTTTCGGTGCAGTTGGGTCAACATGAATGGAGAAGGGCTAAAGGTAGAATAGCTGTACGGAATTACAACAGTGGATCTCAAGAATCTTGGTTACAGAGATGAACCATTCGTCCTAGCCAATGATGTGGCTCAGGTTTTCTATGTGAAGGACATGTCCTCCAGACCGAAAAAATGAAAAAATAAGGAAACGAATACATCAGACGATGAGCCCAGGCGTCACATAGTTCTTTCAGGGAAAAGAAACATCGTGGGAGTCGAGGACAAGACAGACATGTCGGCAGATTATGATAAGTTTGAAGAAATTCCGCCCTTCACCGTGAAAACTGACCCTTGCATCCCGTTAAATAATGAAGATGCTCCATGGTTACGGCCTAAGAAGCAATCATAGGAAAGGGATCGACATACGCGACGAAGGATTCTTACCCTAAACCCTAAACCCTATGTAAATCTATGTAATATATGAAAACTATGACATGTCATTTTGTGAAGGATTTTTTATGATGTTTGCAATTTTCCAAGTTCAATATTTTTCCTTGCAGCTATGACACATAATATGACACCACGCGAAGGTTTCACATTGTTTGGATCATTTTTGAATTTCTTATGCCCGTTTCAAACTATATTCAAAACGGCGGGTGATACGTCTCAAACGTATCTATAATTTTTGATGCTCCATGCTTGTTTTTACACCATTTACCTATTGTTTCGTTACACTTAGTGGCACTTTTATGCATTTTCCAGAACTAACCTATTAACGAGTTGCCACAGTGCCAGTTCCCTGTTTTCTGCTGTTTTTGTGTTTCAGAAGTGATACACAGGAAATATTCTCGGAATTGGACGAAACAAGTTCCTGATGTCATATTTCACCCGGAAGCTTCCAGACATCCAAAGAGGTGTCAGAGGGGGGCCACCAGGGCCCCAGACACATGCCTGGCGCGGCCAGCCCCTTGGCCGCGCGGGGCCCGTGTGTGGGCGCCTGGTCCACCCCCTGACATCGCCCCTTCGCCTATAAGAAGCCTCGGGACGGAAAAACCTAAGCCCCTGATCAGATTTCCAGAAAGAGTTCCGTAGCTCCGCCGCCACCACCGACGAATTTCGGGGGACAGAAGTCTCTGTTCCGGCACCCTGCCGGGACGGGGAAGTGCCCCCGGAGCCGTCTCCGCCGTCTCCATCGACCTCACCGCCATCTCCATCAACCTTGCTGTCTCCTATGATGAGGAGGGAGTAGTTCACCCCCAGGGCTGAGGGCTCTACCGGTAGCTATGTGGTTCACCTCTCTCTCCCATGATGTGATCTTTATGTGATCGTGAGCTTTGTATCATGTTGAACAAGTACATGTTATTATTCAGATATTTTGTGTACTCTAGTGATATTATTAAAGTAATCTATTCCTCCTGTTATGGTGTAACGGTGACAGTGCGTGCATCATGGTGGTACTTGGTTTAGGCTATGATTGTGATCCCTTGTGGATTATGAGAATAATTATTGCTATGATAGTTTGAGTGATCTATTCCTCCTTTCATGGTGTAAAGGTGAGAGTGTGTGCACCGTGTTAGTACTTGGTCTAAGTTGCAATGATTTCTATCTTGAATTGTGATCTGATTTGGATATCTCTATGAGTGGTGTTTGTCAAGTACTTGATGAACTTTAAGGGGTGCTTCTGTAGCCACTACACAGTGATTAGTGTTATTCAATAGGAGAGTAATTCAGAGTACCTTAGCAAGAGAAGTTACTTGTTCATTCATGTTATATTGTTGGGAGTGTGTCCACTAGTGAAAGTATGATCCCTAGGCCTTGTTTCCAAGCTTTGCATACCGTTTACTTGCTATTTTGTTACTTGTTTGCTCGCAGCGATATTTATTTCACATCACGTTTGCTACTTATAATCATCTATACCGCTTGTATTTTACTATCTCTTCGCCGAACTAGTGCACCTATACATCTGACAAGTGTACTGGGTGTGTTGGGGACACAAGAGACTTTCTGTATCGTAATTGCAGGGTTGTTTGAGAGGGATAGCTTTGACCTCTAACCTCCCTGAGTTCGATAAACCTTGGGTGATCCACTTAAGGGAAACTTGCTGTTGTTCTACAAACCTCTGCACTTGGAGGCCCAACAAGTGTCTACAAGAATAGAAGTGCGTAGACATCAAGCTCTTTTCTGGCGCCGTTGCCGGGGAGGTAAGGTAAAAGGTACTCGCATCCTCCTGTGTGAGTGCTCAAAGTTATTTCCTTTAGATTCTGCAATTACATCTTTTTGTTTCTTGTTTTTATTTTCACTAGTTAGGCTTAATGGAAAACAATGAGTTCTGTAGTCTTTTTCCTGAGTTTAGATATGAAGTGTTTGAAGAGAAAATTGAAAAACCTTTGGAACTTAATTTGCATGCTAATAGTGTTGTTAGTATGAATGCTTTGAACACCGTTGTTGCTAATGCTATAGAAAAGTCTAAGCTTGGGGAAGCTGGTTTTGTTAAACATGATATTTTTAGTCCCCCAGCTTTAGTGGAGAAATTTTGCTCTGATGATATTTTATCTCCCTTATGTGTTGTTCCTTCTTATGATGATATGTTTGAAGAATATGCTTTGCGAAATAGCTGTTCTTTAGCTTGTGATGATACTAAACCTCTAGTTTATGATGGCTATGATGATGAGTATAATATTTTCAGTTCACCTATTATTGAGGATAAAATTAGTTATGATTACAATATGCCTCCTATTTATGATGATTATGGTGATGAGAATAATTATTCTGTTAAATCTGCTCCTACTACTATTGTTCCTGTGGTGAGTATTAATGCTTTTATGCATGTTGCTCATGATAGGGATGCTTTATGTGATAGTTATATTGTTAGTTCTATTCATGATGCTACTGAAAGTTATTATGAGAGAGGGAAACATGGTTTGATGGATCTCAACAATATTAAGTTTCCCCTCTTTATGTTGCAAATCTTGAAGTGGCACTTGTTTTATCTATCCATGCTTGCTACTATGTGCCTCGTTGATTTATTTTCTTACAAGATTCCTATGCATAGGAAGTGGTTCAGATATAAATGTCTTTCACACTTTCTTTTTGATGCTCTCTATTGCTTTAAGTTCCTATATGGCGCATTTGCCTCAAGCTTTTATATGGCGCCCACATGAGCATCTTTGCAAATTACTGCGCCTAGCTCAAAGGCGTTAAAGAAAAGCACTCTTGGGAGATAACCCAATGTTTTATTTTCAGTACTTTTTCTTTTATTTGAGTCTTGGAAGTTATTACTACTGTAATAACCGCTCCTTATCCTTTTTATTTCGTTGTTGTGCCAAGGGAAGCCTCTAATTTGAGTGAGGTAAGATTTGGGGATGTTGCTGTCCTGAAACTGTTTTCGGTGCTGCACCGTAAAAATTCGTATAAATTCTCTGTTTATCTTTTGGACCTGCGATTTCTTGTGCATATGCCCCAGGTTATATCCAAATTTTTCTTAGTTGAACACTTTTTGATTTGAGCAACAGAAAATCCCTCAAAAATTCGACCTTTGTCAGCTGTTCAGTTTTGACAGATTTCTGCCAATATTTGTGTTTGCCGCTTTATCGCTTTCTTTTGAGTTCTTTTGATTATGGAACTTTTGGGGAAGTTGCTACAGTAGTATATGCTTAATATGTGGTGGTTTTGAGTTGAAACCTGAAGCTAAAAGAGGTTGAATATATTTTATGCTTACACTAATGTTGCTAATAGAATTGTGTTTAGTTTTGTATGAAGGAAGTTTTCAAGTGTAGGGATTGGAGAATGATGAGATGAGTTGAAGAATGGACAAAAGCTCAAGCTTGGGGATGCCCATGCATCACCCCAAGAAATATCCAAGAAGTACAAGCGTCAAAGCTTGGGGATGCCCCCGAGGCACCCCTTCTTCATCGGCAAAAATCAGGTCACCTTTCAAAACACTATATTTTTATTGCTTCATGCACTATGCGTTTTTCTTGGAGCGTCAGTTGTTTTTGTTTTCAGTATTAGTTAGTTTAGTTTGCTGCAATAAATGGTTAGATCACATCATGTTTCTTTTGGAGGAGATGAACTCGCTTTTCATTTGCCAAGAACACTCCGTTTTCACTCTTATCGTTCATCGAGTGTTCTTCTTTTTCTGCTACTGCTTTTGGTTTTCGTTTTTGCTTTGATTTGCGTTCAGATTTTGTCATATCTTTTCATCAAGGTGTATTTTTGCCTCTGATATTTATTGGTTTTCATCAAAAGAGGTGTTTGTAAAAATTTCAAATGGTGTTGGAAAAGAGAAAAAACTTTGTGCAAAATAGTGGTACAAGAAGGAGCTTGTGTAGACTGCGGCTTAGGCTTTTTCATGTCATGCTTGATGTCTTTTTGATAGTATGCTTAGTGGTTTTGCTGTAGCATGACTTGTCTCAAATAACTGAGATTGCTTAATGAGCCTTTGAAAAAATCATGCGTTGTTTTTATTGTATGGAAGCATTATTTTGGTTTTCTCCTTGATGCTTTATTTGGGTTGACTTGGCGCATGCTCACACATGTTAGACTCTTACAAAGTCGCCATTAGCCTTCATGATCATTTAGTTTTTGACTTTTGATGCCATCGTATGCTTCTTTTAATGTCGCTTTGTCGCTTTGCATGATTATGGCCATTACTGCTCTCTTAGTTGGTCGCTCCCAGTCTTTTGCTAGCCCTCACCTTGTACTGAGTATGAGCTCTACTCGTGCATCCAACTCCTAAAAGCCAAAGTTTTCCATTGTGTCCACCATACATACCTACTAGCAATTTGCTATTCCAATTAAATTTGACTTGCTTTTATATTCTCTTCAAATTAAACTCTTACCAGTGTTATGCGAAATTCGGTCAGTAAAGCTCTCACGAACCGGAAGGCACACTTTACTTTTTCCTGTTCTTAAAAATTTGACATTGTGGTCTTTTATGCTGAGTTGTTATGCTTGCAAGTTGTAAGTTGGATTCTAGCCCAACCATGCCGTCATGGGGCAAGCTTTCAACATTGCACTTCCTATTTGAGTTGATATTGTGATCTTTTGTTTATGGATGCCCGCTGTGTGAAATGAATTGGGAATCTTGTGAGGATCATGGAGTTTTTATATGTGTTAGGGAAACGCCGGGCCGCCAATCTAAGCCATGCATAATTCATGGTGGAAATTTGCAGCATACCCATGGTGAACATTTGACGACGCATCTCATAATAAAAAGCTAAACAATATAGCAAATAAAAGAGATGTCGAGGTGTTCATTGTCTGCTTGTCCTGTCATTTTGGTGTGGGCTTGTTCCATGTCATCGGGCACGGAGGTACCCCATTGGCGGTTCTCAATGATATGCATATACTTACAATGACAAGAGCCTTGCTTGGGACTCTAAGTAAATTAGCATGGTTTGGGTACTCGTATTCACGGGACACAAGGTTTTCAACTTATGATTTGTCAAGCATATGCATCATAATTGTTCTCGCATTAACTTTAACCATTCAAGATGCTTATGATGGGGGCAATGAGAGCTCAAAGCCGGTAAGTACCATAATTTTTGAAGGTTATAAAACTTGCAATCACTGCTTCCCTCTGCGAAGGGCCTTTCTTTTACTTTTATGTTGAGTCACCACCTTCTTTCTTTATGCACCATTAAGAGAGCATAGTTGTCATTCTTAGTGTGATATGCATTGTCCCAAAGTTCATTGATTGACTCATATTGTTGGTTTCACTTGTTCTTAAATTATTTGTATCTAGTCGCCCTCTTAAACTTTGAGGTGTCCTATGCATTTATGTTTTGCTCTCTTTGAAGGACAAGCTGAAAGCCATTTGTATGTTTTTCCTTATGATTAGAACACACGTTTGACTTTCATTGTTTCATTATCATGATCTTTTGTTTGTGTTCATTTACATGTTTACAACATGGTTGCTAAGTTTCTTATTGTCATGATTATATCTTTCATGCCCATGTTTTAAGTTCTTATGATCCCAGCTCACAAATGCTTACATATATGATCAAGATTGTGTAGGTGCATGTCACCTCAAAAATTATTCTTTTGTTATCACTTACCTACTCGAGGACGAGCAGGAGTTAAGCTTGGGGATGCTTGATACGTCTCAAATGTATCTATAATTTTTGATGCTCCATGCTTGTTTTTGCACCATTTACCTATTGTTTCGTTACACTTAGTGGCACTTTTATGCATTTTCCAGAACTAACCTATTAACGAGTTGCCACAGTGCCAGTTCCCTGTTTTCTGCTGTTTTTGTGTTTCAGAAGTGATACACAGGAAATATTCTCGGAATTGGACGAAACAAGTTCCTGATGTCATATTTCACCCGGAAGCTTCCAGACATCCAAAGAGGTGTCAGAGGGGGGCCACCAGGGCCCCAGACACATGCCTGGCGCGGCCAGCCCCTTGGCCGCGCGGGGCCCGTGTGTGGGCGCCTGGTCCACCCCCTGACATCGCCCCTTCGCCTATAAGAAGCCTCGGGACGGAAAAACCTAAGCCCCTGATCAGATTTCCAGAAAGAGTTCCGTAGCTCCGCCGCCACCACCGACGAATTTCGGGGGACAGAAGTCTCTGTTCCGGCACCCTGCCGGGACGGGGAAGTGCCCCCGGAGCCGTCTCCGCCGTCTCCATCGACCTCACCGCCATCTCCATCAACCTTGCTGTCTCCTATGATGAGGAGGGAGTAGTTCACCCCCAGGGCTGAGGGCTCTACCGGTAGCTATGTGGTTCACCTCTCTCTCCCATGATGTGATCTTTATGTGATCGTGAGCTTTGTATCATGTTGAACAAGTACATGTTATTATTCAGATATTTTGTGTACTCTAGTGATATTATTAAAGTAATCTATTCCTCCTGTTATGGTGTAACGGTGACAGTGCGTGCATCATGGTGGTACTTGGTTTAGGCTATGATTGTGATCCCTTGTGGATTATGAGAATAATTATTGCTATGATAGTTTGAGTGATCTATTCCTCCTTTCATGGTGTAAAGGTGAGAGTGTGTGCACCGTGTTAGTACTTGGTCTAAGTTGCAATGATTTCTATCTTGAATTGTGATCTGATTTGGATATCTCTATGAGTGGTGTTTGTCAAGTACTTGATGAACTTTAAGGGGTGCTTCTGTAGCCACTACACAGTGATTAGTGTTATTCAATAGGAGAGTAATTCAGAGTACCTTAGCAAGAGAAGTTACTTGTTCATTCATGTTATATTGTTGGGAGTGTGTCCACTAGTGAAAGTATGATCCCTAGGCCTTGTTTCCAAGCTTTGCATACCGTTTACTTGCTATTTTGTTACTTGTTTGCTCGCAGCGATATTTATTTCACATCACGTTTGCTACTTATAATCATCTATACCGCTTGTATTTTACTATCTCTTCGCCGAACTAGTGCACCTATACATCTGACAAGTGTACTGGGTGTGTTGGGGACACAAGAGACTTTCTGTATCGTAATTGCAGGGTTGTTTGAGAGGGATAGCTTTGACCTCTAACCTCCCTGAGTTCGATAAACCTTGGGTGATCCACTTAAGGGAAACTTGCTGTTGTTCTACAAACCTCTGCACTTGGAGGCCCAACAAGTGTCTACAAGAATAGAAGTGCGTAGACATCAAGCTCTTTTCTGGCGCCGTTGCCGGGGAGGTAAGGTAAAAGGTACTCGCATCCTCCTGTGTGAGTGCTCAAAGTTATTTCCTTTAGATTCTGCAATTACATCTTTTTGTTTCTTGTTTTTATTTTCACTAGTTAGGCTTAATGGAAAACAATGAGTTCTGTAGTCTTTTTCCTGAGTTTAGATATGAAGTGTTTGAAGAGAAAATTGAAAAACCTTTGGAACTTAATTTGCATGCTAATAGTGTTGTTAGTATGAATGCTTTGAACACCGTTGTTGCTAATGCTATAGAAAAGTCTAAGCTTGGGGAAGCTGGTTTTGTTAAACATGATATTTTTAGTCCCCCAGCTTTAGTGGAGAAATTTTGCTCTGATGATATTTTATCTCCCTTATGTGTTGTTCCTTCTTATGATGATATGTTTGAAGAATATGCTTTGCGAAATAGCTGTTCTTTAGCTTGTGATGATACTAAACCTCTAGTTTATGATGGCTATGATGATGAGTATAATATTTTCAGTTCACCTATTATTGAGGATAAAATTAGTTATGATTACAATATGCCTCCTATTTATGATGATTATGGTGATGAGAATAATTATTCTGTTAAATCTGCTCCTACTACTATTGTTCCTGTGGTGAGTATTAATGCTTTTATGCATGTTGCTCATGATAGGGATGCTTTATGTGATAGTTATATTGTTAGTTCTATTCATGATGCTACTGAAAGTTATTATGAGAGAGGGAAACATGGTTTGATGGATCTCAACAATATTAAGTTTCCCCTCTTTATGTTGCAAATCTTGAAGTGGCACTTGTTTTATCTATCCATGCTTGCTACTATGTGCCTCGTTGATTTATTTTCTTACAAGATTCCTATGCATAGGAAGTGGTTCAGATATAAATGTCTTTCACACTTTCTTTTTGATGCTCTCTATTGCTTTAAGTTCCTATATGGCGCATTTGCCTCAAGCTTTTATATGGCGCCCACATGAGCATCTTTGCAAATTACTGCGCCTAGCTCAAAGGCGTTAAAGAAAAGCACTCTTGGGAGATAACCCAATGTTTTATTTTCAGTACTTTTTCTTTTATTTGAGTCTTGGAAGTTATTACTACTGTAATAACCGCTCCTTATCCTTTTTATTTCGTTGTTGTGCCAAGGGAAGCCTCTAATTTGAGTGAGGTAAGATTTGGGGATGTTGCTGTCCTGAAACTGTTTTCGGTGCTGCACCGTAAAAATTCGTATAAATTCTCTGTTTATCTTTTGGACCTGCGATTTCTTGTGCATATGCCCCAGGTTATATCCAAATTTTTCTTAGTTGAACACTTTTTGATTTGAGCAACAGAAAATCCCTCAAAAATTCGACCTTTGTCAGCTGTTCAGTTTTGACAGATTTCTGCCAATATTTGTGTTTGCCGCTTTATCGCTTTCTTTTGAGTTCTTTTGATTATGGAACTTTTGGGGAAGTTGCTACAGTAGTATATGCTTAATATGTGGTGGTTTTGAGTTGAAACCTGAAGCTAAAAGAGGTTGAATATATTTTATGCTTACACTAATGTTGCTAATAGAATTGTGTTTAGTTTTGTATGAAGGAAGTTTTCAAGTGTAGGGATTGGAGAATGATGAGATGAGTTGAAGAATGGACAAAAGCTCAAGCTTGGGGATGCCCATGCATCACCCCAAGAAATATCCAAGAAGTACAAGCGTCAAAGCTTGGGGATGCCCCCGAGGCACCCCTTCTTCATCGGCAAAAATCAGGTCACCTTTCAAAACACTATATTTTTATTGCTTCATGCACTATGCGTTTTTCTTGGAGCGTCAGTTGTTTTTGTTTTCAGTATTAGTTAGTTTAGTTTGCTGCAATAAATGGTTAGATCACATCATGTTTCTTTTGGAGGAGATGAACTCGCTTTTCATTTGCCAAGAACACTCCGTTTTCACTCTTATCGTTCATCGAGTGTTCTTCTTTTTCTGCTACTGCTTTTGGTTTTCGTTTTTGCTTTGATTTGCGTTCAGATTTTGTCATATCTTTTCATCAAGGTGTATTTTTGCCTCTGATATTTATTGGTTTTCATCAAAAGAGGTGTTTGTAAAAATTTCAAATGGTGTTGGAAAAGAGAAAAAACTTTGTGCAAAATAGTGGTACAAGAAGGAGCTTGTGTAGACTGCGGCTTAGGCTTTTTCATGTCATGCTTGATGTCTTTTTGATAGTATGCTTAGTGGTTTTGCTGTAGCATGACTTGTCTCAAATAACTGAGATTGCTTAATGAGCCTTTGAAAAAATCATGCGTTGTTTTTATTGTATGGAAGCATTATTTTGGTTTTCTCCTTGATGCTTTATTTGGGTTGACTTGGCGCATGCTCACACATGTTAGACTCTTACAAAGTCGCCATTAGCCTTCATGATCATTTAGTTTTTGACTTTTGATGCCATCGTATGCTTCTTTTAATGTCGCTTTGTCGCTTTGCATGATTATGGCCATTACTGCTCTCTTAGTTGGTCGCTCCCAGTCTTTTGCTAGCCCTCACCTTGTACTGAGTATGAGCTCTACTCGTGCATCCAACTCCTAAAAGCCAAAGTTTTCCATTGTGTCCACCATACATACCTACTAGCAATTTGCTATTCCAATTAAATTTGACTTGCTTTTATATTCTCTTCAAATTAAACTCTTACCAGTGTTATGCAAAATTCGGTCAGTAAAGCTCTCACGAACCGGAAGGCACACTTTACTTTTTCCTGTTCTTAAAAATTTGACATTGTGGTCTTTTATGCTGAGTTGTTATGCTTGCAAGTTGTAAGTTGGATTCTAGCCCAACCATGCCGTCATGGGGCAAGCTTTCAACATTGCACTTCCTATTTGAGTTGATATTGTGATCTTTTGTTTATGGATGCCCGCTGTGTGAAATGAATTGGGAATCTTGTGAGGATCATGGAGTTTTTATATGTGTTAGGGAAACGCCGGGCCGCCAATCTAAGCCATGCATAATTCATGGTGGAAATTTGCAGCATACCCATGGTGAACATTTGACGACGCATCTCATAATAAAAAGCTAAACAATATAGCAAATAAAAGAGATGTCGAGGTGTTCATTGTCTGCTTGTCCTGTCATTTTGGTGTGGGCTTGTTCCATGTCATCGGGCACGGAGGTACCCCATTGGCGGTTCTCAATGATATGCATATACTTACAATGACAAGAGCCTTGCTTGGGACTCTAAGTAAATTAGCATGGTTTGGGTACTCGTATTCACGGGACACAAGGTTTTCAACTTATGATTTGTCAAGCATATGCATCATAATTGTTCTCGCATTAACTTTAACCATTCAAGATGCTTATGATGGGGGCAATGAGAGCTCAAAGCCGGTAAGTACCATAATTTTTGAAGGTTATAAAACTTGCAATCACTGCTTCCCTCTGCGAAGGGCCTTTCTTTTACTTTTATGTTGAGTCACCACCTTCTTTCTTTATGCACCATTAAGAGAGCATAGTTGTCATTCTTAGTGTGATATGCATTGTCCCAAAGTTCATTGATTGACTCATATTGTTGGTTTCACTTGTTCTTAAATTATTTGTATCTAGTCGCCCTCTTAAACTTTGAGGTGTCCTATGCATTTATGTTTTGCTCTCTTTGAAGGACAAGCTGAAAGCCATTTGTATGTTTTTCCTTATGATTAGAACACACGTTTGACTTTCATTGTTTCATTATCATGATCTTTTGTTTGTGTTCATTTACATGTTTACAACATGGTTGCTAAGTTTCTTATTGTCATGATTATATCTTTCATGCCCATGTTTTAAGTTCTTATGATCCCAGCTCACAAATGCTTACATATATGATCAAGATTGTGTAGGTGCATGTCACCTCAAAAATTATTCTTTTGTTATCACTTACCTACTCGAGGACGAGCAGGAGTTAAGCTTGGGGATGCTTGATACGTCTCAAATGTATCTATAATTTTTGATGCTCCATGCTTGTTTTTACACCATTTACCTATTGTTTCGTTACACTTAGTGGCACTTTTATGCATTTTCCAGAACTAACCTATTAACGAGTTGCCACAGTGCCAGTTCCCTGTTTTCTGCTGTTTTTGTGTTTCAGAAGTGATACACAGGAAATATTCTCGGAATTGGACGAAACAAGTTCCTGATGTCATATTTCACCCGGAAGCTTCCAGACATCCAAAGAGGTGTCAGAGGGGGGCCACCAGGGCCCCAGACACATGCCTGGCGCGGCCAGCCCCTTGGCCGCGCGGGGCCCATGTGTGGGCGCCTGGTCCACCCCCTGACATCGCCCCTTCGCCTATAAGAAGCCTCGGGACGGAAAAACCTAAGCCCCTGATCAGATTTCCAGAAAGAGTTCCGTAGCTCCGCCGCCACCACCGACGAATTTCGGGGGACAGAAGTCTCTGTTCCGGCACCCTGCCGGGACGGGGAAGTGCCCCCGGAGCCGTCTCCGCCGTCTCCATCGACCTCACCGCCATCTCCATCAACCTTGCTGTCTCCTATGATGAGGAGGGAGTAGTTCACCCCCAGGGCTGAGGGCTCTACCGGTAGCTATGTGGTTCACCTCTCTCTCCCATGATGTGATCTTTATGTGATCGTGAGCTTTGTATCATGTTGAACAAGTACATGTTATTATTCAGATATTTTGTGTACTCTAGTGATATTATTAAAGTAATCTATTCCTCCTGTTATGGTGTAACGGTGACAGTGCGTGCATCATGGTGGTACTTGGTTTAGGCTATGATTGTGATCCCTTGTGGATTATGAGAATAATTATTGCTATGATAGTTTGAGTGATCTATTCCTCCTTTCATGGTGTAAAGGTGAGAGTGTGTGCACCGTGTTAGTACTTGGTCTAAGTTGCAATGATTTCTATCTTGAATTGTGATCTGATTTGGATATCTCTATGAGTGGTGTTTGTCAAGTACTTGATGAACTTTAAGGGGTGCTTCTGTAGCCACTACACAGTGATTAGTGTTATTCAATAGGAGAGTAATTCAGAGTACCTTAGCAAGAGAAGTTACTTGTTCATTCATGTTATATTGTTGGGAGTGTGTCCACTAGTGAAAGTATGATCCCTAGGCCTTGTTTCCAAGCTTTGCATACCGTTTACTTGCTATTTTGTTACTTGTTTGCTCGCAGCGATATTTATTTCACATCACGTTTGCTACTTATAATCATCTATACCGCTTGTATTTTACTATCTCTTCGCCGAACTAGTGCACCTATACATCTGACAAGTGTACTGGGTGTGTTGGGGACACAAGAGACTTTCTGTATCGTAATTGCAGGGTTGTTTGAGAGGGATAGCTTTGACCTCTAACCTCCCTGAGTTCGATAAACCTTGGGTGATCCACTTAAGGGAAACTTGCTGTTGTTCTACAAACCTCTGCACTTGGAGGCCCAACAAGTGTCTACAAGAATAGAAGTGCGTAGACATCAGCGGGCATGAAGCTTCTTAGCACGAGGCTGAGCCTCGCTAAACTTGAAGTGGATCTCTGATGAAATAGCATGTTGTGAACCTATAAATGATTTTAAAAAAAATTCACAAGCATTGTATCCTGTACTTGTAGTTCAAATCTGGGCACCCTCCTACCGAATCGGCAGGAATTTGTCTTTTTCATGAGGGATGGACGGAAAGGTTCCTGATACACCGGTTGGGAATTTGTCCATCTAAGGTG
Organism: Dactylis glomerata; assembly: GCA_007115705.1. NCBI lineage: Eukaryota > Viridiplantae > Streptophyta > Magnoliopsida > Poales > Poaceae > Dactylis > Dactylis glomerata. Next base: position 3,255,903 of record QXEO01000454.1, on the reverse strand, counting down.
GTCTAGTATTTTTGAAAAATGGTTTGGTACCAATGCAAAACTTTAATTTGGTGGTTCCTTCACAGAACACCCCGATTTCGGCACCTCAAAAATGGAAATTGGCTATTTCGTGCGTCGAAAAGGAAAACTTCCTCCTGCAACATCGTAAGCCATCCCAAGATGCACATGTGTGCACAATATGGGCACATTATCACAAACTATGCCCTGATTCTAGCCATAACATTGGTGGTTTGACCTAAATGCCATGAAACCTTGAACATGATAGGTCATTTTGTGAAGGATTTTTTATGATGTTTGCAATTTTCCAAGTTCAATATTTTTCCTTGCAACTATGACACATAATATGACACCACGCGAAGGTTTCACATTGTTTGGATCATTTTTGAATTTCTTATGCCCGTTTCAAACTATATTCAAAACGGCGGGCATGAAGCTTCTTAGCCCGGGGCTGAGCCTCGCTAAACTTGAAGTGGATCTCTTATGAAATAGCATGTTGTGAACCTATAAATGATTTTAAAAAAAATCACAAGCATTATATCCTGTACTTGTTGTTCAAATCTGGGCACCCTCCTATCGATTCGGCGGGAATTTGTCTTTTTCATGAGGGATGGACGGAAAGGTTCCTGATACACCGGTTGGGAATTTGTCCATCTAAGGTGGTCTAGTATTTTTGAAAAATGGGTTGGTACCAATGCCAAACTTTAATTTGGTGGTTCCTTCACAGAACACCCCGATTTCGGCACCTCAAAAATGGAAATTGGCTATTTCGTGCATCGAAAAGGAAAACTTCCTTCTGCAACATCGTAAGCCATCCCAAGATGCACATGTGTGCACAATATGGGCACATTATCACAAACTATGCCCTGATTCTAGCCATAACATTGGTGGTTTGACCTAAATGCCATGAAACCTCGAATATGATAGGTCATTTTGTGAAAGATTTTTTATGATGTTTGCAATTCTCAAAGTTCAATATTTTTCCTTGCAACTATGACACATAATATGATACCACGCGAAGGTTTCACATTATTTGGATCATTTTTGAATTTCTTATGCCCATTTCAAACGTGTTAGTGCATTTTTAATTGAAAATGGTAAAATTGTTAATAGTTTGTATAGTTAGAATAAATAATTTTGAAAACAGAAAATAGTTTTGGATTAGTTATTTAAATTGAAGCACTTTTCCTGCTGAAAGTTTTTTCAAATTCCAAATTATGCAATAAATATATGTTAATGCATTTTTAATTAAAAATAGTAAAATTGTTTAGTTAGAATAAATAATTTTGAAAACAAAAAATGGTTTTGGATTAGTTATTTAAATTGAAGCACTTTTCCTGTTGAAAGTTTTTTCAAATTTCAAATAAAAGAAAGTTTTTTCCTGTTAAAATGAAAACAAAAAGTTAAAATGGAAAACAAAAAAGTCTTTTCGTGATAAAACCTTCAAAACGGGTCATTGGTCCCGGTTCATCGCATCAACCGGGACCAATGGATCAACGGTCCCGGTTGATGCGATGAACCGGGACCAATGATCATGGGCACGTGGCGGCTCAGCAGCGCCCCCCACCCAGGTCATTGGTCCCGGTTCATCGCATCAACCGGGACCGTTGATCCATTGGTCCCGGTTGATGCGATGAACCGGGACCAATGACCCCCAGATATATAACTGGAGCCTTCTTCCTCCCCCCACTTCCCCCCAAATCGCCGAAACCGCTAAGGACTTTTCGCGCGGAACGAATTGACGACGGCAGGCTGCCCGTCCCCGCCGCAGAGAAGCTCGCCGCCGTCCTCAATGACCGCTGCCGCCGCGACCTCTCCCTTCCTCTCCCTCTTCCCCCACCGCCGCTCACCCTTCCTTCTCTCTGCAGGCACCCCCCTGCGCCACCGCCCCTCTGTGCCGCCGACGCCCTTCCGCCCCGGAGACGCCCCCCTGCGCCGGAGACGCCCCCCTGCGCCGGAGACGCCCCCCTGCAGAGCCCGCCCCGGAGACGCCCCCCTGCGCCACCGACGCCCTTCCGCCCTTTCAGTGAAACTCTGTGGGTGTTAGAAATTTCGGGAAAACGAATTGAAATAGAAACAAATTTGTATAACAGAAATGAAATTTCGGGATTAAAAACGAATTTTAGCACCGGTTTATATATGTATTTTAGATATGTATTTTAGAAATAGAAACAAAAATAGAAACATATGTATCATATATGTATAAATAGAAATATATAAATAGTTATGTATTTTAGATATGTATCATATATGTATAAATAGAAATATATGTATTTTAGAAATAGAAACTTCGAGCATGTGTAAATAGAAATATATGTATTTTATAAATAGAAACTTCGAGCACCGGTGAACTTCGAGCATGTGTAAATAGAAACTTCGAGCACCGGTGAACTTCGAGCATGTGTAAATAGAAACTTCGAGCACCGGTGAACTTCGAGCATGTGCACCGGCGATATTAGATCAATGTCTATAATTAAATTCCTATCGCAAGTTAGAAGTTAAATTCTATTTGGATTTAGTTTATTTAATGTTGAAAATAAGAAAAATTTCATCCACATTAGCTTGTCGTGGAATTTTGAACTTTTATGTTGAAGTCTAAATTATAATGGAAATGAATAGTGTGCAAAATTATGTCATGTGTATTTATATTTTGTATTGTGATTTATAAATCATGGTGAATTATAATAAAGATTTGTCAGATTAATGAGTGTGCCGATGTATTGTAGTTACATGTATACCCGTTTTTACCACCTATTAATAATAAGATTCAAGAGATTCACTCAAAATCCATCGCTAATGCCTTGAAAAATGCAACTACCGGAACAATTCAACATTATTGACTTACCGGTGTAAAGTTTGATGCAATTATAATAACTTGCAATTCTTGATTATTTGCATTATAATAACTTGCAATTCTTAATTTGCAGATACTATGGATCCAGCACATGGCACAACTCAAGATGATGAATACTTCCTCCAAGGAATGATCCGCGAAAATGAAGATATCGATGTCACCAGGACGTTTCTGAACGATTCTGGTGAGGGAGATGAATCTCTCAACCAAGGAGATGGCTCCGGTGAGGTAGAAGCCAAAGCCTGGGACGGGGGAGAAGCCGTTGAGGGAAAAGCCGATAAGGGAGAAGCCGACGAGGGAGAAGGCGACGGCTCCGGCCGAACCTTAAATCTCGGAAACTCCGACGAGGTGTATATATGTATTTTTGTAATGCTGCTGTCTATATATATACATGCATATATTAACACTCTTTCTTCTTTTAGCCCTCCGGATCGAGCACTTCTTCCATAAGAACAAAACGAGGCCCAACAAAAAAGTTGGATAACACTGTTCGGTATAGGATCGAAGTGGTCGGTGTAGACGGCGAACCGCAAGCTCCCAACGATGTCGCAAAAAAAATTGTCAAGCAATGTGGAGTTCTTGTGAGGGACTACATCCCGATCACCGTTCAAGAATGGAATCGGCCAAGCAGCGGTGGAGTCCCGTATGTCGGTGACGTTGCCAAAGATAAGCTTTTTGACAAGCTCATGATTAATTTCCTCCTGCCGAGGCCAGATGTGAATCCAGATGAGGAGGAGAGAGCAAATGAGGAGCTACTGCAAAGAGTCAAGAAGTTTGCTCTCATCAAGATGGCCGAGGCATTCAAGAACTGGAAGAAGAAACTGTACCTTAAGTTTGTCAAGTTAGACAAGACTCCGGATTTCAATCAAGCCGACTATGCTAAGTTAAGACACCAGTGGGCTGATTTTGTGAAGTATAAGACATCAGAGAAAGCTTTGGAAAGGTCGAGAATAAATAAGGAGAACGCTGCTAAGAAAGTGTACCACCATAATATGGGGTCTGCTGGCTACGCCAGTTGCATGCCTAAGTGGGATGCACTTGAGGTCAAATATATTGCTGCTGGGATCAGACCAGAGCCCACAACATGGACACCACGGGCGAGAAACTGGTTTTACGGCCATGGGGGCACGTTGGACGAAGAAGGGAGGGCAATATATACCCAGAAACACAAAGATCATCGCCTACTGCCCATCGAAGATATTAGAAGTGCAGTAAATAATGTTGCTGCGGGACGGTTCGTTCCCGATAGAGAGAATGACGAGCTCACACGCGCCCTTAAAAATGATGAACACACCGGACGAGAACGAGGCACACCAGGCTCCAAGCCGTGGAATGTTGCCTTCCCCGCGGAAATGAAGAGATATCCCGATAAAAGTCATCAGAGGAGAAAGGAAAGGGAGGCAGCTGAGAAAGCGGCTGCTGCAAACCGGCTGCGTAATGTAGAAGAAGCATTAAAGCGGTAGCAGGATCAACTCGACAGACTTAGCCAGCAAGGTATTAGCGGCCAATCTCAGCGGCACATGGTAGAAGCTGCATTCGATGGTAGCGGCGCCCTATTGAATAAGAAAAGTAGCGTCGCTTCCACCCAGCTCTAGGATGGTGATGATGATGCACTGACGACGGCTCCTCCTAAACGCTACCCAGTGGATGATATCACGGAGAGCACAACTTGTGAGCTAAAGGTGCAAGTTATGAACTTAAGGGTGATGGCGGCGGTCGGCATGGCCGTACCAATTGCGCCTAACGCAACTTGGCATTGCAGACCGGTTCCAAAAGGGTACGCTATTGTCATGGTGGATGATATGAAGCAAGATTTTGAGGAGCTGAAGCTGGACCACCCTGCAGGGGAAGATAGGGACCTGACTGAACTAGGAGAAGCCAAAGGGGGACTATTGTATGGCCAAAGGAGCACATCGTGCTTCCAAATTATGTGCCGCCAAGGCCACCCACTCCTCAGAGCAGCAATCCACCTTTGCCGCCACCTCACCATTCTCCAGCGCAACGGTCGCCTTCACCGCCTCACCACTCAGCGCAACCGTCTCCACCGCCGCCTCAGCCGTCTCCACCGACGCGTTAGCTGTCTCCGTCCCCTAAGCCTCAGAGACTAAAGCAGAAGTATACTAAGAGGGGCAGCACCACCAGCAGCAGCAAGAACACGTTCCGATCACCAAAACGTAAGCTATCGCCCCTCCCAAGAGTACCTCATCAGAATATGAAGAAGCTACCTTGCAAGAAGACAGATGAGGAAACTGCTGCGGCCGTAGATGCGCATTATGAAAAGTGGAAGACTGACATGGCTAACAAGAAAAAGTCAAAGCCGACGGAGCCATTCTTCCCAGTCACCACAGAAGATAAAGCCAAAGCAGCCGCACTTAAGATTCAGCTTCACCAACCCATAGCGCTCACACCAGACTATAATCGCTCTATTACCAAGTCAGCTGAGGCAAAAGAGCGGAGAGTCGGGAAAGAAGTTGCCCAGCTCGGACAATAGAAAAATCAATCGATCGAACCGCTCAAAGTGTACGATACCAATGAGTGGAGAGCCCAGGAGCGGCATGATCCGAACATTGATCCGGAGTTTATTCAACTCTACGGAGAAAAGGCCAAATTATATGGACTGTCTATTGCTGAGTACATGAGCCGTCTGGATGAGTTAGAGGGGTACCAGCAAATAGCGTACATATACCGGTACGGGGCTCCTCTCGTCAAACTCGAGTTAGTCAAAGATCTACCAACAAAAATGCGGAGATTGCATAAGTGGTACATGCAAGCCAGTGCTGAATCCACAAACTGGATATATGCTGGATATAAACACCACCATTACGGTCATGGAGATGGCTTCTTACTGATTGAATTTCAAGAATTATTTTAGTTTTACCAACAAGACGCCCTCGACAAAACTATCGTCAGTGCCTATTGTCTGTAAGTATTATTAAGTCTTTCTAGCTCAGCTCATTCGTTGCCTGTATAATCTTACTCATCATTATACTAATTATATATGCAGAATGAAGATTCTCGAATGCAACAAAGGAGGAATCTATGACCTTGGGTTCATTGACTGCAATTTCGTTCATGAAGATACTCTAAAAAAACCCAGAGAGACAGAGGATAACTTGGTACAATCATTGAAGTATTTCAGCAACAGAAGGGAAATACTATTTCCTTACAACTTCGAGTGAGTGTTCCTGTCTTGTACACATTTTGTTTTCGCTTACTCGATGTTAAGCGTATAATTGACTCATTATGTCTGTGCAGCTTCCACTTTATTCTGTTAATCATTATTATTGACGAAGGAGTAATCAAAGTCATGGACTCAAAATGCACACCTTTAGAAAATTGGGCAAACATGCAGGAATACCTCCAGAAGGCTTGGAAACGGTTCACCGCTAACACTAGGAGTGTTTGGAAGCCAGAGCTTACATTTCAACCATTGAATGTAAGTACTACTTGCTAGATCCACGCATCTCTTTGATTCTAGTTTCAATACCATTATCATGCTTGATTATTATTTTGATTGAACTCCGTTCTCGTAAAGTGCTTGAGGCAGGAAGCTCGGAATAACTTATGTGGATACTATGTCTACGAGTTCATTCGCCAGACGACCAAAGAGAAGGGAGCAGACCGAAACATCAAAAAAATTGAAGTATGATAAATAATAATCACAACTTTATTTTATTACCATCAACTGTGTTTAGTTTCATTCATATATATTGATCCCCTTCTTTAAATTAGATCGAACGGATGCGGGACGGTCTTCTACCACAAGAACGCGTACAAGCAATTCAAGAGGAAATTGCCGAATTCTTATTAGAACATGTCATAGATCCGAAAGGAGAATACTATTACCCGGTTCATTTAGAAGGGTGAACATATAAAATCAAATTTGTGTGAGTACCGTTTGTAATATGTTTCGACCAAGCACGACGGATGAGAAGGTGAATAATACATTCGTGACCATGATGTGTAATATATATATATATATCGTATATATATATATATATATATGCAAAATAGCCTGCTACCACCGGTGGTAGCTATGCACCCACCATCTACCATTAGATCTTCTATAGGGAGCATGTGATTTTCTACCGGGAGCACAAAAATTAACAGACGGGAGCAACAGCGTTTGCATGCATATTCTCATCTCTCACCACCTCAACACACCACCTCAACACACCACACCATGCAACCTATTGGATTATCCACCCCAACTAACCACACACACACACCTACTACACCATCCACTCAACCTATCCATCCAAAGCCACCACACCAAGGAACCATGCAAACAAACCATCTCATCTCACCACTCCCATTGTGTACTCATAGCCGCCGTATCCTTTTCTATTTAGCATTTCTAGGTGGTTACTTTGTTAGGAGAGTGTGCAAGGCAACTAGGTGTGGCATTCCCAAAATTACCACCTTGATCGGTTAGGAAAACATACAAGGCAACTCTGCAGGTTACTTGGTTAGGAGAGTGTGCATGGCAACTAGGCATGGCATGTCTTAAATCACCACCTGCTCTAGCCATTCACAGTTGCCATCCTAGGTAGACATTCAAGAGTGTGCATGACAACTAGGCATGGCATGTCTCAGATCACCACCTGCTCTAGCCATCCACAGTTGCCATCATAGGTAGCAATTCAAGAGTACCATGTGCATGCAACAAACGGAAGCATTTCATCCGTTATCACCGTCATCTTCTGCTCTCTACATCGCATGCGGTAGGAATATCATGCCCATGCAATCCAAGGACTATGCATGCATGCATAGCTACCACCGGTGGTAGCAGGCTACCCCTGGGTGCAGAATAACTTATTCTGCACCCTGGTCTATCCACGAGCCGGATCAGCGCTTGGTTCGGTCGAACCTGCTTGGTGTGGCTCGCAGCACCAACAGCCAACAAGCCACTGTAATTTTATTTTTATCTCGACGGTTTTATTTTCTCAGTATGGTCGTGGGGTCTGGAGCTAACCCCCTCACCTCATTTTCCCCCACGGCAGCACCAATGCGGCTGCGGCGAGCAGGCGAGCGGTCGTCGTTGGTTGCTGCAATCGGCGGCGCCATGGTCGTCCGGCTGGGTCGGCGGCAATGGCTTCATGCTACTGATGGGTGGTGGTTCTGGGAGTAGCTGCAAGCGGCATCGGCATCATGGTCGGCAGCGCAGCGGGCGGTGGCTGCGGGTCGAGTCCCAAGGCCATCCTGCCATCGCCGCACCTCCCCTCCACCATCCTTGGCCTCCTCATCGTCAGGCTGCTCTTCTGCACCGCCGCCCCTGGTAGAGGCATGCACTCTTCCCCGTCCCGTCAGATCTGCGACGCTGCTGCCGGATTCAGCATGTTGGTTGGGCTGCGGCTGGTGGTGGTTGAGGGCGGCAACGGCATCAGCCGCCTCCTGCTCTGTCACTGGATCCCCTCTGTAGACCGCCTCCTGCTCCATCGCGAGCGCCCCTCCGCTGCCAAGGCCCAACACTACCCCCGGCCGAGGCAGCCCGTACTGAACTCCATAATCGAGCCACCCGGCGACCGCGGTAAGGGGACCTAAAAAATCCAAGACTTCTTCTCTGCTCTTTGTTTTAACAGGCGACCAGGGAGAGAGTACTGCTTCTTGCGGTACGTGGTGGCTGTGCCAGCACCATGGACACTCGCCGATGTCCTCGGTACTCTCTCATTTTCTTTACAGAACTAGTTCTGGTTCATTCTTGCGGTGATGCATTGAAGTGGGAAGGGATTTAGGTTTCTTATTTCTCTAGAGAATGACGATCATTGATTAAGATGAATATGTAGGAAGAATCTATGTCCGCTCAATATTATGGTTTGCGGACAAGCTCATTTATGAAAATAAGTAAGGTTGTTTTCTTTGCCTATAGGCGGATAGTTCTGATACATTAGAAGATTTTGGATAAATCATTCGTTTTGTTTGCTTCGGCTCCATAAGGAGTTTGTGCATGAGGTCGATTTGTTTGGGTTGGATATATGTGATCTACAGTGGAAACTAGTGCAATCTAACAATTTTTTATTCTGTTTGCCGCCCTACTTCTAGCAGTTTACATAATTAAGGTACTTAAGGTTAGAAGTGGACATATTTTGCATACAATCTGAAATATTATTCTTGTTTTATAACCGGCATTATGAACCAATGAATTTCATATAATCTGCTACACCACACTCGGTCCCAAAGTGGAATAAACAAGCAGATCTATCTTATGTGCAGCAGTAGGTACCACTAATACCACTTTATCAGTGAGAGATAAAACTTCAAAGGAGCTAATTGTTATGGATTACTGTCTCATATTCTGTAAGAATCTTGTATCTATGTCCTGAACATTATCAAGGGGCGGTGAGCGATGGCAGCTGGGATTTTCAGTTTTCACGGTAAGGCGTGGCAGGCGACATGCTTCCACGGACTCTAGTCGATCAGCCGGCGGGCTTGACGGGGCTGTTGTTTTCCTTGACAGTGTTGTGGTTGACAGGTGGACTCGGTGGCGTCGTGGTCGGTGCGCTGAATCAGCGGCAGTGGTGGCATGGTGAGCGGCGTTTTGCCGTGTTGCTGGTCATCACGCCGGGTGATGTCTAATCGGAGCGCCAGTGGACGCATGGTACGTGACTTGTTTGTTCTCCCCTGGCCTATTGGAAGCATTCGTTTATTTTGCATCTTTTCTCATTGTAGTTCATATACCTCTCCGGGTCTCCTTGGATCTCTCAGCTGTAATAATTTTTTAGACAGTAATTCAACATAGAAGAACCAAGTTCTTGATCTTGTATTAATATCAGAACCCAATATAGAAATGAAATGAGCAAAAACATTCACTGCTTAAGTGTAAGAAAGAAGGTATTCTAGTTACTTGTTTGAACACAGAAACTAACAAACTCCACCTAGAAACTAACAAACTACAGTTGAATTACTGAGTTTGAAAAATATTAGGCACAAAATAAATAATTAGACCCCCTGGGTGCAGAATAAATATTTGTTCAAATCTCTGCTCACCCTGGATGCAATACATCACGTAATATTATTGTTTTAGCTGCTATTTAGCCAGATATTATGTCAGTTGCAATGAAGTGGACTCGTACTGAACCTCACCCACCCAGCCTTTCAGTCTTGGCTAATATTTTGTTTAATCCAACCCTCAAACTAGGAGTAATAATATTTTATAACAGGATTTTAGACTGTTCAGTCATGTTATTGCCTGTTAGTTTTCTGTAGCATATACGAGATGGAAAAGAAGCTATTTTGATGAGTAATCATGTGATTCTATCTAGGCAGATGGGAATGTGATATTCAGTAACAGTATTGTCGCCATGGTGTTTGTCTTAGTGCCTGAGTGGGAGATGTTATAGCTGTAATATACTTTGGGATAAAGGAAGCTGCAAGTTCTGGACCTCATTCCTTAGTTACTTCTAAAAAGAATTCTTGCTTCTTAGTTTTTCAGAAGATCCTTGTTTGTGTCCGACCAAGAGTGAGATTTTTTTGGCCATGCCTGATGGGTAGATTTAAGTGTCCTTAGAGAAAGGAAGATGAATCTCTTACTACTAATTTTTATAATGAAAGATTAAAGCCACCATTATGAATTTGAGATTCAGAGCAAAGTAGCTTGACGTACCAGATGCGTGATCCAATTAATTTTCAGTGCACATAAGTCGTGTCTTTCATTACCTCACCTTGGCCTCGCTTTTCATGGGCACCACTGTCTGAAACCTTCCCTAGCCACTGAATTCAGTAACCGCCTCTGTACCTGAGCTCCTCCAACAACCTGCAGTTCACGTCCAAGTTTGCTGATGTCCCCCAACGTTAGGTGTTTGTTTTGTCTGTAGGAGCAGTTGGGACTGTGAATGATCATGATGTTAAAATTCTTATTTTTTAATCTTGGTTTGTAATCCAATTCTTTGATATGGTGAGTTAGTACTATGCAAGTTACCATAATTGTGTGATTGACATTAGCTGCAATATTGAGTGATCCGGTTTAGATAGATCCAGTTGCACTCTTGTTTCTGTTGCTAGATCAATTGGTCAATATAGGTGAAACAAAATTTCAATTCATTTCTACTTTCCAGTACTGCACCCAATTACCTGCTCGGTCCAGATGCGATGCATCATGTACATCTCTTGTTTTAGTTATCACACTTGACCTGTTGTTTATGGAGCCGCAAAGTCGAGTTGTTTTTATTCTAATTCAAGCTGGCTTTTGCTTCTTAATACATGCTGACAGGAAGTTCATCCTACAGCTCGTATACCAGCTGAAAGAAGCTGTGGTACATGAGAAATTCATGGAACATGAGCAATTCCTATTCTTAGCTCGTCCTACAGCTTCCTCCCTTCGAACAAGGTGAGCTTACTGGTGGCTTACAACAGTACTAATTTTGTTCTTACCTCTGTTTATATTCCGCCCAAAGATTATCTTGAGCCGTATTCTTGCAATGGATCTACGATACAATGATATTTTTGAATTAAGGTATGTTCGTAGATAGATTAGGAGGTACAAATTTGTCACGTACACTTATAAGCATTTGCCTAATTTGGGGACACTCTTCAACTGCAATTAATTGTGCCATATAATATGCTTTGTCTTTTTTCTTTCATAGATGCCAACAAAGTACTGACTATTTATTTAGCTTCTCATGTAAGAAAATAAAGAGAAGTTTGGCACATATTACTTAAACAATAATCTTATTTTCTCAAATCTTTTGTTATGGAGCTTGCAGTTTTGACAACCAATTGGCATTTTTTTTGCAACCTGGAAGGTCATGATGGCGATGAGACATTCAAGTTCAACACTGATGAGAAATAAGTGATTCAAAGGGTTGACTAGTGTGCCAGCCCCAACAAGGTGCTAATGAGGCGGCCTTGAGTGCACTGTACGTGTTCGGAGATTCTTTTATAGGCATTTTAATTAGACCATGCTGGCATAATTTTATGGGCACATCAGCACTTGAGGCATCAGGCATGTGCTGACAGCCTCGCATGTTCTATTTTACATGCCCTTGAATGAATGGCATAAGAGTTGCTAGGCGTTACATCCGGCTGCTCCAGTCAACTTCACGCGTGTAATCAGACAAAATCTTATACTAGTCAATTTAATCAAGAATAATCTTACGTTTGTGTGATCAGACAATGAAATTAGGCAGGAAACTGATGATTGATAGATCATAAAAAATATGCTTCGCGTTGCAAAAAACAAAACCAACATAATCTATTTACATTGGCTGGCACGTTCATAAAGTGGCTTTCGTACAGTTGTTGCTTCCTTGCACCGGTGTTTTTTAAAGAAAAAAATAGTACGCGCACGTCGTCTGTTCCAGGCAGTTTTCTTACGTTGGCCCAGCTTTATTTACGTCGCTCGCGCACGGGACGGCTGGTTCGGTCGCTCGCGCGGGGATTGGGTGGGGCAGAATAACTATTCTCCACCCAGGGAGTCAAATAGCGCGACTATATATATATATATATATAAATAGCCTGCTACCACCGGTGGTAGCTATGCACCCATCATCCACCATTAGATTCTCTATAGAGAGCATGTGATTTTCTACCAGGAGCACAAGAGTTAACAGACGGAAGCGACGGTGTTTGCATGCATATTTCTATCTCTCATCACCTCAACACACCACCTCAACACACCACACCAACACACCACACCATGCAACCTATTGGATTATCCACCCCAACTAACCACACACACACACCTACTACACCATTCACTCAACCTATCCATCCAAAGCCACCACACCGTGGAACCATGCAAACAAATCATCTCATCTCACCACTCACATTGTGTACTCATAGCTGCCGTATCCTTTTCTATTTAGCATTTCTCTGATACATAATCGGATTCATACCATAGCTCACTAGGACGAACACCTTGATCCATAAAAATCAGCGGTTAATTGATTTGTTGATTTTGAGAGCGCCGCTACTTAATCAAGTAGAGCACATTTCATAAATGTCTTTTTTCTCTCGATAGGATTTATGAACTTATTTTAATTAGTTCTTACCCTCCGTCGCATTTTTGTTTGTTCTTTGAGCTTCTTCACTGTTAGAGTTTTTTCCCGAATGATTAGGGTCCGCGCATTTTTATTTGTTCTTTTAGTTTTTTCACTGTTAGGAGGGAAAAGGAAGACCATAACATTCGCGCCAACAAAAAAATCCCGCCAAAACCACACGTATGGCTAGGCAAGATGGCTACATCACATGGCATGTCTAGGTGGTTAGTGTGTTTGGAGAGTGTGCATGGCAACTAGGTGTGGCATTCCCAAAATCACCACCTTGATCGGTTAGGAAATCATACAAGGCAACTCTGCAGGTTACTTGGTTAGTAAAGTGTGCATGACAACTAGGAATGGCATGTCTTAAATCACCACCTCCTCTAGCCATACACGGTTGCCATCCTAGGTAGATATTCAAGAGTGTGCATGGCAACTACGCATGGCAACTAGGCATGGTATGTCTAAAATTACCACATGCTCTAGCCATCCACAGTTGCCATGCTAGGTAGCCATTCAAGAGTACCATGTGCATGCAACAAACGGAGGAATTTCATCCATTATCACCGTCATCTCCTGCTCTCTACATCGCATGCGGAGGAATACCATGCTCACATAATCCAAGGACTATGCATGCATGCATAGCTACCACCGGTGGTAGCAAATCCGCGTTGATATATATATATATATATATATATATATATATATATATATATATATATACATGGAGACTATTCTATCATCGATGACAGAATAATATTCTGTACATATTTTGTACTGCTTAGGAGATACGTTCATACTGCTTCATATAACTACAACGTACTGCTTGTTTGTAAACTTTGAACTGCTCGTCTGTTTATATATTGTTTTTCATCTAATTTCTAAACTGTTTATTAGAATTGTGCAAATAATATATCACTGGAAAGCTAATGAAAATCCGCAACTTTTTTGTATTCAAACTTATTTCAAATTATCATCCGTTTAAATTTAATTTCAAAAATTGGAAATCTTCATAAACACGTATAAAACGTATTTTGGACTTAATTTCCAAACCGCTGATCCGAATGGTGCAAATGATATACCGTTGGAAAGCTATTGAAAATGCGCAACTTCTATATCTCTGCAAGTTTTTTCAAATTCTGTACGGTTTTCGAGTAATTTTGAAAATACGATATTTCGGATCTACTCAAAAACGACGGACAATAATTTGAGCAGAGTTTTCCAACCGTTTGTCGGAATAATGCAAGTAATATGGTGTTGGAAAGCTATGAAGTAGGTGCAACTTTTTTGTTCACGGTGTTTTAGCAAATTTCTTATGATTTAGGAGCAGATTTGAAATTACAGCTCGTTGTTTGTAGTGATTAGCTTCAAACGATTTTTACCGGTATTCTCAAATGGTATATGCAAATAATACAAGTAATATATTGTTCGAAATGTGTCAATAAGGAGCAACTTTTTTGTCAAGATCATATTCCTCAATTTCTTAAGGTTTGAGAATAATTTGTAAAATTTTAAGTTTACATATTTGCATTGTTTGCAAGATGGTGACATGAAATTAACAAGCTTAAATTCGTGATTCCTTATGGAATGCAATAGATAATGAAATTAGAGTTATACTCTACCATATAAATCATTTGTGCCAATGATTGAGGCGATACGTGCTCAAAACTATGAGATTTGCATAATATATTTCCGCCCCGAAAAAACAGAGTATTCGTACTTCCTTAGACACATATCGGTACTTCTGATTTACAAGTGATTGTACTTCTGCCATAGCTTCAAAAACTATTTAGAAAAATAGATGCAATTTTATCATACGGCATCCGTTTTGTGTCCACGACCACTTAAAATGCTCAACACAACAACGCGCTTCAGTTACAACCTTAAAAAAACATCCTAAGTAAGGTTTTATGCGGTCAAAGTTTGGTCAACCCATTTTATGCATATTTAAACAATCATTTGACCTTCCATTCATTTTTCGAATTGTGTGATTTTTTGTTATTTTCTAAAAATAAAGGCAATGCCTATCTTGCAAAAATATAAAAAATCTAAAATCATTGGGTTGGTGTACTCCTCAAAATTTAATATATATACTTGCTAAATTGAAATCTTACAGTTCCTATTGTAATTGTTGTACTTCCTTCATTTTTGCGGATGATGCCATTATGTGTCTTGCAAATTATAGTAGACTTTGCACTTCCTAAAATGAACATCTGTACTTTCTGTTGACAATACATATACTTCTTGCTCTTATACTTATGTACTTCCCTTTAGATGATTTTATAATGTTTTCTAGTACTTTTACATGGAATATGCACTTCCAAAACTAAACATTTATACTTCCTAGAGTCTCTCTCTATACTTCCCTCTACATGATTTTATCATTTTTTTAGCACTTCGTGTGAAAGCTGCACTTCCGAACCTAAACAGTTTTGTACTTCCCGATATTATTGCATATACTTTCCGCTCGCATAGTTTTGTACTTCCCTATATTATTGCGTATACTTCCCGATATTATTGCATATACTTCCCGATTGCATAGTTTGGTACTTCCTTTTAGATAATTTTATCATTTTTCTAGCACTTCATGTGAAAGTTGCACTTTCGGAAATTGAATATTTGTACTTCTCGTCGACACTGTGTGTACTTCCTAGAGTCATTGGTCGTACTTCAAAAATTTTGCGAATGATTTTATCATTTTTGCAACCCTTCCACGAGGACTCAGCACTTGCCAAAATTGAACATATATACTTCCCGTCGACTCTATGTGTACTTCCCATTGTCACGGATGTGAGCTGAAAAAGGAGTTGCAAACAAAATCATCACGACATGCGGACAAGGGACCGATCCGGCAGCGCTCTAGGGACCTCGACCGCGGTGGGACTTAGTCCGGCGATGCTCGGGTACCATGGCGGTAAAGGGGACCTGGTCTAAGCAAAATTATGAGGGACCGTATACTTTCCTAAACTGAATATATGAACTTCTTGTTCTTTATGGTGTGTACTTTTCTCTATCACAATGTTGCACTTCTCATGAGGGCAATCATTTTAATTGCAAATTTATGATCGACCATGTATTTCCCTAAATTGAATATCGATACTTCCTATTTTTGATGCGTACTTCCTTGAACCAAAGTTCTACACTTCTTGAAAAAGGAATATAAACTTACCGACATAAACATGTGTACTTCACGGCTGATGATTTTGCCTATAATTATGGAGATCCATGTACTTTTCCAAAATGGATAAGTGTACTTCCAAGGCTTTATTTGTGTACTTCCCACATATGATTTTAAATTCATGGTCATGGCATGAGCACCTCTTGAAAATGAGCTTTACCGACATTTTTTTTAAAATTTTCGCTATTTTGGTGCGAACTCTTTTGATTCCAAAATTATGCACTACTCAATAGCTTTTTTCATGGTAACTATATTTGCTTCCCTTTGTCATTGTGTGTGCTTCCCGTCATTATCGTGTGTACTTCTGATAATCATCGCTTGTACTTCCTAGAACAGAGTTTTGCACTTCTCAGAAAACGAATATGTACTTCCCATAGCCTCGTTGTTTATTAACGAGGTAGCCTACATGTAGGGTATCAAGGTTGAGTTGCCATTGACGTGATAGCATTGACGAGCTACAAATTCCCGTACACTAACACCCTTTTGAGGCTTCGTCGCCCTATGTCGCGATAGCGGCAATGGGCGATGAAATCGAGACGCTACACTACAAAAGGCGCATTAGTGTGTACACTACGAATTATGGGTATGGTATAATTATCCGCAAAATATCGCCCTTTAAGTTTGTTTTTTAATGGTTAGGTTTGGTTAATTTGATTTCACGATGACTACGTACTTCTCGACCTTAATCCCTTTTACTTCTCAATGTCATTATTTGTACTTATTGTCGTTTCAAAACAATGATTCTATTCTTGTTCTAGCACTTCACAAATATGGTGCATAGGCCAAGGTTCTCCCCCATTTTGAAAAAAGCTTCACAAAGCTTTGTACTTCCTGTATCTTCCTTTTCTGTATCTGTTAATTCTCTCTTAACAACACTGAGCTACAGCCAAAATAATAGATGTCATGACACTGACAGGGCGTCAGGGCCTAGTGCAGTGAACAGCTGAGAGCACGGCCGCCGGCAGCGCAGGGATTAGGGAGGCGGGGATCGCTGCAGGCAGGAAGTTGGCCAGTGGAGGGGGCTCGGCTGGCGACGCCAAGGTACCAATGGAGCTAGGATACAGGGAGGGAGGCGGGGAGAAGGACGTCAACGCTGGTACAAGGGCGGGAGCAGCAAGGGGAGAAGAAGGTCGCCGGCGCTGGTTCCGTGTGGTGCAGCACTGCAAGCGGAAGGGTTCTCGGACCGGCCGGTAATAGATGGAGCGGTGGCGATGGCGCGCTCGGACGGTGGCGGGGTAGTCGGGTCCGCGCTGAAGCTGCAGGCGGAGTACTGCGTCGATGCCGGAGGTTGGGGACGGGGAGCTCCGGTGGCGCAAGGAATCTGGTGGCAGTGGTGACTGGTGAGCCGCGGATTCCCGGGAGGGTGCCGGATGCGTGCGAGAAGCTGACGCATCAGCGGCTGAGAAGCAGGGGGCGCCGGCTGAGAAGCAAGAGGAGAGCCAACGGTGGAGGAGAAGGGGGCGCCGATGGCGGAGGGGGCTAGGTCGCCGGCGGAGGATGGGGGCTTGGTCCCCGGCGAGCGGGGGATGAGCGTCGCCGGTGCCTGACCCTGGGGCGAGCTGGTAGTGGGGAACTGGGGATAAGGTCGGGTTAGGCACGATGGATTCCAGGTGGGTTTTCGTTTTTCTGTTTTTTTAGTGGATCGGGCCCTATATAGATTGAGACATGTACAGAATAATATTCTGCAATCAGTTGCAGAATAGTCCCACCCTATATATATATATATATATATATAGTGTGGTTCCTTCATTATTGTTGTATATATGTAGTACCATTAAATTGAATACAAAACACACCAAATAAATAAAATGGAAAAAACACAAAACCCTGCAAAGATCAACGATCCCGGTTCGTGCTACGAACCGGGACCAATGACCCACGCCCCCCTCGCTGCGCGTGCGCCCATGTGGAGACCTATCGGTCCCGGTTCATGCTGGAACCAGGACCGTCCTTGGTCCTGAGTTATTGATCCCGGTTTGGCAACCGGGTCCAATGGCCCGCACGAACCGGGACCATAGGGCCTTTTTCCACCAGTGAATGTTATAATTATTATATCCTATATCTCATATTTTTTAACTAAAATTAATGGTCAAAGTTTTTCTCGAGGTGTGTAATTGCCCAATAATCGATATGGAGGGAGTAGCTTTGCTCACTTATTACCCTTTAGTATATTAAACCCACATTGGGTGGAGGCTTCATTCACTCTACATTTTGTATAAGAAGGGGAGGAATAGATCTCCAAGTCAATGGTGGGGCTCCCAATTTTTGGACCCAAAAGACTCAACAACGACTTGAACACGTCGTGTGGTAGTTTGTCTTTTCCCTGGGAAGTTACCGATTGTCTCGGGTTAATAATCAACACCCTCGAAGCTCTTTCAACATAGGATTAAGTTGCGCTCCAACGAGCCTGTCAAACCGATTTAAAAATAAACATCGTTGTGTCAACTCCCACATCGCTACAAGGCACATATACATCCCTACTAACCGGTAAACAACCACTTGAGACACCATTAATCATCTGTTGCTCAATTGCAATAATAATTCAAATTGTAATATATCGTAAATTTGAATGAAAATTTGTCCGATTTAGTTTCAAGTCGACCGTTTAATTCTTTTAGTTTGGAAGCACCACTAGGACCGGCAATTTAGAGCAACAATTGCAACAATAATCCAAACTGTAATATAACCAAAAGCTTTACAGTTTACCCTATATTCGAGCCAAAATGCGTTGTTGCTGGACCCGTATTGGAAGCTCGATGATGCTCTAACACCCTAATAGTCTAACCTAGTTAAATTTAGAGAGGCCGCAAAAATAATTACAGTTTATTTTGTGAATCCAAAAAGAACTACAATTAGGAAGGTCGCCATCGATCATTTTTTGACATGGTACATACTTAGGTATAGGCATTTGTTGAAGTGGAGTTTGGTTTCATAGTAAGTTCATTGTTAAATCGTTCATGCAGAGGTCGTTTTTTTTTACGAATCAACGGAGCTTTCAATAAAATGTTTCACGGGAATTACAATCTTTGGCTAGAGTTTCAGAAAGAAAAGGTGGATCGTAGTTGATCTATAAGCACCTTCTTCTAAACCTAGTAGCTTTCCTGGCACAAAGATGAGCAGCCATATTAGCTTGGCGCCCAATAAAACAAATTTTGAAACTTGTAAAATTCCCTCGCAGCTCCTCTATCTCATGACAAATGCTGGCGATGCAAGATCTTCCACCACCTGGATCATCAATAAGCTTGATGACCTCTTTAGCATCTGTTTCCACTTCTACCTTCTGATAGCCTCGGTCAATAGCAAGATGTACACCATCCAGAATTGCTAAAGCCTCCATTACTAGTGGATTTGCAGCATGTTCCATCCACCGAGCCTGAGCCAAAATGAGTGCACCGGAAGAGTCCCTGACAACAAGACCAGTAGCACCCATATGATCATCTTCAATAAAACTAGCATCGATGTTTATTTTCACCACGTCCGATGCCGGCTTAACCCATCTAGCAACCTGCTTAGGCGGTGTAGACACCTTCTTTCTGCCAAGTTGAGCAAGATCAAGTCTCCAGAGCCCAGCGAACTGAAGCAGTCACCGATCTCCCATGTTCATCATGCCACACTGCATTTCGCTCCTGCCAAACTGCCTAGCATCCACATAGAATGACACAGACAATTTCCAAGGAAACAATTTTCCCCTCAAAGAAATCAGTTGCCCAAGACCTTGGGTGTAACAGAGGAATATTAAATGAGGCAATTTTCTTTAGATCTTCCCAGAAGAGGCGAGCCCATGCAGAGGTCGTTCTTCAGCATGTGCCAATACTTGGTATGGAGAGGGACCAGATGATGTAATGCCTCACGGGATCTTGATCGGGAGGTTTAATGAATTAATTTCATTCGCAAGAAAAAATCATTTATGCAGAGAATATTCCTTTTCTTTTCTTTTGTCGGGATAGGCCTATTTTTTTCTATACCTGCATCAACTTGGTACTTCCTCCGTTTATTAACATAACATATTTTAGCTTTTTATAGATTCATATATTTTGATATGTATCTAATTTAATTTTAGTGTGTAGATTCACTCATTATGGTGTGTATCTAGTTTACTTTAACTATCTAAAACGTCTTATGTTTGTAAACAGAGGAAGTACGCTCCAAAGGATATATAGATTAAAAAAATTGTTCTGCCTGGGCCTTACTTCAAAAAAATTATTCTGAAAACTAAAACCCAGATATCAAACATAAGCAAAAAAATGATATGGCGAACGAACGAACAAACAGAAGTAGCAAAATCCTAGGTTAATCATATTCGGTCAGCAAACTCACCAATCATATCTGTAGTAATCATACCTTGTCGATGACGGCAGTGGAATTCAGCATTGTGGCGTGGAGGGCAAACACGCTTGATGCCCAAGCGCCTCATGTTTAACCGATTTTATTACTGCTCATTGCGGGAGCGTGATATTTTCTGTAGCCACCAGCCAAGAGTTCAGCTTATTGTCAATTCGTGAGGCGCGATTAACGAGTTGATCCATTCCAGGTTATACGTGAAATCCGCATCCTCGATCCGATGGTGACGCGATCCTTACGGGACGTCATGCCATGTTCACCTGCGAGTTTGTCGTGGCTCTGCTCCTCGATCTCTTTTCGAAACCATGGCGCAATCGGTCGGCGATTTAGACAAAAATAACCCAAACTTGAAACGATTTCAAATAATAAACCATCGGCCAAACTATTTCAAAAAAATAACCTCTTTTAGCTTCGCCATTCACGGTGGCGAAGCAGGCGTTCTTGCGTCGCCACAGGCAGTGGCGAAGCAGTGATGTGCGTCGCCACTCACGGTGGCGAAGCAGGTGTTCTTGCGTCGCCACTCTGAGTGGCGAAGCACAATGGCCTGCTTCGCCACTCTTAGTGGCGAAGCACAATGGCCTGCTTCGCCACTCTTAGTGGCGAAGCACTTTAGGGTTAGGGTTTGGAGCCCAGCCCCGAGCTGGCCTCCTCACTCACTTCCTTCCTCATCTTTTCAGAGCAAAGGCGGCTCTCTCTCCCCCTCTCAATCCTCCCACCCAAATCGAAGCTTTTCTCCGTGGATTTCTCATTCCCCAAGTCTCCTAAGGTACTCTCAAGGTCTCGCTAAGGACTTGCGAGTGCACATGTGCGAGGCCATCTTTGGTCCATCTCGCTTGCTCGCATTTGCTAACGGCGGCTCGGGTGCGTCATTTGGACTACAATCACCCTCTCACCGTGAGAGAGTCAGAGTTCTCCATCACGACGACCAAGAAAACATGGGCTCCTAGATTTAACCCATACCTAGACCAATCACAGTGGCCCGAGTATCATGGAATCCAACTCTGGCCCCATCCGTCATGGAAGGTTGTTAAACGTGGAAGACGTCAGACAAAGCGTTTTAGGGGTGACATGGATGGATGGGGTCGTGGTGGTGCGAGAGAATCAGGAAATGACCAATTTCAAGAGCCATGTGATAGAGCTCGTTGTGGAAAGTGTAATGGTCATGGACACAATGCTAGGACATGTACCCAAAGGAAAAGAGCAAAGAGAAATGACCCGAACGCAAGCCAACCCATGAGTAGTCAACAAGGTGGTTCAAGCCACCAAGATGTTCCAAGCCAACAAAGGAGTACCCAACAAAGTGGTCCAAGCCACCAAGATGTTCCTAGCCCAAGCCAACAAAGTACCCAACAAAATGGTCCAAGCCAACAAAGGAGTACCCAACAAAGTGGTCCAAGCCACCAAGATGGTCCAAGCCCAAGCCAACAAAGGAGTAACCAACATAGTGTTGCAAGCCAACAAAGTGGTCCTAGCCACCGAGGTGGTCGAAGTCACGGAGGTGGTCCAAGCTATCGTAATCCTAGGCAACAAAGAGGAAGACAACTAGGTCTTAGAGGAGTCCGTGGTGTAAATCGAACTAGTATGATAGGATCTCTACAAGGACCATTTCCGTATGTACTTTTATTTTGTGCTCTACAATTTCTAAATTTGAGATAATATTTTACATTTTGTGTGTACTAACTTTTATCTCCACTCTTATTGTAGATATGGCGGGGAGTCAAGCCAACAAGGAGGGGGATCAGACCTTCAATGAGTCATGGAGGAAGGTGATGGAGATGGATGCGGCCGAGAGGAAGAAGAAAGAGGCAACACAAATGAGGATGGAAGAAGATCAACAATTGAGGGTTCGTGAGGAAAGAATGAGGAGAGAAAGAGAAGAGCAACGTCAGAAGGAGCTTGCGGAGGGGGTAATAAAGAGCATTCGTGAGTACGACGAGATAATGAAGAGAGCCTACGATAAGATAAGCAACATGGAAGTAGAGATGGAGAGGGAGAGAAAGGTGAGTGGGACGGGACATAGCTCAACTCAAGGTCACAAGGAGGACGAAGATGTTCAAAATGAGGCTTTGAGGAGAGTGAATGAACAAGATGCGGCCAAGAAAGTGGAAGAAAGAAAGAGGAAGCTGAAAGAGGAAGCTGAAAAAGAGGAAGCGGAGCGGAAAAGGTGGCAGGAAATGCGGTGGGAACGAGAAGCGCGTGAGTTGAAGCAGCGCGCCAAAGCACTTAAAGAGAAGAGAGAACGAGAAGCGCGTGACTTGAAGCAGCGCCAGGCTGTTTGGGCGGCGCACCTAGCAAGGATGGAGAAGGAAGAAGAAGAGAAGAAGAGGGAGAAGAAGGAACGTTTTGAAAGGGTGGCTGCCGAGGCGCGTGCCATTAGGGAGGAGAAGGAAGAAGAAGAGAAGAAGAGGAAGGCCATGGCGAAGGCGAAGGCAAAGGGACCATGCTTGAGCGAATAGAGCATTCGTGAATTCGGACATGTATTTAACTATTGCATGTGAACCTTGTCATTTTGAATTATGTCAGAACCTTGTGTGAATGTATGCATATTATTATTTCAAACTATGTGTGAACCTTGTGTATCACTTGATTTTGAAGATAAAGTTGACACAAGTTAAAGTTGCTTCATTTTTTCATAGTTTTTGAGCATTTTTTCGAGTCCAGGCTTGCTTCGCCACTCCCAGTGGCGACGCAGCGGTGCTTCGCCACTCCCAGTGGCGACGCAGCCTTTGCGTGCTGCGCTGCGGCCGGGCGCAGCTGCCTACTGTGCTTCGCCACTCACAGTGGCGACGCACGCCTGCTTCGCCACTCACAGTGGCGACGCACGCCTGCTTCGCCACGCCCAGTGGCGACGCAAGCCTGGATATATGAAATCAGCTCAAATCTTCTTTTGAATATCATATATCACATATCAAACAAGATCATATATCAAAGAAGATCGTATATCATATATCAAAGAAGATCAAGCTCACAATTTCATATATCATATATCAAAGAAGATCAAGCTCACAATATCATATTTCATATATGAGCATATCAAAGAAGATCAAGCTCACAAGATCATATATCATATATGATCATATCAAAGAAGAACAAGCTCACAATATCATATATCATTTATCATATATGATCATATCAAAGAAGATCAAGCTCACAATATCATTTATCATATATGATCATATCAAAGAAGATCAAGCTCACAATATCATATATCATATATGATCATATCAAAGAAGATCAAGCTCACAATATCATATATCATATATCCAAGAAGATCATATATGAAATTCGAGCACATGATCATATCCAAACATCAAGCTCATAGTTCAAATATTACATAGCCAAACCCAGTGTCCGTCATACACAAGCACAAGTTCATACACAAGCTAGATAGGATAAAACCTAAACTTCTACTTTCTTCCACGCTTCCCTCCTCCCCTACGCGGAGCGATCTTCTTCCGTGCCTCCAACACATAATTGTCATCGTCGGAATCGGAGACTTCTTCCGTGACCACCTTCTTCTTTGTCTTCTCCTTAAAATCATGTGGTGTGTACTTGTCCCTATGTACACCTTTGTTCTTTCTCTTCGATGGTAGGGGATCCTCTTGTTCCTCTTCATCCTCTTGTTCCGGCGTGGATTCATCATCCGCGGAGTCCGATATGGCATGAGACTGGGACGGCGACGGCGTTGATGCAATCTCAGGATCACGGCAACCAAGAAGGTTTCCTAATCTCCGTAACTTCTGGCCCTGACGCTATAAGAAGAAAATAATTGTCAAAAGTATAAAACACCGCAAGTAGGGTTAAAAGGAAAAGCACCGGAAGTAGTCACATGCATTGTAATGGTCTCATGGTCTTAAAGTTTGAAAAGAAACTAGCAACATGTAGTACTTGGCATTTAGCAATGGCTAGGCAATGGTCTTAAAGTTTCAAAATAAACTAGCAATGGCTATCACAAATTTATAAGAACTCAAAAGCAAGGCATTTAGCAATGGCTAGGCAATGGCTACTGCATTATCCAGCATTTCACCATTCATGAGTAGAATATGTTCTCCGGCAAATTAATACCTTCACAAATTCTCGCAATCTTGAATAGCCATCTTTGTGCTCCGGAATTTCCAAAGCCACCTCGAATTCAGCAGCTTGCTTCTGGACCTCCGAGCGCTAGCATGTATATGAATATGTAAAGACACAAGTGGCAAGTTGAGATAGTAGTGAGATTCCAAAAAGAAGAACAAGCTTACCACAAAGTTAATCGCTGAAGCAAAAGGGACTTGGCGCCCCTCTCTGACAAGCTTATTGTAAGCAAGATTGCCAAGCTGGTCGAACGGCAAAGGTTCTTCCAAAATCTCATCCGTGTAGGCATCCGGAAGAAGCTGCAAACGAGTCCGAGGTTGAAACCAACGGAGATAGTTGTTGAAAGCCTCATCAGAATGGTCCGCTATATTTATTCCTTTTGCCCGCTTAGTCTCCATCACACGTTGTTGAAACGTCTTGATATGCATCTTGTGAATATTGGGCCAATCTGTCTTCCGACATTTGATCCTGTCATAGCTGCACAATAAAAATAGCACACTGTCAACAAACAAGAATTACATTACACAATGGCGGAACGGCGGAATTATGATTCATACCGGTGAAGCTGACGATCCGTGTCCTCATACATCGGCGGGTACTCTTGATAAAGATCAAACTGCCGCATAACCCGCTGCGTCAAGTGAAGCTCAACAGCCCACATGCATATCAACGGGCAACGCATATGAAACAGAGCTTGTTCAGCCATGCAAGCAGGGTTAATCTCCCAGGCAGCGTCACCATAAGAAGGCGCCCCGTAAGAATATCCTTTGCCATATGGTTGCCATATCACCTACAACATGCCCAATAATGAAGATCCTAAATACCCGAGACAAGATCATATATCAAAGAAGATCATATATCATATATCAAAGAAGATCATATATCATATATCAAAGAAGATCAAGCTCACAATATCATATATCATATATCATATATCAAAGAAGATCATATATCATATATCAAAGAAGATCATATCAAAGAAAGATCAAGCTCACAATATCATATATCATATATCAAAGAAGATCATATCAAAGAAGATCAAGCTCACAATATCATATATCATATATATGACAAGTTCAGAGTGAGGGAATAGAGTTATTTTACCTGCTCAGGGGTTAGGTTGTCAAACTCGTTGGTGTATTGTCGATATGCTTGTTCTGGGTCAGAAGTGAACTCAGAATGCTGGTCCCAATAGTAAGCAAGCGTGGGATACCGGTGGCGGTCGTCACCATCGTCCCAGTCTCTACGAGGACCAACTTTCGGCCGTCCAACAGGGAACCGTTCCCAACTCCACACCGAAAGAAGAAGCAGGGAACCAACAATACAAGCTTGTGGCTCTGTCCTACAACAAGCATCGTCAAGCTGCAGAAGGTATGAAAGCAAACATCAATAACTGGAATGTAGCCAAAATGGAGAGCAAATGTACGGAGTGGACAAAACAACTCATTACCTGACGATACAACCAAGCCAATGCAGCAGTGCCCCAGCTCCACTTCTTATCCATGACGGTGAGCGCCTTCAGCCAATGCCAGTGCGCGGTCTTCCCACTAGTGTCATTGAACAGACTCCGTGTGATAACATACCACACGTACACGCGGGCGTAGATCTTGACGAGATCCTCATCGGCATCCTCAGGGCACGTACCGAAGTTATCTGAGATCCATTTGAAAGTTGCCCCCGCGGGGACCCTCAACTTTACTCCGTGCCTGTTGAGAGTATCCCCGGGGCACTTCCCAATGAGATCTAACATCTTCCCGCGCCAATCATCAGAGGATGTATCAATGCAAAGAGGAGCCCCCTCGATGGGGAGCGCAAGTATCATCGCCATGTCCTCCAGCGTGATCGTCATCTCGCCGGTCCGGAGGTGAAAGGTGTGGGTCTCCGGCCTCCACCGGTCCACAAGCGCGGTGATCGCGGCAGGATTGACGTTGAGTGTCGTCCGGGTGACCATATGGATGAACGGTAGAAGCCCTAGATTGCGGATGTAGGGGGTGTACCGCTCATCATAGTTCATCGCCGTTGACGTCATCTGGTTGTACCTCAGTCGCAATGGTCCAAAAATCTGCACGGTGACGAACATGCATGCATGGTGTCACATACCAATTCACGCTTAAGAATATTACATTTGAGTACTTGGTTTTATAATTACCATATTCTTCTCGGACATCTTATAGGCACGGTGCTTAACATCAACTTCACCCTCGAGAATGCTTTCATTACTTAAATCCTCCATCCTAAACAATCCGACTATAATGTGAGCATATAAATTGGACATCACAAGTAATCTTAATTTGCTAGTTCAATAACAACAAACATAAATCAATCACACATATCCACCACACAAATCCATCCATATGAATCAAACACACATATCCATCCATTTGAATCTACCATACAAGTCCACCACACAAATCCATCCATATGAATCAAACACACAAATCACTAACTAGGATTCACAAATTCATCCATCTAAAACATCTATTTAGAAGATCCATGCATCACTACCATGCATCCATACAACCATATCACTAACTATGAACACAATATCACTAACTATGAATCAAACACACACAATATCACTACCATAATATCCATGAATCAAACACACAATATCACTAACTATGAATCAAACACACAAATCACTACCATACAACCATATCAATCCATGCATCACTAAGTAGGATTCAAAGAAGGGGATTAGAGAAGGGGAAGAGGGAGAAGAGCAAGGGGATTGGAGGGAGAGTACCTTGGTGAAGATCTTGAGCAAGGGGAAGAGGGAGAAGATCTTGTTCTTGGTGAAGATCTTGAGCAAGAGCAAGGGGAAGTGTCCCAGCCGCCGCCGCAATGGAGAGGGAGAGAGAGGTGGGGAGGGAGAAGTGAGGAGAGAGGGGCCGGTCGGGCGCGTGAGGGAGTTTTGCTAACCCTATTCTGCTTCGCCATTGTGCGTGGCGACGCACGCACACCTGCTTCGCCACCCTGGGTGGCGACGCACAATCGGCTTCGCCACTAACCGTGGCGACGCAGCATCATCTGCTTCGCCACTAGGAATGGCGACGCCAAAATGGGTTATTGGCGTAAAATACTTTCGCGTATGGTTTATTTTTAAAATTTGTATCAAGTTTAGGTTATTTCTGTTTAAATCGCCCAATCGGTCTCGCTCCGATTGACGGTGATCCGGTACTCCTCCCCATTTATTTATTCATGGACGTTTGTGACAGGGAAAGATGGTCCAAAGTCGATGATTTGATGATCCGGTGACATGACACGTTCGGGCGGGCTGTGGTTTACAGCTGCTGGTTGCCTGATCATTATCCGACGTTTAGCCACTAGCCCCGTTTAGAATGCAGGAACTTAAAATATAGGAATAGAAAAAAATGCAGAAATTAAGATGTCATGTATCCTAAATTCTTATAAAAACTAAAATCATAGAAAAGCAGTGGCGCCTCCCAAGCAGCCTGAGTTCGACCCATAGGTTCGGCAATGTGTGTTATACATCTTTTTCTTAATATAAAATGCCGTAGGGTTTCTCCCCTGTTGGTATCTTTTCTGGTTTCAAAAATAACACATAAAAGTTTTAAAAACGTCGTTTGGATGTTACACGGAAAAAAAAAGAATTATAGACACAAGTAGATAAAAACATGAGGTGAGACCTTATGTTAGTTTTTCTTCAAGATTCCTATGAAATAGCCTAATCCATAGGAATTTCTCAAAAGAATCTCACTTTCCTATTCCTTTGTTCCAAATGACACTATATGAATTTTTCTTATAGGAATCCTATCCTCTAAAATTCATACACTTTTCCTTTATTCTAAGGCTTCTTTTACGGTACCTTTTATTTGTCCTGGAAGAGCAACAAGTATAAGATGACTCAAATTATTTGATTGCGATTAAGCCCAACAGGCCCAGTAGATATTAATAACAGGATTAATTGTCAATTAGTAATTACAGACCCACTGTTAGGAGACCCAGCCGCGCTGTAGAAAGACAAAACTGGTCTGCTCTCTTCTTCCTGATCGGAGCGCTTGACCTGGAGCTGCCACCTACACCATGTGTTTCTGCAGCCCGGAGACTGCCAACGGCGGCGTAGGCGATGGCGCACTGACGGCGGGGATGGCCGGCGGAACAGAGGATTTCAACCCAGCAACCATCGGAGCGCCGCAGCTGCAACCCCGGCCCCACCGCGGCAACCCCCATTAGATCGCCGCACGCGAGACGTCGACACACTCGGCTGTGGTGCCGCTGCTAGACCGAGTTTCTCCAATTTCTCCCTGATGTCGGAACATTCTACCATTTGTCGAAGATGACTTTGCCGTCGAGCCAGGCCAATATCTAGGACGTGCCTTTGAGAACGCGATCGGCATTCGGTTCACGCCGGCGCCGACGTCGTCTTCCTCCGCCGCGGCGAGGGACCATGCTGTACCTCCAGGGCATGTCCAACTGTCCAGTACCTCCGCCTAGCTTCCATTAACGTCCTAGCTGAAGGAAATCCAGCCCGGGAGCTACGTGTCGTCGACGTCGTCTTTGTCTTCCACGCCTCCGGTTGGCCGCCGTGGGGTCATCGATCTTTTCCGCACGCACATGCGCGCACTCTGAGGTCTGAGCTGCTCAGCACTGCACCTGCTTGATGTTGAATGCGCCGCAAGAGGCTGAAGAGCTTGGCCGGAGGGGGCAAGTTGCAGTTCTTGTGCTCGGCGGCCAGTCCCAATCGGTGGCACTTTATTCCCCTACGAAGCTACGATTGTCTATTGGGCCGGGCCTCTCTTTGAAGGTGCGGGACTTTCCTTGCGACGGCTCCAGTAGAAACAATATTTGTCCCCTTTTTAGCACCAGTAGAAACGTATATGGCCCGTTGGATTGACCAAAATCAACGGTTATTGTTTATTTGAGGGTACCACAAAAGGCCTCTATTCTAAACAGAGCCTTAGCCTTGTACGACAGAGCGCCACATCGATCTTACCCAGATTTAGGGACGAAGCTACCTATATGGTAAGGTTTGGCGGGCGCTATACCTAAACTTTAGCGCTAATACTAGGTGTATACATGATACGCTTCAGGTTCTGTCGAATTGTCTTCTCCTAGAGCTACCAGCGATGGCTTTAGGAGTCAGAAACAAAGAAACCTGTACGCACACGTAAGTGAATGAGTGATCAGTCCCGTGTTGGGCCTGGCCGCTCATGACCATTAGCATCTCGACTCACAAACGATCCCACGATCCTTCCGATCGTGCGGGGCGCCGCCGGACCAAAGGCGGCAACAGGGATGAGGCCGCGACCGCCAAGTCCGCGAGGGCAACTGGGCGAGCAAGGATATGGCGCCGAAGAAGAACAGCAAGCATATATGCAAGGTAGGAGTATTTGATTTCGGAACTAAAATTGCAGTTCGAATTCTGAAACCAATCTTGTTGTTGACTGAAATAGGCTCCAGTACGAAGTCTGATTGCTAGTTCGTTTGTTCAATTAATTAAAATTGTTGATTGGTTATTCATGTAATTTTCATCGGTGAAATATATTCAATGAAATACTTTATTTGAACATTACAAAATAATATTATAACTGTTGCAGTAAAATAATATTTATTTAGTGTAGTATTGCAACACCTCAAATTTGTTCCTGCCTCCGCCACTGGCCAGGTTCAGCCGTTCAGGGTCCTCGTGGTAAGGTAAAACCCCTACGTCCTGCCTTCTTGTATTGCACTGTGAAACCTTGTGAGGCGTACAAGGTCTTAGTTACAGAGCCCTAGCTAGACGAAGGTAAAAGAACCTACTTAGCCTAGTCAAAACTTGAGATTGGGGATCTTTTCTATGTGGCAAGTCAAAAAACCCTCGTTACAAAAGTTCTAGGCATTGGAAAGATGCACGACCCTGCCAAAAATGGGGTCAAGATTCGAAAGTTTGCTATGAAACTTGCATAAATCATGGTCAACTCCATAGAAAGCCAAGTGAAGTCCTACTTGGTGCCATTTTTTTTAAAGAGTTTTTCTATGAAACCTTGGAATGCCATGTTTGATATTTTTCCTACTTACAAAAGTTGTAGGCGTTGGAAATATGCACAACCCTGTCAAAAATGGGGTCAAGATTCGAAAATTTGCTATGAAACTTACACAAACCATAGTCAAGTGGATCGAAAGCGAAGTGAAGTTCTGCTTGGTGCCATTTTTTGTGAAGAGTTTTTGTATGAAACCTTGGAATGCCATGTTCGGTATTTTTCCTAGGTACCATGTCACATATCATGACTTCATGCACCGGTTTTCCATTTTTTAAATTTTTTGAACCTACTTTAGCTGAATTTCAAATCTAGGTCAAACTCGCGGCGTCCGCCATTTTTGGTTGGTGAGTGGTGAACCCAAGTTTGCGATTGGTTTTGGGGTCCGACACCTTCAGGGAACCTCCAGGTATTTTCTCCCATTTTTTTGAAGTGTAGTTTATGTACCCCTTTTTCAAATTTGAATTTAAATACATTTATCTCAAAATTAATTTAGTATATGTCAATTTTTGTGATTGGTTTTTCTTTAATACCTTGGTATGCCGTTGATGAAGCCGAGTAAATTACCGGCCAAATGGAAAACCCCAAGAGCAAGGTGTGATGAATATATCAGCAAGCTTTTCCCTCAGTAAGAAACCAAGGTAGTCAATCCAGTAGGAGAAAGCCAAACGACTGAAGGTGATGCCCACTAGCTGCGTGATGCTCTAACAAGGGCGCCGTTAACGATCTCTTGTTAGCGCGTCTTCAACCAGTAGCAACATGGAACCTGCACACAACACAACCAAATACTTTGTTCCCAACTTACGATGAGGTTGTCAATCTCACTGGTTTGCTTGAAACAAAGGGTATGAGCGTATCGAGTGGAAAGTGATAATAGTATGCCAGTAAAGTAAACAATGCGAGTAAAGTAAACAGGTGATAGCAATATAAAGGAAATAGGACCGGGGTCCATAGTTCACTAGTGGTGTCTCTCCATAAGATAAAATAATACATGCTGGGTAAACAAATTACAGTTGGGCAATTGATAGAATAAAGACAACGTGCATATGATGAGAGGATCACTATGAGATTTACTCTGGGCATTACAACAAGATACATAGACCGCCATCCAACTGCATCTATGACTAATAATCCACTTGTGGCGAATCAATCCGAGAACTCCACAAGTATTAAGTTGCGAACAACAGATAATTCCATTAAGCAAAGTGTGTAATGTAAACAAAGCATATGCCCTCGAGCATATGAATGTTGTTTTCCCCCTAGTAGCAACAGCACATCTACAACCTTAGAGGTTTCTGTCACTCCCCCATATTGAATATAGAGGCATGAACCCACTATCGAGCATAAATACCCCCTCTTGGAGTCACTAGCAACTACTCGGCCAAGATAGCTACTAACAACGGAGAGCATGCAAGATCATAAACAACATAGAGATAACATAAGATAAATTTCAGTACATCAACTCAAGCATAACACCAATATTCATCGGATCCCAACAAATCAAACATGTAGAATTACATAATGTTGATCTCAATCATGTAAGGCAGCTCATGAGATCTAAACATGAAGCACATGGTGGAGAAGACAACCATCTAGCTACTGCTATGGACCCATAGTCCAAGATAGACTACTCACTCATCGCTCTGGAGGCAAGCATGGCGATGAAGAAGACCTCTGGCGGCAATTCCCCTCTCTGGCAGGGTGCCGGGAAGAGCTTCTGGACCCTCCTGATCTTCGGATCGACGGCGGCGGCGGATAGGCGAAGGGGCATCGTCAGGAGTGGACCGAGGCAGCCTCACACATAGGGGGCGCGGCCCAGCCCCTGGCCGCGCCGCCCTGGTGTGTGGGGCCCTCGTGGCCCCACTCCGTCTCCTCTTCGGTTCTCTGGAAGCTTCGGTGAAATTCTGGGCGACTGGCTTTGGTTTTTTCCAATTCCGAGAATATTTCCTGTGTAGCTTTTCTAAAACACAAAAACAGCAAAAAACAGGGAACTGGCACTGTGGCGACTTGTTAATAGGTTAGTTCCGAAAAATGCATAAAAGTGCCACGAAGTGTAACGAAACACTAAGCAAATGGTGTAAAAACAAGCATAGAGCATCAAAAATTATAGATACATTAGATACGTATCAGCATCCCCAAGCTTAACTCCTGCTCGTCCTCGAGTAGGTAAGTGATAACAAAAGAAATAATTTTTGAGGTGACATGCACCTACACAATCTTGATCATGTATGTAAGCGTTGTGCGCTGGGATCAAAAGAACTTAAAACATGGGCATGAAAGATATGATCTTGATAGTAGAAACTTAGCAACCATATTATAACATGAAAATGAACACAAACAAAAGATCATGAAAATGAAACAATGAAAGTCAAACGTGTGTTCAAATCATAAGAAAAAACATACAAATGGTTTTCAGCTTGTCCTTCATGGAGAGCAAAACATAAATGCATAGGACACCTTCAAGTTTAAGAGGGCGACTAGATACAAATAATTTGAGAACAAGTGACAAAGGAATGACAAATAGGCCCTCGATATTCGCCTATCTGGTTTTCGGCCCAGGGGAGGTTATTGTCGAAGGAGCTGCAAGGCCCGTAAGGGCAGTGATTGGATGCGGCCCAGGAGCCATACTTGGCGTGCAAGCAAGGATTCGAGGAGTCCAATTTGTATTAGTCTTTGGTTAGGGCTTATTCGAAACCGATCCGATCTGTACGCTTCTTGAGGGACAATTATGAGACCCAGCCTTCGCATATAAAAGGCTGGGAGGGAGGTCCCGAAACGCTAGATACTCTTTCACCGCCACACGCCGGAGCGCTCGACTCTTAGGGATCTCTACTTCGGCTAGATCCAATCTACGCCGCCATTGTAACATCATCATTGTAGCCACCTCATCAATAAAAGTCAGACAAGCAGGACGTAGGTCATTACCCTACCAAGGGGGCCGAACCTGGGTAAAACCTCGTGTTTCCCTGTTTTCGTCTGATCGCCGTCGAGTTCGCCAGGTCCCACCATGCGTTCCCTAGATCGAAAGCCCTCGAACATGGGCATTGCCGAGTTAGAACCTCGTCAATTGGCACCGACCGTGGAGACGACGAGATCTGGATCTATGGATTCGCCGGCTCCATCACCAACCAACGCCAAGATCGACATCAACCCCGCCATCGACGCCGCCGCCGTCATCGCTGTGCCAGCCGTCATCGACACCAACGCCAAGATCTACATCAACCCCGCCATCGACGCCGCCGCCATCATCGCTGTGCCGGCCATCGTCGACACCGACGACAAGATCGACATCAACCCCGCCATCGACGCCGCCACCGTCATCGCTATGCCGGCCGTCATCGACACCAACGCCAAGATCGACATCAACCCCGCCATCGACGCCGCCGCCATCATTGTTGTGATGGCCGTCGTCGACACCGACGACAAGATCGACATCGACCTTGCAATCGACACCGCCGTCGGCCTCGCCGTGCCAAGTGTCATCGGCACCACCTCACCGGAACCGGAGGATGGCGTCGCTGGATCGACCGTCACCGTCCTGGCGATCGCAGGAGGCTTCGACATGGCCTTCGGACTGTTCAACTTCCACGTGGACAACAACGGAGTTGTTGAGCTGATCTCCGTCGGTGACTCGATGCCACCCACGACAGCCCCAACCACATCGCTAGTAGCCAAGGGCAATCCCTCGGCGACCGCACCGACGACGCCGCTAGAAGAGGAAGAAAGGCCGAAAGATTTGACCCCATCAGTAGGGTCGAACGACTTCGAAGCTCCACCTCCATCCCCAACCACCGCCTACTGCACCGATTGCGACACATACCACTTTGTGGGTGCCGGAGATTTCTCGTTGCACGAGATTGCCGGCTGTGAAGACCCTCGGGGAGGCACTGCAGCTGTCTACCCGACGATATCCGAGTGCGAGCGGGCTCTCAACGCCCTCACACTCCGTAGCACGCCCTACGACCCTGATTATGTCGAAGGGCTGTACTCAGATTACACATGTTCGGACCACGACGACGTCTACCCCGAGGCTAAGGGGAAAATAGGCAACTCAGATAGCTCGTGTTCGAGCGACTCTGCAACATCAAGCAATGAGTACATGGTCGATTACGACTCAGATCTCATGATTGAGGTCGAATCTTGCCTCAGAGACGACGACACCTATCCTCCAGCGCTGGGCGAAATCAGCAAGGATTCGATCCCCCCGTTCGGAGGACACTGCATGATGGCATCACATGGAGATGGCAACGAGAACAGAGCCAACGACGGTCGAAATCGGTCAAACACCGGTCGATAGTTCATCACACAAGACCAGATCTGGTACGCAAGGAGGGTGTACGCGGGTGAAGCAGACATGGGCCCCAATCCGAGCCCGCAGGAGCTAGAAGCGCTCCGGTTCATCGTCCAGCAACAGAAGGATCAGATCAGCGCTGACAGGCGCATCTTGGAGAGACACAGGGACGAGGCCGACGCGTCCAGCAGAAGACGGGCCGCACTATCGTCCCACTATTCGTCAAGTGTCCAACATAGGACACGATCGCATATTTCGCCTAGGGCCAACATGCACAATGTCGCCCGAAACCTGGAGGCGGACTTTAATGAAGCAGATCTGCTGCCCAAGACCAAGGAAGCTACGATCATGGCAACCGCAGCATACATCGCTGCGAACGCAGCAAATGACGACGAGCATATGAGGCACTTGCGGAACCTGGCGGTCGAAGGAGTTAGGGTGCTTCAGGGCACAGCTAACCAAGAGCACGAAACAGTGCCGAGAAGGGCCATCCCGCCAGTCGACCAGTCAAGACACCTAGCAACAGCGCCAGCAGTCGCGCCCAGGACCCAAGTAGTGGAGCCTATAAACGAAGAGCTTCGACATGGCTTGGCTCAGAACAAAGTCGACAACGGGCATGCACGACGCGAGGCCCACCGCTTCGAGGAGGAACGTGATCTGGAGGCGTTCGCCGGTAATCACGATGGGCTGTGTGGAGCGGAGTGTTTTAGTCTCCTGATCCGTTCCACGCCATTGCCGAAAGGGATCAAGCTCAGCGATGGTGTCGTCAAGTTCAATGGGCAGCAGGACCCTCGAATTTGGCTCGACGATTTCATGACCGCCGTCACAATCGGCGGTGGATCCAGAGACAATGCTCTCCAGTTGCTATCATTGCACCTGAAGGACAATGCTAGGGCGTGGCTAAACAACCTTGCTCCGGGCAGCATACGCTCCTGGGAAGAGTTTCGGCAAGCCTTTATCGCCAACTTTCGAGGTACCTCACGACGGCCCATGTCGTTCGAAGAGTTACGCTTATGCGTACAAAGGACCGGAGAAAATCTGAGGTCATACATCTCACGATGGATCAGTCTCCGCAATACGGCGGAAAATATCTCGCCCGAGAGAGCCATCGATGCCTTTCGGGACGGCCTCATTCGGTGGGACTTCAAGGAGGAGCTAGGGCGCTGCAAGCCGAAGACGGTTGACCATCTCATGAGCTTGGCAAATAAGTGGGCTGATGGAGAAGATTCGATCGCAGCACCCAGAAGCCGCCGACGATCGGCGGAACGTGATGTGGATGCGAAAGACCAGTTTCACAGCAGCTCCCGAAAGAAAGGTCGACGGAACCGCTATGATGATGCAGACGCACCAGACATGGTAGCAGCAGGCTACGTCCACGAGGACCGCAACGATAATCACGACGGGGCGCGACGTGGAAACAACTACTATGGAAGCAGCAGCAGGAGCGCCGGCCGGGACTCAAAGCCAAGAACGGAGTGGCGCCGACGACGTGATCAGCCACAGCTGTCACCAGAAGAGATGCTCGACGGGGGGTGCACAAGACACACGTACCTCGACAAAGATGGAATTCGAAGACCCGCTCACCTCCTCATCGAGTGCAGAGAATTCCTTCATCTCAGTCGAGCGCTTCAAGAGAGAATGCAGACCGAGCAACTGGTGGCCGATGCGATAGCTTACAATGCTCCACCACCGCTACCTAATCCGCCAGCGAATGTGGTCCAGCAGGGCCACCAAGCCGCTACAATCCAGCACGGCGAGCCACGACAGCCAGCCGACAAAGAAGAGGCGTTCCTGCCACCACGAGGATTCATGCCCATGATTCAGAGAGGGCGCCCGACGAACAAAGTCCAGAAGAAGCACGCAAGGGAGGTTTTCCACGCCGAACACGCACCACCTGCCACGCCGGAATATCTGAACTGGTCAGAACACCCAATTGGTTTCGACCGATCAGATCACCCACCGAAGGTCCCGCGCCCTGGTCACCACGCCTTGGTCCTCGAGGCACAGATAGGGGGATTTACTTCGAAAAAGGTGTTCATGGATGGAGGGAGCAGTCTGAACCTGATCTATGCAGACACTTTGCGCAAGATCAAGATCCCGATGAACAATCTCTTGCCGACGGAGACGTCTTTCCATGGAATAGTCCCCGGGAAGCCGACGTACCCATTAGGAGCAATACACTTGGACATCATTTTCGGCACCCCTTCGAACTTCAGGAAGGAGAAGATCGAATTTGAGGTCATCGATTGGCCTTCGCAGTACCACGCCATTCTCGGATGACCAGCGTTCGCCCGATTCATGGTGGTTCCGCATTACGCTTACCTCAAACTGCGAATGCCCGCTAATCGAGGATCACTAACGACAAGCGGTAGCTTTGCCCGCTCCGAAAACTGCGACAAGGACTTCAACATCATGTCCCAGACCTTTGGAGTGCACGAGGAGCTCCATCACATCAGGGAGGCCACCAACATGGACATCGATCCGCCGGCGCAGCAGAACGCCCCAGAACTCTCATTCGACGCCAGCAAAGATACTCGAGAGCACCAGATCCACCCGACAGATCCAACCAAGACAGCGCGGGTGTCGAATTCTCTTTCTCCCGCATAAGAAAGCGTGCTCGTCGGGTTCCTCCGTGAGCACTGGAGGATGTTCGCATGGTGTCCAGCAGATATGCCAGGCATCCCCAGGGAACTCGCCGAGCACGAGCTCAAAATCTTTCCGAACGCGAAGCCGGTCAAGCAATCCATGCGCCGATACAATCCGGAAAAGGCCAAGTCGATGGGCGAAGAAATCAATCGCCTCCTCGAGGCTAAGTTCATCAGAGAGATCAAGGAAGCCACATGGCTTTCGCCACCGATCATGGTGGAAAAGAAGGACACCAAGATCTACAGGATGTGCATCGACTACACGGCATTGAACAAACATTGCCCGAAAGATTACTTCCCACTGCCCCAAATCGACCAGATCATCGATTCTACTGCGGGGTGCGAGCGCCTTTCGTTCCTCGACGCCTACTCCGGGTACAATCAGATACGGTTGAAGGTAGAAGATGAAGACAAGACGGCATTCATCACCCCGCACGGGGTATACTGCTACATGACGATGCCCTTCGGGCTCAAGAACGTCGGAGCCACCTATCAACGGTGCATGCAAGCGTGTTTGAAGGAACAGATCGGCCGCAACATCGAGGTCTACGTCGACGACATCGTCATCAAAAT
This sequence comes from Dactylis glomerata, assembly GCA_007115705.1. NCBI lineage: Eukaryota > Viridiplantae > Streptophyta > Magnoliopsida > Poales > Poaceae > Dactylis > Dactylis glomerata. Next base: position 3,217,992 of record QXEO01000454.1, on the reverse strand, counting down.
CGCGAAAGCAGACAGCCTGCTCGACGACTTGCGGGAAACTTTTGCCAACCTCGACCGCTACAGCATCAAGCTCAACCCGAAGAAGTGCTCCTTCGGGGTGCCTACAGGCCAGCTGCTGGGATACCTCATCTCAGAAAGAGGAATCGAAGGCAACCCAGAGAAGATTCAGGCCATTATCAACATGCAGCCGCCAAAGACGCTTCGACATGTCCAGCAGTTGACAGGTCGACTCGCAGTGCTTAGCCGCTTCATAAGCAAGCTCGGCGAAAAAGCTCTCCCGTTTTATCGGCTTTTTCGGAAGACAGACAACTTCACATGGACAAAAGAGGCGCAAGCTGCGTTCGATGATCTCAAGCGTCGCCTCTCGACATCCCCAGTTCTCGTCACCCCCGGAGAGAAGGAGCCGATGTTGCTATACATAGCGGCCACAAATCAAGTCATCAGCTCGGTCCTCGTAGTCGAGCGTGCAGAGGAGGGCAAAGAGCACGGAGTACAGAGGCCTGTGTACTACCTAAGCGAGGTCTTATCTCCAACCAAGCAAAGATATCCCCATTACCAGAAGCTAGCATACGCCATCTATATGACGGGGAAGAAACTGCCGCATTACTTCGAGTGCCATTCCATTATAGTGGTGGCCTCGAATCCAGTGTCCAGCATTCTCAATAACCCAGACGCCATAGGACGCGTGTCACTATGGGGAATCACCTTAGGACCCTGGGAGATCACGTACCAGCGACAATCGGCGATCAAGTCACAAGTCCTGCCAGATTTCATAGTCGAATGGACAGAAGCACAAATGCCCGAACTCCCAGACATGTCGAACTGTTGGACCATATATGTCGACGGGTCTAAAGGGTTTCGGGGGCAGGAGCAGGAGTGGTCCTTGTGTCGCCGCAGGGGGACAAGATGCGCTACGTCCTCCGCATGCGCTTCTCGAACCCCTCGAATAATGAAGCAGAATACGAAGCTGTATTGCACGGCATGCGCATGGCGAAAGCGTGCGGGGCCACCCGCATCAAGATCCAGGGAGACTCGAACCTCATCGCCCAGCAAGTCATGAAGGAGTGCGATGCGACCTGCGCAAACATGATCGCATACCGCGCCATGTACGACAAGCTTGAAGGCGACTTTGAAGGGTGTGAGGTAACACACATCAGCAGAGAAAGTAACGAAGAAGCAGACAACCTGGCCAACGTTGGCTCCAGGTGCCTGCCGATACCACCAGGAGTCTTCTTCGAGGAGATATTCAAGCGCTCCGTCAAGATCAAGCCAGCCGTCGACCCGGCGTTAGCAACACGCTCGGGGGCTAAGCAAACAAGTTCAACCCCAGCAGCGGGAACAGAAGATTTCTCCAAAGACGCAGCTACAGTCATGCTCGCCGAAGCGGTCTGGACGAAGCCGTACCTGGCCTACTTGGTGCGAGGCGAATTACCAGAAGATCCCATCCATCGTCGACAGGTCATGCGATGCTCCAAGGCCTTCACGATAATCAATGGAGAACTCTACAAACGCAGCACTATAGGAGTTATCCAGCGGTACATAGCGCAAGAGGATGGAATAGCTCTCCTTCGCGAAATCCATGAAGGGACATGCGGGCATCACGCCAGCAGTCGAACTCTCGTCGCTAAAGCCTTTCGATCGGGGTTTTACTGGCTCTCGGCCCTCTACGACGCTAGGAACATCGTCTAGCAGTGCAAAGCATGCCAGTTATTCGCCACCAAGCCACATGCACCCGCATCGGAGCTACACACCATCCCCGTCGCCTGACCCTTCACGCAATGGGGTCTCGATCAGGTCGGGCCCCTGCCCAAGTCATCTCGAGGTAACCACACGTACTTGCTCGTCGCCGTGGACAAATTCTCCAAGTGGATCGAAGCTGTCCCTGTCACAAACCAAGAAGCAACTACGACAGTCAAGTTCTTCGAGTCAATCGTCTACCGGTATGGCATACCGAACAGTATCATCACCGACAACGGCACCAACTTCACATCGGGCGAGTTTCAAGAGTTCGCCAAAAAGCTCGGCATCAAGATCAAGTACACCTCGGTGGCGCACCCCAAGTCAAACGGCCAAGTCGAAAAGGCCAACGGGCTCGTCTGCGCAGGACTGAAGAAGCGACTCCTTCGACCCCTCAAACGCGCGGCAGGCGCTTGGGTCGAAGAACTACCGTCGGTCCTGTGGAGCTTGCGGACAACTCCAAACTCTTCGACTGGATACACACCGTTCTTCCTACTTTTTGGAGCAGAAGCAGTACTACCTACTGACGTACGCTACTGTGCGCCTCGCGTGGTGGCCTATGTCGAGGAAGACGCAAAGAAGGCATTGGCAGATGCCCAAGACCTGCTGGATGAGGCCCGGGATGTCGCCCTCGCCCACTCGGCAGCTTACCAGCAAAGCCTCCGCAATTACCATAGCAGACGGGTACGCGGACGGTCCTTCGAGCCAGGCAACCTCGTCCTTCGCCTCAAGCAAACAAGCACGTCGAAGTTGGAGCCACCATGGGAAGGGCCATATCTCGTCCACGAAGCAATCCCAGGAGGCGCGTATCGACTGCGCGACCCCAAGACAGGGAAGGACATCAACAACCCATAGAACGCACAGCAGTTGCGTCGGTTCTACCCTTAGAAGCAGCACGCTTCCTCTACCCCCATCTCTATGTAATTACGCGTCAGCAGCAGACCACGCTCAACCATAGCGCCATCGGCTCCAACCAATAAAGTATACTTCCCCATATGATTGTTTAACCCACACTTGGGGGCTTCGCCTTAAAAATTGCTCGACCTACGCTTGGGGGCTTCGCCCTTTCAACCCACGCTCGGGGGCTTCGCCCTTTCGACCCGCGCTCGGGGGCTTCACCCTTTCGACCCGCGCTCGGGGGCTTTGCCCTTTTGACCCGCGCTCGGGGGCTTCGCCCGCCCTTTCGACCCGCGCTCGGGGGCTTCGCCCTTTCGACCCACACTCGGGGGGCCTCGCCGTTTCGACCCGCGCTCGGGGGCCTCGCCCTTTTGACCCGCGCTCGGGGGCTTCGCCCTTTCGACCCACGCTCGGGGGCTTCGCCTTTTTGACCCGCGCTCGGGGGCTTCGCCCCTTCGACCTACGCTCGGGGGCTCCACCTTTCGACCTACGCTCGGGGGCTCCACCCTTCGACCTACGCTCGGGGGCTCTACCCTTCGACCTACGCTCGGGGGCTCCACCCTTCGACCTATGCTCGGGGGCTCCACCCTTCGACCTACGCTCGGGGGCTCTGCCCTTCGGCCCACATGACCCGCACAAAGCATCCAGACGAATTTCCCAAGATGCACACATACACAATACATAAACAAGGTTCAGAAACTTGGCCAGGTCAGTGTGCTGCAATGCCCTGATTCGCCCTTTGACGATCACTCTCGGTGATAATCTGTCGAGCGATACAATCAGCTGTGTCTCTGCAAACAGCATAATGATGATCCATGTCAACACGACCACTAGGGGATGGAGGGAGCGTCTTTAGCAGCTCCAAGTCAATCTCAGGGTAATGAGCACGCACGAAGGAAAGTGCGACCACAGCTCTGCAGCGCAAGTGTTCTCGAACGAAGGAGTAGACTGCATTGCCATTCTCGAATCGATCAAGCAGCGCAGATAGGACTTCGGGTTGGTTATTTAGAGGAAACATCGCCTCGTGCACCAGAGCGAAGGCACTGCGGCTCGTTTCGGCCAGTACTCCAGCTTGGGCGATCCTATCCTGGAGAATTGTCAACTTCAGCGCTTTCGATCGATCCGCCCAGAAACTATCAGCGATCGAATTAGCGTGCGTTTGAGCAGCACGAAGGTGCGCATTTACGTGTCGGGCCTCAGCTTCACTGTCAAGGCATACATCTGCAGAGGGGAGAAGAATGTCAAATTCCACAGGCTCAAACCGCAAAGCGGACCAAAAAGTTCGAAAGACTCACATTTCAGGGCCTTACCAAGGTTCTCGACTTCCTCGAGAAGGAATTTTTCGGCATCCGCAGCCCGCGACGCCTTGGACAGAGCAACGTCGACCTTAGCGGTAACTGCTTTCAGTTGATGTTGCGTGTTCTTGAGCTGGTCGCGCAAGGATCGAATTAAAGTTAATTCGCTCATGGAAGGTGCTCTCCTCTCAACGGCACTAGAAGAACTAGCGACTGTCTCGTACGAAACAGGCCAGGCATTCGAAAACACAGACGAATCCTACACAAGAGGCCTCCGGTCACGCATAGTCATCGGCAACCAAATAACAAGCAGATGCAGAATACGATGGCAAAATAGAAGCAGCAAAGTTACAGCAAGCAGTGCACCCGCATTAAAACAACAGTATCCGACATAGCATCACAAATTCAATTACACATGCACGATAGAGGCATCAACTACACTATGCTGAGCTGCCAGCGGCCTTGCTAGACGGTGCGCCGGAGGCACCACGCTTTCGGGCCCGTGCCGCCGCTCGCCTCTCATTCCTTTCGGCCAGGAAGCTTGTCATCCGAGCAGACAAGTCGCGGGCAAGCTCAAGGTAGCCCTTCGGGGACTTATCACATCCGTCCTTGTCTTTCGGATACGTGCTCGTGACCTTGTCGGCGTCAAATTCAACCCCGTGCATCATCAGCATAGAGAAGACAGACTCGGAGCCGATAGTTACATGTCGGCGAACCGCAGCAACTAACGGATCCTCACCATCCGCCTTCACCGCCAGGGCTTTGAGGATGCCGGCCATGGTGTTGCTAGTCGAGTCAGGGATGGACACGTCACGAACGCGGTCAAGCGTCGGCCGCACCTTCGCCAGGAGGTCGCGGACTTCTTGACACAAGTGCTCAGTGATACCAACATTGGACTCAAGACCAGCAGGCTCCTTCATAGCCCCGGTGTCCAATTCAGCAGCAGCTTCAAGAAAGGACAAGTTCCCTAGTCAATAAGGCACTTAATCGGCACGAAAAAGTTCAATCGAAGGATACCGAAGACTCACCGCGTAAGGCATCGAGAGAGGTCTGCAGACGCTGATGCAGGTCCTTTTCTCTTGATTCAGCTTTCAGGCGGCACGTCTTAGCAAGCTCTTGGGCCTTGGACGATTCGGACTTTAATCGGGCGACCTCGTCGGCCAACCCGTCGGCTTTAGCCTTCAGTCCCGAATTCTCCACCGCAAGATCGTCCAGCTGGGCTTTCAAGGACGTCTTATCAGTAGCAGCTTGCGCTGCGATCCCTGGTCATTCGAGGAATGTCATATTACAAAGGAGTGAAGCAAAATCACCATCAGAACTAGATATTAAAAGAGAGGAAGCAGTACTCACGTCCCACATCCTTGAGCTGCGCGGATAATCGTCTGTTCTCTTCCTCCAGCGTAAGGAAGCTCTTGCAGACCTTCGATAAATCCCTAACAACGGGCTGAGCAAGAAGAAGCAAAGATAAATCTCCGAATTATTGTTAGGAGGGCAAGCCCAAGTGTAAACACTTAGACTCACCCTCGGGGGCTACTGACAGGCAAACATACGAGTCGAAAAAGCTAGAATTTTTGGACTTACATGGCTTTTAGAGCTGGAAGGCTCGCCGGAGGAAGAAACTAGGACGAACTCAGGCTCAGTCGTCTTCTTCCCTGTAGGAGACGGTGGCTTCGGGAGGTCAGCCTCGGGAGCGGCGCCTCTAGCTATTTTCTCTTGCGAATCCGCGGTCTGCTCGAGGGCGTCGTCATGAGGCCGAACTTGGTATCGGTCGCGGTCCCCCGGGCTCGCCGAGGTTTCCTCGGTGGAAGATCTGAAATAGGTGTCGAAGTCAACATAGTATAGTCATCTCAAGACGAGGTTACACGAAAACTGAGTTGGACAAGGAAACTCACGATGCATCGAGACCAAACTTCGGAAGAGTCTTCTTCCCAAGTTGAAGAGGGGGGCGACTGTTCAAAGGCACGGCAGGGATCACGATGTCGTCGTCATCGCCAGAAGAAAAGTGAGTGTCGTCAAGATCTTCCGAATCCTCGATGACATCAGCAACTTGTTTCTTCTTCTTCGATACTCGCGAGGGCGATGGAGCAGCAGAGGTCGATTCCTCCGGGACCTCGATGAAGTCATGCCCTGGATATTTATCCACTTCGGGTTGGGACGGATAACACCGAGCTATCTCGATGACCTAAGCAAGAGTTTTGACCACATTCGATCTTGATCAGCAAGACTACAGTATGGAAGAAATATTCGACTAAGATGAGAAGTGTACCTCGGTTTGGGGAAAGGCTTTGCTGAAGGCCACTGCGCCGAAAGTTTTCGGCACGGTCGACTTCTTCTTGATTTTGGTGATGGCGCGCACGCAGTCGTCGATCTCGGCTTCATGCAACTCATCGGGGGTAATTCGGGTCGAATCTCGGCGGTCGCTGTAATCCCACATGCAGTGAGCTCGAGCAACAAGAGGCTGGATCCGACGCTCGATGAAGGTCCGAATAAGTTGAATGCCTGAAAGCTCTTTATTCGGAGTGGCACGAAGCTGTTGGATTTTCTCCATCAGTGGCTCCGTGATCTTCATCTCCTCTTCAGAAAGTTCATGTCTCCAAGACACCCGTGGACGAAGGATGGTGGTGGCTTGAAACTCCTCGAGCCCAAAGTCTTCGCCAGTGGAGAACTTGTCCTTGGCGTAGAACCATTTCGTCCTCCAGCCGGGGTTGTTTTCGGGCATCTGGAGGTTGAAGTAGGGCACGTCCGGACGCACTTGGGAGCTGAAGCCGCTGGTCTGGTATTGCAGTGGGTGTCAGACGGTGAAGATTCGGCGCCAGAGCACCCAGTGGGGTTCGATCCCCAGGAAGCATTCACAATGCATGATGAAACACGCAATGTGCAGAATCATGTTGGGATTCAGATCGTGGAGCTGAATCCGATACGCGAAGAGAAGTCCGCGAAGGAAGGGATGCGGGGGAAGAGATAGTCCCCACAACAGGAAAGCCATAAAAATTACCTGGAATCTAGGAGGAGGCCGGGGAACAATCTCGGGACCGGCGGCGAGCGATTCCGCCGGGGTGTTCCTGAGAAGACTCATCTTCTCGGCCTGAGATAGCTCCTTGTCTCCAACCTTGGTCTGCACCCAGTTGCCAACGACAGAGGTGTCGGCATTCGCAGTCTTGGCCTTCTTGGCGGCGGCGCCGGCGGCGGCGCCGGCGGCGGCGCCGGTCGCGGTGGAACCCCTCTTCGGTATGAGGTCGGCGCACGGCGAAGGCTCTGAGAATGGAGGTGGATGAAAGGAGAGCAGGGGCAGAGCGCAAGGAGGAAGACGATGGCGGCGGAGTGGGGTGAACTGTTACCCCTCCGCTGTCATTTATATTCCATCCCTGGAAACCCACGGCAAATCTTGGCCGTTCACTATGAAGGGGAAACGGCGAAGCAAATCTGGCCGTCCACGCGTCAGCACCACGAGAACCGCGGCTTCCACTATGCACGGTAATCAAGGAAACTGGGCAGACTTTTCTCACCCACGCGCGGGACGTGCAGTCAAACTTGGTCAGCAGCCGGAGCGTGTGAGCATAAGGGCCCACAAGACGTCTGGTCTTGTCATTGTTAACCTATCCTGGCAGAGGGTGGCGTGACAACTCAAAGAATCCAAGCGTCATCATAGACGTCATGGTCCGCGGAGCGGTTCCCTTTGGGAGTTAAAGGATAGGTTCGATACTGAGGCCCTCATATTTTTGAGGTATGTACTTTCTCAAGGCTAAATTCTTTCGGAACTGGGTATTTTCTCGAAGCTTTTCTCGCCCTTTTTGAAGATATTGCCTTTCGAGCAGCTTTTTCTCATGCTTTTGAGCCTTAAGAGTTCTTCGAGTGGGTTTCTCGGCATGACTACTCGAAAAGTTTCTATTGCTTTATTCGGCATCATCTTGGTATTCGAGGGGTGAGTCTTCGCTCTCGAAATACTCACCACAGGCCAGCAGAGCCTCCAGGCATTTTTAGTCGAGGGTGTCGATCGTCCTAAACTCCCGCATTCGGGTAGGATGTGTCGCTTTGACCCTCGAGCAGAGGTTTGCGATCCCTCGAATTACACACTGGCTAGCAATGCCCTCTCATCATCCAGATCATGGTTGTCGATTTTCGGGTCTGGCCAGCAGAGCCGCAAGTTTACCTGAATAATGACGTCGTCAGCTTATACGATTAACATCTTGTCTAACCATGGGATTCAGTTCCCAGGTTACTTTAGATTCAGGGCCAGCAGTGCCTCAACTGCGATTCGGGGGCAGTTTTAGCCCTCGACTCCAATTTCATACTCATACATGCACTCAAAATTCCCGGATTCTGGTGGCAATATACCGATTCGGATGCCGTATGTCAAATACGAAGGTATGTCCACGGTTTGCAACACCAGATGGCCCGGTATTCGTATCAAGCGCGCTCTGCCAAGTAACTTTCCATACCTTCGGTATGAAGTCTGCACCAATGGATGCATCGGGTGCCTCTCATTGAACTGGGCTTCGACCCGGTGAGTCCAACGCAGCTCGGGTCGGGGTAGCGCCAACCCACGCGGGTTCGAGTCGGGGGACTCGAATCTGAGTAAGCTAACCGAATGTCTTTGCGGCTATGCAATTAACTGAGACCTGGCGTGAGTCTCAGGCCGGTTATGCGTATCCCCCTGCAAACCAAGCTAAATATTTTTCGAGGCTCAGCATGGGTACTGCTCGAATCAGCTGCATCTGTTAAATGCATCATTTGTGTATTCGATATGTCATTGTGCCTTTTCAGGAAGGGCCAATATGATCTCGTGCGCTTAAAAGGAGACTCTAGTTAGAGTCCCTGCCATAGTCTTTGACTATCCCAGGCACTCGGGGGCTACTGATGAAGGAATGATAAATAGGCCCTCGATATTCGCCTATCTGGTTTTCGGCCCAGGGGAGGTTATTGTCGAAGGAGCTGCAAGGCCCGTAAGGGCAGTGATTGGATGCGGCCCAGAAGCCATACTTGGCGTGCAAGCAAGGATTCGAGGAGTCCAATTTGTATTAGTCTTCGGTTAGGGCTTATTTGAAACCGATCCGATCTGTACTCTTCTTGAGGGACAATCCTGAGACCCAGCCTTCGCATATAAAAGGCTGGGAGGGAGGTCCCGAAACGCTAGATACTCTTTCACCGCCACACGCCGGAGCGCTCGACTCTCAGGGATCTCTACTTTGGCTAGATCCAATCTACGCCGCCATTGTAACATCACCATTGTAGCCACCCCATCAATAAAAGTCAGACAAGCAGGACGTAGGTCATTACCCTACCAAGGGGGCCGAACCTGGGTAAAACCTCGTGTTTCCCTGTTTTCGTTTGATCGCCGTCAAGTTCGCCAGGTCCCACCATGCGTTCCCTAGATCGAAAGCCCTCGAACATGGGCATTGCCGAGTTAGAACCTCGTCAACAAGTGAAACCAACAATATGAATCAATCAATGAAAACTTTGGGACAATGCACATTATACTCAACATAAAAGTAAAAGAAAGGCCCTTCGCGGAGGGAAGCAGTGATTGCAAGTTTTATAAACCTTAAAAAATTATGGTACTTACGGCTTTGAGCTCTTATTGCCCCATCATAAGCATCTTGAATGGTTAAAGTTAATGCGAGAACACTTATGCTGCATATGCTTGACAAATCATAAGTTGAAAACCTCGTGTCCCGTGAATACGAGTACCCAAACCTCATGCTACTTTACTTAGAGTCCCAAGCAAGCTCTTGTCATTGTAAGTATATACGTATCATCGAGAACCGCCAACGGGGTACCTCCGTGCCCGATGACATGGAACAAGCCCACATCAAAATGACAGGACAAGCAGACAATGAACACCTCGACATCTCTTTTATTTACCATTTGTATAGCTTTTTATTTTGAGATGCGCCGTCAAATGTCCACTATGGGCATGCTGCAAATTTCCACCATAAATTATGTATGGCTTAGATTGGCGGCCCAGGCGTTTCTCTAACACATATACAAACTCCATGATCCCGCAAGATTCCCAATTCATTTCACACTGCGAGTATCCATAAACAAAAGATCACGATATCAACTCAAATAAGAAGTGCAATGTTGAAAGCATGCCCCATGACGGCATGGCTGGGCTAATTCCCAACTTACAACTTGCAAGCATAATAACTCAACATAAGAGACCACAATGTCAAATTTTTAAGAACGAGAAAAATAAAGTGTGCCATCCGGTTCGTGATAGCTTTACTGACCAATTTTCGCATAACACTGGTAAGAGTTTAATTTGAATAGTAGATAAAAGCAAGTCAAATGTACTTTGGAATAGCAAATTGCTAATAGGTATGTATGGTGGACACTTTGGCAAACTTGGTTTTTAGGAGTTGGATGCACGAGTAGAGCTCATACTCAGTACAAAACGAAGGCTAGCAAAAGACTGGGAGCGACCAACTAAGAGAGCAATAATGGCCATAATCATGCAAAGCGATAAAGCAACATTAAAAGAAGCATAAGATGGCATCAAAAGTCAAAAACTAAATGATCATAGAGGCTATTGGTGACTTTGTATGAGTCTAACATGTGTGAGCATGCGCCAAGTCAACCCAAATAAAGCATCAAGGAGAAAACCACAATAATGCTTCCAAACAATTAAAACAACGCATGATTTTTTCAAAGGCTCATTAAGCAATCTCAGTTATTTGAGACAAGTCATGCTACAGCAAAACCACTAAGCATACTATCAAAAAGTCATCAAGCATGACATGAAAAAGCCTAGGCCGCAGTCTACACAAGCTCCTTCTTGTACCACTTTTTTGCATAAAGCTTTTTCTCTTTTCCAACACTATTCAAACTTTTTATAAACACCTCTTTTGATGAAAACCAATATAGACCAGAGGCAAAAATACACCTTGATAAAAAGATATAACAAGATCTGAACACAAATCAAGGCGAAAATCGAAAACTAAATGCAGTTCTAGAAAAAGAAGAACACTCGTTGAAATTATAAGAATGAAAAACGGAGTGTTCTTGGCAAATGAAAAGCAAGGCAACTTATCCAAAAGGAATTTGTTGGGGTCCAACCATTTATTGCAGCAAACAAAACTAAACTAAAATGAAAACTAAAAACAACTGACGCTCCAAGAAAAACGCATAATGCATGAAGCAATAAAAATATAGTGTCTTGAAAGGTGACCTGATTTTTGCCGATGAAGAAGGGGTGCCTCGGGGGCATCCCCAAGCTTTGACGCTTGTACTTCTTGGATATTTCTTGGGGTGATGCATGGGCATCCCAAAGCTTGAGCTTTTATCCATTCTTCAACTCATCTCATCACTCTCCGATCCCTACACTTGAAAACTTCCTTCATACAAAACTAAACACAATTCTATTAGCAACATTAGTGTAAGCATAACATAGAATCAACCCTTTTTGCTTTAGGTTTTAAATCAAAACCACCACATATAAAGCATATAATACTGTAGCAACTTCCCCAAAAGTTCCGTGATCAAAAGAAATAAAAAAGAAAGCGATAAAGCGGCAAATACAAATATTAGCAGAAATTTGTTAAAATAGAACAGCTAACAAAGGTCGAATTTTTAGAGGGTTTTATGTTGCTCAAATAAAAAAGTGTTCAACTAATGAAAGTTTGGATATAACCTGGGGCATATGTACAGGAAATCGCAGGTCCAAAAGATATACAGAGAATTTTCACGAATTTTTACGGTGCAGCACCGAAAACAGTTTCAGGACAGCAATATCCCCAAATCTTACCTCGCTCAAATTAGAGGCTTCTCTTGGCACAAAAACGAAATAAAAAGGATAAGGAGAGGTCATTACAGTAATAATAACTTCCAAGACTCAAATAAAAGAAAAAGAACTGAATGTAAAAACATTGGGTTATCTCCCAAGAGTGCTTTTCTTTAACGCCTTTGAGCTGGGCGCAGAAAGTGCGAATCAAGTAATATCAAGAGAGGCATTAAGATCCATTGTAGGAACAAAGAAATGAATTCTGTCCAAATGAGGTTTTGAGTACCCCTTGTAGTCACGCCTTGGTACACTATTTTTATCAAAAAGATTTTCAGGACAAATCCAACTAAAATTATTTTCCAAGGCATCATGAATTCCTATAAGTTTACAAGGTATTGGCATTCTAGAATCTTCATTGGGTGTACCAACAACTTCAACAGGCGAGCCAAGCTTATTAAATTTCTTAAAAACTTCCCTAGCCTCAATAACAACATCTCTAAATTCTATGCGCAAAGTTTCCAAGATAAAAACTTTCTTTTCAGGATCTTCAATTTCATGAAGCTTAAGGAACATGTATTGCATAAAAGGATTAAGGCTAGCAAACCTAGCTTCTAACATGTGAACTAAATAAGCAGAAGCAACTTCATAATTAGGAGCAAGCTCAGCCAAAGATTTTTCCTCAACTTCTTTATGCATACTAATATGATTAAAGAACTCCTCAATGTTATCTTTCCCAATAATTAAACCACTACCTACAGAGAGGTCCTCCAGAACGTACTTAGGGAACAACATAATGACTAAAGTAAAGAAATAACAACTACCAAGGATACTATTTTTTTTGGGTTTTTGGTAAAACGATGCAAGTAAAAATAAAGTAAAGCAAAACTTAAAACAAAGTAAAGGATGTGCGTGCGAAACTCCCCTTGCAGAAGTCTTCTTCCTCCCCGGCAACGGCGCCAGAAATAGCTTAATGAAGCCGAGTAAATTACCGGCCAGTTGGAAAACCCCAAGAGCAAGGTGTGATGAATATAGCAGCAAGCTTTTCCCTCAGTAAGAAACCAAGGTAGTCAATCCAATAGGAGAAAGCTAAACGACTGAAGGTGATGCCCACTAGCTGTGTGATGCTTTAACAAGGGCATCGTTAACGATCTCTTGTTAGCGCGTCTTCAACCAGTAGCAACGTGGAACCTGCACACAACACAACCAAATACTTTGTTCCCAACTTACGATGAGGTTGTCAATCTCACCGGTTTGCTTGAAACAAATGGTATGAGCGTATCGAGTGGAAAGTGATAATAGTATGCGAGTAAAGTAAACAATGCGAGTAAAGTAAACAGGTGATAGCAATATAAAGGAAATAGGACCGGGGTCCACAGTTCACTAGTGGTGTCTCTCCATAAGATAAAATAATACATACTGGGTAAACAAATTACAGTTGGGCAATTGATAGAATAAAGACAACGTGCATATGATGAGAGGATCACTATGAGATTTACTCTGGGCGTTACAACAAGATACATAGACCGCCATCCAACTGCATCTATGACTAATAATCCACTTATGGCGAATCAATCCGAGAACTCTACAAGTATTAAGTTGCGAACAACAGATAATTGCATTAAGCAAAGTGTGTAATGTAAACAAAGCATATGCCCTCGAGCATACGAATGTTATTTTCCCCCTAGTAGCAACAGTACATCTACAACCTTAGAGGTTTCTGTCACTCCCCCAGATTAAATAGAGGCATGAACCCACTATCGAGCTTAAATACCCCCTCTTGGAGTCACTAGCAACTACTCGGCCAAGATAGCTACTAACAACGGAGAGCATGCAAGATCATAAACAACATAGAGATAACATTACTCCTCTGAAGGACGCTAGTCTACCCGGCTTCCCAGGCCATCTGCGCGCGCCGCGTATCGCTCAGGCGTTGGATCGATTCCACAGTAGAAAAATCCATCCCGCTTTTGACCACAGCCGTCCGATGCGGTAACTTTTTGTTTACTTTTTATTTAGGTTGATAGGTCTATGACAATTGGGCCTGCATGTGTATGGGACCGATAGTTCATACAGCTACGCGTGCGCATCCGGTGTGACAAATCGCTAGACTCCTTTGTCTGTGGTATATAAGCACCGCTCTGAAAACCTAGATCAAAAATATCTGCTCCTAGCTCATTCTCCACTCCTCGCCGCCGCCACTCGTTCTCTCCTCTCCCTCCCGTGCTCTGCCGCCGCCAGTGCCTCCAAGACCAGCGCCAACACCTCCATGGCTGCTACCAGCCGCCGCTAGCGCCTCCTCTCTGGCCGCCATCGCCAACTCCTCCACGGCCCCCACCGCCAGCGCCATGGAGGGCACAGCCATCGCCAGTAGCGAGGCCATCGGGCCTCCTCTTCTGCGCCCTCCATCGGCAGCAGCGGGTCGGCCTCCCCGATGCGGTGCTTCTCCAAGCTCACTCGTGGAACACTGCAGCAAGGTAGTCAATCAACACTTCCCCTTCTCCTATCTATTTCTTGATTTTTAGAAGGATGCATCTTGATTTGAGATGTTCGTTTGTGGTTTTGTTCTTTCTCTTCTACCACAGGATGTGTTTCTTCTTGCTAATATGATGTGGCGCCACTTCTTGTAGGTTCTCACCACATGTTTGTTTTAATGTCTGGCTCAAATTAAAATTTCCTCTATACCTGTAGGAGGCGTCATCTCAGGCTGTACAATCGTGCTTCACTCACACTGTGTGATGTGTGCTGTGTGATGTGTAGATCAAGTGTTTATTTATCCGACGAGGTCACTCGTCTTGCGCTATAACTGAGAAGGAAGGCTGGAAGGTGAGGCGATGTGCTCTTTTTATCTTCACCATAGCTGAGCATATGCTGTAGCTGTAGTGGCAGAAGGCATCCTGCGAATGATCTTGAGACCGCAATGGAGGCTCCCCTTGTTGATATTTATTTAAATAAATTTTCTTCTAATCTGAATTTCTTTTGTTTGCATTGAAGGCTCCAAAAATAAAGTTGATGCAAGGTGGTGAGAGCGTATCGGCGGCGGCTCGAGTGAAATCGAGCATGTTGAACATAATGAGCGGCGCAACAACCGGCCATTCAAGACCAGGTGCATCTTGGGAAGGTGCGCCTGTGTTGAGCGATTATGAGCACGGCCTGGACGCGATGGTGAGCTCCTCCCAGTCATGCTATAGAAAAAGCATCCAATCTTGATCCATTGAAAGATTATTGTCATGATTATTGTCATGTTGGCATGAATATTCTATGCTTCTAGGTTTATGGAGTATTATCCATGTTCTAATCTAGCGTGTACCTCTGTTTTCTACCTGTTTTCTGATCAAGCATAATGTCGAAGGTACATAAAATGCTCCCAGTGTGCCTCTGTAATGTTAGGCTACAGTTTGATGCTCATTTTAATGCTCCCAGTTTGGTTCTATCTCAAACTGCAAAAACTTAGGTATCAATTTCAGGCTATTTTCAATGCACCCAAGTGACTGCGAGAGCTACATAGATAGAATTCATGCTGATTTGTGTAGCTGTGGTATGTATGAAAGCTACAGCTAGCAGCCTGAAAATTAGTCCTCAATCAAGGTAATTTACCCTCACCATTTACATATCATTGGTATATGTGGTGATTGATTTCAATTATTAAAGTGAGGTATTTTTTGTGTTCTTCCTGATTATATGAATCGGGCAGTGTGTGTTCTGTTAATGACATTTATTGATTGCCATTTGCTTAGTTTTGTTTATTCTACAGAAAAATGTCAAATACAGTAAACTAAAGTTCTTTCATTATTCCTAGCTTTTGTTTTTAGCAGTGTATATTGGATATTATTGTTGTGCCCATGGTTTTTAAAGCGTCGCTGAAGCGTCGCTTAGGCGACGCCTTAGCGTCGAGGCGCCCTGGCAGCCAGTAGCGTCGGCGTCGCTTTAGTTATGTGAGCAAAGCGTCCTGGAGCGTCTAGAAAGCGTCGAATAAGCGTCGAAGCGAGCAGAGCGTCGACTTCTGCCCCGCTTCGGACGCCTCCCGAGCTCGAGCGGGAAAACAGAACGAGCGGAGCGGCAAACCCAAATTGACGCCAAAGCGGAGGGAAATTGCCAAATTGGGGCTGCCTGGGGGGGGGGGGGGGAAAGAGAGGGGAGAGAGGGTTCCCAGACCTAGGTTTCACAGAAACGTTTCAGAGAGAGAGACAGAGCTCTCTCCCTCTCTGGCGGCCAGCTCCTCGTCCTCCAGATCCGGGGCTTCTCCGGGCAATTACTCCCTCCTCCGCCGGCCTCCTCCACTCCGGCCAAGCTCCAGCACTTCTCCTCCACCAGGCGACGCCATTCCCCAGCAGGGAACCAAGGTATTGCTCCTCTTCCCCCTCCTGGTCTCTTTATTTGCTATTTGTAGATTCATACAAAGAAAAGGAACCGGTTGCAACATCGGATATTGAATGACAATGTGTTTGTTTCATACAACCGCAAGAATTTGGATAGGTTTCAAAAGAGAAAGGAGAAGATTGGCGACAAAAGCTTTGACCCCCTAGTCATTGATGATTTTGATTGGGGCAATGAGTGGGTTGACCCAACAATACCTCCAGCCCAAGGTGCTCGAGGCTGCCCCGATGACATTCCATGGGATCTTGTTGACGAGGCTGTTGGTGCAACTTCAGCAATGCGAGGTCGCTATTTTCCTAGAGCTACAACTACAACCATTCTAAGGGGCCCCTCAAATGTGAGTGTTCCATACCAAAGGCGGCGCAAAAGGGCAGCTCCATCATCACCACTAAGTGACCATGAGTATGACCAAGAGGATGACGAAAGAGAAGCACAACACTCAACTATCCCCAATGGAGAGGATTATGATTCAGATGTTCAAGATGATGTTGATGTGACCGATGATGAAGATCCAATCAGTGACCATGATGGTGAAGACAATGCAAATGCAACCGTGGATGAGTTTGATGATGGTGGCTATGCATGATTGTTGAGAGTGGCCAGTTTGCTTATGATTTATCTTGCTGTGACTTGTGAACCTATTTTATGTTGTAAACCTTATTTGTCTTGTGTTGTGTGGTCTTGTGGACCACTAGACCTATTTTATGTTGTGAACCTATTTTATCTTGTGATTTCTGAACCTAATTCATCTTGTTTTGCACTTGTTCTGGTCATGAATGGTTAATGGTTGCATACTAAGTCAGATTTTTACCATGTTTTAACAATTCATGTACCTATTATGCAGATTACTGCTGTGGATGGAAGAAATGGGAAAAAGGATGGCTGCAGTGGATGCTATGTGGGCTCAACAGCCAGCAAATCCAAGGTATGTCTACAACAGCCTGCTATAATTTCAGATCACCAATGTTGCTAGCGCTTCAGTAATTACCGTAAAGCGTCGCCTCGCTTCGCGCTTTGAGCGCTTAGGCGTCGAGGCGCCCCCCCAGCGCTTTAAAGCGCTCGGAGGCTTTAAAAACCATGGTTGTGCCACAACTGAGAGTTCAAGATCAGTTATGTTGTAACAGTGTGTGGTGACAACCATTTAAGGAACAACTTGATGATTTATTTCAGGAAAATATGTACTTTGGTGCATTTGTAGCGGTTTTGGGAATTGATCACAGAATCAGAAGTACAGTTGGCATTGAAGATACTGAGTTTTCTGCCAGCAAATTAGGTCCTACTGTTCTTGATTCAGGCTTCCATACTATCGAGTATCTAGAAAGAGTTTTGATTATGCCCATTGGTGAAACAGCAATGGCACCGCCTGTGGCGTCAGTATATCTCGTGGAGATGCAGTTGTCTCCTTTGATTATCATGCCCTATGAGGCTATGACACCACTGCCTCGCTGGGCGTACACTGATAAAAGGTTTCTCCGCACCATATAAACTTAATCCTAACTATTCTGAGTCTTTGTATTGATATTTACTCTGTTGGACTGAATAATGAACTTTTACTTTTACTCTGAAGGTCTGTTTTGGATAAGAGAGCATGCGTCACTTCCTTTTCTCTTATTCTCTAATTGTATTTTTTCATGCTTGGCAATTTTGATCTGCTTTTGTAGCCTGAAAACCTGCTTCTTGATTCACATGTGTCGGAATGAACAATGAACTCAGGTTCACTATCCCAAACAAGTGATATGTTCTGTATGTGTACTCATGATTATTCTCTACCAATTATTTCTGTGAAGTGCAATTGATGTTCATTGTTTGTTTAGCATGTAAACTAGACCAAGGGAAATGAACATAGAAAGACAAAGCAAAGAAATTATTTTGAACACCAATCTGATGTTGACATCTGCTTAGAGAGGTGGGGATTATATGCCTTTGCATTGCCGGAATTGCTAACAAACTAACTTCTCTTTTGCTGATTGCTTTGCAGGCCTATTGATTTTGATTCGGATAGAACTCCAGGCTTAGGAACATCTTCAGAGAATCGAGTTGCTGAATACGAAGGTATAATCTGTTTCTCCACTCATGTTTCTATGTATTTTTGTTCGTCCTCAAAATTGTGTCAAGCAATTGACGTCATTTAGGTGTAGATGCACTCGTTATATATATGTAACTTGCAGAAATTTAATGTCTTCTTATTTTGCTCATGCACGACCCATCATAGGAATCAGCGAGCGGTGCCTCAAACGATGTGGGACAGCGGCAAGCGTCGGTGACTGCAGCCACACTGCAGCAGCCTGGACATGCAGCAGGAACACCGGTCAAGACCATGGGTGTGGCTTGGGGAGTGTTGTGCCCATCGAGCGACAACGTCTGATGCCAACACGACAAGGTGAGCTTCGCCAAATCCCCTTCTCTCTCACTCCATCAAGCTTGGGGATATGCCCTGCTTATCATCTCTGTAAAAATATTAATCTTCTTACTTAAATGTTTGGAAAATATACTGAAATGTTTGGAAAATATGAGGACCAATAACTTGCATCTGACTGCATTTTCGTTCTACCTAGGAGCAGAGAACCATGATTATCATCACTGTTGGAGGCAAAAATAAGAGCAATTTTATTTATATTTTCACATGTCGTGGCTTTGTGTTCTGGGAAGGACAGAGCAAGTTTGCCTTATACAAAAAGGCACTATTCAGCACCTAGGATTCTCATGTCATGGCCTTTGATGTTTCAGGTTTACAGATTCAGTAAATAGTGAAGGTACTTCTTTTTCACTTAACTGTTTCTATGTTATTCTCTCATTGTCTACTAGATTTTCCCAGAAATGATGGGGCAATATCTTGTTTTTTGTTAAATGTTAGAATTGACTTACTGGTCTGTTTGAGTTACACCTTATGAAAATTAGTGATTCATGTTAATGCATCTTAGCTTGAGAAAGATCCTACTCCCTCCATATCGGCTTATAAGGCCATTACATGCTTCGAGAAGAACTTTGTTTAGTGCTTACCAAATTATTCGAGCTTGCCCTCTTTTAGGCATTGTATTCTGGACAGTGCATACTATAGTCAATACATCTGTAATTGGTAAAACTTTCCACCCATAAACGGATGAATAAATAATTGATGTTTACATTTTTTTTGAGAGCAAATTTATGTTTACATTAACCCTGCCTGCTGCTGGCTATAAGCTTTTGCAGTATAAGCCTCTACGGAAGGTATTCTGCAATACTGCTGCTAATCTATACACTTTTTCGCTTTATTCGCTCATTATATTTTCCATTAATCTATCTGGAGAACTATTATATCCTAGCTCTATTCTGGAAAACAGTCGTGCCCTATTATGTGCTATTAGATGAGTCTAGAATGTTAGTTTACTATTTGATCGGCTAATCTTTGTTATTTCTGGTCCTGATACGGTGAGTGCCGCGATGGTGGCCATAGCGATGGACAAGGCGTGTATAAACCTGATGCATGTATAATGTATTTTGCTTCCATTTTGTTCTTTCGAGGTCAAGACCATGTCAATGTCAATGCTCCAAGTCCCTGGTGAGCTCATTTCCGTCGTTAGCTTCTCCATAACACTTTTTACAATCATGCAATCTTCGTCCAAACAAATTGGTGAAGACGTAATGAAAATTGACCCCCTTTCTTCAGAGCTGCACATCACTGAGTTTTCTTGCAATATGATATTATGTATCCAAATAAAATTTAGCACATGCTGCCTAACCATATCACTTCCTTTATTTTTTTACGTATAAACTGGCCCTATTATATAGGTCAATGATTCATTAATTTGCTCATATTTTATAAATTTGCTGTGATAGTAGCTGACGGCCTGTGCCTTTTGCCTACAGATCTCTCTGCATATTTATTTTGGCCAAAGGGACGCCTTCTCAGTCCTCTCCGCTAGACAGGTTTTAAAGTCAATGGATCTTTTTGCTAAATAGTGTTGACAGCTGGTGAGATGTTTTATACAGTGCAGACTCATGTTTGTTTGACTGCTTGAAGACTCAGGTTCACTGAAATGCTGTGTTGCTGGGATGTGTTGCCTACTTGTATTTTGCGGTTTAAAAAATAATGTCATAGCTATGTGACATATACTTGATAACATTGCCATATTGTGTGAATAAAATGCTTTTTACTTGCGGGACACCTTTTCCTGTGTATGGACTTCTATTACCGATTTGATACGGGACTCAGATTATTATTGTTGTTGGATGCCTCCAATACTTTCTGCTCTTTTGAGTTCATAATACTATGCATGCATTGTTATAGGTTTTTAACTTCTATATATTTATGTGCTGGTTTGGACTGGTAACAATGGTGCGTGTGCACATCACCTTAGTGGCTGGCTTTAGATTGTAGTTAGCATGAGAAACCTACATAAACTGCAAAAGAACAGCAACAATAATGAGTTAGGGTTCCACAGACTGGATACCACCATCTCAAGGTTAGCGGCTTGAAAGCATGTGAATATCCTAATGTTCATGAATCTCAATGGTATACAACAACATGGATATAACTCATGGCTTCAATATTGTTTTGCTTTCTTCAATTGCGCCAGTGGCGCAACGGGTCATCTAGTAAGATAAATTTCAGTACATCAACTTAAGCATAACACCAATATTCATCGGATCCCAACAAACCAAACATGTAGAATTACATAACGGTGATCTCAATCATGTAAGGCAGCTCATGAGATCTAAACATGAAGCACATGGTGGAGAAGACAACCATCTAGCTACTGCTATGGATCCATAGTCCAAGGTAGACTACTCACTCATCGCTCCGGAGGCAAGCATGGCGATGAAGAAGACCTCCGGTGGCGATTCCCCTCTCCAGCAGGGTGCCGAGAAGAGCTTCTGGACCCTCTCGATCTTCGGGTCGACGGCGACGGCAGATCGCGATGTGTTCTGGAAAAGTGATCGGGTCTTTAGGTTTTTCCCGTCGGGGGGTCTTTATAGGCGAAGGGGCATCGTCAGGAGTGGACCGAGGCAGCCTCACACATAGGGGGCGCGGCCTAGCCCCTGGCCACGCCGCCCTAGTGTGTGGGGCCCTCGTGGCCCCACTCCGTCTCCTCTTCGGTTCTCTGGAAGCTTCGGTGAAATTCTGGGCGACTGGCTTTGGTTTCGTCCAATTCCGAGAATATTTACTGTGTAGTTTTTCTGAAACACAAAAACAGCAGAAAACGGGGAACTGGCACTGTGGCGACTTGTTAATAGGTTAGTTCTGGAAAATGCATAAAAGTGCCACGAAGTGTAACGAAACACTAAGCAAATGGTGTAAAAACAAGCATGGAGCATCAAAAATTATAGATACGTTAGAGACGTATCAGCCGTATTTGGTATTTTTCCTAAATACTATATCATATATCATAAAACCAATTTTTTTGGGGAAATTTGAATAACTAGACCTACCCCATAGCTGTCTACTATGGGGCACCACTCCATCAAAGATATTGTTGCCCTCCTTATTTTTTTCTAAATAAAATAAATGTTTACAAATAATCATTGAGCTACGCAGGCTAAGCCTATGACATCACCTAAGTGTTATAGTAGGATAAATATTGGTGTACATTGACAATGGAAAGGAAATAGTATAATAATTATTACATGATAATTGCAGCGGTGTAGTATATGGTCTGCCCATGTTAGAAAACTAGGTAAGAAAGCGCGGCTTGCCGCGCGCTTGCCCGCCTAACGGCGAGCAAGCAAATGTAAAAAAGTTATAAAAAATAAAATTATAAAAGCATAATTTTGTAGTATAATAGACATTACTCGGGTTACACATAATTTATAATACTTGCATGATATCAGACGGCAAGTAGGATATTATTATAGAAGTATAAACATTTCTATAAGCATACCCAGCCCACCAGGAATTAAACACCAGGTTTGATGTTTTGGTATCTCATAAAAGCGGAATATTCTTTCACTTGGAGGCAGCATTGCCATCGATAGCGTTGTGCATATGGTGATTTTGTCAATCTCGAGATCTACCAGCATAGTCTATCCTCTCTGAGGTACTCATAGGGTAGCATATGCATACATGCGTTTATAAGGATGAGTGTATGCTTGCTTTTGTGAGCGTCTGCGTCTATAATTTTTAAACAAACATTTCCATAAGCATTGATGTTTGGTTATTTTCCTGGATGATATCCATTTTCTTGAAAAAAAAGATCCATTTGTGTCAAACATACATAAATAGAAAATAGTCAGATAGTTTGGCCTTACGTGAAATAGTATATTTTATTTTGGTCATAAACAACAATTGGTTTTAAACTTCATAAATTGATTTGCTACTTGATCTTTTTTTGTGCGAATTATTGGCTACTTGACCTTAACGGTCGTCATTCCCTTTCTCTAGTTTTGTACTCTATCTACTCGATATAAATTGGTTGGCTATTTGATCTCAGTGGGTGGGCATTTCCTTTCCTTAGCATCAGATTTATAATTGAGCCTATATTATCCTAGAGGTGCTGAATAAAAAAAGTGATGCCCGAATAGCTTCTTAGGGCCATAACGTGCAGAAACTGAACCGACAGCCAGGGCCTCTAATCCCCATCTCTATTACATCCACGCGTAGGGGAGACAGATCACAAGCGATGTCATCCGTGGCGATGAAATGCCAGGCGGGGGCAAGGAGGTCTGAGGTCATCGGGTTTGCCGATGGTCTGACCATACCTTTCGGCAACATCCAAAGACACCGCTAGAAACGGTAGGGAACTTATAATGAGCAAACAGTTTGAAAGAAAGTTTTTGCCAAGACAACATAGAAACTTGAAATATACAATCACATAATTTTATCCTCAAACTAATTTAGTTATAAATTTGTACCTGATACATAGACTGCTAACAGTTACAAAACATGATTTACAAAGTGATGATGTATTTTGTTTCTCCAAAGTCCAAATAACAGAAAAGAATTGAGCTCAAGAACTTTAAACATGAAGTATGAATCTCTCTTCTTTTAGTATTGGCAAATTGGAAAATAAGTTTAAAACATGAATGATCACACCTAGGCACATGAGCACAAAAGTCACATTGAAAGTGTTGTAGAAATCAGCAAGTAACACTTTGAAACATATATATCATCCATGACTCTCCAGGTACCTGCAAGAAAGTGAGGACACCTCAAAGTCCTCCAACAATGATTTTTTCAGGCCAAAAACAAAATTCTACAGGTTTAGATAACTATTTTTATATCAAACTTTCAATAGATACTGTTTTTATCCAACCATACTGTTTCAAACTTCCAGAATCTATTTTACGTACAACATACACAAAGAGTAGTACCCTCTAACCATGAAAACAGTGGTAGACTCCTTTAGTTTTTATTATCACACACATCGATTGTAAATGGCTCTATGGACAGACATAAGAACTGTAACCGATAAAGCAAATGTTAACCAAAGAAATTAGTATAGCAGATAGTATATATACACTGTAACTCTTTCCCTCTTGTAATGCAGTGATATACCACGCTTCTGCATATTTGCAAAAGAAGTATATGCACTTTGGAAGGGGCAATGTAAAAGGTAAATCAGATGCTAAGTTGCTACAGAAAAAACATGGTAGAGCAGATAGAATATATACACTTTGAAGGGGGCAATAATAATTGATCCTACTTTATTGCTACCAAACAGAATTTAAACAAGGATATCATACTGAAATGAAGGTTCAAGTTTTTTTCAGGCAGATAGAATTGTACAATACGTCTATTTAACATAGATTCCATCCCGCAGTGGCATTGTGTCCCCAAATGTTGTTGTAAATTGTCTCTTTTATGTAATTTATATCAGAATACAGTTTTCGAGCAAGTAATGTGCCAAAATACAGACAACAAATATAACGAAACCAACATGATGGATTGATACAGTGATACTCAGATTCAAACATCAACCAATGATAGAAATAAGGCTATAAATGGAACTCTATATACGGCATGCTGTCCAGGTCACATGAAAGTGAAAATGTGTCAAAAGACTTTTGGCCTATTGTAAATGTTAGAGCTTCATGATACCTGGAAAATATAGTAGAAAACAGGAACTGGATATTTGAAACTATATCTTACTTAAGAATTTCATCTTTTCTAAAATATGATCCCAGAGTTTCCATCCTCCACAATTTAGTAGAATCTCAGTGCCATCTATGAATGTAAGCATTCTGATCAGCTAGCCCCCCTTCACCCAAACTGAACCAAGAAAGTGTCAAAACGAGGAGATACTTAAGTTTCAACAAAAGTCAAGATGACCATTGCAAACCGTGGAGGCAGAAGGAAGCATACCAGAGGGGGATTCAGGAGTAGAGAAGAGAAATACTTCATCACCCGCAACAAGGACTGTAATAAAACATGGCATGAATGCATGATGAACCACAGAACATGATAGAATCTGACCCTCAAAGAACACATTAAGATGCCCTAACTACATCATCATCCAGGAAAAAGCTGCATCAGTGAACACCTTATTTTTGCACGGCAGGGATTATTGGTTTGTTGACAATAGCCAAACCAGTAGCCTTCGTCTAGTTCTTTATCCCTATGTATCAAGATCAACACTGCTATTTACATAACATAGCTAGGATTATTGGTTTGTTGACAGCAACCAAACCAGCAGACTTCGTCTAGTTCCCAGCTATTCTAAATGAAAGCGAAAAGAACAAAGTACTAACATACGTATAGGGATAAATTATAGGATGATACATCATCACCCAAATGCGAGACCAGTTCTTTTCGCTTCCATTTATCATACATCATCCTCTACATTTATCCCTATGATAAATCATAGTTTTCAAACTAAAGCAACATGACCGAGTGCAAAAAGGTTGAATGACAAAAGGAGCTGATCTGACGGAACAAATATTGAACAATTACAGAAAACTAACCTGAAGTGAGCGCTATGACCTCTATCTATCCCCTCAATACTCTTTTAATCATCGATCATATCAATCCATGGCTACAAAACCAAAAAATAAAATGTTAGTGATAATGAAATGCATGAATTATTATATAACTGCAAATAGGTCATGCCATAGAAACACACCAGCTATGGAATACGTTAAAATAGCAACATCGGGAATAATAGTTCTAACTTCCAAATAACCATTTGTCAGCCACTTGCACAAAATTTATGGAAATATGACACTTTTGATAGAGAAAATCATGTTGCCGCTGCTTCTCAATATTGGATTCTCAACCTCTGTTTCACATCGTTTTTTGGAGAACACGGATGCTATTTATTTAACAATAGAACACCAAAATGATCCATTTCATTATCAAGGTATAGAGCAGATTCTAACAGAGACCAATAGCTTAACATCAGGAGAAATTTTATCATCAAACTACAAAACCGGCAAGATATTCATTTCTCCATGCAACTTGAGGTAGGTGGGGATTAAATGTGACGACCTCAAATTTGATACAAATTCGAAGTGTCCGTTATGTATTCCACCGCAATCCCAGAACCATTGTTGCGATATACATAACGTAGTTGGTAACCAATTCCATAGACATTACAATACGATGATTCAATTACAATGGTCATAGAGACCAAGTTCATATTACAACACAATATAGCAGCGGAAATAACGTCTTCGGGTCCATGCCTTCACCCTACAGGCAATGGCGACTCATGGAGACGAGCTTAGTTCTGGTACTCTTCTTCATACCCTTCCTCCTGATATTCTTCCCCATAGTCTGGCCAAGTAGATAGCCAGGGACACAGCCATGAGTACATTGGATGCACTCGCAAACCATCTTATAAATGAAATGATGAAGTAGGGATGCAAGTTTGGCATAGTGGACTAAGCACTAAGTTTCTTTGCAAAAGCTAGTTTTATTTCCCAAGAATGTTCATTGGTAGAAAAGAAGTTTAGTTCTCTAAGTTAAATCTAAAGAGGAACTTCAAGTGTGTCAACATCAAGTTCAAGTCAATTCAATTCAGATCCTTCACCAATCTCCCCATTGTTATTTTTATCTTTGACAAAGGTCAAGTAGAGCTTGCCAACTGTCCATAACCGCGGACTCGGCTATTCGAATAGTTTGAAAACCTCTGCAGAGGGGTACACTTTACCCACAAGATTCGATACATCTGCCAGGAGAAATCCACGGATCGTCATACACAAGTATGCGGGGTTCAGATAATCAAACAAACTCTTTCACTTGCTCACCCTAGTATAGGATCCTTCCCTAGAGCCCGGGGTACGGAATCCCTGTTCCGGCGCCTCTAGTTCTGGCCATCCCGGGATGCCGGGTTAGTGGAATCCACCTGGTTCAGAAGTAACCGCGCACGGTGTCCTTCCATAAAGATTTGATACAAGGCCTCCCATACTAAGGTAAACAAGCTACGGACTAAGCCCCTTCCCATATAGGGGTAATGTGGTCGTACGGTATGGTTGGCTCACATAGTACATCACTCGTTGTCATTGAGAAATACATTTCATAGTTCTTAGTCAAGATTGATTTCTTTCATAAAACCATTACGTAGGAGCAATCTCCAATCCAAGTTTCAAGTCAAGTCACCACTTTCCAAATGGGGTTCCTCCAGAGATAGCACCAATTTTTATTAGCGACTAAGCAACTACATTGAGCGATGATACTACTAAATAAAGTTGGATAAACTCAGCTTGATGCTCTTGCTAAACAAGACATCAATACACTTCTATCATTCTACTCTAGCAATTCAATCATGCAATTTACTTAAAACAAGTAGAATGCAATATTAAAACTAGGTAGTGGGAGTATGAATCAAAAGATGGCTTGCCTTGGTTGGCAAAGTGTCCGGGGTATTCTTCTTCTTCTTGATAATAATCCCCTCCAATATCCTCCTCGGCAACACTAGCGTCTAATAACGAAGAAACACAAAGCACACAATCACTACATAATACTAGCAACACACCAAGCACACATCTTTGTTTGCTAACAATAGCATTCATGTTGCATTTTATGGTGTTGGATTGTAAGTTTTTCTTCGAAGTTTTCTTCTAGGGTGCAAGTTAGCTTCTCTACTAAGTGTCATATGTTGTTCACTTCCTAAGCATTGGTATTGGTTTAGGGGTACTAAGGACTAGTTCAAGTGGGGAGGGATTAACTAAGTGAATTGGTAAAGAGGGCAAATTAATTCTAAGTGTATGATAGGGCTCTATCATTTTATGTTACTAACTAGAGTTGGGTTAGGGTCTAATTGATAACACTAATAGGGTTTGGAGTTGATTAGGGTTGATTAACAGTAAGGAAGGTCATTGGTGAGTTCACAATTTAAATCTCATGATTTTAGGAGGCTTTAAATAATTTCTAGAAATCTTTTATGATTAACAAAGCTATGGTCACACTATTCATATCTAATTAAATTACTAACTCAAATGGAATTCTAACCAATTCTACAGTGTAGAGTATTTTATAAGCTTTCCAACGCATATTTATTTGCTACAAATGGATTTGTAAAACTCTGGGAATTTAAGTTTGAAAATCATATCTGAAAGTTATTTGAAATAATTCAAACGGGCGGGAAACTAAATAAAAAGGAAACGGACCGAATCTAAACTAGCTGGGCCTCATTCAAATGAAACCCGAACGGGCCGGCCCATACCGCTTCGCTCCGGGGCGGGAAATGAATAAAATAGAACCTGACAGGGGGGTCCCACCCGTCAGGTCACTTAACGCCTCCAAATCGGTATGCTACCGTGCGATCTAAATCCGACGGCTCCCAGTCATCGTGCTCGCTGGCGACGGAGGAGCTCACCTGCGTTGCAGAGACGACTGTTCGATGGCGAGGGCGTGACGGAGAGGATGCAGAACTCGACGGCGACGTGCGGGATCGGCTGCGGCGTGACTCCTCCTCTGATTCCCAGCGGCGGCTTGCTCCCAGGTGGTCGAACGCGATGGCGCTCTCCGCGTCCAGTACCTCGCCGGCGGGGCTGGCGACGGCGAGCTAGAGCAAGCGGGGCTAAACGAGCGTGTC
Organism: Dactylis glomerata; assembly: GCA_007115705.1. Classification (NCBI taxonomy): domain Eukaryota; kingdom Viridiplantae; phylum Streptophyta; class Magnoliopsida; order Poales; family Poaceae; genus Dactylis; species Dactylis glomerata. Next base: position 3,190,018 of record QXEO01000454.1, on the reverse strand, counting down.
TGGGAGGTAGCTGGGGACGGGGCGAGTCTCTCCGTTTGATCGGCGGGGGTATTTATAGGGCGGAGCGACGAGGGCGCGGGCGTCCAGAAGCTCACCGGCTCGGGGGCCCTGGCAACGTTCGAAGGTCGTACCGGGCACGGCGGCCTCGGGGGCGTGCTGGGAGGGTGCTGGCTCGGCTGCGGGAGGCTGTGGGTCGGCTCTGGCGCATCCAGGGCGGTCGGCATCGAGCAGGGAGAAGAAGGTCTGGGAGGGGGCCCTGGGCGCATTTCTCTCTGTCCCTCCTCTTCTCACGGCTCGGGTCGGGGCAGGGGGCGCTGGGCTCGACCGCGGCGTCTCCCAGGAGCATGGCTACAGGCCAGAGGCGAACGGCGACAGTGATCACCACAGTGATCACGATTTGTCTCCGATTTTGCCTGCCAGGTGTTCGATCAAATGCTCGCAAGAAGTTTAAATTCGAATTTTTGAAATTTTCCACTTTGGGTGATCAACATATTGGCCAAGGTTTCCGGTCATATTTTTGTTACAAAGAAATGTTGAGTTTTGCAGAAATCCTAATTTGAATTTGAGGTTTGGTCTCTGATTCAGATTCAAAGTTTGATTGATGTTTGAGTCAAGTTCTGGTTTGAGTTTTGGGTAGCAACAGCTTGGTTGAGCTTGTATGTGACTTGGTGAAGCTCAACTAGCTGGCCAAACACTGAGGTGAGTTGTAGATTTCTTAATCCAAGGGCTCAAAGTAGGGTAGTCAAACAGATTTCCTAGATCATCTTATTCTTCTCTTTTTCTTTAACATTTTTATTTCTGGTTTCTTTGGTTCCTATACTTCTTCTCAATTGCTTCTGTTGGTTCACTTAGAATTAACTAACCAATGCACAACCAAAAATAACACACATGAAATCATAAAAGACATATAATAGAAAATACATGTATGCATGAAATAATAGATAAAAAGTTTTATCTGGGTCCAAAATTTGGCACTTTATTTAATAAGAAGTGGATTACCATTTCTGAGTTGTTACAATCTTCCCCCCTTAAAAAGAATCTCGTCCCCGAGATTCACTAATTAAGAACTGAAAAGATTGGGAAACTCTTTCTGAAGGTAATCTTCTCGTTCCCAAGTGGCCTCATCTTCGGTGTGGTTACTCCACTGAACTTTCAGAAACTTGATGCTTCGGGTTCGAGTGGTTCGATATGCTTCCTCGAGGATATGGATAGTTATTTCACGATAGGTCAAATCCTTGTTGATGTCCACAGAACGATGATCAATATTTTTGAAGATCTCGGGCTTCTCCGGAACTTCAAGACATTTCCGAAGTAAAGACACGTGAAAGACATCGTGTACTTCAGACAATTCAGGGGGCATTTCCAACTGATAAGACACTTCTCCTCGGCGGTCTAGTATCTTGAAGGGTCCAACATATCTTGGTGCAAGCTTTCCTTTTACTTGGAATCTTTGCATTCCCTTGAGGGGTGATACTCTGAGATAAACAAAATCTCCAATCTGGAAGGTCAGTTCTCTACGTCTCTTGTCGGCATAACTCTTCTGTCTTGACTGGGCTGCCTTGAGGTAGTCACGAATCATGCGAACTTTCTCCTCGGCTTCTTGCAGAATGTCAGGTCCAAATATCTGACTGTCTCCGGTTTCTGACCAATTCAAAGGGGTACGACACTTTCTTCCATACAAAGCTTCAAATGGGGCCATTTGCAAACTGGCTTGATAACTGTTGTTGTAGGAAAACTCCGCGAAAGGCAGACAATCTTCCCACTTAGCCCCATAGGCTAGGACACATGCTCTCAACATATCTTCAAGTATTTGATTCACTCTTTCAGTCTGTCCATCAGTCTGAGGGTGGTAAGCGGTGCTAAAGGCTAACTTGGTTCCCAAGGCTTGATGTAAGCTTCTCCAAAATCTTGAGGTGAATTGGGTTCCTCGATCGGAAACTATGGTTTTAGGGACTCCGTGCAAACTAACAATTCTGGATAGATACAGATCTGCTAGCTGTCCCGAGCGATAAGTGGTCTTGACAGGAATAAAGTGGGCAACTTTGGTCAGTCTATCCACAATGACCCAAATAGAGTCATTGCCACGGCTAGACCTTGGAAATCCAGTGATGAAATCCATTCCAACAGACTCCCACTTCCATTCCGGAACTTGCAAAGGTTGCAACAGTCCAGCAGGACGTTGATGTTCAGCCTTGACTCTTTGACAAATATCACACTTAGAGATGAACGATGCAATCTCACGCTTCATTCCATGCCACCAGAATTGTTCCTTCAAATCTTGATACATCTTAGTTCCACCGGGGTGGATGGAGTAAGGTGTCTCATGGGCTTCCTTCATAATCACTTCCTTCAATTCTGAATCAGCAGGCACACAAATACGTCCTTTATACCAAAGAACTCCTTGATCATCTTCTTCAAATCCTGGCACCTTGCCAGAACTAATTCTGCGCTTGATTCCGTCAATACTCTCATTTCCCTTCTGGGCTTCTTTGATTTGGCTCATCAATGTGGGTTGAAACTCAAGGTTGGCTAGGAAACCTCGACTGACTAGTTCCAATCCAAACCTTTCAAACTCTTGGTGCAACATGGGTTGCTCCTCTTTGATCGCCATATTCAACGAGCACGGCTTTCTACTCAATGCATCGGCCACTACATTGGCCTTACCGGGGTGATAGTGAATTTCCAGATCATAATCCTTAATCAACTCTATCCATCTTCTTTGCCTTATGTTCAACTCCTTCTGGGTGAAAATATACTTCAAGCTCTTGTGGTCAGTGTAGATCTCGCATCGGTTGCCCATCAGATAGTGCCTCCAGGTCTTCAGAGCTAGAACCACGGCTGCTAACTCCAGATCATGGGTTGGATAATTTTCTTCATGAGGTCGAAGCTGCCGAGAGAGGTAAGCTATGACCTTGCCTTCTTGCATCAGTACACAACCAAGTCCAAGTTTGGAAGCGTCGCAATAGACATCAAAGTTTTTGGTGATATCGGGCATGGTTAGGACGGGGGCGGTCACCAGTCGCTTCTTGAGCTCTTGAAAACTCTCTTCACACTTAGGGGTCCATTCAAACTTCTTGTCTTTCTTCAACAGTTGGGTCATTGGCCGGGCAATGCTCGAAAACCCTTCAACAAATTTGCGGTAATATCCGGCTAATCCGAGAAAACCTCTAACTTCAGTTTGAGTGGTAGGAGCTTCCCATTCCATGACTGATTTGATCTTCTTGGGGTCTACGGATATTCCTCCCGCTGATAATACATGGCCTAAGAATCCAACTTCCTTCAACCAGAACTCACATTTGCTGAACTTGGCATATAGCTGATGCTCTCTTAAGGTTTCTAAGATTAATCTCAAATGGGTGGCATGCTCTTCTTCGGATTTGGAGTAGATAAGAATGTCATCAATGAAGACAACGACAAACTTATCCAAGAACTCCATAAAAACCTTATTCATGAGGTTCATGAAATAAGCAGGGGCATTGGTTAATCCAAAGGACATTACGGTGTACTCATACAATCCGTATCGGGTGGTGAAGGCGGTTTTGGGGATGTCCGTTGCACGGATCTTTAGTTGATGGTATCCAGTTCTAAGGTCTATCTTTGAGAAGACTCGAGCTCCGGTCAGTTGGTCAAACAAATCTTCAATCTTTGGGAGAGGATACTTGTTCTTGATGGTCACATCATTTAGCTTGCGGTAATCGGTGCACAGTCGGCTAGAACCGTCACTTTTATCCACAAACAGAACGGGTGATCTCCAAGCAGAGGAACTTGGCTGAATCAATCCTTTACTCAAAAGGTCATCCAATTGCTTCTTCAACTCTACTAGTTTAGCTGGGTTCATACGATAGGGTCGTTGGGCTATAGATCCAGTTCCGGGGATGAGCTCAATGATAAACTCGATATCCCGATCCGGTGGCATTCCGGGTAGCTCATCGGGAAAAACATCCGGGTATTCACAGACGATGGGGACTTGCTCTAAAGTTGGTCCTGAGATACTCTTATGACATCTGGGGATTTGGATGGGTTTGACGGACACATGCTTTACTAAAACTCCACGGCTACTCCTCATGGTGATGGTCTTTTTGGCACAATCTATAATTCCTTGGTGTTGAGACATCCAATCCATACCTAGGACCACTTCCAATCCTTTGGTTCCTAACACAATCAAACTGGCTAAGAATGAGATCCCATGGATTTCTATGGGCACTGCCAAGCAGGTACAACTGGCTTTGTTTATTGACCCGGGAATTTGCACAGACATGACATCTTTCAAGGGTGTGGGTTGAAGTCCACTTTTATCAATGAATAGTTGGGTAACAAATGAGTGTGAAGCTCCAGAATCAAACAGAACTCTTGCAAGAACTGAGTTAACACGGAACATACCAAGCACAACGTCGGTTGCTTCCTGAGCTTCTTCAACATTCATGTGATTCAGACGGCCTCGAGAGTGAGGCTGGTTCCTTGGTGGATAGTTCTTGCCATTTCCCACACGGCGCTGTTGCTGAACAGGAACAGTGGTCTTGGATGCATCATTCAGCTTCTTGGGGCACTCATTGGAGTAGTGCCCTTTTAGTCCGCACTCATAACAGGTAACACCAGACTTGTCACCAGGCTTGGGTAACACAGGGGCGCCATTTGGCCTTGGAGTATTGGTGTTGAAGTTGTTGCCACTAGGTCTCGGAGGTGCACGGTTGAAGTTGTTGCCGGGCGGACGGTTGGGATAGTTGGGACGTGGAGCAGGTGCAGATGGCCTCATAGGTCTAGGGGCGAAACCCATAGGTGCATTTCCCCTTGGCTTCTGCGAGTTGCTCGAGTTGCCTTGATACATCATACGGCGCTTGCGGTTCTCTGCCGCTTGCTTGAGTTTGCCTTCCATCTGAATGGCAGAGTCAACCAGTGACTCCAAGTCGGCAAAGTGGATGCTGACCAGGACACATTGCATCTCATCATGAAGTCCATCCAGAAACCTTTCCTGCTTCTTCTCGGTGGTGTCGGTGTCATCGGGGGCATACCTAGACAAGGTCAGGAACTTGTCACGGTAATCCACCACAGATAGGGAACCTTGCTTTAGATTTCTGAACTCATCTCTCATCCTTTTAACCAATCCCAAAGGAACATGGGCTTTGCTAAACTTGCTCTTGAACTCCTCCCAAGGCATCACATACCCTGGGGCTTGCATTGCACGGGTGTTATCCCACCAAGCTCTTGCGGCTCCCGCAAGGTAGTGGGTGGTGTACAAAACCTTCTCATTTTCACCAACTTCGGCGACTGCCAAATTGTTCTCCATAGTGCGAAGCCAGTCATCGGCATCTAAGGGCTCTTCAGACTTAGTGAACATAGGAGGGTTGGTGTTTTGGAAATTCCTTAACTTGGATCGGTGATCACCATTGCCATTGTTTTCTCCTTCACCATTGCCATTGCCATTGCCATTGTTGTGGTTCATTGCCATCTGGGTTAACTGCTGAAGAGTGGCCAAGTTAGCTTGGCGCTCAGCTCGGGCTGCTTCCCGGTCTTCCATGATCAACCTTAGCGGTTCGGCCATTTCCGGGTTCGGGGGTGGGGGTGCTCGCGGCATCTGAAGATAAGGTGTGTAAGACAAGAGGGAAAAGCTAATTTGCTAAGATTTAAAGGTAACATGGATGATGCCATTTTGTCTTACTAAGGCCTTAGGAGCCAAATTCACCTTTCATTCAACACTCATCAAACATATCATACATACGAGTTCACACATTACAAATGGTTTACATCAAACCATTGCGACTCGTCTACTAGAGAGGGGGATACAACTCACACCTACACGCAGTGACTCAAGGTGAACTCATAACTAGATAACACGTGGATCACTAATCTAAACAGCGGGCTCCTCGGAGTCTTCCTCCTCATCACTCACAATGAATCCATTGTGCCCACCATCTTCCGGATCATCAAGGTCCTCCATGAAGTCATCCTCATCACTAATGAGGGCATTATCCTCCTTGCGGAGATCAATGCCTTCCTCCTCACCAAGGTGATCCTCAAGACTCTCAATGTACTCAGTCAGCTCAGCCACATTGGCCTTCAACTCCTCAATGTCCTGATCCTTCTCATCGCGCTGGCGACGAAGGCTCTTGCGCTCCTTCGCAAGTATCCTGATAGTGCTCCTCGCCTCCACCAGTGCGAAGTGCTCAAGGTTGGCCTTGGTACGGGCACGATCGGCCTCCTGCTGAGTGGAGTACAGCAAGAAGTCCATGTGATCGATGTAGGTACTCGGCTCGTTTTGCCCGGGCATGTTTGCGGGACGTCCATCCGCATCACGCCGAGCAAAGTTCCTAAAGTGCTCTCCCTGAACCTCCTCAACATGCAGTCCGCACAAGCGGGCGTGCATCTCCTGCATCGCTCGGACCAAACCATCGGCCCAAGTGTTCTCCACAAGCTCGAACTTGATCCTTGGAGAACCCAAATTCCCCTTCTTGCCACGGCAACTGGCCCTGATAAGCCACCGTAGCTCTCCATCCGGGTGCTCATTGAGCACGGCTCCCTTGAACTCCGGATACAAACGATCCAAGAACAAGGTCAGGGTGGTGAGGTCGCGCTCGAAACAAAGGCTGCCACCATGGCCCAACTGGTAGTGCTCAACGAATACCGGGGCCATCTACAAAATTTTAGATTAGCTTAAGTTAGTGATCAACTCAAGTGTGCAAAATTTTAAGTAGGCAAAAACTGAAGTATGTATAAAACTTTGCAAATAGAGAGGAAAGACTCAGCAAGTTTGCAACCATTACTTATATCTTTGCTTTTATCAAGTTTTCATTTAACGCCCATTCTAACTAAGGTCTCCTAAGGTCAGCCTAGGCTCTGATACCAACTTGTGACGACCTCAAATTTGATACAAATTCGAAGTGCCCGTTATGTATTCCACCGCAATCCCAGAACCATTGTTGCGATATACATAACGTAGTTGGTAACCAGTTCCATAGACATTACAATATGATGATTCAATTACAATGGTCATAGAGACCAAGTTCATATTACAACACAATATAGCAGCGGAAATAACGTCTTCGGGTCCATGCCTTCACCGTACAGGCAATGGCGACTCATGGAGACGAGCTTAGTTCTGGTACTCTTCTTCATACCCTTCCTCCTGATATTCTTCCCCATAGTCTGGCCAAGTAGATAGCCAGGGACACAGCCATGAGTACATTGGATGCACTCGCAAACCATCTTATAAATGAAATGATGAAGTAGGGATGCAAGTTTGGCATAGTGGACTAAGCACTAAGTTTCTTTGCAAAAGCTAGTTTTATTTCCCAAGAATGTTCATTGGTAGAAAAGAAGTTTAGTTCTCTAAGTTAAATCTAAAGAGGAACTTCAAGTGTGTCAACATCAAGTTCAAGTCAATTCAATTCAGATCCTTCACCAATCTCCCCATTGTTATTTTTATCTTTGACAAAGGTCAAGTAGAGCTTGCCAACTGTCCATAACCGCGGACTCGGCTATTTGAATAGTTTGAAAACCTCTGCAGAGGGGTACACTTTACCCACAAGATTCGATACATCTGCCGGGAGAAATCCACGGATCGTCATACACAAGTATGCGGGGTTCAGATAATCAAACAAACTCTTTCACTTGCTCACCCTAGTATAGGATCCTTCCCTAGAGCCCGTGGTACGGAATCCCCGTTCCGGCGCCTCTAGTTCTGGCCATCCCGGGATGCCGGGTTAGTGGAATCCACCTGGTTCAGAAGTAACCGCGCACGGTGTCCTTCCATAAAGATTTGATACAAGGCCTCCCATACTAAGGTAAACAAGCTACGTACTAAGCCCCTTCCCATATAGGGGTAATGTGGTCGTACGGTATGGTTGGCTCACATAGTACATCACTCGTTGTCATTGAGAAATACATTTCATAGTTCTTAGTCAAGATTGATTTCTTTCATAAAACCATTACGTAGGAGCAATCTCCAATCCAAGTTTCAAGTCAAGTCACCACTTTCCAAATGGGGTTCCTCCAGAGATAGCACCAATTTTTATTAGCGACTAAGCAACTACATTGAGTGATGATACTACTAAATAAAGTTGGATAAACTCAGCTTGATGCTCTTGCTAAACAAGACATCAATACACTTCTATCATTCTACTCTAGCAATTCAATCATGCAATTTACTTAAAACAAGTAGAATGCAATATTAAAACTAGGTAGTGGGAGTATGAATCAAAAGATGGCTTGCCTTGGTTGGCAAAGTGTCCGGGGTATTCTTCTTCTTCTTGATAATAATCCCCTCCAATATCCTCCTCGGCAACACTAGCGTCTAATAACGAAGAAACACAAAGCACACAATCACTACATAATACTAGCAACACACCAAGCACACATCTTTGTTTGCTAACAATAGCATTCATGTTTCATTTTATGGTGTTGGATTGTAAGTTTTTCTTCGAAGTTTTCTTCTAGGGTGCAAGTTAGCTTCTCTACTAAGTGTCATATGTTGTTCACTTCCTAAGCATTGGTATTGGTTTAGGGGTACTAAGGACTAGTTCAAGTGGGGAGGGATTAACTAAGTGAATTGGTAAAGAGGGCAAATTAATTCTAAGTGTATGATAGGGCTCTATCATTTTATGTTACTAACTAGAGTTGGGTTAGGGTCTAATTGATAACACTAATAGGGTTTGGAGTTGATTAGGGTTGATTAACAGTAAGGAAAGTCATTGGTGAGTTCACAATTTAAATCTCATGATTTTAGGAGGCTTTAAATAATTTCTAGAAATCTTTTATGATTAACAAAGCTATGGTCACACTATTCATATCTAATTAAATTACTAACTCAAATGGAATTCTAACCAATTCTACAGTGTAGAGTATTTTATAAGCTTTCCAACGCATATTTATTTGCTACAAATGGATTTGTAAAACTCTGGGAATTTAAGTTTGAAAATCATATCTGAAAGTTATTTGAAATAATTCAAACGGGCGGGAAACTAAATAAAAAGGAAACGGACCGAATCTAAACTAGCTGGGCCTCATTCAAACGAAACCCGAACGGGCCGGCCCATACCGCTTCGCTCCGGGGCGGGAAATGAATAAAACAGAACCTGACAGGGGGGTCCCACCCGTCAGGTCACTTAACGCCTCCGAATCGGTATGCTACCGTGCGATCTAAATCCGACGGCTCCCAGTCATCGTGCTCGCTGGCGACGGAGGAGCTCACCTGCGTTGCAGAGACGACTGTTCGACGGCGAGGGCGTGACGGAGAGGATGCAGAACTCGACGGCGACGTGCGGGATCGGCTGCGGCGTGACTCCTCCTCCGATTCCCAGCGGCGGCTTGCTCCCAGGTGGTCGAACGCGACGGCGCTCTCCGCGTCCAGTACCTCGCCGGCGGGGCTGGCGACGGCGAGCTAGAGCAAGCGGGGCTAAACGAGCGTGTCTGGGAGGTAGCTGGGGACGGGGCGAGTCTCTCCGTTTGATCGGCGGGGGTATTTATAGGGCGGAGCGACGAGGGCGTGGACGTCCAGAAGCTCGCCGGCTCGGGGGCCCTGGCAACGTTCGAAGGTCGTACCGGGCACGGCGGCCTCGGGGGCGTGCTGGGAGGGTGCTGGCTCGGCTGCGGGAGGCTGTGGGTCGGCTCTGGCGCATCCAGGGCGGTCGGCATCGAGCAGGGAGAAGAAGGTCTGGGAGGGGGCCCTGGGCGCATTTCTCTCCGTCCCTCCTCTTCTCACGGCTCGGGTCGGGGCAGGGGGCGCTGGGCTCGACCGCGGCATCTCCCAAGAGCATGGCTACAGGCCAGAGGCGAACGGCGACAATGATCACCACAGTGATCACGATTTGTCTCCGATTTTGCCTGCCAGGTGTTCGATCAAATGCTCGCAAGAAGTTTAAATTCGAATTTTTGAAATTTTCCACTTTGGGTGATCAACATATTGGCCAAGGTTTCCGGTCATATTTTTGTTACAAAGAAATGTTGAGTTTTGCAGAAATCCTAATTTGAATTTGAGGTTTGGTCTCTGATTCAGATTCAAAGTTTGATTGATGTTTGAGTCAAGTTCTGGTTTGAGTTTTGGGTAGCAACAGCTTGGTTGAGCTTGTATGTGACTTGGTGAAGCTCAACTAGCTGGCCAAACACTGAGGTGAGTTGTAGATTTCTTAATCCAAGGGCTCAAAGTAGGGTAGTCAAACAGATTTCCTAGATCATCTTATTCTTCTCTTTTTCTTTAACATTTTTATTTCTGGTTTCTTTGGTTCCTATACTTCTTCTCAATTGCTTCTGTTGGTTCACTTAGAATTAACTAACCAATGCACAACCAAAAATAACACACATGAAATCATAAAAGACATATAATAGAAAATACATGTATGCATGAAATAATAGATAAAAAGTTTTATCTGGGTCCAAAATTTGGCACTTTATTTAATAAGAAGTGGATTACAATTTCTGAGTTGTTACATTAAAGAAGCAAGCCATTTCAGCAACTTTCTTAGCATTTCAGAGAAGCTGCACCTTGTTTGTTTCCAACGGCACAATGTCATCCATGGAGAGCCCAACGACACACACATAGCCTGAAACCTTAGAGAAGCCCACACCAACACCAACACCAACCTGCATCATCGCCGAAGGATGTAAGAAAACAGTGAGCATAAAGAGGATAAACAATATCCTGTTGAGACATGTTATCGAACACTTGCTGAGCGTAAGCACTATCAAGTCATAGATTGTGCATCAGTGAGCCCTTTCAAAGACTGATTGTATATGAATTGGATCATTTCCATGAGGTCCCTAAAATATTACACGTATTAGCATAGTTCTCTAGATATCTAGGTAATAATAATATTCAAGTTTAGCAAGGCATAAAAAATGCATCATAATCCTTGAGGTCAATCAGTACAAAAGCTAACTTATATGGCCCATTATAAGAAGTACCACACAAGTGAAAATCATATTCTTGAAAATGCAATTACTTACTCCTGAATATGGCTGTTATTTTTCTCAACACATGAAGGAACTGCAATCTAAAGAAGAGGAAGAATCCGACACTTACCTCAACAAAATCCACACATAAATGCCGTCCATCATGATATGGCTAATGAGGAAAATATGCATGGAGAAACCTACAGACAAATTAGAAGAATAGGAAATCAAGCACCAGTTTAGCAAATTGCAAAATTGGGAACAAACCATGAGGGGGGACTTGAGCCTGAAGTCGCGTATGCTACAGATCCTATGGGCAAACTACTGAATAATCTAGTGCCAATCCCTACAAAAATCACAGAGAGGAGCTCATACCTGGCTCTTAGGCGTCGCAGGGGAAGAGAAGAGGGCCTCTCCCCTCATGCTGCGTGGGAGGAGGGGGCCTGAAGAGCAGGAGGCGGCCAGCAAAGAGGCCGAGGACAAGGGGCATCACCAGCCGTCGCATAATCTCGGGCGAGGCGGGCTCATTCCTGGCTGCTTACAGAGAGAGAGATGGGTGAGACGGGAGAGATGGAGGGATGAGATGGGAGAGAGAGCAGATACAAGGGGGAAGGTGTACCTGTGGGCTGAGTGTTGACGGGCGTCATGCGGGTACGCGGTGGTGCGGTCTGCGCCTGTGTCTGCTGGTGGTCGTTGTCGCCCTCCACCTGAAGCTCGGGCGGTCGCCGCCGCCGCCGTGCATAGGGTCATGGTCAAGACCGGGAAGACGACGAGCCCGCCATGGTCTTCTTATGGGCCCAGCGATGTAGAGGGGGTCGAGACGATCTGACGCTGATAGCTGCCGGCGGAAGACATGACCGGAGTCGACCGGGATCTAGAGAAAAGTCGCCATCGGCGGCTAGGGTTCCGTGGAGGGGACGTGGGGCAGGTTTAGGAAAAGGGGAAAAGGAGGGAAGCTGAGGATGGGAGGATGCCCTCCTCTTCCCATGGACAAGGAAGGGGCCGCCGGCGACGCTGTTTGCCCTGTACCCGGTGACGAAGCCTCGATCGCCACTCTCATACGACGCCATCCTCTCCACAGTCACCAGCACAAAATGAGATGTGAAAAGTCAATTTTGCCCCTGGCTAGCGAGCCAAACTACGGGACAACCACCGCGTCTCTCTCCTCCTGGAATGCAAACACACAGCGGGTTCATGCTCCACCTCTCGCTGACAAGTGTGTCCGTTAAGTTGCTGGCCCCGCAAATCAGCGACATAGTGTCAGAACGGATAGAATTTTGGAGCCAAACAAACGTTGACACGGACGGCCACGATCGATCCAAAAGCTCCATCCAACGGATGGAACCACAAGTGGCCTGAGAGTAGGGGGTTCCTTGTGGCTATATTTTGAAGGATGTGAGAAGCTGAACGAGCTAGTGAGTGTGGACTCGGTACTAATTGGACAGCTAGCTGCAAGCGCAAGGAAAAACGCAGAGGTATGTAGGCTACTCGATACGGCAAGTTAAAAAATTAATTTTTGACCCTGCACGAAAGCCGCACCGCACGGCTTTGGGCAGCGACCGCATGCATTTATGAGTGTACAGTATACTACGCGACGGCCAACCTTTGTCGGTGGGGCCCATGGAATAGATCAATCGTCTTCCTCTCCGTCTCATCTTTCTCAAAGAAACAAACAGTTCAACCTTAGATCTATGGCGCCCTTGAGCTTTGAAGGGCACAAAATATCTACACGAGTAAAGCAGTGTTTGGTGGAGCCTCGTCTAGCAAGGCCGGGATGCGGGGTGCCTCCGTTCGTCCCTCTCGATGGTCGGCCGTGAATAGGCGGTTGCGAGTTGGACGCACACACGGTAAGGGGAAACAGCCGGCGCACTGCACCGGCGATGGAGTACTCCTCGCGCGCAAGGAGGGCCGCTTAGCCTAGTTCCTGTTGGCGAGAGAAAGCTAAGTCGGACATAGTCTTTTTTATAGGTCAACAATGACTAACTAAAAGACATGAAAAGGGCATCAGAGACATTTTACATGAAAAATGGGCCCATATTATTTGTATTTTTTAAATCAAATTTGTACTTTATAAATTTGATCAAAAAAGACCCTCTAAGCAATTATCTAGCAAAACTATGGTATCAAAATAATTATCAGCAATAAAAATACCTCTGAGCCTGTGTCAATAAACTAATAAACTAGGTGATCACAAAGTTATTACCCTGCGGGGCTGGGCAGCTTGCGAGTCTCTGCTGTTCGCCGTCCACACTCCACACGCTAAGCAGACTGGCCCACTCAGTGATCGGATGGGCTGGGATTAAGCGCCGGCAAAATTTCCTAAAAAAGTGAGACTTTGGCAGGTTGATATTGGGCTTCAGTGGTAGTCTTCTCTTCGAGCGTGGACAATCACATTTTGTTCGGCCCGAAATTTGTACAGCATAGAAAGCAGGAAAAGTCGCTCCTAAGAAAAGAAAAAAACGTATGCATGCTCTAGTGGACAGCGTCACAGTGATATGCAGAAGAATCCCAGTTGTGTAACCTTATCAGTCAATTTTTCTCGTATGATCTAACGGTTGCTACTGCATAGCACACAGAACTGAATTGTTATCTTTAGCCTAGCCAATGGACAATGGTTCACAGTTCTCATCCACAATACTTAATTCATATAAGCATGCGTCTCTCGATTAGTCAAAGTACCCGGCGGGCTGCTACCCTATCTTCAGTATGTTTTGGGAACTTTCCAGCACTTGTTTTTTTGGAAGAACTTTCCAGCAATTTATATTTGATGTTCACGCGTCTACCCACACCACTATTTTATCATTTTCGACAAGACAGTTTAGCCTTCCACGGTGACAACTACTAAGTTTTTGTAGCTTATATGAGGCAACATCTCTTGATTCCCAGTTAATGCCTTGTCTCGGTTCTACATAATGCAGAAACTTCCCCGTGCAAGAGTACAAAAACAAAAATGTCGAGGTAGCTCAGGTGCTGAATGACGCAGGAGGGAATCGATTCCTCCAACGGGTGAAGTAGTAGAATGCTGTTGTGGGCGACATGTAAAACAAAACTCTCTTTGACGTGGAGATGACAAGCATGGTCTGCATTGTGGATTTGCTATGAAACGCAGTATGGTTTCTAGGAGATCAAGTGCCACCATATTTTTACCTAATAGGAATCATCTAAACCTAACCTAGTTACATGATTACAGTGAAAAGTATTACCTGTAAGTTCAAGAATTTTGAAAACAACAACCATGTAATCGCTATGTGGTGAAATTTGGTAGAGAAGTAATAATTTCTGAGCCGAGGAAAAGTAATGAAATTTGGCTTTTGTGCACCGAACCATAGTATTAAAAAATCACGTGTTTGTTTGAATCTAACTCTACAAGCGCGATTTTTCATAATTTTCAAAAACTTAAAAAAATGAATTTCACTAAGTTAGAAATATTATGTCATATCCTTGTATGTATTGGGAGTGGTCTGACGAGAGCGGATGACGCTTTTGGCAAACTTACGGTTGTGCCAGTTGTGCCCTTCCTGCATGAGCTCCAAGTTTCTATTGTTTGGGGGGGGGGGGGGGGGGGAGCATACCTCTATGGTGATTTCTCCTCTCATGCTAGACCCTGCCCGTGGTCGCTAGAAGAGTTGTCGTCTGTCTTTGAGAGTGAATTCATCACTGAGGTCGTGGATGTGGTTTTGCAAAGTTTTTGCTGGTTTAAAATAATAATATGGTCATATGATCTGAGGGTATTTCAGTGTTTCTAGTATTTGAACATAATTTGTAATTACCAGAAATTTTGTGTAGATGTCAAACTTTTGTCTCAATCATATACTACACACAACCCTAGTATAAATGAAAAAAATAAAGACTTTGAATTCCCTACACAAACCTAAGGAAAATATGTGGTTATCCAAGTTGGCCTATACCACCTCTAAATTTAATGGCAGTTCGTACTTTGAGATTGTCGTACTTTCATAATCTTTCTTGTAGTGCATCATAATTTGACATATTAATAAATACAAAACTACATTACTATGGTAATGCATAAAACAAGATCAATGTGGTTTTTACTGGACCACCACTTTATCATTGCTTAATTTTAACTAATAATATGCATATAAACGGACTAGTGAATTGGATTATCATGGCAAGAGTAAATTTACACATTGTAGAGACACAAAATGTGTTATTTTAATGTATGAATTTATGGTAGATATTGGGGAGCTATAATCCACTAGGACGGAAATTTACACACTCCAATGCAACAACTTTTATGCTACCTTATTATAATAGACTTTTTATTCTCCACATAATAGTTAGTATTTTACTGGCTTAGTTTGGTACCATTTTTGGATTTTTTTTCTTCTATTTTTCATTCATAACGGACCAACACATCACGAAGAAATACACCCTATGCTCTAACTCATAGCATGTTGTCATGCATTTTTTGTTGATTTTTTGCACTAGTATTCTCATCTCGCTCCTAATCGTTTCATGTAGGGGTACCAAAATTCAAAACTTGATAAACTAACCATCAATAGATATTATAACTTAGTTGGAAAGTTTTCACCCATTTTGGTAAAAAAAACTAGAAATAAAAGCATGAATTAAAAAGGGGGAAAGCAAATCTACATGTACATATGGGTATATGAATTGATAGTGTTGTACCCACACGTACATGTAGAAATCCACGCCATAAAAAATGTGGAAGCCAATGTTTCACCGGTAATTAAAAGGTTCTCACCAACAAAAACAATGTTGTATTCTAGTGAAACATGATCAATGTAATTTTTTTTGCACTGGCACATGCGGAATCTTCTGAATGTATAGCCACTCCAACACAATAAATATGAAAGTTTTGTCCCAACTCAATCATATGTACACAAAAATTTCTCATTCCATACTACCGTGATCCATCTCGTCATCCCTTCCACACACCGCCAAAGTTGAAATTTCGTGTACAATTATATACCTTATTATCAAAATACATCACAATATATGTAGACATATTTTCAATTAAACTTTTATTTCGTTGTATTCTCTTATATGGTTTAGTGAGTTTTTCAATTCAAGCAAACTTTATGTTTGTCAGTGTTTGCAATGTGTTAGCCCCACGCTCGTTTCTGGTGATATCTAATTATAAATTCATTTTTGGGAATTTAGTATTTTCTTCTAATTTCCTAAGAAATACAAAATAAAATGTTGAAGCACTCAAGTTTCATCCATGGAAATACGTTACAAAAATTAAATTTGACTACTTTCTAGTGGTAAATCAAGATTTTTTCTTAAAAAGGAGTAACGAGTGATGCCAGCAAAAATGGAGTAGTCTAGAGGGGTGGCGCATTTTAATGTTCTATCAGAAGAAGCGAAAGCGCTCAACTGGTGATTAGAAGTGACCAATTTGTATGCAACACTCAGTTCAATAAATGAACTCATCAACACTAATTTTTGTAATGAAATGGAATTTATTTTTGTGAAAGCTCGTAACTTGGTTTATATCTACGGTTTTACAATCTTAATTCAAAGAAAAACATGTGACAAAAATAAAAATAATTAAAATAGGTCCTAAAAAGCCTATGTAGTGTGGTCACAAGAAACAATAAGGGATATATCTAGGGGGTATCTTGTTATTTGAAAATTTCCATCTCCACCAAAAACCAGACTCTACAGTAATGGATCTAATGCTGATTTATGTGGTAACAAACATAAATCCTTTTGGTGTATTTGTCCACCTAATCCATCAAGGGCACAAGACTATTAAAAGAAACATCGAAGAGCCTAAGAGGAATGTGGTCTCAAAAAATAGATGGTGTGTTTTTTGCACAAAAAATAAGCGGGTTTTTTTATTCAGAAACATATCATAAATGTATCAAATGTTGATTGAAATATAAATGATTCAAGAAAATTTAGACCATTCCTATAAACTCAATATTTATATATATATATATATATATTCAAATAATTATGGCACGACAATGGGTTATTACTAAAAATAAACTCGAATATGTAGCAATCAAAAAAAAATATCGTCGACTATTCTATTAGAAAATAATGTCATGCAAATTTTCACTACTCATTAGAGACGCTACGAGACATCAAAAAAACTGTAACATTTCTGATTGGATTTGACCCTCATAGCATAGAAGATATGTGCCTACATTTACCCAAAAAATGGTTCTTACATTTCACCCAAAAATGGTGCCTACATTTTACCCAAAAAATGGTGCCTACACTTTACCAAAAAAGAGAATGCATTTACATCTATGTTCATACAATCCAAAGTAAATCAAGCACATACGACAAAAACAATACAAAGATGCCCGAAAATGCCAAAGGAGTGTGGTTAAGTACAGTCAGAGATCTACTATACTCATAAGAAATATCAATGATAATATATCTAATGCCAAGTTATGTTGTAACAACTGAAAAATATATGTTGATGATTGGTGACACATCTATAGTTGTGCACCTACGTCTTCGAAGCCAAATAGTTAACAATAAAATATTACTCAAAAAAAACTAAGTGGAATGTGGTCTCTAGAAAAGAGATATTATAGAGGGTTATTTTATACATTTGGTAATGAATAAAACATTTTGTTTAAATAGTAACCATTACGTTAATATATGTATGCAACCAAAATATTTAACTTCATCAATAATTATGACAAAACATATCATCATGGTCAAACTTCAGTTGCTCACTAGAGATGAAGTCATGGTCAAACTTGAGTTACTCATCAGAAATGGGCAATCATAACGCTAGACTGATGTAGCATAGAAGAAAGATATTTGATTAATTATCATAAAACTAAGATCAAGATATAAACCAAAAAGGAATGAATATGTCCTTCTGCACCAATATTATTGAATCTGACGCGACATATGGTTAATACATTTTAGAAGAAATTAAGGAGGGCGGTTTTGCATTTTAGTGGAAAACTAATGTTTTATTAAAATGATATTTTTGGACCATTTCTTGTAATATTTTGTATATTTAAATAATCATTACAAGTGAGATTTATTTACTACCAAAAAAACTTGGCATGTAGCATAGAGTTTATTTGTCTTCGCCGATTATTCCGACAGAACATAATGAGCTCATGATCAATTTTTCATAGCTCATTAGTGACACAACGGGGACATCAACAATTTTTCTGTATTATCTTAGATCGGAATTTGACCCACATTGCAGAGAACAAACACGTCACGTCTAATGTATTGAAAAACCGAGATAAAAAATAAATGGCATAATAGGATAAAAGAAAGCTTTATGCGCACGAAGGTTATATATTTTAACTATGTTTTTTGTCTACGTTCGTACAATCAGAAGTTAATGAAGCACATATGAAAAAACAAAAAAAAAATACACCTGAAAAGATCATGGGAGACTATAGGAGATGTAGCTATGTGTATTCATGATAGGCGAAATTTCATGTGTACTACGAATCAAGCTGAATGATGATGGATCTAATGTCGATTTAAGTTGTAACAAAAGAAATATATATCGTTGGTGATCGGTGACACATCCATAGTTGTGCACCCATGTCTTCGAAGCCACATGATAAACAAGAAAAAACCTCAAAAATACCGAGAGGAATGTGGTGTTGAGAACAGAGATGTTATAAAGGGATAAACGATAATAGTTGTTGGTACTTTGCAAGCATTTTAAACGGTGAATATATATAGTCTTCACCAATATTTCTGTCATCACATAAGGTCATGGTCAAACTTTAGTTGCTCATTAGAGATAACGTCATGGTCAAACTTTGGTTGCGCATTAGAGATGAGACAACAATAACATTATTGCAGTATTTTGGCTCAAGCCTAGACCTACATAAATAAAGTAGAAGAAACATATCTAATTATCAGGAAACCGCTATCAAATATAAATGCCAGAGAGGAACGAGGAAGACGTTTTGTGCCAAAAAATTCAAATTCCATCTGTATCGGATGCAGCATCTGGAGGCTAGGGCTCTTCGGGATGGCTTACTATTGGCTGGTCAAGTAGGATGTACGAATCTGATTGTTACCGGTGATTGCATGGAGGTTATCTCGACTATGCTTAATGGAGGCAATTCTGTTTGAGCGGGTGCGTCCATATATGAACAATTTTGTTTCTTATCTTGTGGTTTTGCACATGTAATCTTTATTCATATAGGAAAAACAATTTGGTGGCTCATGTTTTAGCTACTATAATGGAGGGACCTCATTCAGTGGTCTGGAGGTAGAAACCACCATATTTTATTTTTGCGCTTCTTACGAATAATTTAAGTTTATTTGATAAGTAATAAAGATGTCATAATGGCTTTCCCTAAAAAAGTTTGAATCCAACGTAATAGATAGTCACTACTCCCTCTGATCCATATTAAGTGTTGGAGGTTTTGAAAGTTTTTAATGAAAAAACCAGCGATACTTAATTTGGATCAAAGCAAGTATAAAACTTGAAAATTGAAGGGTGTGATTTTACATTATTTTAATAAAAAACTATAGGTTTAGATTGAAATTTATCAAATTCCATTGAAAAAAAGAAAAGAACCCTAAAAATCCTATGGAAAAAGAGGAGGAAAAAGCCCGAGGGGAATGGGAAATAAAATGCCAAAGCGATCATCAAAACAGAAGGGGTGATGACCCACAAGTATAGGGGGTGTATCGTAGTACTTTCGATAAATAAGAGTGTCGAACCCAACGAGGAGCAGAAGGTGTTGACAAGTGGTTTTGATCAAGGATTCACTGTAAATACTAGCAAACGGGTTTTCAGGGGTATTTGGTAATGCAAGTAAATAAAGTACGGGTAAATAAAAGACAATAACAATAATTGCAGCAAGTGGCCCAATCCTTTCTAGAGCAAAGGACATACTGGTTGTGTAACTTATGATGACCAAACGTTCTCGAGGACACACGGGAGTTTCTGTCAAGAGCTTTCGCTTTATGCCGCTAAATAATCATTACTGGTTTGATAAGTGTTATGGGGGTGAACCTGTGCTAGCGCACTACCCTTACTAGGATAAATACATACTTGTAATTATACCCCTAGCAAGCATCCGCAAATACAAAAAAGTAATTAAGATAAATCTAACCACAGCCTTAAACTCTAAGATCCTACGCTCCCTGGTGTAATGGTTTCCCAACGGAGGTTTAGGTTTCTGTCACTCCAGCAACCTTACAATTGGTAGCCAAATACACAATGCATCTCACTAGGCCCATAAATGCTGAAGTATCATGTAGTCGACGTTCACATGACACCACTAGTGAAATAACACCACAACAAATAAATATCAAACCATTAAATATTACTCAACATAATTCCACTACTAACATCTTGACTTCTCCCATGTCCTCAAGAACTAAACGAACTACTCACAAGACATCATATGGATCATGATCAGTGGTGAAATAATGGTAAATAACAATCTGAATATAAACCTTAATTCAACGGTTTCACTCAATAGCATCAACCACAAGAGTAATCAACACCGAGAAAGTTTCTCCTAAGAATTTAACAAGATTCAACTCGAGATGTTACAGCGGGATGGCGTGGTGGTGGTGGAGATGAAGGTGCTGGTGATGAGGATGATGGTGATGATGATCCCGATGAAGTCCAGCGCAATGATGATCACGATGGCGACGATCTCCCCTCTCCGGGAAGGAATTTCCTCGGTAGATTTCTGCCTGCCGGAGAGCTTTTCTCTCTCTGGTGTTTTCTGCCCCGCAGAGGCGGCGGTGTCTATCTCTGAGCCCCCCTTGACTTAGGTTTTCAGGGCCGATCAAATACGCGAAGGGGCGATGGCAGAAGTGGGCCAGGGTGGCCTCACCACAGGCCGGCGCAGCCAGGGGTGGGCCCACGCCCCCTGGTGGTGAGCCTGCCCTGTTGCTCCTCTCGCCTTCTCCTTCTGGCTTCTTCAGTCTTCTGGTAAAATATAATTTTCTGGTATTTTTCAGGAATTTCCTGATATTTCGAAATATGGTGTCTTGATGGTCATTTTTCCAGCAGAATCCTGACTCCGGCAGCAAATCCTCCAATGATCATCAAACATGTAAAAACAGAGGAAACAACATAAGTATCATCTCTAAATGTGAAATATATCAATGAATAACAGTAAATTATGATACAAAATAGTGATGCAAAATGGACGTATCAACCCCTCCAAGCTTAGACCTCGCTTGTCCCCAAGCGAAAACTAAACTCGGTAAATATGACCACGGGTTTATGGAGTGAAGTGTCGATAATCAAAATACGGACAAGAAGCATCACATTCACCAAGGCACAAATTATAATAGACAGCAACTTCCCTTTATATGATATAGACTTGCAATAAGTAAAAGGGAATCACAAATAAGGATGCACAAGGTAAACTATAATTGGTGATGGCAAACCTTAGTTCTTGGTCAGAGAACAATGAACAAACTATACTTATTTTTGAATGGAGCCTTTTAAAATAGAGCTAATATAGCAAAATCTATATGCTCAACAAGACAAACTCTTTGTAATCATGGAAAGCTTTCAAAGATATATTCCTTCAGTTAAAAGCATTGTACTAAACAAAAGAAGTTAGTAAACATGATTGAACGGATCAACATATGGATGAGTGAAACATAACAATTCAAATGCTTGCTTGAGATAGAAGGGAATAGGTTGACTCAACATAAAAGTAAAAGACAGGCCCTTCACAGAGGGAAGCAGGGATTAAACATGTTCTAGAGCTTTTCATTTGTAAAATAGAGATAAAAGTTGTTTTGAGAGGTGGTTGCTTTTTACAACGACTAGCAACAGAGTTCTTGATATCTTCCATACTAAACAAGTGAGAGCGGTTCCGAGATGTTGATTAATTGGCACATTGGTGCTCTTTTATAGCTTGGCACTCCTCCCCACCTTTTCCTTTCTCAAACCATGGCTAACCGATTCCATCGGGTGCCCACCAACTTTCACAAACCATGGAGGAGTGCCTTTTTCTTTTCTTTTTGAGATTACAATGGTCTGACCAGCTCCCTTGCAAAATTAATGACGAGCAGATGAAGATGCCTAGTCGAGGGGTACTTAATTTAGTATGGAAGATAACAAACCCATCCACTACGTCCTCGTGAGCTAAAAACAGTGGCACAAAATGAGAAGTGTTTGAAGGTTTTTGAAAGGTAGCACATGAAAATTTACTTGGAATGGCTTGAAATACCATGCATAGGAATTTATAGTGGACTCTTTGGAAGTAACTTGGCTTTTGGGAGTTGGATGCACGAGAATTATTCCCTCTCAGTACAGGTTTTTGGCTAGCAAAGCTGGGTAGCAAGCATAAGAGTTGCATGAAACAAACAAACATATATATAATAGGAACAATCATGCAAACTTCCTTGAAGGTACAACAATTTTAACTTTGAGAATAATATTACTTATTAGCCAAACATAAAGGAAAACTAAAGTGATGCAACTACAAGAACTTCTTTCTTCTTTTTCTACTCAAAACTCAAGGTAATGTTGCTACTGACCAAGCTAAGTTTGCCAAAACCAACTAAATTTACTCATGCTCCCAAAGTGATACCAATACTAATCAACAAGACTAATCGTATGAGAGAGATTGCAAACTAAAATAAAGTGTGCGGAACGTAAACAATAAAACTTCTCATTAATATTTCATTACCACAACTCACACCAAGGGATACATAGATAATCAACTAAGGAGGAAACTTCCACACTGCAAACTATTCTATAAGATAACTTCTCTATTCATGATATGACTCTACTTGAAAAGTAAATGAGCAAAAGATGATGGTGTGATACCGCGGCACTCCCCCAAGCTTGGAATAAGCCAAGGGGATGCCAATACCAATAACGAATTACTCCTTCGGCGGTGGTGGTAAGATCACCCTTGGACCAAGTAAAAGTTCCAGCATCCTGCGAAGCCTGAGATTCTCTTCTTGAAGTATCTGTATCTCTCTCTCCAGAACTTGGTATTGGGCACAAAGCTTGTCAGTGACAAGCATGCCCTCTTTTATTATAGGCATGAAATTTAGATCCAAGACTGGTAGTGTTGGTCCCTGCATATTATGAGAAAAGGCACGTCCAGCGTTCATTGATCCTACGAAAGTAGGGTCTCTCGCCCTTGATCCTCCAGCCACTTGTTCTTCCTTCATCTTGCGGTCTTGGTGATCCTCTTCCATAGGCTTTTTGCCCTTGTCGTCGCTTGAAGGAGCCATGGTGCTCCCAAAACTGAGATCAACTCCTGACAAAAACAGCTCGAAACGAAAACACGATGAGAAAATGATATACAAACCTTGGGCAATCCGGGGGGTTATATAGGCAAAAATTAAATATCGAAACTAAATCATAGGAGGAAACCGGGACGGAAACAAGCTCCGAGGTGGTCTCACCACAGGGCGGCGCGACCAGGAGTGGGCCCACGCCCCCTGGTGGTGAGGAGCCACCGGACTCCGTCTCCTGCCCTTTTTCGTCTCGTGATTTTTCATATTTAATAAAACAACAAAAATATTAATGGAAAAGTTTTATGCGAATCTTTTCTGACTAGAACTGTTATCTATTCAAAAACGAACTCTGCAGGTTCCTGCATATTGTCCTAGATGAATTCTTCCGGAGAAACCATTTGAATAACATCAACATCTTCATTATAAGAATCTCCAGCAATATAATGTTTGAGTCTTTGACCATTCACCACTTGTGTAGTGTCATCTTTTAATGAGGCAATCTTTATCGCACCAGAGCGGTACACTTCCAATAACATAAGGTCCTTCCCATTTAGAGAGTAATTTTCCTGCAAAAAATCTGAGATGACACCTATACAATAGAACTTTCTCACCAACATGAAACTCTCTCTTAAGAATTCTCTTATCATGCTATTGCTTGACTTTCTCTTTGAAAAGTCTGGCATTCTCGTAAGCTTTATTTCTCCACTCATCTAAAGAACTCAAATCTAACAACCTTTTCTTACCGGCGAGTTTAAAATCCCTATTAAGCTCTTTCACTGCCCAAAAAGCTTTGTGTTCTAATTCTAAGGGCAAGTGACACGCTTTTCCGTAAACCATATTGTAAGGGGACATGCCCATGGGGTTCTTATAAGCAGTTCTATAAGCCCATAAAGCATCGTTTAACTTGCTAGCCCAGTTTTTCCTAGATCTATTGACAGTCTTCTGCAAGATAGACTTGATCTCTCTATTTGAAAGCTCTACCTGCCCACTAGTTTGGGGATGATAAGCAGAAGCAATTCTATGATTAACATCATATCTAGCAAGAGTTTTTCTAAAACTGCCATGAATAAAATGAGAACCTCCATCAGTCATAAGATATCTAGGCACACCAAACCTAGGAAAAATAACATCCTTAAGCATTTTTAACGAGGTCTCACCATCGGCACTCTTTGTAGGTATGGCTTCTACCCACTTGGTAACGTAATCAACAGCAACAAGTATATGAGTATAGCCTTTTGAAGGAGGAAAAGGACCCATAAAGTCAAATCCCCAACAGTCAAATGGTTCAATAACAAGAGTATAACTCATAGGCATTTCATTACGTCTAGAAATATTACCAACTCTTTGACATTCATCACAAGATAAAACATACCTTCTAGCATCTTTAAAGAGGGTTGGCCAATAAAAACCTGATTGTAGAACCTTTTGCGCAGTTCTATCTCCAGCATGATGTCCTCCATAAGCACTTCCATGGCATTTTCTCAATATTTCTTGTTGTTCTTACTCTGGAACACATCTTCGCATGATACCATCAACTCCTTCTTTATATAAGTGTGGGTCATCCCAAAAATAATGCCTCGAATCATAAAAGAATTTTCTTCTTTCCTGAGCTGTAAAGGTTGGAGGCAAATACTTCGAAACAATAAAGTTAGCGTAATCAGCATACCAAGGAAGGTCTCGCGAAGTTACATTTATCGAAGCCAACTGTTCATTTGGAAAGCTATCATTAACAGGAATAGGATCAAAAGAAATATTTTCCAATCTAGACAAATTGTCAGCAATAGGATTTTCAGCACCTTTCCTATCTACAATATGCAAATCAAACTCTTGTAAAAGCAACACCCATCTAATAAGCCTAGGCTTAGCATCCTTCTTAGACATAAGATATCTAATAGCAGCGTGATCAGTATGAATAGTAACTTTAGAATCAACAATGTAAGGTCTAAACTTATCACATGCAAAAACAACAGCAAGAAACTCTTTCTCAGTAGTAGCATAATTCTTCTGAGCAGCATCAAGAGTCTTACTAGCATAATGAATAACATTCAACTTATTATCTATGCGCTGTCCAAGGACAGCACCAACAGCAAAATCACTAGCATCACACATAATTTTAAAGGGTAAATTCCAATCAGGTGGTTGAACAATAGGAGCAGTAGTTAAAGCCTTCTTAAGAGTTTCAAAAGCTTCCTTACAATTATCATCAAAAATGAATGGTACATCTTTTTGAAGAAGATTAGTAAGAGGCTTTGAAATCTTAGAGAAATCTTTAATAAACCTCTTATAGAAACCAGCATGACCAAGAATACTACGAATACCTTTAACATCTCTGGGACAACGCATTTTCTCAATTGCTTCAACTTTCGCTCTGTCAACTTCAATACCTCTTTCAGAAATTTTATGTCCAAGAACAATTCCTTCATTCACCATAAAGTGGCATTTCTCCCAATTAAGAACAAGATTAGTTTCTTCACACCTCTGCAAAACTTTATCAAGATTGTGCAAACAGTTATCAAAAGAAGTTCCATAGATGGAGAAATCGTCCATGAAAACCTCCACAATTTCTTCACAAAAACCATGAAAAATAGCAGACATGCATCTTTGAAAAGTAGCAGGAGCATTGCACAAACCAAACGTCATACATCTATAAGCATAAGTTCCATAAGGACAAGTAAAAGTGGTTTTCTCTTGATCTTTCTTTTTAACAGCAATCTCAGAGAAACCGGAATAACCATCAAGAAAACAAAAGTGAGTCTTCTTAGATAGCCTCTCTAACATTTGATCTATAAACGGTAAAGGATAATGATCTTTCTTGGTAACTTTGTTTACCTTTCTAAAATTGATGCACATCCTATAACCAACTACTACCCTTTGAGGAATAAGCTCGTTATTCTCATTAGGCACAACAGTCATACCTCCTTTCTTAGGAACATAATGAACACGACTAACCCATCTACTATCAGCAATAGGATAAATAATACCAGCATCAAGAAGCTTCAATACATCATTTCTTACCACTTCCTTCATCTTGGGAATTAAGCGGCGTTGATGTTCGACAACTGGCTTCGCATCTTCCTCCATATTAATAGCATGCTGACATAAAGTGGGAGAAATCCCTTTTAAATCATCAAGAGTATATCCCATAGCTCCTCGATGTTTCCTCAACACTTCCAATAACCTTTCTTCTTCCTTTCCTAAAAGTTTAGAACTGATAATAACAAGATATATTTTCTTATCATCTATATAAGCATACTTAAGATCATCAGGTAAAGGTTTTAATTCAAAAATAGGATCTTCTTTAGGTGGCAAAGTGGTACCAAGATCCTCCACAGGTAAATTGTGCTTAATCAACGGTGGTTGACGAAGGAAAATATCGTCAATCTCTTCTCTTTCCTTCCTATAAACATCACTTTCATGGTCCTCCATGAATTGCTGCAAAGCATTATTAGGAGCAAGAGCAATAGAAGCAAGCTGTTCAACTCGAAAATTTTCATTAGGCATTTCATTTTCATAAGAAATCTTAGCAAACTTAGAAAAATTAAACTCATAAGATTCTCCATTAAACTTAGTAAAAAAATTCTCCTTCTTACAGTCTATCACAGCACCACAAGTATTCAAAAAGGGTCTACCGAAAATAATAGGACAAGTTTTACTAGCTTCCTTACCAAGTACTAGAAAATCAGTAGGATATTTAGTCTTACCGCATAAAACTTCCACGTCTCGAACAATACCAAGAGGCCAAACAGTCTCTCTGTTAGCAAGTTGAACAACCACATCAATCTCCTCTAATTCACAAGGGCCGATCTCATGCATGATTTCTCTGTAAAGCTCTAGAGGAATAGCACTTGAACTTGCACTAATGTCACATAAACCATAATAGCAATGATTGCCAATCCTGACAGAAATAATAGGAACACTTGTTTTCCTATGCCTATTAGGATGTGAAACAATGTTAGTAGCATCTTCACAAAAGACAATATATTCATCCCCTACATCTTTAGTAACAAGGTCCTTCACTATAGCCATAGGAGACTTAATAGTAATTTACTCATCAGGTTCTACAGCTTTCTTAGTACTTTTATTAGACACACTTACCAAAGTAGAATGCTCATTTACCTTAGCAGGGAAAGGCGTCTTCTCAAAATAAGGTTCAGGCAAAATGCTATCAACAGTACAAACTTCAGTAGCTATAGCAGGAATATGACTAATAAAATCTTTATAAGGCGTATGATATTTGTTCCAATCTTTCTTTGGAACATCAAGATAAGAGGCAAAAGCCTTAAAACAGTTAGCAAGTATTTGAGAATCAAGACCATAAGCAGTGCTAACATTATGAAAGTCATCGGTTCCCATAAAAGCTTTAATGCATTCATAATCATAATTTATACCTGACTTCCTACCTTTGTCGCTTTCCCATCCTTCAGCATTTTCTTGAATACGGTCGAGAAGATTCCACTTAGCATCTTCTTTCATATGAGTAAATGATCCAAAATAGGAAGCATCTAAAAATTCCTTTTCATGAAGAGTAAGCCTCGCATAAAAGATATCAATAACAATATTACTGGGGAGCTCATGAATGGGACATTTGAGCATTAGTAACTTCAATCTCCCCCACGCTTGGGCAATACTTTCTCCATCATGAGGACAAAAGTTATATATTCGATTACGATCTTTATGAATTTCACTTGGAGGATAAAACTTGGAATAAAAGAGAGGTACAATTTCCTCCCATGCAATAGATGGACCATCTTTCAGCAGCCGATACCACTCCTCAGCTCTGCCTTTCAGTGATAAAGAGAATAGCTTCCTCTTAACCTGGCTCGGTGAAATACCTGCTCACTTGAACAACTCACATAATTCATGTATAAAGAGTAAGTGATCACCCGGATGGACAGTTCCATCTCCTGAATAGCAGTTATCCATAACACGTTCAACAATTTTCATAGGTATTTTAAAAGGATCTAACTGAGAAGGTGGTGGTTGTGGTTCATCCACATGTGCAGCAGTGGTAGTAGTGTTCCCGAATAGGAACCCAAATGGAGAACTCTCCATAGCAAAATAAAATAAAAATAAAAGACAAAAATAAAAACAATACTCACAGCGACGGTTACTGACGAGGTTTAAACTCGACAAATGTCCTAGATGAAGGACTTAGGATCGGGGAGATACGGCGTCGGATGAACTCGAAGGTAAATTCAGTCAAACAAGGTGGCTATGAAAGTAAACGTGGGTGTAAAACCTGGCTTGCTTTCAATCTGCCCTACACCGTCCCCTCTTGGCTCATATATATAGGTGGCCAGGTCTCGAGGATCGGGTAGGGTCCGATACAGATTACAATGTCGACATACGGTAAGAACTCGTATTTTGACTAGTATTACAATTGGGCCTAGCTTAACGGGCCTTAGGGGTACTCAACTAAGAGGCTCTATTATCTATACCCTTGTCAGTAGCCCCCGAGATTCTACCAGAATTGCAGATTCGGGTTGAATCTCAGATCTTCTTTCTTCGACTTGATCAATTTTTCGACTTCTTCATGTCTTTAAATCTTCGACTCGGTCTTTCAACTTGTCTTTATTTATAGTATCGCAAGGGTTTTTTGATGAACAAGCCTGACACCTCTGACAGATCAAGAGGTCAGTTAACTGTCGGAACAGACGCTTGCCACTTACTACAAATTCAATCCCCTTGGACTTGAATTCGGGAAACCGGTCAAACCCATTCTTTTGCCGCTTTTACGACTTACAAAGAATGAGTCCCAGTGGTTCTCAAGGTACCCAGTGCGTCCACCAGGATTTTTCTTCGCGTCGTAGACACGGATACATACCAGCAGAGCGCATCCATGTGCGTATACCGGGCCACACAGGACGGATCCTGGGGTCTTACCTTCGTGACATATTTCAATCACGGCATTCGAGTTTTGTCGCGATGACGCAACTCGAGAATCATATGTCGCAGCCTTGTTTGACTGATCCAACGCACAAAATATTCGGGTTATATAACCATGATTTATAAAAACCTCGCTCTCGATGGGAGTAACGTCATTTATAAATTCTTTCTTCACCTTTCTTGCTCCTACTCATGAATAAACATCATCGGGTGCGCGCCCAGCGCTCCCGATGGGAGTAGCCCCCGAGGCTATAGTCGAAAATTCATTTTTCGAGTATAGGCTCAAATATAGTGTGCTCCATCTTTATACTTCAACTCGAAATAATTTGATGATAATATCGTCGGGGGCGCACTCAGCGCTCCCGATGGTAGTAGCCCCCGAAGTTATAGTCGAATGTTTTTTGGATATAGTCTCCAAAATTTACTCCTGTATTATCGGCGCCAATCTTTTTTCTCTACTTTCTCGTCATTCTTTATCCACAAATCGCCATATTCAATATTTGTCGAGTATACGCATCTGTCAAGTATACCGTTGGTCTTGTATCTTCTTCATGACGTCAGTGGCCAAATTTCTCTATACGTCACATAAACTGAGCGCGAACCATTTCGTGGGTAGCGCGGTAATTTTGTATTTTCCCTGCCCGTTAGTGGGCTGCCACTTCCTCTCCTTGCGCCACGTTTCAGCCCACGTTCCTTCACTGAGAAGGTATATTAGGGGAGAGTGGGGATTTATACTGTTTACCAGCTCTTTGTCTCCGCCGCCACCATTGTCAATCTCTGCGCCCTGTTCTTCTCCTGCATAGCCCCCGAGCGCAGATTCGTAGATGTGCGTGAAGCACTTGGCGGCTAAGAACAAGATGACCAAGGGTAAAGCGAACTCCGCAACGAGCTGGGTGCCCTCTACTCTCACGCAGAAGGAGTTGGACAAGGCCAAGGCGGACGGTCTCGTTTCCAACAAGGACTCCATCATCTTCCCTATCACCGAGCGGATCCCCAAGCCCCCGAGCGGCTACCGGGTGATGTTCCTCGCTTTCCTTCTCCGCGGACTCTCTCTTCCTGCCCACGAATTCCTTCGTGGGCTTCTTTATGTTTACGGTGTGCAGCTTCACCAGATCACACCAAATTCTATCCTCCACATTGCCTGTTTTGTGACCCTTTGCGAGTCGTTTCTGGGTATCGAACCCCATTTTCTGCTTTGGAGGTCCATCTTTCGGCTCCGCCTAACGTTTCTTTATCACATAAGCCTGAACTGGGCGGGGCTGTCGTCTCTGTGCATGCCGAAGCTCAGTATTTAGAATTTTCCATGTTTGCATCAGTCCAGGGTTGGAGGACCAAATGGTTCTACATCAAAGACCGTAAGGCCTCCTTCGAAGATGAGTACGGCATGGCCCCTTTTGATGCCTCCAAAGAATTGAAGAAATTGGCATCGTGTGATTCGCCTCCCATAGATGCTGAGATGAAGGAGATCGCACCACTGCTGGACCGCATCCAAGCTCTGAAAGGAGGTAGAGGAGGTGCTCTGTCGGGTATCCAACTCATGGCTTTTTTCGTACAACGTCGGGTTCAACCCCTGCAACATCGTCTCTCCAAGCTTTGGAGTTACTCTGGCTTGGTAGATTCTTCTCGAGTCTCTAGAAATCTAATTGAGAAGCAAGATGTCGACAAGCGAGTCAGGAATCTCACCAAACTCACCAAGGATCATGCAGTTGCGGACTTGGCCGCCCATTATTTCGACTCCGAGCACCCTTTGCCTGTCGTGGTTCTTACGACACGTATGCCATGAGGGGTACCTCAAGGCGATAGAAAGAGGGGATAGGCGATCTGGTGCCTGGGACGGTGATAGACAGGGATTACCCAGGTTCACGTCCCCGCGGTGGAGGATCGCTACATCCTGCTACAACTCACTATAATGGCACAATGTGTACAGGTTACAATGGTTGTGTTGGTCGCGATGCGATCTGCTATGTCTTAGCTATTCTAGCTATCTCATGGCCTCAAGGGCTCCTCCACGCCGGCTTATAAAGGCGCCTGGCATGGGCATCACGGTGGTTCCGGGGCGGATACAATATGGAGTCCTAGACTAAGTCCTATGCATGTACTACAAGGCAACCTGCCATGGGCCTGTCTTCGGATCCGCCATAAGCTCCTGCGTCCAGTAATCCACCATGGTATGGCAGGATTGAATCTGCCATAAGCTCCTGCTATCCGGGAATCTGCCATGGCATGGATGCATCTGGGAATCTGCCATGGCATGGCAACGTGGAATCTGCCATGGCATGGCAGCCTTCAATCCGCCATAGCACCAGCAACTAGGCCGCCCGGTTGGCTATCCGCCATACCACCTCCATGTGCCACCCTGGTTTGCTGGTATGAGACTACGTCACTGGTATACCCATTTGGTTTGTCCACAACAGTAGCCCCCGGAGTTCTTTGAGATCTTCTCTTCTGTCTTCATTGCTTGATGGGATTTTTATCTTCGTCTTCATCTTCATCTTCAAGATAGTCACGTGAAAAGATCTCGTAGAGCTCCCAAAGAATAAATTTTATCCGGCTAGAACTTTAGGCGGACCAGTGACGTCTCATACTTGCAGGGCAATTCTCCAGATACATGCTGGTATGCTACTGCGAACGAATCCAAGGCGGATAACTAGTATTTTTTCTGAGCTCAAGGAACGTTCTTTCCAGTATAATATGTTGCCTCGAAGCTTACCAAACAGTGGGCGCAAAATTATCGCACTGCTTCTGTTTTTGAACTTCGATGCTTTTACACCATGTGTAGCTCCCGAGCGCCATGGCGGGTTCTCATAGAGAATCCATCAGGGTGCTCTTAGAGAAACTACTTAGAATTTTTAGCCTGTAGCCCACGAGCACCGCTACGCAATTTTTCCTAGTGGTGCTCTCAGAAGACTTAGGATTTTTTGCTAGCTGTAGCCCCCGAGCGTTATGGCGGATTTCTATCCGGCGCAATGCTCTAAGAGAACTTCACAAAACTTAGCATCGGTGTAGCCCCCGAGTGTCAAGGTGGAATTTACTTGAAAATCCGGCTTGATGCTCTTAGAGAACTTCACCAGTTATTAGATCAACATACTGTGGTCACAGCCCCCGGGCGGCCAGCTCCATGGCGGCCGGCACCAAGGTGACCTCAGGGCATCCTGCACCATGGCGGTCTGCTCCAAGTTGGCATGCTCCATGGCGGTCTCAAGGCATCCTGCTTCATGGCGGACTGCTCCAAGGTGGCCGCTCCATGGCAGATTTCGGCTGCCATCAAAGGTGTCCGCTCCATGGCAGATTTGGGATGCCATCAAAGGCGGCCACTGCATGGCAGATTTGGGCTTCCATCGATGGTAGCCCCCGGGTATTTGAGCTGAGTGGCTCGAAAACACCTCAGATCGGGCACCAGGGAAGCGTCCAAGCGTCATATGTACCTGTGACATGAAAATAAAACACAATTATATTAAATTGTTCTTGCGTTCAACGAACAAATGCAAGGCGGGTAAAACACGACCATTGAACGGATATTTTAAAGCTGAAACTATGCAGCAGTTGAACAACATAAAACTGTCAAGGCGGAAAAAACTCGACTATCTTGAACAGTTCATGTGCATTAATATATTTTAAGCAAGTGTTGGTTTATCCGTTCTTCCGGTTTATATGCTTGACTTTTCGTGAGATGGCAAACTTTTGCACGAACAATCCGTCAAGGCGATAGCGCTTAAAAGCAGCCGTCCAAAACCTTGAAAACGGATGGCGGCTTTAAAGTGCCAAAATGTCACTACTCGGGAATCCACATATAAAACATCAGAAAACGTGTAGGCCAGAAAACTTAAGCTAACGCCGGATGGCGGATTTTTGTATGATACCGGGGCATTTGGAGGCAAGCCAGTGAAAAATTTACTCACGAGCGCAAGGCAAATCATGGAAAAGTTATGATCAAAACGAAAGCGGTAAAAGACTCAGAATATGAGTGAACCAATCTTTATTTTATAACCATAAAAGAGTATAAATTATTAAATATAAATAGGGACTTAGCTGTCTGAGCGTAGTCGGAGTTGTTCACCACGAAGGTCAGGGTCGAAGTAGACTGCAAAGCCGTTGCGCGATAGTCCACCGCGGCTGCAAAGCCAGCAATAGCGGAAGTGATCGAATACGTCAGCACGTCGGATGCTTTGTGTTTAGCGGAATACACGTCCACATAAATTGGCTTCCCAGCTAACAGCTTAAAAGCCGGCGAGATAGCCACTCCATCGACCGCGACATAGATTAAGTCAACCGTGGGACAAAACCTGCTATCTATCTGATGAAGTAGTAGACGCGCAGCGGCCAAACTACATACGCATGCACGGTTAGCAATCCGCACCAAGCTACATCCGCTATATAGCCTACAATCAAGCTCATATGATTATGCATTCAATTAGCGCCTGGCCGCAGAATCCATGCACGTGAAGTGCTTCTCCGCCTTCAGCTCGTGCTAGCCTGGCCTATGCACGTTTCCTGCGTAATCTATATCCGCTACGATAGAGATGAAGTAGTCCGCCATGCATGGCGGCAAAGCCGACCGTGGCGGAGCCGGTGTTTCGTCGGTGTTTGGCAAGACAGGCAGACGCGGATACAACAAAGGCTGTCCCAGCAACATCTGCCGCCATGAAGTTTAGCCGCAGCAACTACCCAGCAAAGTTTAAACCAGCTCCTGTGATGGCAGCAATTTCTTGTAGTCACCGCCATCTGGATTGATCTGAACCAATCTGTTGCTGTATGCCCCTTTTGTGGAGTCTGCGGCTTGTGCTGAATCTTGTCGGTTGTGCGTGGAGATCACGTCGCAGAACAAATTAATCTGGCTCTGTGCGCGAGTAACGTTCCCGTCATCAGCCCATTAGATCGAGAGATCCGATCGGTATGGTTTTGGTGCGCGGCAACGCACATGACAGAGAGGGACCGATCAACGTCGCTGAAACGCACGCGATGTGAGATCCGACACCTGTAACATCGAGCCTGCGACATAGCCAGAATTTATCCGCCTAGGTTGATGCGGATTTGGATGACGGAAAACGAAAGACGCTGCGACAATCTCCGCGCCGAATTGCAGAGCTGGATGCGGCGATGAAGTAGTCCGCCATGAAGATAATGTAGTCACACTAACGATGAAGTATTTCGCCATAGCGGCGAAGCCGACGATGGCGGAGACAAAATCATCCGCACACGAGGTGAAACCATCTGTGGCGAAGTAGGAGTAATCCGCGGCGGCGGCGAAGCCAGCGACGCCGAGCGGATGTAGAAACGTGGCAGATTGACAATCAGGTAAGATCGGCGCCGCCTCGAACACAAGGGATCAGGACGATCCGCCAGTGTGAGGGCTGTTACGTCGAGCCCCCGATTGCCTAGCCGGGGGCGGTAATGAATTTTCCGCCGGTGTTGCAGATGAAAGCGATCCGACCGCCGTCGAAGACCATGAGAAATCCGCCCGGATCTATTCTAGACGCCCTCGCCCCACGGTGGGCGCCAACTGTCGTGGTTCTTACGACACGTATGCCATGAGGGGTACCTCAAGGCGATAGAAAGAGGGGATAGGCGATCTGGTGCCCGGGATGGTGATAGACAGGGATTACCCAGGTTCACGTCACCGCGGTGGAGGATCGCTACATCCTGCTACAACTCACTATAATGGCACAATGTGTACAGGTTACAATGGTTGTGTTGGTCGCGATGCGATCTGCTATGTCTTAGCTATTCTAGCTATCTCATGGCCTCAAGGGCTCCTCCAGGCCGGCTTATAAAGGCGCCTGGCGTGGGCATCACGGTGGTTCCGGGGCGGATACAATATGGAGTCCTAGACTAAGTCCTATGCGTGTACTACAAGGCAACCTGCCATGGGCCTGTCTTCGGATCCGCCATAAGCTCCTGCGTCCAGTAATCCACCATGGTATGGCAGGATTGAATCTGCCATAAGCTCCTGCTATCCGGGAATCTGCCATGGCATGGATGCATCTGGGAATCTGCCATGGCATGGCAGCGTGGAATCTGCCATGGCATGGCAGCCTTCAATCCGCCATAGCACCAGCAACTAGGCCGCCCGGTTGGCTATCCGCCATACCACCTCCATGTGCCACCCTGGTTTGCTGGTATGAGACTACGTCACTGGTATACCCGTTTGGTTTGTCCACAACATTGCCCGAGGTATGTTTTCTTTGCGTTCTCGACTCTCGTTTTTCCCATCATCTTCCTGCTGTCATTTGGTATGTCTCGACGATTTTACTGACTTACTTCTTTTACAGGATCATCAGTTCCTTGTTTCACGCCCTCCCCTTCCAGAGGAGGGGCCTCTTCCAGCGGATCTGGCTTCTGCTGTTTTCGAAGCCCCCGAGGATGAAGAAAATCAGGACGGAGATGATGTCGAAATACCGGAAGATGAGACGAGCTCGACGACGTCGCCTCCTCCTGCACTTTCCAAAGATCTTGTTGTCGATAAGAAGAGGAAACGTGCCGAAGAGCTCGCCTCTTCGAGTACCTCCATCCAAAGAACTGCGGCCGGTGAAGCCCTTGTTCAAGAAGATGATCTAGAACTGTTCGACTTCATGGTATCGTAAATGTTCTGTGTACTCTATGATTTTGTTGTGTTTGCTTTTTTTCCCTTTTTGGGTTGTATAAAACCTGTTTCCTTTTGCTTTCTTTGCAGTGATGATGAGGACCCGAAGAGGGATGATACCACTACTCCTTCTGCTGAGGATATAACTGCTGATGAACCTCCCATGCCAGAAGCTGAGCCGGCCGTGAAATCTCCAAAGGCCTCCAGAGCTCCTATCAAGAAAATTCCCGTGTCCCGGAGCACCAAACGGTCGAAAAAATCGAAGGAAGCCGATGTTTCCCTTGAAGCTCACGAGTCCGCGGACTCCCCTGACAATGTGAGTAATTGTCCTTGACTTATTTTCCTTGTGTTATCCACATACTTACGTGTTCTTCCTTGTTAGATATTGTTGAAAAAAATTATTGCCTTGGGCACTGAGTGTGCTGAGTACTTGAAAGCTGCTAGAGCTTCCAAAGGTGAACTCCTTTTCCTACATTTGCTTATCTTGCACGCTCTTCTTTGCTTGTTGCTTGACTTTCTCTTTCCTCCTTGTTGTCTTGTAGATGCTTTAGCAACAGCCAATGCGTGCATTTCTTCGCTGGAAGCTGAACTCAACGCTTCTCGGAAAGCTTTTGATGCCGCGACCGCTGCCAAGGTTAGTGCTGAGAAGTTGAATAAATCAGCACTGGCTAAGGCGAAGAAAGCGGAGAAAACCTTGGCTGATGCTAACAAGGAGCACCTCCAGCGGGAGCAAGCTGTGGCTGAATGGCTGAATACGATGTCTGCTGCTGCTGGAGGTACATACTATACCTTTCTTCTTCTTCTGCTGTTGTTTTACTTGCCTTCTTGTACTCGCTGATATTTTCCTCTTCTGCTGCTTTCTGTTCCCTTGGTTCTACAGAATGCACCAAGGTGTCTTCGTCGACTTTGCAACTAGACGATGATCCTCTCATGGCTGCGGTTAGCTTACTTGAGGCGAACTGGATATCTGTCCAGGAAATCTTCGAGTTAGTTAACCACGTGCTTGCGCGGATTTTTGTCGGGTTATGGCCCAAGCAGAAGGCGGAGGTTCCAAACAATGATGTGAAGAAACTTGCCCAAGCCTTCGACACTACTGAAGACCCCATCCTTCAAATTAAAGGCCTTTCTTTGAAGCGAGGTGCCGAGGGGGCCATTGCATTTTCATATGCACATGGCGCGGAGTTTGACTGGTAGAAGGTTGGTTCTTCCCACGGCCGCACCCGCTCGGAGCTGAAGGCTTTCTTTGAGAAGGCGAAGAAGTTTGCGCCTGCCATCATGGCGATGATTTCTCCTTCAGCGGCCTCTGCGGCTTCTTCTGCGCCAGCTTCTTCGATTCCAGCGACTAATGAATCCGCGCCTCCTCCAACTACTGGTGCTGCTTCTGCCACGCCTTCTTCTGCCACGGAGCAGGATGCTGAGGTGGCATAGACTTAGTCTTCCTGTTGTATTTTTAATCTCTTTTGTTGTAATGAACTTCTAGTTTGTGTTTTGCCTGAGAACTTGTCAAAAGGCTCTTGTTCGTAGATATCTTTTCTAATATGAAATGCTTGAATGATGTTCCTGAGACGTGTCTTTTCTTCTGATTGACTTCAGCCTTTGCTCGCTGGTGAATCGTTGCGTTATGATCGAGCTCCACCCCCTGATGATATATTCGCTTTGGGGATTTCCTCGCCTCCTCGACCTCCCTGTCGATGTGAGGAATATTCTTTCAGAGTTGCGGACCTTGAGAGCCGCCTATCCTTGATGAAACACTAGGCACAAGTTGCTCTAGATAAGGCCAGTAAGTCTCATGATTTGATGAAGCAAGTGTCCAATCTTCAAGATGAAGTTTCGAGTCTAGTAGCGAGAATCACACATTTTGAGGAATGCGAATCTTTTCTTATTGGTATCGTCGAATCTGTTTGCGAGATGCTGCTGTGTAAGTCTTCGGGGATCCTCTTCTCTTTGTTTTTCCTCTTGTCTTCTGTGCGCTAATTTTTGCTTGAACTGCAGGTACCTGCCTTGATCTTGTTGGCGAATCACGTCGAATTACTGAGCGGATTACTGCTCTTCAAAATGCTGCTCAAGGAACCGAAAGCTTATGGTCCAATCCCCATCGTTGTCACGCTATCGTGTTTCTTCAGGATCATGCACAGTACATCGGCGAAGCTGTTGATGGTTGTCGTAAGGCCCTGACAACCATGTACTCTGTCATGTTGCCTCGTAACCCTATGCCAAGGGATTTTAGACAGCTACTCGAAACTTTCTGGACGAGCCAGCGAGTCCATCTCCTTATAAAGCTGAATTTGATTGCTGGTGCTAATTTCGCTCTTGGATGGATGCGAAAGTGGAATCCAAGACTTAATTTCGACCGCATGTCTCAGAGTTTGCCTCCAGGACGAATTACGGTTGGTATTCACATGGATGCAACACTGGAACCAGCGAGGAGGATTATCTCGAGGCTATTGCAAGAGGACGCTAGGTTTTTCCAGGAGTATCATTACTTGAATCCTTTTGGTGTCGATGACTCAGAACCACCTGCACCGTGATTTCGATGTATATAGTTATTGTACCGCACAAGTGTTTTTTCCCTCAGTTGTTACCTCGAGGGAAATTTTGGTATTCAAGGCGTTTGGTTTGTTTTGGCATTTGCCACGCTTAGATATGTAAGCTCAGATATGAGGAACTTGTCTTTATTATACTTGTAATATAAGATACATGGGGTGACCCAAGAGATTCGGCCTGTGACCTGTGTTCTAGATCTAGAGGGCATGGCCCTAGGATAACTTGTGGCTTTTACAGCCTTTTTCTTCTACTCTACTTTGGCGCTCTCGACACTTATGCCCCCGTGGCCTTCTCTTCTTCCCTTGTAGTTTTGTCTTCTCCTGATGCTTCTACTCGTGGTTTCTTTATCTTTGGTTCTGCGGGACGTCCTTTGGGTAACTTGTCAACTTCTGTATTCGCGCTTTTCGCTTTCTCTTTGGGTTCTCCATAGTTGGCTATCATGCCAAAGTTTTGTGCCATCTTGTGGAACTCCTTGTCGCATAGGTCTGATACCTCAAAGCTTCCTTTTACTGTAATAATTCCTTTGGGTCCTGGCATCTTTAGTACCAGGTAGGTGTAGTGAGGTACTGCCATGAATCGCAAAAATGCGGGTCTCCCGAGGATCGCGTGATATTGTGATGGCCAGTCCATGACTTCGAAGTCGAGTTTTTCCCTTCTGTAGTTTTGCCGATTTCCGAAGCAAACGTTGAGTGCTATTCGACCAAGTGGATAGTTAGCACTCCCTGGGACTATTCCGTTGACACGTCTCCAACGTATCTATAAATTTTGATGCTCCATGCTTGTTTTTACACCATTTGCCTAATGTTTCGTTACACTTAGTGGCACTTTTATGCATTTTCCGAAACTAACCTATTAACAAGTCGCCACAGTGCCAGTTCCCTGTTTTCTGCTGTTTTTGTGTTTCAGAAAAGCTACACAGGAAATATTCTCAGAATTGGACGAAACAAGTTCCTGAAGTCTTATTTTTCCCGGAAGCTTCCAGAGATCCGAAGAGGAGATGGAGTGGGGCCACGAGGGCCCCACACACCAGGGCGGCGCGGCCCAGCCCCTGGCCGCGCCCCCTATGTGTGATTGCGCCTCGGTCCACTTCTGACGATGCCCCTTCGCCTATAAAGACCCCCCGACGGGAAAAACCTAAGAACCTGATCAATTTTCCAGAAACACATTGCGATCCGCCGCCATCATCGACCCGAGATCGGGAGGGTCCAGAAGCTCTTCCCAGCACCCTGTCGGAGAGGGAAATCGCCACCGGAGGTCTTCTTCATCGCCATGCTTGCCTCCGGAGCGATGAGTGAGTAGTCTACCTTGGACTATGGGTCCATAACAGTAGCTAGATGGTTGTCTTCTCCACCATGTGCTTCATGTTTAGATCTCATGAGCTGCCCTACATGATTGAGATCACCGTTATGTAATTCTACATGTTTGGTTTGTTGGGATCCGATGAATATTGGTGTTATGATTGAGTTGCTATACTGAAATATATCTTATGTTATCTCTATGTTGTTTATGATCTTGCATGCTCTTCGTTGTTAGTAGCTATCTTGGCCGAGTAGTTGCTAGTGACTCCAAGAGGGGGTATTCATGCTCGATAGTGGGTTCATGCCTCTATTTAATCTGGGGGAGTGACAGAAACCTCTAAGGTTGTAGATATGCTGTTGCTACTAGGGAGAAAACAACATTCATATGCTCGAGGGCATATGCTTTGTTTACATTACACACTTTGCTTAATGCAATTATCTGTTGTTCGCAACTTAATACTCATGGGGTGTTCGGATGATATCCCCGCTAGTGGATTATTAGTCATAGATGCAGTTGGATGGCGGTCTATGTATTTTATTGTAATGCCCAGAGTAAATCGCATAGTGATCTTCTTGACGTATCACGTTATCTTTATTCTATCAATTGCCCAACTGTAATTTGTTTACCCGGCATGTATTATTTATCTTATAGAGAGACACCACTAGTGAACTGTGGACCCCGGTCCTATTTCCATCATATTGCTATCACTTGTTTACTTTACTCGCACTGTTTACTTTACTCGCACACTTTGACTGTTTTCCACTCGATACGCTCATACCATTTGTTTCAAGCAAACCGGTGAGATTGACAACCTCATCGTAAGTTGGGAACAAAGTATTTGGTTGTGTTGTGTGCAGGTTCCACGTTGCTACTAGCTGAAGACGCGCTAACTCGTTTTATCGTGAAACGGCGCCCTTGTTGGAGTGTCACTAGGCTATCAAGCATCACCTTCAGTCGTACTGTCTGCTCTTCTCCTGACCGACAAACCTTGGTTTCTTACTGAGGGAAAAGACTTGCCGCTGTGCTCATCATACTTTCCGCTTGGAGTTTCCCAACTGTCTGGCCATAATCATCATCAACTACACGCCAGCCATCATCCGTGAAAGGAGCAGTCAGTTGGTTTCATGAACTCTAATGAAATGTGCATTGCCCATAGGGTTTTTGCGTAGATCAGGTTTATTCTGCTTCCTGCGTCCATGAATATTCTGTCGACATCGTACGTCCCTATTTGTGCTTTGAGTACCAAGGGCGCGTTTCCTGGCCGAGGTACTGTTATTGGGTGATCGTCCCTGCTGAATTCTATGGGTTGCTCTGACCAATGTAGATATTCTGTTGTTGCTGGCGGTGAAGTAGGTTAACTTGTCGAGTTATGCTTTTCTCCTCTTTGTTCGACTTGGGTACTGGTTGTATCATTGCTGCGATGTGCCCTTTAGATGGAATATATCCTTCATCGTCGTCGTGTCCCTGGTTTGATTGATCTTGGCCCTTAGGAGCTCCATTTTTTCCTTGTTGGGTTGTAGGTGTGTTGCTTGCGTTTTCTTCGTATCCTTGCCGTTTTGCTTCGGCTTGCTTGTTGAGTGCTGCTTCCTGTAGTTTCAAGAACGTGGTGCAATCTTTCATTGCGTGTCTGGATACATGTTTCCCATCGACAAACCTAGAGTGGATATGGCATGGTCAGTTGAGCATATCTTCTGGTGATGGGTTATACTCTCTGGATTCTCTTGGTTGAAACTTTCTGTAATCTTCTTTTTCGTAGCTGCGGTATCCCGAGTTTTTTCGGTTGTTGCTTTGGTAGCTGTTATCTTTGTATCCTGCGGCTACTTGGTTGTGAGAGCCATAGTTGTCGTAGTTGCAGGATCTTTTGCGTTGACCTCCATACTTGTTTCCTCTATCATCCTCTGGTGATCGCGTGCGTTTATTGTTGCACGCATCCTCTCCATCTGCAAATCTGTTTGCTACATCCATAAGATCTGATACTATTTTCAGCTTGATCCTTCCCATCTCTTCGACTAGGTCTCCTCGTCGCAACCCAACTATGAATGCGTCTATTGCTCTTTCATCTGAGACTTCGACTACTGAGTTTTTGATTATACTCCACCTTTGGATGTATGCCCTTAATGTTTCCCCGCGTTGCTGTACGCAGGCTTTGACTTCTTCTATAGATGCTGGCCGCTTGTACGTCGACTTGAAGTTGCTCATGAATTGCTTTGTGAGTTCTTCCCAGCTTCCAATTGTTTCCTCTCCTAGTTTGCTTAACCATGACCTTGCTGCACCGGTGAGGTGTAACTGTAAACTTTGCATTGTTGTTTCCCTAGTTCCTCCTAATATGTTTACTGCTTGCAGGTAGTCTGAAAGCCGTGACTGTGGCTCCTGAGATCCGTCGTACTTTTGCTGGTCATGAGGTAATTTGAAACCTTTGGGTACTGGCGTGATGCGAACCCTACGGGTAAAGCATGGCGCCCCCATATCCTTTTCGTCGTCTTCATAGTCGCGTATTTTACCAGGAGTTCTGGATCGCCGGGTTCCTTTGTTCTTTGGATTGTCGTGTCGTCCAGGTGATGGCGTCCTAGATCGGCGACTTCCACTTCTGTGCCGAGGACTGCTGTGATGGCGTGGTGATCTTGGTTTGTGAGTTCCTTTGTTGCAATATGCCTCCTCCTCTTTTGCTGATAATTTGTTGCCTACCATCTTCTATCCATTTAGCGCTGCTCGGTGCATATGTTCCCTCGGGTCTCCTGGATTTGGTCGTGCCGTATGCAGGTACGCTTGCGCTGCCACTAATGCTGCTTCCGGAGTTTTTGGGATAATATTTCCTTGCTCCTCGACCGATAGGAAGGACGAGTCGAGGTTTTTTGAGATGCTTTGCCTTTCTGAGTACTCTAGATTCTCATACCTAGAACCATGTCGACGATGCCTTCTGTTTGTGTATGATGCGTCGCTACGTGCTCTACGAGCAGCGTCGCTTGCTGCAATTGCTGAGTCCTTCCTTTTCTGTATTTTAATCCTCTCTTTTGCTAATTGTTTCGCATGTTGCCTTAGGGCGTAATGGTACCCCAAGAGCATATTTTGGCTAGAGTTTGTTGGTATTGGCGTGCCGTGTTCCACGGCTGTATTGATTGTTCTCCACTCTTCTTCTGATAGTCGAACTTTTACCCTTGTTGCGAGGGAGTCAGTGGTTTCTCCCTCTGCTAAATGATTCGCCCCTCTGTTTATATTTGCTGGATTAAGTACTGGGTTGTTGTTGTCATCGAGTTCTTCTGAGTTATCTTCTGCGATGGCGAGTATCTGACACCGATTGTCGAATTTGCTGTTGTGACTTGAGAAGATTGAATTGTCGTCTTTAGAAAGTTCTAGTCCCGTTTTCCAGGAGTCTATTGATTGATCTGAGTTGTCATCGTGGTAGATTGTGAGATCTTTGAGTTGCACTTCTAAGTCAAAATTCTTCATGGTTTCATCGCCTCCTGCGATTTTTCCTTCTTTTGCTTCTGCTAAACTCACCGACGAGTTTACCTCGCTAGAAGAGCCTTCTGATGATTCCGACATTGCTACGGTCTCGGGTTCACTTGCCGATGGATCCGTTTTCATCGGATCTGAAAGACGAATCGAACCTAATGATCCAACGTAAAAGTTCAGACTTCCGATCGTCAAATCCATATCTTGATCCATACTCTCGAATACTTGCGTGAAACTTGACTGGTGAGGTTGAAAATCGACGGTTCCAAAGGGTATCTGAATTTCGTCGACTTGCAAGTTGTTGTTGGCTGAAAGCGAAAAAGTCGTCGAGTCCATGATGCCAACGCCCAGAGTCCCCACGGTCGGTGCCAATTGACGAGGTTTAAACTCGACAAATGTCCTAGATGAAGGACTTAGGATCGGGGAGATAGGGCGTCGGATGAACTCGAAGGTAAAT
Organism: Dactylis glomerata; assembly: GCA_007115705.1. NCBI lineage: Eukaryota > Viridiplantae > Streptophyta > Magnoliopsida > Poales > Poaceae > Dactylis > Dactylis glomerata. Next base: position 3,146,744 of record QXEO01000454.1, on the reverse strand, counting down.
TCAGTCAAACAAGGTGGCTATGAAAGTAAACGTGGGTGTAAAACCTGGCTTGCTTTCAATCTGCCCTACACCATCCCCTCCTGGCCCCTATATATAGGTGGCCAGGTCTCGAGGATCGGGTAGGGTCCGATACAGATTACAATATCGACATACGGTAAGAACTCGTATTTTGACTAGTATTACAATTGGGCCTAGCTTAACGGGCCTTAGGGGTACTCAACTAACAGGCTCTATTATCTATACCCTTGTCAGTTACCTTTACCAATTCCACCCTTCAATAGCGCTTCGCTCCCCGGCAACGGCGCCAGAAAATAGTCTTGATGACCCACAAGTATAGGGGGTGTATCGTAGTACTTTCGATAAATAAGAGTGTCGAACCCAACGAGGAGCAGAAGGTGTTGACAAGTGGTTTTGATCAAGGATTCACTGTAAATACTAGCAAACGGGTTTTCAGGGGTATTTGGTAATGCAAGTAAATAAAGTACGAGTAAATAAAAGACGATAACAATAATTGCTGCAAGTGGCCCAATCCTTTCTAGAGCAAAGGACAAGCCGGTTGTGTAACTTATGATGACCAAACGTTCTCGAGGACACACGGGAGTTTCTGTCAAGAGCTTTAGCTTTATGCCGCTAAATAATCTTTACTGGTTTGATAAGTGTTATGGGGGTGAACCTGTGCTAGCGCACTACCCTTACCAGGATAAATACACACTTGTGATTATACCCCTTGCAAGCATCCGCAAATACAAGAAAGTAATTAAGATAAATCTAACCACAGCCTTAAACTCTAAGATCCTACGCTCCCTGGTGTAATGGTTTCCTAACGGAGGTTTAGGTTTCTGTCACTCCAGCAACCCCACAATTGGTAGCCAAATACACAATGCATCTCACAAGGCCCATAAATGGTGAAGTATCATGTAGTCGACGTTCACATGACACCACTAGTGAAATAACACCACAACAAATAAATATCAAACCATTAAATATTACTCAACATAATTCCACTACTAACATCTTGACTTCTCCCATGTCCTCAAGAACTAAATGAACTACTCACAAGACATCATATGGATCATGATCAGAGGTGAAATATTGGTAAATAACAATCTGAACATAAACCTTAATTCAACGGTTCCACTCAATAGCATCAACCACAAGAGTAATCAACACCGGGAAAGTTTCCCCTAAGAATTTAACAAGATTCAACTCAAGATCTTACAGCGGGATGGCGTGGTGGTGGTGGAGATGAAGGTGCTAGTGATGAGGATGATGGTGATGATGATCCCGATGAAGTCCAGTGCGATGATGATGACGATGGCGACGATCTCCCCTCTCCGGGAAGGAATTTCCCTGGCAGATTTCTGCCTGCCGGAGAGCTTTTCTCTCTCTGGTGTTTTCCGCCCCGCAGAGGCGGCGGTGTCTATCTCTGAGCCCCCCCTTGACTTAGGTTTTCGAGGCCGATCAAATACGCAAAGGGGCGATGGCAGAAGTGGGCCAGGGTGGCCTCACCACAGGCCGGCGTGGCCAGGGGTAGGCCCACGCCCCCTGGTGGTGAGCCCGCCCTATTGCTCCTCTCGCCTTCTCCTTCTGGCTTCTTCAGTCTTCTGGTAAAATATAATTTCCTGGTATTTTTCTGGAATTTCCCGATCTTCCAAAATATGGTGTCTTGACGGTCCTTTCGTGTGTACTAAAAATTTCGTGTGTACTAAAAATCAAGCTTAGCAATAATGGATCTAATGTCAATTTATATAATTTTTGGGGTGATTGGTGACACATCCATAGTTGTGCACCCATGTCCTCGAAGCCACATGATAAACAAGAAAAAAACCTGGAACAAGCTGAGAGGAATGTGTTGTTAAGAAAATAGATGTTAGATAGGGATATTTTCCATTTACTTAAATGGTAATAATTGTCCAATACTTCTGCAAGTATCTTAATCGGTGAATACTTTTTTTGTCTCCATCAATAATTCTGACAACACATATCATTATGGTCAAACTTCAGTTGCTTGTTAGAGATAGCATCATGGTCAAAACTTCAGTTTCCCATTAAAGATGAAATGGTACTAATGTACTGTAGCATTTCAACTCGATCCAAGGCTTACGTGTAGTAGAAGAAACATATCCAATTATTGAAAAACCGATATCAAAGATAAACGCCAAAGAGAAATGAAGAAGGCCTTCTGTGACAAAAATAATTGAATCCAATGTAATATATGGTTATTTTTTAATAAATGGAGTGTGGGTGGTTTTGCATTTTTCTTAATGAAAAACTAGGATTTTAGATCAACTAGTTGAATGCCCGTGCGCTGCCACGGTCATCACACGTGTTACATAACACATGAAAGTTTCACACATGTTGCATTTGAATTTTTTTTCCTTCCAACACATCCCCTTTGGCCTTTTGTGTCAGCGAGTTCTTTGAATGTCAACAGGATATGCAAAAGTGGAACATGCACATAGATAAATTTTAAAAATCATATTCAACATGCATAAAAGAACCAATGCAAAAGTGAAACATACAATGAGATAAATTAAAAAATCATACTAAACATGCATAAAATAACCACTTTTCTGACATGACAAATGGTCGTAGAGATGTAGACCCACAACTATCACAGTTCAGAATCATCTACAAACAGAGAAATAAGGCTTCTCTAACATGAATGATTGGTAACCAATCAATAGAAGAACCATTTATGTGAATTGAGGTTTTCTTGAACTTGGATGTTGGCTTATTCACATATTTCACAACTGTCCTTTCCAATTTACTTGAGCCTTGATCTACATAAATCAAATAAATATAAATACCAGCTAGTAGGAAATAGCACAAGGAAAGTGATCTTTGCAATGCATAATTGGATTTTGTTTAAGCATGGCCAATGGAACTGTCACATATGCACACATCAATATTATCTTTACTACACAATTTTTTGATGAGTATTGATATAATGAATAACTTAATCATCCTAATGAGTGCTCTTAAATCTTTACTGCTAAGTAAGCCAAGATCAGCTTTGTCACATGTGAAAACACTTTATTAAAGAAATGGCTACAAGTATTTTCGATATGTTATAAACTTATGTCATGATTAATGCAATAAAAAAGTGCCATCAACCACTAAATTGTTTGAGCAATCAACGATGCAGGTGCAGCATGCCCCGTATGGGGGCGGCCCTAAAAACTTAAGTTTACTTTGTTCTACTTGCATTTCAGAAGTAATTGATCACTTGTTTGTTGTTTACACACAAGTTTCTCCCTAATATTTCAGGCATATTTGATAAAAAAGAAGAATAGAATTTAGTTGATGGCAATGTTGGGAGTGTCGTGGCCGGTGACATAGCTCTTGGAAAACTATGGACCTTTCAAAATACATGTAGTTTCAGGTGCTACGGGTACGTTCAGACTTTAGAATGGAAGTATGAAACTAGTGGGATTGTGATGAGGTTTTTCTTTGCTTCAACCCTGAGAGTGAGCTAGGTTCTCAGATATTGCTTGGTTACTTGGTAATGTGCTGATCCAACACCCATATTTCCTCCGATCGTACAGATTCTCATCCTTAGTGGTTAACCTAGTCAAACTTGGATCTTTACTCAAACAAAAGAATGACCATTCCTTAGTAACCTGATGTTGTATGATTCATTGAATATAGAAGTACAATTGCTATTGCGGCTTCAAACAATGCATGACCTTCTTTTAGGCAACAAGTCAACACCGTTAATCATATTATTATTTCTTAAAATAGTTGTTTGGCATGCTATTTCTATTTATTAAGAACAAAAAGCTAACATGGTATACATCAGGTTTAGGTTGATACTTATCAAATCCCATGAAAAAAAAATAAAAAACCCTAAACACCCATCGAAAAAGAGGAGGAAAATTCGGAGGGGAATGGAAAGAAAATTGCAAAGCGATCATCAAAACAAAAGGGGCAAGAGGGAGTCAACTTGTCTAGTTTCACACTTGTCAAGTTTTACGAGCATGAAGGTTATATATTTCAATTGGGTTTTGTGGCTACGTTTATACAATCAAAAGTTAATGAAGAACATACGACAAAACAAGAAAATCTATCCAAAAAGACCGAAGGAGTGTGGTCACGGGAAACAATAGGGGATGTAGCTATGAGTATTACGTGATAGAGGAAATTTCATAAAAATCAAGCTCAACAATAATGGATCTAATGTCAATTTATAATTTTTTTTGGTGATTGGTGACACATCCATAGTTGTGCACCCATGTCCTCAAAGCCACACGATAAACAAAAAAAAACCTGGAACAGGCCGAGAGGAATGTGTTGTTAAGAAAAGAAATGTTATATAGGGATACTTTCCATTTACTTAAACGGTAATCAGTTTCCGATACTTCTGCAACTATTTTAATCAGTGAATACTTTTTTGTCTCCATCAATAATTTTGACAACACATATCGTCCTTGTCAAACTTCAGTTGCTTGTTAGAGATAACATCATGGTCAAACTTCAGTTTCCCATTAAAGATGAAACGGTACTAACATACTTTAGCATTTCTACTCGATCCAAGGCTTACGTGTAGTATAAGAAACATATCCAATTATCAGAAAACCAATATCAAAGATAAATGCCAAAGAGGAATGAGAAGGCTTTCTCTGACAAAAACGGGTGAATCCAATGTAATATATGGTTATTTTTTTATAAATGGAGTGGGTGACTTCTGCATATTTCTTAATGAAAAACTAGGATTTAGATCAACTAGTTTAATGCCCGTGCGCTGCCACGGTCATCACACGTGTTACATAACACATGAAATTTCACATATGTTGCATTTGAGTTTTTGTTTCCTGCCAACACATCCCCTTGAGCCTTTTGTGTCAGCGAGTTCTTTAAATGTCAACAGGATACACAAAAGTGGAACACACACATAGATAAATTTAAAAATCATATTCAACATGCATAAAAGAACCAATGCAAAAGTGAAACATCCAATGAGATAAATTTAAAAATCATATTCAACATGCATAAAAGAACCACTTTTCTGACATGCCAAATGGTCGTAGACCCACAACTATCACAAACACAATGTTTAGAATCATCTACAAACGGAGAAATAAGGCTTCTCTGGCATGAATGATTGGTAACCAATAAATAGAAGAACCATTTATGTGAATTGCGGTTTTCTTGAACTTGGATGTTGGCTTATTCACATATTTCACAACTGTCCTTCCCAATTTACTTGAGCCTTGACTCTACAGAAATCAAATAAATATAAATACCAACTAGTAGGAAATAGCACAAGGAAAGTGATCTTTGCAATGCATAATTGGATTTTGTTTAAGCATGAAGAATGGAACTGTCACATATGCATGCATCAATATTATCTTTACTACTCAATTTTTTGATGAGTGTTGATATAATGAATAACTTAATCATCCTAATGGGTGCTCTTAAATCTTTGCTGCAAAGTAAGCCAATATCAGCTTTGTCACATGTGAAAATTCCTTATTAAAGTTATGGCTACAAGTAATTTTCATATGTTGTAAACTTATGTCATGATTAATGCAATAATTAAGTGCCATCAACCACTAAATTGTTTGAGCAAGCAGCGATACAGGTGCGGCATGTCCCATATGGGGGCGACCCTAAGAACTTCAGTTTACTTCGTTCTACTTGTATCCGAGAAGTAATTGATCACTTGTTTGTTGTTGTCACTCAATTTTCTTCCTAATATTTTAGGCGTATCTGGTAAAAGCGAAGAATATAATTTAGTTGATGGCAATGATGGGAGTGTCGTGGCTGGTGACATAGCTCTTGGAAAAAACTATGGACCTTTCAAAACACATGCAGTTTCAGGTGCTACGGGAACGTTCAAACTTCAGAATGGAAGTATGAAACTGGAGGGATTGTGCTGAGGCTTTTCTTTGCTTCAACCCTGAGACTGAGCTAGGTTCTCAAATATTGCTTGGTTACTTGGTAATTGCTGATCTAACACCCACATTTCCTCCGATCGTATAGATTCTCATCCTTAGTGGTTAACCTAGTCAAACTTGGATCTTTACTTAAAAAAAGAATGACCATTTCTCAGTAACCTTATGTTGTATCATTCACCAAATATACCATAAGTATAATTGCTATTGCGGCTTCAAACAATGCATGGCCTTCTTTTAGGCGACAAGTCAACACCGTTAATCATACTATTATTTGTTAAAATAGTTGTTGGGCATGGTATTCTTGTTTATTAAGAACAACAAACTAACATGGTATGCAGCAGGTTTAGGTTAAAACTTATCAAATTTCATGAAAAAGGAAAAAAAACCCTAAAAAGCCCGTGGAAAAAGAGGATGAAAAGCCTGAGGGGAATGGGACAGAAAATGCCAAAGCAATCATCAAAACAGAAGGGCGAGAGGGAGTCAGCTTGTCCAGTTTCACACTTGTCTAGTTTTACGCACATGAAGGGTATACATTTCAATTAGGTTTTGTGTCTACATTTGTACAATCAAAAGTTAATGAAGCACATATGACAAAACAAGAAAAAGGTATCCAAAAAGATCAAAGAAGCGTGGTTACAGGAAACAATAGGGATGTAGCGATGAGTATTAGATGATACAGGAAATTTCATGTGTGTTAAAAATCAAGCTCAACAATAATGGATCTAATGTCAATTTATATAATTTTTGGGTGATTGGTGACACATCCATAGTTGTGCACCTATGTACTTGAAGCCACAAGATAAACTAGAAAAAAAACCTGGAACAGAGAGAAATGTGTTGTTGAGAAAAGAGATGTTATAAAGGGATAGTTTCCATTTACTTAAATGGTAATCATTGCTCGTAACTTTTGCAACCATTTTAATCGGTGAATACTATTATCTCCATCAACAATTCTGATAACAGATATCGTCCTGGTAAACCTTCAGTTGCTTGTTAGAGATAACCTCATGGCCAAACTTCAGTTTCCCGTTAAAGATGAAACTGTACTAACGCTATTGTAGCATTCCAACTCGATCCAAGGCCTACGTGTAGTAGAAGAAACATATCCAATTATCGGAAAACCGATATCGAAGGTAAACGCTGGAGAGGAACGAAGAAGGCCTTCTCTGACAAAAAAAATTGAATCCAATGTAATAGATGGTTAAATCTTTTAATAAATGGAGTGGATGATTTTTCATTTTTTTAATGAAAAACAGGGTTTTAGGTCCAGAACTTTTCAAAGCCCATAGAAAAGAATGGGAAAACCCTAAAAAGCCCGTGGAAAAAAAATGAGGAAAAAGCCCGAGGAGAATGGGAAAGAAAACGCCAAAGCGATCATCAAAGAAACAGAAGGGGGCGAGACGAGAGGGAGTCAGCTTGTCCAGTTTCACACTCCCCCTCCCCCACCTTCCCCTCTCCTCTTCCTCTCTTCCTCCTCCGCGTCCATCTCCGCCCCCAAATTCCGCTCCAAAACCCTCATCTTTCTCCTCCCCCACCACCGCCCGCGATTCCCCCCGCCCTCCGATGGTCTCGATCTGAAGCATGTCCGCCACCGCCGCCCTGGACGCCTACCGCCGCCACGCCAAGCGCCGCCGCGACGCCCCCGATCATGCCCTCCCCTCCTCCAAGCAGCCCGTGATGACGACCACCACCGCCTCCGCCTCCTCCTCCGGCACCGGCGCCTCCTCGTCGTCCTCCTTCCACGCGTCGCCCCGCAGCCTCCACTTCTTCGTGCGCGCCACCGATTCCAAGACCATCGCGATTCATGCGGCGTGGGACGATACCGTCGCCGCCGTCCTCGGCTACCTGGCCGGCTGCGGGTACGGCCGGGACCTGCGCCTCCTCTACGCCGGGCGGCAGCTCGCGCCGGAGGACACCATCGCCTCGCTCGCCCTCCCGCCCGACTCCACGCTCCACCTCGCCGCCCGCCTCCGCTCCACGCCGCACCCCAAGGCGTGGCAGCTCGCCTCTCACATCGCCGCCACCGCCACCGCCGCCATCTCCGAGGCCGCCTCCGCCGCCGCCTACTACCTCGACGACCTCGTCACCATGTACATCGCCTTCTCCGACCCCGAGAGCCGGGAGAACCGCCGCGATCGCGACGCTGCCCTGGGCGACGCCCTCAGCGCCGAGCACCACGCCGCCGAGTACTTCGACATCTTCCTCCAGGCGGGCGCTGCCATCGCGCTGGTTCGCCTTTACCTCTCCAGTTCCTCTTTCTTCCGCTCCTACGCGGAGCGTGCCATCAGAGTCTTTGTCATCGCGGAGCCTCCGTCCTTGCCCCATGCCGTGATGCCTGAGACGGTGCCGGTGCTGCTCGAGTTCTGCCGCTTGCTTTCTCTGACCGCCGGGAACAAAGATTCGCTCTATAAACAATGCCGTTATACACTTGGATCAATGCTCTGCTCCCCGTTATCGCGCCGCGCCTCCTCCAAGTCGCCTACCAAGGTCATCGAGCAGGTCCTCCCGTTTGCCAGAGAAATTCTTGAAATCGTCCTGTTTGGACTTGCATCAGAGTCCATGAAGGTGCCCAAGACAGACCTTGAAGAGCTCTCAAACTTCTTCAAAGTGTTGCGCCAGCAGGCACTCCTGTCGGTGCCTGACGGGCCAATGCCAAAGAATCTGTACAACAGAGAGTGTAAGCGTGGATGGGTATGGGAGCTGCACGAAATGGCTATGAACCTGTTGAAAAGGGTGGATGAGTGTTTGAAGAGGTTGGAGATGGATCTTTCGTCGTTGTCATCTGATAGCAGGGGGGTCATAGAAAGTCAACCACTCTGGGCCAACCGATTACATGTCCTTGCCATCTTGACAGAACTGGATTTCATCTCAGCGTTTTATGACGATGTGGCGCACAACCTACGCTTCGTGTTGCTCGCACACAAAGCGCCTCTGAATGCACTCGTGCGCTGCTCTAAGAGGAACGAGCATCTCCACTGGCTCGTCAAGCACAAGGATCTGCTTTGCTTTGAAGCGAGAAGGAACTTAGTCTTAATGCTGTTTTCTGAAGGGAAGGATGACTATGGAGAGCTCCATGAGATGTTGATCGATCGTTCACATTTACTGGATGAGTCCTTCGAGTACATTACACAGGCAAGACCCAATGAGCTTCAGAGTGGTCTGTTTATGGAGTTCAAGAATGAGGAGGCTACTGGCCCTGGCGTTCTCAGGGAATGGTTCTGCATGGTGTGTCAGGCTCTCTTCAGCCCACAGCAAGTCCTCTTCTTGCCTTGTCCTAATGATCAACGGAGGTTCTACTTGAATGGAAGTAAGTCCCCTTGGCATTAATACCATTTCCGATCCAGTTCTATTCGTAATTTGGTACTACATTTTGACTGGACAACTTGGAAATCTGAATTGGATAAGCAGTTTAGTATGTTTTCTGGTTGATTCAGGACTTTTTATATAAGTGTATAATAAACAGCTGCATATCTCAGTGGATTGGGGTAGTGAAAATAATGGCTTATCCATATCTCACCAGTTCTGTTTTTTTAATATATCATGGAGCTATACTCGAACGCTCTTGCAATAAAAAAATACTCAAATGTTCTTATTTTTAACAGCAAAATGCAAGTTGCGATAAAATCTATAATTCCCTTTATCGGCAAATCCATGTCCTTTGATCAAGGCAGATAATCCATTCTATTGTCCAGTTGGACCTTGCACGGTGGCACCTAGAGGAAACTCCTGTCAAGAATATTCTAATACATGGATTAGCCAATTATTAATTCCTATCAATAAATTTACAAACTTTATAGAGGAGTACTACAGCACAATATTTGAATTATGAGATAATTCCCCTTTTGCATCATGGTAATTTCTCATTGGGACTGAACCAATATGAAAGTGAATATCTGGTTAGCCTATTATCAACCATGTTTTTCCTTGTAGACATGTAGTACCACCCCTTTTGACTTAACTGTCTAGGCCCAATTGCTTAACAAGTTGGTGGGAAGAAGAATTGTTATTATGGCTACTATTACTGGAACTTTATAACATGTTTTTTAGATATTTTTGTGCTGATATTATGTTTTGATGTATACCCTTTTTCTGTTGCTTATTTAATGTTTTAGTGGGAACTTTGCTAACATTAACAAGTCCGAATAATAGCTAATTACCTGCTGAAATTTCAGTATGAATACGCATCTACGCCAATTAGTGCCCATATCAGTATATCACAGATGTTTAGTTCTAAGGGTCTAAGTAGATATTCTTACAGCAAAGTGGCTTAACTGGAGAATTGTGAAATACCTGTTTTGGAGGGCTTAATTGCAAAATACTGAATGATTCACTGGCTCAAATAAACAAAACCAGAATTGGGGCGGGGGGGGGGGGGGGGGGGGGGGGGGGGTGGGGTGGGGGTGGGGTGTGTTGATTGACAAGCTGAAATAGCAAGGGCTTTGTGCATTTTTTAGCTAATGGTGAAACTATAGCCCCAAATAGCACCCAAGTATTGGTTTCAATACATTGACAGCCATGCTTAAAACAATCTTTGTAGTCCAGTATTCTTCTATCATTATTCCTGGCTTTCTAAATATAAACGATTAATTAAATCAAACTCTTTTATAAACATACCCCCTGTATTTTCATGAAATAGGCTTTCGCCCCGCTATATTAATATAGAAACCACACAATACAACGAGCTAGCTGGGGCCGCAGCACAAACTAGCCCAAAAGAAAAAAAAGGAAAGGCAGAGAAACAAAAACGAAACAAAGAAAAGAAAGTAATCTGTACCCCTGTATTCACCTGTTCATCTTTATGCCGCACCGCAGATCCTTTTCTGTTATGATAATCTGTACTCCACTGAACTCCTTTAGACTGCACTATTCATTTGGATATCATCCTGTGTTTCTTGGTAGTATTGTTGAGTTTCACATATGCCATATGTTGCATGCATGTAAAATCTTTCTTCTCAGAGAAAGGAGGATAGAATTGCCGGTAGAAGCCAAATAGTTTCTTACATCAGGTATTGTTATGGAAGAACAATAAGTAGAGATTACGTGTAACCTTTTGAGCTTAGCAGGCTACAACAAAAAGGTCAATGAAATTTCACCAGGTGATAATTACACCAGTAACATCACTCCCAAACTATACTAAATTCGAGCTATTTAAGCAATTCAGCAATCTTCTTGCTTTCTTTTGTCTATTTGATTGTGGTCTTATGCATCCAATATCAATGAGACAAGTTATGTTTTGCAAACCATGACGGTGTTGATCGAATATCTTCTAATGTTGGTACTTATCTGTGCATTGCAGCATCTGCTGTCGATCCACTGCACCTGAAATACTTCATTTTTTCGGGACGAGTAATTGGGTTAGCACTGATGCATAAAGTGCAAGTAGGGATAGTTTTGGACCGCACATTATTTTTGCATCTTGCTGGAAGAAGTATTACACTGGAAGATATTGCTGCTGCAGACCCTGTCACGTATGCAAGCTGTAAAAGAATTCTAGAGATGGGTGCTGCAGATATTGATGATTTAACTCTCACATTTTCCAGAGATGTTCATACCTTAGGGTCTCGAAGAACTATTGAGCTTTGCGCAGGAGGCCAGGATATCCCTGTGAATATCAGTAACAGAGAGCATTACATTGACCTTCTTATTAAGAATATCTTTGTCGACTCTATTTCGGATCAGCTAGCCAATTTTTCTAAAGGATTTAGTGACATATTAGTTAATCCAATACTCCAGAAGGTATTTTTTGGGTGTTTGGATCTAGAAGACTTTGACCGAATGCTAGGGGGAAGCAACACCAATATAAATCTGAAAGATTGGAAATCACATACTCAATATAATGGCTACAAAGAAAAAGATCGTCAAATTAACTGGTTCTGGAAGGTATGTTGTATATAATTGTATAAATGCATTCAGTCATGAATTTTCATCTGTGTTATGCCATGCCAGTGCTTTATCTATCTGCTCATCCCACATTCTTAGTTTCTCATGGGCGATGTTACTTTAATTCTATGTAGATTTAGGAGGATACACTATACATATGCAATACATGTGCAAGAGATATTACAGTATACCATCTATGTATAAATTAACAACATCTATTCACTTCATGACACCCAGTATGTTGTATGTGTCTATATATTATTTTCCTAACAGAAATGGTTGAACTGCTTCTATCACTACAAAATGATATTTTAGACGGCCCAAATTAATTGATGCAACTTATGAGTACACTTGTACTAGACATAGTGTATGGCTGTGCCAATTAATTTGGGACAGAGGGGGTAGCTCTTTTATTTTGTCCTAATTGTGAAATTCGTGAGTTTGTGACTGATAACTTGCCAGACATCGTATGCTGTCCCAACAATACTGTCAACCATGTGACTGAACTATAAAGTGACAGCTGAACCTGCTTGCATCATCTTTCTATCTTATGAAGTTGCGTGACTACTAACTTACTCGAAAAAAATGTTGAACTCATGTTCCTCGATATGACAATCCATTTCTTCCTTTGCGTAACAAGACGATTACAACCACAAATTTGCATATGCGTCCCCTTTAGAGCTTCGATCAGTGAAGCTGGTGTGGTGCCGATATCAACCATTGTTTTAAATAGTGAACTGTGCAAGTTCAATGGCAAAGCACCAACAGCTTGTGTGCTTGTGTCAAAAGTTTCAGTTGAAATTTGCTTATCTTTCTCTTAGCATAACGAATTTATGTATGTCTTATCAGCTTTGTGTATACACTTGGATAATCAAACTCGATTTATTCACACCGCAGGCTGTGGAGAGCATGTCGATTGAGCAACAGAGGCGGCTTCTCTTCTTTTGGACTTCAGTGAAATATCTACCATCAGATGGTTTTGGTGGGCTGGGTTCAAAACTGTACATATATAAGCAATTGGAGTCGGCCGACCATCTCCCGTCTTCACATACATGCTTCTACCGCCTGTGTCTCCCTCCTTACCCATCCCTCAAGGTGATGCAAAGCCAGCTGCAGAAGATCACACAAGAGCATGTGAGCTGCAGCTTTGGTACATGGTAGATGTTCCATTGTGGAATCCAAACTGGTATATTTTGTACATACATATCCAAGTTAGTGGACAATCGTATCTATCTCATTATATCTGTTATTAGAGGTTAAAAATAGGCTGCAATGGTTTGATTTGTATGTAGTATGGAAAAGTTAGTGTTTTCGGTCATTTAATCTAATCTAGCTGGAGTCAGAAAAGAGCAAGTTCATTTTGTTCCCCTCTCTTGTGCCATGGTAAAATTTTCTGTTTTCTATCTCTTCCCCTTAAGGAGCAAATGGGCACAAATTGTGACCCTATAGGACCTACAGCATCTATCCCAAGTTCCTGCTATGTGACGAAGCCGTGGCATACAGGTAATGGAAACCATTTGTAGATCTGTGGTTTGGAAGCTGTTGGCGGGGTTTGATTTTCTTGTTGGTACTTGCGTTGTTTTTACACTGTTGCTGAAAGTAAACATGGCAACTCGTAGTCTCCAGCTGTATGAGACTGGCCGAGACTGGCTGGTTAAAAAGGTGTTTTAGTCATTCCATGCCAATTCTTGGTAAATTCATTCATATGCATGTGCTTATTCTTGAGCATATGCAGTAGAGATAGCATAGATGCTTATGCGCGAGAGTTGGCTTCAAATCTGCAAGTAGAAATTGGCTGCAACATATGCTCTTGGCATTAGGATGCCTGCATCCCTGCCTTGGCCAAAAGCAGGGGAACCGGTCAAACTGGATGCCTTTTTTTTGGGTGTTTTACGTATTCCACCGAGTGAAGAACTCCAAATTCTTCCACCGAGAAAAGAAGGCATCTAGACTTGCATTTATCTGTCTGTTGCCAGTAGTTTCCTCTACTTATCTGACTGTTGCTGCTAAGGACACTGACGACTGCAGAGGTTCTCCATGTTACGCTCGGGTAGCCACTGGTGAGTAGTTTTTATCTGAAGGTGATCCATGACATTCTCAAGCACAGGAAGAAGACAGACACAGACCTGATAACAAATCATACCTGAACAGACACACGACATGCTGCAACGACACAGGCACAAACACAACACAACACACCATCAGACTCCACAGCACTTGATTTTATTTTAGCCCACAACACTAGGGGCACACAGGACTCAGTACTCCACTTGCTCATCATCATCCATTGGAAGACGACAGGCATGCCGCGACTACGCCGAGCCAGCTCCACGACCGGCGTTCGCGCGTCACTCCTCGCAGGCATCCACGGCCGCCTCCTCCAGAGCAGCCGGTGCTTTCTCTGGCTCGGCCGCCGCCTCCTCGGTTGGCGCCGCCTCTAGCTCGACTGGCGGTGGCGCCTCCACGACAGCCACCTCCTCGGTTGGCAGTGGCACGGGCACCGCCTCTAGCTCGACCGGCGGTGGCGCCACCACGGCAGCCGCCTCCTCGTTGTCGTGGGTGAGTACCTCACCTACCTCCACTGGCTGCACCACCGTAAGCTCGTAAGCCTTCTCGGTCTCGATAACCACGGCGCCGTAGGCGGCCTACACAATTTGCAAGATGCCAACACATGTTTAGATGGTGCGCGCGTACACAAACGGAAACCAAGCATATATATGAAGGGAATATCGTGGCCGAGCTACCCCTTTTGTGGCCATTGCCGTCGTTGAAGTATCCGAAGAGGCAGAGTGGCCGAGCTTAGTGTACTGGCTGATCAGAGAGTACTTGCATGGAGATTGGTTGGGGTTGGAGGGGCTATGTATAGTACAATTGGAAGCTAACTTTTCTTAAAATAAAATCAAGCAGTTAAACAACTCTCTACTTCATCTTTGTCATGATCATCAGGGATCTCGAGAGTTGCATATGCGATATGCATGTCCCGACGGACGAGCAATTCCCTCATGCAACCAAAAGGTCGAAATGGTTCAAAAGAAAGCAGGGTGCGCGGCGTGTGCATGCACGGCCGGCGTCTAGTTTAATTATCTCGCTGAACACGTTGGGAGAATTAGAAGGTTCATGGCACATGCATACTCATTTTATGGATGTGGCAACTGGCAATTGTACCTTTTCCGTTGGAGTAACTTTTGAGGTGTGTGCATCTCACCGTTTTTGCACGTTTTGTGGAGACCTTCTATCCAGTTGTTGAACCCTTACTAATTAAGTTTGACATGGTTGTTTGTATTTATTGCTAAGTTGCCTCACTTTTTTTAAAATAATTGCATTTACTCGGTATCACTAGCTGTTTCTTGACAGAGCTAGTTTAGTGGCAGGTAAATGTATTTCTTTAGTACAAACTACTTTTATAAAAGGTAGGTTCATCTTGGATGGTGTTGTTCTATTGCATGAACTCTACATGAGATACATGTTTCAAAAACGTCTGCGGTAATGTTTTAGGAAAAGTTTTGTCTAAGCAGGGTCTCACCTACACCCCTATACTTTTTTGAATTTGTCTTTTTATATCTCTCAAACTATGTAACATATAGATTTCTAACTTTGCAGATCACTGTAATATTACAACTAGAATGTGGGAAAAATATTTCAGATTTTTTTAATGAAATTTAACTTTTTCAAATATTTAAAATTCAACAAAATTTGTTTTAAAAAGTATATATATAGTATAATAAAAATCCCAAACTATTTTTCCCACATTCTATCTCAAATGTTTGAGTGAACTGCAAAGTTTTAGATTCAAATGTTACATAGAGTGAGAGATATAAAAAGAGAAGTTGTTTAAGAGGGCAAAAAAAAGACTAGCACGGATCTTAATGCACCTATTAACAGTTTAGATAGAGGGTATATCTGAGGCGGCGCTTAGAAAATCCACTCTCCAATGTTTAATGTGAATTTTGAAAAGAAATATGATAAATTAGATAAGAACTCTTACATCATGTGTTATTTATGAAAGGTTTCCCTGATACTTTTACTAAATGGGTAATGGAAGTAGTGAATGATGGGAAGGTTGCCGTTCTGGAAATTGACCAGATTGGACAATATTTTAAGACTAGTAGAGGAGTGAGGCACGCGGACCCAATATCTCCAATATTTTTTAATGCAGCTGTATAGATGTTATACATATTTTGATAAAAAGAGCGCAAGAGAATGGTTTGATTAATAGTGTGGTCTCTGATTTAATTAAAGGAGTGCTTATGCTGCAGTAGGAAGATTACATTATTTTTTATTTTTGAAGGGGAACTGGTAAGTTCTAGGAATTTGAAGTTTATTCTCTATTTATTTGAACAACACTCTGGACTGAAAATTAATTTCATAAAAGTGAGGTCTGTTGTTTTGGGGAGGCTAAGAACTTAGAAGATTAGTATGCTACTATTTTCACTTGCAAGATAGGGGTTTTACCTTTTAGGTATTTAGGAGTAGCGATTCTTCACAAAAGGCTAAGTGGAAAATAATTGAAGATAAAATGGAGAATAAACTACATACTTGGCAAGTGATTTTTCTTTCTTATGGTGGTAGGTTTATTTTATTGAGAGCTAATCTGAGTAATGTACCTTTGTATATGCTTTCTATTTTTGAAATGCCAAAGGGCCTAAGAAAAGGTGTGATATTTTAAACATCTATTATGGCTTGAGAAAGAGGGTGTTAAGAAATATCACCAGGCAAAGTGGGAGATAGTCTATTTGCCTCAAGATCAAGGTGGTTTGGGAGTAGTGGATCTAAGAACTAGGAATTATTGTCTTTTTAGCAAGTGGGCTTTGGAAGCTAAAAATGGGTTATGGCAAAAAATGATTAGAGCTAAATATTTGAAAGATAAACCTATTCCACAGTGTATTAGTGTACCTGGTGACAAGGGTATGACTACCAAGTCCCATGATGTTGGTACCCCTGAGGTCTGTTTGGGTAGAGGTTCATAGAAACATAGGCTCAAAATAGAGGCTGAAGTATAGTTGCAGTCGAATATGGAAGTTACATTGTAAAACGTCGTGTATGACTAATTTGTATCAAACCCGACCGAATCCTTGAGACCTGATCACCTATAAATAGGAGCCAGGAGAGACCGCCCAGGGACACATCGAGATTGAGCTTGTAATTCCACGCTCTGTCTCAATACATATCAAATTTTTCCTTGTTTGTCTGAATCCCTATCTTCGAGTTCATCCGACGCCCTCTTCCCCCGATCCTAAGTCCTTAATCTAGGACATTGTCGAGTTAAACCCTCATCACCTGGAGACTCTCATTTTTGGCAGGGCGTTATAAAAACGGTTGGAACCTTCGCTAGATGTTGTAGGAGAATAATGGATGTCATATTTTTGAATAGCAGAGGTCTTTGTGACTTGGCTAAACATTTACACATTGTTGATTGTTGTCGAGACCATAATTTAAATTTTGTGGTTATTTGGGAAACGAGTTGAGGATATTATGCACAAAGTCTGCTTAACCGGTTTTTTGGTGGCATAGACTTTGACTGGTTGTTATTGACAACTTAGACTTAAGAGGTGTCTCAATGACTGGAAGACAATTCACTTGGACGAACAGCCTTCTTGACTAGGAAGCAAAATTCTCTATGGTATCTGTACATGCTCTAGAGCGTACTGTCAGATCATGCTCATATATTATTGACTACAGGACTCCTAGACCACAGTGTACTCTCCGATTCAAGTTCGAACTTGGATGTCTTCACCGTGAGGGGTTCCATGATATGATCAGGAATGTATGGGAAAGACTTGTTGCAGGACTTCTCCAGTAGTAAGGGGAATAATAAATTGAGTGAGTTATGTAATACCTTTCTGGTTGGGCACGTCATGTAACAATTATTCTAAAAAAATAAAAGCTTCGGTTATCTTTTATTATAGATGACCTTGAAGCTTTGGTAGAATTGAGGCCTCTTTCTACGCATGAGATTGAGCTAAAAAACCAATCAAATGAACAGATAGCAAACCTTGTTCGTGAAGAGGAACTCAAGTGGTACCAACGATCAAAGGCCCAGTTGATTCTTTAAGGAGATTTGTATACTAGATATTTCATAGTGTCGCCAATGAAATATATGAAGAAAAATAGTCATTCTCTTATTTAGGAAGAGGGGACGATCAAAGGACACGAGCACCTCAGATCTTATATAACAAATTACTACAAAGGCTTATGCAGAGAACCAGAGGAAGGAAACTTCTCCATGGATGAATCTTCCAGAAGAAATGTTGGTAGGCACCATATAAGGTTTTTCATAGTTTATTCTCAATCTTGTACCCTCTTTAAATTTCTTGAGAATGCTCTTAAGGTTGCAAATATGATTTTCATCCGCATGCATTATCAACAAGGTGCCATCTTCATATTGAAGAATGAGAAAATATGTCCATATGATTCATTAATTGATAGCCTGATGAGATTATTATGCTGGGCATCACTAATTACTACTTGTAGGATTTCAGCTGCAGCTACAAATAGTAGATATGATAGGGGGTCACCTTGCCTGACTCCCCTTTTGCAAGCAATATTTGTTCCTGGTATTCCATTAAGGATGATAGAGATATATAGTAGCATTTTTTTGATCCATTCCATAAATTTATCACCAAAACCAAGATGTTTAAGCCTTGCAAGGATGGCACTATATTGAATCATATCAAAAGCCTTTTCAAAATTTATCGTGATAATAATAATATCCTTCTTTGATTTGCGAGAAATGTGAAAATGTTCAAAACCCCATGCTAAGCAGTTTGGATTGTTCTACTATTGATGAACCATACTAGTTTCTATGCATGCTTGGGATAATTTCCTTCTGAACTCTGCTAGCAAGAATCTTATTCATAATTTTGAGAGCCAAGCTAAATAGAGAAATGGGTCTAAAATCTGAAGGGGGTTGTGGATTGGCAACTTTGGGAATCTATGTGATAAAGGCAGTGTTAATGTTATGTAAATCCAAATTGCCACTGTAGAAGCTATTGCACAAGCTGTAGAACTAATATTTTAACTGATACTAGAACTTGTTCATGAATAATCCACTGAATCCATCTAGTCCTTGGGATTTGTTAGTGGGCATGAATTTAATAATATCATCAATCTCTTCATTGGTGAAAGGAATTTCCAAGCTGCTCAGATCACGAGGAGTAATAAGAGAATGTAAATCAGATCTGAATATTAATTTCTGAAGATTGCTCAAGTCCGTTTTAAAGGCATTCCAAAGTACAACAACCTTTTCCTCATGACTGGTTACCTCACTGCCATCATCAGCTGGAAAGCAAGAAATATAACTATGTCTGGAATTTCTGGTGGCAACGGGATGGAAAAACTTAGTATTATTTTTAATTCCTAGTCTTTCCCATCTAATATTTGCTCTTTTCCTCCAGTACTATCTCTTTGGTTCAAGAAGCTTTGCTTGATGTGCTTTGACTACAGTTCTGAATTTTTTCTCAATAATTGATAATTTTCTCTGTTCTTATAGCCCATCTAACAGAGAAAGCACACATCTGTAATTGTTAGTGATATTGGACAAATTTGAATATCTCTTACTCCATGTTTTCATGTTATTTCTCAAAGATCTGAAACAAGTGGTACCTTGAGTATCATTCTTATAAACACCTTTATTTAATCAGGAGTTCTCCACTAAATCTTTGAAGCCATCAAATTCAAGACAATATTCCCCAAACATGAAAATATGAGATTTAGGGATATCTGTTCCAATTTGAATGAGAAACAAAATCAGGGTGTTGCCATGTCTCCAGGGGGCAAAGCTTTATTGGGGAAAAGCTAGGTTGTCGCCCGCCCCACCCAGGAGATTCATGCCTACAAATTTATAAAATTTAGTCCACTAACAACCCGTTTTAGTCTCTTTTAGCCTATTAGACCGTCCAGATTTTCATGGAAAGCTCCGCCGTTTCATGACACGTTACACATTCCACCATCAGTGGGGTCCTCCTCCATTCTCCTCCCTTTTTCTTCTCCCACGACCCATCAATTTAGTGGTGTGCGATCCACCCTTTCCATAATGTGAACATCCAACTAAATTGCTATATTTCAGAAATTGCTTGCATGATCCTGGAACATTGAGATGAACTAAATGTATATTTGAAATTTAACATGATTATGTTGTTTCGTATACTATTTGAAACCATGCATACATCAACTTTCCCTTGTCGTTCATCGGAGACCTTTCTAGCTTTCATGAGTATGTAATAAAAATGAGACTAGCTCTTTATTATGGGACAATTCGGAGCCACCCAACTAGCTGAAGTTTATTGCAAGGAGTTGGTAGCATATGCATGTGTTGGCGGTTACAAACGCGACTAGTTGAGGAATTTTCTCTTCTCAACAGCGGCTGCAATTGCTGTTAGCTTTTGGACTCAGGGCATGGAGGCTTCAGAACTATTATGATTTTATTTTCAATAAGGAAGCCCATATTTCCCAAAATAAGGGGCTACTTAACTTGCAAAAAATATTTCCAATAACACTATAAACAATCACCTCAATATATACTTGTACTAGAAAAATCTTGAGATATTCAATATAGAATGAATTACTAAAATATTTGCCATCACAAGTATAAATTCTATCAGATATTCAAGATGGAAGCAAGGAAAATCTAGTTTCTATAGAAGTTTCATAATAACATAGATGCTTTAATAATATGAGTAAAGAAACAGATAGTCAATTTATTTTGTTTAATGGATAGGATAATGTATTGTTGCAGATATATGATAAAAGGGGCAAACTCTTTGAACAAACTAAATGTATTGAAGACTTGGAGAACAACATTTATGTATTTTTTAGTAAGATAAAAACGGTATGCTTGCATACCAATCAAAGAAACATGAGTTTATGCCCATGGTATAATGCTACAACCAAACCGCGTGAAGCATATAAATGTTATGTGCAATGCTAGAACCCCCCCAACAAATAACCAGTTAAATGGAAAATAATACGTAGAAGTTTTTTGAATAAATGATGCATTATGATGCCTTAAATATTATATACTAATACTATCATTATGATCGTGTATAAATACATATCAACAACAACGATTGAACAAATAATGAATCAAAAGATGTTGAAACCCTGACCCTATTCTCTATCTTATCTCCCCCGCGGGCCAAAGAAGAAAGGGTACCGTCAAGGTGGCAGGTCCCGACCTGCCGCCAACATGAACACGTCAGCTGAATCCAAGGCATTAAGGGCCTGATGCACCTCATCTTACACCGCTTTAGCAGAGGTCTACCCCATTCTGAAATGTATATGTCTGTGCGGAGTTAACGCCTGAAATTGTCTTAAGACAACTAACCAATTAGTCCAATGTTATTTGCAACATGCTTCCCTTAAACCAGTATCAATTTGCACGGAAAACTAAGGGTTAATTGGATAGACACCACTGCAATTTCCACGTATTTGAGAAACGCCACTGCAACTTTCAACTTTGGAAAAATGCCACTCCAATTCTGTGTACGTTTGAGAAATGACATTACACCCACTTAACCAACATATACCGGTCAATATACGACGAAATACCTGCCATATATACGTACCCATGGTGGGGTCTACCAAAATCAGCCAAAAAAATAAGTCAGGACTGACTCGACGAAGCGACTCAGCCTCTCCCGTACTCGCTTGTGCGCTCTCTGTCTCCCTGCTCCAAACCCTAACCTGGCGGCAGCGAACACCGGCGAGCATGGGGATGGCGGCGGACGATGCTAGAGATCCTGGCAGCGGGGAGCATCTGGTTCCCGCACTTGCTCCCCTCCCCGCCGACCGGATAGAGCCCCCCCGACTCCTCTCTCCCCTTGGCGGCAGAAGGCGGCGAGCATGGCGGCGTTGGTGCTGCGGGACGGCAGCGAGCAGACCAAGCGGACCGAGGTTCCTCCGACGCTATCTCCCCCCTTGGCTCCCGTATCCCCTCTCCTCTCAGAGCCGATGGAGGCTCCTCCCAATCCTCTCTCGTTGGCAGAGGGTGTTGGGGAGCAGGGTGGCGACCAACACCCGAGGACAACAACCTGTGCAGTCCCGAATCATCTTTCTTTGTAAGTTAAAATCTAACCCTTAATTTCTGGTTTCTGTCCCTAATTTGATTCCATTCTAGTATAGCAGTACATTTAGATTTTAGTTTTTCTAGCTCCCAAATTGATTGCTGTTTCTGCCAATTTCTGGTAGGTGCAACAATCAATTTGACATAGATTGGGGACAATATCTTGACCATGATGCAGAGATGCTAGCTTTGGGAGGAGCTGAAAATGTAGTTTCTACCTGTCAATTCCTTCCTTTGCTTGCTCAAGGGATTGACTCCTCCGCATCTCAGGTAGCTAGTTTATGCCAGCCAACTGAAGGAGATGCCAAGCGGAAAATGAATGATGTAGATGCTGCCGACCAATCTGAATATGATTTAGCTGACCCATTTGATAACGAAGAGGAGTATGTTGGAGCGGATGATGAAAACACGTATGATGTTACTATGCCTATAACTATCACAGAGCAACCAGGAGTACCGACAAATATTGAAGAATGTGATAATATGGATAAGGCGAAGGTAATACAACATATCCAAGAGGAGGCAGAGGTTGCTGACATTGATCCCCTGCAGTACAATATTGCACATGATCCTGAAAATCCTGACATTCGAGTAGGGGCTCTATTCCCTGACATTGAATCATTTCGAAAAGAAATAAGGCACTATGCTATGATAGCTGACTTCGAATTCACTAATGTGAGGACTGACCAAAGTAGATGCATTGCTGAATGCGCATATGAGACTTGTCAATGGCGCATTCATGCATCTAAGCTGCGTGATGAACCAGTTATCATGATATGCTTACTTTGTTGTTCATATTACTGCTTGTTTGTTTGCTACCACTTATTTTTTACACTTGTTTGTTTGCGGATTCAAGCATCATATCTTTTTACAGATTAAAAAGATCCCTTTTGAGCATGGCTGCCCAACAACAAAGCTTGAAGATAGCAAAATGGCATCACAATATTGGGTTGCAGAGAAGCTTGGAGACTGGTTGAAGAAAAATCCTGGCGCGGGAGCAAAAGAAGCTATGGTGAAGTTACAGGATGACTATAAATTCAAGTTGAAGTACAGTAAGGCTTGGTCAGGTATGAGATTAGCTCCAGTTGTTGTTTAGTTGGAAAGCAGAAATAGAGAGGAAGAGTCCTAGAAGTATAGTTGAGATTGAATTAGTTAAGATCGATGATAGGTATCATTTCAATAAAATCTTTGCAGCATTTAAGCCTTGCATAGATGGATTTTTTACCGGTTGTAGACCATACATAGGAGTAGATGTAACAACACTAAATGGCAAGTATGTAGGTCAGCTGGCATTGACAACTGCTGTAGATGGACACAAATGGTTTTACTATGTAGCATATGCCGTGCTTGATTCAGAAACAACAAAAAATTGGACATGGTTTATGCAGCAGTTGCGTAGGGCTGTAGGATCCCCACCAGGGCTTGTCATTTCCAGTGATGCTTGCAAAGGATTAGAAAATATTGTTGACAATGTATTTCCTAATTGTTAATATAGAGAGTGCATGAGTCATCTTTACCAAAACTTCATGAAAAAATACCATGTTAAAGTGTACACATACCATTTGTACCTAGCTGCAAGGGGATTCACTAAGCAGAAGTTTAGGTATCACGTGGAGAAGATATATGCGACAGATCCAAAGGCTATTGAATATCTAGAGATTTGTCATAATAGGCTCTGGTATAGATGTGCCTTTGGGGAAGCTAGCAAGGTTGATTATGTCACAAACAACATTTCTGAAAGTTTTAACAAGCAGATCAAAGATTTTAAAGGGCTGAATTTGTGTGAGCTGTTCGATAGGATTAGAGAGCTCATAATTGAAAGAGCATTTCCCGCCTAATTGATTTTGGCGTTTGTTAACAATACATTATTTATTAATGTGGTGATTATGCTTTGCAGGATTTTATTATATTCTTGCACAAGATATTGGGTTTCCTATGTTATACTTAATAATTATTATTGCCCAGAGGAAATTCTTGAGGAAATGGTACTAATATGCTCAGGGAAATGTTTTATATGAAGTTTGGCCAGGAAGGCCGGCTTTAGCCGGTCCCCAAAACGGCTATAGCCGGACTGCCCAGTTTTGGAAGAAGCAATGCGCCTCTGGTGTAACCCGGCTATTTGTCCGGCTTATTTCGGCAGGGCCGGATTTTTCGGACCGGCTTTAGCCGGACTTAACTCCGGCTTTAGCCGGACTTTCCTGGCTGGCAACGGTCAGATTTTTTTTGGGGGGGGGGGTATAAATACCCCCCACCTTCTTCCCCAAAGAGCTGCTCGTCCCAAGCTTGAAGAACACCATTATTGGAGCCACCAAATCCACAAGATCTCCTCCCTCAACCCACCAAAGCTCTTGATCTTTGGGAGAATCGAAGGAGAAGGCCTTGATCTACATCCTCACCGAAGCGATTTGATTTCCCCTCTCATTTGCTTGAGGGCCCTTGTGTCTTGGGTTCCCTTGTGTCCCAAGACCTTGTTTTGTGTATTTGATATCTTGCTACTTGTTGTTTGACAGCATTGTGTTGTGCTTGGGAGCCTCCAATTCGGTTGTGGATGCGTGCCCCAAGATTGTAAAGGCCGGTTCCGCCTTGAGGAATCCCTTAGTGGAAAGTGAGCTAGGCCTTTGTGGCGGAAGCTTGCACCGGAGAATAGGGTGAGCCTTTGTGGCGTTGGTTAGGCCTTTGTGGCAACCACACCCCTCCAACGTAGACGTACTTCCCCTAAAAAGGAAGGAACTACGGGAATTACATCCTTGTCTCCGTGTGCTCCACTCTCGGTTATCTCTATCCTTTATTGCCTTTATATCTTGTATCTTGCTTAGCTTGCTAGTTGTCATATAGGTAAATTCACCTTAATTGCATATCTAGAGAATTTACCTTTTGTGTCAAGCCTAAATTGAAAAAGAATTAAAATTTGAGTAGCACCTATTCACCCCCCCCCTCTAGGTGCCCATACGATCCGTTCAATAATGGTGAAGTTCAACATGAGGAGGCAGGTTTCTAGGCAGATAGCGGGAAGAATACTGCCGGCTGTCCTTAAAAAGCTCAATGCCCTCAGCAAAACAATTGGACCACACAAAATATCCTAGAATACTGAAACTGAAGCAGAGGTTACCTTGTATAATGTCAAATATATGACCAGAGGCACACCGTAGACTTGCATAAAATAGTGTGCACCTATCGTGTATATCAAGTTTCACGCAAGCCTTGTATTCATGCACTAGCATTCATCTGCTCAATGAGAGTTAGAGGGGCAGAAATCCAATCCTATGTTGATGAGTATTACAGTGTGGCTAGGTTTCAGGCTGCTTATGTAGCGCCAATGCCAACAATGACAGGTAAAACACAATGGGTGAAAGTAGATCTTGGCTTCACGATATACCGACCTATACAAGAGAAAAGGCCTCCTGGCAGGCCTAGGGTACAGAGAATTAGAGGATTTCTTGAACCTGGCAAGAAGGTGGTGAAGTGCAAGAAATGCAAGCAACCTGGCCACTTCAAAAAAAAACTTGCAAAAATCCACCTCCAAAATATCCTGACTATGTTGACGAGCAACCACAAGAGGAGCAGACACAAGAGCAGCATCAAGAGCAGCCACAAGAGCAGCACACGCCTAGTAAAAGATTTAGTAACCCGTTATTTTCCTAACTAGTTAATGATGCACATTTCCTAATTTTCTATATACATTGTAGGAAGCGATCTGCCGAGGAGGAAGATGTGCAAGACGATGAGCCTATAGCAAATTACAAGCGGTATTCTTTTAATTCTAATAGTAGAAAATGGTTTGCCTAGGATTGCTCCAGTAATTTCATTCTCCATGCATCTGTAGGAATAGAACACCTGCGAAGAAGGCGACACCCATGAAGAAGGCGACACCGGCAAAGAACAAGACACCAACGAAGAAGAAAACACCGGCAAAGAAGAAGACACCGGCGAAGAAGAAGACACGGGCGAAGAAGAAAACATCGGTGAAGAAAAAGACACCGGCGAAGAAGAAGACATCGACGAAGAAGAAGACATCGGTGAAGAAGAAGACACCGATGAAGAAGAAAAAGAAACCTGAGGTGGTCACACCATCCACGAGTAAGGCGGTTGTTGCGCCAACATTTGGAACCAAGCAAAGCCTGATGTATTGGCTTGGAGGCTAAATGCCCATTTAAATCTAGAGCCTTTTATTTTGTGAGATGATATATTGTACTCTACTTCCTTGATGCATTCGACCTGGAGCGTTGGTCCAAAGTGTATTTTGTAAGATGATATATTGTACTCTCATACTCATCTAGCCTGGAGCTTTGTTGGTGCGCCTGGAGCAATATTGTATTGTTAACTGTGAACCTAGATCATATATATTGTAGTCTGATGCATTCATATTGTAAACCTGTAGCATATTATATTGTCAAAATTATATTCAAATGCATGCGTGTGATCATATTGTCATCGACTTATTATATTGTCAAAATTTTATTCAAATGCATGTGTGTGATCTTCATATTTTTATATTGTCATCGACTTTTTTTAGCTGATTTATATGGCAGATATTTTGTCGTATATTGACCGGTATATGTTGGTTAAGTGAGTGTAATGGCGTTTCTTAAACGTACACAGAATTGGAGTGGCATTTTTTCCAAAGTTTAAAGTTGGAGTGGCGTTTCTCAAATACGCGGAAATTACAGTGGCGTATATCCAATTAACTAATTGTGGTGGTCTTTTGTAGTAGTTTCCTCAAATAAGGGGGGTTTTATAACTATCTAGCTTATTAATTGATACAGAGTACAAATTTAAGATAGACTCTCCAAGGAATTACCGTTGTGTTCCTTGTGTATTTTGTTGACTGATCAAGTAACTGCAGTTCCTTCTCGGTTTGAATTTGGGACTAGAGATATTCTTTTTTTTAAAGCACTGAAACAGTACCGGGCTACCGACGGCGGTGCGTGATCGCGAGGGGTCAAGCCATCATCAATGGCGTACATTGTAGAGATTCTCTCGACAGTGAATAAACATGAAAGACATCAGGAGATTTGGCTTGGGGTCGACCATGCTGTCCTCGGTGAACAGCTAGGGGCAATCCCCTGCTAATTCAGAAATCAGAATCACCGGTTCTTAGTTAAAGCGAGAAACCATCACGATGTAGTTTCCAGGACTTTTGCCAAATCTTGTGCAAGATAAAGAATGCATATGTCGGTGGTTCGTTTCGAAGCAAGATTTGCGCCACACTTCAGAAGTTTTGCAGCAGAACGATCTGAATATACTGAAAGAGCAAAATGCAGAACAGTTCAGATTGCAAAGCTTGCGTTGCTACTGAAATGACCATCCATGGCATATACTCAGACACAGTGATAACACAAACTCGATATCAATCATACGTGAACCCACCCACAACAAGATGCGACGTCTCTGACACTGGGCACCCACACTCGACCACACTTTATTTAGCCCACGTCACGCGACACCGCGCACACCACCCGACACCTAGTAAAGTAGCACTCCAGTCTGCTGGCTGACTAAGCATCATGCCGTGCCACGTTGGAGTACACGACTGCCACCGTGGCACGGCAGGCATGCCACACTGAGCCAGCTTGTCCGCTCGGGCGCGAGGCCTCACTCGCTGGTCACCGCTGCGGCTGGCTCAGCCTCCGCCGCGACCGCGGGCGCCTCCTCCGGTGCCGGTGCCGCCGGTGCTTCTTCAGCGACGGCGGGAGCAGCGGCCTCTGGCTCGGCAGCAGCCACCTCCTCGGCTACCGCCGGCTCGGCCACTGCCTCGGCCTCCTTGGTCTCTGTCTCGACCACGGCGGGTGCCTCTGTCTCGGGTTCCTTGGGCGCCTCGACCTCCGGCTCGGCCACGGCTGCTGGCTCGGGCTCCTTGGTCTCCTCCACCGCCTCAGCCGCTGCCGGCTCCGCCTCCTTGGCCTCGACGGGTGCAGGCGCCTCGACTTCGGCCTCGACCGGCGCGGGGACCTCCTCCGTCTTCGCGACCTCCTCGGCGGCGACTGCCGGCGCCGGCGTCTCCACAGCAGGCGCCTCCTCGGTCAGCGCGGCGGTCGGGTTCTGGACCTGCACGACGCACACAGATGTTACCACGTTAGCGCCCCGGATCGAGCTCGTGATCAGGCTGACCCGTTCGATCGTCAGATCACATGCATAATAAGCAGATCAAAAGATGAACTGATCGAACGATCCAAACGATCGATCATGCATCGATCCGAGCATACACATGTAAAAGGATAGAGGACGGAGCTACGTACATCAGCAGTGGCCATTGCTGTCGTTGATGCAAGAAACTATCCCAAGTGGAAGAGAGTGGCTAGCTGAAGCTAGTGCACTGCTACTGATGACTGATCAAAAACAGTGTGAGGTGTGTGTGTCTGTGTGGAGCAATCGTTCGGAGAGGAAGGCTATATATACTGGCCTCGGAGGCCAAAACGGGGAGAACACAAACGCAAATTGCTAACAAAAGAAAACTGAATCGAGGAACTGTTGAACTCCAGTCCATGTCATGATCATCAGGAATCTTGCGAGCTGTATATGCAAATAAACATGTCCTGACAGTCGTGCAATTGTACGTGTGTCACACAGCCAAATTAAAGGCGCCCGTGAGTCATGACACACGGTAAAGGGTCCAAAACACAGGCCAGGGCGGTGCGCAGCGACAGTACTTGGATGCACGGCCGGCCTGTAGTTTATCTCACTGGACATGCATGTTGCGAGATCGGCAGGGAATCATGGCACAAACTCAACAGATCATGGATGGATGGATGCATACAGATCGATAGGCGTGCCATGAAAGTGCCAAGTGAGAGCTGGCCAAATCTGATTGATCTGGTCGCAGTGGCAAGTGGAGCTTTTGAGTTGTACACAAATCTCATCCTTATTGCACGTTCTGCCCCGTCATTGCCATCAAAACGTACGTCGATCTCTAGCCGATTGATTAGATTAAAACTCTCATCGAATTTGCTGTAATTCCGCGAGAGAGATTCGATCTGTGATTTGGATCAAGACGTACTTGATTAGTGTTTGTTTTCGTACGAGATTATGGTTGCGTGAACGGAGGCGGCTGTCGGGTTAGCGTGAAGACAATGCAATTGGAACCGCCGAATGTGCGCACCTGAATAGTAGCGATTTGATCTTGGAATGTAGGTTAGCTCTCGATCTCAAGGTGGCCGCCCGGCCTATGCTAGATAGATAGACTTTATTATTCTGCAGTATATGTGATACTATATGTGTTCTGTTAGGTATGATGTGGTTCTGATTAAGGTCGTAATTATGTACCAGATTGCTTAAGGTATGCGGGTAATTTTCTCTTTTTCAAATAAACAGCACTACATGACTGGTTGCATTCATGCATCTGCAATGCCCCAAGTATTACGAGGGGTTAAAGTTTGGGACTGCTCCCGCCTGAGTCGACTGAACTTTTGTACAATCAGCCAAAATACAATATAAATAAGTGAATTCAGTGAAATAATATTACCAAATAAAAGCACATGTTTCAGGTCAAACAAAATAAAACTTGAAAAAATAATTTTGTCAGAAAACTAATTTTCATAAGTACCAGGTTGCACATTTGTTGAATAAATGTGTAATTTCGACTGATCTAGAGCAAATCCGTGAATTCTTTTGTACAACGAGATAGTGTCAAATGGATCAAATTTTCTTGCGAAAACATCTCCAAATCTCCCAAGCAATCACGGCTACAATCATGTCCCTGTTCTAGTTCTATAGCTTGCATGTGTCATGCTTCAGAGTTCACCAGCAGCAATTATGACAGCAAATGGAAGAAACCGCCATCAACTTTGTGGCTCGTCTAGCTAGCCTCTTGCTTTGGCCGGCGGCACCTTTATCGAAAAGCTAGCATAGATATATGCAAGCGATCACCACTCCACCGCAGGAGTAGTTGTCCATGGATCACCTTGGTCCTGTAGAACAAGGGTAAAAGGCAATTAGGCGAAGTGATTTCATCAGCAAGACAGCGAGATCACACTCGACTATTTCGAAGTAGCACTACATTATTGGCAATTGACGGCACCTCGCCACCTCACTAAATTTCCTCAACCGCTGCCGAAAGGTGCGATCGAGAGACAGACATATGCACCTGATCAAGTATGAATAGCAGAAATGTTCATCGTTTCTGCAGGTAAATCTTTTCGAATTCTGCAATGTTTTCCACCCAAGATGATCTTGCCATCTTGGCAGCTGTGTAGAGGCTAGACGATCAAGTTGGGCAGCTAGCCATCTTTTCGTGAAAATTCTCGTCAGCGTCGTTATCGTCGCTTTGAGCCGGCCATTTGGAGATGACATGGAAAGTGATGGTGATCAAGCTGCTTTCGGAGAGAGAGTCCAGACCCAACATCCAACATGCCATTCCCAGTGCCCAGTAGGATGGTCCGCTGCTCTGATTGGTGCCAAATCACTCTGAAGAAATAGCAGTGGTGTCGACATGGCCGGCTGTCACGCCGGGCCCCGCCTGCATATCCAGCACCGCCGTGATCTCCCGTGGCTGCTCGCTTTCGGCGGCCGTGCCATGCCATGTGTGGCTGCCATCGCCAGTTGATGTGGATCATGGATACTATACTTCACTAGTAAAATGAACAACGAAATGTTATGTTTTATCCCTGTTATATCTTGCTGAACTAATGCAGGCTAATCTTGCTAAGCTAATGGTAATGGTTTTGGTTGTGACACCACATTGCAAGCCACCAGATTGCTGGCCGCAGGGTGAAGAGTGGCATGATTGGAGCCCATGACCCGGAAGCGATCGTGACGTGGAACCACGGCTATGGGCGGTGGAGAGGGGCCCTGCTCACAGTACCTCTGATGGAACAGCGATGTGCACGCAGTTCCACCTCCACCTGTGAATGACGTGTGATGTCGCTGCCTCCTGATAATCCTGCGACCACCTGCAATTTATTATGGACTGATCTCCATTTTAGCGGTGGTGCATCCAAACGACGAGTTATGGAATGGTTGTTTTTTGCTTGCTTGAATGATAGGTTTCGTGAATAAGCAACCAACTCCTTGTTGTGGGTTTTTATAATTTTTGTCATGGTTCGTCTGGTATATTGGAGTTGATGATGCCATTACCAGCCATCACCAGCCCCTGCGTGATTTTTAACATAGAGGTCACGTACATATCATGCCAAAAATAAATTAAATATGCAGCATAGAGTTGTTATTTTCTATAAAAAAGCGCATACAGACATACAACAGCACGAGGGATTAAGTTAGATATAAGGCAATGTCACGCCACTTAACTTAAATAAACCATTTCGGTCGGATTGTGTGTGAGTTTTTTTAAAAGAAAGTGGTGATTTCTATAAAAAAAACTTTCTTAGAATTATTGTGTTTAGTTGCTCTAAAAATGTCTTGTGGCATGAGATAAAGTTTGTACTCCTAAATCAGCGGGTGGGGTCAGGTGTTAAAACTTAGAGATGCAAAATGTCTATCTTCTGCTAAAATTTGTTTACATGCAACAAACCTCCCTTGGCATGATTGGATGTTGTATCATTCCGCATACCTCATACACCACTCCACAAACACCTTGTACTTGGCAATGTTTTTTTTAGAAAATAGCTCCACATGCTTCGCCTCATTTCCTATTGAAAATTTTGCAATGTTCATATCACCTTATTTTGGCTAGATAGATGGCTCCTTCAAGAGCCGTTAGCTACTGCCTTCCCTGCTATTTACTCCCACCACTAAAACTAGACGCCTTAGTTTTTTTGTGTTTCGAGGATGGGATCAATTCTGACCTAGCGTAACATTCTAACCTCGGTTCCTACTACTGAGCTCTTATCTCTTTATGTCTTGTCGCGGGATATTGTGCTTTCATGTGAACCGGATCAAAGGACAATGTTGGATGGTTCAAGCTTCTCTACTAGACAGGCGTATGCTTCCCTCTCGACTCAGTCGGGGTACGACCAGCTTGACTCTGTGGAGGTATCTTAAGTTCTCTACTTCCTTCTTCGGTTCTTCCCAATTTACACAACCCACAACTACTTGGGAGTTAAGGTTGGACTGCAAACTTATGGGTTGTTGGGCTTAAATTTGGATTTTGGCTTATAAGCCACACACTCACCTAAATAGATGCTTTTGATTTTGGCTTTTGGCTACTATCATGCAACAATGTCCAAACCAAAGCCAAAAGACAAAGCTAAAAACACCTATTTAGGTGATAAGCCAAAATCCAAAAGCCATAAATAAGGCAAACCAAACAACCCTAACAAACCAAACATGGATTACGTGCCATAAAAACTATACAATCAAAGTTGTCGAAAAATATTCTTGTGGTATATTTTTTGTACGATTGTCAAATTGGTGAACCAAGTCAAATCATGTAAAAAGACAAAAAGACTGCATCATGTACAAATAGTGAATCAGATGAAGTATACTTTTTCAGTAGTAGGGTGCACCATCGTTTAACATTTTTATGGTTCCACCTCAATTTTTTCCTAATAGTTTGTGAAAACATATGTATCTAAGATAAGATACAACTATAGTCTTAATTCTCTTTAATTATGGTGTCACCTTGATCTTTTGCCTACATGGCCCTGTTGTAATTTTAAGTTGTTGGTGGGGCCTAATTTATCAACAGATTTGCCAAGATATATGTATGGAAAACGCATAAAAATACATTAGTGCGACAAAGTGCATTAAGTGTGGCGGTCACTCGACCGCACACTACACTCCAAACTGATGCCTCCTCATGGTACCAGGCCTCTGGCCTCCTTCCTGCCCTAGGGGCACTATAGACTTTGCGCCAAGCAACATGGACAATAAGGTAAAAATCTATAACCAAAAACAACATGATATCAGTTTTTACTAGCTTCCCACCACCAGAGCTTCTGTGGAAAGTTAGGATGAACTAGTTTCTCGACAATCCGAAGCCGAAAATAAATGACCCATATGCACGAAGTGTTATGTGGGTGGATTATATGCAATTATTTTGTACAAGTGTTTAAAAACTTGAGCATGTTTCATTGCCATACAAAATACATAAATAAGTGGTCCGTAAGTTAAAACAAACGATGTATTGATTCTTCATGAGTAGTACGTCATTTACATGCATGTGGATGGTCTCCAAACGTCTAACTCAGTCCAAGTACAAATGGTGTTGCCTATACTTTGAGAGTAATTGGATCAATGAGGTATAAAGACTCTCAGTTGTACATTTGTACTACAAATTATATGATGTTTTAATTTTTCTAAATTGCATGCATGCAGACACATTTCAGTGTGTTTGTTCACTTATTTTTAGTCCTAATGCAGTTCACAAAGCATCTTCTAATTTAGAAGGGAAGGACTACATGATAATTATCGGACTCTCTATATTAATTATTAGATTTGGGAGAGAGAAGCTTAAGAAGAACTTTGCTGCAGGATAATATAGAGGGCTAGTGCTCTGTATAGCACATATTAACAAATTCTCTACCGACAAATTTTGTTCCTCCATTTTGTAATTATGGTTGCTTATTTATCTATTATTAGTGCAAAGATTTCAACCTGGCATCTTAATTATATTCTCATTATGTGGTTTGCATATACCAGTGGTCAAGTTACAGACTTTTGGAGAGCTTCAAATCCGTTCTTTCTGCAGCTGAAATGTTGTATGCATTAGTTCAGTTATTTATCCCAACCTAGTATATTCATCACTTGAATCTCTCCACATTCTGTTGCATACAAGATTTGATCACACTAGAAATTTGCATATGTTTTGACTCTTTGACAAAAAGGTGTTACTCCATTCTTAATAAAGCAGTAAGAAAATGTATAATGCCACCTACAACGAGGTAGTGTAGGAAAAATGTCAAGTTATTTATATAATTTTTCATACAATATGTATGGTGCGGCAACATGCACTTCTTGTTGGAAGTATGCCGTAGAGGCAATAATAAATGAAGTTATTATTATAATTCTTGTTCATGAAAATATTTATATATCCATGCTAGGATTTTATTAAGTGGAAACATTAACACTCGTATGGTTTATGAACAACACTGTGTCCCTAGTACGTCTCTATGGACTAGCTCAATGATTAATGATGGTTAAGGTTTCCTAACCATGGACATGAGTTTTCAATTAATAATGAAGTCATGTCATTAGTAGAATGACGTGATGGACAGACCTAATATAAGCACAACAATTAGATTATGTCATTGTGTTCACAATTGGGTAGCTTTTCCTATGTCAAATAGTGTGTTCCTTAGACCATGAGATAATGCAACTCAGTGGTACCGGAAGAGAGCTTTGAGATCATCAAACGTCACACCGTAACAGGGTGATCATAAAGGTGTCTCTCATGTGATCCTAAACTATTTTGTTAGGTTGTATGCATCGAGCTTAGAATGTGTCCCTCCCGTGACGGAGAGATATACTCTGGGCCCACTCGACAATCAAGATCCTGCACCGCTTGCAAGCATGTCGTTAAGGAGTTAATCACAAGGTGATATTGGATTACGGAATGAGTAAAGAGTACTTTATATGAACGAGATTAAACTAGGTATGACGCTACCAATGATCGAATCTTGGGCAAGTAAAATATTGCAAGACAAAGGAAATACAGATATAGGATTAATTGAATCCTGAAATCATGGTTCAACTGATATGATCTTTGTTGAATGTGTTGGATGAAATCTGTACTTCTAGATCCTGCTATTGATTATTGATAGACATCATGTCTGCACATTCTCAAACCCGTAGGGTCACACACTTAACGTGTATCAACGCTAGGGTAGAATGGATACTTGATGTCTACGCACGCGTCTGTTCTTGTAGACAGTGTTGGGCCTCCAAGTGCAGAGGTTTGTAGAACAGCAGCAAGTTTCCCTTAAGTGGATCACCCAAGGTTTATCGAACTTAGGGAGGAAGAGGTCAAAGCTATCCCTCTCAAACAACCCTGCAATTACGATACAGAAAGTCTCTTGTGTCCCCAACACACCCAATACACTTGTCAGATGTATAGGTGCACTAGTTCGGCGAAGAGATAGTGAAATACAAGCGGTAGTGATGATTATAAGTAGTAAATGTAATCTGAAAGAAATATCGCTGCAAGCAAACATGTAACAAAACTGAAAGGAAATGGTGTGCAAAGCTTGGAAACAAGGCCTAGGGATCATACTTTCACTAGTGGACACACTCTCAACAAATATAACATAATTGAACCAATAGATACTATCATCAATATGCAACTCAAAACAATTCTCCAATGGAAAACGAACACTAATCATGCGTAGGGCTACGAAGCACTCCTCAAAGTCCGTATGTACCCAAACTAGATTGTCCCACACTATCACCGTGAACGCACTAGATGGTTCCAACAAACACCAACAATTCATAGAGACATTAACCAAAAAGATACACATGATGCACACACTAGTCACCTTTACACCATGATACGAGGTATCTCCGGAGAGTATAATAATAAAGCATAGGAGTAGCATAATATCTAAATAATAACATCTACCAATTCAACTAGATGCAAAGCTCACGATCACATAAAGATCACATCATGGGAGAGAGAGATGAACCACATAGCTACCGGTAGAGCCCTCAGCCCCGGGGGAGAACTACTCCCTCCTCATCATAGGAGACAGCAAGGTTGATGGAGACAGCGGAGACGGCGATGGAGACCGATGGAGATGGCTTCGGGGGCACTTCCCCGTCCCGGCAGGGTGCCGGAACAAAGACTTTTGTCCCCCGAATTTCGTCGGCGGTGGCAGCGGAGCTGCGGAACTCTTTCTGGAAAATTGCCGATTCCCTTAGGGTTTTCTGTCTCGAGGCTATATATAGGCGAAGGGGCGTCGTCAGGGGGCTGCCAGGGGCTCCTCACACATAGGGGGCACGGCCAGGGGCTGGGCCACGCCGCCCTGGTGTGAGGCTGGCCCTTGGCCCCCCTCCGTCTCTCTTTTGGTCCTCGTCCTTCGTCCGGGAAAAATAGGAGTTCTGGATCTTGTTTCGTCCAATTCCCAGAATATTTCCTGTGTAGCATTTCTGAAACACAAAAATAGCAGAAAACAGGGAACTGGCACTGTGGCATCTTGTCAATAGGTTAGTTCCAGAAATCGCATAAAAACGCCACGAAGTGTAACGAAACACAAGGCAAATGGTGTAAAAACAAGCATGGAGCATCAAAAATTATAGATACGTTTGAGACATATCAGCATCCCCAAGCTTAACTCCTGCTCGTCCTCGAGTAGGTAAGTGATAACAAAAGAAATAATTTTTGAGGTGACATGCACCATCACAATCTTGATCATATAGGTAAAGCATTGAGTGCTGAGGTCAAAGAACTTAAAACATGGGCATGAAAGATATAATCTTGATAATAGAAACTTAGCAACCATGTTATAACATGAAAATGAACACAAACAAAAGATCATGAAAATGAAACAATGAAAGTCAAACGTGTGTTCAAATCATAAGGAAAAACATACAAATGGTTTTCAGCTTGTCCTTCATGGAGAGCAAAACATAAATGCATAGGACACCTTCAAGTTTAAAAGGGCGACTAGATACAAATAATTTGAGAACAAGTGAAATCAACAATATGAATCAATCAATGAAAACTTTGGGACAATGCACATTATACTAAGAATGACAACTATGCTCTCTTAATGGTGCATAAAGATAGAAGGTGGTGACTCAACATAAAAGTAAAAGAAAGGCCCTTCACGGAGGAAAGCAGTGATTGCAAGTTTTATAGACCTTCAAAAATTATGGTACTTACCAGCTTTGAGCTCTCATTGCCCCCATCATAAGCATCTTGAATGGTTAAAGTTAATGCAAGAACACTCATGCTGCATATGCTTGACAAATCATAAGTTGAAAACATCGTGTCCCGTGAATACGAGTACCCAAACCTCATGCTACTTTACTTAGAGTCCCAAGCAAGCTCTTGTCATTGTAAGTATACACGTATCATCGAGAACCGCCAACGGGGTACCTCCGTGCCCGATGACATGGAACAAGCCCACATCAAAATGACAGGACAAGCAGACAATGAACACCTCGACATCTCTTTTATTTACCATTTGTATAGCTTTTTATTTTGAGATGCGTCGTCGAATGTCCACTATGGGCGTGCTGCAAATTTCCATCATGAATTATGCATGGCTTAGATTGGCGGCCCAGGCGTTTCTCTAACACATATACAAACTCCATGATCCCGCAAGATTCCCAATTCATTTTACACCGCGAGTATCCATAAACAAAAGATCACGATATCAACTCAAATAAGAAGTGCAATGTTGAAAGCTTGCCCCATGACGGCATGGTTGGGCTAGTCTCCAACTTACAACTTGCAAGCATAACAACTCAACATAAGAGACCACAATGTCAAATTTTTAAGAACGAGAAAAATAAAGTGTGCCTTCCGGTTCGTGAGAGCTTTACTGACCAATTTTTGCATAACACTGGTAAGAGTTTAATTTGAAGAGTAGATAAAAGCAAGTCAAATGTACTTTGGAATAGCAAATTGCTAATAGGTATGCATGGTGGACGCTTTGGAAAACTTGGTTTTTAGGAGTTGGATGCACGAGTAGAGCTCATACTCAGTACAAGGCGAGGGCTAGCAAAAGACTGGGAGCGACCAACTAAGAGAACAATAACGGCCATAATCATGCAAAGCGACAAAGTGACATTAAAAGAAGCATAAGATGGCATCAAAGGTCAAAAACTAAATGATCATAGAGGCTATTGGCGACTTTGTGAGAGTCTAACATGTGTGAGCATGCGCCAAGTCAACCCAAATAAAGCATCAAGGAGAAAACCAAAATAATGCTTCCAAACGATAAAAACAACGCATAATTTTTTCAAAAGGCTCATTAAGCAATCTCAGTTATTTGAGACAAGTCATGCTACAGCAAAACTACTAAGCATACTATCAAAAAGATATCAAGCACGACATGAAAAAGCCTAAGCTGCAGTCTACACAAGCTCCTTCTTGTACCACTTTTTTGCATAAAGCTTTTTCTCTTTTCCAACACCATTCGAACCTTTTTGAGGAAACCTAACATATACTATAGGTCCAAATACACCTTGATGCATAGATAAATAAACAAGATCTGAACAAAAATCAAGGCGAAAAATGCAAGCTAAACGTAGTAGCTGAAAAAGAGAACACTCATTGAACGATAAGAGTGAAAACTAGAGTGTTCTTGGCAAATGAAAAGCGAGTTCATCTCCCTCCAAAACAACATGATGTGATCAAACCATTTATTGCAGCAAGCAAAACGAAAGAAAACTGAAAGCAAAAATAACTGACGCTCCAAGAAAAACGCATAATGCATGAAGCAATAAAAATATAGTGTCTTAAAAGGTGACCTGATTTTTGCCGATGAAGAAGGGGTGCCTCGGGGGCATCCCCAAGCTTTGACGCTTGTACTTCTTGGATATTTCTTAGGGTAATGCATGGGCATCCCCAAGCTTGAGCTTTTGTCCATTCTTCATCTCATCTCATCATTCTCCAATCCCTACACTTGAAAACTTCCTTCATACAAAACTAAACACAAATCTATTAGCAACATTAGTGTAAGCATAGTAATGAATCAACCCTTTTTGCTTCAGGTTTCAACCTAAAACCACCACATATAAAGCATATACTACTGTAGCAACTTCCCCAAAAGTTCCGTGATAAAAAAAACTAAAAAAGAAAGCAATAAAGCGGTAAACACAAATATTGGCAGAAATCTGTCAAAACAGAACAGCTGACAAAGGTCGAATTTTTGAGGGGTTTTCTGTTGCTCAACTCAAAAAGTGTTCAACTAATGAAAGTTTGGATATAACCTGGGGCATATGTACAAGAAATTGCAGGTCCAAAAGATATACAGAGAATTTTCATGAATTTTTATGGTGCAGCACCGAAAACTGTTTCAGGACAACAACATCCCAAAATCTTACCTCACTCAAATTAGAGGCTTCTCTTGGCACAACGACGAAATAAAAAGGATAATGAGCGGTTATTACAGTAGTAATAACTTACAAGACTCAAATAAAAGAAAAAGTACTGAAAATAAATAATGGGTTATCTCCCAAGAGTGCTTTTCTTTAACGCCTTTGAGCTAGGCGCAGTAATTTGCAAAGATGCTCATGTGGGCGCCATATAAGAGCTTGAGGCAAAGGCGCCATATAGGAACTTAAAGCAATAGAGAGCATCAAAAAGAAAATGAAAAAGACATTTGAATCTAAACCACTTCCTATGAAAAATAGTCTTGTAAAGAGACAAGTCATGAAAGCGCAAAGCAAAAAGCATAGGAAGGCAAAACAAGTACAACTTCAAGAATTGCAGCATAAAGAGGGGAAACTCAATATTGTTGAGATCCATCAAACCATGTTTCCCTCTCTCATAGTAACTTTCAGTAGCATCATGAATAGAACTAACAATATAACTATCACATAAAGCATCCCTATCATGAGCCACATGCATAAAAGGATTAATACTCCCCACATGAACAATAGTAGTAGGAGCAGATTCAATAGAATAATTATTCTCATCACCATAATCATCAAAAACAGGAGGCATATTGTAATCATAACTATTTTTCTCCTCAACAGTAGGTGAACTGAAAATATTATACCCATCATTATAACCATCATAAACTAGAGGTTTAGTATCATCACAAGCTAGAGAGCAGCTATTTCGCAAAGCATATTCATCAAACATATCATCATAAGAAGGAACATGGATAATACTAATGGTACAACAATTATTAACCTTAGAATTGGTACCAAAAAGATTTCCAATATCAAAAGTAGAGTGCTTTTCCCAATCATGATCACTAACATAGGTAACAGGCATGAGAACGTCATCCCAATCAGAATTATCATAATCTATAGCAGGATCATAACGCTTAGGGGAAGATACCGTGTCCTCTCGCCTTTTACTCCTCTTCTTCTTCATCATACTCTTCTTACTCTCTCCTTTAGGAGGAAGAGACTTCAAGGGCATCTTCTCCACATAATCTGGTTTGCTGACAGAAACAACAGAAGAAACTTTGGAGGATTCCTCCTCTCTATTAATAAGGTAAAAACATCTATCAGTCGTGTCATAGCTTGGAAAAATATCAAGTTTTATAAGATTTTGTATGTAAGTATTTGCAAGGCAATCTTTAGCACAATAGAGACGACAACCACGAAGGGTGCTATTAATATCAACATCATTCATATCTATCAAAGCAATCTTTCTAGATATCTCTTCACACGCCAAGAACAAAGTGAGCTCATCATGCTGATTGTGAGTAATCTTGTCATCACAATACAAACTTAAGGTACTAGAAGAGTAACTATTAGGGCTTGGGCATTGGAAATTAAAATGACCTATGTCATCGCAATGTTTTCAAAGAAAAGGATAAAGCTTACAAACCTTTTTACCGATCTCGCCTATATCCTTGTACCACATTCGGGTTTCTTCATTTGCATGGTGGACATAATAATCTTCCTTGTTGTAACTCTGCTCACAAGGTCTATGTACTCCATAAAAATTAACATGCTTATAAGAAATAGGACTTTTAGAAGTTTGAGCATGTTTATTGCATTCATCAATAACAATATCACTTTCTATGCAAGTGTCCTTAAAAGGTTCATGATACACATCCCCATTTCCTTTAGGAACATTCATATGGGAAGCAAAGGATTTAAAGCAATCAACCATAATTTGAGGATCAAGACCATATTTAGCACTAAGCTCTTGAAAATTAGCAGTTTCAGCGAAAGACTTAATGCAATCAAACTCGTAATTCATACCTGATCCTTTACCTTTGTCGCTATCCCAACCTTCAATATTGTTTTGAATTGTTTCAAGCAGACCCCACTTGGTGTCGATATCCTTGCTTGTGAAAGACCCATCAAAGCATGCATCTAGATAATCCTTGTAATATCCTAAAAGCCTTGCATAAAAATTATTAATAACAATATTACGAGGAAGATCATGAATAGGACATTTGTGCATTAGTAACTTCAATCTTCCCCACGCTTGGGCAATGCTTTCTCCCTCATGAGGCCAAAAGTTATATATCTGATTATGATCTTTATGAATTTCACTTGGAGGATAAAACTTGGAATAAAAGAGAGGTACAATCTCCTCCCATACAATAGATGGACCATCTTGGAGCAGTCGATACCACTCCTCAGCTCTGCCTTTCAATGATAAAGAGAATAGCTTCTTCTTGACCTGGCTTGGTGAAATACCTGTACACCTGAATAACTCGCATAATTCATGTATAAATAGTAAGTGATCTCCCGGATGGATAGTTCCATCTCCTGAATAGCAGTTATCCATAACACGCCCAACAATTTTCGTAGGTATTTCAAAAAGATGAGGAGCACAAGCATCATTAGA
Organism: Dactylis glomerata; assembly: GCA_007115705.1. NCBI lineage: Eukaryota > Viridiplantae > Streptophyta > Magnoliopsida > Poales > Poaceae > Dactylis > Dactylis glomerata. The sequence goes on along the minus strand of QXEO01000454.1, from coordinate 3,105,586 downwards.
AACATCACATATGGGAGATAAAATATCATCAGAGAAAACTTTCTCCACTAAAGCTGGGGAACTAAAAATATCATGCTTAACAAAACCAGCTTCCTCAAGCTTAGACTTTTCCATAGCATTAGCAATAACGGGATTCAAAGCATTCGTACTAATAACATTGCTATGCAAAATAAGCTCCAAAGGTTTTTCAATTTTCTCATCAAATCTAAACTCAGGAAAAAGACTAAAGAACTCTTTGTTTTCCATTAAGCCTAACTAGTGAAAATAAAAACAAGAAACAAAAAGATATAATTGCAGAATCTAAAGGAAATAACTCCGAGCACTCACACAGGAGGATGCGAGTACCTTTTACCTTACCTCCCCGGCAACGGCGCCAGAAAAGAGCTTGATATCTACGTACGCGTCTGTTCTTGTAGACAGTGTTGGGCCTCCAAGTGTAGAGGTTTGTAGAACAGCAGCAAGTTTCCCTTAAGTGGATCACCTAAGGTTTATCGAACTTAGGGAGGAAGAGGTCAAAGCTATCCCTCTCAAACAACCCTGCAATTACGATACAGAAAGTCTCTTGTGTCCCCAACACACCCAATACACTTGTCAGATGTATAGGTGCACTAGTTCGGCGAAGAGATAGTGAAATACAAGCAGTAGTGATGATTATAAGTAGTAAATGTAATCTGAAAGAAATATCGCTGCAAGCAAACATGTAACAAAACTGAAAGGAAATGGTGTGCAAAGCTTGGAAACAAGGCCTAGGGATCATACTTTCACTAGTGGACACACTCTCAACAAATATAACATAATTGAACCAATAGATACTATCATCAATATGCAACTCAAAACAATTCTCCAATGGAAAACAAACACTAATCATGCGTAGGGCTACGAAGCACTCCTCAAAGTCCGTATGTACCCAAACTAGATTGTCCCACACTATCACCGTGAACGCACTAGATGGTTCCAACAAACACCAACAATTCATAAAGACATTAACCAAAAAGATACACATGATGCACACACTAGTCACCTTTACACCATGATACGAGGTATCTCCGGAGAGTATAATAATAAAGCATAGGAGTAGCATAATATCTGAATAATAACATCTACCAATTCAACTAGATACAAAGCTCACGATCACATAAAGATCACATCATGGGAGAGAGAGATGAACCACATAGCTACTGGTAGAGCCCTCAGCCCCGGGAGAGAACTACTCCCTCCTCATCATAGGAGACAACAAGGTTGATGGAGACGGTGGAGACGGCGATGGAGACCGATGGAGATGGCTCCAGGGTCACTTCCCCGTCCCGGCAGGGTGCCGGAACAGAGACTTTTGTCCCCCGAAATTCGTCGGTGGTAGCGGCGGAGCTGCGGAACTCTTTCTGGAAAATTGCCGATTCCCTTAGGGTTTTCCGTCCCGAGGCTTTATATAGGCGAAGGGGCGTCGTCAGGGGGCTGCCAGGGGCTCCTCACACATAGGGGGCGCAGCCAGGGGCTGGGCCACGCTGCCTTGGTGTGAGGCTGGCCCCTGGCCCCCCTCCGGCCCTCTTTCGGTCCTCGTCCTTCGTCCGGGAAAAATAGGAGTTCTGGAACTTGTTTCGTCCAATTCCGAGAATATTTCCTATGTAGCATTTCTGAAACACAAAAACAGCAGAAAACAGGGAACTAGCACTGTGGCATCTTGTCAATAGGTTAGTTCCAGAAATCGCATAAAAACGCCACGAAGTGTAACGAAACACAAGGCAAATGGTGTAAAAACAAGCATGGAGCATCAAAAATTATAGATACGTTTGAGACGTATCAATACTTGGTGAATGATTTTTTGTTTGAAGTTTCAAATGGGATCCAGGACATCACAAGAGGTTCCAGAATGGTTCAGAGAATAAGATTCATATAAGGAAAGTCTTTTTTAGGGTTTTGGTAAAGTTCTAGACTTTTTCGGTATTGTATTGGTAAGCTTTTAGAAGGTTCTGGAGTGGGGCTCACTTGAATGGGTGGGACCACAGGGGCCCATGATGGCCCATGTGGCTAGCCTAGGTGGTCCCATGCGGATAGGTGAAGAGATAAGATCAAATCTTGTTTAAATTAAAGAGATAAGATCCCTGCCATTTAAACAAAGAGATAAGGAGTAGGAGGCAAGTCTTCTCCCTGGCCCACCTAAGGCACCAGCCCTAGATTGCAGAGGGGGCAGCCCTGGCCGGCCACCCCTCTATATAAAGAGGGACAGGGGTGCCGGCATCCTTCACCCTAACCCTAGCCGCCACCCCTCTCTGATGCCTTCTCTCTCTCGAATATCCCGCGTAGGTGAAGCCGAGCCCGCAGAAACTCTTCACCATAAGCACAACACTGTTGTGGTGCTGATCCTATCTACCACTCCACCATATCTCACTGGACCAAGGAGGAGTCGTTGGTGTGCTGCACGTGTGCAATTCTCAGAGGTGCCATTCCTTGGGGCGCTCAAATCAGACCGCGAGGAGGAGATGCTAGTACGACTATGAATAAGACCAATCCATGCGATATCTTCAAGGGTATGAAGATCTCATCTCCCCCTCTTTGTTTCTCATCTCATAGATTAGATTATGGCATTTGTTTGCTTCTGTATGAATTTTTTGTTTTCTATGCTGCGAACCCTTCACTTCTATGATCTATTTGTTTTGAATTAGAGGTGGTATTGAGTGAAAGAAATAATGTAATAACATACGATCATGTAGTGTAGATATTATAAGTACATGATGCATCATCTTGGATTATTAGATACGTGCATTGCACGTGCACACTAACTAGTGTTAAGAGTGTGTGATAGTCATTAGAATCTCTATATTAATCAGCATTACATTAAAAAAATAGTGTCAAAAACTCAAAATGCATGCATTTACAACAAGACATATATGCCATTGACAAATGGAGCGACAAACTTCCTCTAAGCATGTCACCATGTTGCGGCCGTTTCTTTTTTGATGACTGACACTGTAAGTAGGTCACACCAGAACCAACTGCAGATTCTCTATAGGCCTTCCCAAACAAATGGATGATGATGAAGTGCACAATTTGTTTCATTGTCGACAATAGGCCAGGGCACTAATACGTCTCAAACGTATCTATAATTTTTGATGCTCCATGCTTGTTTATACATCATTTGCTTTATGTTTTGTGTACACTTCATGGCATTTTTATGCATTTTCCAGAACTAACCTATTAACAAGATGCCACAGTACCAGTTCCTGTTTTCTGCTGTTTTTGTATTTCAGGAAAGTTACACAGGAAATATTCTCAGAATTGGACGAAACAAATGTTGAAGTTCCTAATTACCTGACATGAAGACGGAGTCCAAAGGAGAGTCGGAGACGGACCACGGGGCAGCCACACCAGGTGGTGGCGCGGGCCACCCCTAGGCCGCGCCACCAGGTGGTGTGACCGCCTGGTCCACCTCCTGACATCGCCCTTCCACCTATTTATTCCCTCCGTCGAGAAAACCCTAAGGCCCGAACACTTTTCTAGAAAACATACTGTAAGCCGCCGCCGTCGTTGACGCGAGATCGGGACGGTTCAGAAGCTCTTCCTGGCACCTTGTCGGAGAGGGGAATCACCACCGGAGGCCTTCTTCATCACCATGCCTGCCTCCGGAGTAATGCGTGAGTAGTCTACCTTGGACTATGGTTCCATAGCAGTAGCTAGATGGATGTATATTCTCCTCCATGTGCTTCATGTTTAGATCTTGTGAGCTATCTATCATGATCAAGATCATCGTTATGTAATTCTACATGTTGTGTTTGTTGGGATCCTATGAATATTGAATACTATGTCACGTTGATTTATTGATTTATCATCTCTATATTGTTTATGATCTTGCATGCTCTCCGTTGCTATTAGACATCTTGGCCGAGTAGATGCTAGTAACTCCAAGAGGAAGTATTTATGCTCGATAGTGGGTTCATGCCTCTAGTAATCTGGGAGAGCGACAATAACTTCTAAGGATGTGCTGTTGCTACTAGGGAGAAAACAACAATCTTGTGTTCAAGGACATTTCTATTGTTTACATTACACACTTTGCTTAAGGCGATAATCTGTTGCTTGCAACTTAATACCCAACGGTTGCTCGGATGACATCAATCAGGTGGATTATTAGTCATATATGCAGTTGGATTACGGTCTATGCATTATATTGTAATGCCCAAGTGAATCTCATAGTGATCTTCATGACATGTACATGCATTGCTATGCATTCTTTATTCTGTCAATTGCCCAACTGTAATTTGTTTACCCAGCATGTTATTTATCTTTATGGAGAGACACCTCTAGTGAACTGTGGACCCCGGTCCATTCTTTTACATATATATTACCATTTACTTTCTACAAGCATTATTTACTTTCTTGCAAACAAACATTTATTACCACACGATACGTTTAATCCTTTGTTTACAACAAACCAGTGAGATTGACAACCTCACTGTAAGTTGGGGCAAAGTACTTTGGTTGTGTTGTATGCAGGTTCCACGTTGTTGCTGACGCCGGTAGTGCGCCCTACCAAAAGCCAGCTAGCATCAACCTTCAGAAGTGGTTTCTTTCTCCTACTGGTCGATTAAACCTTGGTTTTACAATCGAGGGAAACTTGCCATTGTGCTCATCATACATTTCTCTTGGGTTTTCCAACTGGGCGGCTAGCATCGTATTCAGATGTACAAACGATATGTATGATATATTATTAGCATAGATAGTTTGCATCGAGTGGTTAATTTGATCTATTATTTCTAAGAAGTCAGATCATGCAGTATCGATTTGGTTCAGTGCTTGTGTTGCGCAGCTTATATAGTTCCTACACATGATGTGTATTATATATTATTAGCTACTTTCTTACTCGGCTTCCTGATCAATAGAAAAAGAGTTCTTGTCCACAAGTTGATGGCTTTAGAGTGATATGGAAATTACATGGAACCTCTCTTTCAATAAGTATTCTAGCACCAACTATGCACCTCCCTATGGATTGAGCATGCATAGATGGTTTTGCATCGAGTGGTTAATTTGATCTATCATTTTTGAGAAGTCAACAGATCATGCGCTATCAATTTGGGTGAATGCTTGTGTTGCGCGGCGTACATAGTTCCTGTTTGGCATCTATAGCTCCACAATGTTTGAACGTGGTAAACAAAAAACATCTATAGATCCTACCATCCTGAGCTCTAGTGATCTCCTTTTTAATCTAGAAAATTCTTTTTTTAGTTCTAAAAAATTCAAAAAAGGCATACAAGTACTTGTACATGTCTTACGACTAAATTTGCACCAAAATATATATGTAACATGGGCATGTATCAGTTGATTTATATTTAACTAAATCTCAGTCACGTAATGTTATCCAAGTAGGTTATAACTTATGTGCAACTCATAGGTATTACGAATCTCGAAGCAATTTCAACGGTCTAGATATCTTTTTCTCATTTACATCCTATGTGTAACTAGAAATATCTCAGTTACAACAAATATGAAATATGCCACAACTCATTTGCAACTGGAGAATCAACTTACAATTAGAAAGGTCTCACTTACAACACACTTGTATGTGTCATATTAACATGAAACGTGAGACAAATCTAATGGCTAAGCAGGAGACTGAGATTTAGTTAAATTTTACACGCCCGAGTGGTAGAAAAACCTGTGTTATATTTACATCAAAAGACAAATGTTAGAAGGATAAAAAGTTCCTTTTTGCCTTTTAGAGCCACAACTTTCATATTTTTATGTAGCATACCATATAATAAGTACTCCCTCCGATCGGAAATAAGTGTCGGCAATTTTGTACTAGCTTAGTACAAAGTTTGTACTATGTCCCCAACAGTTATTTCCGATCGGAGGGAGTATTATTTAGCAAAACTCTGCATATATTATGTATCCATGTATTTTATCTTAAAATTAATAATTCTATTTTTTGTTTGTAAACACTAAGCTCATGGGAGCTAAAACACCTTTCCCATAAACGGAAATCAGCAGTGAGCTCCTCTATCTCTCTCTATGGTGACTGCTATAGAATTGCTAATTAATTTTCCACATTGTAACTCAACTGCATAAATCACAATGCAAATCTCATGGTTTAAGACTCGTTTGGGAACTAAGTTAGTAAAACCGTTTCTTTTAGGGAATCATACAGTTGTAGCACTGATTTAGCCAAAGAAAGAGCTATGCTTATGGTCATCCTAAAAAAAACTTTTTTTTGACAATTTCTTAAAAAAAAAATTTATGTGAGCTCATCTCCGTCCTTGTAGGCCTTGCATCTTGCGGCCGCATAATAACAGCCCACAAAGAACCCATGAAACAAAGCCCTAGCCCATTGGTCTGGCCAGAATCCACCGTGGGCCAGGACGCCTGCCTTAGCCCTTGAACCGTTTGACGCGCGCCGCCGTCCCGCCGCCGCCACCGCCGCCGCCAGAATTCCCGAAACCAGCGGCGCAACCTGAGATGGAGCGGTCGGTGCGGGAGCTGTGGGCGGAGTCGCGCGAGCTGCTGGGCCTCCACTCCGAGGACGTGCCGCGCGCCGACCTGCCCCTGACTCCGCTCGCCTTTCTCCGCGACCACGTCTCGCCCGGCCGCCCGCTCCTCATCTCCGCCGCCGCCACCCGCCACTGGCCCGCCGCCTCCTTCTGGCCCACCGAATCCTACCTCTCCGACGCGCTTCACTCGACCGACGTCTCCGTCCACCTCACCCCCAGCGGCCGCGCCGACGCCCTCGCCCCGCACCCTCGCCGCCCCGGCGCCAGGTGCTTCGCGTCCGCGCATGTCCGCCGGGTCGACTTCCCCTCCGCCGTGCGTCTAATCAGGGGCTCCGACCCGGCAGCCGGCCTGGTGGCCTACGCGCAGCAGCAGGACGACTGCCTCCGCGGGGAGTACGCGGCGGTGGCCGGCGACGTGGACGCGCACGTGCCCTGGGCAAGCGAGGCGCTCGGCTGCCTCCCCGAGGCCGTCAACCTCTGGATCGGCGACTCCTGCTCGGTCACCTCCTTCCACAAGGACCACTACGACAACATCTACGTCGTCCTCTCCGGCGAGAAGCATTTCCTCCTCCTGCCCCCCACCGAGCACCACCGCCTCTACATCCGCGATTACCCCGCCGCGCGCTACGTCGCCGACCAGGAAGGAGAGGAGGCGCCGAGGCTTAAGCTGGAGATGGAAGAACCCGCGAGAGTCGTGCCGTGGAGCAGCGTCGACCCGTACCCGGCGTCGCCGGAGGAGATGGCGGCGCAGGTCTCATCCTTCCCGCTCTACTTCAAGGGACCCAGGCCGATTCGGTGCACCGTCCGCGCCGGCGAGATGCTCTACTTGCCGAGCATGTGGTTTCACCATGTCAGCCAGAGCCCCGGGCCTAACGGGCTCACCATTGCCGTGAACTACTGGTATGACATGCAGTTTGACATCAAGTATGCCTACTTTAACTTCATGAGGTCACTGGAGATCAAAGATTCTCCGTCAGACAACAATGGTGATGCTTTCGAAGGCGAGCTCGAGGAGAAGAACGATATTGTGTGACCCTATTTGTGTTTCGAACAATGCCGCAGGGGCAGTATTAGCAGTATATGGCACGGTTCTTGTGGCCATTATCTGGCAATTATGCAAGGTTCCGAAGTAGTTATCCAGAGCAGGAATCTTGATTACTGGCGGTGTATGTTGTACCTACACTTACTGGTGCCAAATTGCCCGTCAGTCTTTGGTCTATTAGCAAGAGAACATTCTGAAGGATGTTAAGCTTTATGCAGCAAGGGCAGCATGGTTTCTTTTCTTGACTGATGGCTTACCATATGGCAGTTCTAGAAACGCCATCTTGTGTAAATTCTGCACGAGACACTTCAGCACCAGATCTATGAGATGGAGGACATACAATAAGTCGAGGAGGTATTGTAACACAACTCTATTGCCTTCCCTTCGTGCCAACATGAACTGTTAAATTGAAATGTACGCTTTCGATTCAATTTGTGTTAATTTGAAGCTTCTTGGTCACAGTTCCAAAATTAATTTGAACGTATTTTCTCTAATATTTTCGTTGTCATAGCAAAATCTGAGTCTTGGCAACTGAACAAAACACCCAAATTCTAAAACTGCTAGCTGATATTTGTCATGTAGGCATTCAGAAGCATGGATTCAAAACATTCCCATCTATATATCTAGCTTGTGATTTTGCAAATTCAACTGACAATGTAGCTTCTTCAATTTCACTTATTAAGTACGAATAATTAGCAGTGGTGTTGGTATTTTAGTAAACAACAAGATTAGCAATACAAAATTGTGAACTGTAGACATGTCACTTTTCAGAAGTTGCACAGTTCCTCAAGTTGCTTTCGACAGCTCCCGGTCCACAGCCACCTTCAGAAAGCTGCCTTCCTCGACCACCATCTGCACCGGCAGGAACCCGAGCCCATTAGCCACAGCAAGCATCACCTCCTTCATCTCAGCACGGAACTCCTCCAGGTCCACCGTGCCGTTGCCGTCCCGGTCGAACCTTGCAAACAGGCCATGGTGAAGCTCCACGAGCTCATCATGGCTCATGGCAGACTCATCAACACCAAAGTGCGTCTCAAGAACTCTGAGGCTCATGAGCTCCTGGGCCATCTCCGAGTACGAGAGCAGGCCATCATGGTTGGTGTCGAGGGCCGCAAAACGGCCGTCCACGGATGAATTGAAGGCGCCTTCGTCCTCGACAAAGCTCTGGATGGTCTTGCCATCAAGTATTTCTACACTCATGTTGAGGATGTGGGTGTAGGAGAGCTGTTTTCTGGTTAGGCTATGATGGAATATGAAGCTGGTGTCTGCTGTTTAAATAGGCTAGTTAGCTGGTGCCTGGTGGGCTCTCATATGTGCTCTAATGCTATGGATATTTCAGTGGTATGTTGCCGACTGCAAACTGGCTTCGGCCTGGTCAGAAGCAGCCTGTGGTTTTTGTCATTTCAGTGCTATATTACCAACTGCTATAACTAGCATCGGTTGCGAGAGAGAAGCAGCCTCTGTTTTTTATAGCCTGTTGTATGCTATGGGCATGGGTTGCTTTTGAAGCTACACGTTGTTATGATATTTAATTTGTTTCAAGCTGTCTTCTGCAGTTTGGTTTTCCACTGGCATAATCTGAGAAGAAAAGTCTCTGCTCCACCCGGTTTTGGCATGATCGTTCACGGTTTTTTGGACATGTTTCACACGAACTTTGTCTGCAGGCTTTTAGGCTTTGGCCTTGGGTGCCTTTCTGTTCTTCTCGGCGCCGCCACCACGATTCTCTCCTCTTCCCACCGTGCCTCACCTATCTCTCAGTCGCGCTGCTCCCATGCCGGTACCGGCGCCTCCACCTGCATCAATCTGGCTGTTCACCGGCTCGCATGCCGCTCCGGCAGGGAGAATTGTCTTCGGGGATCCCTGACAGCCGGTGGCCGGCGAACTATTGTCGACGGCGGCTTGGCTGGGTCGAGGCAGCAGGCCATGTCAGGTGGGTTGGAGGCGATTTATCTTGGAGCGCTGGTCGTGAACAACATTTTCGTTTGATCCTCTTGCCATTGCGCTACTAGGAAGTGATTCACAATGGGTTATCCGACGATTATGGCATGCTATCAGCGTTGAGGTAATCAGAATATTGACATGCTTTATCATCGTGGGCTCGTGGCATCATCTCATGGTTCTGACATTGGGCTCGTCGGCACGAAGGCGCAAAAGTTCTCGTCATGAAATCCTTTTAGTGCAGCGACCCGGCCGGTGGAACAACCTAATGGTGTGTTGTCCAGGGCTCCATGTTGCACGGAAGCACATAGGAAGGTAACTTACAAGGAAGCTAGCAGCATAAGAATCGAAGCAAAACATGATTAGCACAGACATACAAGCATGGAAAGAAGCAAATTGTCTGCTAGACGGGAGCAAATTTTATTTTTGTTGGAAGCTATATAGTCTCTGTTTCATTAGAATCACTAACATATAATTATTCTTGATGGAAAAAATATTTATGTTATTGGAAGCATTTCTATAATCAATGTAAACAATTATTCACCTTGAAACATTTCTCTTATTGATGCAAATAAATCCCTATATTGTTAGAGGGCATTTCTCTAGACTGTGGGAGCAATACTTTGTGTCAATATAATTCAAACCATTTAGACAAATATTTCTATTAAACTGTAGCAAATTTCCATCTCCACGGGTGCATATTCTTTTGTCAAATAGAACTTAATCTTTCTACAAAAATGAAATTAAACATTACAAATATATTTCTTCCATAGGACGAAAATCTAATTTCACCCAAAGCAAATTTGTATAGCAACGAAAACAAGTAAACTATAGTTATTAATATGCTCAAAATCTAGAGAGCATGATGCTCGTGGCCACGTTTTGGTTAACTGGAAGACCGTCTGCTGCCCAAAGAGCCTAGGTGGGCTTGATTAGGCCTTTCTGTTTTACCTTTTTGGTGGTTTTGGCATGTTACCACCATAATTGAAATATGCCACTCTTGTACAGTTTGTTTTTCTCCTCTTCTATATAAATAGGCAGTGCTTCTGCCGGTTGCTCCAATTTCTTTTCCAGAGAATTTGATTCCTAGATATCAGGAATGAATAATTCTAAATGTGAACGGTTTTGGGAATGTTTGTAATTAGATGGGTGTGGCTCTGGATAACAGAAGGGTAGGTACGTTCTACTCCTTCCATACCGGAATACATGGCAATTATGCATTTCGAGATAAATTTTGACCTTTAATTTTGGTCAAGAAAATATAAGATATATGATATAAAAATTATACCATTGGATTCATATTCAAAAGAACTTTCCAATGGTATAATTTTTATATCAAATATCTCATATTTTTTAACTAAAATTAATGATCAAAGTTTGTATTAAAATACATAATTGCGCAATAATCCGGTATGTAGGGAGTATCAATTGCAGATGTTGTACAAACCATTAAATTGACTCCAAAATTGCGGGATTATGCGTGATCTTTGGAAGGAGTTATTAGGAAGCAAATCAAGGAAATTAACTACTACCAGGCTGGTGCATGCTCTCATGCCATCGATCTGACACTGCAGGTAGTCCACATCGTCAGGGTGGATAGGAGTCCGATGAAAATAAGACTAGCTATTCATATTGGGATAGCTTCATATTCACTTTAATACTAGTGAACTTTACTTCAAGTTGTTGGTAGCATATGGTTACATTAACGATTAAATTGCGCTTGGTCAAGGAATGTTCTCTTACTCGGCAGCAACCGCTATGCGTATCTCTTGGACTCATGTCATAGACAATTTGTACAAATCTTGATTTTTTCAATAAGGTATACCAAATTCCCTAAATAATACAATTCTTATTTGGTAACACTCTAAAACACTGAGCTTAGTCCATACTTTACTAGAAAACTCTACAGATATTTAATAGATAATGAACTACTCCCTCCAATCTGTATTACTTATCGCTAGTATGGATGTATCCAGACATATTGTCTAGATACATCCATATTAGCGACAAGTAATATGGGCCAGGAGGAATGTTGTAGTATTTACCACCACAAGTATAAATCCTATCTGACGTGCTCATGATGGAAGCAAGGCAAATCTACTTTTGACAAAACTTTCCTCGTAACAAGGATACTTTAATAATGTGATCAAGAAACAATGTGATCAAAAAAACAAATGTGTAATTTGTTGTTTTTAACAAATGGGATAATGTATTGTCTTGGATAGATGATAAAAGGGAATTTATTTTGAACAAACTAAATGTTATTACAGAGTTGGAGAGCAATACTTATCTCTATCTCTACTACTTATAAAGACACAAACTTGTTGGGACACATTTAATCTCAGACGTTAAATTGCCTCCAACCAACAGTCCGGATTGTCCCAATGTTGAGCACCTCAACATGTTGAGTTACCGCATGCAATTAGAAGGATCTCCACTAATCGCTCCCTATTACAGGTAAACATGCCGAGTTCGCTGTACGTACGGCTTATCATGCGGAATGGGAAAGTCGTTTCGGTCCAAGAGTTCATGGAGGATCTGCGCCTAGTGCAATGAATCCACACCCGATGTGGGATAAAATATGGAAATTGAAATGTCCATCTAAAGTCAAGATTTTCCTTTGGCGTTTGATGCAAGAAACAATTCCTTGTCGAGCTGTTCTTGCTAACAGACATGTAAAAGTAAGTGCACAATGTCCATTGTGTGTGATTGATGTAGAAGATACAAAGCACATGCTCTTTAATTGTGGACGAGCAAAGGAGATTTGGAGAAGATTGGGACTAAAGGATTTGATCATGCAGGCAACCACAAATAACCGCTCGGGTCAAGAAGCATTGGAATATCTCTTATGCGAAAACCATGATACACCAACTGTTCTAGGGCAATCAAAAATTCCTGAGATGGTGGCAATCACTAGTTGGTACTTATGGTGGGAAAGAAGGCAAATAACACATGATGAGAAGGTGAAGGAACCAGCGCAATCGGCCATCGCTATTGGGGCGTTGTATTCAAATTATACGGCAGCCGACTCAGCAAGACCAAAATTACGGAAAGCTGGCTGGGCAAAACCGCTGAATGATTTTGTCAAACTGAATGTGGATGCCTCTTTTGATGCTGATGATTTACGTGGTGCTACGGGTGCCGTCCTTCGTGATTCTAATGGATTATTTATTGCAGCGAGCACCAGTAAGCTGGAGTCAGTTCATGATGTTCTATTGGCAGAAATACATGCTCTTAAGCAGGGGTTAATTCTGGCACAAATAATAGGTTGCAACAGAATTATTTGTTGTTCAAATAATATGGATGTTATTCAAGCAATGAAGGAGGGAGGCTACTCAAACTATGTCGCAGCGGCTATATTGGATGATTGTTATCATCTGGCGACAGAGTTTGTCAAGATTGAATTTGAACACAATTTCCGTGAAGAAAATATGGTTGCACATGAGTTAGCAAAGTCAGTCCGTAGAGAAGATCAGCATATCTGGCTTGATGAACCACCAAATTTTATTATACCTCTTTTGGTAAATGATGTAACACTTGTGTTGGATGAATAAAGAGGTATGATTATGTCAAAAAAAAAAACATGCCGAGTTCGCTGGCTGGGATCAGGAGTCCATCATTCTCGCAGCGCTTGTTGTCGAGGACACCCCGATCTGCGAATCGCATCGCAAGAGGCAAATCTCCTCTGTCGGGGCAGCGCTGGATCTAATACCAGGTATCGAATTCGTGCCCCCAGTGATTCCTCGCCTTCTTTTCCTAGCTGGCTTCTTCTTGATCCATCCCTAATCTGCAAGAAGCGGACGTCGCGGAGGCAGTCATCGGACGAGATCCCAATCCCGCCGATGATGCTTGTGCTCGACGATGAAGACCCCACAATGGTCGGCCATACAATCGCGATTCATAATGGAAAGGAACATATACCTATTTACATAACAAATCCTATGGTAGGTCGCAAATTGGGGGAATTCGTGCCTACTCGGCATTTCACGAGTTATGAAAATTCAAGAAAGGATACTAAATCTCGTCGTTAACTGAATTCAGAATAGAAAGATTCAGAATAAACAAAGGATTCAAAATAAAGAAATACCCAATATCTTGTTCTAACAAGATATTGGGTATTTCTAGCTTTTCTTTCTTCAAAAATTCCTATATGTTAGCAGAAAAACCTTATCCATTAAGAGATGGAACTTCAAGAGCAGCTAGATCTAGAGGGAAGTTGTGAGCATTACGTTCGTGCATTACTTCAGGTCGGTGATTGCTTCCTCACGCCAGTCCTGCTTGTTTGAGAATTTTCGATACTGTGTCGTTAACTTTGAGAGTAAAGGAGGTTTGGGGGTGCAAAAGAAAGAGATAAAGGGGGATCAGAAGAAGGTTTCTGCGGTGGTGGAAAAGAAGACGTCCAGATCCGCCAAGAAGCTGTGGTGATGCCGTGTATGGATCGGCTAAGGGAGTCTTGCGATGTAAGGGCATCTCACAGATTGATTTATTTCAGTAGTCATTTGTACATGTGATAATCTCTGGGCCTGATTAGCCTTTGATGTTAATTACACAGATTTGTTTGATCTGTTGTAAGCCGAGCACCACGCCTTGTGGTCATAGACTCATAGGTAAACTTGCATTCATTTGTTATATGTAACTTGCTTATAACTGTGCAATACCAAGTGAAGTACTAATTTAGTTTGTCAAAATGACATCGATAGCAAGTAATTTAGTTTGTCAAAATGTCATATATTAAGGAACAGAGGTAATAGTTACATGTTAGCTGGAGCAAACAAGAGTTTTCCTACTTAACTTCATCGTTAGCAAATTTTTATCTCGCTAAATGCTTTACTCATCCATGGGCCTGTAATTTAGCACTGTTGCTCCTTTCACTAAACAGCTTTTGCATGCAATGCTTAAAACATGCCGCCTCTAAGTTATCGTCGTTTTGATCAGGTACTAATTGATGTTTTTTAATACATTCCTTATTCCTTATGGAAACATGCATATCTGGAAAAAAAATACCGCATCACTTCATAGCATCTTGTAGGTACCATATTATATACTGTATCTGATATTGTGAACGGCGTGAGTGAAGCGAAGCCAGAGGAGAGGGGCATGCCCTTATGTCGACCATGTTGACCAGTGCCAGTTCCTCATGACATTGCGAAGCCCAACCCCATCTCGCCTACTAAATATTAGGGGTCAAAAGAATTTTGATTTAACTATCTTAGAACGGAATAAAGCATACATAAATTGTCTATTTTGGTTACTTTACAGTATACTTCACCCACTGATATTCCACAATCTAGAATGGAAGAAAGCATACATTATTTTTTTGCTTGTGGTGCATTATTTACAAAGTCATTTTTGGCTTGTGCATTTTGTTTTATTAAAAAATTGGATTGTATAGATTTAGTTACTAGGGATTGCATTGGTGACTAAGATTTTGTATTTGTCTCTAATTCATAGAATCAACTACAATTCCTTGATACCTATTGTTTCCTATGGTATCGAAGAGGGAAAATTTCGGTCTCAAAGCGAGTTGTACGTCCCCAAATCAGCAGCTGCCGTAGCACCGACAAGAGCATTGGTACTACTGGAGCTTACTCCTTGAGCTTGTTGACATGAAGAGGAATGGGAGGAATAGTGTTCTTTTAAGATGGTAAGATAGATCTCGATATACATCGGTGCCGCAAAAGGTGTCCTAATTGCTAGCCATTTAGAATTACAAAGGATAGTTATATATCATGTTGGCTGATACTCATATGGAAGTATATTATTTTAAGATTTTTTTTGAAATGTTATGTGTCATTTTCATGGAGAGCAGAATTAATTAGTTGAGATGCGCGTGCTCGTGCAAGGCTACTAGTGGAATATAAGAAGTGAAAAATGTTGATCTTAGGAACCAAAAAAGCTATGTGAGTGTTTTACCATGACATATGTTTACATCATGTGAGCCATACAAATGATATGAGACAAGTGCCACGTCTTGAGCAACGACAGGATAACAAAACCAGGGAACTTAGATCTTTTCTCAGAAGTACTACAAAACTCCAAAAAATAAAAACTTAAATGGAAAATAACTTGTTAAGTTTTATTTATTTATTCTTTGCGTTATGATGTCTTAAAAATTATATAGTAGTACTATACTTATAATTTTTTGTATATTAAATACATGTTGACAATAAATCAATGAACGGGAAACTTAGACATGAGCCAACGATTTCCAAGCCATGCTTGGAGCAAGACAAGGCTCCGAGTGAGAATAAAAGACTGGCACTAAGCAGTTGATTACTACAAATAAAAACAACAGAATTAAGAGTGCTCATTGCAACTAATAATATAGATATTTGTTTCCAAAACAAAGTTAATAAAATAGAGAAACCTATGATCATTTTAACATGGAAGGATTGATCAACAACAAACAGAACAACACATGATCTTAGAGAAAAACAAATCAACAACATGAAACATGGACGACAACATCAAACATGGATTTCCATATGCCTGCAACTGTGGCTCTTGGCATCATGGATACATTGCAAACGATAAGAGCCCATGTGCAATTTCTGGCGACAGTCAACCGCTATTTTGGTAGTGAACCAACAGGCCGCAACGGTTTCACCGGTTTCATGGACGTCGGTCGATGACAGCACGCCGAGGGGTAGACCTATGAGCATAGTTTAAAAAACCGGACCAGCGAGTGAACCGGTGAGGTGACTGGCTCACTGGTTCACTGGTTCGACCGGTGGCTCGGCTGGTTTAATAGCGACAAAAAACCACTAAATTGAATAAATAATTAAGTGAATTTTGAAAAGTTTGAGCATCGAATCTGTTTACTTTCATAGTATATCATAAACTAAGTGTATTAGAGGTGGTATTCGACCTTATGCGGCTATTTGGAGAAAGGTTCTAGGTTTTAGGATCACATTCTCGCGAAAATATATTATTTTTATGCAGTTTTTTTAGTTTTTTGTTAGTTGGACCAGTGACTCTTAAAAAACCGAAGAGGGCGTCGGTTTAGGTTTTTTTTAATTGAACCAGTGAACCGGTTTGGTTTTTAAAACTATGCCTATGAGCGATACAACGGTAGTGCGCGAGAACATTGATTCCTTCACGGCGCTAGCTAACTGCATACATGAGTACCATCTTGGTGAACTAGTCCATAAATACGGTAGATTTGGAAGAGAATAACCTGGTCGTTCGCGAATATTGCGACCGAGCGCTCCACTGCTCTCGTTCATCTTAAGTGTTTGTCAAGCCCTCCGCGAACCGGCTCATCCGTGCAAGTCGTCTGGATAAAAGTCGTAGGGAGGAGACAGCTTGATCAGCTTGATCCTTGGTTAAGTAAGTACTCGCTCGATCCACGATTGGTATGAGACCCTAACCACCTAACAATCTCAGAAATATCAGGGAGGTATCAATTGGTTTGATGCACTATGCGTTCATATTTTTTTTTTCGAACAATAGAAGTCGACGATTTTGGGGGCATTCAGTCAGAAGTGATTTGTTACGATTCTCTCTTTGATCTTGCAGACACTCGTTATTGATCCGGAGAAATTTACTTCATGGATTATAACTGACCGAGCTGTTCTCTAAAGATATAACACGAAATGAAAGAAAAAAATATAAACAGGCAGGGATCAAAACACGCAGAAGGATCACTACGGCAGCGAAGATCTACATCGACGGCAACCGTCGGTGTAGCGCCGTCGGCATAGATCCCATCGGCTCTTTCCCGGATAGCCGTCGGCGTACCTCGGTAAGGCGACGGCTTCGTGCGGCTGTCGGCGTGCCTCGGCTGTCGGCACAGCAGGAGTGACGACGGACAAAGAAACGGTCGTCTGCACAGCAGGAGTGACGGCAGACAAAGAAACGGCACAACACCGTGGAGTCCAAGAGCCCCCCTAGTAGACCCGTCGTGGGAGTTTCCCGCCCTGCGCCTGAGATTTTCGAGAGTATTATCGCATGTGTCTAAAGAGGATAACACCTCGGAGGTAGATGATGCCTCTCTAAGAACCCTAAAGCACGTAGCTACATATATTAGGGGAAAGTGATAGCTTTGGGGGGATTCCTACTCTTCTCAGGCTCCACGTACATCGAAACTCTAGCCAGGTGGGGGCGGCGCGGTCTACCCCTTTGACTTCCTCCAACGACGGTTGACCGGTGAACCTTTTTACTTTATTTTATTTGGTAAGGCAATAGGAGCACATAACAACACCGTGGAGGCCAAGAGCCCCCCTAGTAGACCCGTCATGGGAGTTTTCCGCCCTACGCCCGAGATTTTCGAGAGTGTTATCGCATGTGTCTAAAGAGGGTGACACCTTGGAGATAGATGTTGCCTCTCTAAGCACCCTAACACACGTAGCTACATATATTAGGGGAAAGTGATAGCTTTGGGGGCATTCCTACTCTTCTCAGGCTCCGCGTACATCGAAACTCTAGCCTGGTGGGCCCGCACGGTCTACCCCTTTGACTTCCCTCCAACGACGGTTGACCGGTGGACCTTTTTAGTTTATTTTGTTTGGTTAGGCAATAGGAGCATGGAACAACACCGTGGAGTCCAAGAGCCCCCCTAGTAGACCCGTCGTGGGAGTTTCCCGCCCTACGCCCGAGATTTTCGAGAGTGTTATCACATATGTGTGAAGAGGGTGACACCTCAGAGATAGATGTTGCCTCTGTAAGCACCCTAACACATGTAACTACATATATTAGGGGGGAAGTAATAGCTTTGGGGGATTTCAACATGGAACAACACCGTGGAGTCCAAGAGCATCATAGACCCGTGGTGCGAACTTCCTATCGGGTCATTTCATGCGATCCCATACATCATTTTCCGAAATCTTGAAACATCAAAATATCTATATTTTGTTATTTTATGATATATTTTAGTGGTGCATAAATTATCATGGAACTAAATGCGAGAAAAAAAATTCGGAAAAAATCTAAGCCGATGGCATTGCCGTCGGCATAGATTGGACCGATGGCCTCCATAACGCCGTTAGGCTTGTAGTTTACGGTCCCACCTTTGGTCCGACGGCTGTGCTATGTCGACGGCTTTGCTGTCAGCATACCTTCAGAGGCCGACGGTCAACCTACGCCGACGGCTTTGCCGTCGGCGTAGCTATCTAGGCCGGCGGCTTTTCTACGCCGACGGTCTTTTCTGCAGGATTCCTACCCAGCGAGCTACGCCGACGGCCCCGACAAAAAGCTGTTGGCATAACTCTAGGCCGTCGGCGTAGTGTGTTGTTCCCGTAGTGGATGTTCACTGCCCATTTTTATATTGCCATGCATGCATACATGAACTTGAGAGTTGAGACACTTGACTCTTGAGACAAAGACAACTTAACACAATAGTACGGACACGGCACGACGCTAAAATGATTTATTCAATTAACTGATCCATGCCGCCATTTCCAAATCGAAGACCATCGAATAGCAGTCGACGAAGAACACTGTTCAGAGGAACTTCTTCTTGGGCCTCAGCTGAAAATTGGTAGTTCATCAGATCAAAGCATCAGTAAACTTCCATCACAAGATCTTAGATTATGTTGCCGATCAATAGATAATCGAAAAATCATAAAGGCAGAATATTCTTTTAGTGGGAGGCGATATTCCCGTCGATAGCGAGATGTCTGTGGTGACTTCGTCAATTTCAATACTGATCCGCTGGCTCAGTCTTTTGAAGATGCTCATAGTCATAGAGGCAGGATATGCATGATGAGTATATGCGCATATGTGAGCGCTAGCGCTTGTACTTTGTTTCTCAAAAAAAATAATTTCAAACCTCATTGGTGTGGCCAGTGGCGGAAGCTAGGGGGACTAGCAGGGGCCTGCCCCCCCCCCCCCCCCCCCCATGGCAGTATGAAACATGAAGGAATTTTTATTTCAGCCTAATTTAATAATTTTTTTAGAGAAATTCAGATTAGTTGCCCCTCCTAACTCAAAATTATAAGGTTTGACCCCATCTAAACTTCAATCCGGCCTCTGCCCCTAGGTGTGGCCGCACTTCTTCTTGCGGCAGTTGCACCCTGGGGGGAAGCAACGAAAGTCAGTTAGTCAGGAGACAAAACAAAAACGAATCGTAGGTATGCATGGAAGCAGATGGAGATCTGAGCCCGATCTGGGCATGGAAAGTTATGCACGTACTTGCGGCAGACCATGCATCTTCTTCTCGCTGAACTTGAGAGCGAGCTGCAGGAGGTTTGGGCGGGATGCCTTGGGTACGGATTAAAATAACAATATCAACTTTACAGTACTTCATTATTCTTTGTGCTAGGTCAGACGATGCGTACATCATCTTGTCCCAATCATCCACATATCTTGCAGTATTTGAGGATATGTAAATAAAAATGAAACTTGCTCTTGATATTTCAGAGCCACTCTAATGGCGAACTTTACTTCATGTTATAGGTATCATGTGGCTACATTGACGGTCAAAACGTGATTCGTCAAGGAATGTTTACTTACATGGCAGTGGACGTTAAAATGTTCCCCTCTTGATTTTTTGTTCAGTAAGACATTCCAAATTTCACTAAATAAAAAAATCTTATTTGGGAAGACTCTAAAGCACTGAATTCAACATACTTTACTAGAAAACTCTAGAGATATTTAGTAGATAATGATTTACAATAATATTTACCACCACAAGTATAAATCCTATATGACTAATGGAAAATATACTCTTGATAGAACTTTACTCGTAACATGGATACTTTAGTAATGAGAGCAAATAAAAAATAGTGTAATTTTTGTGTTTTGAACTAATGGATAATGTATTATTGTGGATAGAGGATAAAAGAGGCAAAATTTTCAAACAAACCAAATGTTATTGCAGACCTAGAGAGCAATATTTAGGGAAATTAGTGCGAGAAAAATGGTGCTCTTAGATACCAAAAAAAGCTATGTCAGTGTTTTACCATGACATAATGCTATTTTCAAATCGTGCGAAACATAAAAATGATATGAGTGCTACATAACTCCAAAAGGTTAACGAGTTAAATGAAATATAACATGTTGAAGTTTGTTTATTTATTAATGCATTATGATGTCTTAAAAATTATATAGTACTCCCTCCGACCCATATTACTCTTCGCTAATACGGATGTATCTACCACTAAAATGTGTCTAGATACATATACATTAGCGAAGAGTATTATGGGTCGGAGGGAGTAGTATTATCCTTATGCTTTGTTGATACTAAAACACTAAGATGAAACTTAAATAGGAGTCACTTTTTATCCAAGTTTGGGACCGGGACAGGGCAACGATAGAGACAGATAATTGTAAGTTAGCATCAAATAGCTTCTCACTCTTCTTGAAAATTATGTAAAATATGAATTGAAAGATATTTATAATTTCTAATATTTCCATTTCCAAAATTATGAAGTGTAACATTTTAATTCTAGAAAATATAGCTAATTTGTAATATTGGTTACCTTTGTTGATTGATCATTTGATGCTCATTAGCTTTTGACTAAGACAAACATAATTTTGTTTCGTTTGCAAAAGTTCATATCATTTGTTGAAAATAAACATAAAGTACTTAAGTAAAGAGGTGTTTTATGGTACCCTCAAATGAATAATAACCCTCTATTTCCGTCCATCTAATGGTCCAAACGATTTTATACTTGTATCAAAAACATGACAAGTACTATTTATACTTGTCCTATTTTTGGCACCGCACCAGAAAAAGTTCTTGTACGGGCCCGGCCCAGTAGATAGCCCCCGGCCCAACATGTGTAGGAGGTGGACTGGCCTCCCTCCGCGACCTCTCTAACCCTCCCTCCGCGACCTCACGACTCCGCCACCGGTGCGCTCTGGCGATGCAGAAATCCAGCACCGCTCTAACCCTCCGTCGTCCCCTTCCCCAGCAGTAGATGTGCCCCGGTCGCGACGCCCTTGCCTTGCCGCAGTACCAAGATCCACGGCGCCGTCCTCCTAGCTCGGCAAGACAGTCGAGCTCGTCACACCGGCGTGTGTTTCGGTTTTCCAAGGCGTCGCCGGTGCGTCTCCTTCTTCAGCGTCAGTTCTTCCTGGTGCTACTCGCAAAAAAAAAAGTTCTTCCTGGTGCTCCTGTGCGTGCTCCTCGCCGCCATCCATACAAAGGTACCTCCTTGCTCGAGTCAATCCTACTGTTACGAGTGCCTAACCAACTTAATGTATTGTTAAGAGTAACAAACTTATTATGGATCATTAGGAAAATATGCACATCAACATAAAAGAGGTCTTAGTACTCTTACACCTGGCGTAGCAATCCTCCCATCCAGTTCGAGTGTTTGTTCAGTGGAACTGAAGTGCTACAAACTGTTATCAGCTAAAAGTTTAATCATTTTGCAAATTTTGGTGTCGGATGCTTAGACTTTGTAGATATGACATTGTTCACCTGAACTATATTTGCCTACATTATTGATGTATAGTATCCATGGAGAAAAAACTTGAACAATTTCTTTTAGCAACTACCACTGAATGTTCAAGCTAAGCCATTGACCTATACATAAATTGTGAGTATATGATGCTTCTCAGTCTTGTGCCAGTCAGGGCAGGGTCAACATATTTATGTTCTTTCTTGGGATGGCTAGTCACTTTTGGCCTCAGTGCTTGTTAGTGTTGAGTACTTTGGAATGGAATCCAACTATTGATAAATAGGGTCAACAAAACTTTGGCAATATGTTTGCACCACAATGACATCTTCGACATTTTTTACAATGAGATCTTACATGTAATCCACCATAACTGAATTGACATGGTGTTGTCCTCGAAAATCAAACATTATGGAGTTGCTTTGGTGGCACTTCAACCTGTTACATTCTTAAAAGTTGGAGTTGCTTTGTTAACTTTTAAGAGCGTACTGACTCATACATAGACTTTGTTGTTCGATTATTGTAGTAGACATATATGCACGTGAATCTTAGTGCAGCTTTTCATTCATATGGATGTGTAGTTGGCGCAAAATCTATTATTTTTCATGTGCTTTTGTTTTGCCACTTCATAGAGGATTATATGAGCACGTTCATCATTTTTGCCTTTGTGATAATTAATGACCGTGCCTCTATTTTCTATCCTTTACAATATTTTGTAATACATTGCTTTTATCTTGCCAAATAATATATTTCTGTTTTTATTAGAGTAACACCTTCAGGTGGAAATTGAGGGAGGCGGAGCGCTGAGGCAACGAAGCTGGTGGAGAAGCGTGGTGACGAGGAGAAGGGACATGACAGGACGACGAGGGCGGCGACGTTGTAGTCGGGGACGGAGACAAACACGAATGAGAAGGGGATGAACGTGGATGCAGGGATGCTAGGACGGAAAAATCTGGGTGGAAATAGATTAAGGCCTTCACATCAGTTAATTCCGGACCGAGGGAGTACATAGAGAAATAGATTAGATTTTCAGTGGCAGCCGTTAGTGTAGTCATATCGCCTTAGTTGCTGTCTTGACTTACAATTTTGTTAATTTGTGATTTATGAGTGACATGTAAATAATGTTGAATTCATAATATCTGGTGGCAGGTCCTGCTAGCAGCCACACTTTTTCTTAGCATGCACAATGATCCACAATGGGCCGGTATTTTTAGCTGTATGAAGCAAGCCAAGTGCATTCTTTGTTTACAATTCTAACTTAAGAAATGGCATTCTTGTAAGTGAACAATCTTGGTGTTATTCATAATCAAGACGACCTGCAACTTAGACAATGTTTCTGACCATGTCGTGATGGGTATATACTCAAAGAAGTTCAGCAAGATAACCCTCATTCATTCCTTCATCAGAATCAAAAACAGCAAACTGGAAAACTCGCTGTACTTCCGCTCAAAGAAGTGGTATACAACTAACTTTGTACAAAATACTGAGGTGGTTATATCTTCTTGAGAGCATATTCCAGATGTAAAAGTTGAAGTCTTCGAGGAGAAACAATCATATGAAAATGAACAATCATATGTAAAAGTTGAAGTCTTTGAGAGTTGGTGGGTTTGTCTAGGCGGCCGGGGAGTGCCATGCTTTGGAAGTAGTCCGCTTGTGGTGGTTGTTGTAACGGTTTTCGCCCGGTTTTTCGTTAATTAACTGGGCAATTCTCTTCTTCTTAATTAATAGATTGAGGCAAATCTTTTGCCTCCGTTTCAAAAAAAAAATGAAAATGAACAAGAGCTCCTGTTTTACAACCTTGGTCACACGGTACAACAGAACAAAATAAAAAGCACGGTAACACAGCCTTGAGAAATTTCTGCAAAAAGTGTTGTTGCATGGAATATCTGCAGCCTAAAGGCATTGTATCCAAGCTCATAGGAAGCAATTTGATACAGATGAATTAATTCTTGGCTGCTCCTCCTCCAATGGCAGAGAATCGACAAGCAAAAAATCATAGTTCGGATTGGAACAGATGCAGTGAAAAGCATGATGCGGACACCTGTAGTACAACAAGAGGACATATAATGTCAGGTCCAGTGAAGCTAATTTAGAACAAAAAATCATCTGTAAAAACATATTCATGTGCGAGATGGAAAGACAGATTATTTTGCTAATTTTAGGATATGTGCGAGATGAAAAGCATGATGGGTAGGTGATCCAACATTATTATTGACATTAAGTTTAAAGCCAAAAACATAACGAATAACCTGTAAATTGAAGATGTAAACAGCGCAGCAATCCAATATTATATCTGCTTTCTGGAGCTCATTTGATTATAATTTCTTGTCTAGTGATAGTGTTTTTGTCTTGTTTTTAAACTAATTCGTGCACCCATGTTAAGCTAATTTTGTTCAAGGAATGTGCTAATTACAGAATATTGTCTCTGCATTGGATAGTGTCATAATTCAGCTATAGTGTACGTTTTGATCTCCAAACTATGCAAGTTGGTTAGAATTCTGTTTCTATAGACTCAGTCATCAGTTTTGATGTCAGCACATTAAATTCTTGCAAGTTGCAAGGGCGAAGGAACTATGTAAACCATGCTATTGTTAAGCTATCAATCTGCATGTTGTTAGTTCAGTTGTAAAAATCATGCCTGTTTTAGGACACTTAGTTATTGCAAATATTTTGTGAGGGCTCTTAGCCTGCACTATGCAAAATCATGTAGCCAATAAATAACTAGCAATTACACTAGTGTTACATTATGTGTAATCTTAACTTGCAAGAACTCAACATGGCAATCGCGAGCAGATTGTTCCATCCACAGGCTACTCCGGTAATGTCTAAAAGAAGGTATATAAGTTGAATCCTGATAGCTATTCGCATGCGGCTGTACAAACAAAAAGGAGTAGCAGTGTCCGAGGAGTACCTGGCCGCCGTCGAACTGACTGCTGCCGGCCTGCCGCCATGCCCCGCCGGCCGCCTCTAATCCGATGCCCAACGGTCGCTGTAGCGAGAAATCGGTAGGGCCCGCTGACTCGCCGGTCGCCGCAAAAGCTAGGGCTACTGCCGGCCTGCCGCCGTGCCACGCCGGTCACCGCAAAAGCTAGGGCTACAGCCGGCCTGCCGCCGTGCCACGCCGGTCACCGCGCAGAGCCGCTACTCCGCTCCCGCTGACTCCCCTAATTGGTAGGCCTCGTTGACTTGCCGCCTCGCCGCAATAGCTAGGCTTCTGCTGTGTCCGTGTCCGGTGAAGAGACAGAGGTGGAGTGGAGGAGGCGGCGCCGGCGATGTGTTCTGACTTTTTTTGGGACTTTTTTTTAGCGAGACGGGCTTGCTGGGCCTAATCTCTGTCAGAGAATCTAAGACGTTCGATCAATTCGTACTTATCCCTCTGTTACGATAAATAAAAGGTACCGTAAAACTAGCCTCATGTTAACTTATGGAGTGTAGGATTTAATCCGTAACAACACTGATCATGCCACAGATTATAAAAATATACCAACTCTAACCATTTATACCCAGTCTATGAAAGGTAGAGATATTAATTAAAGTCATTTTCGACTATTATATTATAAGATATTCATTCAAACACTAGTAGAAAAAAGGGCTTCCGTTTGACCCCTTTAGTCCCCAAACAATTTGGTCCGCGACTAATATGAGCATTAGTCCCGGTTCAAATGAAAATGTGGGCCAGGAAGCATTAGTCCCGGTTCAAATGGAGGCTTTAGTCCCGGTTTGAGCCACCAACCGGGACTAAAGGTCCCTACCCTTTAGTCCCGGTTGGAACCACCAACCGGGACTAAAGGGTAGGGACCTTTAGTCCCGGTTGGTGGCTCAAACCGGGACTAAAGGTCCGGCGCCCATTTTTCCTCTCATTCCTAACCCCCCCCCCCCCCCCCCCCCCCGCGCAGAAAAAACGTCTAAAACAAATAAATGAAAATGATAAAAACTTCAAATTTCAAAATCCTTTGACATGCATGTACCTCACGCAACCAACTTTTATGGAAAATTTGAAAATTTGAATTTTGATATTTTTTGCAAAAAAAAGTTGTTCCAAATTAAAACGGCTATAACTTTTGCATACGGACTCGAAAAAAAACGTATAATATATGAAAAACTATCTACACAAAATTTTACATCCGATTTCAACCGCCTACGGCCGTTTGCACAATTTCTTGTTTCTCAAAATTCCAAAGGGAAATATGAAAGCAGGAAGATTTTAGATTTTGTCAAAAATAATGAGAAAAAATGATTTTTTTTTTTGGATTTTTTCATTTCTTTTGTTGTTTCTTCTACTTTTTGGTCATTTCGAAGTTTTTTATTAATTTTAGAATTTTGGAATTTTTTAAGTTTATTATTATTATTTTTTGAATAATTTGAGTTTAAAAATTAATAATTAAATTATGCATAAAGATTATTTGGAATTCATTGATGCTTACTATTACTTAATCATTGTTGCTTATTTTGTGAATTATTTGGAATTCAAAAAATTAAAATCATATGTTACCAAAGTGTATGGGTTAATAGAATTGATAGCATAGCATTATCAAGAAGTCGCGAGCGCAGTGTTGGAAGGTAGTAGGGAAGGAATGGAAAAGTTAAGCGTGCTAAGGGTGGAGTAGTGTGAGGATGGGTGACCGACCAGGAAGTGAGGACCATAAGTATGTAATTTGACATGAGAATAGAGGTGATTAGAGATTAAGTGGAGAGTGGAGAGTGGAGACTGTTAAACAATTCAAATATTCAAAAATATGGAAATTAAAAAAAATCCAAAAAAAATTTGGGTTTTTTTTCAATAATTCTACAAAAAATTATATCGGATCCCTTTAGTCCCGGTTGGAGCCACCAACCGGGACTAAAGGGTCCTCCAGCCTTCTGCACACGACCCGGACCACGTGGAGGACCTTTACTCCCGGTTTGTGAGCAACCGAGACTAAAGAGGAGGGGCTTTAGTCCCGCTTTGCTAGTCCCGGTTGGACATCCGGGACTAAAGCCCCTTATAAACCGGAAATAAAGCCCCTTTTTCTACCAGTGAAAGGCAAGTGCATATGGTTGGTTGAAGCATATTTTGCTGGGAATATTCCCAGTTTAATATCAACCCAAATGAGATGGAAAGGCGCGTGTGTGTAGCTTTTCATCACAGTTGAAATTTTCAGTTCTCAAGTGAGTTGACTTATTGGATGTTTCTATGTCCTCCAATGGCATCGCCAAATGTTGCTGCGTCCCTCGCCAAACACAAATGTCCGTCAGTTTGGTGCCTTTGCAGCTCCCTCTTCAGTGTTAACTCTGTCTCGCGACCGTACTACTCTACTGATGTCTCCTCTGTTCCATCACCTCACAAATGGATTCACCTCTCAGTTTGGTGTCGTGTAAGAGCAGTTGTGTTTAAGGAAACAACTACTGGGCAATAATAAGAGAGAAAATGTGAACACATCATCATTAAGACTTCAGGTGCTCGTTACAATTTAAAAAGTACAGATATTTGTATAAAAAAATAGTTAAAAATAGAGAAACCTGTAATCACGATAACCACATGGAACATCTGATCAACAACAAACAAAATAACACATGTTCCAAGAGGAAAACAGAATCAACGACGTGACGCATGGACAACATGAAACATGTGCAATTTCGGGCGACAGTCAACCACTGTTTTAGTAGTCCACCAGCAGACAGCAAACCGAGCAGTAGACCGACGGGCAATACAACGGTTCTTGAAACAGGCTTTCGCCCGCTTTATAAATAAAGCAACAATATCCATACAAAATTTACAAACAAGTTATAAGACGAGAAACTGAAATTGCTAGGGCAACAGCATAAACATGCCCAACATAAAACAAAAGGACAAGCAATCCCTAGATGAGGCTACGCTCGTCAGTCTGGCGGTATGGAGAGATGGTGGGCTCCTGCAAGTACGGGCAATACAACGACAGCGCGCGACAACAATGATGCAATGTGCATCCGTTCCTTTGTGGCGCAAGCTGCATGCCTGCATCAGTACCATATTGCTAAACAAGTCCATAACTGGAATCCTGCAGCTTATCGCGCTGGTTCTCCCTTAGTCCCTTGTCCTTATCATCTTCAGTGTTTGTCATGCCTTCCAAAAACTTTCTCATCCGTGTGAGTCGTCTGGATCAAACTGATGGTTACTAAAAGTAGGAAGAAACTAGGAGGAGAGGAGACCGGCCGCTCGATCCTTGGCTGAGGGAGTACTCGCTCGGTTCTCAATAATATCGGGGAGACATTGGTTGATGCACTATGCGCTCATTTTCCCCCCATGGAAAAGTTTTGTCTAAGCAGGGTCTCACCTACACCCTCATACTTTTTTGAATTTGTCTTTTTTATATCTCTCAAACTATATTACATATAGATTTCAAACTTTGCAGATCACTGTAATATTACAACTAGAATGTGGAAAAAATATTTCGGATTTTTTGTGAAATTTAACTTTTAAAAATATTTAAAATTCAACAAAAAATGCTTTAAAAAGTATATATATAGTATAATAAAAATCCCAAACTATTTTTCCCACATTTTATCTCAAATGTTTGAGTGAACTGCAAAGTTTCAGATTCAAATATTATATAGAGTGAGAGTTACAAAAAAGAGAAGTTGTTTAAGAGGGCAAAAAAAGACTAGCACGAATCTTCATGCACCTATTAACAGTTCAGATAGATGATACAACTGAGGCAACGCTTAGAAAATCCACTCTCCCCTTTCCTCCATAGAATACAACGATGGTTTCGGAGGCAAACATTATCTATCTCGTGACTTCTGCGGCAGAAATTTACTTCATAGATTTGGTTATAGCTGAGCGATCTGTTCTCTAACGATAACAAGCGGCATGGAATTAAAAAAGAGAAAATTTGCTACAGGACACTGCTTTTTTTGGCATTTGCAAGGACATAATCGAGCAGTGTGTTTTAGCAAACAACACAAAATAATGATGTGTTGTAGCAAATTTTCCAAAAAAAGAATCAGGCAAGGGATGCAGAAGGATGTTCACTGCCAATTGATATTGCCAAGTATGCATACAGGAACTTGAGAAAGACAACTTAACACTCTGGTACGGACACGACACGACGCTAAAACGATTTATTCAACTGACTGATCCATGCCGCCATTTCCAAATCGAAGACCAAGGAATAGTAGGCGAAGAAGAACTGCTCGCTCGCTCAGAGGAACTTCTTCTTGGGCCTAAGCTGAAAATTGGTAGTACATCAGATCAAAGCATCAGAAAGCTTCCGTCACAAGATCTTAGATTATGTTGCCGATCAATAGCTAATCGAAAAAAAAATCAAACCTCGTTGGTGTGGCCGCACTTCTTCTTGCGGCAATTGGTGGCCCTGGGGGGAAGGCGCGCATAACACCTGCGCGGTTGATCGAAAATCAGGAGACAAACAAAATGAATCGTAGGTATGCATCGAAGAAGGAGATCTGAGGAGGATCTGGGCGTGGTAAGTTATGAAAGAACGTACTTGCGGCAGACCATCTTCTTCTCGTTGAACTTAAAAGCGAGCTGCAGGAGGTTAGGCGGGATGCCTTGGGGACGGCCGCCGCGAGTGCCGCCGCGGAGGCGGAGGACCAGGTGGAGCGTCGACTCCTTCTGGATGTTGTAGTCGGCCAGAGTGCGGCCTTCCTCCAGCTGCTTCCCGGCGAAGATCAGACGCTGCTGGTCCGGCGGGATACCTATATACCACGATAAAAATTCAGCGCGAGGGTTCAGCGAAATGGAATCGGCGATCGGCACGCCAGATCGATCTGCTCAATCGACAGAGAAGGGAATACACATACCTTCCTTGTCCTGGATCTTGGCCTTGACGTTGTCGATGGTGTCGCTGCTCTCGACCTCGAGGGTGATGGTCTTCCCCGTCAGGGTCTTCACGAAGATCTGCATCTCGCCGGAACGACCAGCCGCGCGACCGCTCGAGGTACGGTTCGCGAACGTTACGGCGGTCGTGCTGGGAATGAGGAGTGGCGCTGGTGCGCGGTGCTCTTATATAGCCGAGCGGAGAGGAGGAAAACGCGGGCGCTACGAAAACCCTTTGCATGCAGGATCAATGGCATTTAATCAGTCCACGAGTATAGTAACAGCATGTCGTAATTAGCGTCAATCCCGCTGATACAGCGCTAACACGGCTCGTCAATATCGCCGGGATTGCTTACGATTTATAAAATGAAAAATCTTGATTATAGTATATTTTCATATGGAATGCATGGATTACACATTTACATTCTTAAGCGGAAAATCAGGACTTTTCCAAACGGTGACAGCTTAGACCACCCACACTGTGGTAGCAAAGCGGTTCCAAGGGCTGTTTGAACCAAAGTTTAAAATAGCAGGCTATTGCATTTAACCGCGGTGATTTCAGAAGTTATGAAAGGCTATAGCCGGGCTATAGCGCAGCTATAACCACACAGCGATTTTGCTAAATAATTATAAAAAATATAATTCAGGAAGCTTATATTCGCATATATATATATATATTAATAATTCACATATATATAACATAGAATTAGTCATATAAGATATATAAATGAGTTCTAGGCATAGTTGTTTCCAATTATGGAGAGAGGAGGGGAATGGGGATTTTGGGCTAGGGTTAGAAAAGGGATCGATTTTTGATGTTAAATTGGGACGCACCAAAAAAATTTGGTCCAAATTTTTTGGACCCATATGCAGAAAAATAGCCGGCTAAGGGGCTAAACTGAGGCTAAATCAACTTAGCCGGGCTATTAGCGGCTATTCTCGTTATAACCTATAAAGACCTTAGCCGTAGCCGCATGCCTCTCAAAAGGCTATAGCCGATCTATAGCCGGCTATTTAAACCTTTGCTTTGAACCGATTCTACACGGTGCATAGCATCGATTCATGGTGTCAGAAAACAGAAGCGGTTCATATTCTTGGTTCGCTTCCTAACCGATTCATGGTGTTACACTAGTATTTATGCCGGTCCATGTAGATATAGGAAAGTGGGAAAAGGCAACATCTTTATTTTCAGCTGGGCCCCAAGTATCTGTCGCAGCCGGTTCCATACAGTGTGGCAAAAAATGGGATCGATTCAACCAAAAGCTAATTTTTTCCTTTGAACGGGAACCACACTGTGATTGCTCTTATTGACAATGGAAAGTCAGGATCAGTTTATGGGTGACACGACGTCGGGTCAGACCTAGCTATCTTTTCTGCACACGTCCATGCCAAGTACAAATGAAGATCTAAAGTGATGTATGTTCTTCATGCCTAAGGGCCCCCTCTCTTTCTCTGGCGATATGATCCACCTATGTCATTAGTTACCTTTTACTTGTATACAAGATCCTTGATGCGGCACGGTGTTGATGGTTTTTCACCGTCCAGTTGGGAACCCCAAGAGGAAGGTATGATGAGCACAGTAGCAAATTTTCCCTCAGTAAGAAACCAAGGTTTGTCAGTCCAGGAAAAAGCCAAACGTCAGAAGGTGATGCCTGCTAGCTTTGCGACAACTCCAGACAATTTATAAGGCGCCTCGTTCAGGCTTTGCTTTGCGAGCGGCTACGTGGAACCTGCACACAACACAACCAAATACTTTGCTCCCAACTTACGATGAGGTTGTCAATCTCACCGGTTTGCTTGAAACAAAGGTATGAGTGTATCGAGTGGAAAGCAATAGTAATATGCGAGTAAAGTAAACAGTGCGAGTAAAGTAAACATGTGATAGCAATATAATCGAAATAGGACCGGGGTCCACAGTTCACTAGTGGTGTCTCTCCATAAGATAAAATAACACATGCTGGGTAAACAAATTACAGTTGGGCAATTGATAGAATAAAGATAACGTGCGTATATCGAGAGGATCACTATGAGATTTACTCTGGGCATTGCAACAAAATACATAGACCGTCATCCAACTGCATATATGACTAATAATCCACTTGTGGCGAATCAATCCGAGAACTCCACAAGTATTAAGTTGCGAACAACAGATAACTGCATTAAGCAAAGAGTGTAATGTAAACAAAGTATATGCCCTTGAGCATATAAATGTTGTTTTCTCCCTAGTGGCAACAGCATATCTACAACCTTAGAGGTTTCTGTCACTCCCCCAGATTAAATAGAGGCATGAACCTACTATCGAGCATAAATACCCCCTCTTGGAGTCACTAGCAACTACTCGGCCAAGATAGCTATTAACAACGGAGAGCATGCAAGACCATAAACAACATAGAGATAACATAAGATAATATTCAGCGCATCAACTCAATCATAACACCAATATTCATCGGATCCCAACAAACACAACATGAAGAATTACATAACGGTGATCTCAATCATGTAAGGCAGCTCACGAGATCTAAACATGAAGCACATGGTGGAGAAGACAACCAACTAGCTACTGCTATGGACCCATAGTCCAAGGTAGACTACTCACTCATCACGCCGGAGGCAAGCATGGCGATGAAGAAGACCTCCGGTGGCGATTCCCCTCTCCGGCAGGGTGCCGGGAAGAGCTTCTGGACCCTCCCGATCTCGGGTCGATGGCGGTGGCGGATCGCGATGTATTCTGGAAAAGTGATCGGGTATTTAGGTTTTTCCCGTCGGGGGGTCTTTATAGGCGAAGAGGCAGCGTCAGAAGTGGACCAGGGGGCCCTCACCATAGGGCGGCACGGCCAGGCCCTGGGCCGCGCCCCCTGGTGGTGAGGCCGCCTCCTGGCTCCTTTCCGTCTCCTCTTCGGTTCTCTGGAAGCTTCGGTAAATTTCCGGATGTTTGGCTTTTGTTTCGTCCAATTCCGAGAATATTTCCTGTGTAACTTTTCTGAAACACAAAAACAGCAGAAAATATGGAACTGGCACTGTGACATCTCGTTAATAGGTTAGTTCCGGAAAATACATAAAAATGCCATAAAGTGTAACGAAACACTAAGCAAATGGTGTAAAAACAAGCATGGAGCATCAAAAATTATAGATACGTTAGAGACGTATCAGCATCCCCAAGCTTAACTCCTGCTCGTCCTCGAGTAGGTAAGTGATAACAAAAGAAATAATTTTTGAGGTGACATGCACCTACACAATCTTGATCATCTATGTAAGCGTTGTGCGCTGGGATCAAAAGGACTTAAAACATGGGCATGAAAGATATAATCTTGATAGAAGAAACTTAGCAACCATGTTATAACATGAAAAAGAACACAAACAAAAGATCATGAAAATGAAACAATGAAAGTCAAACGTGTGTTCAAATCATATGGAAAAACATACAAATGGTTTTCAGCTTGTCCTTCATGAGAGAGCAAAACATAAATGCATAGGACACCTTCAAGTTTAAGAGGGCGACTAGATACAAGTAATCTTCTATATCTAAATAGGAACCCCCCACTATCTTATTTCTCTCAACATGCAAGCATGACACATCACATTTTTCAGTTTCAGATTAGTTGGCATGCCACATCAGCTTCAGATTTGCTGTGCCCATATGATGTTTCTGTTTCTACCGTCTGCCAGATTGCTATGACCGAATAGCCCGTTTAACAACTTCCTAGCGTGCAGTCTGATATATTGCTCCAGCCCACAAGCCCACTTCTGGTGGTCACACTGCGTGTCTTCTCGACTGCTTCTAACGATCAAGCCAATCTGACCTCTCAATTACGGTCGATGTCGTTCTCTGATTTTTTTTTCGATCGATGCCGATTTGTATTCCCGCTTCCCACGATCTCCGCGAAAATAGGAAACTGAGGGAGGCATCCAACATCCAACGAGTTTGGGCAGAATTTCCCCCTTTTAAACTCTGAGATCCACCTTCACCGGATTTGCTCTTATTGCTATTGATCAGCCACCGAGCGCTTCCTCTTCTCCCTAAGATCAAAAGGCATGCAGTAATATTCTGCAATCAAAAGTAACAGATCAATAGGCTTTATATCTGCTGCTTTCGCATCTAAGCAGTGGAGCTATCCCATTCCCGTTGTCTCCACCGCAATTTGTTGGCCATGACCCTCATCTGATCAGAATCTCAATTGCATCTTGATCCATCCTCTTCTCTTCCCCACCTCCTCTATGACCTTTCTTTTTGATTTGTAGTGTTGCTTCTTTAGAAAACTAATTTCTGGATGATTTTCCAGCTCTGGTCATCCACGTTCATCGCCTGCTGGTACCGCGCATGCTGGATGGGACGATCTGAGATTCTGAGCAACCATCGTCACCCTGCGTCCCATTACAGATTATCATCAGGTATTTTTCAGTGCCTTTGCACTTCATTTCTATGGTAACTCAAAGTAAGATATGGAAAAAGTCAATATAATATTTGGGAAAATATACATCCGTATATGAAAACTAAAACTCACGTGAGTTCAGGTATCTGTTTCCTTTGTTTTCAGAGACGGAGCTGGCACAAGCAAAAAAAGGTTCCTTTCCTGTAATTGAGGTCTAAATTTATGCATTTGAATTTTCGTGTGTAGACATCTTAGGGCACATTCAGTAAAAGTTGCATCGCCTAAATCATGTTCATTTGGTTGCAGGTTATCCAAAACACATGGCATGGCAGTACAACCTAAGACCCATTGAAGACGCTCACATCGGTATCATATTCTACATTGTTGTTCATGGCATCTTCATCTTAATTTTTCTCTACATCAACACGCTCATATCTTCGGATTTGAGAAGAACACAAAATAAATATATATTGGCATTCAATCATCTAGCAGCACCAATTTATCTGAGGTAAGATCGTTTATTCTACGTGGCCTTTCACTGATTCTCATCAATTATATTTCCTATCTGTGCATCAACAGTATCAATGGCAAGAAAGGCCACGTTCAAGGAAAACATATAAACAGTACTGCTTATGCTTGGATCATATTTCTATGCCTTAAAGCAATGAATCTTATTTGTTTGTGTACTCCCTCCGACCCATAATACTCTTCGCTAATATGGATGTATCTAGACACATTTTAGTGATAGATACATCCATATTAACGAAGAGTAATATGGATCGGAGGGAGTAGCTTTTTCCGGAGCTTAGCTGGGATGCTGTCTCATAATTCTCAAAGAGCAGCAACAAGGGTGCGGTTCAGTAGCGCTTAATTACGCTTGCTTCACCAGTGGCCTTGGTAACAAAAGCAGACCATGATATCAGCTACTTTATATGTGTTTATGTAGTTCAGACTTGAGCTCTCAAGTCGACGACAACAATGGCCACTGTTAAGCAAAGACTAGATATACATATACACCATCAATTAATCTTTAGCATTCTGGTTGTTGTATATCGATCAATGAGTCGGAAATATTCCTAACTTTCTTATTCTTCGTTTAGCCTTTCTCTTTTGTTCTGGTCATGTGGGCATTTCAAATTGACTATTAGTGACTAAATATCCCGCCGCAACGCGCGGGGTATCATCTAGTTTAAGAACAAGTGAAACCAACATCATGAATCAATCAATGAAAACTTTGGGAAAATGCACATTATACTCAGAATGGCAACTATGCTCTCTTAGACGGTGCATAAAGATAGAAGGTGATGACTCAACAAAAAAGTAAAATAAAAGAAAGGCCCTTCGCGGAGGGAAGCAGTGATTAAACATGTGCTAGAGCTTTTCATTTGTAAAACAGAGATAAAAATTGGGTTTTGAGAGGTGGTTGTTTCATGTCAACGACTGGCAATGGGGTCTTACTATCTTCCATAATAAACAAGTGAGAGCGGTTCCGAGTTCTTTGAAAAATTGGCACATTGGTGCTCTTTTATAAAGCTTTGGCACTCCGCCCCACCTTTTTTCTTTTCTCAAACCATGGCTAACCGATTCCATCGGGTGCCCACCAACATTCACATACCATGGAGGAGTGCCTTTTTTTCTTTTTAGAATTAGATTGCAATGGTCTGACCAGCTCTCATAGAAAATTAATGACGAGCAGATGAAGCTGCCTAGTCGAGGGGTACTTAATTTAATATGGAAGATAGCAATTCCGACCACTACGTCCCCATGAGCTAAAAACAGTGGCACAAAACGAGAAGTAGTTGAAAGTTTTGAAAGGTAGCACATGAAAATTTACTTGGAATGGCTTACAAATACCATGCATAGGAATTTATAGTGGACACAATGGCAAACTTGATTTTTAGGAGTTGGATGCACGAGTAGAGCTTATACTCAGTACAAAATAAGGGCTAGCAAAAGACTGGGAGTGACCAACTAAGAGAGCAATAACGGCCATAATCATGCATAGCGACAAAGCGACATTAAAAGAAGCATAAGATGGCATCAAAAGTCAAAAACTAAATGATCATAGAGGCAATGGCAACTTTGTATGGGTCTAACATGTGTGAGCATGCGCCAAGTCAACCCAAATAAAGCATCAAAGGAGAAAACCAAAATAATGCTTCCAAATAATTAAAACAACGCATGATTTTTTCAAAGGCTCATTAAGCAATCTCAGTCATTTGAGACAAGTCATGCTACAGCAAAAACACTAAGCATACTATCAAAAAGACATCAAGCACGACATGCAAAAGCCTAGGCCGCAGTCTACACAAGCTCCTTTTGTACCATTTTTTTGCATAAAGCTTTTTCTCTTTTCCAACACCATTCGAACTTTTTTGAAACAACTCTTTTGATGAAAACCAACATGGACCAGAGGTCAAAATACACCTTGATGAAAATATATAACAAGATCTGAACAAAAATCAAGGTGAAAAACGAAAGCTAAACGCAGTTCTAGAAAAAGAGAACACTCGTTGAAATGATAAGAGTGAAAAACGGAGTGTTCTTGGCAAATGAAAAGCAAGGCAACTTCTCCAAAAGGAATTTATTGGGGTCCAACCATTTATTGCAGTAAACAAAACTAAACAAAACTGAAAACTAAAAAGAACTGACGCTCCAAGAAAAACACATAATGATGAAGCAATAAAAATATAGTGTGTTGAAAGGTGACCTGATTTTTGCCGATGAAGAAGGGGTGCCTTGGGGGCATCCCCAAGCTTTGACGCTTGAACTTCTTGGATATTTCTTGGGGTGACATGGGCATACCCAAGCTTGAGCTTTTGTCCATTCTTCAACTCATCTCATCATTCTCCAATCCCTACACTTGAAAACTTCCTTCATATAAAACTAAACACAATTCTATTAGCAACATTAGTGTAAGCATAACATTGAATCAACCCTTTTTTGCTTCAGGTTTCAACTCAAAACCACCACATATAAAGCATATACTACTGTAGCAACTTCACCAAAAGTTCCGTGATCAAAAGAACTCAAAAAGAAAGCGATAAAGCGGCAAACACAAATATTGGCAGAAATCTGTCAAAACAGAACAGCTGACAAAGGTCGAATTTTTGGAGGGTTTTCTGTTACTCAAATAAAAAAGTGTTCAAAAAATTAAAGTTTGGATATAATCTGGGGTATATGCACAAGGAATCGCAGGTCCAAAAGATTTACAGAGAATTTTCACGAATTTTTACGGTGCAGCACCGAAAACTGTTTCAGGACAACAACATCCCCAAATCTTACCTCACTCAAATTAGAGGCTTCTCTTGGCACAAAAACGAAATAAAAAGGATAAGGAGCAGTTATTACCGTAGTAATAACTTCCAAGACTCAAATAAAAGAAAAAGAACTGAAAGTAAAAATATTGGGTTATCTCCCAAGAGTGCTTTTCTTTAACGCCTTTGAGCTAGGCGCAGAAAATGCGAATCAAGTAATATCAAGTGATCAAGCATCAAGCATCAAGCTCATAATTTGCTCTAAGAATAGAGTCAAAAAGCAATTTCTGTCTCTTTCTAGGGAAGTGTTCCATACCTTTCTTGAGTGGGAATTGATATTTGATGGTGCCTTTCCTCATATCAATGATGGCACCTACAGTTCGAAGAAAGGGTCTTCCCAAAATAATAGGACATGAAGCATTGCATTCAACATCCATGACAAGAAAATCAACGGGAACAAGGTTATTGTTAACCATAATAAGAACATCATTAATTCTTCCCAAAGGTTTCTTCTTAGCAACATCAGCAATAGGAACATCATAATAACACTTTTCAAGCGGTGGTAAATCAAGCATATCATAAATCTTTCTAGGCATGATAGAAATACTAGCACCTAGATCACATAAAGCATGGCAATCAAAACCATTAACATGCATATCAATGATGGGTTCCCAACCATCTTCTAACTTCTTGGGTATAGAAGCTTCTTGCTTCAACTTTTCATCCCTAATTTTCATGAAAGCATTGGTAATATGCTTAGTAAAAGTAACATTTAAAGAACTAGCATTGGGAGTCAAAGCAAGCTTTTGCAAGAACAAAATAACTTCAGATATATTGCAGCCATCAACATCAAAGTCATTAAAAGTAATATAGCTATCATCTCCTACACTCCGAAAAATTTCAGCACTCTTTTGAGATTTTTTTTGCTATTTTAGGCTTTTTAACACTAGGAGTAGGAGTTTTCTCTACACCAATCAAGGTAAGAGGATTGCTAGCATTAGGAATAACATCATTAGAGGTAGTAATGGTACATACCTTCATCTTTCTAGCCATCTCATCTTCTCTTTCCCACCTGGCATGCAATTCTGCTAGCATCCTAATATTTTCATCAATTCTAACTTGGATAGCATTAGCAGTAGCAAAAGGATTGTTCTCCTTCACATTATTAGGAAACACTTTTAATTTCAGCAGTTCAACATCATGAGCAAGGCTATCAACTTTAGAAGCAAGAATATCAATTTTGCCTAACTTTTCCTCAACAGACCTGTTAAAAGCAGTTTGCTTACCGATAAAGTCCTTGAGCATTACCTCAAGATCGGAGGGCGCGGCCCTAGTGTTGTTGGAGGAATTACCATAAGAGTTACCATAACCATTACCATTGGTAGAAGGATACGGCCTATAATTGTTGCTAGCAAAATTGTTCCTATAAGCATTGTTGTTGAAATTATTATTTCTAATGAAGTTTACATCAACATGCTCTTCTTGAGCAACCAAAGAGGCCAAAGGAACATTATTAGGATCTACATGAGTCCAATCATTAGAAAGCATAAGCATAATAGCATCAATCTTATCACTCAAGGAAGAGGTTTCCTCAACAGAATTTACCTTCTTACCTTGTGGAGCTCTCTCGGTGTGCCATTCAGAGTAAGTTACCATCATATTGTCGAGAAGCTTGGTTGCGGTGCCCAAGGTAAGGAACATAAAAGTGCCTCCAGCAGCTGAATCAAGTAGGTTCCTTGAAGAAAAATTCAGTCCTGCATAAAAAGTTTGGACAATCATCCAAGTAGTCAGTCCATGAGTGGGACAATTCTTTATCATAGATTTCATTCTTTCCCAAGCCTGAGCAACATGTTCATTTTCAAACTGACTAAACTTATAATATTGCTATGCAAAGCTATAATCTTAGCAGGAGGATAATATCTACCAATAAAAGCATCCTTACACTTAGCCCATGAATCAATACTATTTTTAGGCAAAGACAGCAACCAATCCTTAGCTTTTCCTTTCAAAGAAAAAGGAAATAACTTAAGCTTAATAATATCACTCTCCACATCCTTATATTTCTGCATCTCACATAGCTCAACAAAATTGTTGAGATGAGCTGCAGCATCATCAGTACTAGCACCAGAAAATTGCTCTTTCATAACAAGGTTCAACAAAGCAGGCTTAATCTCATAAAAATTTGCAGCAGGAGCATGTGGCACAATAGGAGCGCAGATAAAATCACTATTATTAGTGCTAGTAAAATCACACAACTTGGTATTCTCAGGAGTAGCCATTCTAGCAAAACTAA
The DNA here is from genome assembly GCA_007115705.1 of Dactylis glomerata. NCBI lineage: Eukaryota > Viridiplantae > Streptophyta > Magnoliopsida > Poales > Poaceae > Dactylis > Dactylis glomerata. Next base: position 3,066,071 of record QXEO01000454.1, on the reverse strand, counting down.
AAGCAGACAAGTAAAAACAACTATAAAGGATACTAATTTTTTTGTATTTTTGATAAAATGATGCAAGTAAAAATAAAGTAAAGCAAAACTTAAAACAAAGTAAAGGATGTGCGTGCGAAACTCCCCTTGCAGAAGTCTTCTTTTTCCTCGGCAATGGCGCCAGAAAATTAGCTTGATGCGGCACGGTGTTGATGGTTTTTCACCATCCAGTTGGGAGCCCCAAGAGGAAGGTATGATAAGCACAATAGCAAATTTTCCCTCAGTAAGAAACCAAGGTTTGTCAGTCTAGGAAAAAGCCAAACGTCAGAAGGTGATGCCTGCTAGCTTCGCGACAAGTCCGGACAATTTATAAGGCGCCTTGTCCAGGCTTTGCTTTGCGAGCGGCAACGTGGAACCTGCACACAACACAACCAAATACTTTGCTCCCAACTTACGATGAGGTTGTCAATCTCACCGGTTTGCTTGAAACAAAAGTATGAGCGTATCGAGTGGAAAGCAATAGTAATATGCGAGTAAAGTAAATAGTGCGAGTAAAGTAAACATGTGATAGCAATATAATGGAAATAGGACCGGGGTCCACAGTTCACTAGTGGTGTCTCTCCATAAGATAAAATAACACATGCTGGGTAAACAAATTATAGTTGGGCAATTGATAGAATAAAGGTAACGTGCATATGTCGAGAGGATCACTATGAGATTTACTCTGGGCATTACAACAAAATACATAGACCGTCATCCAACTGCATCTATGACTAATAATCCACTTGTGGCGAATCAATCCGAGAACTCCACAAGTATTAAGTTGCGAACAACAGATAACTGCATTAAGCAAAGTGTGTAATGTAAACAAAGCATATGCCCTTGAGCATATGAATGTTGTTTTCTCCCTAGTGGCAACAGCACATCTACAACCTTAGAGGTTTCTGTCACTCCCCCAGATTAAATAGAGGCATGAACCCACTATCGAGCATAAATACCCCCTATTGGAGTCACTAGCAACTACTCGGCCAAGATAGTGATACGTCTCCAACGTATCTATAATTTTTGATGCTCCATGCTTGTTTTTACACCATTTGCCTAATGTTTCGTTACACTTCGTGGCACTTTTATGCATTTTCTGGAATTAACCTATTAACAAGTTGCCACAGTGCGAGTTCCTGTTTTCTACTGTTTTTGTGTTTCAGAAGTGATACACAGGAAATATTCTCGGAATTGGACGAAACAAGTTCCTGAAGTCTTATTTTGTCCGGGAGCTTCCAGAGATCCAAAGGAGAGTAGGAGGGGAGCCACAGGGGCCCCACACGCCAGGCCAGTGCGGCCAGGGCCTGGGCCGCGCCAGTTAGGCGTGAGGCCACCTGGCTCCACCTCTGACATCGCCCCTTCGCCTATAAAGACCCCCCGACGGGAAAAACCTAAGGACCTGATCAATTTTCCAGAACACATCGCGATCCGCCGCCGCCGTCGACCCGAAGATCGGGAGGGTCCAGAAGCTCTTCCCGGCACCCTGTCGGAGAGGGGTATCACCATCGGAGGTCTTCTTCATTGCCATGTGATTGCTGGGATGATGGCGCCAGAAAAGAGTTGGTGCCTAGTTGAATGTCCAGCCCGTTGGGAACCCCAAGAGGAAGGTGTGATGAATACAGCAGCAAGATTTTCCCTCAGTTAAGAAACCAAGGTTTATCGTTCTTGGAAAGGAGAGACAAACGACTGAAGGTGATGCTTGCTAGCTTGCGACAGCTTCGGACAATTTATATATGGCGCCTCGTCCAAGCTTTGCTTGCTAGCTGCAACGCAGAACCTGCACACACACAACCAAGTACTTTGCTCCCAACTTGCGATGAGGTTGTCAATCTCACCGGTTTGCTTGAAACAAAGGTTATGAGTGTATCGAGTGGAAAACAGTAGAGTATGCAAATAAAGTAAATAGTGTGAGTAAAGTAAACAGGTGATAGCAATATGATGGAAATAGGACCGGGATCCACAGTTCACTAGTGGTGTCTCTCCATAGATAAATAACACATGCTAGGTAAACAAATTACAGTTGGGCAATTGATAGAATAAAGATAAACGTGATATGTCAAGAAGATCACTATGAGATTTACTCTGGGCATTACAACAAAATACATAGACCGCCATCCAACTACATCTATGACTAATAATCCACTCCCGGGGATATCAATCCGAACACCCCATGAGTATTAAGTTGTGAACAACAGATAATTGCATTAAGCAAAGTGTGTAATGTAAACAAAGCATATGCCCTTGAGCATATGAATGCTGTTTTCTCCCTAGTAGCAACAGCACATCTACAACCTTAGAGGTTTCTGTCACTCCCCCAGGTTAAGCAGAGGCATGAACCCACTATCGAGCATAAATACCCCCTCTTGGAGTCACTAGCAACTACTCGGCCAAGATAGCTACTAACAACGGAGAGCATGCAAGATCATAAACAACATAGAGATAACATAAGATAATATTCAGTACAGCAACTTAATCATAAACACCAATATTCATCGGATCCCAACAAACCAAACATGTAGAATTACATAATGGTCATCTCAATCATGTAGGGCAGCTCATGAGATCTAAACATGAAGCACATGGTGGAGAAGACAACCATCTAGCTACTGCTATGGACCCATAGTCCAAGGTAGACTACTCACTCATCGCTCCGGAGGCAAGCATGGCGATGAAGAAGACCTCCGGTGGTGATTCCCCTCTTCGGCAGGGTGCCGGGAAGAGATTCTGGACCCTCCCGATCTTTGGGTCGACGGCGGCGGCGGATCGCGATGTGTTCTGGAAAAGTGATCGGGTACTTAGGTTTTTTCCGTCGGGGGGTCTTTATAGGCGAAGGGGCGATGTCAGAGGAGGCGCCAGGCGCCCTCACACGGGGCCCGCGCAGCCAGGGGCCTGGCCGCGTCACCCCCGCGTGTGGGGCCCTGGTGGCCCCCCTCCTACTCTCCTTCGGATCTCTGGAAGCTTCCGGGTAAAATAAGACTTCAGGAACTTGTTTCATCCAATTCCGAGAATATTTCCTGTGTATCACTTCTGAAACACAAAAACAGCAGAAAACAGGAAACTGGCACTGTGGCAACTCGTTAATAGGTTAGTTCCGGAAAATGCATAAAAGTGCCACTAAGTGTAACGAAACAATAGGCAAATGGTGTAAAAACAAGCATGGAGCATCAAAAATTATAGATACATTGGAGACGTATCAAGCATCCCCAAGCTTAACTCATGCTCGTCCTCGGGTAGGTAAGTGATAACAAAAGAATAATTTTTGAGGTGACATGCACCTACACAATCTTGATCATGTATGTAAGCATTGGTGAGCTGGGATCATAAGAACTTAAAACATGGGCATGAAGATATAATCTTGACAATAAGAACTTAGCAACCATGTTGTAAACATGCAAATGAACACAAACAAAAGATCATGAAAATGAAACAATGAAAGTCAAACGTGTGTTCAAATCATAAGGAAAAACATACAAATGTTTTCAGCTTGTCCTTCAAAGAGAGCAAAACATAAATGCATAGGACACCTTCAAGTTTAAGAGGGCGACTAGATACAAATAATTTAAGAACAAGTGAAACCAACAATATGAATCAATCAATGAACTTTGGGACAATGCATATCACACTAAGAATGACAACTATGCTCTCTTAATGATGCATAAAGATAGAAGGTGGTGACTCAACATAAAAGTAGAAGAAAGGCCCTTCACAGAGGGAAGCAGTGATTGCAAGTTTTATAACCTTCAAAAATTATGGTACTTACCGGCTTTGAGCTCTCATTGCCCCCATAATAAGCATCTTGAATGGTTAAAGTTAATGCGAGAACAATTATGATGCATATGCTTGACAAATCATAAGTTGAAAACCTCGTGCCCCGTGAATACGAGTACCCAAACCTCATGCTACTTTACTTAGAGTCCCAAGCAAGGCTCTTGTCATTGTAAGTATATGCATATCATTGAGAACCGCCAATGGGGTACCTCCGTGCCCGATGACATGGAACAAGCCCACACCAAAATGACAGGACAAGCAGACAATGAACACCTCAACATCTCTTTTATTTGCCTTTTGTTTAGCTTTTTATTGTGAGATTTGTCGTCGTATGTTCACCATGGGTACGCTGCAAATTTCCACCATGAATTATGCATGGCTTAGATTAGCGGCGCGGCGTTTCCCTAACACATATACAAACTCCATGATCCCTACAAGATTCCCAATTCATTTCACACCGTGGGCATCCATAAACAAAAGATCACGATATCAACTCAAATAAGAAGTGCAGTGTTGAAATCTTGCCCATGACAGCATGGCTGTGCTAGAATCCAACTTACAACTTGCAAGCATAACAACTCAACATAAGAGACCACAATGTCAAATTTTTAAGAACAGGAAAAAGTAAAGTGCGCCTTCCGGTTCGTGAGAGCTTTACTGACCGAATTTCGCATAACACTGGTAAGAGTTTAATTTGAAGAGAAAATAAAAGCAAGTAAAATTTACTTGGAATAGCAAATTGCTAGTAGGTATGTATGGTGGACACTTTGGAAAACTTTGGCTTTTAGGAGTTGGATGCACGAGTAGAGCTCATACTCAGTACAAGGCGAGGGCTAGCAAAAGACTGGGAGCGACCAACTAAGAGAGCAATAATGGCCATAATCATGCAAAGCGACAAAGCGATATTAAAAGAAGCATAAGATGGCATCAAACGTCAAAAACTAAATGATCATGAAGGCTATTGGCGACTTTGTAAGAGTCTAACATGTGTGAGCATGCGTCAAGTCAACCCAAATAAAGCATCAAGGAGAAAACCAAAATAATGCTTCCATACAATAAAAACAACGCATGATTTTTTCAAAGGCTCATTAAGCAATCTCAGTTATTTGAGACAAGTCATGCTACAGCAAAACCACTAAGCATACTATCAAAAAGACATCAAGCATGACATGAAAAAGCCTAAGCCGCAGTCTACACAAGCTCGCTTCTTGTACCACTATTTTGCACAAAGATTTTTCTCTTTTCCAACACCATTTGAAATTTTTAAAGGCACCTCTTTTGATGAAAACCAATAAAGATCAGAGTCAAAAATACACCTTGATGAAAAGATATGACAAGGTCTGAACGCAAATCAAGGCGAAAACGAAAACCAAAAGCAGTAGCAGAAAAAGAAGAACACTCGATTTTTAATAAGAGTGAAAACTAGAGCGTTCTTGGCAAATGAAAACGAGTACATCTCCTCCAAAGGAAATTTGTTGGGGTCCAACCATTTATTACAGCAAACAAACAAACTAAACCAACTAAGAAAACTAAAACAACTGACGCTCCAAGAAAAACACATAGTGCATAAAGCAATAAAAATATAGTGTTTTGAAAGGTGACCTGATTTTTGCCGATGAAGAAGGGGTGCCTCGGGGGCATCCCCAAGCTTTGACGCTTGTACTTCTTGGATATTTCTTGGGGTGATGCATGGGCATTCCCAAGCTTGAGCTTTTGTCCATTCCTCAACTCATCTCATCATTCTCCGATCCCTACACTTGAAAACTTCCTTCATACAAAACTAAACACAATTCTATTAGCAACATTAGTGCAAGCATAACATATAATCAATCCTCTTTTTGCTTCAGGTTTCAACTCAAAACCACCACATATATAGCAAATACTACTGTAGCAACCTCCCCAAAAGTTCCGTGATCAAAAGAACTCAAGAGAAAGCGATAAAGTGGCAAACACAAATATTGGTAGAAATCTGTCAAAATTGAACAGCTGACAAAGGTCGAATTTTTGAGGGATTTTATGTTGCTCAAATAAAAAAGTGTTCAACTAACTAAAGTTTGGATATAACCTGGGGCATATGCACAAGAAATCTCAGGTCCAAAAGATAAACAGAGAATTTATACGAATTTTTACGGTGCAGCACCAAAAACAGTTTCAGGACAGCAACATCCCCAAATCTTTACCTCACTCAAATTAGAGGCTTCTCTTGGCACAAAAACGAAATAAACAAGATAAGGAGCGGTCATTACAGTAGTAATGACTTCCAAGACTCAATTAAAAGAAAAAGTACTGAAAAGAAAACATTGGGTTATCTCCCAAGAGTGCTTTTCTTTAACGCCTTTGAGCTAGGCGCAGAAAATTGTGAATCAAGTAACATCAAGTGATGAAGCATCAAGCTCATAATTTGCTCTAAGAATAGAGTCAAAAAGTAATTTCTTTCTTTTCCTAGGGAAGTGTTCCATACCTTTCTTTAGTGGGAATTGATATTTGATAGTGCCTTCCCTCATATCAATGATGGCACCTACAGTTCGAAGAAAGGGTCTTCCCAAAATAATTGGACATGAAGCATGGCATTCAATGTCCATAACAAGAAAATCAACGGGAATAAGGTTATTGTTAACCACAATAAGAACATCATTAATCCTTCCCAAAGGTTTCTTCTTAGCAACATTAGCAATAGGAACATCAAAATAACATTTTTCAAGCGGTGGCAAGTCAAGCATGTCATAAATTTTTCTAGGCATGATAGAAATACTAGCACCTAGATCACATAAAGCATGGCAATCAAAACCATTAACATGCATATCAATGATGGGTTCCCAACCATCTTCTAACTTCTTGGGAACAGAAGCTTTTTGCTTCAACTTTTCATCCCTAATTTTTATGAGAGCATTGGTAATATGCTTAGTAAAAGCAATATTTAAAGAACTAGCATTGGGAGTCAAAGCAAGCTTTTGCAAGAACAAAATTACTTCAGATATATTGCAGCCATCAATATCAAAATTATTAAAAGAAGTAGAGCTATCATCTCCCACACTCCGAAAAATTTCAGCACTCTTTTGAGAAAAAGTTTTGGCAGTTTTAGGCTTTTTAACACAAGGAGTGGGAGTTTTCTCTACACCAATCAAAGTAAGAGGATTGCTAGCATTAGGAGCAACATCATTAGAGGTAGTAATGGTACATACCTTCATCTCTCTAGCCATCTCATCTTCTCTTTCCCACCTGGCATGCAGTTCCGCTAACAATCTAATATTTTCATCAATTCCAACTTGAATAGCATTAGCGGTAGCAAAAACATTGTTCTCTTTCACATCACTAGGCAACACTTTTAATTTCAGAAGTTCTACATCATGAGCAAGGCTATCAACTTTAGAAGCAAGAATATCAATTTTGCCTAACTTTTCCTCAACAGACTTGTTAAAAGCAGTTTGCTTACCGATGAAGTCCTTGAGCATTACCTCAAGCTCGGAGGGCGCGGCCCTAGTGTTGTTGTAGGAATTACCATAAGAGTTACCATAACCATTACCATTGGTAGAAGGATACGGCCTATAATTGTTACTAGCAAAATTGTTCCTATAAGCATTGTTGTTAAAATTATTGTTTCTAATGAAATTCACGTCAACATGCTCTTCTTGAGCAACCAAAGAGGCCAAAGGAACATTATTAGGATCAACATGAGCCCTATAATTAGCAAGCACAGCCATAATTGTATCAATCTTATCATTCAAGGAAGAGGTTTCCTCAACAGAATTTACCTTCTTACCTTGTGGAGCTCTCTCGGTATGCCATTCGGAATAATTTACCATCATGTTGTCAAGTAGCTTTGTTGCGGCGCCCAAGGTAAGGGATATAAAAGTGCCTCCAGCAGCTGAATCAAGTAGGTTCCTTGAAGAAAAATTCAGTCCTGCATAAAAAGTTTGGATAATCATCCAAGTAGTCAGTCCATGAGTGGGGCAATTCTTTATCATAGATTTCATTCTTTCCCAAGCTTGAGCAACATGTTCATTATCAAACTGAGTAAACTTCATAATATTGCTGCGCAAGGATATAATCTTAGCAGGAGGATAGTATCTACCAATAAAAGCATCCTTACACTTAGCCCATGAATCAATACTATTCTTAGTCAAAGATAGCAACCAATCTTTAGCTTTTCCTCTCAAAGAAAAAGGAAACAACTTGAGCTTAATAATATCACTATCAACATCCTTATATTTCTGCATCTCACATAGGTCAACAAAATTGTTGAGATGAGCTGCCGCATCTTCAGTACTAGCACCAGAAAATTGCTCTTTCATAACAAGGTTCAACAAAGCAGGCTTAATCTCATAAAAGTTTGCAGCAGGAGCAGGTGGTGCAATAGGAGTGCAGATAAAATCACTATTGTTTGTGCTAGTAAAGTCACACAACTTGGTGTTTTCAGGATTGGCCATTTCAGCAAAACGAAAGTAAACAAGTAAAAACAACTACCAAGGATTCTAATTTTTTTGGGTTTTTGATATAAAACGATGCAGGTAAAATAAATAAAGTAAAGCAAAACAATAAAACAAAGTAAAGGATGTGTGTGCGAAAAACTCCCCTCGCAGAAGTCTTCTACTTCCTCCCCAGCAACGGCGCCAGAAAAGAGCTTGATTGCTGGGATGATGGCGCCAGAAAAGAGTTGGTGCCTAGTTGAATGTCCAGCCCGTTGAGAACCCCAAGAGGAAGGTGTGATGAATACAGCAGCAAGATTTTCCCTCAGTTAAGAAACCAAGGTTTATCGTTCTTGGAGAGGAGAGACAAACGACTGAAGGTGATGCTTGCTAGCTTGCGACAGCTTCAGACAATTTATATATGGCGCCTCGTCCAAGCTTTGCTTGCTAGCTGCAACGCGGAACCTGCACACACACAACCAAGTACTTTGCTCCCAACTTGCGATGAGGTTGTCAATCTCACCGGTTTGCTTGAAACAAAGGTTATGAGTGTATCGAGTGAAAAACAGTAGAGTATGCAAATAAAGTAAACAGTGCGAGTAAAGTAAACAGGTGATAGCAATATGATGGAAATAGGACCGGGATCCACAGTTCACTAGTGGTGTCTCTCCATAGATAAATAACACATGCTGGGTAAACAAATTACAGTTGGGCAATTGATAGAATAAAGATAAACGTGATATGTCAAGAAGATCACTATGAGATTTACTCTGGGCATTACAACAAAATACATAGACCGCCATCCAACTGCATCTATGACTAATAATCCACTCCCGAGGATATCAATCCGAACACCCCATGAGTATTAAGTTGTGAACAACAGATAATTGCATTAAGCAAAGTGTGTAATGTAAACAAAGCATATGCCCTTGAGCATATGAATGTTGTTTTCTCCCTAGTAGCAACAACACATCTAGAACCTTAGAGGTTTCTGTCACTCCCCCAGGTTAAGCAGAGGCATGAACCCACTATCGAGCATAAATACCCCCTCTTGGAGTCACTAGCAACTACTCAGCCAAGATAGCTACTAACAACGGAGAGCATGCAAGATCATAAAGAACATAGAGATAACATAAGATAATATTCAGTACAGCAACTTAATCATAAACACCAATATTCATCGGATCCCAACAAACCAAACATGTAGAATTACATAACGGTGATCTCAATCATGTAGGGCAGCTCATGAGATCTAAACATGAAGCACATGGTGGAGAAGACAACCATCTAGCTACTGCTATGGACCCATAGTCCAAGTTAGACTACTCACTCATCGGTCCGGAGGCAAGCATGGCGATGAAGAAGACCTCCGGTGGCGATTCCCCTCTCCAGCAGTGTGCCGGGAAGAGCTTCTGGACCCTCCCGATCTTCGGGTTGACGGCGACGGCGGATTGCGATGTGTTCTGGAAAAGTTATCGGGTACTTAGGTTTTTTCCGTCGGGGGGTCTTTATAGGCGAAGGGGCGATGTCAGAGGAGGAGCCAGGCGCCCTCACGTGGGGCCCACGCAGCCAGGGGCCTGGCCGCGCCACCCCCGCGTGTGGGGCCCTGGTGGCCCCCCTCCTACTCTCCTTCGGATCTCTGGAAGCTTCCGGGTAAAATAAGACTTCAGGAACTTGTTTCGTCCAATTCCGAGAATATTTCCTGTGTATCACTTCTGAAACACAAAAACAGCAGAAAATAGGAAACTGGCACTGTGGCAACTCGTTAATAGGTTAGTTCCGGAAAATGCATAAAAGTGCCACTAAGTGTAACGAAACAATAGGCAAATGGTGTAAAAACAAGCATGGAGCATCAAAAATTATAGATACGTTGGAGACGTATCACCATGCTTGCCTCTGGAGCGATGAGTGAGTAGTTTACCTTCGACTATGGGTCCATAGCAGTAGCTAGATGGTTGTCTTCTCCACCATGTGCTTCATGTTTAGATCTCATGAGCTGCCCTACATGATTGAGATCACCATTATGTAATTCTACATGTTTGGTTTGTTGGGATCCGTTGAATATTGGTGTTATGATTGAGTTGCTGTATTGAATTATATCTTATGTTATCTCTATGTTGTTTATGATCTTGCATGCTCTCCGTTGTTAGTAGCTATCTTGGCCGAGTAGTTGCTAGTGACTCCAAGAGGGGGTATTTATGCTCGATAGTGGGTTCATGCCTCTATTTAACCTGGGGGAGTGACAGAAACCTCTAAGGTTGTAGATGTGCTGTTGCTACTAGGGAGAAAACAATATTCATATGCTCAAGGGCATATGCTTTGTTTACATTACACACTTTGCTTAATGCAATTATCTGTTGTTCGCAACTTAATACTTGTGGAGTTCTCGGATTAATTCGCCACAAGTGGATTATTAGTCATAGATGCAGTTGGATGGCGGTCTATGTATTTTGTTGTAATGCCCAGAGTAAATCTCATAGTGATCTTCTTGACATATCACGTTTATCTTTATTCTATCAATTGCCCAACTGTAATTTGTTTATCCAGCATGTGTTATTTATCTTATAGAGAGACACCTCTAGTGAACTGTGGACCCCGGTCCTATTTCCATCATATTGCTATCACCTGTTTACTTTACTCGCACTGTTTACTTTACTCGCATATTTCTACTGTTTTCCACTCGATACGCTCATAACCTTTGTTTCAAGCAAACCGGTGAGATTGACAAACTCATCGCAAGTTGGGAACGAAGTACTTGGTTGTGTTGTGTGCAGGTTCCGCGTTGCAGCTAGCAAAGCAAAGCTTGGACAAGGCGCCATATATAAATTGTCCAAAGCTGTCGCTAAGCCAGTCCGCATCACCTTCAGTCGTATTGTCTGCTTTTCTCCTGATCGACAAACCTTGGTTCTTAACTGAGGGAAAACTTGCTGCTATATTCATCAAAACCTTCTCTTGGGGTTTTCCAACTGGCCGGTCATTTAATTTCATACACCATCGACTTGGCCCCATCAAGTTTTTCTGGCGCCGTTGCCGGGGAAGAGTGGAAGACTTCTGCGAGGGGAGTTTTCGCACGCACATCCTTTACTTTGTTATTGTTTTGCTTTACTTTATTTATTTTACCTGCATCGTTTTATATCAAAAACCCAAAAAAATTAGAATCCTTGATAGTTATTTTTACTTGTCTTGCTTTATCATGCTTTCTATCAATGGTTGGTTTCATTGAAACTAAATCTTTTTGGCAAGGTGGGTTCACGGAAGAGCAGCAAAATTATTATGAGGAACACCGCTTGTCACAAAAAGGGAAACACTTATGGGAACAAATCAATAGATTGTATATCATTGCTAGAAATGTGTGCTCTACTTATAATGTTACCTATTGCTTTGATAGATCTTGTTGCTGTAGGAGGTATAAACACCTCCCTTTTCAATGTGAGTATAATGATGATGTTACCATATCTTCTTATATTAATGGAAATTATGACTTCTATGATGTGGAACAAATTGAAGAATTTATTGCTTGGAAGGGTGCATTCGAACTTGCTTATTTGCTTGAAAATATTGATGATGCACCTTATAAATATGAGGTTTATGATATACTTACATTTTTCTTTGATAATTACAAGGAAGGAAATGGCTATATTTTTAAATATCTTAATAGATGCTCTCCAACGGAAGAGACTAATGCCATGAAGGAGCCTATGGAAGAAGAAATTGCTGAAACTGGAAGCTCATTGGATGAAAAAGAGGAGGAGAGTGATGACCAAGAGGAGGAAGAATGGAGCTACCCATGTCTACCTCCCAATAAGAGTAACTCTCTAACTAATACCTTATTTGATCGCCCTCCATGCTTAACAAAAGAGGGTGAGTGTGATATTTATATTGTTGAGCTTGTTCATGATGCTACTGAAAATTATTATGAGAGAGGAAAATATGGTTGTTGGAATTCTCATGTTACTAAAACACCTCTCTCTATATTGAAAGTTCTGAAGTTGGTCTTGTTTTATCTACCCATACTTGTGACTATGTGCTTCTTTGATTTATTTTCTTACAAGATTCCTATGCATAGGAAGTGGGTTAGACTTAAATGTGTTTTATATTTGCTCCTTGATGCTCTTTTTGGCTTCCATTCATATTTCTTATGTGAGCATCTTCTCAAATTACTGCGCCTAGCTCAAAAGCGTTAAAGAAAAACACTCTTGGGAGATAACCCAATGTTTTATTTTCAGTACTTTTTCTTTTATTTGAGTCTTGGAAGTCATTACTACTATAATGACCGCTCCTTATCTTGTTTATTTCGTTTTTGTGCCAAGAGAAGCCTCTAATTCGAGTGAGGTAAAGATTTGAGGATGTTGTTGTCCTGAAACTGTTTTCGGTGCTGCACCGTAAAAATTCGTATAAATTCTCTGTATATCTTTTGGACCTGCGATTTCTTGTGCATATGCCCCAGGTTATATCCAAACTTTCGTTAGTTGAACACTTTTTGATTTGAGCAACAGAAAACCCCTCAAAAATTCGACCTTTGTCAGCTGTTCTGTTTTGACAGATTTCTGCCAATATTTATGTTTGCCACTTTATCGCTTTCTTTTGAGTTCTTTTGATCACGGAACTTTTGGGGAGGTTGCTACAGTAGTATTTGCAATATATGTGGTGGTTTTGATTTGAAACCTGAAGCAAAAAGAGGTTGATTATATGTTATGCCTACACTAATGTTGCTAATAGAATTGTGTTTAGTTTTGTATGAAGAAAGTTTTCAAGTGTAGGGATTGGAGAATGATGAGACGAGTTGAAGAATGGAAAAAAGCTCAAGCTTGGGGATGCCCATGCATCACCCCAACAAATATCTAAGAAGTACAAGCGTCAAAGCTTGGGGATGCCCCCGAGGCACCCCTTGTTCATCGGCAAAAATCAGGTCACCTTTCAAAACACTATATTTTGATTGCTTCATGCACTATGTGTTTTTCTTGGAGCGTTAGTTGTTTTAGTTTTCTTAGTTAGTTTTGTTTTGTTTGCTGTAATAAATGGTTGGACCCCAACAAATTTCTTTTGGAGGAGATGTACTCGTTTTCATTTGCCAAGAACACTCCGTTTTTCATTCTTATAATTTCACCGGGTGTTCTTCTTTTTCCGCTACTGCTTTTGGTTTTCGTTTTCGCCTTGATTTGCGTTCAGACCTTGTCATATCTTTTCATCAAGGTGTATTTTTTTCCTCTGATCTTTATTGGTTTTCTTCAAAAGAGGTGTTTATAAAAATTTCAAATGGTGTTGGAAAAGAGAAAAAGCTTTATGCAAAATAGTGGTACAAGAAGGAGCTTGTGTAGACTGCGGCTTAGGCTTTTTCATGTCATGCTTGATGTCTTTTTGATAGTATGCTTAGTGGTTTTGCTGTAGCATGACTTGTCTCAAATAACTGAGATTGCTTAATGAGCCTTTGAAAAAATCATGCGTTGTTTTTATTGTATGGAAGCATTATTTTGGTTTTCTCCTTGATGCTTTATTTGGGTTGACTTGGCGCATGCTCACACATGTTAGACTCTTACAAAGTCGCCAATAGCCTCTATGATCATTTAGTTTTTGACTTTTGATGCCATCTTATGCTTCTTTTAATGTCGCTTTGTCGCTTTGCATGATTATGGCCATTATTGCTCTCTTAGTTGGTCGCTCCGAGTCTTTTGCTAGCCCTCGCCCTGTACTGAGTATGAGCTCTACTCGTGCATCCAACTCCTAAAAGCCAAATTTTTCCAAAGTGTCCACCATACATACCTACTAGCAATTTGCTATTCCAAGTAAATTTGACTTGCTTTTATTTTCTCTTCAAATTAAACACTTACCAGTGTTATGCGAAATTCGGTCAGTAAAGCTCTCACGAACCGGAAGGCACACTTTACTTTTTCATGTTCTTAAAAATTTGACATTGTGGTCTCTTATGTTGAGTTGTTATGCTTGCAAGTTGTAAGTTGGAGACTACTCCAGCCATGCAGTCATGGGCAAGCTTTCAACATTGCACTTCTTATTTGAGTTGATATCGTGATCTTTTGTTTATGGATGCCTGCGGTGTGAAATGAATTGGGAATCTTGTGGGGATCATGGAGTTTGTATATGTGTTAGGGAAACGCCGGGCCGCTAATCTAAGCCATGCATAATTCATGGTGGAAATTTGCAGCATACCCATGGTGAACATTCGACAACGCATCTCACAATAAAAAGCTAAACAAATGGCAAATAAAAGAGATGTCGAGGTGTTCATTGTCTGCTTGCCCTGTCATTTTGATGTGGGCTTGTTCCATGTCATCGGGCACGGAGGTACCCCATTGGCGGTTCTCAATGATATGCATATACTTACAATGACAAGAGCCTTGCTTGGGACTCTAAGTAAAGTAGCATGAGGTTTGGGTACTCGTATTCACGGGACACGAGGTTTTCAACTTATGATTTGTCAAGCATATGCATCATAATTGTTCTCGCATTAACTTTAACCATTCAAGATGCTTATGATGGGGGCAATGAGAGCTCAAAGCCGGTGAGTACCATAATTTTTGAAGGTTATAAAACTTGCAATCACTGCTTCCCTCTGCGAAGGGCCTTTCTTCTACTTTTATGTTGAGTCACCACCTTCTATCTTTATGCACCATTAAGAGAGCATAGTTGTCATTCTTAGTATAATGTGCATTGTCCCAAAGTTTTCATTGATTGATTCATATTGTTGGTTTCACTTGTTCTCAAATTATTTGTATCTAGTCGCCCTCTTAAACTTGAAGGTGTCCTATGCATTTATGTTTTGCTCTCTATGAAGGACAAGCTGAAAACCATTTGTATGTTTTTCTTTATGATTTGAACACACGTTTGACTTTCATTGTTTCATTTTCATGATCTTTTGTTTGTGTTCATTTGCATGTTTACAACATGGTTGCTAAGTTCTTATTGTCAAGATTATATCTTTCATGCCCATGTTGTATGTTCTTATGATCCCAGCTCACAAATGCTTACATATATGATCAAGATTGTGTAGGTGCATGTCACATCAAAAATTATTCTTTTGTTATCACTTACCTACTCGAGGACGAGCAGGAGTTAAGCTTGGGGATGCTTGATACGTCTCCAACGTATCTATAATTTTTGATGCTCCATGCTTATTTTTACACCATTTGCCTAATGTTTCGTTACACTTTGTGGCACTTTTATGCATTTTCTGGAACTAACCTATTAATAAGTTGCCACAGTGCCAATTCCCTGTTTTCTGCTGTTTTTGTGTTTCAGAAGTGATACACAGGAAATATTCTCGGAATTGGACGAAACAAGTTCCTGAAGTCTTATTTTGTCCGGGAGCTTCCAGAGATCCGAAGGAGAGTAGGAGGGGAGCACAGGGGCCCCACACGCCAGGCCGGCGCGGCCAGGGCCTGGGCCGCGCCAGCCAGGTGTGAGGCCACCTGGCTCCACCTCTGACATCGCCCCTTCGCCTATAAAGACCCCCCGACGGGAAAAACCTAAGGACAAGATCAATTTTCCAGAACACATCGCGATCCGCCGCCGCCGTCGACCCGAAGATCGGGAGGGTCCAGAAACTCTTCCCGACACCCTGCCGGAGAGGGGAATCGCCACCGGAGGTCTTCTTCATCGCCATGCTTGCCTCCGGAGCGATGAGTGAGTAGTCTACCTTGGACTATGGGTCCATAGCAGTAGCTAGATGGTTGTCTTCTCCACCATGTGCTTCATGTTTAGATCTCATGAGCTGCCCTACATGATTGAGATCACCGTTATGTAATTCTACATGTTTAGTTTGTTGGGATCCGATGAATATTGGTGTTATGATTGAGTTGCTGTACTGAATTATATCTTATGTTATCTCTATGTTGTTTATGATCTTGCATGCTCTCCGTTGTTAGTAGCTATCTTGGCCGAGTAGTTTCTACTGACTCCAAGAGGGGGTATTTATGCTCGATAGTGGGTTCATGCCTCTATTTAACCTGGGGGAGTGACAGAAACCTCTAAGGTTGTAGATGTGCTGTTGCTACTAGGGAGAAAACAACATTCATATGCTCAAGGGCATATGCTTTGTTTACATTACACACTTTGCTTAATGCAATTATCTGTTGTTCGCAACTTAATACTTGTGGAGTTCTCGGATTGATTTGCCACAAGTGGATTATTAGTCATAGATGCAGTTGGATGGCGGTCTATGTATTTTGTTGTAATGCCCAGAGTAAATCTCATAGTGATCTTCTTGACATATCATGTTTATCTTTATTCTATCAATTGCCCAACTGTAATTTGTTTACCCAGCATGTGTTATTTATCTTATGGAGAGACACATCTAGTGAACTGTGGACCCCAGTCCTATTTCCATCATATTGCTATCACCTGTTTACTTTACTCGCACTGTTTACTTTACTCGCATACTTCTACTGTTTTCCACTCGATACGCTCATAACCTTTGTTTCAAACAAACCGGTGAGATTGACAACCTCATCGCAAGTTGGGAACAAAGTACTTGGTTGTGTTGTGTGCAGGTTCCGCGTTGCAGCTAGCAAAGCAAAGCTTGGACAAGGCGCCATATATAAATTGTCCGAAGCTGTCGCTAAGCCAGTCCGCATCACCTTCAGTCGTATTGTCTGCTTTTCTCCTGATCGACAAACCTTGGTTCTTAACTGAGGGAAAACTTGCTGCTATATTCATCAAAACCTTCTCTTGGGGTTTTCCAACTGGCCGGTCATTTAATTTCATACACCATCGACTTGGCCCCATCAGATAGCTACTAACAACGGAGAGCATGCAAGATCATAAACAACATAGAGATAACATAAGATAATATTCAGCACATCAACTCAATCATAACACCAATATTCATCGGATCCCAACAAACACAACATGTAGAATTATATAACGGTGATCTCGATCATGTAAGGCAGCTCACGAGATCCAAACATGAAGCACATGGTGGAGAAGACAACCAACTAGCTACTGCTATGGACCCATAGTCCAAGGTAGACTACTCACTCATCGCGCCGGAGGCAAGCATGGCGATGAAGAAGACCTCCGGTGGCGATTCCCCTCTCCGGCAGGGTGCCGGGAAGAGCTTCTGAACCCTCCCGATCTCGGGTCGACGGCGGTGGCGGATCGCGATGTATTCTGGAAACGTGATTGGGTATTTAGGTTTTTCCCGTCGGGGGGTCTTTATAGGCGAAGGAGCAGCGTCAGAAGTGGACCAGGGGGGCCTCGCCATAGGGCGGCGCGGCCAGGCCCTGGGCCGCGCCCCCTGGTGGTGAGGCCGCCTCCTGGCTCCTTTCCATCTTCTCTTCGGTTCTCTGGAAGCTTCGGTAAATTTCCGGATGTTTGGCTTTTGTTTCGTCCAATTCCGAGAATATTTCCTGTGTAACTTTTCTAAAACACAAAAACAACAGAAAACAGGGAACTGGCACTGTGGCATCTCGTTAATAGGTTAGTTCTGGAAAATGCATAAAAATGCCATGAAGTGTAACGAAACACTAAGCAAATGGTGTAAAAACAAGCATGGAGCATCAAAAATTATAGATACGTTAGAGACGTATCAATCCTCCTGACCAACGACTTTCTCGATATTTTGTTGAGGCAAGCTAACCCCTCGCATGAGCACTCTTTCAAAGCTAGATTGATTGATTTTTTTTCCATGATCATGCTTATCTTTCTTATACATATGTCACTAATGAAGAGCGATGCTATGGCCACGGGTTAAACCCCTCTTAGAAAACGGATATTGACTCCATGGCCAGAGCCATATCACTAATATAAAGGCCTCATAGGCAACGAAGTTAAAAAAAACCTTTCAATGAGGCACATTGCTGGTAAAAGGTATCTAAGTTACTATGTTTCCAAAACAAATAGCATATCAGTAATGGTTTTTGGCTTTCTCTCGTTTGCACCGAAGAACTTTTCTTCTTTTGTAAAAAACATTCCTTTCACACAGTAATTGTATACTATTTCACAGCACAAACAAAAAGATAGACAATTGAAGGGACCAAACAATCTTTTGCGAATGTTCACTTCACTTCACACACACATGTCGTAAGCAAGCCCTCGTATGCACACGTGCTTGAAGTGATCTCTCTTGTTGCCTCCTAGAATGTGTCATACTATTTTTTCTATTGAATAAACTAGATAATATTTCTTTCAATAATAAGCTATATAAATTGCAAATCAATTACATGATTGTACTAGAAAACTCCTAAGATATTTGATGTATACATATTGAATATAAGATACTTATAATCATATTTATAAATCCAATTGGATATTTAACATGGGAGGTAAGGAAAACTAGTTTTGATATAAATTTTGTAATAACATATATGCTTTAGAAGAGGTAAATGTTTGTTGTCAAGTAATATTATAATAGATTGTTCTAGAATAAAAGTAGAGGCATATTGTTTGAATAAACTAAATGCATAGTAGATTTGGAAAACAAATTGATGTTTAATTAATATGCGTAGATCATTATTTTGCTAATTTAGTAGGAGTACAAGGTATGTTTAGGTGCCAAACTAAGACATTATAGTATATCTTGTGGCTTGACGCTATGTCCGAATCACACAAAGACTAAGTACTCCTACAAATCTCTAAATGCCAAATTACATGTTGAAGTTTTTGAATTATATATCTTATTATATATTATGAGCCATAAAAATTCTAGCACACACACATGGTTGGTAACATGTGCTCAGGTACAACAAGCTGTTCCTCCTCCTCCTGGAACAACTCCCACAGCTTGGCCCACATTGGCGCATGGAGCCACCCAGGGCTAGTCCATACATTTTCAGTTCCCTAGGGTGAGATAACAAAATGGGCACATGTTGATAAACAGAAATTTAGAATGCATTTTATATTAAAATCAATCCATTACATAGCATAGATCAATAGTCTTCATGTTGACTAAAACTATTATCAACCTCGTTGGTGTCATAACCATTATCTAAATTTTTAGTTTGTTGCTCTTTAATATTTACTAGGGCTAGTTATAGGGAGTTCCTGGAATAACTAATAATTCTTAAATAAATTATCAATTGAACCAGTTCATCTCTTTGGTTTTTTCTCTTCCTTTTTTCATAAAGATTTTCTAGAAGTCATGTTACCAAAAAAATTGGTAGAAGAATAGTCAATAAACGGAACAAAAGCACCTGGATGTGGGCATGTGGCTCAATGTCAACATCTTGTCTAGCGATGTAGGTTACCTCCTGCTAAACAGTCAGTCATGAGGAAGATGAAGGAGAAGATTGCTCGTTCACAGGGGGCTTATCTTCTCCTAATCTGCTTAACACTCTATCCGATCCAATGAAGCCGTGAACATGTGGAGCTAGGCTATGTAACAACAAATTAAATGAGAATTGAGGAATGAGATTTGGGGAGGGAGGGAGACATACCATCTATAATGCCTCAAACCTCTAGTTGATGGGAAACGATAACGCTGATAATGGAAAGAGAGAATATTGGGGAACCAAATAGTGTTATTTGTCTCCATTAATCGTTGCGGCGACCTCGGAATCGAAAACATGGGATGGCGGTGCTGTTCTTCTCTACAATTCGAGAACTTGTGAGGAGATGAGTCGACAATTACGACTACAGAGGGAGAGCGATGGGGTGCGGTTCCTAGCTCGAGCCAATAGCGATCGATTTTAGAGATTTTTTAGGAGTACTGTACCAAGCCATTGTGTTGGTGCTAGTTACGTGGTGGGCTTGAGAAATTTTTTCTCTTATTTTCTTGGGCCTAATACAAAATAACTTTGCTCTAGTCTATTGGACTGCTACCTAGGCTGGGCCCCTGCCTCCTATGGGCCAGGGCAGGCGCCCCGTTGACCCACCTTATGGGCCGGCCCTAGCGACACCATGGAGTTGGAGTGGATCAAAGGGTGTGTGGGCAGGCAAAGAGGGGAAGAGGGGAAGATGATGAGGCTATAAAAAGAGGAGGCAAGGTGACGTGTGAATTCCCAGACAGGGTTTGATCTAATGCCGCCCCCCCCCCCCCCCCCTTTGCATACCCCAACATGATAAAAATGTGCATCTTTTCCTAGAGGTTTTTCTCTAATGGCTCATAACGGAAATTGACATAGAATTGGCTCCTGGCCGTATGGACCCGGTGCGTGGCCGGCGGCATAGAACGCCTAAACCTCTCCCACGCTCTTCTACTAGATTTGAATTCTGTTTTTTAATGAGAATCTTCTTGTGTCAGTTGTGTGAGTGCAAAATATTGAAATATTATCATGTTATATCTGCCTGCCTTTCAAACTACAATTTAGATCCTCAAACTTTGTTCAAAATCTAATCTAATAACACTAAATTATGAGCATTTTTTGTCAAGACGCAAACTTGACAATGCCTGGTAATGGTTTCATTGTGTATCTAAATTTTGAACATATTTATTTACTGAAAAGTATTCCAGTTATGCAATATAGTTTATAATGACATGAGGTTTTCCTGCCGCGTGGTGCATTCTACGCCCTCGAAATCTGCACCCACATTCGTCTCGGTTTCTCCAATACAAGGATGAAACATAAAGGGATTGTTAATTTAATTGAGGACTAAACCGATTCTCCTGAACAAGTTGATGGCTACAGCTTAATTTCTGTTCTTTGGAAAACAACAGCGTACGTGAACCTTGGCATTGTTGTGGATTGTGTCAAAACTGCAAATTTTACATGAATCTTCGGTGTTTTTCTAGGACAAACCAGTGATTTCATCCCAATTGTTCTTTTCTGTGCACATATATGAAAGATTAAAGATTTAATCATGAGTTCGTGACATTGGCGGAGCCACTTAAAACAGGCAGAGATAAAAACATCCGTGGGGCGTTCTCTGACATCATATATTGCCAATGCTTAAAACAACTAGGTACTACGAAGACCCAACTTATAACTCTGACACGGACACGATGCTAAGACGATTTATTCAAATTGATCCAAGCTGCGCTTTCCAATTGGACGACCTAACGACAAAGCCGACGACGAATTGCTTGCTCACATAAACTTCTTCTTGGGCCTCAGCTGAAAATACATCACATAAAACAATCAGAAAACTAAGCACAAACTGGATCTTGAAGATCGTATCCTGTTCTCAATCGCTAATCAAAAAAAATCAAACCTCGTTGGTGTGTCCGCACTTCTTCTTGCGGCAGTTGGTAGCCCTAGCGGGAAGGCGCGCATAGCACCTGCAGCGAGAAAAGAACGGCCGGTGAGTCGGTGACACATAGATACAAAATCAATCGAAGGAAATCTGAGGAGATCTGACTGGCGTTGGCTAGCTATATAAAACACGTACTTGCGGCAGACCATCCTCCTCTCGTTGTGCTTGAGAGCGAGCTGCAGGAGGTTGGGCGGGATCCCTTGGGGACGGCCGCCGCGGCTGCCCCCTCGGAGGCGGAGCACCAGGTGGAGCGTCGACTCCTTCTGGATGTTGTAGTCGGCAAGAGTGCGGCCGTCATCCAGCTGCTTTCCTGCGAAGATCAGCCGCTGCTGGTCCGGCGGGATCCCTAAACAACAAACAAATATTCAACCCAAGTTTCAGCACAATGAGGAGCAATGAACAGATGCGATCTTAGATCGTGCGTGCCGCTGGTAGATCGTACCTTCCTTGTCCTGGATCTTAGCCTTGACATTGTCAATGGTGTCGCTGCTCTCGACCTCGAGGGTGATGGTCTTCCCCGTCAGGGTCTTCACGAAGATCTGCATCTTACCGGGACGACCAACAGCGCGCCGCGCTCGCTCTCGCTAGAGGTAGGGTTCTTGTAACGTGGCGGCGGTCGTGATGGGAATGAGGAATGCCTCTGGTGCGCGGTGCCATTATATAGGGGAACGGAGAGGAGGAACCCTTTTGCATGCAAGATCGCATCTGATTACTCGATGCGTAGGTATCGTAACGGCGTATGGTAATTAGCGTCATTCCCGTTGATGCGGCGCTAACAGCTCGTCAAGATTACCGGGATTGCCTAACGTAATAAAGAGAAAAAAGAGAAACATAGAAAATATCTTTCGAAATGGAATGCATGGATTACATTCTTTAATGGGGGAAATCAGGAAGGTTTCTGAACGGTGATAGCTTACAAAACATAGAAAATCGCGATAGGTTAATGTTGACAACGTACGTCAGGCCGCACAAACAACGCCACCAATGAAAATATCTTCCCGAAATCTGCCTTTGTCCCCATTTCCCACAATTTTATACACGTAATTTGAGAAAAACTCTTTAAATCTTCGCAAAACAAACTAAAATTAAACTGGAAACACCTATCTTACTTTGAGATAAAGTCACTATACTGATCAAATAGCTCTTTGTAAGCTTATCTTGACATAGATATTTTTTGCTCGACATTTTCCACAACCACTAAACCCAACACCCCCAGAACTTGCAAGATATCTGGCGGCCGGGGCGAGGTGGTTTCTCTGGAGCAAGGATGTTGGCCCGGAGGTGGTGGATCTGCCATTCTTCTCCGACTTCATTGATGGGAAGCGGCAGATCTTGGCCAAGACAGCACGGGGACGTCCCCCGATCGATGTGCCACAACCACATGTGCCTTGCTGCGTGCAGCGGGTCTGTTCATCGACTCACAAAGCCTCGTTGGCGATGGTGTTTTCTTAGATCTGGAAATGGTGGAGGCTAGGCTTTCCTTTTGGCGTGCGTCTCGGTGGTGCTGGAGTTGGACGGCGGCCGCTGGCTTCGGTGGTTGCAGGAAACCCTAAGGATCAATTTGTATTTCTCGGTCTCTTACGGTTTTTCCTGCTAAGTTTTCAGGATAATCCTTTTATCCCGGTTTGTCTTTTAGTTTCCACGTATGTTGCTTCTTGTAACTTGATATGCAATTAATGAAATATGTGGTTGCTCTAAAAAAACACCCCCAAACCCCTAGCTCAATAGGTTGACAAAGATCTCACCACTTAGCCAAATGATATTTTTCACATTACCTTTTTCCAAAGTAAGTGATTCCTAAAGAACTCCATTCTTTTCATATGGTGCTTTGGTATTTAAAAACACAACATAATCACATGTACATTTCTTAAGCGATACCTAAACAAAAAAATCCACCTATGCACATAAATATCCCTTGCTAGGGGTCAACTTTATTCTCTACCTCATCTTTTCTTTTTCTTCAATCACCATTTCTTAGCGTATCTTCATGGAATGGAACAAAAAGTTATTTTAAAACGGTAAATTCCTCTCAATAGATTTCTTAAAAAATCTTAGTCTGAAATTTTCTCAAAATACATTCAAAAGCTCGAGCATTGTCTATGTCATTACATCATTTTGAATAACAACTATTCTAGGGCACTAAATCCTTTAACCTTTGAAAGCAACCAACTATTTCAAATGTTTGAAGTAAAAGATATACTATGCTAATTTTCTTAATTGTACCGAGAGAGCATGGGATGGCAGTTTTCTCCATACAAAGACGGGGTACCTTTTCTGCTTTCACTTCTCCCTAAAGGGGAGAGAACACGTAAGCATGCAGAATCTGCTACTAATTTGTCTCCTTAATCGTTGTCCCGGTTAGCGGTCCGTTTACTCTATTAGCTTTTCTTGATGAGGGCTTCAAAACTAAATCACATGATGTTATGTTACATAAAAAAAATCATTGTTCCAGTTGACAGATTACACTACCATGATTGTCAGCAAACATTTATCATGATAACTACGCATAGTAATGGTAATGTTTTACATGTTTTGGACATCACTATATTTTCACAGTTAGAGAGTGGCCCTTGATTTCTGTCCACTAACTAAAAAATAATATTAGCATGCAACATTTGCATTAATGTAGAATGTATCTCATAAAACTAGCAAAAAATTTATTCTTGTCTGACTGTTAAGTAATGCATAGTACTCTGGCAATGTGTGACAACAATCTGGTACCTTACAGACAAACAAGTTATTTTTTATCCAGGAAACAAGCATTGCATAATCTAGCAAATATGTGACAACAATCTAGAAAATACATACGCACATGTTAATTTTTAATCCTGTAAATAAGTGGTGCATAGCCTCACAGGTATGTGACAATAATCTGAAAATTACTGGTAAAAAAATGTAGAAACATATGATACGCCTCGAACGTATCTATAATTTTTGATGCTCCATGCTTGTTTTTACACCATTTGCCTTGTGTTTCGTTACACTTCATGGCGTTTTTATGCGATTTCCGGAACTAACCTATTGACAAGATGCCACAGTGCCAGTTCCCTGTTTTCTGCTATTTTTGTGTTTCAAAAAAGCTACACGGGAAATATTCTCGGAATTGGACGAAACAAAAGCCGAACGTCCAGAAATTCGCCGAAGCTTCCAGAGAACCGAAGAGGAGACGGAGTGGGGCCACGAGGGACCCACACAATAGGGCGGCGCGGCCTGGCCCCTGGCCGCGCCCCCTACGTGTGAGGGCACCCTGGCAGCCCCCTGACGACGCCCCTTCGCCTATATAAAGCCTCGGGACGGAAAACCCTAGGAGAGTCGGTGTTTTTCCCAGAACAGTTCCGCAGCTCTGCCGCCGCCGTCGACGAATTTCAGGGGACAGAAGTCTCTATTCCGGCACCCTGCCGGGACAGGGAAGTGCCCCCGGAGCCATCTCCATTGGTCTCCATCGCCGTCTCCGCCGTCTCCATCGACCTCACCGCCATCTCCATCAACCTTGCTGTCTCCTATGATAAGGAGGGAGTAGTTCTCCCCCGGGGCTTAGGGCTCTACCGGTAGCTATGTGGTTCACCTCTCTCTCCCATGATGTGATCTTTATGTGATCGTGAGCTTTGTATCTAGTTGAATTGGTAGATGTTATTATTCAGATATTATGCTACTCCTATGCTTAATTATTATACTCTCCGGAGATACCTCGTATCATGGTGTAAAGGTGACTAGTGTGTGCATCATGTGTATCTTTTTGGTTAATGTCTCTATGAAATGTTGGTATTTGTTGGAACCATCTAGTACGTTCACGGTGATAGTGTGGGACAATCTAGTTTGGGTACATACGGACTTTGAGGAGTGCTTCGTAGCCCTATGCATGATTAGTGTTCGTTTTCCATTGGAGAATTGTTTTAAGTTGCATATTGATGATAGTATCTATTGGTTCAATTATGTTATATTTGTTGGGAGTGTGTCCACTAGTGAAAGTATGATCCCTAGGCCATGTTTCCAAGCTTTGCACACCATTTACTTCCTGTTTTGTTACATGTTTGCTTGTTGCCATTTTTATTTCAGATCGCGTTTACTACTTATAATCATCACTACTACTTGTATTTCACTATCCCTTCGCCGAACTAGTGCACCTATACATCTGACAAGTATATTGGGTGTGTTGGGGACACAAGAGACTTTCTGTATCGTAATTGCAGGGTTGTTTGAGAGGGATAGCTTTGACCTCTTCCTCCCTGAGTTCGATAAACCTTGGGTGATCCACTTAAGGGAAACTTGCTGCTGTTCTACAAACCTCTGCACTTGGAGGCCCAACACTGTCTACAAGAATAGACGCGTGCGTAGACATCAAGCTCTTTTCTGGCGCCGTTGCCGGGGAGGTAAGGTAAAAGGTACTCACATTCTTTGGTTACTAAGTCTTTTAGTTGCTGGTGAGTGCTCGGAGTTATTTTCTTTAGATTCTGCAATTATATCTTTTTGTTTCTTGTTTTTATTTTCACTAGTTTGGCTTAATGGAAAGTAAAGAGTTCTTTAGTCTTTATCCTGAGTTTAGATTTGAAGAGAAAATTGAAAAACCTTTGGAGCTTATTTCGCATAGCAATGTTATTAGTACGAATGCTTTGAATCCCATTATTGCTAATGCTATGGAAAAGTCTAAGCTTGGGGAAGCTGGTTTTGTTAAGCATGATATTTTTAGTTCCCCAGCTTTAGTGGAGAAAGTTTGTTCTGATAATATTTTATCTCCCATATGTGATGTTTCTAATGATGCTTGTGCTCCTCATCCTTTTAAAATACCTACGAAGATTGTTGAACGTGCTATGGATAACTGCTATTTAGGAGATGGAACTATCCATCCTGGTGATCATTTGCTTTTTATACATGAATTATGCGAGTTGTTCCAGTGTGTGCAGGTATTTCAATGAACCAAGTTAAGAAGAAGCTATTCTCTTTATCACTGAAAGGCAGAGCTGAGGAATAGTATAAAACACTGAAGGATGGTCGATCTATTGACTGGGAGGAAATTGTACCTCTCTTTTATTCTAAATTCTATCCTTCTAGTCAGGTTGATAAAGATAGGAATTACATTTATAATTTTCATCCGCATGAGGGAGAAAGCATTGCCCAAGCGTGGGGAAGATTAAAGTTACTAATGCACAAATGTCCTATTCATGATCTTCCTCGTAATATTGTTATTTATAATTTTTATGCAAGGCTTTCAGGATATTACAAGGATTATCTAGATGCATGATTTGATGGGTCTTTCACAAGCAAGGATGTTGACACCAAGTGGGATCTGCTTGAAACAATTCAAAACAATATTGAAGGTTGGGATAGCGACAAAGGTAAAGGATCAGGTATGAATTACGAGTTTGATTGCATTAAGTCTTTCGCTGAAACTGCTGATTTTCAAGAGCTTAGTGCTAAGTATGGTCTTGATCCTCAAATTATGATTGATTGTTTTAAAACCTTTGCTTCCCATATGAATGTTCCTAAAGGAAATGGGGACGTGTATCATGAACCTTTTAAGGACACTCGCGTAGAAAATAATATTGTTGTTGATGATTCCAATAAACATGCTCAAACTTCTAAAAGTCCTATTTCTTATAAGCATGTTAATTTTTGTGGAGTACATAGACCTTGTGAACAGAGTTACAACAAGGAAGATTATTGTGTCCACCATGCAAATGAAGAAACCCGAATGTGGTACAAGGATATAGGCGGGATCGGTAAAAAGGTTTGTAAGCTTTATCCTTTTCTTTGTAAATATTGTGATGACATAGGTCATTTTAATTTCCAATGCTCAAGCCCAAATAGTTACTCTTCTAGTACCTTAAGTTTGTATTGTGATGACAAGATTACTCTCAATCAGCATGATGAGCTCACTTTGTTCTTGGCGTGTGAAGAGATATCTAGAAAGATTGCTTTGATAGATATTAATGATGTTAATATTAATAGCACCCTTCGTGGTTGTCGTCTCTATTGTGCTAAAGATTGCCTTGCAAATACTTACATACAAAATCTTATAAAACATGATGTTTTGCCAAGCTATGACAGGACTGATAGATATTTTTATCTTATTAATAGAGAGGAGGAATCCTCCAAAGTTTCTTCTGTTGTTTCTGTCAGCAAACCAGATTATGTGAAGAAGATGCCTTTCCCTCCTAAAGGATACGTGGAGAAGATGCCCTTCAAGTCTCTCCCTCCTAAAGGAGAGAGTAAGAAGAGTATGAAGAAGAAGAAGAAGAGGAGTAAGAGGCGAGAGGACACGGTATCTTCCCCTAAGCGTTATGATCCTGCTATAGATTATGATAATTCTGATTGGGATGATATTCCTATGCATGTTACCTATGTTAGTGATCATGATTGGGAAAAGCACTCTACTTTTGATATTGAAAATCTTTTTGGTACCAACTCTAAGGTTAATAATTGTTGTACCATTAGTACTATCCATGTTCCTTCTTATGATGATATGTTTGACGAATATGCTTTGCGAAATAGTTGTTCTCTAGCTTGTGATGATACTAAACCTCTAGTCTATGATGGTTACAATGATGAGTATAATGTTTTTAGTTCACCTACTTTTTAGGAGAAAATTAGTTATGATTACAATATGCCTCACATTTTTGATGATTATGGTGATGAGAATAATTATTCTGTTGAATCTGCTCCTACTACGATTGTTTATGTGGGGAGTATTAATTCTTTTATGCATGTGGCTCATGATAGGGATGTTTTATGTGATAATTATATTGTTAATTCTAGATGCTACTAAAAGTTATTATGAGAGAGGGAAACATGGTTTGATGGATCTCAACAATATTGAGTTTCCCCTCTTTATGTTGCAATCTTTGAAGTTGTACTTGTTTTGCCTTCCTATGCTTTTTGCTTTGCGCTTTCATGACTTGTCTCTTTACAAGACTATTTTTCATAGGAAGTGGTTTAGATTTAAATGTCTTTCACATTTGCTTTTTGATGCTCTCTATTGCTTTAAGTTCCTATATGGCGTCTTTGCCTCAAGCTCTTATATGGCGCCCACATGAGCATCTTTGCAAATTACTGCGCCTAGCTCAAAGGCGTTAAAGAAAAGCACTCTTGGGAGATAACCCAATATTTTTACATTCAGTACTTTTTCTTTTATTTGAGTCTTGGAAGTTATTACTACTGTAATAACCTCTCCTTATCCTTTTTTATTTCATTGTTGTGCCAAGAGAAGCCTCTAATTTGAGTGAGGTAAGATTTGGGGATGTTGCTGTCCTGAAACAGATTTCGGTGCTGCACCGTAAAAATTCGTGAAAATTCTCTGTATATATTTTGGACCTGCGATTTCTTGTGCATATGCCCCAGGTTATATCCAAACTTTCATTACTTGGACACTTTTTGATTTGAGCAACAGAAAACTCTCTAAAAATTCGACCTTTGTCAGCTGTTCTGTTTTGACAGATTTCTGCCAATATTTGTGTTTGCCGCTTTATCGCTTTCTTTTTGAGTTCTTTTGATCACGGAACTTTTGGGGAAGTTGCTACAATAGTATATTCTTTATATTTGGTGGTTTTGAGTTGAAACCTGAAGCAAAAAGCGTTGATTCATTACTATGCTTATACTAATGTTGCTAATAGAATTGTGTTTAGTTTTGTATGAAGAAAGTTTTCAAGTGTAGGGATTGGAGAATGATGATATGAGATGAAGAATGGACAAACGCTCAAGCTTGGGGATGTCACCCCAAGAAACACCCAAGAAGTACAAGCTTCAAAGCTTGGGGATGCCCCCGAGGCACCCCCTTCTTCATCGGCAAAAATCAGGTCACCTTTTAAAACACTATATTTTTATTGCTTCATGCACTATGCGTTTTTCTTGGAGCGTTAGTTGTTTTTGTTTTTAGTTATGTTTTGTTTTGTTTGCTGCAATAAATGGTTAGATCACATCATGTTTCTTTTGGAGGAGATGAACTCACTTTTCATTTGCCAAGAACACTCTAGTTTTCACTATTAGCGTTCAATGAGTGACAAGGGAATGCCCTTCGGGTACTCGCAGATTAGTATACCGGGTCCGGCCCATTATGGAGGTGGACTGGAACAAGGATTCGAAGATGACTTGGAGACGAAGAAGGAAGGCTCTAATCCGTATTCGACTAGAACTCTTGTAAACCTTAGCCCGGTTGCATATATAAAGCCAGGCAGGGGCGCCCCTAGGGAGACATCAGAATAGATATCATAGACATCGAATATCACAGACAAACAATATCTCGACTAGACAAGATAGATTAGACATAGACTAGATACAATATTCCGCCTACGGCGGCACCATGTAAACACCATTGTGATTATCTACTAGATTGCTAGCAGGATGTAGCGATCCTCCACCGCGGGGACGTGAACCTGGGTACATCGTGTGCCAATCTCGATCCCAGAATCTCTAGTCGTTGCTCTTCCCCCGATCATAAGTCCTTCATCTAGGACATTTGTCGAGTTAACCCCTCGTCAATGAGTGTTCTCTTTTTCTGCTACTACGTTTAGCTTGCATTTTTCACCTTGATTTTTGTTCAGATCTTGTTTTATCTTTGCATCAAGGTGTATTTGGACCTCTGGTATATGTTGGTTTTCCTCAAAAGAGTTTTCTCAAAAAGGCTTGAATGGTGTTGGAAAAGAGAAAAAGTTTCATGCAAAAAAGTGATACAAAAAGGAGCTTGTGTAGATTGCGGCTTAGGCTTTTGCATGTCATGCTTGATATCGTTTTGATAGTATGCCTAGTGATTTTTGCTGTAGCATGACTTGTCTCAAATGACTGAGATTGCTTAATGAGCCTTTGAAAAATTATGCGTTGTTTTTATTATATGGAAGCATTTATTTGGTTTTCTCCTTTGATGCTTTATTTGGGTTGACTTGGCATATGCTTACACATGTTGACTACAAAATAAGTCGCCTATAGCCTCTATGATCATTTGGTTTTTGACTTGTGATACCACTTTATGCTTATTTCAATGATGCTTTGTCGCTTTACATGATTATGGCCGTTATTGCTCTCTTAGTTGGTCTCTCTCAGTCATTTGCTAGCCCTCATTTTGTACTGAGTATGAGCTCTACTCGTGCATCCAACTCCCAAAAACCAAGTTTGCCATTGTGTCCACTATAAATTCCTATGCATGGTATTTGCAAGCCATTCCAAGTAAATTTTCATGTGCTACCTTTCAAAAAACCCTTCAAAATACTTCTCATTTTGTGACACTGTTTTTAGCTCATGGGGACGTAGTGGTCGGATTTGCTATCTTCCATATTGTCTTATTCCAGAAAAAAGGGAGAAAAAATGAAAGAAAAAAGGCACTCCTCCATGGTATGTGAATGTTGGTGGGCACCCGATGGAATCGGTTAGCCATGGTTTGAGAAAGGAAAAAAGGTGGGGAGGAGTGCCAAGCTTTATAAAAGAGCACAAAAGTGCCAATCTCTCTCTCAAAAACTTGCTTCATTTTTGTATGGAAGATAGTAAGAACCCCATTGCCAGTCGTTGACAAAGACAACCACCTCTCAAAACCAATTTTTATCTCTCTGTTTTACAAATGAAAAGCTCTAGCACATGTTTAATCACTGCTTCCCTCTGCGAAGGGCCTTTCTTTTACTTTTATGTTGAGTCTCCACCTTCTACCTTTATGCACCGTCTAAGAGAGCATAGTTGTCATTCTGAGTATAATGTGCATTGTCCCAAAGTTTATCATTGATTGATTCATGACTATGGTTTCACTTGTTCCTAAATTATTTGTATCTAGTCGCCCTCTTAAACTTGAAGGTGTCCTATGCATTTATGTTTTGCTATTCCACGAGGGACAAGCTGAAAACCATTTACTATGTTTTTCCATATGATTTGAACACACGTTTGACTTTCATTGTTTCATTATTCATGATCTTTTGTTTGTGTTCTTTTTCATGTTATAACATGGTTGCCAAGTTTCTATTATCAAGATTATGTCTTTCATGCCCATGTTTTAATTTCTTTGATCTCAGCACTCAATGCTTTACCTATATGATCAAAGTTGTGATGGTGCATGTCACCTCAAAAATTATTTCTTTTGTTATCACTTACCTACTCGAGGACGAGCAGGAGTTAAGCTTGGGGATGCTGATACGTCTCGAACGTATCTATAATTTTTGATGCTCCATGCTTGTTTTTACACCATTTGCCTTGTGTTTCGTTACACTTCGTGGCGTTTTTATGCGATTTCCGGAACTAACCTATTGACAAGATGCCATAGTGCCAGTTCCCAGTTTTCTGCTATTTTTGTGTTTCAGAAAAGCTACACAGGAAATATTCTCGAAATTGGACGAAACAAAAGCCGAACGTCCAGAAATTCACCGAAGCTTCCAGAGAACCGAAGAGGAGATGGAGTGGGGCCACAAGGGCCCCGCACAATAGGGCGGCGCGGCCTGGCCCCTGGCCGTGCCCCCTACGTGTGAGGGCACCCTGGCAGCCCCCTGACGACGCCCCTTTGCCTATATAAAGCATCGGGACAGAAAACCCTAGGAGAGTCGGTGTTTTTCCCAGAACAGTTCCGCAGCTCCGCCGCCGCCGTCGACGAATTTCGGGGGACAGAAGTCTCTGTTCCGGCACCCTGCCGGGATGGGGAAGTGCCCCCGGAGCCATCTCCATCGGTCTCCATCGCCGTCTCCGCCGTCTCCATCGACCTCACCGCCATCTCCATCAACCTTGCTGCCTCCTATGATGAGGAGGGAGTAGTTCTCCCCCGGGGCTAAGGGCTCTACCGGTAGCTATGTGGTTCACCTCTCTCTCCCATGATGTGATCTTTATGTGATCGTGACCTTTGTATCTAGTTGAATTGGTAGATGTTATTATTCAGATATTATGCTACTCCTATGCTTAATTATTATACTCTCCGGAGATACCTCGTATCATGGTGTAAAGGTGACTAGTGTGTGCATCATGTGTATCTTTTTGGTTAATGTCTCTATGAAATGTTGGTGTTTGTTGGAACCATCTAGTGCGTTCACGATGATAGTGTGGGACAATCTAGTTTGGGTATATACAGACTTTGAGGAGTGCTTCATAGCCCTACGCATGATTAGTGTTCGTTTTCCATTGGAGAATTCTTTTGAGTTGCATATTGATGATAGTATCTATTGGTTCAATTATGTTATATTTGTTGGGAGTGTGTCCACTAGTGAAAGTATGATCCCTAGGCCTTGTTTCCAAGCTTTGCACACCGTTTACTTCATGTTTTGTTACATGTTTGCTTGCTGCCATTTTTATTTTAGATCGCGTTTACTACTTATAATCATCACTACTACTTGTATTTCACTATCTCTTCGCCGAACTAGTGCACCTATACATCTGACAAGTGTATTGGGTGTGTTGGGGACACAAGAGACTTTCTGTATCGTAATTGCAGGGTTGTTTGAGAGGGATAGCTTTGACCTCTTCCTCCCTGAGTTCGATAAACCTTGGGTGATCCACTTAAGGGAAACTTGCTGCTGTTCTACAAACCTCTGCACTTGGAGGCCCAACACTGTCTATAAGAACAGATGCGTGCGTAGACATCAACATACCGACAAGAAATTTAGTTTCAATGAACTTCACATGAGAAAGTAAACGATGAAAGCGGGTAAATAGTTTGAGAGAGAAGTTTAAAATATTTAAAATTCAAGAGAATGTTTGGCTGCCATGTTTATGCGTCATTGTTGCGCATCCAAGACAGGGAAGTGAACCGCTGACATGTGATGCTGCATAACGGTGTTTGGACAAGAACAACCACCAACTATGTCATAGAATAAAAATCATAACGGTCTCTTCGAATACAGAATCACGCTGCATGCTAGGGGGCATGGGTGAGATTTTATGAAAAAGCTCCATGCTACGGCCCTGGTGGCAGAGACGCCTTGGGGAGCCGTTGTGGGTCAGTGTTCCGGTGAGGAGGGGGTGGAGCTGAGAGTTCTATGGTAGCTTATAGTGTGCCTTGTTCCTGGCATTAAGCTTCTTCAGCTCTGGCATGGGATGACCTTGCTGGTCTCCTATCTCTTACACAACATATTGTTGTCATTGTTTTTTATCTCGTTGTCCACTGATAGGATCGCCTCTCCTTGACCTGAAGCGAGAGGGCGGCCCTCTCTAGTTATGGCTTGGTGTGTTCGATACAAGGATATCAGCATCTCAGGAGGTGTGGTTTTCGTACCTGCTCCATTGTCTAGGTTGCCTAATTCTAGGTGTGGCATATCCAAATTTCATGCTTGAGTTAAAGTTGGGGGATTCTGCTGCCCTCTTTTTGGTCATTTTTTGACTTGCTGGAATTGAAGGGACTAAACAATCTTTTGAGAATGCGCTTCACACACTCTCGCACACAAGCCGCAAACAAGCTCTCGTGCGCACATGGATGAACGCGTCTGCACGCGCTAGCTAGAAAGTGATATCTACGCTTGGCTCCTAGAATCTGTCATGAAAATATTGTATATTCAATAAGGACATCTGCAATAGGGTGACGTCAATCTTCCCTTGAATGTACCACGTAAGATTTTTTCTTAGTTCGAGAAGAGAAAAATAAGAAAGGGAAGGTAGCCTTTCTTTAGCTAAGGGATGATCCCTTAGAAAATAAGAGAATGCTATTTTATACATTGTACCAATTTGTCTTCCCTTAGCCAATTAATTTCTTACTAAAAATAACTATTTCACATTAATTTTTAGGAATCACAATAAGAGATAGCAAAATAGTCTCCTACCACCGGTGGTAGCTATGCACCCACCATCCACCATTAGATCCTCTATAGGGAGCATGACTTTTCCTACCGAGAGCACAAGATTTAACAGAAGAGAAAGCAATGGCGTTTGCATGCATATCCCCATCTCTCACCACCTCTCAACACAGCCACCCCAACACACCACACCATGCAACCTATTGGATTATCCATCCAAACTAACCACACACACACACACCTACTACACCATCCACACAACCCATCCATCCAAAGCCACCACATCATGGAACCATACAAATAAACCATCTCATCTCACCACTCCCATTGTGTACTCATAGCCGCCATCTCCTTTTCTATTTAGCATTTCCCTGATACATAATCTAGGTGGTTACTTTGTTAGGAGAGTGTGCAAGGCAACTAGACATGGCATTCCCGAAATCACCAAATGCTCTGTTAGGAAAACATGCAAGGCAACTCGGCAGGTTACTTGGTTAGGAGAGTGTGCAAGGAAACTAGGCATGGCATGTCCAAAATCACCACCTGCCCGGTTAGGAAAATGTGCATGGCAACTCGGCATGGCATGTCCCAAATCACCACCTGCTCTAGCCATCCACGGTTGTCATCCTAAGTAGCCATTCAGAAGTACTATATGCATGCAGCAAACGGAAGTATTTCATCCGTTATCACCATCATCTCCTGCTCTCTACATCGCATGCGGTAGGAATATCATGCTCACACAATCCAAGGACTATGCATGCATGCATAGCTACCACCGGTGATAGCAAATCCGCGTTGATAAGAGATAATACATTGTACAAGTTATATCTTGTGCTTTCTCTAGATGATGTGAAGGGCTAAGGGCATGTATAATGGTAGAGAAGGCATGCCTTCTCTTAGCCCTCCACATTATCTAGAGAAAGCACTAAATATGACTTGTACAATGCATTTTCTCTTATTGTCATCTCTAATAATTAATGAGAAACAACTATTTTTAGTAAGAAATTAACTGGCTAAGGAAAGGCGAATGGTACAATGCATGAAATAGCCTTCTCTTATTTTCTAAGAGATCATCCCTTAGCTAAGAGAAGGCAACCTTTTCTTTCTTATTTCTCTCTCCTCCAACTAAGCAAAAAATCCTATGTGGCACCTCTAAGGAAAGGCTGACGTCACCCCATTGTATGTGCCCTAAGAGAAAGCATGCATTCTCTACCATTATACATGCCCTAAAGCAGATAAACTTCTTTAAGTAGTAGGCTATTGTCTAACAAAACATGTTACATGTGAACAATATAAATCATTATGAATTGTCACTCAACTAAAATTAATGGTTAAAGTTTATTTTAAAATATATAATTGCCCAATAATCCGATATATGGGTACTAGAAAACTCCCAAGACATTTAATACATATTGAATACAAGATAGTACTTATAATCCTAGTAATAAATCATATTGGATATTCAACAAGAGAGGTAAGTACAGTCTACTTTTGGTAGAAATTTTCTAATAACATAGAGGCTTTAGTAGCAACCTTTTGAAGTAATATGATAATAAATTGTTGCGGAATAATAATAGGGGCACATTATTAAAATAGACTAAATTTGTTGGGGATTTGGAAAACAAATTGGTGTTTACTTAGTATGACTAGAGCATTTTCCCTAACGTGGTGGCCAACTTCTGCTTAAACGGTCATGAACAGGCTTGCATTCTTTATTGAGAAACTTTATATAATGAATCGGAATGCCCAAATATATGGAAGTTTTAATGTAATAACTAAGTAGTACACAATCTCGTAAGTTTGTGACAACAATTTGGCAATTACTGGGGAAAAGAATATCGAAACATAGCACATGAAATATATTTTCAAATATTTTGGCATGAGTAAGCTAATGTAGAAGCGGGTTAATGATTTAGGAGACATAACTTTTAAAAAATTAAATTTGTTAGAATCTTTGGCCAATGCCTTATTTATGTGTCATCTTGCATGCAAGAGAGGGAAGTGAACCGCTCACAATATCTATTACATGTTTTCTCGACACAATACCTAGGACCAACTAGTTCATCATAGAATAAAAGACATAACGACCTCTGCGAATACAGAATCACGCTTACATAGTTGATACGTTAGCATAACTGTACTATTCAGTATTACTTACTCATCTCTTGTCTGAAAGAAGAATAAAAGAAAGCATTACGCGTAGTGCACACTCTGCAACGTACACTCGTACAAGTACAGTCAAGCAGCTTTGGCCAGCTCCCTGTCCACAGCCACCTTGAGGAAGCTCCCTTCCTCGACGACCATCTGCACCGGCAGGAACCCAAGCCCGCTGGCCACGGCGAGCATCACCTCCTTCATCTCCGCCCGAAACTCCTTTTTATCCACCGCGCCGTCGCCGTCGCGGTCGAAGCGCGCGAACAGGCCGCGGTAGAGCCCCGCGAGCTCGTCGGGGCCCACAGCGCCGGCCTCGTCGACGCCGAAGTGCTTCTCGAGGACGCGGAGGCTCATGAGCTCCCCGGCCATCTCGGCGTAGGAGAGCAGGCCGTCGTGGTCGGCGTCGAGCGCAGCGAACCGGCCGTCCACGGAGGCGTTGAACGCGCCCTCGTCCTCCACGAAGCTCTGCACCGTCCTCCCGTCCAGGATCTCCACGCTCATCTTGAGATAAACTGTACCTGATCTGTGCTAGCTAGGTTTCTTGTCGATTGGTCTGAGTAAATAAGAAAGGTGCTCGCTGCTCTATTTACGGAGAGTGGTCAGTGGTGCCTCATCAGTTGGGTTTTCAGGTTTGAAGTGCTTGCTGCTTGGGTAATATATATGCTGTGGGTGTGGGGTGAAGTTGACGAGATGCGCTTGAAATGTAAGCCAAGTGCAAGCATTGGTTCCTTCCTATGGGTTCCTGCAGCTAAAGCTGTGGTGGTCTTGCCCGCGTCGCACCTCGGTGTTGACGGCAACGGCGGCGTCTCGACCTCGTGCCGTGGAATATAGGCTGCGTTGGTGTGGACGGTGGTGCGTGCCTTCCGGAAAGCTGAGAACAAAGAGTGGAGATGTCGTGCTTGCGAACTCTGGTGCTGAAGGCTCCTGATACTGAAGGCCGACTCGTTGTTTGTGTAGAACTTTCGGCGGAAGTTGTGCTAGGTTTATTTTTGGTGTGCCGACATCGCGATCGATACCACTCCGGCCAACTGCGGCCACAACTTTCCAGAAGCTTCTCCTCTCCCATTCACATGCTCCGTCACTACGAGTCTACGACCCTACCTTTCGCTCTCGGATCACGACCGAGAAACGGTCGCCGATTACAGGCAGGTCCACACGGCAATAGCCCACTGGAAACTTTTCCTGTTGAGTAGTTCAGCCCACTGGATACGGAGCTGCCTATTGTTTCAGCCTAGATCCAAGGCCTGGTTCATCTAAACTCAAGGCCCATCTCCTCATGAAGTAGTCCAAGCAAAAGTCAAATTTAGATATATAAATATAATAATACATTGAAAATGGTGCTCTTACGATGAAATCATGAGATGCAAGAGGAGAAACATATGTTTATATACAACGAAGGAGTCAGGACAAACATAAACATATTGCAGCACGTAATACTTGGCAAATCAGCACCAAAAGTTTTATATATACAACAAAGGAGTCACGGAAAACAGATTACAACATATAACAGTTGGTGATTCAGTACCAAAAGCATGAAAGAGAAGCTAAGGCAACGCCCACATAAGCCAATCATGGACATTCTTGTGACGCGATTTCCAGAGACTATGGCACCAGAAAAACATAGGTCTAATAGTTAGCTGTAGCATCAATAGCAAACACCGCTGTAAATAAAGAAGATAAACCAATAGTAGTGAGTAAATATAAGGAATCCTAAGAGCTGAAGATAATTTTGCATTTGATACAATTAAACAGCAGTAATGTACCTTGGTTTCGGATTCATGAAAAGTAGATACAATTGTAAATTTAGGTGTCAAACACCGAATAGCTTAATACAAAGAGCAACATTTTTTTTTTGAAATGGGGTGCTCCCCGGCCATAAAGAGCAACTTATGGAGCTACAACACTCTTTTTTATGCATCGGGGTTACTTGCCTGGTATGATAATATAGAAAAACAATGTCTAGAAGCAATTATAGTGAAAAAAGAAAGAATAATAATTTATTCAGTTCATACAACCTATCAAGCTGTAGCTTCTAACTGTTTGTTAACAGAGTTATGAATGATAATTTTAACTCAGCTAAGATATGCTATGGGAGTAATACATACAAATCTAAAGGTGATATGTATATATGGAAAACAAATAAGTATTGTATCTACTAATAAACCTAACTAAGTTAAAGTCTGCAACTTTGATATGTCCACTTACATAGAGTAGTAATAATGACCTGACGTAGCTCCCATCTCACGTAGCACGGGAGAATGTCCCAGTCTAAATATGAAATTTGGATATTCCCTCACATGCTAGAATTTGTCAAAGCACAAACTCAATATTACATAACAGGGAAGAACATAGTGAATGTGGTATGAGCAACTTAATATGTATCTTGCAATTCGAAATGAACATGCTGCAATGTCAAATGGAAAGAATTATAATAGTTCAATGTGTAGTAATTATATGAATAAACTATGTATGCACACGATCCCGTTGATTTCTTGCGGATGATCATTTTGTGTATAGAATATAAAATTTAGATAACGATGAAACCATGAGATGCAAAATGAGTAACGCAAGTCATCAGTTTGTTTTGGTTAAAAAAATTTATGCAGATTTTTCTTGCTACCCTCTGGATCTTCACTAAGTTCATAAGAAGTTGCATATGTATAGATAAAGACAGAGTTTGTTTTACACATAAGTGTGCAGATTTATTAGATTCTCTCCCACTAAAAGATTAAAAAATCCCTAAAATTTTAAGACGAACGCAAGACCTGGCCTCCTTCACCCTTCCGTCCCTGTTCAGATTGCAATTGGGTAACAACAGTCTGACTTCAGGACTTGTGATACCTGAATACTGACTGCAGCTTACCACCAGATAATTATCGTTCTCTCTTGCCTTGCCACTACCAGAACTAGCAACCACATGATCTCTACATAAAGCCGATTAGCCAACTAAGGATAGAACCCGAGGAGTATCATATACTGGCAGAATTGCACCACAACTGAAGCCCATGAAGATACAAGTACTGCTGCAGTTCTCAAGCCTTGAACTATGAGCTTATTATGTCAACTGGACATGCTGGCATTTTCTAAAGATTTGTTAAATACAAAATGCAGGCAGTAAAAAGCTCAATAGAAACATTTGGATATTAATGAAAAAGGCAATTAGGCAAGGCGTACCATGCCATATAAATAGCAATATTTTTATGCAAAAGCTCTTGGATTTTAGGCTTCTTCAATTTCCAAATCCCTTCAAGCTTAGTGCACACATTGCAACTTAACCAGAATACTTTTTTTGTCAAATGTTGGAAATGCTCACATGTGTTTAATAGAGCCTCATCATCCCCTCCAAGCAGCGCCATGGCCGGAGCTCCTGCTGGCCGGTGTCCTCGGCGATGACGAAGAGACAGAGTAGGAAGCGCATCTCCCGCCGCGGTGCCATCCCCTGAAACAACTTCTCGGCAGATTTCTCCATCCCGCCGCTGCTCTGGGTCGGCCACCATCCTACTTGTCCAGCGGCTATACAGCCCGCATCCGCCACTCTCGGCGATGGCACAGCCGCAGCGGCTCCTCCCAGCGATGGCATGGTGCGCGGCGGCGACTGCGCTGCTCCCGCTGGCGGCCGCTTGCTCGTCTAGCGATGTCCCGGCGTGCAGCCAAGGCACACATCAAGGTCTCATTTTGACTACAATATAAGCAAACAGGCTTCCATTACTATAAGGATAAGTAAACTGAAGGGCTGCAACAGTATCAATTTTTGAAGGTGCAAGATAATTAAACAATGGAACTACCATATACGATATTCACTTTGTGACTCGGAAATTTTTAAAAGGGTCAAAGGATACAAACGTACTATTTTCACAACGTTACTGCGATCTTGAGTGCAACCAGAGAAACCCAACATATCAATTTCATAAGTAACTGGAGAAATATGAAAAGAACATTTTGGCGAAGTATCCAATTTTCTAGCTTACCAAAATCTTTAGTTTCACTGCTATATCTTATTTATGCATAATTTACTCTGGAGCGCGGTTTCACTCGTAGCAGTATATTTAACAGGAAGAAAACAACGGTAGTAGTTTCTTGATAGTTCCACCATGAACAATGATACTCATTCGCCGAAGAGTGCTCCACCATTTAACAGTAAGGTAGTCGAAAAAGGTAGTTCTCCTCCCATTCATGTACCCATGTCCCCATTTCATGGTGCGGGATCCATGAGTGCTACTCTGCATCCTGTTAATTTCCACCACAACCAAGCAACAAGGAACCAAAACTATTTACCTACATCAACGGCCCAATACAAAATATACTTAACCATGTCTAACTTCAAGATATTTAAGCAGAGAAAATTTCTTATGTGGTCAGTACCTGCATTCAGGTCTGGAACCTCACAACTGACTGGTGCTTCTTCTTGGCAGGAGAGAGAAGAGGAGGCCACGAGGGTCATCCAGAAACCATTATAGACCTCTCAAATATTTGAATTGCTCAGCCAACACCTTGACGAGTAAATAAATATAGAATCATATGGCAGGCAACCAAGAATAAAACCAGATCAACATTTTTAAGAAATAATATTGTTCTGTACTAAGATAAATAGTGCTCAGACTTTAGGCATACATTTAAAAAAAGTGAATAAGCTGAAAATGGCAATGGATCAATGCTATCACATGAGTATGACTTGATAACTTGACAAACCAAAGTTTGAAAGAGGACATAGATCTTTACCTAGTCCTTACTAGAAGATCTAACACAATATGTACTGAAGTCTAGTTGTCACAAATTCCTAGAATACCTTTTCTCTTAATATCTGATCATCTTCATTCAGAATGTGGATGATATTAATCCAAGACATAACAACTTAGAACAACTTTTAAAAAATAGGGTAATTGAAAGGAAAATTGTTCCAATAACCATCACGATTTCCCTAATTTGGAAGATGAAGCAGTAGCTCTCAACAACTTTGGTTGCTTTGCCCACACAAACAATCAAAAATCCAGACGCTATAAGATCTAGAGTACCAGAATGGCTAACCTGCAATCATAGCTGACATAAACATGTGGGCGGGCAAAAAATCACATTAACATACACTATTTAAACTTTAAGTCACATTTTGCTCTTTTACCAACCACCATAGCTTTCAACACATAGTAAATGAAGCCCATCTTGTTTCATCAAGATCAACAACAAAAATCCATTAATTTAGTAAAAATACAACATCAAGTAGCTTAGTACCATCAGGTTATTTCTATTAAAGTATTAATTGATGAGAAGAGAGCTCACTTTCTCATTGACAATAACAAAATAATTAACATTTTAAACACGGCTATAGCTGCAATGTTTATGTACTACCAAAAAAATCATTCAACAGAAGAACTAATCTAATAAAATGACATAGATAGAAACAAACTACCTTTTCTCATGCTCTAGATGCAAACAATTCATTCAATCAGTTTGTACCTACAGTTTAATGACTCAGCAACAGCTATTGGAGGAGCAGATTAGATCTGATTCTTTATCTCTGCTCAATCAAAAATCAAAAGAACAGTAAATAAATCATAGGAACAATTTGCTCAAAATTTTATCAAACACCTTGTAGCCATATGTACACAGATCTGCACAAATATAGAAAGAGGGAGAGGGAGAGGGAGAGATAGGGGAGGACGAAAATCATGAGAAAGAAGAGATCTGGGCACCTACGTTCCATGTGAGCCTAGACGTGAAAGTCCCATGCTTTTGAGGAGCCCCCGCCATGCTTGGGGCTGCGCACCACACCATCGCCGCCACACTCGGGGCAGAGGAGGCCACTATTAGATGTATATTTGTATATCGTATTTTCTCCACCTGTTAGGGGGTTTCCTGCATATTTGCACACCTGTACATGTATATATATGTGGCCTTTGGCCCCTATGGAATACAACTTGTCTATTCCTAACATGGTATTAGAGCGGGTTTTCCCGTGACCGTCGCCGCCAGTTCGCCCCGGCCTCTGTTTCGCCGGTTCCCATCCCGGCCGCAGCTGCCATCTTCGATCTTCTTCCGATCTCCTTCGTCTTTGTCCTCTGGTGTGGTGTCGCTCCGATCTTCCGATCGGCCGCCCCCGCTCAGA
Source organism: Dactylis glomerata (assembly GCA_007115705.1). Taxonomy (NCBI): domain Eukaryota; kingdom Viridiplantae; phylum Streptophyta; class Magnoliopsida; order Poales; family Poaceae; genus Dactylis; species Dactylis glomerata. The sequence goes on along the minus strand of QXEO01000454.1, from coordinate 3,023,802 downwards.
AATCAATCGGCCGCTCCGATCGCCCTGTCCTGCCCCGTCCTCGGCCGGTCTTGTCTGGTGGCCCTCGCTCAGAGATCGATCGGCTGCCTCGTCTGGTGGCCGCCCCGATCACCCCGATCCCATCTGCAGATGAACCTGATATTTCTCATGTTCCTCGTCTTAAGATGAACCTGTTTTCTGCTAGCCAGCTCACTGATTCTGGTTGTCGCGTCATTCTTGACGCGAATTCTTATGCTGTTCAGGATCGTTACACACAGGTCCTAGTTGGAGCTGGCCCTCGCCGCCGTGACTCTTCGAGGCTTTGGGAGTTAGACTGGCTTCCTGTTCCTTCTGCTGCCACCTCTCCTGCTAGTTCTCCTGGGGTCGTCGCCTCCATCACCGGCTCTTTTCAGCAGTGGCATCATCGTCTTGGTCATCTTTGTGGCTCTCGCCTGTCGTCGTTAGTTCATCGTGGTCTTCTGGGTTCTATCTCAGGAGATGTGTCCTTAAACTGTCAGGGCTGTAGGTTGGGCAAATAGATTTAGTTACCCTATCCTACCAGTGCGTCTGTATCTCAGCGACCTTTTGATTTAGTTCATTCTGATGTTTGGGGTCCGGCTCCTTTCGCTTCGAAAGGGGGCCATCGATACTATATTCTGTTTATAGATGATTTTTCCTGGCACACTCGGTTGTATTTTATGCGTTCTCGCAGTGAGGTGCTCTCCATATACCAGCGCTTTGCGGCTATGGTCCTCACTCAGTTTTCTACACCTATTCGTGTGTTCCGTGCTGACTCTACTGGTGAGTATATCTCCAAGCAGATGCGTGGTGTTCTTGCTGAGCAAGGCACTCTTGCTCAGTTCTCCTGTCCGGGCGCCCATGCTCGGAATGGCGTTGCTGAGCGTAAGCATCGTCATCTTCTTGAGACCACTCGTGCCATAATGATTGCTTCTTCTCTTCCGCCACATTTTTGGGCTGAGGCTGTCTCTACGTCAGTTTATCTCATTAACATTCAGCCTTCTGCCGCCTTACAAGGTGGCATTCCTCTCGAGCGTCTCTCCGATCGTTCTCCTGATTACTCGACGCTTCGTTTGTTTGGTTGCGTTTGCTATGTTCTCCTTGCCCATCGTGAACGCACCAAACTGACCGCTCAGTCTGTTGAGTGTGTTTTTCTTGGATACAGTGATGAGCATAAGGGCTATCGGTGTTGGGATCCTGTTGATCGTCGGATGTGCATCTCTCGTGATGTCACGTTTGATGAGACGCGTCCTTTCTATCCTCGCCCCACTTCCTCGACCTACTCGGTAGAGGATATATCTTTTCTACTTTTTCTTGACACACCTCCTTCTGTTCCTATTGATCCTCCTTCAGGACCCCTTATCGCCGATGCCTCGCCTTCGACCCCGTCATCCTCCTCATCACCTGATTCCCCTCCTTCCTCTTCTGACAGCCCATCCACCTCTCCGTTGTCTCCTTTTCCCTTTCATTATTCTCGGCGTTCTACTTTCCGGATACTCCCCCTGATGTCCCTTCTTCCTCTTCTTTCAATGAGTCTTCCTCTTCTGATGAGATTCCCTCTCCTCTTCCTGCTCGTCAGCGTCGTCCACCTGATCGTTACTCTCCTAGTCAGTACGGTCTTTCTGTTGCCCTCGAGCCGACTTCTTATCGGGATGCTGAGCATCATCTGATGCGGCACGGTGTTGATGTAAATCACCGTCCAGTTGGGAACCCCAAGAGGAAGGTATGATGAGCACAGTAGCAAATTTTCCCTCAGTAAGAAACCAAGGTTGTCGAATCCAGGAAAAATCCAAACTCCAGAAGGTGATGCTTGCTAGCCTAGTGACACTCCAACAAGGGCGCCGTTAACGATTCTTGTTAGCGCATCTTCAACTAGTAGCAACGCAGAACCTGCACACAACACAACCAAGAACTTTGCTCCCAACTTACGATGAGGTTGTCAATCTCACCGGTTTGCTGTAAACAAAGGAATGAGCGTATCGAGTGGAAAGCAATAGTAGTATGCAAGAAAGTAAACAGTGCGAGTAAAGTAAACATGTGATAGCAATATAAATGAAATTGGACCGGGGTCCACAGTTCACTAGTGGTGTCTCTCCATAAAATAAATAATAACATGCTGGGTGAATAAATTACAGTTGGGCAATTGATAGAATAAATATAACGTGCATATGTCGAGAGGATCACTATGAGATTTAATCTGGGCATTACAACAAGATACATAGACCGCCATCCAACTGCATCTATGACTAATAATCCACCCACGGGGAATCATCCGAGGACCCCGTGAATATTATCTTGCGAACAACAGATAACTGCATTAAGCAAAGTGTGTAATGTAAACAAAGCATATGTCCTTGGACATAAGAATTTTGTTTTCTCCCTAGTGGCAACAACACATCTACAACCTTAGAGGTTTCTGTCACTCCCCCAGATTAAATAGAGGCATGAACCCAACTATCGAGCATAAATACCCCCTCTTGGAGTCACTAGTATCTACTTGGCCAAGATAGCTACTAACAACGGAGAGCATGCAAGATCATAAACAACATAGAGATAACATAAGATAATATTCAGCACATCAACTCAATCATAACACCAATATTCATCAGATCCCAACAAACACAACATGTAGAATTACATAACGGTGATATCGATCATGTAGGGTGATACGTCTCCAACGTATCTATAATTTTTGATGCTCCATGCTTGTTTTTACACCATTTGCCTATGGTTTCGTTACACTTCGTGGCACTTTTATGCATTTTCCGGAACTAACCTATTAACAAGTTGCCACAGTGCCAGTTCCCTGTTTTCTGCTGTTTTTGTGTTTCAGAGTGATACACAGGAAATATTCTCGGAATTGGACAAAACAAGTTCATGAAGTCTTATTTTACCCGGAAGCTTCCAGAGATCCGAAGGAGAGAAGGAGAGGGGCCACCAGGGGCCCACACGCATAGGTGGCACGGCCAGCCCCTGGCGCGCACCACCATGGCGTGAGGCCACCTGGGCCCTCCTCTGACATCGCCCCTTCGCCTATAAAGACCCCCCGACGGAAAAAACCTAAGTACCCGATCAATTTTCCAGAACACATCGCGATCCGCCGCCGCCGTCGACCCGAAGATCGGGAGGGTCCAGAAGCTCTTCCCGGCACCCTGCCGGAGAGGGGAATCGCCACCGGAGGTCTTCTTCATCGCCATGCTTGCCTCCGGAGCAATGAGTGAGTAGTCTACCTTGGACCATGGGTCCATAGCAGTAGCTAGATGGTTGTCTTCTCCACCATGTGCTTCATGTTTAGATCTCATGAGCTGCGCTACATGATTGAGATCACCGTTATGTAATTCTACATGTTTGGTTTGTTGGGATCCGATGAATATTGGTGTTTATGATTAAGTTGCTGTACTGAATATTATCTTTTGTTATCTCTATGTTGTTTATGATCTTGCATACTCTCCGTTGTTAGTAGCTATCTTGGCCGAGTAGTTGCTAGTGACTCCAAGAGGGGGTATTTATGCTCGATAGTGGGTTCATGCCTCTATTTAACCTGGGGGAGTGACAGAAACCTCTAAGGTTGTAGATGTGCTGTTGCTACTAGGGAGAAAACAACATTCATATGCTCAAGGGCATATGCTTTGTTTACATTACACACTTTGCTTAATGCAATTATCTGTTGTTCGCAACTTAATACTTGTGGAGTTCTCGGATTGATTCACCACAAGTGGATTATTAGTCATAGATGCAGTTGGATGGTGGTCTATGTATTTTGTTGTAATGCCCAGAGTAAATCTCATAGTGATCTTCTTGACATATCACGTTTATCTTTATTCTATCAATTGCCCAACTGTAATTTGTTTACCCAGCATGTGTTATTTATCTTATGGAGAGACACCACTAGTGAACTGTGGATCCCGGTCCTATTTCCATCATATTGCTATCACCTGTTTACTTTACTCACACTGTTTACTTTACTCGCACTGTTTACTTTATTCGCATACTCTATTGCTTTCCACTCAATACGCTCATAACCTTTGTTTCAAGCAAACCGGTGAGATTGACAACCTCATCGCAAGTTGGGAACGAAGTACTTGGTTGTTTGTGTGCAGGTTCCGCGTTGCAGTTAGCAAGCAAAGCTTGGACGAGGCGCCATATATAAATTGTCCGGAGCTGTCGCAAGCTAGCAAGCATCACCTTCAGTCGTTTGTCTCTCCTCTCCAAGAACGATAAACCTTGGTTTCTTAACTGAGGGAAAACTAGCTGCTATACTCATCACACCTTCCTCTTGGGGTTCCCAACGGGCTGGTTATTCACCACGCACAAGGACCGTCTGCCACACGTTAGCATAGGGCAGCTCACGAGATCTAAACATGAAGCACATGGTAGAGAAGACAACCAACTAGCTACTGCTATGGACCCGTAGTCCAAGGTAGACTACTCACTCATCGCGCCGGAGGCAAGCATGGCGATGAAGAAGACCTCCGATGGTGATTTCCCTCTCCGGCAGGGTGCCGGGAAGAGCTTCTGGACCCTCCCGATCTCAGGTCGACGACGGCGGCATATCGCGATGTGTTTCTGGAAAATTGATCGGGTGTTCAGGTTTTTCCCATCGGGGGGTATTTATAGGCGAAGGGGCAGCGTCAGAAGTGGACCAGGTGGCCCTCACCATAGGGCGGCGCGGCCAGGGCCTGGGCCGCGCCCCCTGGTGGTGAGGCCGCCCTGTGGCTCCACTTCGTCTCCTCTTTGGTCTTCTGGAAGCTTCGTTAAATATCTGGACGTTCAGCTTTTGTTTCGTCCAATTCTGAGAATATTTTCTGTGTAACTTTTCTGAAACACAAAAACAGCAGAAAACAGGGAACTGGCACTGTGGCATCTTGTTAATAGGTTAGTTCTGGAAAATGCATAAAAATACCACGAAGTGTAACGAAACACTAAGCAAATGGTGTAAAAATAAGCATGGAGCATCAAAAATTATAGATACGTTTGAGACGTATCAAGCATCCCCAAGCTTAACTCCTGCTCGTCCTCGAGTAGGTAAGTGATAACAAAGAATAATTTTTGAGGTGACATGCACCTACACAATTTTGATCATCTATGTAAGCATTGTATGCTGGGATCAAAAGAACTTAAAACATGGGCATGAAAGATATAATCTTGATAGAAGAAACTTAGCAACCATGATATAACATGAAAAAGAACACAAACGGAAGATCATGAAAATGAAACAATGAAAGTCAGACGTGTGTTCAAATCATATGGAAAAACATAGCAAATGGTTTTTAGCTTGTCCTTCGTGGAATAACAAAACATAAATGCATAGGACACCTTCAAGTTTAAGAGGGCGACTAGATACAAATAATTTAAGAACAAGTGAAACCAAAATCATGAATCAATCAATGAAAACTTTGGGACAATGCACATAATACTAAGAATGACAACTATGCTCTCTTAGATGGTGCATAAAGGTAGAAGGTGGTGACTCAACATAAAAGTAAAAGAAAGACCCTTTGCAGAGGGAAGCAGTGATTGCAAGTTTTATAAACCTTCAAAAATTATGGTACTTACTAGCTTTGAGCTCTCATTGCCCCCATCATAGGCATCTTGAATGGTTACAGTTAATGCGAGTACAATTATGAAGCATATGCTTGACAAATCATAAGTTGAAAACCTCGTGTCCCATGAAGTACGAATACCCAAACCTCATGCTACTCGACTTAGAGTCCCAAGCAAGCTCTTGTCATTGTAAATATATGTGTATCATCAAGAACCGCCAACGGTGTACCTCCTGCCCGATGACATGGAACAAGCCCACATCAAAATGACAAGACAAACAGACAATGAACACCTCGACATCTCTTTTATTTACCATTGGTATAGCTTTTTATTTTGAGATGTGTCGTCGAATGTCCACTATTGGCATGCTGTAAATTTCCACCATGAATTATGCATGGCTTAGATTAGCGGCCCAGGCGTTTCCCTAACACATATAAGAAATCCATGATCCCGCAAGATTCCCAACTTGTTTCACATCGCGAGTATCCATAAACAAAAGATCACGATATCAACTCAAATAAGAAGTACAATGTTGAAAGCTTACCCCATGACGACATGGTTTAGCTAATTTCCAACTTATAACTTGCAAGCATAACAACTCAAAATAAGAGAGCCACAATGTCAAATTTTTAAGAATGAGAAAAGTAAAGTGTGCCATCAGGTTCGTGAGAGCTTTACTGACCAATTTTCGCATAACACCAAAAATAGTTTAATTTGAAAGATAGATAAAAGCAAGTCAAATGTACTTTGGAATAGCAAATTGCTAATAGGTATGTATGGTGGACACATTGGAACAACTTGGTTTTTAGGAGTTGGATGCATGAGTAGAGCTCATACTCAGTACAAAATGAGGGCTAGCAAAAGACTGGGAGCGACCAACTAAGAGAGCAATAACGGCCATAATCATGCAAAGCGAGAAAGCAACATTAAAATAAGCATAAAATGGCATCAAAAGTCAAAAACTAAATGATCATAGAGGCTTATGGCGACTTTGTATGAGTCTATTATGTGTAAGCATGCGCCAAGTCAAGCCAAATAAAACATCAAGGAGAAAACCAAAATAATGCTTCCAAATAATAAAAACAACGCATGATTTTTTCAAAGGCTCATTAAGCAATCTCAGTCATTTGAGACAAGTCATGCTACAGCAAAACCACTAAGCATACTATCAAAAAGACATCAAGCACGACATGCAAAAGCCTAGGCTGCAGTCTACACAAGCTCCTTTTTGTACCACTTTTTTGCATGAAACTTTTTCTCTTTTTCAACACCATTCGAACCTTTTTGAAATAACTCTTTTTGATGAAAACCAACATGGACCAGAGGTATAATACACCTTGATGCAAAGATATAACAAGATCTTAACATAAATCAAGGCGAAAAACAAAAAACTAAACGCAGTAGCAGAAAAAGAGAACACTCGTTGAACGAGAAGAGTGAAAAAACGGAGTGTTCTTGGCAAATGAAAAGCAAGGCAACTTCTCAAAAAGAAATTTGTTGGGGTCCAACCATTTATTGCAGCAAACAAAACTAAACAAAACTGAAAACTAAAGCGACTGACGCTCCAAGAAAAACGCATAGTGCATGAAGCAATAAAAATAGAGTGTGTTGAAAGGTGACCTAATTTTTGTCGATGAAGAAGGGGTGCCTCGGGGGCATCCCCAAGCTTTGATGCCTGTACCTCTTTGATATTTCTTGGGGTGCATGGGCATCCCCAAGCTTGAGCTTTTGTCCATTCTTCAACTCATCTCATCATTCTCCAATCCCTACACTTGAAAACTTCCTTCATACAAAACTCAACACAATTCTATTAGCAACATTAGTGTAAGCATAATAATGAATCAACCCCTTTTTGCTTCAGGTTTCAACTCAAAACCACCATATATAAAGCATATACTACTGTAGCAACTACCCCAAAAGTTCCGTGATAAAAAAACTCAAAAAGAAAGCGATCGAGAGGCAAACACAAATAGTGGCAGAAATTTGTCAAAACAGAACAGCTGACAAAGGTCGAATTTTTAGAGGGTTTTCTGTTGCTCAAATCAAAAAGTGTTAAACCAATGAAAGTTTGGATATAACCTGGGGCATATGCACAAGAAATCGCAGGTCCAAAAGATATTCTGAGAATTTTCACAAATTTTTACGGTGCAGCACCAAAATCTGTTTGAGGACAGCAACATCCCCAAATCTTACCTCACTCAAATTAGAGGCTTCTCTTGGCACAACAACGAAATAAAAATGATAAGGAGAGGTTATTACAGTAGTAATAACTTCCAAGACTCAAATAAAATAAAAAGAACTGAAAGTAAAACATTGGGTTATCTCCCAAGAGTTCTTTTCTTTAACGCCTTTGAGCTAGGCGCAGAAAGTGTGAATCAAGTAATAGGGATGGCAATGGGTACCCGTCACCCGCGTACCCGCCGGGTAAATACCCATTAGGCATACGGGTTTGGGACAAAAAAATACCCATGGGTATACAAATGGGAAAAATCTATACCCATTGGATAGAGCGGGTATGGGTATGGGATCCTAAAACCCATACCCGTATACCCAGATACCCATCTAATAGTGTGACATATGGGCCTTCGGAGTATGAGCGTACTAAATTAATACAGTGTTATTACGCGCAAGTATGGTTATTTATGAGAATGTTTTGTTGTTCACAAGTATTTGTTGTCGCTTATAATATGTTGTTATTAAATTATGGTTATATGTTGTTTATGACTATTTTTTTGGTCAAATTGATGTGTTGTAAATGCGGGTATTTTTACCCACGGGTACCCATTTACCCTGGCGGGTGACGGATATGGGAAAATTTTGTACCCGTTGGCGGGTATGGGTATGGGTGATGGGTAAGATCAAGGGAGATGGGTACGGGTATGAGGTGGTTCCACCCGCACCCATACCCTGCGGGTGCCATCCCTATCAAGTAATATCAAGTGATGAAGCATCAAGCTCATAATTTGCTCTAAGAATATAGTCAAATAGTAATTTCTTTCTCTTCCTAGGGAAGTGTTCCATACCTTTCTTGAGTGGGAATTGATATTCGATGGTGCCTTCCCTGATATCAATGATGGCACCTACAGTTTGAAGAAAGGGTCTTCCCAAAATAATAGGACATGAAGCATTGCATTCAACATCCATGACAAGAAAATCAACGGAAACAAGGTTATTGTTAACCATAATAAGAACATCATTAATCCTTCCCAAAGGTTTCTTCTTAGCAACATCAGCAATAGGAACACCATAATAACACTTTTCAAGCGGTGGTAAATCAAGCATATCATAAATTTTTCTAGGCATAATAGAAATACTAGCACCTAGATCACATAAAGCATGGAAATCAAAACCATTAACATGCATATCAATGATGGGTTCCCAACCATCTTCTAACTTCTTGGGAATAGAAGCTTTTTGCTTCAACTTTTCATCCCTAATTTTCATGAGAGCATTGGTAATATGCTTAGTAAAAGCAACATTTAAAGAACTAGCATTGGGACTCAAAGCAAGCTTTTGCAAGAACAAAATAACTTCGGATATATTGCAGCCATCAACATCAAAATTATTAAAGGAAATAGAGCTATCATCTCCCACACTCTGAAAAATTTCAGCACTCTTTTGAGAAAAAGTTTTAGCAGTTTTGGGCTTTTTAGTACAAGGAGTGGAAGTTTTCTCTACACCAATCAAAGTAAGAGGATTGCTAGCATTTGGAACAACATCATTAGAGGTAGTAATGGTACATACCTTCATCTTTCTAGCCATCTCATCTTCTCTTTTCCACCTGGCATGCAATTCTGCTAACATCCTAACATTTTCATCAATTCTAACTTGGATAGCATTAGCAGTGGCAAAAGGATTATTCTCCTTCACATCATTAGGCAACACTTTTAATTTCAGAAGTTCAACATCATGAGCAAGGCTATCAACTTTAGAAGCAAGAATATCAATTTTGCCTAACTTTTCCTCAACATACTTATTAAAAGCAGTTTGCTTACCGATGAAGTCCTTGAGCATGACTTCAAGCTCAGAGGGCGCAGCCCTTGTGTTGTTGGAGGAATTACCATAAGAGTTACCATAACCATTACCATTGATAGAAGGATACGACCTATAATTGTTACTAGCAAAATTGTTCCTATAAGCATTGTTGTTAAAATTATTATTTCTAATAAATTTTACATCAACATGCTCTTCTTGAGCAACCAAAGAGGCCAAAGGAACATTATTAGGATCAACATGAGTTCTATCATTAGAAAGCATAAGCATGATAGCATCAATCTTATCACTCAAGGAAGAGGTTTCCTCAACCGAATTTACCTTCTTACCTTGTGGAGCTCTCTCGGTGTGCCATTCAGAATAATTTACCATCATATTGTCGAGAAGCTTTGTTGCGGCGCCCAAGGTAAGGGACATAAAAGTGCCTCCAGCAGCTGAATCCAATAGGTTCCTTGAAGAAAAATTCAGTCCTGCATAAAAAGTTTGGACAATCATCCAAGTAGTCAGTCCATGAGTGGGACAATTCTTTATCATAGATTTTATTCTTTCCCAAGCCTGAGCAACATGTTCATTATCAAACTGGCTAAACTTCATAATATTGCTATGCAAAGCTATAATCTTAGCAGGAGGATAGTATCTTCCAATAAAAGCATCCTTACACTTAGCCCATGAATCAATACTATTTTTAGGCAAAGATAGCAACCAATCCTTAGCTTTTCCTCTCAAAGAAAAAGGAAACAACTTAAGCTTAATAATATCACTCTCTACATCCTTATATTTCTGCATCTCACATAGCTCAACAAAATTGTTGAGATGAGCTGCAGCATCATCAGTACTAGCACCAGAAAATTGCTCTTTCATAACAAGGTTCAACAAAGCAGGCTTAATCTCATAAAAATTTGCAGCAGGAGCAGGTGGCGCAATAGGAGTGCAGATAAAATCACTATTATTAGTGCTAGTAAAATCACACAACTTGGTGTTTTCAGGAGTAGCCATTCTAGCAAAGCTAAAAGCAGACAAGTAAAAATAACAACTAATAGGAAACTAATTTTTTGTATTTTTGAGAAAACGATGCAAGCAAAAAGAAAGTAAAGCAAAACTTAAAACAAAGTAAAGGATGTGCGTGCGAAACTCCCCTTGCAGAAGTCTTCTTTTTCCCCGGCAACGACGCCAGAAAATTAGCTTGATGCGGCACGGTGTTGATGTAAATCACCGTCCAGTTGGGAACCCCAAGAGGAAGGTATGATGAGCACAGTAGCAAATTTTCCCTCGGTAAGAAACCAAGGTTTATCGAATCCAGGAAAAAGCCAAACTCCAGAAGGTGATGCTTGCTAGCCTAGTGACACTCCAACAAGGGCGCCATTAACAATTCTTGTAAGCGCGTCTTCAACTAGTAGCAACGCGGAACCTGCACACAGCACAACCAAGAACTTTGCTCCCAACTTACGATGAGGTTGTCAATCTCACTGGTTTGCTGTAAACAAAGGAATGAGCGTATCGAGTGGAAAGCAATAGTAGTATGTAAGAAAGTAAACAGTGCGAGTAAAGTAAACAGGTGATAGCAATATAAAGGAAATTGGACCGAGGTCCACAGTTCACTAGTGGTGTCTCTCCATAAAATAAATAACAACATGCTGGGTGACAAGGGTTAACTCGACAAATGTCCTAGATGAAGGACTTAGGATCGGGGAGATAGGGCGTCGGATGAACTCGAAGGTAAAGTTAGTCGAAATAGGTGTGTATCGAAAGTAAACTTGGGTGTTCAACCTGGCTTGCTTTCAATCTGCCCTACACCGTCCCCTCCTGGCCCCTATATATAGGTGGCCAGGTCTCGAGGATCGGGTAGGGTACGATACAGATTACAATATCGACATACGGTAAGAACTCGTATTCGACTATCATTACAATTGGGCCTAGCTTAACGGGCCTCAGGGGTACTCAACTAACGAGCTCTATTAGCTATACCCTTGTCAGTAGCCCCTGAGATTCTACCAGAATTGCAGATTCAGGTTGAATCTCTAATCTTTAAATCTTCGACTTGATCAACTCTTCATATCTTCAAATCTTCGACTTGGTCTTTCGACTTATATTTCATGATAATAATCTGCTCGCAAGGGGTTTTGATGATCAAGCCTGACAACTCTGACGGATCAAGAGGTCAGTTAACTGCCGGAACAGATACTTGTCACCTACTTCAAATTCAATCCCCTTGGACTTGAATTCGGGATACCGGTCAAACTCACTCTTTTGCCTCATTTAGGACTTACAAAAAATGAATCCCAGTGGTTCTCAAGGTACCCAGTGCGTCCACCAGGATTTTCTTCGCGTCGTAGACACGGATACATACCAGCAGAGCGCATCCATGTGCGTATACCAGGCCACACAGGACGGATCCTGGGGTCTTACCTTCGCGACAAGTCGCGGCATTCGAGTTTCGTTGCGATAACGCAACTCGAGAATCTTATGTCGCAGTCAAATTTTGACTGAAAATATTCAGGTTTCTTCAACCAAAAAACTCGCTCCCGATGGGAGTAACACTTCTCCAATCTCCAATGCTTTACCAATGAATATCGTCGGGTGCGCGCTCAGCGCTCCCGATGGGAGTAGCCCCCGAGGCTATAGTCGAAAAAAGAGTTTTTCGAGTATAGGCTCAAGAGATAATATAGCTCGTCATACTTCAACTCGAAACACTTCAACTTCGAAGTTCTTCAACTCGAGATACTTTCAAGAACACCTTGTCGTCGAGTACAAGCCCACTACTTCAAATGAAGAGTTCCATTCAATATTTTGTGAAAGTAACAGCCCCCAAGGCTGTAATCAAAAAATCCTTCTCATATGATCCTTTTTATAAATTCTGCATTTGTCGTTGCCATCCTTTTACCTTTATATATCTATTTTAACGCGTCAATGATGACGTAGCTCTTCATCAGTGCGAACCGTTTTATGGGTAACACTATAACTTCCGCGATTTTGTGACCGTTTAACGGGCTGCACGATTTTTGACCGTTGGTGGGCTGCCGTTTCCGATCTTTGCGCCACGTCTCAGCCCACAATCCTTCTCCCAGAAGATATATAAATGGCATAGTGGGGAATCGTACTGTTTACCAGCTCGTTCCCTCCGCCGCCTCCATTGCTGATCTCCTTTGTCTCTTCCTCTCGCTCATAGCCCCCAAGCGCGATTCGCATTGGATGCGCGTGAAACACCTGGCTACTAAGAGCACCATGGCCAAGACTTCTGCCACCAGCTGGGTGCGCTCCACCATCACCAAGAAGGAGATGGAGAAGGCCACGGCGGACGGCCTCATCGCCGCCCAGGACTCCATCAAATTCCCCAGTACTGAACGGATCCCGAAGCCCCCGAGCGGTTATCGGGTAATGTTCCTTGCTTTCCTTCTCCGCGGCTTCTCTCTTCCTGCCCATGAGTTTCTCCGTGGGCTTCTATTTGTTTACGGTGTGCAGCTCCATCAGCTCACACCAAATTCACTTCTGCACATTGCTTGCTTCGTGACTCTTTGCGAGTCATTTTTGGGTATTGAGCCCCACTTCACTCTCTGGAGATCAATCTTTCGACTCCGCCCCAATGTTTCTCTGGCAAGGAAACCCGAACTTGGCGGAGCCGTCGTTTCTGTGCGCCCTGAAGCGCAATACCTTGAATTTTCCATGGCCGCATCTGTCCAAGGGTGGAGGACCAAGTGGTTCTACATCAAGGATCGCAAACCCTCTCCTGAAGATGAATTCGGCTTGCCTCCCTTTGACGCTTCTCAGGAGGTGAAGAAATTGAAGTCATGGGACTCGCTCCCTCAGATGCATTCAAGCTCTGAAAACAGGCCTAGGAGGTGCTTTGTCGGGTATCCAACTCATGGCGTTTTTCATACAACGTCGAGTTCAACCCCTACAGCACCGCCTCACCAAGCTTTGGACTTACTCTGGCTTAGAGGACCCTACTCGCATATCTGAGGATCTGATGTCGAAAGAAGATGTCGACAAGCGAGTCAGGAATCTCACCAAGCTCACCAAGGAACATTCAGTTGCTGATTTGACTGCAGATTTCTTCGACTCCGTGCACCCTCTTCCTGAGGTATACATCCCTGTATCCATTTTTTGTCAGACTTTTCTTAGTTTCGACTTTGTTGTTCTTTGCCTTTGCATTCTGCTGATTTATTAATATGCAGGGTCACCAATTCCTTGTTTCTCGTCCTCCTCTTCCGGAGGCGGGGCCCCTACCAGCTGATCTTGCTTCTCCTGCATCTGAAGCCCCCGAGGCTGACGAAAGTCAGGACGAAGATGATATCGAAGAATCGGAAGATGAGACTAGCTCATCGACATCGCTTCCCCCCGTACTTGCTGACGAGGTTGGTGTCGACAAGAAAAGAAAGCGTGTCAACGAAATCGCTTCCTCGAGTTCTGCGGCAGCTGGCAAAGCCTCCGTTATTGTGGAAGATCTCGAATATTTTGACATGCTAGCATCGTAAGTATTGTAGTCATGTTTTTCAATTGCATCTTCCTTGTCTTATAACTTGCTTTTGTCATGCAGTGACGATGAAGAGCCGCCGGCGTATGCTACAGCTGCTCCATCAATTTCTCCTGCGGCCACTGACGAGCCTGCTGAACCAGCTGTTGCGGTGAGGACTACCAGGTCCTCTATAAAGAAGATTTCTCAAACTCAAGCCCGAAACCTCAAACGTGCGAAGAAGGCCAAAGAAGCCGACGTTTCTCTGGAGGCCCATGTATCGACGGTTTCTTCTGATGATGTGAGTGACTCATCTTTGCCTGCTTTCCTTTTATACACTCCTTCTCTGACATGCTCTTTTCTTCAGGCTTTAGTAAAGAGATTCATCGATTTAGGCACTGAATGTGCGGGGTACCTAAAGGTTGCAAAAGCTTCCGAAGGTGCAATTTTGATGTTCAGTCATTACTTTCCCTTTGTGCTCTGTCTTATGCTGTTTGTCTGACTCCCTTTTGTCTTCTTTTGTAGCTACCTTAGCAACAGCCAATGCTCGCATTGCGTCGCTGGAGGCGGAGCTCAAAGCTTCGCAGAAAGCTTATGACGCTGCGACCGCTGCTAAGGCAATTGCTGAGAAGTCGCAGAAATCTGCGATTGCCAAGGCGAAGAAAGCTGAGAGGGCGTTAGCTGATGCCAACAAGGAGCATGCTCAACGAGAGCAAGCTGTGGCAGAGCGTCTTCACACCATGTCTTCTGCCGCTGAAAGTAAGATCTTCGACTTGTCTTTGTATTTTCGACTTCTGTTGCACTCGTGTACCTGTTGTCACTTGTCTTTTCTTTTCTTTTCTATTTCTGCAGAATTTACTGGGGTATCTTCGTCGGCTTTGCCAACAGATGATGATCCCCTGATGGATGCGGTTAACCTACTCGAAGAAAACTGGATATCTATCCAGGAAACTTTTGAGTTGGTTAGCCGCGTTCTATCACGGCTGTTCGCGGGTTTGTGGCCGAAGAAAAGGGTGACAGTTCCGAAGGACAACTTGGCTGAACTCGCCAAGTCCTTTGATACTACTGAAGACCCCACTCTCCAGCTGAAGGGGCTGTCCATTAAGCGCGGCGCCGAGGGTGCTATTGCGCTTTCTCTTGCGCACGGTACGGACTTCGACTGGGAGAGGGTTAGCTCCCCACATGGCCACACCCGTGACGAGATGAAGGTGTTTTTCGAGAGAGCGAAGAAGTTGGCACCTGCACTGTTGACAATGATTTCTCCTTCGGCAGCCTCTGCGGTACCTGCGGCACCACCTCCAGTGGCGAAGGATCCGGTGCCACCGTCGACTTCTAGCGAGGAAGCTGCCGCGCCCCCTTCTACCGTGGAGCAGAATGCTGAGGTGGCGTAGACTCAGGTTCCTTGTAGCTTTTTAGTTTCCTCCTTTTGAATGCAAAAAACTTTAGTTGAGTGCAACCCGAGAACTTTTGTCATGGGGTTTTGCACTTATGTAAATATGTGCCCGACATATGAAGTACTATGCTATCTTTCTGAAATTGTTTCTCCTTTCTTTCTTTTGTAGTCGATGCGTGACAGTGATCCTTTTTCTCATGTTCCTGCTCCTTCCTCTGCTCGCGGATTCAATCCTCAGATTTCGTCGACTCCTAGTCGATGTAGTCAATGCGAAGAATACTCTTCCAGGATATCCGACCTTGAAACTCGCCTATCCTTGGCTAAATGCCAAGCACAGATGGCTATTAAAAAGGATAGCCAAGCCAGTGGCTATATGAAGAAAATCTCTTCCCTTGAAGAAAAGGTCTCCAGCTTGACGGCGAAGGTTCTTCATAATGAAGAGTGTGAATCTTTCATTCTTAGCATTGTCGAGTCTGCTTGCGAGCTGTTGCGATGTGAGTTTTCTTTCGACTCCTTCTTTCCCTGTTTGTGAACTGCTACTGTTTGTGACATTTTTGCCGTCGTAGGTACTTGTTTGGATTTTGTTGCTGAAGAACGTCGAGTTGCTGAGCAAAATGCTGCTTTGGAGAAAATGTCGACTAGCTGTGAGACTTTATGGTCTGATCCTCGACGCCGGAGCGCCATTGAATTGCTTCAAGACCGTGCCCAGCATATTGGCGAGTCAGTTGATGGTTGCCGATGAGCTCTCACAACTATGCACTCCGTCATGCTTCCTCGTAATCCTTTGCCTGCAACTTTCCCCCTTCTTCTTGATACTTTCAGATCAAGTCATCGTATTCATAGGTTGATAGAGCTGAACTTAGTGGCAGGTGCCAATTTTGCTCTCGGGTGGATACGCAAGTGGCACCCGAGGTTGAATTACAGCACTATGTCCCTGAGTTTGGCTCCAGGTGGAGCTAACCTTCGAGTACATATGGAGAACACGCTGCAGCCTGCTCGAAGACTCGTAGCTCGGCTTCTGGAAGCGGACGCTGCGTTTTTTCGTGAGTACCATTATTTGGACCCTTTAGGCGTAGATGACTCTGACAACCCGTTGTTGTAATGTTTTGTGTATATGGAACGCGAGAGTGTCTTACTTTGCGACTATTGTGTCGAAAAGTTTATTCTCAAAGCGTTGTTTGTGTAAGTCGTGCGTTTGCCGCATTTTTTTCTTTGAAAAAGACTCGTAAACTCGAATATGAGGAACGATTTATTTATACTTGTAATGTAAGATACATGGGGTGACCCAAGAGATCCGGCCTATGACCTGTGTTCTGGATCTAGAGGGCATTGCCCCTGGTATAACTCGTGGCTTTTATAGCCTTTGTGTCCTGCTCTTCTCTATGTCTATGACGTCGCAGTTTTCCCTTCTTCTCCTGCGCTTTTGTCTTCTCCTGGTGTTTCTACTCGTGGTTTCTTTGCCTCGGGCTCCGCGACGCGTCCCTCGAGTAGCTTGATGCCTTCTGTAGTCGTGCTTTTCACCTTTTCTGCATAGTTGGCTATCATGCCAAAGTTTTGCGCCATCTTGTGGAACTCTCTGTCGCAGAGATCTGAGACTTCAAAACTTCCTTTGACTGTAATTATTCCTCTTGGTCCTGGCATTTTAAGTACTAAATATGTATAGTGAGGTACTGTCATGAAACGCGAAAACGCGGGTCGTCCGAGGATCGCATGATATTGAGATGGCCAGTCCATGACTTCGAAGTCTAATTTTTCTCTCCTGTAGTTTTGTCGGTTGCCGAAGCAAACATTGAGTGCTATCCGACCCAGTGGGTAATTGGCACTTCCTGGCACAATCCCGTGGAAAGAGCAATCTGTTGGTTTCAGGAACTCCACCGATATGTGCATTGCCCTGAGTGTTTTCGCGTATATCAAGTTAATCCCACTTCCTGCGTCCATGAATATTCTGTCGACATCATACGCGCCGATTTGAGCTTTGAGTACCAGAGGCGCATTTCCTGGCCGAGGTGCTGTTATGGGGTGGTCCTCTCTATTGAACTCAATTGGTTGCTCTGACCAATGCAGATATTCTGTTGTAGCTGGAGGCGACATGACTGCTAGATTGACTTGTCGAGTTATACTCCTTTCTTCTTTGTTCGACTTGGGCACTGGTTGTATCATTGCTGTGATGTGTCCTTTTGATGGGACGTACCCTTCGTCGTCGTCGTCGTCGTGTCCCTTGTTTTGCTGGTCTTGTCCTTGAGGAGCTCCGTTGTTTCCTTGCTGGCTTGTCGGGGGATTGTTACTTCCTTCAAATCCTTGTCGCCTTGCTTCGGTTTGTTTGTTTATTGCTGCTTCTTGTAGTTTTAAGAATGTTGTGCAGTCTTTCATTGCGTGCCTTGATACTCACTTCCCGTCGACGAACGCTGAGTGTATATGACAAGGCCCGTTGAGCATATCTTCTGGTGATGGGTTGTACTCTCTGGATTCTCTTGGTGGGAACTTCTTGTAGTCCTCTCTTCCGTAGCTGCGATATCCCGAGCTTCTGCGATCGTTGCCTTAATAACTGTTGTCTTTATATCCTGCGGCGACTTGGCTATGAGAGCCGTAGGTGTCGTAGTTTCGGGATCGTCTCCTTTGACTTCCATATCTGTTTCTTCTGTCGTCCTCTGGAGATCGTGTCCGTTTGTTGTTGCACGCATCTTCTCCATCTGCAAATCTGTTTGCTGTGTCCATGAGATCTGACACCGTTTTTGGCTTGATTCTACCCATCTCTTCGACTAGGTCTCTTCGCCTTAATCCAATGATGAACGCGTCTATTGCTCTTTCGTCTGAAACTTCGACTGCTGAATTTTTGATGAGGCTCCATCTTTTGATGTATGCCCGTAGTGTTTCGTCGCGTTGCTGTACGCATGCCTTGACTTCTTCTATTGATGCTGGCCATTTGTATGTCGACCTGAAGTTGCTTGTAAATTGCTTTGTGAGGTCTTCCCAGCTTCCAATGGATTCTTTCTCTAGTTTGCTCAACCATGACCTTGCTGCGCCGGTGAGGTGTAGTTGCAAACTTTGCATTGCTGTTTCTTTGGTTCCTCCTAGTATTTGAACTGCTTGTAAGTAATCTGCGAGCCATGATTGTGGTTCCTGTGATCCGTCGTATTTTTGCTGATCATGAGGTAGCTTGAATCCCTTAGGAACTGGAGTGGTGCGAACCCTACGGGTAAAGCACGATGCCCCCATCTCTTTTTCGTCGTCTTCATAGTCGCGCCTTTCATTTGGGGATCGCGATCTTCGAGTTCCACCGTGCTGTTTTGGTGATGGCGATCGAGATTGGTGTTTGCTGCTTCTATGCCGAGGACTATTGTGACGGCGAAGTGACCTTGCTTTGTGTACTTCCTTGTGATGATGTGCTTCTTCTCCTTTTGCTGATAGTTTGTGGCCTACCATGTTGAGTCCGTTCAATGCTGCTCTATGCATGTGCTCCCTAGGATCTCCTGGACTTGGTCGAGTTGTGAGCAGATATGCTTGTGCTGCTACTAATGCTGCTTCAGGGGTTTTTGGTAGGATGTTCCCCTGCTCGTCGACCGATAGGAAGGACGAGTCGAGGTTTTTCGAAATACTTTGCATGTCGGAGTACTCGAGGTTGTCATACCTTGAGCCGTGTCGACGATTTTTCCTTGTGTTGCTGTATGATGCGTCGCTTCGTGCTTTACGAGCAGCTTCGCTGGCTACAATGGCTGAATCTTTTCTTCTTTGTATCTCTATCTTCTCCTTTGCTAATTGCTTTGCTTGCTGCCTTAGGGCGTAATGATACCCAAAAAGCATGTCTTTGCTGGAATTTGATGGTATTGGTGTGCCGTGTTCTACGGCTTCTCTTATTATTTTCCACTCGTCGACTGATAGTCGAATTTTTTCCCTGGCTGTGAGGGATTCCACTGTTTGTCCTTCTGCTAGGTGATTTGCTCCTCTGTCGATATTTGCTGGGTTTATCACTGGGTTGTTATTTTCATCGAATTCTTCTGAGTTGTCGCCCACAATGGCGAGTACCTGGCACTGCTTGCCGATGTTACTATTAAAGCTTGAGAAGATCGAGTCGCCATCTTCAGAAATCTCTAACCCTGTCTTCCATGTATCTGTTGAGTTGTCTGATATATCGTTGAGGCAGATCGTGAGATCGTCGAGTTGGATTTCTGTGTTGAGGTTGCCCTTTTCTTTGTTGTCTTCTGAAATTTTCCTTTTTTGCACTTCTTCTAAGCTGACCGGCGAGTTTACCTCGCTGGATGAGCCGTCGGAATACTCTATTATTGCTATTGTTTCAGGCTCGTTTGCCGATGGATCTTGTTTCGTCGGATCCGAAAGGCGGGACGAACCCGACGGCCCGATGAGGATGCTCAAACTTCCGATGGTTAGTTCCACCTCTTGACTTCCGTCGACTTCCGTCGACTTCCGGACTGCTGTTGGCTAAAAGCAAAAAAGCCGTCGAATTCATGATTCCAACGCCCAGAGTCCCCACGGTCGGCGCCAATTGACGAGGGTTAACTCGACAAATGTCCTAGATGAAGGACTTAGGATCGGGGAGATAGGGCGTCGGATGAAATCGAAGGTAAAGTTAGTCGAAATAGGTGTGTATCGAAAGTAAACTTGGGTGTTCAACCTGGCTTGCTTTCAATCTGCCCTACACCGTCCCCTCCTGGCCCCTATATATAGGTGGCTAGGTCTCGAGTATCGGGTAGGGTACGATACAGATTACAATATCGACATACGGTAAGAACTCGTATTCGACTATCATTACAATTGGGCCTAGCTTAACGGGCCTCAGGGGTACTCAACTAACGAGCTCTATTAGCTATACCCTTGTCACTGGGTGAACAAATTACAGTTGGGCAATTGATAGAATAAAGATAACATGCATATGCCGAGAGGATCACTATGAGATTTACTCTGGGCATTACAATAAGATACATAGACCGCCATCCAACTGTATCTATGACTAATAATCCACCCACGGGGAATCATCCGAGGACCCCGTGAATATTAAGTTGCGAACAACATATAACTGCATTAAGCAAAGTATGTAATGTAAACAAAGAATATGTCCTTGGATATAAGAATGTTGTTTTTTCCCTAGTGGCAACAGCACATCTACAACCTTAGAGGTTTCTGTCACTCTCCCAGATTAAATAGAGGCATGAACCCAACTATCGAGCATAAATACCCCCTCTTGGAGTCACTAGTATCTACTCGGCCAAGATAGCTACTAACAACGGAGAGCATGCAAGATCATAAACAATATAGAGATAACATAAGATAATATTCAGCACATCAACTCAATCATAACACTAATATTCATCGGATCCCAACAAACACAACATGTAGAATTACATAACGGTGATCTCGATCATGTAGGGCAGCTCACGAGATCTAAACATGAAGCACATGGTGGAGAAGACAACCAACTAGCTACTGCTATGGATCCATAGTCCAAGGTAGACTACTCACTCATCGCGCCGGAGGCAAGCATGGCGATGAAGAAGACATCCGGTGGCGATTCCTGATGACCCACAAGTATAGGGGGTGTATCGTAGTACTTTCGATAAATAAGAGTGTCGAACCCAACGAGGAGCAGAAGGTGTTGATGAGTGGTTTTGATCAAGATTCACTGTAAATACTAGCAAACAGGTTTTCAGGGGTATTTGGTAATACGAGTAAATAAAGTGCGAGTAAATAAAAGACAGTAGTAACAATTGCAGCAAGTGGCCCAATCCTTTCTTCAGCTAAGGACAAGCCGGTTGTGTAACTTATAATAACCAAACGTTCTCGAGGACACACGGGAGTTTCTGTCAAGAGCTTTCGCTTCATAAAGCCAATAGTCTTTATTGGTTTGATAGGTGTTATGGGGGTGAACCTGTGCTAGCGCACTACCCTTACTAGGATAAATACACACTTGTGATTATACCCCTTGCAAGCATTCGCAAATACAAGAAAGTAATTAAGATAAATCTAACCACAGCCTTAAACTCTAAGATCCTACGCTCCGTGGTGCAACGGTTTCCCAACGGAGGTTTAGGTTTCTGTCACTCCAACAACCCCACAATTGGTAGCCAAATACACAATGCATCTCACTAGGCCCATAAATGGTGAAGTACCATGTAGTCGACGTTCACATGACACCACTAGTGAAATAGCACCACAACAATATCAAACCATTAAATATTCTCAACAATAATTCACTACTAACATCTTGACTTCTCCCATGTCCTCAAGAACTAAATGAACTACTCACAAGAAATCATATGGATCATGATCAGAGGTGAAATAATGGTAAATAACAATCTGAACATAAACCTTAATTCAACGGTTCCACTCAATGGCATCAACTACAAGAGTAATCAACACCGGGAAAGTTTCCCCTATGAATATAACAAGATCCAACTCAAGATGTTACAGCGGGATGGTGTGGTGATGATGGAGATGAAGGTGCTGGTGATGGGGATGATGATGATGATGATCCCGATGAAGTCCGGTGCGATGGTGATGACGATGGCGACGATCTCCCCTCTCTGGGAAGGAATTTCCCCGGCAGATTTCTGTCTGCCGGAGAGCTTTTCTCTCTCTGGTGTTTTTCACCCGGCAGAGGCGGCGGTGTCTAACTCTGAGCCCCCCCCCCCCTTGACTTAGGTTTTCGGGGACGATGAAGTACGCGAAGGGGCGAGACCAGAAGTGGGCCAGGGTGGCCTCACACAGGGCTGGCGCAGCCAGGGGTCAGGCCGCGCCACCCTGGCGTGAGGGCCCCTCCTGGCTCCTCTCGACTCCTCCTTCTGGCTTCCTGAGTCTTCTGGGAAAATATAATTTCCTGGTATTTTTCTGGAATTTTCCTGATCTTCAAAATATGGTCCCTTGATGGTCCTTTTTCCAGCAGAATCCTGACTCCGGCAGCAAATCCTCCAATGATCATCAAACATGTGAAAACAAGAGAAATAACATAAGTATCAACTCTAAATATGAAATATATCAATGAATAACAGTAAATTATGATACAAAATAGTGATGCAAAATGGACGTATCAACCCCCCCAAGCTTAGACCTCGCTTGTCCCCAAGCGAAAACTAAACTCGATAAACATGACCACAGGTTTATGGAGTGAAGTGTCGATAATCAAAATACGGACAAGAAGCATCACATTCACCAAGGCACAAATTATAATAGACAGCAACTTCCCTTTATAAGATATAGACTTGCAATAGGTAAAAGGGAATCACATGTAAAGATGCACAAGGTAAACTATAATTGGCAATGGCAAACCTTAGTTCTTGGTCAAAGAATGATGAACAAGCTATTCTTTCTTTTAAACGGAGCCTTTTAAAACAGAGCTAATATAGCAAAGACCATATGATAAACAAAATAAACTTTTGCATTCATAGAAAGCTTTCAAAGATATATTCCTTCAGACAAAAGCATTGTACAAAACAAGGAAGATAGTAAACATGATTAAACGAATCAACATATGGATGAGTGAAACATAACAAATCAAATGCTTGCTTGAGATAGAGGGGAATAGGTTGACTCAACATAAAAGTAAAAGATAGGCCCTTCGCAGAGGGAAGCAGGGATTAAACATGCGCTAGAGCTTTTCATTTGCAAAACAGAGGTAAAAATTGTTTTGAGAGGTGGTTGCTTTTGTCAACGACTAGCAACGGAGTTCTTGATATCTTCCATACTAAACAAGTGAGAGCGGTTCCGAGATGTTTGATTAATTGGCACATTGGTGCTCTTTTATAGCTTTGCACTCCTCCCCACCTTTTTCCTTTCTCAAACCATGGCTAACCGATTCCATCGGGTGCCGACCAACTTTCACATACCATGGAGGAGTGCTCTTTTCTTTCTTTTCTTTTTAAGATTATAATGGTCTGACCAGCTCCCTTGCAAAATTAATGACGAGCAGATGAAGCTGCCTAGTCGAGGGGTACTTAATTTAGTATGGAAGATAACAAACCCATCCACTACGTCCTCATGAGCTAAAAACAGTGGCACAAAATGAGAAGTGTTTGAAGGTTTTTGAAAGGTAGCACATGAAAATTTACTTGGAATGGCTTGAAATACCATGCATAGGAATTTATAGTGGACTCTTTGGAAGTGACTTGGCTTTGGGATTTGGATGCACGAGAAGTATTTCCTCTCAGTACAGGTTTTTGGCTAGCAAGGTTGGGTAGCAAGCATAAGAGTTGCATGAAATAGACAAACATACATATAATAAGAACAATCATGCAAACCCCCTTGAAGGTACAACGATTTTGACTTTAGGAGTAACAATGCTTATAAGCCAAACATGAAGGATAAACTGAAGTGATGTAACTACAAGCACTTCTTTATTCTTTTCTACTCAAACCTCAAGGTAAAGTTTCTACTGACCAAGCTAGGTTTGCCAAAACCAACTAAATTTACTCATGCTCCCAAAGTGATACCAATACCAATCAACAAGACTAGTCATACAAGAGAGATTGCAAACTAACATAATGTGTGCGGAAAGTAAACGATAAAACTTCTCATTAATATTTTATTACCGCAACTCACACCAAGGGATACATAGATAACCAACTAAGGAGGATACTTCCAAATTGCAAACTATTCTATAAGATAACTTCTCTATTCATGATATGACTCTACTTGAAAAGTAAATGAGCAAAAGGTAATGATGTGATACCGCGGCACTCCCCCAAGCTTGGAACAAGCCAAGGGGATGCCTATACCGAAGACGAATTACTCCTTTGGCAGTGGCGGTGCATCTTCATCGTTGTCATACTTCCAAGGCAGAGGTCCTCCATCAAGGAAGGATGTCTTGGTCTCCAAAATCCTGAAACTTGCAGCAGCACTCATTTGTTAAAATCTAGCTTCATACTCACAATTTTGGTTCTGCACGTCGTAGAGTTGTGCTTATAATTGGCTAGTCGTCTCCTGGAGTGAGAGGATATCCCTCCAGAGCTCTGTAGTCTCTTTCTTGTACTTGGCAACAAGCTCTTGATTAATCCTATAGATAATGTCCACCTCGCGTTCTGCCATCTTCTTGTATTTGAAAACTTCTTGTTCCAATGCTTCCATCCTCGCTTCGAGACTCCCTTCTCCCTTGGGTCCTTGAACATCTTTAATCTGCAACTCCCCATCCTTGAGTGACAATTCCTTCAGATGCATCCTCAGCTCCCTCATGTATGGATTGATGGAATCCGCAAGAGGGTTCTCCTCAGATGGACCGGACGAAGACATTGTAACTCCCAAGCCGAGAGCAATCCCTGACAGAAACAGCTCGAAACAAAACACGACGAGAAAACGATATACAGACCTCGGGGACTCCGGGGGGTTAAATAGGTGAAAATCATACATCGAAACGAAATCACAGGAGGAAACCGGGACGGAAATGAGTTCCGGGGTGCTCTCACACCTGGGTGGCGCGGCCAGGGGTGGGCCCGCGCCACCTATGTGTGAGAAGCACACGGACTCCTTTTCCTGCCCGTTTTCGTCTCGTGATTTTTCATATTTATTAAAAATAGCAAAAATATTAAAGGAAGAGCTTTTCGTGAAACTTCTCTGACTAGAACTGTTACCTATTCAAAAACGAACTCTGTAAGTACCTGCAATTTGTCTTGGATGAATTCTTCTAGAGAAACTGTTTCAATAACATCAACATCTTCATTATAAGAATCTCCAGAAATATAATGTTTGAGTCTTTGCCCATTCACCACTTGTGTAGAGTCATCCTTCAATGAAGCAATCTTAATAGCACCTGAGCGGTACACTTCCACAATAACATATGGTCCTTCCCATTTAGAGAGTAATTTTCCTGCAAAAAATCTGAGACGAGACCTATACAATAGAACTTTCTCACCAAAATGAAACTCTCTCTTAAGAATCCTCTTATCATGCCATTGCTTGACTTTCTCTTTGAAAAGCCTGGCATTCTCATATGCTTCGTTTCTCCACTCATCTAGAGAACTCAAGTCTAACAACCTTTTCTTACCAGCTAGTTTAAAATCTCTATTAAGCTCTCTCACTGCCCAAAAAGCTTTGTGTTCTAATTCTAAGGGAAAGTGACACGCTTTTCCATAAACCATCTTATAAGGAGACATACCCATGGGGTTCTTATAAGCAGTTCTATAAGCCCATAAAGCGTCGTTTAACTTACTAGCCCAATTTTTCCTAGATCTATTGACAGTCTTCTGCAAGATAGACTTGATTTCTCTATTAGAAAGCTCTACCTGCCCACTAGTTTGGGGATGATAAGCAGAAGCAATTCTATGATTGACATCATATTTAGCAAGAGTTTTTCTAAAACCACCATGAATAAAATGAGAACCTCCGTCAGTCATAAGATATCTAGGCACACCAAACCTAGGAAAAATAACATCCTTAAGCATTTTTAACGAAGTCTCACCATCGGCACTCTTTGTAGGTATGGCTTCTACCCATTTAGTAACATAATCAACAACAACAAGTATATGGGTATAGCCTTTTGAAGGAGGAAAAGGACCCATAAAGTCAAATCCCCAACAATCAAACGGTTCAATAACAAGAGTGTAACTCATAGGCATTTCATTGCGTCTAGAAATATTACCAACTCTTTGACATTCATCACAAGATAAAACATACCTTCTGGCATCTTTAAAGAGGGTTGGCCAATAAAAACCTGATTGTAGAACCTTTTGCACGGTTCTATCTCCAGCATGATGCCCTCCATAAGCACTACCATGGCATTTTCTTAAAATCTCTTGTTGCTCATATTCCGATACACATCTGCGCATAATACCATCAACTCCTTCTTTATATAAGTGTGGGTCATCCCAAAAGTAATGCCTCAAATCATAGAAGAATTTTCTTCTTTGCTGAGTTGTAAAAGTTGGAGGCAAATACTTGGAAACAATAAAGTTAGCATAATCAGCATACCAAGGAAGGTCTCGCGAAGTTACATTTATTGCAGCCAACTGTTCATTTGGAAAACTATCATTAACAGGAATAGGATCAAAAGAAATGTTTTCCAATCTAGACAAGTTGTCAGCCACAGGATTTTTAGCACCTTTCCTATCTACGATATGCAAATCAAATTCCTGTAAAAGCAACACCCATCTAATAAGCCTAGGCTTAGCATCCTTCTTTGTCATAAGATATCTAATAGCAGCGTGATCAGTATGAATAGTAACTTTAGAATCAACAATGTAAGATCTAAACTTATCACATGCAAAAACAACAGCAAGAAACTCTTTCTTAGTAGTAGCATAATTCTTCTGAGCAGCATCAAGAGTCTTACTAGCATAATGAATAACATTCAACTTATTATCTACTCGCTGTCCAAGAACAGCACCAACAGCAAAATCACTAGCATCACACATAATTTCAAAAGGTAAATTCCAATCAAGTGGTTGAACAATAGGAGCAGTAGTTAAAGCCATCTTAAGAGTTTCAAAAGCTTCCTTACAATCATTATCAAAGACAAATGGTACATCTTTTTTAAGAAGATTAGTAAGAGGCTTTGAAATCTTGGAGAAATCTTTAATAAACCTCCTATAGAAACCAGCATGACCAAGAATACTACGAATACCTTTAACATCTCTGGGACAGGGCATTTTCTCAATTGCCTGTACTTTTGCTCTGTCAACTTCAATACCTCTTTCAGAAATTTTATGTCCAAGGACAATTCCTTCATTCACCATAAAGTGGCATTTCTCCCAATTAAGAACAAGGTTAGTTTCTTCGCACCTCTGCAAAACTTTATCAAGGTTGTGCAAATAGTTATCAAAAGAAGTTCCATAGACGGAGAAATCGTCCATGAAGACCTCCACAATTTCTTCACAAAAGCCATGAAAAATAGCAGACATGCATCTTTGAAAAGTAGCAGGAGCATTGCATAAACCAAACGGCATACGTCTATAAGCATAAGTTCCATAAGGACAAGTAAAAGTGGTTTTCTCTTGATCTTCCTTCTTAACAGCAATTTGAGAAAAACCAGAGTAACCATCAAGGAAACAAAAATGAGTCTTCTTAGACAACCTCTCTAACATCTGATCTATAAACGGTAAAGGGTAATGATCTTTCTTAGTAACTTTGTTTACCTTCCTATAATCAATGCACATTCTATAACCAACTACTACCCTTTGAGGAATAAGCTCATTATTCTCATTAGGCACAACAGTCATACTTCCTTTCTTAGGAACACAATGAACAGGACTAACCCATCTACTATCAGCAATAGGATAAATAATACCAGCATCAAGGAGCTTTAATACCTCATTTCTTACCACATCCTTCATCTTGGGAATTAGGCGGCGTTGATGCTCCATGACTAGCTTCGCGTCTTTCTCCATATTAATGGCATGCTGACATAAAGTGGGAGAAATCCCCTTTAAATCATCAAGAGTATATCCCATAGCTCCTCGGTGTTTCCTCAATATCTCCAATAATCTTTCATCTTCCTTTCCTGAAAGTTTAGAGCTAATAATAACAGGATATATTTTCTTATCATCTATATAAGCATATTTAAGATTATCAGGCAAAGGCTTTAATTCAAACACAGGATCTTCCTTAGGTGGCAAAGTGGTACCAAGATCCTCCACAGGTAGATTATGCTTGATTAATGGTGGTTGACGAAGAAGAATGTCGTCAATCTCTTCTCTTTCCTTGCTGAAAACATCACTTTCGTGATCTTCCATGAATTGCTGCAAGGCATTATTAGGAGCAAGAGCAATAGAAGCAAGCTGTTCAACTCGAAAATTTTCATTAGGCGTGTCATTTTCATAAGAAGTCTTAGCAAACTTGGAAAAATTAAACTCATAAGACTCTCCATTAAACTTAGTAAAAAAATTCTCCTTCTTACAATCTATCACGGCGCCACAAGTGTTCAAAAATGGTCTACCAAAAATAATAGGACAAGTTTTACTAGCCTCCTTACCAAGTACTAGAAAATCAGTAGGGTATTTAGTCTTACCGCAAAGAACTTCCACATCTCGAACAATACTAAGAGGCCAAACAGTCTCTCTGTTAGCAAGCTGAACAACCACATCAATATCTTCAAGTTCACAAGCGCCAATCTCATGCATAATTTCTTTGTAAAGCTCTAAAGGAATAGCACTTGCACTAGCACCAATATCACATAAACCATAATAGCAATGATCTCCAATCCTGACAGAAATAACAGGAACACTTGTTTTCCTATGCTTTTTAGGATGTGAGAGAATGTTAGAAGCATCTTCACAAAAAAGAATATATTCATCCCCTACATCTTTAGTAACAAGATCCTTCAATATAGCTACAGGAGACTTAATAGTAATTTGCTCATCAGGTTCTGCAGCTTTCTTAGTACTTTTATTAGACACACTTACCAAAGTAGAATACTTCTTTACCTTAGCAGGGAAAGGTGTCTTCTCAAAATAAGGCTCAGGCACAATGCTATCAACAGTACAGACTTCAGTAGCTGCAGCAGGTATATGACTAATAGAGTCTTTATAAGGCGCATGATATTTGTTCCAATCTTTCTTTGGAACATCAAGATAAGAGGCAAAGTCCTTAAGACAATTAGCAAGTATTTGTGAATCAAGACCATAAGCAGTGCTAACACTATGAAAGTCATCGATCCCATAAAAGATTTAATGCATTCATAATCATAGTTTATACCTGACTTCCTACCTTTGTCGTTTTCCCAACCTTCAGCATTCTCTTGTATACGGTCAAGAAGATTCCACTAAGCATCTTCTTTCATATGAGTAAATGATCCAAAGCAAGAAGCATCCAAGTAATCCTTATCAGGAAGAGTAAGCCGCGCATAAAAATTATCAATAACAATATTATTGGGGAGCTCATGAATGGGGCATTTGAGCATTAGTAACTTCAATCTCCCGCACGCTTGGCAATACTTTCTCCATCATGAGGCCAAAAATTATATATCCGGTTACGGTCTTTATGAATTTCACTTGGAGGATAAAACTTGGAATAAAAGAGAGGTACAATATCCTCCCATGTCATAGATGGACCATTTTGGAGTAGTCGATACCACTCTTCAGCTCTGCCTTTCAATGATAATGAGAATAATTTCTTCTTGACTTGGCTTGGTGAAATACCTGCACATCTGAACAACTCGCATAATTCATGTATAAATAATAAGTGATCACCCGGATGGACAGTTCCATCTCCTGAATAGCCGTTATCCATAATACGCCCAACAATTTTCATAGGTATTTTAAAAGGATCAATTTCAGCAGGTGGTGGCGGTGGTGGTTCATCCACATGTGCAGCAGTAGTAGTAGATGTGTTTCCAAATAGGAAACCAAATGGAGAGTTCTCCATAGCAGAGTAAAATAAAAATAAAAGACAAAATAAAAACAATACTCACAGTGACGGTTACCTTTACCAATTCCGCTCTTCAATAGCGCTACACTCCCCGGCAACGGCGCCAGAAAATAGTCTTGATGACCCACAAGTATAGGGGGTGTGTCGTAGTACTTTCGATAAATAAGAGTGTCGAACCCAACGAGGAGCAGAAGGTGTTGATGAGTGGTTTTGATCAAGGATTCACTGTAAATACTAGCAAACAGGTTTTCAGGGGTATTTGGTAATACGAGTAAATAAAGTGTGAGTAAATAAAAGACAGTAGTAACAATTGCAGCAAGTGGCCCAATCCTTTCTTCAGCAAAGGACAAGCCGGTTGTGTAACTTATAATAACCAAATGTTCTCGAGGACACACGGGAGTTTCTGTCAAGAGCTTTCGCTTCATAAAGCCAATAGTCTTTATTGGTTTGATAGGTGTTATGGGGGTGAACCTGTGCTAGCGCACTACCCTTACTAGGATAAATACACACTTGTGATTATACCCCTTGCAAGCATCCGCAAATACAAGAAAGTAATTAAGATAAATCTAACCACAGCCTTAAACTCTAAGATCCTACGCTCCGTGGTGCAACGGTTTCCCAACGGAGGTTTAGGTTTCTGTCACTCCAACAACCCCACAATTGGTAGCCAAATACACAATGCATCTCACTAGGCCCATAAATGGTGAAGTACCATGTAGTCGACGTTCACATGACACCACTAGTGAAATAGCACCACAACAATATCAAACCATTAAATATTCTCAACAATAATTCACTACTAACATCTTGACTTCTCCCATGTCCTCAAGAACTAAATGAACTACTCACAAGACATCATATGGATCACGATCAGAGGTGAAATAATGGTAAATAACAATCTGAACATAAACCTTAATTCAACGGTTCCACTCAATAGCATCAACTATAAGAGTAATCAACACCGGGAAAGTTTCCCCTATGAATATAACAAGATCCAACTCAAGATGTTACAGCGGGATGGCATGGTGATGATGGAGATGAAGGTGCTGGTGATGGGGATGATGATGATGATGATCCCGATGAAGTCCGGTGCGATGGTGATGACGATGGCGACGATCTCCCCTCTCCGGGAAGGAATTTCCCCGGTAGATTTCTGCCTGCCGGAGAGCTTTTCTCTCTCTGGTGTTTTTTGCCCCGCAGAGGCGGCGGTGTCTAACTCTGAGCCCCCCTTGACTTAGGTTTTCGGGGACGATGAAGTACGCGAAGGGGCGAGACCAGAAGTGGGCCAGGGTGGCCTCACACAGGGCTGGCGCGGCCAGGGGTCAGGCCGCGCCACCCTGGCGTGAGGGGCCCTCCTGGCTCCTCTCGACTCCTCCTTCTGGCTTCCTGAGTCTTCTGGGAAAATATAATTTCCTGGTATTTTTCTGGAATTTTCCTGATCTTCAAAATATGGTCCCTTGATGGTCCTTTTTCTAGCAGAATCCTGACTCCGGCAGCAAATCCTCCAATGATCATCAAACATGTGAAAACAAGGGAAATAACATAAGTATCAACTCTAAATATGAAATATATCAATGAATAACAGTAAATTATGATACAAAATAGTGATGCAAAATGGACGTATCAGTTCCCCTCTCCCGCAGGGTGCCGGGAAGAGCTTCTGGACCCACCCAATCTCGGGTCGACGACGGTGGTGGATCGCGATATGTTTCTGGAAAATTGATCGGGTGTTTAGGTATTTCTTGTCGGGGGGTCTTTATAGGGGAAGGGGCAGCGTCAGAAGTGGACCAGGTGGCCCTCACCATAGGGCGGCGCGGCCAGGGCCTAGGCTGTGCCCCCTGGTGGTGAGGCCGCCCTGTGGCTCCTCTCCGTCTCCTCTTCGGTCTTCTGGAAGCTTCGTTAAATATCTGGACGTTCGGCTTTTGTTTAGTCCAATTCCGAGAATATTTCCTGTGTAACTTTTCTGAAACACAAAAACAGCAGAAAACAGGGACTGGCACTGTGGCATCTTGTTAATAGGTTAGTTCCAGAAAATGCATAAAAACGCCACGAAGTGTAATGAAACACTAAGCAAATGGTATAAAAACAAGCATGGAGCATCAAAAATTATAGATACGTTTGAGACGTATCATCATCCCAAATGGCAGCTTGCCATGGCTGAGGAGATTGCTGCACTTGAGCGCACTAGCACTTGGGATCTTATTTCTCCTCCTCCCGGTGTTCATCCCATCACGTGCAAGTAGGTCTACAAAATTAAGACCCATTCTGATGGATCTCTTGAGCACTACAAAGCGCGTCTTGTGGCTCGTGGCTTTCAGCAGGAGCAGGGCCATGACTATGATGAGACTTTTGCTCATGTGGCTCATATGACCACTGTGCGCACTCTTCTTGTTGTCGCCTCTGTTCGTCACTGGTCTGTGTCTCAGCTTGATGTTCAGAACGCCTTTCTCAATGGTGAGCTACGTGAGAAGGTGTATATGGAGCCTCCTCCGAGGTATTCTGTTCCTGATGGTATGGTCTGCCGTCTTCGGTGCTCTCTTTATGGCCTAAAACAGGCCCCTCGCGCCTGGTTTGAGCATTTTGCCTCTGTGGTGACTGCTGCTAGTTTCTCCCCTAGTGCTCATGATCCTGCGCTGTTTGTTCACATTTCTCCTCGTAGACGCACTCTTCTTCTACTCTATGTTGACGATATGATCATCACTGGTGATGATTATGAGTATATTGCCTTTGTTAAGGCCCGTCTTCGTGATTAGTTTCTTATGACTGATCTTGGTCCTCTTCGCTACTTTCTTAGGATTGAGGTTTCCTCCACTTCTGATAGTTTTTCTATCTCCCAGGAAAAGTATATTCAGGATCTTATTGCTCGTGCTGCTCTTGGAGATGAGCGCACTGTTGAGACTTCTATGGAGCTCAATGTCCAGCTTCGTGCCAGTGATGGTGATCCTCTTCCTGACCCAACACATTATCGTCATCTTGTTGGGAGTCTTGTCTATCTTGCTGTCACTCGTCCCGATATCTCTTATCCTATTCATATTCTGAGTCAGTTTGTCTCAGCTCCTACCACTATTCACTATAGTCATCTCCTTCGTGTTCTGTGCTACCTTCGTGGCACGATCACTCATCGTCTTTTCTTCCCTCATTCCAGCTCTCTCTAGCTCCAGGCCTACTCGGATGCTATGTGGGCGAGCGATCCTATGGATCGTCGTTCGCTTTCTGCTTACTGTGTGTTTTTTGGTGGTTCGCTCATTGCATGGAAGACGAAGAAACAGACCGCAGTTTCCCGTTCGACTGTAGAGGCTGAGTTGCGAGCTATGGCCTTGTTGACTACTGAGGTGACCTGGTTGCGATGGTTACTTGCTAACTTTGGGGTCTCTGTTATGACACCCACTGCGCTTTTGTCTGACAGTACAGGTGCTATCAGTATTGCACGTGATCCGGTAAAGCATGAGCTTACTAAACATATTGGTATTGATGCTTTTTATACACGTGCTAGTGTGCAGGATTAGGTGATTGCGCTCCACTATGTGCCTTCAGAGTTGCAGTTAGCGGATTTCTTTACAGAGGCACAGACTAGAGCGCAGCATAGTTTCTTTCTCTCCAAACTCAGTGTTGTGGATCCACCATGAGTTTGAGGGGGGGTGTTAGATGTATATTTGTATATTGTATTTTCCCCACCTGTTAGGGGGTTTCCCGCATATTTGCACACCTGTACATGTATATATATGTGGCCTTTAGCCCCTATGGAATACAACTTGTCTATTCCTAACAGCCACCACCAATGACTACATATCGGCCACACCGCCTCGTCCACTCCCCTAGCCACCTGCACCATCCTTCTGTCATGTCGGACGCCTGCGGTGGCCGCGCCGCCCGCTGGCCGCCTGCTGCCCGCGTCGCCGCACGCGCCGCCCCCTCGCCGCCGCGCGCGCCGTCCACGCCTACTCGCTGGCTACGCGCACACGCGCCGCCTAGCCGCCTGCGCCCGGTCGCCGCCCGAGCGTCGCCGTTGCCTATGCTCGACGCGGAGTTGTCGGGGGATTTTTTTTTTAGGGTTTCCAGTCGGGGTGTCTCATCTAGGGATTGGCTGCGGAGAGGTATCCTTTCGCAAGCGGGCAAGTGGGCACCGGCCACGCTGGTCGCAAGTGGGCGGGGCCAATGCGCAAGTGGGAAGCACTCCGTCCACTGATAATGGCCCCCCGAGCACGCGGCTCTGCCGTCAATGACACTGAGACGGCACGTCTAGTGCACAAAAATGTTGTAGCGCGTAGTAAAAAATGACGGCGAATGGAGGGCTGAGATGGTCCTGAGGCAGCGATCCGATGGTCCAAAATGGGTAATCGCTGTGAATGCGAGTTGTGGTGGAACCAATTATACCTTTAGATTTCAACAGTGCGAGAAAAATATTCAGATGCGATGAGACTTTAATATCTAGCCTTTAGAATCAAGGTACTTCCTCCGACTCATATTACTCTTCCTTAATATAGATAGGTCGAAAGGAGTACTAGATACATTTTAATAGTAGATACAAGAGTAATATGGGTCAGAGGAGTACTACATCACCGCCGCACCAGGGAGCTCGCCGGAGACCGTGGCAAAAGCATCGCATATCTTGCAAGGTAATTAAGTAACTTTTGCTTCCTTCTTTTGGGTTGATGGATGCAGCTAGCTCGCTGAAGATTGAAAACGCGAGACGTGGATGTCTGGCCTGCAAAGCTTATGGTACGTGTTAACAACATTTCTCCCGGTTCTACGTCAAGCCTCTCCTTTTCTCGTGTTCATTCTAGCGGTTCTCCGGTCATCGGTCGCAAATAATTGCGCTGCGACGTCTCCACGGCCAACACGCTGAATGGAACTATGACCGGCATCCTCGTCCGCATGCAGCTGGCGATGCAGGGAATGGAGCAAGATCACATTATTGGTTTTCTAATCAAGAATTATGTGGTACTCCAATGCCAGTACGTACAACATTTGTTTCATTTCTTTTAGTAACATTTTTGCAATACATTTTATATTTCTCCAGATTTTCTGGTACAGTAGGTACCTCACCTAACTGAGGATTCGTGGAACAAAGTCTGCCAAAATGCGATTTGGTGTGATGGGGATGGCTTACAGAAACGTGATTCAAACCACCCTGCTCTAGACTACAGATGCCTGAATACTCACGTTTGAGGTTGGTCAAAAATGCAAGAGGATCAAACCTGAAGTTTCATATTTAAGGTTAGCTCGAAATTGGTCCTTGAGGGCAGCAACCACTCAATGACTCAAAGGGACCTTTTTATTCCAGATCATTTAGAGAAGCCAAAAAATGGTGAAAGATAGTACTGGAATCTTATTGATCATTCCAGATCAATGCTGAAGTTTCCCAGAAAGGAAAAGTGGAGTGAACGAAGATGGATAATTTTATGTTTTCATCTTTATATTTGTACACGTTATCGTACTGACGTACTACTCCGTTCCTATTTAATTGACGCCGGACACCCGGCCATGCTCATGTCGTCTGCACCGATTAAAGTGGTACAAAGGGAATAGTTGTGATTTGTAGTTAGACCATGTTGTGGATATCAAAATACTACAATGCAGAGCCCATCGATGTTACGCACGTTGCTGTACCGGGTTTGACAAAATCATGTGAAATCCGGTTTTGCTTCAGAGCCATGACAGCTCAAGAGATGACATTTCCTTTTCATGGATGATTAAGGAGCTGTGACCTACCACTGGACAACTACTATTCTACATATAATGCAAAGGAACATGCTTAATCTCATTGCCACCCGATACAATATTGCATCAGCCGAGTCAAGTGGCCTGCTCACCGACACTGCAAAATCAGTAGCACATTCGGCCATGCATTCACATATTATTTTCTTCTTGTATGCCCTATTCATCAATTGATGCAAAGGCAGGATCAATTGATGAGTCCAATCATAATTCGATCGATCTCAGGATTTTTGTGCACAATGCGAGCTTCAAGCCGCCACCATCAACAAGGGCATGCCGCAGACTGTCTCGCCAGCCGGATACCACTGGAGGAGGTATTGGAACCAAATGACATCCCGTACTACTACAATTCTAGTCACTGTCGCACCACCTTCGGTCGGGCAGCAACATGCACGACTTGATGTCTCAGAGATGTCATGACTTGGCGTCTCCGGGTGACACATTGTGCATAATGTTTGGTAACATGCTACAAAAAACAAAAAATAAGGTAAACAATATAACCAAAATCACCATCGATGTGTGGGTAACTTGGCCATACCCTTACCATGTAGTCGACCACGTCACCGCGACGGAGATGATGACATTGTTGATGAAGTCCGCTGACTCCCGCAGCTAGGTTATACCTCCTAGCCACAAAAGTTTTCTCTTCATGGAGATCCTCATGCATCGAGGTAGACCATGTCTCCGAGGTATCCACGTGCACCATGTCGCCTTGCAATCAAACATACCGACGTCACGGGAAACCAACTTGATGACGATCAGCACCGCAGGGATGTCCCTCTTGGCTGGATCTAAAGGTGTAGAATTCCGCCAGTATCTTTCCCAACCCTGCTACTGTATAAAAACTCTTTTGTTTTGAGACTACCTGATACTCCGTGTGTCTACACTCCTCCCCCGGGTGCAGAAAGGACCACATACGGATTCAATGCATAGCCATATGGATAACTTGCAAAATATAAACAATTAAAGTCTTGTTAAAAACAATTAAAGAACATACACTGACTCTAATTTGAGCCTTTATTTTCTTAATTATCGATCCCTTTCAACCAATTACCAAACAAAATTATAATAGTGGTTAGGGGAGTGATAATAAGGTATGTGCACCACATGCCAATAAGACTTGCAAACAAGAACATGAAGAGGTGTTGTATTGTCTCATTGAAATCACAAAAATGATACTTTCTAGAACTCGTTCAAATCTTCTTTGCAAGGTAAATTTTATTTTAAATAACTTTTTAATACAGGAACCATACAAACACCTTTATCTTTAGTGAAACCTTATCTTCTAAATATATTTTCTAAAATAGACGGTCTGAGCATTCATTATATGAAGATACATCGACTTGACAGTAAAAGAACCTATATTTGTAAACCACCATTTGAACCTATCAGGTTCTTGAGATTTTTCCTTAAAGCAAGCGAGTACTGCCCTTACAACAAATGAAATTATGTGCTCTGAAGCTCTCTTGATACTATCATCCAATGAACCTCTGCATTTTTTCTGCTTTTGCAATGCACCTAGAGGTTAGGACGAATTGGAATTATTTATCCTAGATGATTTGTCGCATAAAAAATAAAATGATTAATAATAATATGTATAGAGTGCTAGGAATCTTGTGTCAAACAACCAGTAGAAATGTTTGTGTTAGTCAATGCAACTTGTGGTTTTGCACATGATCGATCAAAAAATTGCACTAGCGTAGTGTGCAACTTGATTGTAAAAAGTCAAGGCTTGCAAGGAGAGGTGTTTCTTTCTTTGCGTGGCCTCTTTAGCTTTGCGCACTTTGTTTTCTTCTCTTCTTTTTGGTTCTTTTGCTTTCTTGTCAGACCGTCGCAATCTTGGCTTTTCTTCTAATACAAATCATGTGCACTGGGTGGGCATTTGAGAAAGAGGAAATGTTGCAAGAAAAGAAAACCACGCTACATCAAGGTAACAGTGTTACAATGGCTTAAAACTCTTAAGTAATAAAGCGCCCTTTATCGAAAGAAAAAAAAATCCTTGCAATGGATGACCATTAGCCTTGCTTTTACATGAAAAATATTTTCCCATTTTTTTCAGTTTTCTCTGACAAAATTAAGAACTGTTGAACACTAGTACTGATTGTGTCCAAAATGTACTTTCACACCTAGATTAGACATATGAGAGGTTCAGAACTTAAGTGTAGAAAGAGTGAGACAGATACCAGTGCCCAAGTACTGCGACTGAATTAAAAAGGATATGCACTCATGCTCACATCTGTACACGAACTAAAATTTTCGCACTGAAAAAGAACAGCAATTAAATCAAACATAATGACACCGATATTGTACCACCACCGAGAACTAGCAGTGCAATTTACTCAAGAACAGAGCAGAGTAGAACAGAACCGAAACAAAGTGCAGGTAATGCCTGGCCAGCTTCCGTTCCGCACCAACTGGCCGCAACAGCTGCCACCCATACCATATGAACCTAATGAATTATTTAGCCTCCTCCACCTCCCTGCACAAACACCAACCTTTTATATAACATCGCCGCTTCTTAGCAGCACCCTTGCCGGTTGCCACCCAGCCTCTCTTCTTCCTTCGTCCTCGCCTTCCCTGCGCTACTCAGGTTTGCTTCCCCTCCATTTCTCGTCTGCCTTTGCAATGCAGTGCCATTAAGTCATCACGCAATTTGAAAGTTTTTCATGATTTCATATACTGCAAATCCATTGCATTCGTTAGTTTCTTAGCTAGGAGCCATTTATGTATTGTGGTCCTGATGTAGTTCTTCATCGTTCTTGATCTCCGGGACACAAAATTTCTGTGTTTCTGTCGAACACAATAACATTACTTTTTCTTCAAGTCGAAGCAGAGGTTGTGTGACACTTGGTGTAGGACAGTAGGTACAGAAGCGTTCATCTTGGTGGTTGGTTCTTTCCTTTTTTGTCTTCGTGCTGAGATCTACACTGCTTCCTTTTTGTTCAAGCAACTACTTTATTTAGTATCATGATTTGGTTGGTAACATTTAAATTACTATAATCCGGCACCTACAGTGGATCTAGTGAGCATGATGCCTGAAATGGTTTGTATGTGTGTGTTTTATTCCTGTCAGCGACAGTGAGTGGATGAATCACCAAATGTTAAACGTTATTGATCTGAATGCTGAAACATATACTCAATGAATGATATAGATCTTGCCGTTTATCTTCTTGCTACAAAGAAGCAGTTCTGAGCTGCAACGTTCTCTGAAACTTCTTGTATGATCTCAGGGGATTGGATCAGGGAAGAAGAGAAGACAAGCAAACGGCCGTGATCATGGAGTTCCGAACAGCCATTTTTACCACCGCCGTGCTGGCCGTCCTCCTCTGCTCCCCGGCATTGGCTCAGAAGAGCCCATCGGTGTCGCTTGCGCCCAGCACCTCGCCGGCGCCGGCCCCAGGGCCGCACTACGTGGACCTGGCGGCGCTCCTGAGCGTGGCCGGCCCGTTCCACACCTTCCTCAGCTACCTGCAGAAGACGGACGTGATCGAGACCTTCCAGAACCAGGCCAACAAGACCGACGAAGGCATCACCATCTTCGTGCCCAAGGACTCGGCGTTCTCCGCGCTCAAGAAGTCCACCTTCTCCAACCTCACCGGCGACCAGCTCAAGCAGCTGCTCCTGTACCACGCCTTCCCCAAGTACTACCCGCTGGCGACGTTCAGGAACCTCAGCGTGCTCAACCCGGTGAACACCTTCGCCGGATCGCCCTACACGCTCAACCTCACCGACAACATGGGCACCATCTCCGTGCAGTCCATGTGGTCCAAGCCCACGATCTCCAGCAGCGTCTACGCCACCGACCCCGTCGCCGTGTACTCCATCAACAAGGTGCTCCTGCCCATGCAGCTATTCAGCAAGGACCCGCCGCTCGCGCCGGCGCCAGCGCCGGCGCCGCAGTCGGGGGCGTCAGATCTCGCTCCCAGCCCGGGCGGAGGCAAAGCGGGAGGGAACGGCAAGGCGGACTCGACGAGCTCAGCTTACCGCGTCGGCGTCAGTGGCCTACTGGCGGCCGCGGCAGGTGGCTTGATGCTCCTGTGGTGATGAGAGAAGAGATGGAGGGTTCTTGACTTGTCATTTGTAAGCGCTTGAAAAATTGATTTTGAGTTGGTTCATGGAGTCATTCTTTTGGACATAGTAGGCATGATATTAGAAATGAATTGGAGTATATATGTCATATTGCTCTCATAAATCGATGGATGGATGAATTTCAAAAAGACTTATCACAACTATTTGTACTTCTTCCGATCCATATCAGTTGTGGCTGATTTAGTAAAATTTGTACTAAATCGACAACTAATATGGATCACATGGAGTATTTGTGTTTGTGCTACTCTGTAGCATCACTTTGGTTGGTAAGATTTCCAAAATATGAGAAGCAAGGCCTGGTAGATGCATGCCTGCCCACCTCGTTTCGAGCCTCCACGCTCGCAACTCTAGCACGCACATGCAATTTTTCTACTCCCTCCGACCCATATTACTCTTTGTTAATACGAATATATCTACCACTAAAATATGTCTAGATAGATCCGTATTCGCGAAGAGTAATATGGGTCGGAGGGAGTATAAAATTAAGCCGAGGGATTCTTCCCCTCCGATCTCGTTTTTTAAGGTTCTCAAAATAGAGAAATATAGAAATAATGTAGAAATGGGATGTTGGTTAGGACGCGACCATCGTCTCCCCCTTCCCCTCACCATAGCCTCTCCCGCACTGTCGTCTTTTGCTCCTTCAATTACTTTGTCTCACCTTTGTTATATTGTCCACCATCGTCTCCTCCAATGGCTCCATGTTTACACCTTCAAATATAGCTTTCGAGGTGCTCATTACCGGTTGGGCGCCATGAGCGACATCGTAGCTCGACCCTTTTTCATGCATTTCTTTCCCTTTTATTTTTCTCATGTTCTCCTCCACTTGGTGGCACGATCTTCACATACTTCCTCCGTTTATCCTCATGATCTCCTACACCGACAGCTAAGAGCATCTCCACTCATGAGCCCGACGAGGCCCCGGCACCCTTATTTTTCATCCGAACGGCGAAAAACGGCCCAGTCGCGCCCCCGGATCCTCAATTTCGCCCGGATCTGGGCCTTCATCCATCCGGCGAGCCCAGGCCATCCCCGGCCTTCCGGGGCGCGCTCGGGGACTCCGGACGAAACAAACTGGCGCGAAACCGCCGAGAAAATTCGCGCGCGTTCCCGCGGGTCGTGTGGCCCCGACCTGTCAGCGAGAGTGGGCGGTCGTCGTCCTCATCGTCTCGTCTTCCGCGCATCGTCTTCCCCGCACGCATCGTCTTCCGCGCGCTGTAAAGGCTGTCGCCGCTGGCCGGCCAGCCACGCGGCGAGGCGAGTTAATGCCAGCGCGACCATATAACGCGGCCTACCGCGTCTGGCCGGCCACATTCGCCAGCCATTCGACCAGAGCACCTCGCCCACTCGCCCACGCCGACGATCCCCGAGCTCGAGACAACCAGAGCAATGGCGAACAACTCCGGCGATGACGGCGCGGCGAACAACGGCTTCGGCCGCCGCTCCCTCCACCAATGGGAGGGACGCCTCCTCCACGCCGCCGGCTACATGGCGCCACCCGACTTCCGGGCGCCCGGAGGTTGGCGCCTGAGCGCCGGCGGCATCCCCATCCCGCCACCGCCGACGGGATCGGCGCTCGACGCCGCCATCGACGAGGTCATCGAGACCATGTCGGGCGAGCAGCGCGCCGATCCGCGCTTCTACCCGGACAACCGAGAGGCGTGGACGGCGTTCTTCCGCCGCCGCTACGAGCGGGAACTGGCGGCCTACGACGGGCCGCCCCCTCCTCCGGCGCACAACAACGCCGCCGGGCGCCGCCGATGGTGGAGCGCGCCGGGGAGGACACTGGAGTTCGTCCTCCAGCACATCGAGGAGGGCAACGACCCCGTCCTCGAGATGCTGCCGGCGCCGCGGCCGACTCTCTCCCGCCGCCGCGGGAGCAGCTAGATGCCATGCTGGATGGCGGCGTCCGGCTCGTCCGGGACGGCGTCGTCCGGGTCGGCCACTAGGTCCGGCTCGCTGTCCTCGGCATCGACGCCGAGGACAGTGAAGAGGGAGCCGGCGACGGCGCCTCACTGCAACAGCGGCGCCCTCGTCATCCGCGACGGAGGGGCGCGCACCGCGTCGCCGCCGCGCCGTCGCAAGGCGTCGAAGAAGGACGCCACGCAGAAGGCCGCGTCCGAGCTCGCCGAGGCGGAGGCGAGGCGCGCCGAGGAGGCGGCGACGGAGGAGGTGATCCAGCGCTCCCTCCGCGACGTCGTCCCCGCCGAGAACACCATGCCGCTGGACGCGGCATTGGAGTGGTCTCGGCGGGAGTGGGAGCGGGAGGAGCGCGAGCAGCAACGGCGGCTGCTGGACCTCGCCGCCGCCCAGCGTCGCGCCGCAGCCGCCACTCTCCCTCGTCGCGGCGCGCCGCCCGTCGTCAAGCTGGAGGAGTCCAGCGACGACGAACTCTACCGCCCAACGCCGCCTCGTTACGGCGACGCTGGGCAGGGCTCCAGCCGCCAGGCGCCGCCGCCGTAGGACGACGGCTCCTCCGACGACGACGACGGCGACTACACCACGCAGATGTACAGCCGTTTCGGCATGTAGATCGGCGTTTAGGTTCGGCCGAATTCGTATATATGACGAATTCGGCCTATTTATGTAAAATATATCTATTTTCGCCTATTATAATATAAATATCTCTAGTTTTCGTCAAATTTCGCCTAAATTCGTCTGTTTTCGTCAACTTTCACTTTAAATTTAAAAAACGCCCTGGGCTCGCCGCTGGAAAGATGGGCCTCCCCAGACCGAATTTTACATCCATCCGGCGCTAAATAGCGCCGGATTTCGGCCTGGGGGCCTTCAACGGCTAGGATGCTCTAACACGGACGTCCTCCCTCATCTAGTCGCTATTTAAAGGTGGATGTAAAATTAGTGTTGCCACCGGTATTTACCCAAAGTTGAAT
The DNA here is from genome assembly GCA_007115705.1 of Dactylis glomerata. Classification (NCBI taxonomy): domain Eukaryota; kingdom Viridiplantae; phylum Streptophyta; class Magnoliopsida; order Poales; family Poaceae; genus Dactylis; species Dactylis glomerata. The sequence continues at coordinate 2,981,429 of QXEO01000454.1, read as the reverse complement.
CAAATATGCACTAATTGTACACCCATTCCTAATTGGGGCCTTTGTTGTTTATTCTAAGGCCAGAAAGGATATTCGTCCAAGCTCACACGTATGCGATGACGAGGCTTTATTAGCCAGAAAAAAACATGCAAATAAACGAGTTAGTGCCTAACTAAAAAAAGTCATACTTAGGGAAGTTGATTTGAAACCGGGTCTTATTGATTGCCTTGTAATATATGTGCAAATTGCATACTGAACAAGTGAACAAAATGAACTTCCATGTGCAGTGAGCATGGTTCCTTGGTTTCCTGTGTGTGCAGAATCCGGAGAATCTGTTCTTGCGGATATAAAATGTCTCAAAATCTTGGGGTTGGCCGCATCCATTTGACTCTTAACATTTTCCGACATGTGTTGGGTTCTCTACTGGAGCGGGCAATGCATCGGCGTAGCCACCAGCAAATGCACACACATGCTAGTTTTTCGAGGTCAACTTCCACACCAGTTTTTCGTTCTTGGGGGTAACTTGACAACATCACATTAGTTTAGCGACCGACAGTAGAGCAATTACATGTTGTGTTGTCATCGATGCACACTGCTAGTTGATCATGTCTGGAACTCTGGATGCATGATTCTACACAGGCTACTCCGTACTACCCATGTGTGCGATCGCTACGGTCTGAAAATCTGACGTGCGACGTACCGGTGGATGGACGCCGGAGCTTACCTACTTTATCACGGGGAAACCGGCGTGGCTTGATCGGCACGTTCTGCTGAGTAAAGCTAGCAGCGCAAAGCTCCGTCCGATCGCTTGAGAAAGATGCAGACGAATGGTTAGAAGGTGCGCAGGTTGCAGGGGTTGGTGTGTAACCTGACCGACACCGCGCGCCCGGCACCGGCGGGCGGCGGAGGAGGGTTGCCGTCGTCCTCGTCCAACACCACCGACGGAGGAGGCAACGTCCGGCCGGCCGTCCCTGTCGACTGAACTTCACGGGAGAGCCCAAACGTGGCGAGGCAGCGAGCCCACCTACGCTAATTACACCGTGCACGTCGTGCTGGGCCCAAGCAACGTCGTGGGCGCGGGCGATTTTCTTTGCGGTCATTTGGTTACCACAGGCTGAGACAGACCTTCGTTGTCTGCAATTACTTTGCGGTGCTAAAATTCTTGAAACCAATTACTTAGACAGTTTTTAAAAAAAAAAATTGCAAAAATTATGGATAGGAAAAGTCTGATTTGCCCTCTCTTTAGCCGAGCTGGTTCGTCAAGTTTGACATCGAGCCGACACCGAGGAGCTGAGCGGTTCATCCCCTTCAACTCCGGCTACCAGCGCTGTCACCGTCCGCTGGTCAACTCCAGCCACCGTCGCCCAGATTTCTCTTCCTATTAGTTGCGCCGCCGTCGGCGAACTAGAGCCATGGAGGCTAGGGTTAGATCTGGATGTCCAACGACTAGAGGTGAGCCGAAGTTTGAAGGCAAGGAATTGGGAGAGGAGGCCTAAGTGAAGCCTCACAGGCGGGCGGCAGCGACGGAGGCAACCGACGGCGGCCGGAGCAGTAACACCGGCGACGCATCACAGAGACGGACACAGAGGTAGAAGACGACCGTACAAGACCGTGCGTGTTATGTTTTTGTTATAGGTAACAGCCCACAGCATACTCGTATATGCACTTGGGCTTGGCCCAAGTAAATTGGCACGTCCGTGCGTGATTTTTTTTATCTATTTGCTATTATCTTTTTTCCTCCTTTTCTTTTTCTTACGTAGCAAACTTGGATACATTTTTCAGTAGAGGCGTGCATTTTTGCATGGAAAACGTTTTCAACTATTATTTTAACTCTGTTTTTTTGTTTTGGAACAAAAAATGATTTTTAAATTCTATAAATGCATAAAAAGGATAAAATAAGTGTTTTTTTTTTGGGAATTGCTACCAAAACTAAGGTGCACATCTTTTGTTAGGTGCTTACCAAGGGTAGTCTGCAGAATACCACCATTCCATTTTTCACATATAGGCGACCTTGTAGGAACGCCAGATCGAGAGTTTGACCTATATTTGAAACAGGAGCAAAGTAAACAAAAAAAAATCTAAAATATGGAAAACCTGTGCATGGAGTTATGATATGTAATGTACTACTTAGATAAAATACCAAACATGGCATACCAATATTTTATAGAAAAACTCTTCACAAAAAATGGCACCAAAGAGGACTTTACTTGGCTTTCTACCCAATTAAGCTTGGTTTGTGTAAGTTCTATAGCAAAATTTTGAATCTTGACCCCATTTTTGGCAGTGATGTGCATCTTTCCATTGCCTACAACTTTTCTAACTAGAGTTTTTTGAGTTGCCACATAAAAAATGGATTTTCCATTTTATTAGTGGCCAAAAGGGGCAAAACTAGTGGTTTTTTGTGAAGTGGCTACCAAGGGCATTGTATACAATGCCACCACTCGAATTTTCATGGGTGGGGCACCTTGTAGGATGGCAAGATCCGAGGTTTCATGAATTTTATCCGCCTGTAGCCATATACTAAATTATTTTTGAACTAAATTCATTTAAATTCAAATTTGACCTGGGGCTACATAAACTACACTTCCAAAAATTTGGGCAAACATACCTAGAGGTTCCTTGAAGGCGTGGAACCTGAGAACCCATCCCAAACTTGGGGGCCCCACCCAGCTAGCACACACGGGAGGCACCGCGAGTTTGACCTAGATTTGAAATGGCAGCAAAGGAAATTCAAAAAAATCAAAAAAAATGGAAAACCAACGCATGGAGTCATGATATGTGATGTATTACCTAGGAAAAATACCAAACATGGCAGATCAATGTTTCATAGAAAAACTCTACACAAAAAATGGCACCAAGGAGGACTTCACTTGGCTTTCTACCCAATTGAGCTTGGTTTGTATAAGTTCTATAGAAATTTTTTGAATCTTGACCCCATTTTTGGCAATGTTGTGCATCTTTCCATTGCCTACAACTTTTGTAACTAGTTTTTTTTGAGTTGCCACATAAAAAATGGATTTTCCATTTTATTAGTGGCCAAAAGGGGCAAAACTGGTGGTTTTTTGTGAAGTGGCTACCAAGGGCATTGTACATAATGTCACCACTCCAATTTTCATAGGTGGGGCACCTTGTAGGATGGCAAGATCCGAGGTTTCATGAATTTTCTCGGCCAGCAGCCATATATTAAATTATTTTTGAACTAAATTTGTTTAAATTCAAATTTTAATTGGGGCTACATAAACTACACTTCCAAAATTTTGGCAAAAATACCTAGAGGTTCCTTGAAGGCGTGGAACCTGAGAACCCATCCCAAACTTGGGGGCCCCACCCAGTTAGCACACACGGCAGGCACCGCGAGTTTGACCTAGATTTGAAATGGCAGCAAAGGAAATTCAAAGAAAATCAAAAAAATGGAAAACGAACGCATGGAGTCATGATATGTGATGTAATACCTAGGAAAAATACCAAACATGGCAGATCAATTTTTCATAGAAAAACTCTACATAAAAAATGGCACCAAGGAGGACTTCACTTAGCTTTCTTCTCAATTGAGCTTGGTTTGTGCAAGTTCTATAGCGAAATTTTGAATCTTGACCCTATTTTTGGCAGTGTTGTGCATCTTTCCATTGCCTACAACTTTCGTAACTAGGGTTTTTTGAGTTGCCGCATAAAAATAGATTTTCCATTTTATTAGTGGCCAAATGGGGCAAAACGGGTGGTTTTTTGTGAAGTGGCTACCAAGGGCATTGTACAGAATGCCACCACTCCAATTTTCATGGGTGGGGCACCTTATAGGATGGCAAGATCCGAGGTTTCATGGATTTTCTCGGCCTCCAGCCATATACTGAATTATTTTTGCGCTAAATCAGTTTAAATTCTAATTTGAACTAGGGCTACAAAAACTACACCTCAAAAAATTTGGCGAAAAATACCTAGAGGTTCCCTGAAGGCGTGGAACCCCATAACCCATCCCAAACTTGGGGGCCCCACCCACCTAGAACAGACGGCGAGCACCGTGAGTTTGACCTAGATTTGAAATGGGGGCAAAGGAATTCCAAAAAAAATAAAAAAATGGCAAACTAGTGGATGAAGTCATAATATGTGATGTACTACCTAGCAAAAATACCAAACATGGCATACCAATCCTTCATAGAAAAATCCTTCACAAAAAATAGCACCAAGGAGGACTCACTTTGCTTTCTTCCCAATTGAGCTTGGTTTGTGCAAGTTTTGTAGCAAAATTTCGAATCTTGACCCAATTTTTGGCATTGATGTGCATCTTTACATTGCCTACAACTTTTGTAACTAGGGTTTTTTGACTTTCCACATAAAAAATAGATTTTACATTTTCTTAGTGGCCAAAAGGGGCAAAACAGGTGGTTTTTTGTGAAGCAGCTACCAAGGGAAGTGTGCTGAACTCAACCACTCCAATTTTCACAAGTGGGGAATCTTATAGGAAGGCCAGATCCAGGGTTTGAGGAATTATCTTGGCCTGGAGCCATATACTAAATTATTTTTGCGCTAAATCAGTTTAAATTCAAATTTGAACTAGGGCTACAAAAACTACATCTCAAAAAATTTGGCGAAAAATACCTAGAGGTTCCTTGAAGGCATGGAACCCCATAACCCATCCCAAACTTGGGGTCCCCACCCACCTAGAACAGACGGCGAGCACCGCGAGTTTGACCTAGATTTGAAATGGGGGCAAAGGAATTCCAAAAAAATTCAAAAAAATGGCAAACCAGTGGATGGAGTCATAATATGTGATGTACTACCTAGGAAAAATACCAAACATGGCATACCAATATTTCATAGAAAAATCCTTCACAAAAAATGGCACCAAGGAGGACTTCACATTGCTTTCTTCCCAATTGAGCTTGGTTTGTGCAAGTTCTATAGAAAAATTTCGAATCTTGACCCCATTTTGACAGTGATGTGCATCTTTCCATTGCCTACAACTTTTGTAACTAGGGTTTTTTGACTTTCCACATAAAAATAGATTTTGCATTTTCTTAGTGGCCAAAAGGGGCAAAACAGGTGGTTTTTTGTGAAGCAGCTACTAAGGGAAGTGTGCTGAACTCAACCACTCCAATTTTCACAGGTGGGGGATCTTATAGGAAGGACAGATCCAGGGTTTGAGGAATTATCTTGGCCTGGAGCCATATATTGAATTATTTTTGCGCTAAATCGGTTTAAATTCAAATTTGAACTACGGCTACAAAAACTACACCTCAGAAAATTTGGCGAAAAATACCTGGAGGTGCCCTGAAGGTGTGGAACCCCATAACCCATCCCAAACTTGGGTGCCCCTCCCACCTAGAATAGACGGTGAGCACCGCGAGTTTGACCTAGATTTGAAATGGGGGCAAAGAAATTTCAAAAACAAATCAAAAAAATGGCAAGCCTGTGCATGGAGTCATGATATGTGATGTAATACCTAGAAAAAATACCAAACATGGTATACCAATGTTTCATAGAAAAATCCTTGACAAAAAATGCCACCAAGGAGGACTTCACTTTGCTTTCTTCCCAATTGAGCTTGGTTTGTGCAAGTTCTATAGCAAAATTTCGAATCTTGACCCCATTTTTGGCAGTGATGTGCATCTTTCCATTGCCTACAACTTTTGTAACTAGGGTTTTTTGACTTTCCACATAAAAAATAGATTTTGCATTTTCTTAGTGGCCAAAAGGGGCAAAACAGGTGGTTTTTTGTGAAGCAGCTACCAAGGGAAGTGTGCTGAACTCAACCACTCCAATTTTCACAGGTGGGGGATCTTATAGGAAGGACAGATCCAGGGTTTGAGGAATTATCTTGGCCTGGAGCCATATACTGAATTATTTTTGCGCTAAATCGGTTTAAATTCAAATTTGAACTAGGGCTACAAAAACTACACCTCAAAAAATTTGGCAAAAAAATACCTGGAGGTGCCCTGAAGGTGTGGAACCCCATAACCCATCCCAAACTTGGGGATGCCACCCACCTAGAATAGACGGTGAGCACCGCGAGTTTGACCTAGATTTGAAATGGGGGCAAAGGAATTCCAAAAAAAATCAAAAAATGGCAAACCAGTGCATGGAGTCATGATATGTGATGTAATACCTAGGAAAAATACCAAATATGGCATACCAATGTTTCATAGAAAAATCCTTCACAAAAATGGCACCAAGCAGGACTTCACTTTGCTTTCTTCCCAATTGAGCTTGGTTTGTGCAAGTTCTATAGCAAAATTTCGAATCTTGACCCCATTTTTGGTAGTGATGTGCATCTTTCCATTGCCTACAACTTTGGTAACTTGGGTTTTTTGAGTTGACACAAAAAAATGGATTTTACATTTTATTAGTTGCCAAAATGGGCAAAACAGGTGGTTTTTTGTGAAGTGACTACCAAGGGCATTGTGCATAATTCCACCACTCCAATTTTCACATATAGGGGATCTTGTAGGATGGCCAGATCCAGGGTTTCTTGAATTTTCTCGGTCTGCAGCCATATACTTAATTATTTTTTAGCTAAATCCATTTAAATGCAAATTTGAACTAGAGCTACATAAACTACACTTCAAAAAATTTGGGGGAAAATACCTGCAGGTTCCCTGAAGGTGTGGAACCCCATAACCGATCCCAAACTTAGGGGCCCCACCCACCTAGCACACGCGACAGGCAACGAGAGTTTGACTTATATTTGAAATGGGGTCAAAGAAAATTCAAAAAAAATCGAAAAAATAGAAATCTAGTGCATAGAGTCATGATATGTGATGTAATACCTAGGAAAAATACCAAACATGGCATACCAACGTTTCATAGAAAAACTCTTCACAAAAAATGGCACGAGGGAGGACTTTACTTGGCTTTCTTCCCAATTGAGCTTGGTTTGCGCAAGTTCTATAGCAAAATTTTGAATCTTGACCCCATTTTTTGCAGTGATGTGCATCTTTCCATTGCTTACAACTTTTGTAACTTGGGTTTTTTGAGTTGACACAAAAAAAATGGATTTCACATTTTATTAGTGGCCAAAAGGAGCAAAACAAGTGGTTTTTTATGAAGTGGCTACCAAGGGCATTGTACAGAACGCCAACACTCCAATTTTCATGGGTGGGGCACCTTGTAGTATGATCAGATCCGAGGTTCCATGAATTTTCTCGGCCTACAGCCATATACTGAATTATTTTTTAGCTAAATTCCTCATAAAAAAAACACCCATTTAAATTCAAATTTGAACAGGGGTTATATATACTACACTTCAGAAATTATGGGCAAAAATATCTGGAGGTTCCCTGAAGGTGCGAAACCCCAGAACTAGTCGCAAACTTGGGGGCCCCACCCACCTGGCACATGCGGCGGGCATCGCGAGTTTGACCTAGATTTATAATTGGAGCAAAGGAAATTTTTAAAATCAAAAAATGGAAAGCCATGATAAGTTTTCATGGATGGGGGATCTTGTAGGAAGGCCAGATCTAGGGTTTGAGGAATTATCTCGACGTGGAGCTATATACTGAATTAGTTTTAGCTAAATCGATTTAAATTTAAATTTGAACTAGGGCTACATAAATTACACCTAAAAAAAATACCAACATTTCTGGTAAAAGAGGCATAGAGATGTAGCCATGATAAGTGATGTAGGAAAAATTACCAAACTTGGCATACCAATATTTCTAGTAAACGTTCCTTCAGAAAATATAACAATTCAACCTCTCCTTATGAATGACTATGGAATATGCATAGAGAAACTTAAAAAAGTCAACCTATCACTATGTGTGGACATGCCAACATAGCAAAAAATGATTCTTCACATTTTTCTGATAAAAGTTCATGTATAACACTTTAAATTTAGAGATACCGATAAAAAGTTATGATTTTTGCTAGTTTAAACACTATATTTTGGATTTGTTTGTGAAAATGTCTCCCTGAAACTTTTGTTACTCAGGCGAAGGCTAGCTGCGCCCGCTGGCCTGCGGGGCCAACTGCTGACTTGGATTTCTGCTTGTGTCATGGCAGTTGGTGCGGCTGACTTGCGGGGCCCTCTTGTCAGTTTGTGTAAAAATGAGAAAATGCGCACTCGGTAGGATTCGAACCTTGCACCTCACAATACTGAGCACAGAACAAACCACTTGGGCTGGTAGCATCTATTGCTTTGTATGCTTTACGCCTCTTATTAAACTATACTGAACTGGTCATCTTCTTCCTCCGTCCGGTCTGCGAGATGTACGGCCATGGTTTGGGGCTTCTGCGTTACTCGCCCAAGGTGCGGTGGTCCGAGGACGTAGTGACGGGAGCAGCTATTTGGTGTGCGGCTCTCCCAACGACTCTTCATCAAACTGCAGCCAGACTGCACATGTATCTGAGGCCAAGCAGCACAGGGAGAAGGAGCTCGGGAGCCCCGACCCTGCTGTTGGGCGCGCCGGCCTGTGGGGGCAAATGGGTGAGCGCGTGGAGGAGAACCCGGATCTGATCGCAGTAGCAGCGGAGCTGGTCGGAGCAGAGAGATCAGCGGGGCGGCGGCCGCGCGCACACCCGGCGACGAGCTGGGTCGCGAGACATGCCTCTCTTACACCTCGAGGACATGCTATGTAATGGGAAGAGCATGCGTCATGGTCCGCCACCGTCGGAGATGGTCATGGCGCCGCCGCCGGCGTCGGAGCCGATAGAGCCATGCGGCAGCCTTTTCCGGCTTGGTCGGCTCCGGCTCGGCTGCATGTGTTGACCAGCTGGGCAAAATCGGGTTCACAGGGACCCACAAAATTTGTATTTGTCATATTTTGATTAAAAAAGACCCTCTAAACAATTGACTATCAAACTTTACAAAACTCTGCTATTACATGCAACAAATGCACCTATAAGCTAGTGTCAAACAACTTGGTGACCGCAAAGACATTAGCCCCGTGGGCGCAGGCTTAAGGATCGTGATCCCCGTCCGGAAGCGGTGGGCTCGATATTTTGCTTTTCTCTTGGGCACATCAACAAGCCAAGAGCCTGACAAACACAAAGAACAGAGTAGCAAGGACAAGCCGATCTCATTGATGAGTACATACGCATAAGCAAGTCGATATGCGTTCACTCAACGACTCTTGTCCATGAACGACTCTTGTCCATAAACGAGAGCCCGACAAACAGCAAAGAACAGAGTAGCAAGGGCAAGCCGATCTCATTGATGAGTACGTACACATGAGCTGTTCGACAATGTGTACTTGAGAGAACCAAATATGAAAGACACTCAACGACTCTTATTCATCAACGAGAAGGGGGTTTCCCGAAATGCTTGGAAGCATAGATTGAATATCTTGGAAGTGAAAGAACTGACCTTTTGCATGGCGGAGTGATACGTCTCCAACGTATCTATAATTTTTGATGCTCCATGCTTGTTTTTACACCATTTGCCTATTGTTTCGTTACACTTCGTGGCACTTTTATGCATTTTCCGGAACTAACCTATTAACGAGTTGCCACAGTGCCAGTTCCCTGTTTTCTGCTATTTTTGTGTTTCAGAAGTGATACACAGGAAATATTCTCGAAATTGGACGAAACAAGTTCCTGAAGTCTTATTTTACCCGGAAGCTTCCAGAGATCCGAAGGAGAGTAGGAGGGGGGCCACCAGGGCCCTACACGCAGGGGTGGCGCGGCCAGGCCCCTGGCCGTGCGGGCCCCGCGTGAGGGCGCTGATACGTCTCAAACGTATCTATAATTTTTGATGCTCCATGCTTGTTTTTACACCATTTGCCTATTGTTTCGTTACACTTAGTGGCATTTTTATACGCTTTCCGGAACTAACCTATTAACGAAGTGCCACAGTGCCAGTTCCCTGTTTTCTGCTGTTTTTGGTTTCAGAAGTGATACACAGGAAATATTCTCGGAATTGGACGAAACAAAAGCCAGAAGTCTTATTTTTCCCGGGAGCATCCAAACATCCGAAGAGAGGAAGGAGAGGGGCCAGAGGCCTCCCTCACAAGGGGCTGGCGCGGCCCAGGCCCTGGCCGCGCCACCCCTGTGTGAGGAAGCCCTGGCAGCCCTCTGACATCGCCCCTTCGCCTATAAGAAGCCTCGGGACGGAAAAACCTAAGCGCCCGATCAGATTTCCAGAAAGAGTTCCGTAGCTCCGCCGCCGCCACCGACGAATTTCGGGGGACAGAAGTCTCTGTTCCGGCACCCTGCCGGGACGGGGAAGTGCCCCCGGAGCCATCTCCATCGGTCTCCATCGCCGTCTCCGCCGTCTCCATCGACCTCACCGCCATCTCCATCAACCTTGCTGTCTCCTATGATGAGGAGGGAGTAGTTCATCCCCGGGGCTGAGGGCTCTACCGGTAGCTATGTGGTTCACCTCTCTCTCCCATGATGTGATCTTTATGTGATCATGAGCTTTGTATCATGTTGAACAAGTACATGTTATTATTCAGATATTTTGTGTACTCTAGTGGTGATTATTAAAGTAATCTATTCCTCCTGCCATGGTGTAACGGTGACAGTGCGTGGATCATGGGGGTACTTGGTTTAGGCTACGATTGTGATCCCTTGTGGATTATGAGAATAATTATTGCTATGATAGTTTGAGTGATCTATTCCTCCTTTCATGGTGTAAAGTTGACAGTGTGTGCACCGTGTTAGTACTTGGTTTAAGTTGCAATGATTTCTATCTTGAGTTGTGATCTGATTTGTTTATCGCTATGAGTGGTGTTTGTCAAGTACTTGATGAACTTTAAGGGGTGCTCTCGTAGCCACTACGCAATGATTAGTGTTATTCAATAGGAGAGTAATTCAGAGTACCTTAGCAAGAGAAGTTACTTGTTCAATCATGTTATATTGTTGGGAGTGTGTCCACTAGTGAAAGTATGATCCCTAGGCCTTGTTTCCAAGCTTTGCTTACCGTTTACTTGCTATTTTGTTACTTGTTTGCTCGCAGCGATATTTATTTCATACCACGTTTGCTAATTATAATCATATATACCACTTGTATTTCACTATCTCTTCGCCGAACTAGTGCACCTATACATCTGACAAGTGTATTGGTGTGTTGGGGACACAAGAGACTTTCTGTATCGTAATTGCAGGGTTGCTTGAGAGGGATAGCTTTGACCTCTAACCTCCCTGAGTTCGATAAACCTTGGGTGATCCACTTAAGGGAAACTTGCTGCTGTTCTACAAACCTCTGCACTTGGAGGCCCAACAAGTGTCTACAAGAATAGAAGTGCGTAGACATCAAGCTCTTTTCTGGCGCCGTTGCCGGGGAGGTACGGTAAAAGGTACTCGCATCCTCCTGTGTGAGTGCTCGGAGTTATTTCCTTTAGATTTTGCAATTACATCTTTTTGTTTCTTGTTTTTATTTTCACTAGTTAGGCTTAATGGAAAATAAAGAGTTCTTTAGTCTTTTTTCTGAGTTTAGATTTGATGAGAAAATTGAAAAACCTTTGGAGCCTATTTCGCATAGCAATGTTATTAGTACGAATGCTTTGAATACTGTTAATGCTAATGCTATAGAAAAGTCTAAGCTTGGGGAAGCTGGTTTTGTTGAGTATGATATTTTTAGTCCCCTAGCTTTAGTGGAGAAAGTTTGCTCTGATGATATTTTATCTCCCATATGTGATGTTTCTAATGATGCTTGTGCTCCTCATCCTTTTGAAATACCTATGAAAATTGTTAGGCGTGTTATGGATAACTGCTATTTTGGAGATGGAACTGTCCATCCTGGTGATCATTTGCTTTTTATACATGAATTATGCGAGTTGTTCCAGTGTGCAGGTATTTCAATGAACCAAGTTAAGAAGAAGTTATTCTCTTTGTCACTGAAAGGCAGAGCTGAGGAATGGTATCGGCTGCTTGAAGATGGTCCATCTATTGGCTGGGAGGAAATTGTACCTCTCTTTTATTCTAAATTCTATCCTCCAAGTGAGATTCATAAAGATCGTAATCAGATATATAATTTTTGGCCGCATGAGGGAGAAAGCATTGCCCAAGCTTGGGGAAGATTGAAGTTACTAATGCATAAATGTCCTATTCATGATCTTCCCCGTAATATTGTTATTGATAATTTTTATGCACGGCTTACTCTTCCTGATAAGGATTATTTGGATGCTTCTTGCTTTGGATCATTCACTCATATGAAGGAAGATGCTAAGTGGAAACTTCTTGACCGTATACAAGAGAATGCTGAAGGATGGGAAAACGACAAAGGTAAAGGATCAGGTATGAATTACGAGTTTGATTGCATTAAGTCTTTCGCTAAAACTGCTGATTTTCAAGAGCTTAGTGCTAAATATGGTCTTGATCCTCAAATTATGGTTGATTGCTTTAAAGCCTTTGCTTCCCATATAAATGTTCCTAAAGGAAATGGGGACGTGTATCATGAACCTTTTAAGGACACTTGCATAGAAAGTGATATTGTTATTGATGATTGCAATAAACATGCTCAAACTTCTAAAAGTACTATTTCTTATAAGCATGTTAATTTTTGCGGAATACATAGACCTTGTGAACAGAGTTACAACAAGGAAGATTATTGCATCACCCACGCAAATGAAGAAACCATCATGTGGCTCAAGGATCTAGATGTGCTTGGTGAATGGGTTTGTGAGCTTTATCCTTTTCTTTGTGAATATTGCGGTGAAAAAGGTCACTTTAATTTTCAATGTCCAATTAATCGAACGAGTACCGCAGATTTGTATTGTGATGATAAGATTACTCTCAATCAGCATGATGAGCTTACTTTGTTTTTGAATTGTGAAGAGATATCTAGAAAGCTTGCTTTGATAGACATGAATGATGTTGATATTAATAGCACCCTTCTTGGTTGTCATCTCTATTGTGCTAAAGATTGCCTCGCAAATACTTACTTACAAGATCTTATTAAACATGATGTTTTGCCAAGCTATGACAGGACTAATAGATGTTTCGATATTATTAATAGAGAGGAGGAATCCTCCAAAGTTTCTTCTGTTGTTTCTGTCAGCAAACCAGAATATGTGGAGAAGATGCCCTTCAAGTCTCTTCCTCCTAAAGGAGAGAGTAAGAAGAGTAAGAAGAAGAAGAAGAAGAAGAGGATTAAAAGGCGAGAGGACACGGTATCTTCCCCTAAGCGTTATGATCCTGCTATAGATTATGATAATTCTGATTGGGATGATGTTCCTATGCCTATTACCTATGTTAGTGATCATGATTGGGAAAAGCACTCTACTTTTGATATTGAAAATCTTTTTGGTACCAATTCTAAGGTTAATAATTGTTGTACCATTAGTGCTATCCATGTTCCTTCTTATGATGATATGTTTGATGAGTATGCTTTGCGACATAGTAGTTCTCTAGCTTGTGATGATGGGTATAATATTTTCAGTTCACCTACTTTTGAGGAGAAAATTAGTTATGATTACAATATGCCTCCTGTTTTTGATGATTATGGTGATGAGAATAATTATTTTGTTGAATCTGCTCCTACTACTATTGTTCAAGTAGGGAGTATTAATCCTTGTATGCATGTGGCTCATGATAGGGATGCTTTAAATGACAATTATATTGTTAGTTCTATTCATGATGCTACTGAAAGTTACTATGAGAGAGGGAAACATGGTTTGATGGATCTCAACAATATTGAGTTTCCCCTCTTTATATTGCAATTCTTGAAGTTATACTTGTTTTGCCTTCCTATGCTTTTTGCTATGCGCTTTCATGATTTGTCTCTTTACAAGACTATTTTTCATAGAAAGTGGTTTAGATTTAAATGTGTTCCATACTTGCTTTTTGATGCTCTCTATTGCTTTAAATTCCTATATGGCGCCTTTGCCTCAAGCTCTTATATGGCGCCCACATGAGCATCTTTGCAGATTACTGCGCCTAGCTCAAAGGCGTTAAAGAAAAGCACTCTTGGGAGATAACCCAATGTTTTATTTTCAGTACTTTTTCTTTTATTTGAGTCTTGGAAGTCATTACTACTGTAATGACCGCTCCTTATCTTGTTTATTTCGTTTTTGTACCAAGAGAAGCCTCTAATTTGAGTGAGGTAAAGATTTGGGGATGTTGCTGTGCTGAAACTGTTTTCGGTGCTGCACCGTAAAAATTCGTGAAAATTATCTGTTTATCTTTTGGACCTGCGATTTCTTGTGCATATGCCCCAGGTTATGTCCAAACTTTTCTTAGTTGAACACTTTTTGATTTGAGCAACAGAAAATCCCTCAAAAATTCGACCTTTGTCAGCTGTTCAGTTTTGACAGATTTCTGCCAATATTTGTGTTTGCCACTTTATCGCTTTCTTTTGAGTTCTTTTGATCATGGAACTTTTTGGGAGGTTGCTACAGTAGTATATGCTATATATGTGGTGGTTTTGAGTTGAAACCTGAAGCAAATAGAGGATTGAATATATTTTATGCTTACACTAATGTTGCTAATAGAATTGTGTTTAGTTTTGTATGAAGGAAGTTTTCAAGTGTAGGGATTGGAGAATGATGAGATGAGATGAAGAATGGACAAAAGCTCAAGCTTGGGGATGCCCATGCATCACCCCAAGAAATACCCAAGAAGTACAAGCGTCAAAGCTTGGGGATGCCCCCGAGGTACCCCTTCTTCATCGGCAAAAATCAGGTCACCTTTCAAAACACTATATTTTTATTGCTTCATGCACTATGTGTTTTTCTTGGAGCGTCAGTTGTTTTAGTTTTCTTAGTTAGTTTAGTTTTGTTTGCTGCAATAAATGGTTAGATCACATCATGTTTCTTTTGGAGGAGATGAACTCGTTTTCATTTGCTAAGAACACTCAGTTTTTCACACTTATCGTTCACCGAGTGTTCTTCTTTTTCTGCTACTGCTTTTGGTTTTCGTTCTCGCCTTGATTTGCATTCAGATCTTGTCTTATCTTTTCATCAAGGTGTATTTTTGCCTCTGAACTTTATTGGTTTTCATCAAAAGAGGTGTCTTTAAAAATTTCAAATGGTGTTGGAAAAGAGAAAAAGCTTTGTGCAAAATAGTGGTACAAGAAGGAGCTTGTGTAGACTGCGGCTTAGGCTTTTTCATGTCATGCTTGATGTCTTTTTCATAGTATGCTTAGTAGTTTTGCTGTAACATGACTTGTCTCAAATAACTGAGATTGCTTAATGAGCCTTTGAAAAATCATGCGTTGTTTTTATTGTATGGAAGCATTATTTTGGTTTTCTCCTTGATGCTTTATTTGGGTTGACTTGGCGCATGCTCACACATGTTAGACTCTTCCAAAGTCGCCATTAGCCTTCATGATCATTTAGTTTTTGACTTTTGATGCCATCGTATGCTTCTTTTAATGTCGCTTTGTCGCTTTGCATGATTATGGCCATTATTGCTCTCTTAGTTGGTCGCTCCCAGTCTTTTGCTAGCCCTCACCTTGTACTGAGTATGAGCTCTACTCGTGCATCCAACTCCTAAAAGCCAAGTTTACCATTGTGTCCACCATACATACCTACTAGCAATTTGCTATTCCAAGTAAATTTGACTTGCTTTTATATTCTCTTCAAATTAAACTCTTACCAGTGTTATGCGAAATTCGGTCAGTAAAGCTCTCACGAACCGGAAGGCACACTTTACTTTTCCTGTTCTTAAAAATTTGACATTGTGGTCTTTTATGTTGAGTTGTTATGCTTGCAAGTTGTAAGTTGGATTCTAGCCCAGCCATGCTGTCATGGGGCAAGCTTTCAACATTGCACTTCTTTTTGAGTTGATATCGTGATCTTTTGTTTATGGATGCCCGCTGTGTGAAATGAATTGGGAATCTTGTGAGGATCATGGAGTTTTTATATGTGTTAGGGAAACGCCGGGCCGCCAATCTAAGCCATGCATAATTCATGGTGGAAATTTGCAGCATACCCATGGTGAACATTCGACGACGCATCTCACAATAAAAAGCTAAACAATATAGCAAATAAAAGAGATGTCGAGGTGTTCATTGTCTGCTTGTCCTGTCATTTTGGTGTGGGCCTGTTCCATATCATCGGGCACGGAGGTACCCCATTGGCGGTTCTCAATGATATGCATATACTTACAATGACAAGAGCCTTGCTTGGGACTCTAAGTAAACTAGCATGGTTTGGGTACTTGTATTCACGGGACACGAGGTTTTCAACTTATGATTTGTTAAGCATATGCATCATAATTGTTCTCGCATTAACTTTAACCATTCAAGATGCTTATGATGGGGGCAATGAGAGCTCAAAGCCGGTAAGTACCATAATTTTTGAAGGTTATAAAACTTGCAATCACTGCTTCCCTCTGCGAAGGGCCTTTTCTTTTACTTTTATGTTGAGTCACCACCTTCTTTCTTTATGCACCATTAAGAGAGCATAGTTGTCATTCTTAGTGTGATATGCATTGTCCCAAAGTTCATTGATTGACTCATATTGTTGGTTTCACTTGTTCTTAAATTATTTGTATCTAGTCGCCCTCTTAAACTTTGAGGTGTCCTATGCATTTATGTTTTGCTCTCTTTGAAGGACAAGCTGAAAACCATTTGTATGTTTTTCCTTATGATTAGAACACACGTTTGACTTTCACTGTTTCATTACCATGATCTTTTGTTTGTATTCATTTGCATGTTTACAACATGGTTGCTAAGTTCTTATTGTCATGATTATATCTTCATGCCCATGTTTTAAGTTCTATTGATCCCAGCTCATCAATGCTTATATATATGATCAAGATTGTGTAGGTGCATGTCACCTCAAAAATTATTCTTTTGTTATCACTTACCTACTCGAGGACGAGCAGGAGTTAAGCTTGGGGATGCTTGATACGTCTCAAACGTATCTATAATTTTTGATGCTCCATGCTTGTTTTTACACCATTTGCCTATTGTTTCGTTACACTTAGTGGCATTTTTATACGCTTTCCGGAACTAACCTATTAACGAAGTGCCACAGTGCCAGTTCCCTGTTTTCTGCTATTTTTGGTTTCAGAAGTGATACACAGGAAATATTCTCAGAATTGGACGAAACAAAAGCCAGAAGTCTTATTTTTCCCGGGAGCATCCAAACATCCGAAGAGAGGAAGGAGAGGGGCCAGAGGCCTCCCTCACAAGGGGCTGGCGCGGCCCAGGCCCTGGCCGCGCCACCCCTGTGTGAGGAAGCCCTGGCAGCCCTCTGACATCGCCCCTTCGCCTATAAGAAGCCTCGGGACGGAAAAACCTAAGCGCCCGATCAGATTTCCAGAAAGAGTTCCGTAGCTCCGCCGCCGCCACCGATGAATTTCGGGGGACAGAAGTCTCTGTTCCGGCACCCTGCCGGGACGGGGAAGTGCCCCCAGAGCCATCTCCATCGGTCTCCATCGCCGTCTCCGCCGTCTCCATCGACCTCACCGCCATCTCCATCAACCTTGCTGTCTCCTATGATGAGGAGGGAGTAGTTCATCCCCGGGGCTGAGGGCTCTACCGGTAGCTATGTGGTTCACCTCTCTCTCCCATGATGTGATCTTTATGTGATCATGAGCTTTGTATCATGTTGAACAAGTACATGTTATTATTCAGATATTTTGTGTACTCTAGTGGTGATTATTAAAGTAATCTATTCCTCCTGCCATGGTGTAACGGTGACAGTGCGTGGATCATGGGGGTACTTGGTTTAGGCTACGATTGTGATCCCTTGTGGATTATGAGAATAATTATTGCTATGATAGTTTGAGTGATCTATTCCTCCTTTCATGGTGTAAAGTTGACAGTGTGTGCACCGTGTTAGTACTTGGTTTAAGTTGCAATGATTTCTATCTTGAGTTGTGATCTGATTTGTTTATCGCTATGAGTGGTGTTTGTCAAGTACTTGATGAACTTTAAGGGGTGCTCCCGTAGCCACTACGCAATGATTAGTGTTATTCAATAGGAGAGTAATTCAGAGTACCTTAGCAAGAGAAGTTACTTGTTCAATCATGTTATATTGTTGGGAGTGTGTCCACTAGTGAAAGTATGATCCCTAGGCCTTGTTTCCAAGCTTTGCTTACCGTTTACTTGCTATTTTGTTACTTGTTTGCTCGCAACGATATTTATTTCATACCACGTTTGCTAATTATAATCATATATACCACTTGTATTTCACTATCTCTTCGCCGAACTAGTGCACCTATACATCTGACAAGTGTATTGGGTGTGTTGGGGACACAAGAGACTTTCTGTATCGTAATTGCAGGGTTGCTTGAGAGGGATAGCTTTGACCTCTAACCTCCCTGAGTTCGATAAACCTTGGGTGATCCACTTAAGGGAAACTTGCTGCTGTTCTACAAACCTCTGCACTTGGAGGCCCAACAAGTGTCTACAAGAATAGAAGTGCGTAGACATCAGGCGCCTGGCTCCTCCTCTGACAACGCCCCTTCGCCTATAAAGACCCCCCGACAGAAAAAACCTAAGTACCCGATCAATTTTCCAGAACACATCACGATTCGCCGCCACCGTCGACCCGAAGATCGGGAGGGTCCAGAAGCTCTTCCCGGCACCCTGCCGGAGAGGGGAATCGCCACCGGAGGTCTTCTTCATTGCCATGCTTGCCTCCGGAGGGATGAGTGAGTAGTCTACCTTGGACTATGGGTCCATAGCAGTAGCTAGATGGTTGTCTTCTCCACCATGTGCTTCATGTTTAGATCTCATGAGCTGCCCTACATGATTGAGATCACCGTTATGTAATTCTACATGTTTGGTTTGTTGGGATCCGATGAATATTGGTGTTTATGATTAAGTTGCTGTACTGAATATTATCTTTTGTTATCTCTATATTGTTTATGATCTTGCATGCTCTCCGTTGTTAGTAGCTATCTTGGCCAAGTAGTTGCTAGTGACTCCAAGAGGGGGTATTTATGCTCGATAGTGGGTTCATGCCTCTATTTAATCTGGGGGAGTGACAGAAACCTCTAAGGTTGTAGATGTGCTGTTGCTACTAGGGAGAAAACAACATTCATATGCTCAAGGGCATATGCTTTGTTTACATTACACACTTTGCTTAATGCAATTATCCGTTGTTCGCAACTTAATACTACTGGGGTGTTCGAATTGATATCCCCGGGAGTGGATTATTAGTCATAGATGCAGTTGGATGGCGGTCTATGTATTTTGTTGTAATGCCCAGAGTAAATCTCATAGTGATCTTCTTGAAATGTCACGTTTATCTTTATTCTATCAATTGCCCAACTGTAATTTGTTTACCCAGTATGTGTTATTTTATCTTATGGAGAGACACCACTAGTGAACTATGGACCCCGATCCTATTTACATCATATTGCTATCACTTGTTTACTTTACTCGCACTATTTACTTTACTCGCATATTATATTGTTTTCCACTCGATACGCTCATAATCTTTGTTTCAAGCAAACCGGTGAGATTGACAACCTCATCGCAAGTTGGGAACAAAGTACTTGGTTGTGTGTGTGCAGGTTCCGCATCACCTTCAGTCGTTTGTCTCTCCTCTCCTGATCGATAAACCTTGGTTTCTTAACTGAGGGAAAACTAGCTGCTATACTCATCATACCTTCCTCTTGGGGTTCCCAACGGGCTGGTTATTCACCACGCACAAGGACCGTATGCTCCACGTCCATCAAACGCAACAGCTTCTTTTCTAGCGCCGTTGCCGGGGAGGAAGAGAAGACTTCTACGAGGGGAGTTTTTCGCACACACATCCTTTACTTTGTTATTGTTTTGCTTTACTTTATTTATTTTACCTGCATTGCTTTTTATCAAAAACCGAAAAAATTTAGAATCCTTGGTAGTTGTTTTTACTTATCTGCTTTTAGTTTTGTTAAAATGAGTAATCCTGAAGTAGAAGTTCGTAGTTTTAAGCAACAAGGGGGAGAAAGTATAAAAGATGCTTGGTACCGTATTAACAATGCTCATCATAGGTGTACCAAAAAGCACTCTACCACGATCCTCCTTAGAAATTTTTATGTTGGTATATCCAGTTGGAATAGGTATGTTCTTGATACTCTTACATGATGTAATTTTCTGGGTACTCCCGCTGGAGAAGCATGCACTATAATTGAAAGTTTAGTGGGAATACCACCTATTCATGTTGCTAAAACCGAGACCACCTTGGAGGAGGTGGTAGAAAAGCTCAGCTCTTTAGAGAAAAGTTTGCCAAGTATCCTAGAAAATGCTGAAGGAAATATGCCCTAGAGGCAATAATAATATTGTTATTATCATATTTCTTGTTCATGATAATGTTTATACTCCATGCTATAATTGTATTAAGCGGAAACATTAATACTTGTGTGGTTTATGAACAACACCGTGTCCCTAGTACGCCTCTACTAGACTAGCTCATTGATTAATGATGGTTAAGGTTTCCTAACCATAGACATGAGTTGTCAATTAATAATGAGATCATGTCATTAGGAGAATGATGTGATGGACAGACCCAAATAAAGCAGAGCAATTAGATCGTGTCATTGTGTTCATCTTTGCGAAGCTTTTTCCTATGTCAAGTATTGTATTCCTTAGACCATGAGATAATACAACTCCCTGGTATCGGAAGAAAGCTTTGAGGTCATCAAACGTCATCCTATGTGAGGGTGATCATAAAGGTGTCTCTCAGGTGATCGGAAAGTACTTGTTGGGTTGTATGTATCGAGATGGAATTTGTCCCTCCCGAGTCATAGAGATATACTTTGGGCCCACTCGGTAATCGATATCAACACCGCTTGCAAGCACGTGGTTAAGGAGTTAATCACAAAGTGATATCGGATTACGGAACGAGTAAAGTACTTGCCGTGAACGAGATTGAACTTGGTATGCCGATACCAATGATCGAATCTCGGGCGAGTAAAATATCGTGTGACGAAGGGAATACATATACGGGATTAATTGAATCCTGACATCGTGGTTCATCCGATATGATCATCGATGAATATGTGGGAGTCAATATGGGTTTCCAGATCCCGCTGTTGATTATTGATAGAAGATCATGTCTGCATATTCTCGAACCCGTAGGGTCACACACTTAACGTGCATCGACGCTAGGATAGAATGGATAATTGGTTTATGAGTTTTTGTTCGGAGTCTCGGATGAGATCCAGGACATCACGAGAGGTTCCGGAATGGTCCAGAGAATAAGATTCATATAAAGGAAAGCAGTTTTTGGATTCCAGAATCGTTTCGGAGTTTATCGGTATTGTACCGGAAGGTTCTAGAAGGTTCCGGAGTGGGACCAACGTGGGCCCACTTGTCGGAGGCCTGCGTGGGCCTAAGGGGAAGTGCCCTGGCCACTTTGGGCCAGGCGCATAAGGCCCTAAAGGCCCAGCCGGCCAGCCCTAGGGGAAACCCTAGGGGAACCTTCCAGAAGAGGGAGGGGGAAGACTTGCCCCCTACTCTTTCCCCCTAGCCGCCGCCCTAGGACTTGGAGGAGGGGCCAAGGCAGCCGACCAGCCCCCCATATAAGGAGGGGCAGGGGCGCAGCCTCCCTCCACTCCAACCCTAGCCGCCGTCCAACTGCTGCCCCTCCACCTCTCTCTCTCGCGACTGTGCGTAGGCGAAGCCCTGCCGCAGAAACTCTCCACCATAAGCACCACGCCGTCGTGCTGTAGATCCAATCTATCTCTCCACCATACTTGCTGGACCAAGGAAGGAGGAGACGTCGCTGCACCGTACGTGTGCATCTCTCGGAGGCGCCGCCACTTGCGGCGTAGGATCGGATCGGATTGCGGGGAGGAGACGGCTAGTACGACTACATCATCCACGTTCTGTTGAACGTTTCCGCTGTGCGATTTCTTCAAGGGTATGAAGATCTCATCTACCTCTCTCGTTGATTACATCTCCTAGATTAGATCTTGGCTTTCTTGTTCGCATCCGTAAGAAATTTTTTGATTTACTATGCTGTGAAACCCTTCAGTGGTATCAGAGCTAGATCTATGCGTAGATGTGTTTCACGAGTAGAACGCAACATGCTTGTTGCGGGCGTTGATGTTTTCTGTTGTAAACCTCTTTGTTGTGTATTTCTTATGGCGCGGCATAGTGAGATCGAAGCGGTCCAGGCCAACCTTACGCGACCTCGTTCGCGAGACCGGCTCCGCACTCGACGTGTGGCTTGTTCCACACATGCGGCTGGTGGATGCCAGTTTCTCTCACTATAGTAGTCATGGGATTTACAACGGATGTTAGCAACCATAATATCACCGTTGTGGCTTTTCGTAGGTAAGAATCGTTCTTAACTTGCTACTCCCATAAGCCACGTAAAACATGCAACAACAAAGTAGAAGCGTCTAACTTGTTTTTGCAGGGAGTGTTTTGTGATATGGTATGGCCACAAGATGTGATGTGATATATGTGATGTATGCGATGATCATGTTTTGTAATGTTTCACGACTTGCATGTCGATGAGTTCACAACCGGCAGGAGCCATATGGTTGTCTTTATAATTTTGTATGACCTGCGTGTCAACTTCTTATACGCCATGTAATAGCTTTACTTTATCGCTAAGTAGTTAGCAATAGTTGTAGTTGCTATTCATGGTGGAGGCAATCATGGTGGAGTGATGGAGATCATGCCGGCGCGCACAAGATGGAGATCATTGCGCGGAGATTGGCTATACCATGTCACATAAAATTATATGCATGTGATGTTTATCCTTTTATGTATCTTATTATGCTTAGATCGCGACGGTAGCATTTTAAGATGATTCCTCACTTAAAGATCAAGATAAAATTGTGTTCTCCCCATGTATGCACCGTTGCGAAAGTTCATCGTTTTGAAGCATCTCGTGATGATCGGGTGCTATAAACTCTACGTTCACATACAACGGGTGCAAGCCAGTTTTGCGCACGCAGAAATACTTGGGTTTGACTTGACGAGCCTAGCATGTACAGACATGGCCTCAGAACACACGGACCGAAAGGTCAAGAATGAGTCATATGGATGATATGATCAACATGTTGATGTTCACCATTAAAGCTACATCATTCACGTGATGATCGGTCTCGGTGTAGTGAATTTGGATCATGCTTCACTAAACAACTTTGAGGGATGTTGAATTTAGTGGGAGTTCATTAGTAATTTGATTAACTTGAACTAATTATCATAAACTAAATCTTGTTGTATTTGCATAAGTCGTTGTAGTCTTTGGCACCGTTTCCCACCGACACTTAGCTTAATTGAGTTAAAAGAACTATAGAATTCTGGATAATCACTTTTCGGTCTAGTACCGTTTAGTTAGAATATCAAGAGTAAGGATTTAGTCTTATTGCAAACTTTAGCAAACCTCACTTGCTCCATGCGATTTAATTGATCTAAGAGCAACAATTTAAGTTTAGTATCTAAAGATCATATGTTTGCCTTCATGATAAATTGATATTCAAAATTGTTTGAGAATCAAAGTGATCATCGAGCTGAAAGAATTGTTTCAAAAACAAACAAGAAGTGAAAGATATTTGATATCTAAAACTTTGATTGTTTGTAAAATGATGAAGTATAATTTAGTAAAAGAACATATGCTCATATTGTATGACTATATGCGAAGATTGAAGATGCTAGGCGTCCCGATCACCCAAAAGTTTGGGAACTAATATTATACTTGCATTCATCCTTATAAGCTATAGTAGTTTCATCATGAAAGTTGTCATGATAAGATGAATGAAAAGGTATTGGCTAAATTATTTTTGCTATACCAAAGATACTAAAAATGGAATCTAGAAGAACGCCAATTATATGATGATGGTGATCCACCTCAATGTGCAAAGTCCAAGGCTATTAGTATTTGACTAAAAATTCTTTGAACTATGTGTCAAATGATTGACGCCACTATTGATGTCGATAGATTCTTCTAAAAGGAGAGGAAACGCTAAATAGGATCTGCAAAATTATTTGGTAGAAAAAGGAAAAGATTGGAATTGTCCATCTCAGGTATATAAATGATATACATGTTATAGATGTATTCTTTGCTAGTACATAATGTAATTCTTGGGTATTGGATACTAGATTGTTGGTATGAAATGTCATACAAAGCAATAATACAAGAACTACGATGGACTAAGTAACTAGCAAAAGAATGTGGTAACAATGCGCATCGAGAAACAAATAAATGTGTTATTGTGTTTTTCGTTGGCATAAAACCTAGCCTTCTAGATTTGTTAAAAACTTAATAATTGTTATTTTGTTCCGGTATTATGAGAGCAATGGTTGTTCAAATTATTACCGTCTTCCATAATTGATGGATAGATTATTATTATCTTGTTGGTGAAATAGACATTTATAACACTAATGCTAAAGGTCGCAGGACAAAACAAATTTCACTTATATGTGACACCGCCGTTTAAGTCATATTGGAAACAAAACATGAAAGAAATTCTATATTGATAGATTTTCGAGTCATTTGATTTTGAATTGATTGACGCATGTGAGACTTTTCCTAAAGATGATTAAACTCCGTTCGTGGGCCATAGAAAGAACAAGCGACTAACTACATGGAGATCGTACATGTTGATGTATGTAGTTCATGTGTGAAGTCGAGCGTGGTGTATTTTCTATTTCATCAATGACTCGAATATATGTACGGTATATCTACTTGATGAGATAGAAGTATGAAATTGTTCAATTTATGAAGTGAAAATTGTTGTAACAAGAATATTCAAGTTGTATGATTAGATCATAAAGAAGAATATTTGAGTTACAAGTTTAGCAAACATCTAAGAGTTAGAGGAATTGTTCCACAAACTTGCATCATGATAAACACCATAGGAGTATGGAGTTTTCGATGGATGTAATCAAACCTTGTTTGACATGGTTAGATCAATGATGAAATAAACTACCAATATAATTTGTGGATTATGCTTTAGAGACTACCGCTTTTCACTGAATAGAGTACCATCATAATCTGCTGAAATGACACCATACAAGTTATAGTTGTCTTTTCTTGAATTTTGGTATGCAAGGCATATGTGTAAAATGTTTACAACCAAAATCGGATTAGTAAGTCTTTGTAGGTTATCCCAAAGAATGTCGATGGGTATTCCTTCTATTATGAACCCAAACACATAGTGATTGTCACTAAAAGAAGTGAATTTCTTATGAAGGAGTTTCTCGCGAAAGGTTTAAGTGGGAGGAAGATAAAACTTGATGAGGTTGTTGAATCTGAGCAAGATGATCAGAGTAGCGCAGCACCAGAAAATGTTCTGGAAGCGGCAACTACATTCATAGCTCACGCGTCTACAATATGTTGTAGTCACGACATCGAAGTTCCTATTTAACCAAGTTGGTCGTAATCAAATAGTAAGATTTGAGGACGAGATATTATCAGATAATAGTAACCAACAATATACAAAGAAGCGATGATGGGCCCTGACTTCGTCATATGAATTATTCTAGCAACAATTACATATAGAGATATGTTAGTTGAATACCTCTACCGGAATGCACACCAAGGACGTGTACCTGACACGACCCAATGGGTTTTGTTGATTCAAAGGTTGCTAGATATGTATGCAAACTTCTATGGTAGAAGTAAGCATAGCGAAGTTGGAATCTTCAATGATGAAAATGTTAAAGTGTTAATTTCATCAAGATATTTGAAGATGCTTGTATTTACAAGAAAGTAAGTAGGAGCGCTAAGACATATTTCTAATGCTTTATGTAGATGACATATCGTTCATTGGAAATTATGTGTTTTTCTTGATATTTGTGAAGTTTTCACTAAAATTAGATTTCTAATGAAAGACTTAGGTAAAACCAGAATATTAAGCATCAATGTCTATGCAGATAGATTGAGGCACTAATATAGTTTTACCAGAGTACATAGATGAAATATTGAATTTGTTCAATATGGAAACAATAAGAACGGTTCTTGTTGCATGGAAGAGGTTGGAGCAAGAATCAATTGTTTTGACACTTGATGAGTGAAACCGCAAAAATGATTTTATCAATCTTGTATACCATGATATGTAGATCCAGATATGTCCAATGCTCTAAAAGGTTAGGGGCATTCATATGATGATTGTTGGACAATAGTAAGATATTCTTATGTACTTTAGAAGAACTAAGAATATGTTCTGTATGCAAAGGTGACAAATGGTTCATTGCAATGTGTTACATTGGCTTTTGTCACATATACAGTTAAAATTTTATCTCAATTTTAAGCTATTTGTTTTGAGTAAGAAGGTGGCACAATAAGATGGAAGAAAGTTCCATGATGACTTGGATGAGTTCCAATGTTAATATTGTGGCGGACACTGCAACGAGGGCTAAGTATATAATCGTTTTAAGAAGCGGCATACAAGATGCAAAGTAGATAGTGATAATCCAACTTATTTGTGGCACTGTCGTCCAGGTCATATTGGCGTAAAACGTATAAAGAAAATCCATTCTGATGGACTTTTGGAGTCTCTTGATTTTGAATCATTTGACACGTGCAAGCCATGCCTCATGGGCAAGATGATCAAAACCCCGTTCTCCAGAATAATGGAGCGAGCAACGGACTTATTGGAAATCATACATACCGATGTGTGCGGACCAATGAGTATTTCGACGCGCGGTGGATATCACTATTTTCTCGCTTTTAATGAAACATAAATCTGAAACGTTTGAAAAGTTCAAAGAATTTCAGAACAAAGTGGAAAACCATCGTAACAGGAAAATTAAATTTCCACGATCCGATCGTGGAGGTTTAGTTCCAAGTGTGCTAGTACCATGTAGTTCTATTGTATGACAATAGTGACAACATAGTCTCGGCAAAGAAATTGAGGTCTCGCCAGAAGACCAAGTTTATACGATGCCATCTCATGTCAAGATGAGTAATGCGTGATGACGCAAAAGATATGCAAATACAAACGGACCTGAAAGTGTCAGACCCGTAGATAAGGTTTACCACATGCAACGCGTATGAATAACACCGGAATGCCATAGGTGTTAAAGGCGCAAATATTAACTAGATTATTGACTCTAGTGCAAGTGGGAGACTGAAGGAAATATGCCCTAGAGGCAATAATAATATTGTTATTATCATATTTCTTGTTCATGATAATGTTTATACTCCATGCTATAATTGTATTAAGCGGAAACATTAATACTTGTGTGGTTTATGAACAACACCGTGTCCCTAGTACGCCTCTACTAGACTAGCTCATTGATTAATGATGGTTAAGGTTTCCTAACCATAGACATGAGTTGTCAATTAATAATGAGATCATGTCATTAGGAGAATGATGTGATGGACAGACCCAAATAAAGCAGAGCAATTAGATCGTGTCATTGTGTTCATCTTTGCGAAGCTTTTTCCTATGTCAAGTATTGTATTCCTTAGACCATGAGATAATACAACTCCCTAGTATCGGAAGAAAGCTTTGAGGTCATCAAACATCATCCTATGTGAGGGTGATCATAAAGGTGTCTCTCAGGTGATCGGAAAGTACTTGTTGGGTTGTATGTATCGAGATGGAATTTCTCCCCCCGAGTCGGAGAGATATACTTTGGGCCCACTCGGTAATCGATATCAACACCGCTTGCAAGCACGTGGTTAAGGAGTTAATCACAAAGTGATATCGGATTACGGAACGAGTAAAGTACTTGCCGTGAACGAGATTGAACTTGGTATGCCGATACCAACGATCGAATCTCGGGCGAGTAAAATATCGTGTGACGAAGGGAATACATATACGGGATTAATTGAATCCTGACATCGTGGTTCATCCGATATGATCATCGATGAATATGTGGGAGTCAATATGGGTTTACAGATCCCGCTGTTGATTATTGATAGAAGATCATGTCTGCATATTCTCGAACCCGTAGGGTCACACACTTAACGTGCATCGACGCTAGGATAGAATGGATAATTGGTTTATGACTTTTTGTTCGGAGTCTCGGATGAGATCCAGGACATCACGAGAGGTTCTGGAATGGTCCGGAGAATAAGATTCATATAAAGGAAAGCAGTTTTTGGATTCCAGAATCATTTCGGAGTTTATCGGTATTGTACCGAAAGGTTCTAGAAGGTTCCGGAGTGGGACCAACGTGGGCCCACTTGTCGGAGGCTTGCGTGGGCCTAAGGGGAAGTGCCCTGGCCACTTTGGGCCAGGCGCATAAGGCCCTAAAGGCCCAGCCGGCCAGCCCTAGGGGAAACCCTAGGGGAACCTTCCAGAAGAGGGGGGGGGGGGAAGACTTGCCCCCTACTCTTCCCCCCTAGCCGCCGCAATAGGACTTGGAGGAGGGGCCAAGGCAGCCGGCCAGCCCCCCCATATAAGGAGGGGCAGGGGCGTAGCCTCCCTCCACTCCAACCCTAGCCGCCGTCCAACTGCTGCCCCTCCACCTCTCTCTCTCGCGACTGTGCGTAGGCGAAGCCCTGCCGCAGAAACTCTCCACCATAAGCACCACGCCATCGTGCTGTAGATCCAATCTATCTCTCCACCATACTTGCTGGATTAAGGAAGGAGGAGACGTCGCTGCACCGTACGTGTGCATCTCTCGGAGGCGCCGCCACTTGCGGCGTAGGATCGGATCGGATTGCGGGGAGGAGACGGCTAGTACGACTACATCATCCACGTTCTGTTGAACGTTTCCGCTGTGCGATTTCTTCAAGGGTATGAAGATCTCATCTACCTCTCTCGTTAATTACATCTCCTAGATTAGATCTTGGCTTTCTTGTTCGCATCCGTAGGAAATTTTTTGATTTACTATGCTGTGAAACCCTTCAAATGCTAGCCGCGTTAGTGAATTAATAGAAAACATTGGTAAGAGAATTACCATTTTAGAGGCTAGCACTACTCATGACAATCAAAACTTAAGGATTGGTAAACTAGAGGAGTCTATGGAAACTCTTAGCTTAATCTTCTCTTCTCTTAAATTTAAGAAGGAGAAAGTGTTTGTTGGAAAAGAGCAAAAATTTATGTATGTTCCCAAGGTTTATGCGCTTAAATCTCAACATGTTCTTAAAATTGGTAAGACTCTTAGTTCCACTAAGGGTGACTTGCAGGTTGAATCATCTTCGGAAACCTTCAAAGAGCCTACTGAGGTAACTAGCGCTTCATCACTTGATATTACTTGATTCGCAATTTTCTGCGCCTAGCTCAAAGGCGTTAAAGAAAAGCACTCTTGGGAGATAACCCAATGTTTTCTTTTCAGTACTTTTTTCTTTTATTTGAGTCTTGGAAGTCATTACTACTGTAATGACCGCTCTTTATCTTGTTTATTTCGTTTTTGTGCCAAGAGAAGCCTCTAATTTGAGTGAGGTAAAAATTTGGGGATGTTGCTGTCCTGAAACTGTTTTCGGTGCTGCATCGTAAAAATTCGTATAAATTCTCTGTATATCTTTTGGACCTGCGATTTCTTGTGCATATACTCCAGGTTATATCCAAACTTTTGTTCGTTGAACACTTTATGATTTGAGCAACAGAAAATCCCTAAAAAATTCGACCTTTTTCAGCTGTTCAGTTTTGACAGATTTCTGCCAATATTTGTGTTTGCCACTTTATCGCTTTCTTTTGAGTTCTTTTGATCACGGAACTTTTGGGGAGGTTGCTACAGTAGTATTTGCTATATATGTGGTGGTTTTGAGTTGAAACCTGAAGCAAAAAGAACTTAATTATATGTTATGCTTACACTAATGTTGCTAATAGAATTGTGTTTAGTTTTGTATGAAGGAAGTTTTCAAGTGTAGGGATTGGAGAATGATGAGATGAGTTGAAGAATGGACAAAATCTCAAGCGTGGGGATGCCCATGCATCACCCCAAGAAATATCCAAGAAGTACAAGCGTCAAAGCTTGGGGATGCCCCCGAGGCACCCCTTCTTCATCGGCAAAAATTAGGTCACCTTTCAAAACACTATATTTTTATTGCTTCATTCACTATGTGTTTTTCTTGGAGCATCAGTTGTTTTAGTTTTCTTAGTTAGTTTAGTTTGTTTGTTTGCTGCAATAAATGGTTGGACCCCAACAAATTTCTTTTGGAGAAGTTGCCTTGCTTTTCATTTGCCAAGAACGCTCTAGTTTTCACTCTTATTAAAAATCGAGTGTTCTTCTTTTTCCGCTACTGCTTTTGGTTTTCATTTTTGCCTTGATTTGCGTTCAGACCTTGTCATATCTTTTCATCAAGGTGTATTTTTGCCTCTGATCTTTATTGGTTTTCATCAAAAGAGGTGTCTTTAAAAATTTCAAATGGTGTTGGAAAAGAAAAAAAGCTTTGTGCAAAATAGTGGTACAAGAAGGAGCTTATGTAGACTGCGGCTTAGGATTTTTCATGTCATGCTTGATGTCTTTTTGATAGTATGCTTAGTGGTTTTGCTGTAGCATGACTTGTCTCAAATAACTGAGATTGCTTAATGAGCCTTTAAAAAAATCATGCGTTGTTTTTTATTGTATGGAAGCATTATTTTGGTTTTCTCCTTGATGCTTTATTTGGGTTGACTTGGCGCATGCTCACACATGTTAGACTCTTACAAAGTCGCCAATAGCCTTCATGATCATTTAGTTTTTGACTTTTGATGCCATCATATGCTTCTTTTAATGTCGCTTTGTCGCTTTGCATGATTATGGCCATTACTGCTCTCTTAGTTGGT
The DNA here is from genome assembly GCA_007115705.1 of Dactylis glomerata. Taxonomy (NCBI): domain Eukaryota; kingdom Viridiplantae; phylum Streptophyta; class Magnoliopsida; order Poales; family Poaceae; genus Dactylis; species Dactylis glomerata. The sequence goes on along the minus strand of QXEO01000454.1, from coordinate 2,951,012 downwards.
CGCTCCCAGTCTTTTGCTAGCCCGCGCCTTGTACTGAGTATGAGCTCTACTCGTGCATCCAACTCCTAAAAGCCAAAGTTTTCCAAAGTGTCCACCATACATACCTACTATCAATTTGCTATTCCAAGTAAATTTGACTTGCTTTTATTTTTTCTTCAAATTAAACTCTTACCAGTGTTATGCGAAATTCGGTCAGTAAAGCTCTCACGAACCGGAAGGCACACTTTACTTTTTCCTGTTCTTAAAAATTTGACATTGTGGTCTCTTATGTTGAGTTGTTATGCTTGCAAGTTGTAAGTTGGATTCTAGCCCATCCATGCTGTCATGGGCAAGCTTTCAACATTGCACTTCTTATTTGAGTTGATATCATGATCTTTTATTTATGGATGCCCGTGGTGTGAAATGAATTGGGAATCTTGTGGGGATCATGGAGTTTGTATATGTGTTAGGGAAACGCCGGGCCGCCAATCTAAGCCATGCATAATTCATGGTGGAAATTTGCAGCATACCCATGGTGAACATTGGACGACGCATCTCACAATAAAAAGCTAAACAAAAGGCAAATAAAAGAGATGTCGAGGTGTTCATTGTCTGCTTGTCCTGTCATTTTGGTGTGGGCTTGTTCCATGTCATCGGGCACGGAGGTACCCCATTGGCGGTTCTCAATGATATGCATATACTTACAATGACAAGAGCCTTGCTTGGTACTCTAAGTAAAGTAGCATGAGGTTTGGGTACTCGTATTCACGGGGCACGAGGTTTTCAAATTATGATTTGTCAAGCATATGCATCATAATTGTTCTCGCATTAACTTTAACCATTCAAGATGCTTATGATGGGGGCAATGAGAGCTCAAGGCCGGTAAGTACCATAATTTTTGAAGGTTATAAAACTTGCAATCACTGCTTCCTTCTGCGAAAGGCCTTTCTTTTACTTTTATGTTGAGTCACCACCTTCTTTCTTTATGCACCATTAAGAGAGCATAGTTGTCATTCTTAGTGTGATATGCATTGTCCCAAAGTTCATTGATTGATTCATATTGTTGGTTTCACTTGTTCTCAAATTATTTGTATCTAGTCGCCCTCTTAAACTTGAAGGTGTCCTATGCATTTATGTTTTGCTCTCTTTGAAGGACAAGCTGAAAACCATTTGTATGTTTTTCCTTATGATTTGAACACACGCTTGACTTTCATTGTTTCATTTTCATGATCTTTTGTTTGTGTTCATTTGCATGTTTACAACATGGTTGCTAAGTTTCTTATTGTCATGATTATATCTTCATGCCCATGTTTTAAGTTCTTATGATCCCAGCTCACCAATGCTTACATATATGATCAAGATTGTGTAGGTGCACGTCACCTCAAAAATTATTCTTTGTTATCACTTACCTACTCGAGGACGAGCAGGAGTTAAGCTTGGGGATGCTTGATACGTCTCCAACGTATCTATAATTTTTGATGCTCCATGCTTGTTTTTACACCATTTGCCTATTGTTTCGTTACACTTCGTGACACTTTTATGCATTTTCCGGAACTAACCTATTAACGAGTTGCCACAGTGTCAGTTCCCTGTTTTCTGTTGTTTTTGTGTTTCAGAAGTGATACACAGGAAATATTCTCGGAATTGGACGAAACAAGTTTCTGAAGTCTTATTTTACCCGGAAGCTTCCAGAGATCCAAAGGAGAGTAGGAGGGGGGCCACCAGGGCCCCACACGCAGGGGTGGCGCGGCCAGGCCCCTAGCCGCGCGGGCCCCGCGTGAGGGCGCCTGGCTCCTCCTCTGACGACGCCCCTTCGCCTATAAAGACCCCCCGACGGAAAAAACCTAAGTACCCGATCAATTTTCCAGAACACATCGCGATCCGCCGCCACCGTCGACCAGAAGATCGGGAGGGTCCAGAAGCTCTTCCCGGCACCCTGCCGGAGAGGGGAATCGCCACCGGAGGTCTTCTTCATCGCCATGCTTACCTCCGGAGCGATGAGTGAGTAGTCTACCTTGGACTATGGGTCCATAGCAGTAGCTAGATGGTTGTCTTGTCCACCATGTGCTTCATGTTTAGATCTCATGAGCTGTCCTACATGATTGAGATCACCGTTATGTAATTCTACATGTTTGGTTTGTTGGGATCCGATGAATATTGGTGTTTATGATTAAGTTGCTGTACTGAATATTATGTTTTGTTATCTCTATGTTGTTTATGATCTTGCATGCTCTCCGTTGTTAGTAGCTATCTTGGCCAAGTAGTTGCTAGTGACTCCAAGAGGGGGTATTTATGCTCGATAGTGGGTTCATGCCTCTATTTAATCTGGGGGAGTGACAGAAACCTCTAAGGTTGTAGATGTGCTGTTGCTACTAGGGAGAAAACAACATTCATATGCTCAAGGGCATATGCTTTGTTTACATTACACACTTTGCTTAATGCAATTATCCGTTGTTCGCAACTTAATACTACTGGGGTGTTCGGATTGATATCCTCGGGAGTGGATTATTAGTCATAGATGCAGTTGGATGGCGGTCTATGTATTTTGTTGTAATGCCCAGAGTAAATCTCATAGTGATCTTCTTGACATATCACGTTTATCTTTATTCTATCAATTGCCCAACTGTAATTTGTTTACCCAGCATGTGTTATTTTATCTTATGGAGAGACACCACTAGTGAACTGTGGATCCCGGTCCTATTTACATCATATTGCTATCACCTGTTTACTTTACTCGCACTGTTTACTTTACTCGCATATTATATTGTTTTCCACTCGATACGCTCATAATCTTTGTTTCAAGCAAACCGGTGAGATTGACTACCTCATCGCAAGTTGGGAACAAAGTACTTGGTTGTGTGTGTGCAGGTTCCGCATCACCTTCAGTCGTTTGTCTCTCCTCTCCTGATCGATAAACCTTGGTTTCTTAACTGAGGGAAAACTAGCTGCTATACTCATCATACCTTCCTCTTGGGGTTCCCAACGGGCTGGTTATTCACCACGCACAAGGACCGTCTGCTCCACGTCCATCAAACAGAGCACGGAGCAGTACTTAGGACATGTTGAGGATTGCACGTCATACTTGAGGATATTGCTAGCCAAGATCTATGGATTTTGTGTTCTTTTTTTAGTATGGCTGGTTCTCATAATAATCTTAACGTACTCTAGTGATCTCCGATATTTGCTAGGCTTTTGGAAGGTGATGCCCTATCGATGAACTATGAGGTTGTGGGCCATCCATATAAGGGGTATTACTTAGCTGATGGTATATACGGAGTGGCCCATTTTTGTGAAGATATATCGTGATCCCAAGGAGGAGAAATATAAGAGATTTGCAAAAAAAAACAGAACACTTGCCTGAAGAATGTGGAGCGAGTTTGGTATATTGTAGTCTATTTGGGTCATTGTTCAGCACCCTACTAGGTCATAGAGTGATCAGTGAATGTGGGTGGTCATGACTGCTTGTCTAATCATGCACAACATAATAGTTGAAGAGGAGCGTGATGATGTTGCATATATGATCAAGGGTGGGCGTTGCATAATGAGTTTGTGGTTCCTAATCCTAGGCAACATCGTTCTAAGAGTTTCTTCATGCACATCATGAGATTCAAAATCTGGTAGCCCACAACACCCTTTAAGAAGATTTAGTCAATCATATTTGGATTCATGCGGGAAACGACTCCGTGTAAATTTAAAATCTTTATGTTTTATACTATTTAATTTCATTATGTTGTAAACTACTTATATTTATTTAGTTGTAAACTATTTATATTTTTAGTATAATCTATTTAAATTTTTTATTGACATATTATCTATAATGGAAAACTAGAGCAAATATGGCTCAACTGGATAGCGTGCGTCCTCGTCTGCGGGCTAATCTAAACGGACCAAATCAAATAGATTCGGTATTAGCCTAGTCTAAGGAAAAAAAAAAGGGGGGCATAGTCCACCGGTTACAAAAAGAACATCCCACATCACCTGCGCAGATTCTGTGTCGCATTTCCTTTTCCACTAAAATACTAAAACGATACTATCTATGTACCAATATATAAGCCGTTTTAGAACAATATTCTATTAATGTAAAACGTCTTATATCTGGTAGAGCCGTAGAGGGAGTACTACTCCTTGCTTGCACCGTTGTGCAACCCATCTCGTCCCAACAACGCTACAGGTGGTGGGTGGTCGCACGACTAGCCTCGAGAAGTGCTCGAATGGAGGCTAGCTTTTTGTTTTGAGGGAACGAATAGAGGCTAGCTGCATCGCGAGCGGGACGGGGCATCGGAGCAAGAGCCGGGCCGGTGTCGCGAGGATCCCGTCCCGGTGTGGCATACCACCGCGTGGCTTCGGGCGGCGGCAAAATGAATAAAATAATCCAAAGTTGTAACAGATTTAAATAATTAACTTTTGGTGAAAAAAATCACGGTAATAACCTTTTTTGTCACGCGTACACAATGGCGCGGCACACACGCCCGTAGGTAGTGGCACTACATATTGTTATTTAAATTTATTACAACTTTAGATTATTGGTTATTCGTATGAAATTTTTTCATTAAAAATTTATTATTAAAATTTATTACAACTTTAAGTTATTTTTTTCTATTTCGTCCCGGGCGGCGAGAACCGCACGTGAGCGCAGAGCCTGACTGCGAGACACCGAGTCCGCATGTACCACCGCCGGCCGGCACCACCGCGGACGGAGCCGCGTGGCATGGCAAAGCTGCCCATCGATCATCGAAGTGGACTGGTGTGGTCCATGCCGTACTACGCCGGTGCGGTGCACGGCGGGCCGACCATACGGCGATCGATCCATCCCGCCCTCACAATGTGCAGCACCGCTAATAAACCCGAGCACCTTTTCTTCCTGGATTACACTCTCTACACGATCAGGAGAAGAACATGCATGGTGCCAACTGCCATCTCTGAATACACACTGGATAATAATAAAGGGACAAACATTTGGAATCGTCCATGTTTAATTCGGTGCTCATTGCACGTGCACTACAGCAGGAAATTTTTACGCCGGCGGCCAGATGCCATCGGCATAGCCCTGAAATACTGTGGACATAGGCTATGCCAATGGCAATCATCGGTGTATGTTGGCATCGGACCATGCTAAATAGTCGTCGGCGTAGATATACCATCGGCATAGAAGGTCTACGCCGACGACTTTGCCGTCGGCATAGGCTATACATTTTTATTTTTCAAATTTATATTTATTTTTTATTTTTTATTTCTTTTTAAAAAAAATTGAATTTTTTACCACTTAATCGCACTGGGACATCTTAATTTCTAAGCATACTTCTCAATTTTTTCTTCCTAATGAGCTTTCAGGAAATAAGTTATATATTGTTGATAATAGTATCCTATGAATCCTAATTACCCTTGGGCCATGATGTCACATGTCTTTATTTTTTAATCCCAAATAACTATTTAAGTAAAACAAAAATTAATAAATAATAATAATCTTAAATTCAATTAACAGGAAATAAATTAAGTGTTTTCTTCCTTTTTTCATTTAACATTGAATAATTCATATCTATAAATCCATAAATCAGAATTCAAAAAATAATATGTCTAAATTGATCAGAAAATATAAAAAAGAGTGCAAAGAATGAAATAACAAAGGCTAATCATTTTTTATACAACCAAGAATGTGTTGTAAACATATTAGCAGACAATTTTTATACAACTCCTTGGTATGAAGACTCATCATAACAAAGGTCGTACTAGAGAGACCAAATCAAGGTGCTCTTTCCCCGAGCAAATTACTCCAAATGAAGAATCAGAGCCACTTCTAGCTAAATGACTCTGTACCTCTCGTACTCGACTGGAGATAGCGAACCATTTTCTGTGTACCAAATTGGCCATGCATCGAGAGATGAAAAAGAATCACATACACATTAGAACGATGTCAATACATATGTCGCAATATTAACACTTTTAGCTAGAAAATATAAGCATTAATTCAAAAATAGAAATTAAATATCATCATTAATTCAAAAAAAGGACAAACAGCTACGTCGCCGGCGCCACCACTCTCCAAAGATGCAGGCATCCCCGAGCTCCAACGATGTGTCTAGGAGATCCATCTCGTCATTCTCTTTGTTCTCTTTGAAAGAATCGAAGAGTTCCCGCCAATCGACTCCGTCTTCTACCTCTCCAGCCGCTCCTCATCGTCGTCCATGTGAAGTTCCCAGTCCCTCCCCGCCTCAGATGATGCCGTGAGCCTCTCTAGGGTGAGCTCCTGACCATCCTGCTCTCTCCCTTCTTGCTCTCTTCCATGCCTCCGCTGGCGCCGTTGTGGGCCCATGCTAGAAGTCCACGCCGGTGTGCTTCCCGGCTGCAGTGAACAACCTATTGGTAAGCTCGCCGACCTCGTCTGGCACGGCTTCGGAGAGGCGAGAAAGTTGAGATGATCCCGTTCGAAGACGAGCCGTTCGTGGTCACCCACGTCTTCCTCGTCGACCCCAAGAGTGCTGCCGGCCAGGGCGTCGTGGCCGCCTATGTCCAGATGGGCACGGAGAACACCATGCTCGCGCAGCTATCGTCGGAGGTGACGGTCGTGGAGCTGGAGGACCCCGTGGAGCTGGACGAGGAGTTCTGCTTCTATGTGAAGCGGCCGGAAGGCGACTCCGACGGGGACACCAACGCCGACGAGGATTCGCTCTACGTCCAGTTCCAAGGCTTGGTGCTTCCTCTGTCCTCTTCGGACGAGGAGTCGGAGGAAGAAGAAGAGGAGGAGGACGAAGAGGCCTCGAGTTCGGAGGATGATGATGAGAGAATCGAATGAGGAGGACTATGTGGTGGTTGAGAAGAGTAACGGCGAGGTCGACTAAGAAGTGGTCATGCATGGCGAGCACGTTCCGCAGGAGTAGATTAATTCGTAGGATGCGTCTAGGCGTCGCAGCTGCGACAAAATGACATCCTTGTCGCACAGCCAAAAAAGGAAACCTCCTGTTGGACCACAACCCCGCTCTGCCAACAAAGGAAGCATACTGTCCCGCCTGACCCGCGATACCATGTGCGATAGAACCAATCAATCCGTCGCACACCTCCCGCGCGGGAAGCAACTGCCTTCGTACAACCGGACAAAGAAGCGAAGGACAGAAACCCTAAAAGTTGCACAAACAGGACCACAAAACCCTACCTCTCCACCCATCACCTGATACCACCCACGCCTATACATAGGCCACCTCTCCCTCCTCTGCACCCCATACCCTATATCCAGACTATCTTTCTCCCTCAATCTTGCCAAGCCGCCATGGATAACAATCCTGTAGGAACAAGCTCAAGTAGGAGCTCTTTTGCAAGAAACCCTATGGACAGCACAATTCCACCACCTGGAGCTTCAAGTACCAGGAATCAACTTATAGGCAGGGCTTTTGGATCTGTTTCAGAACAGGTGAGAAACCCCATCCATCCTACCATCTCCCCCCCCTCTACAGATTCTAGTGTTTCTGTGCAGTAAAAAACCTTGAAAATTTGATGTTTCCCCCTCTGTACCCAACTTCTGAACAAAAAATCACAAATTTGCTAACTTTCTGACACAGAATTGCCTAACTCCTCTGTTCTGAGTATTGGAAATATTGCTAGATTGTTTTCAAGCAATGTGTGTGTAGTTTGATGAGTTCTGGCATTTTTCTGTGCAAATCTAGGCAATTTCCTGATGATTTAAGGCAGTTTCTTTGCAAATCTAGGCAAATTTGCTGGCTTTTTAGGCAAAATCGTCAACATGGATACAGTCAGAAACAAACTACAGGGTTTAGGCATTTCTGCAGTCTGTTTAGGCAATTCTGTTTGCGGTTTAGGCAATATATCATAATTGATAATAAGGTACCAGGAGGCAAAATGTCTACACAGGTCAGGCAATTCCTAAGTACTACTAGTAAAGTACCTAGATACTTCAGTTCAATTAAAATTGCAGGTAACATAAAAAGACACTATGAAAAGAGGAACTTGCAGACTCTAGCATTACAAGTATGTTATCAAGCAGTATTGACAGAAGACTCCAAGATTTACAGAAAGTGCTAGATATTTTTCAACGTATCTGGGTTTCTTGAGCACAACTATGCAACTTAAAACCCATGATGTTGCTTCATAGAAGAGAAATGTTGTTGGTGTTTTTTCCTGGCATGCAACCTTTTTCTTCATAACCTGAACACATAGAAAATGAACACATTATTTACTTATATTTTAAAAAATAGGTAACAAAAAATAGCTGAAAACATTAGAAGTTTAAAAAAATTGTTGATTATTCCACAACTGTGAGAGTTTGCTATCTTTACTGTATTAATTTCCTTCAATCAATATGCACAAAGCCTGATGTTGCTTTTGTTTGTTTCTTTTTCGTTACTGATAAAGTTGCTTCATCGTGCAGGAAGGGGAAAATATAGTTGACCTAAATGATGTGTCATTCGACCTTAATGAGGATGCTGGATTCATCCCTCCCAATTTCTTCACAAATCTGATGGATGAGGCTATTGGCGAGACATCGGATCCGCCTATGATCCAACAACCCACTCCTGTACATGGTCAGTCAGCACGAGAGACAGCTGATACAGGCCCGTTTGTTGCTACAACAAACACAACCAGCGTGGCCGGAGATGAGAATGATGATGAGGCTCTATCTCAACCCAATGACCCGCATGTTGGTATGCGTTATGACTCCCTAGAGTTGGGTAGGGAACACTACAATGCGTACGCTGCTCGAACAGGCTTCTCTATTGCTTTGAACACCAACAGGAGGTCAGCGTACACTGGATTGCTTGAGAAATAACAATTCTCATGCAACAAATTTAGGAAACCAAAGAATCTTGATGGCAATGCAGAGATGCTTGCTAAAGTTGGACCAATACCAGACCATGAGTCACCAACGGAGGAAGAAAGACAGGAGGCAGAGATTGAATCAGCTCTTGCTGAAATAGCTGACAAAGGTGGCAAAAAAAGAATCCAAAGTTGCAAAAAAGAGAAAACATTGTACACACAAGCTGCAAAGCGAAGTTGGTAGTGAAGCTAATTGATGGCAGGTGGGAGGTGATGACATTTACACCAGAACACAATCATCCACTTGTGCAGAAACCGTCGCTCCTCAAGTATATGAGATCGCATCAAGGGATCCCAAAGGAGGAGAGGGAATTTGTTAAGAACCTACATGCTACCAACTTGACTGCAGGTTTGTACTTTAAACTCCATCAAAAGTCGAAGGTAGTGAAGCAACTTCTTTAGTTAGGATATCATTTGAATGTTTCCATTTCTGCATTGCACACTAGGAAGTTACCAAAAGGTCATCTGCCAATTAAAAAGTTGCATGCTGAAGTTGTAGGTGTTGCATGCTCTAGCATGGTAGTCAGTTATTAATTTAGTAGTGATACAGAAATAGTTGCCTGGTAGTATCTGGTAGTTGCCAGAATAAGAATGTAAATTACTTATTTTGGTATACAAGTTGCATTTTTTCAACAATTAAAATGATTTTGCAGATAGGATCATGGACATCATGTCAGAGTTTTATGGCTCAGAGTTGCTTGTCCCATACGCGGCAAAGGCAATTACAAACTTCTATGCAACTTTGACAACAGAAGAAACTAAAGACGGTGATCTGGCAAAGGTTGTTAAGTACTTTGAATCAGTGAAAGAAGAGGATCCAGAGTTCTATGTCCGGCTAGACTTGGACGCAGAAGACAGGGTGAGAAATATTTTCTGGGTCGACGGTGCTGCTCGCAAGGCATACAGAGAAGCTTACCATGACTGTGTGTCCTTTGACTCAACATACTTAACCAATAAGTACAACATGCCGTTTGCACCTTTTATTGGTATAAATAGGCATGTCCAGTCAATCATGCTTGGTTGTGGGTTTCTGAGGCAGGAGCTGGCTGTAAGCTATGATTGGTTGTTTGATAGCTTCCTTATTGGCATGGGAGGGCTTGCACCGGACAACATTATAACAGATCAGTATGTGGCTATGAAGAAGTCGATCGAAGCAAAGTTTCCAACATTGGTGCATCGCAATTGTCGTTGGCATATAATGTAGAAGGCACAACTAAAGTGCAGTGTTATAATGGGCAGGAACCCAGGTTTGGCTGAAGACTTCAATGAATGCATTGATTTCACCATTTCACCAGAGGAGTTTGAAGCAAAATGGGCTCTTTTTTGTAGCAAAATGGCATGCTGCTATTGCTGGTCATACCTACTTCGCAACTATGTATGAGCATCGTGCTCAATGGGTGCCCTGCTACTTCAAGCACCGCCTTTTCCCATTTCTGCAGTCTACACAGCGTAGTGAGGGCTTCAACGCTGTTCTGAAGTGCTACATGAACCCACACAAGTCGTTGCTGAACTTTGTTAAGCAATATGAGAAGATTCAGGTGCATGTCCTTGTGAAGGAAGGGGGCAATGACTACAGGACTGACTTTTTGGAACTACGCCCATGGTCCACGTTCCCTATTGAGAGGCAGGCATTGAAGGTGTATTGCAGAGACATATATTTGAGGTTTAGGAATGAGTTTGAACTGATTGGGAGATACAATGTGCACCCATTTGGTGGGAACTACTACAAGCTGGAACCAAATAGGCCATGGTGTCCTAAATATGGTTCTAGGACCTACTTAGTTACAGCAAACAAGGATGAAGGGCTCTACTATTGTGAGTGCTCCAAAATGGAGAGGGATGGTATCTTTTGTTGCCACATTCTCAAGATGCTAACTCACCTTGGTGTTGATGAGATACCATATAGATACATTCTCAAAAGGTGGACACAAAAGGCTGTTTCTGGGTACATACCACCTGCGAAAGAGCAACAACCAGACGTGATGCCGACGGAAGCACAAAAGCAAGTGCATCACGCTAACATGAACATGTCGTTCTCGAAACTTGCCCGTATTGCGAGTACTAGTGATGAAGTGATAGCTATAGTAAACAAGCACATTTGTGCCGCTGCTACAGAGGTATCTCATATGAACAAATCGTGGAAAAAGAAAACTAATGCTGGCCCCTCCAACAGCGCACCAGATCAGCCGCCTAAACCCAGAGACCCACCAAAAACGATGACTAAAGGCAGGGCTAAGTCAAAGAGGACGATGTCTGCCCTAGAATTGCACCCAAAAAGGAAGGTGACGTGCCATTCGTGCGGTTCGACTGAACACAACTCCTCAGGGTGCCCCGGTAGATTGCTATAGTAGTTACATGAAATGAGTTTTTTGATACATTGGTGAAAGTTCTAGTTTGTTGCGCATGTTGTATGGATGAGTATTCATATGTAACAATTCATTCCATGTAAGCAACAAAAATGGTGAATTGAAGAAAAAGATGAACTCTTATATTTCTAGCAATTTTTTTATGTACTGCTATGCTATGTTTCCCTCCACAGATATGCAATTGGTTACAACCACAAACTGGATTCAAAAAAAGAGAGGAAAAAAGTACATGAAACACACAAAGATAATACAAAGAAACAAGCAAAACGTACTTCGTGAGGTGAAATCACATTTTCAGTACCGCCCTCCAATCCTCTTTGTTGTCAACAGATGTGACCCATTTGTGAGTTAGTATCTTCCTGATGCTTGGAATATCTCTAGCAGTATAGTCTCGAAGTGTCCTTCCTTCCCATTTATCGCAATTCATCAGTGAGCAGATCCCACAATCATGGCTGCGACAAAAATGGCCAAACAAAAAGCAAATTCAAGAACACAAACTCAGTATAAAAAAAATGATGCAAACCCAGTAATTTTTGAACATGGAAGTGCAAAAAATATAGAACTCACTTGGTGGTTGATGACCCACAAGTATAGGGGATCGCAATAGTCTTCGAGGAAAGTATTACCCAAATTTATTGATTCGACACAAGGGGAGCCAAAGAATATATGCACGCCTTAACAGATGAGTTGTCAATTCAGCTGCACCTGGAAACAGTCTTGCTCGCAGCGGTTTATCAGTAGCAACAGTTTTATAGCAGTGACAGTAGTGAAACAGTAACAGAAGTAGTAAAATAGAAGCGGTAAAAGTAGCAGTTGTAAACAGTAGGAACAAATACTGTAGGCATAGGGATGGATTACGGGCGTTGCATGGATAAGATAATTCATGAAATCAATGAGACATGGGCATTGCAGATAAATAAAGATAAAGCATCCTAGTACAAACAATCATAGGCATGTGTTCCGTATATAGTCGTACGTGCTCACAAGGAGAAACTTGCACGACATCTTTTGTCCTACCAGCCTGTTGCGGCAGGGCCTCAAGGGAAACTACTGGTAATTAAGGTACTCCTTTTAATAGAGTACCGGAGCAAAGCATTAGCACTCGGTGAACACATGTGATCCTCACATCATAGCCATCCCCTCCGGTTATCCCAATTTCTGTCACTTTGGGGCCTCGGGTTCCGGACAACAATATGTGTATACAACTTGTAGGTAAGACCATAAGCAACAAGTATCATCATAGAAATAATAACATGTTCAGATCTGAAATCATGGCACTCGGGCCCAAAGTGACAAGCATTAAGCACAACAAGTTGCAACAATGTCATAGGCACTAAATAAAGATACAAGGCACTATGCCCTATCAATCTCATATCAAATTACATGAACAATCTCATCCAATCCCTACCATCCCCTCACCTACAGCGGGGGAATTACTCACACATGGATGGGGGAGTCATGGATGGTTGATGGAGGAGCGTCGGTGGTGATGGTGATGAAGATCTCCTCCGAATCCCCGTCCCGGCAGGGTGCCAGAACGGAGTTCCTGGTTCCGAATCGCGGTTTCTGATAGCGGCGGCGCAGCGGAAGTCTATCTGGGAAAAACGCCGTCTCTCCGATATTATGTCGTCAGGGGGTATATGTATGCGAGAGGGGAGGTCGAGAGGGGTGCTGGGGCCCCCTCACGCAGGGGTGGCGCGGCCAGGGCTGGGCCGCGCCACCTGTGCGTGACGGCCCCTCGAGCCCCTTCTCCCTCCTGTCTTCTGGCTCCGTGGGTCTTCTGGTGAAATAGGATTTTTCATGATTTTTCCCGAATTTTTACTGGAAGTTGAATTTCTGCACAAAAACGAGACACCAGAGCAATTCTGCTGAAAACAGCGTCAGTCCGTGTTAGTTGTATTCAAAACACACAAATTAGAGGAGAAACAATAGCAAAAGTGTTCGGGAAAGTAGATACATTTTGGACGTATCAACTCCCCCCAAGCTTAGCTATTTGCTTGTCCTCAAGCAATTTAGCTAACAACTGAGAGCGATAAAAGAAACTTTCATGAACACATTTGCTCATATGATGTATATATACTAACTATGTAATCAGGTACTCAGGCAATTCATAATAAGAAATATGCAACTAATGTCACCTCATAGTCAAGCAAGCTATGAAAGAGTGCCAATGCACTAATAACAAGTAACATGTGCATGAGAAGCTACAAGATTGTAATATGCATAAATGATATGAAAGAGTGGTATCCCACTTGCCTTTATTTGTAGAGCAAAACATAAATGCTGAGGCACCTCTGAAGTCCAAGGGAAGACTAGAAGTAGAAATATCAAAGATACAAGCATCAAAGTTATACCACAATTAACCGTGTTCTGGGACAAGCACATTACACTAAGAATAACAGCTATGCTCTCAAGAAGTGCTTAAAGTTAGAAGATGGTGACTCAACATAAAAGTAAACGAATGGCCCTTCGCAGAGGGAAGCAGTGATTTAACATGTGCTAGAGCTTTTCATTTGTAAAACAGAGATAAAAGTTTATTTTGAGAGGTGATTGTTCTATGTCAACGACTAGCAATGGGGACTTACTATCTTCCATAATAAACAAGTGAGAGTGGTTCCGAGTTCTTTGAAATTTGGCACATTGGTGCTCTTTTATAAAGCTTTGGCACTCCTCCCCACCTTTTTCCTTTCTCAAACCATGGCTAACCGATTCCATCGGGTGCCCACCAGCTTTCACATTCCTTTGGAGGAGTGCCTTTTTCTTTCTTTCTTTTAGAATTAAGATTATAATGGTCTGACCAGCTCCCTTGCAAAATTAATGATGAGCAGATGAAGCTGCCTAGTCGAGGGGTACTTAATTTAATATGGAAGATAGTAATTCCGACCACTACGTCCCCATGAGCTAAAAATAGTGGCACAAAATGAGAAGTAGTTGAAAGTTTTGAAAGGTAGCACATGAAAATTTACTTGGAATGGCTTACAAATACCATGCATGGGAATTTATAGTGGACTCTTTGGAAGACTTGGTTTTTGGTAATTGGATGCACGAGTAGAGCTCATACTCAGTACAAGTGAAGTCTAGCAAAAGACTAGGAAGCGACAATCGAGAGAGCAATAACTGTCATAATCATGCTTGCGACAAAATAAAATTAATATAGGCATAAAAATGATACAAGAACTCCGAGGCAATTTAGATCATCGAGGCTTAATTGACTTTTTGTTCAGTCATATGCATGCTTGAGCATGTGCCAAGTCGATTCAAATGAAGCTTTCAGAGGTGGATACCACAATATCATACCATATTATGAATAAAAGAATGCATGCAAGCGTCTACATGACATGCTACAGGCTAATAGTAAATTGAAACTAATCATATGAAAGCAAGAACTACAAAGCATCCATTAGATAACATATACCTTACATGAACCGACTAAGCATGTCCACATAGATGAGTATATGTACAAAAATGAAAGCAAATAGAGTTCATACCAGCCTCTTACCACATCTCAGATTGTCATATGTCGTCATTATTGCTCTTCACTTGTGTGGCTTGAATAATATAAAGTGAATACCAAGCTCCAATGGAGTAACGGGGAGACTGAACTCTGCAACAAACTTTACAAAACCGAAGAAGAACAACAAATATTTTTGGGGTTTTCGATTTTTGAAGCAAAAGCGGAAGGAAATAGCAAACAAAGCAAAATATTTTTGGGTTTTTCAAGTAGCAAACCGAAAATAGCAAGTAAAGCAAACCAAAGGTAGAAAACTAAAGAACCAAACAGAGAGAAACAACGGAAATATTTTTGGTCTTTTTGTGTTTTGGAAAGCAGAAGTAAGATCTTAAAACAATAAAGAAAATAAAACATGGATATACAAAGGTCCGACAAAATATGATATATAGATGAGTGAATCGTCGGCGTACCTCCCCCCAAGCTTAGGCTTTTAGCCTCAGTGAGATCAATTCCGGCTCTGGTAGCTGCTCCAAACTGGTGGGTCATCATAGGTGTAATCGTACCCCGGTTCCCGTGAAGATGAGGCTGACGGCGCATAATCATAATAAGGCTGCTCGTATGGGAAATTCGTAGTGTTGGAGGGCTGCCCCGACTCTTCGGCGCCCTCCTCATCATGTACAGGCAGCGGGTGCTCCTCCACGTACGCATCAAGCTCATCTTCTGTAAGCGACCATCCATTCCTGCGATCAAGGTTAAACAAAAGAGGTGTAGGCAAACGGATTGATCGTTCAGTCTTTACTACCCTCCAGGTAGTCTTCTTGAAAAAGGTTAGCTCAAATGTTAAATTAATCAAACTGGCAGGAGGAGAAATAAACTTATGTTGAACCATAGCATCAAGACCAAGTTTCTCCTCGGGGAACTGCAGATCTCGAA
This sequence comes from Dactylis glomerata, assembly GCA_007115705.1. Lineage (NCBI taxonomy): Eukaryota > Viridiplantae > Streptophyta > Magnoliopsida > Poales > Poaceae > Dactylis > Dactylis glomerata. The sequence continues at coordinate 2,935,460 of QXEO01000454.1, read as the reverse complement.
AATGAGGCACAACACCATGCAAAGCTAACAGGCGTGAAGCTATAAGCCCCCCACAGATTCCTCCTTTCTCACGATTAATATCAAGACGGAAAGCTATTAAGGCACCCAAATTGTAAGTTCTATCGCGCCTTAAAGCGGCAGCAATGAAAGCTAGATCATGGAGAGACAATTTACTTGCAGATTTCCTAGCAAGAACACATTTGGTAATGAAGAAGGCAAAATATCGAATGGATGGGAAATGAATGTTTCGAGTTTTACCACCCTCTCCTGTGAAGCTTCTTCCTTGACAAATCTCCTCGTATAGTTCTAACAATTGCCTTGGTTGTCCCCTTATCTTCTCGAGCGATCCCCACTGTGGTACTCTAATAGCTGTACAGAAGACATCAAGAGGCAAATCCACAGATTTGTTATAAATTTTATAATGAACCATGGGATTAGAAGAGGACCAACTAAATCTGAAATCCTGCACCACAGACATTGTCAGTTTAACATATTGCGGAGGTTCACCCTCAACAAAATATTCTAACCCTGCATTAGAGAGTAAGGTTTGAAAATCCTGCAGAATTCCAGCAGCACTCATGAATGCTGAGCAAGGATAGTGTGAGGGGAAAACCTTCTCTTCACGGTGAACCCTCATAACATCATGCACTTCTAGTTCATGTTGAGAGAGTTGATACACATTCTCCTCCATTTCTGAAATTTTTTGACACACCTCATAAAAAGTGATTTAGGGTGTGTTTGGTTGAGCTGTGGATTCTGAAAAAGCTGCTGTGAACTGTGAACTGTGAAAAAGCTGCTGTGAGCTGAGAACTGTGGATTTTCTAAAAGTTGTTTGGTTGTAGCAACTGTGAACTGTGGGTTTGGTTAGAAATGTCTGTAATGCCCCTGAGGCCTACAGAGACTGTTTATACGCGAATTGATCGGAAAATGTCAATACGTGCACTAATTGATATGTAAATCACCTATTTGGGACATTTTTTATTTTTTTGTAATGATCCATACTTACTGATAATATGAATATAAAAGTGATATCCTCAAGTAGTTACAAAATATATGGTTCACATGATAATGTTCTCCATCAACATAAATATTTTATGCCTGTCTCGCCATGAGCAAAGCATTAGCGATCCTACTCCGAAGGTCATTCATAGATTCTTCATTCTCCACTTCCAGAACATCATCTCCTTGTGTATGTGGTGTTGCATGTGCTGATTCAGGTAGATAGTCCTCATCTTCATCACACTTATCAAACTCCTCATCGCGCAATTTGCTATCACGGATAAAATTGTGCAACGCCATGCAAGCAAGAATGATATGCTTCTGTGTACGAGGTGAGAAACTTGGCATGGCCTTCAATATATGCCACTTTTGCTTGAGGACTCCAAATGCACGCTCAATGACATTGCGAAGAGATGAATGCAAGAAATTGAATATTTCATATTTCCCTCGAGGTGCACGCCCACGGCGAAGACGAAATTCTGGTAGATGGTATGTACTCCCTTTAAAGGGAGCAAGGTATCCAATTCGGTTTGGATAACCAGAGTCAACAAGGTAGTACTTTCCTAAAAAAACATGAAGTGAGCATACAAAAAAAAACAACATATCAAATTCACATATCGCATAGATATTATTGTTTTACCTTTAGGAGGAAGTGGAAATGAAGGAAAATTTGCTAATGCATGATGAAGGATCCTTGTGTCATGTGCAGAACCTGGCCAACCAGCAACCGCAAAGGTAAACCTCATATCAAAGTCACATATCGCAAGGACATTCTGAGATGTATACCCATGCCGACATGTGTGGTTAACCACATCCTCTGCGGGAACAGAACACGGGACATGTGATCCATCTATAGCACCTATAGCATCTTTGAAGTGAGGCCAAAAACGATCTTCCTTAGACCTTGTTTGGCCAAATCTGCCATGCTTGCATCCATCTACACACATAAAAAATGTCGAGGTTAAAAATAGTGGCAACAAAGGTAATAACACTACTTTAAAAAATCATGGCAGCAACAATATCATGTTGATATCACAAACATGGCAGCAACTAAAATTCATGAAGCAAATAGTTCACACAAGCCCTGAATGGTTCGCATAATAACATAAATGGTTCACACGACAAGACATAAATGGTGCACATGACAAGCAAGTGTAGGAAACTACTATGGTGAGTTACTAGAGAGCTAACATGCATCAAAATAACAATTCTAAGCAATAGAACAAACATGCATACTCATTTATACTGTCACCTACAATGCTAAAATACTCAAGAAATACTTTACCAAAAGAAAATCTACTTGGACAAGTGGAGGAGTCACATACCGGAGAGCAAATGATCCAAGTTTCAGCAGAAATGTTGGGCTGAACAAGGAGATCGAAAAATCCAGGTGAAGAACAGCAAGAACTCGGGCTTGAGCAAATGGGGCGGTGTTTTTCGGGAGAGAGAAAGAGCTGGGGAAGAAGAGATGAGTGAGGAGCCTGGTGGGGCCCCCTCACACCTGGGTGGCGCGGTCAGGGCTGGGCCGCGCCACCTGTGTGTGAGGTGGCATGGCTGCCCCACCTGGTGCCTCCCAGGTGTCTCTCTGCCCCATTTTTGACATAAAAATTTATAAAGAATTTTCTGGAATTTTTCGAGAAACTTTATTTTCGGGGATTTTTCAGAAATTGGCATATCGATAAAACTCAGAAAAACGAGGATGAAAAGATTTCAAGCAAATCAAAACTAAGCATGCAGCAGCTCTGAGATGCTCTTTAATCAAGCAACTTAACTGAAGGAATAAAATTTGATGAAAGTAAATACAAGTGAGGTGGAGTAGATGCGGTGAAAACGAAGTTTCATTCATATAAAATCACTTTGTTAACAAGGTTGATCAAGTCTTGTTACCAAACTAACTTTGTATGAGGCAAAACTTTGCACTTCACTAAATGCTTATGTTACCTCAACTTTGATAGGTATAGCCCCAACCATAACAATTTGATATTCTTCCTTGGGCTTTCGCTCTGAACAAATAATTTGACCGACTTTGATGGTCTCAACATTCTTGATTGAACTTAGAGCATTCTTCCTATCAATCTTCTTGCGAAAATAGACCGTATACTCTTTGTCATTAACATTGAAAGTGACTTTTCCTTGATTGCAATTGATAACAGCACCTGCAGTGTTTAGAAAAGGTCTCCCAAGAATAATAGACATATTATCATCTTCAGGCATTTCCAACACAATAAATCAGTTAATATTAAACAACTGTTAGCAACTTGAACAGGAACATTCTCACATATACCAATAGGAATAGTAGTAGACTTATCGGCCATCTGCAAAGATATATCAGTTGATACCAATTTTTCTAAATCAAGTCTCTTATAAAGAGAAAAAGGCATCACACTAACTCCAGCTCCCAAATCACATAAAGCAGTTCTAACATAGTTATTTTTAATGGAGCAAGGAATAGTTGGTATACCTGGATCTCCAAGCTTCTCCGGAACTTTACCATCAAAAGAATAGTTTGCAAGTAGAGTGGAAATTTCCTCACTAGGAATTTTCCTTTTGTTAGTGACAATATCTTTCATATACTTTGCATAAGGAGGCATTCTAATAGCATCAGTCAAAGGAATTTGCAAAAATAAAGGTCTCATCCATTCACAAAACCTGTTGTAGTGTTCTTCTTCCTTGGACTTGTGTTTCTTACTAGGAAAAGGCATTGGTTTTTGTACCCAAGGTTCCCTTTCCTTACCATGCTTGTTGGCAATGAAGTCTTCTTTGGTGTACTTTGCATTCTTATCACTCTTTTCTGGTTCTTCTTCAACTTCTTCTTTATCTTCTTTATCGGAAGCATCTCCTGGTTCAGTTTCAGCATCAGAAATAGAAACACTGTTAGGATCTTTACCTGCATCAAAGGATTCTGCGGTTGTTTTATGCTTCTTCTTCTTCTTCTTGGAAGGAATATCATCACTTGAAGTGCGTTGAGAATCTTGCTCAACCCTCTTAGGATGTCCTTCAGGATATAATGGGTCTTGAGTAGCAGCTCCACTTCTTGTGCGTATTTCACATGCTTGCTTCTCTCTTGCAGCATTAACTAGCAAGTCTTTTTGCACCTTGGTAAGCTGATCAATTTGTGTTTGAACCATTTGAAAATGTTTAGCAAGTATCTTCACATCATTGGCGGTTCTCTCCATAATATCCTGCAACTTGTTAATAGCTCTAGAATTTTCCAACAAATGATTATGCACCATTCTATTAAAATTTTCTTGCTTAACAATAAAGTTATCAAACTCATCTAAGCATTGATCAGGGGGTTTAGTATAAGGAATATCTCTTTCATCAAAGCGTTGGAGAGAGTGTACCTCAATAGTAGATGAGTGAGGGATTGGCTTACATAATTCTTCAACAGGAGGTAAATTCTTCACATCTTCGGCCTTAATACCTTTCTCCTTAAGAGATTTCTTAGCCTCCTTCATAACTTCATCATTTAATTCAATCATCCCTCTCTTCTTCGGCGTAGGCTCTGTAGATGGCGCAGGGGTTGGTGCTGGTGTTGGCTCAACTAAGGTCCAATCATCATGATTCCGGCTTATTTTAGCCATTAATTCTTCTGCTTCAGCCGGAGTTCTTTCCCTGAAAACACAACCACCACAACTATCCAAGTATGACTTAGATTCATCCGTTAGTCCATTATAAAATATATCAAGGAGTTCATTTTTAGGCAATGGTTCTTTAGGCAAAGCTCTAATTAAATAACAAAACCTTGTCCATGATTCAGGCAGTATCTCTCCTTTTTCCTGTTCAAAATCAAAGATTTTCTGCACAGCAGCATGTTGAGCACTAGCAGGAAAATATTTCTGAAAGAAAGCATTAACCAAAGCAATAGGACTAGTAAGAGATCCAGGAGACAAGCTATTAAACCAAGTTTTAGCAGCATCTTTCAATGAGAAAGGAAAAATCTTAGCAACAAAATAAGTGCGGAGCTTAATATCATCAGAAAACAAATTACTCAAAGTAGAAAGCTCATTCATGTGCTCCATAGCACTCTCATCTTTAGTACCACAAAAAGGAGTTTTCTCAACAATAGATATGTAAGATAAATCCAAAGAGAAATCATAATCCTTGTCTCTAATATTTATGGGAGAAGCAGCAAACTTAGGATCAGGAGACAAATTATATCTAACAGAACATCTGGCAAGAAGTTCTTTAACATTACCTGCATTACGAGCAGCATGTGCTTCTGCAATAAAATCATCATTAAGCTCAATGTAAGCATCATCATCATAATCATCACTAGGGCATTCCCTAGACTCAGGTGAACTAACAGGTGTAACAGTGGTGTTTCCCAACTTAGCTCTAGCAATAGTAGCATCTAAAAAGGAACCTAGTGAACCACTCTCATCAAGCACAGTAGAAGCATCATCTAAATTATCAGTGGCATTTTCAATCTCAGCAGAAGTAGTAGCAGTAGTGTGTGGGTGTGGTGGTGTAAGCAACTTACTCATAACAGATGGCGAATCAAGAGCAACAGAGGTGTTGAGAGTCGTACCTCTTCTTGTAGTGGATGGCAATATAGGAACTTTTCCATCACGAGGTTTACCCATGATGAAAGGATTGCAGCGAACAATATGAATACCAAGTGAACTTACAAATAAAGCTATGCTCCCCGGCAACGGCGCCAGAAAATAGTCTTGATGACCCACAAGTATAGGGGATCGCAACAGTTTTCGAGGGAAGTATTACCCAAATTTATTGATTCGACACAAGGGGAGCCAAAGAATATATGCAAGCCTTAACAGATGAGTTGTCAATTCAACTGCACTTGGAAACAGTCTTGCTCGCAGCGGTTTATCAGTAGCAACAGTTTTATAGCAGTGACAGTAGTGAAACAGTAACAGCAGTAGTAAAATAGCAGCGGTAAAAGTAGCAGTTGTAAACAGTAGGAACAAATACTGTAGGCATAGGGATGGATTACGGGCGTTGCATGGATAAGATAATTCATGAAATCAATGAGACATGGGCATTGCAGATAAATAAAGATAAAGCATCCTAGTACAAACAATCATAGGCATGTGTTCCGTATATAGTCGTACGTGCTCACAAGGAGAAACTTGCACGCCATCTTTTGTCCTACCAGCCTGTTGCGGCAGGGCCTCAAGGGAAACTACTGGTAATTAAGGTACTCCTTTTAATAGAGTACCGGAGCAAAGCATTAGCACTCGGTGAACACATGTGATCCTCACATCATAGCCATCCCCTCCGGTTATCCCAATTTCTGTCACTTTGGGGCCTCGGGTTCCGGACAACAATATGTGTATACAACTTGTAGGTAAGACCATAAGCAACAAGTATCATCATAGAAATAATAACATGTTCAGATATGAAATCATGGCACTCGGGCCCAAAGTGACAAGCATTAAGCACAACAAGTTGCAACAATGTCATAGGCACTAAATAAAGATACTAGGCACTATGCCCTATCAATCTCATATCAAATTACATGAACAATCTCATCCAATCCCTACCATCCCCTCACCTACAGCGGGGGAATTACTCACACATGGATGGGGGAGTCATGGATGGTTGATGGAGGAGCGTCGGTGGTGATGGTGATGAAGATCTCCTCCGAATCCCCGTCCCGGCAGGGTGCCAGAACGGAGTTCCTGGTTCCGAATCGCGGTTTCTGATGGCGGCGGCGCAGCGGAAGTCTATCTGGGAAAAACGCCGTCTCTCCGATATTATGTCGTCAGGGGGTATATGTACGCGAGAGGGGAGGTCGAGAGGGATGTTGGGGCCCCCTCACGCAGGGGTGGCGCGGCCAGGGCTGGGCCGCGCCACCTGTGCGTGATGGCCCCTCGAGCCCCTTCTCCCTCCTGTCTTCTGGCTCCGTGGGTCTTCTGGTGAAATAGGATTTTTCATGATTTTTCCCGAATTTTTACTGGAAGTTGAATTTCCGCACAAAAACGAGACACCAGAGCAATTCTGCTGAAAACAGCGTCAGTCCGTGTTAGTTGTATTCAAAACACACAAATTAGAGGAGAAACAATAGCAAAAGTGTTTGGGAAAGTAGATACGTTTTGGACGTATCAGTGGTCTGCTTGGGAACTTGGATTTCCTGCACCTTAAATTCATCCAGATGAATTTTGGAGTCTTTGTAATGAGTGTCCCATAAGGATAGGACACTAGTGACAATTTTGTTTTAAGTTGTCTTCAATGCTTTGTCGTTGATGGTCCTCCATGAATCCAATATTTGGAACCCCTTGTCCCTGATGTTGATGTTGAATACCCAGTAATGGCGCACAACTACCTCTGATTTAGGATTTAGAGGTTCGCAGAGAGGTATGAGGATCTGTTGTGCAAAAAGAAATTTAATTAAGCAACTTCTTTAAAAATAAGATTCCAGTAGAATCAAGTGGAACAGTTGGGGCAGAATAGTGAAAAATATAGAAGAAGTTGCTAGTAGGTACACCATTAGTTGCATGGGTTAAGGTGAAACTTGCCTGAAAATTAACTATAACTTGCTTATTTTGGCACTGGAAAAAGGACTAGGAAAAAGTAGTAGCAGTATAAAAAAAAGAATGGTACATACCATGTCTTTACGATCTAGACGCTTATCGTGACTGAACAGGGCATTTAGTTCAGCACCGGTCCAGTTAAGTTGCTGCAACCAAGTCTGTTGGATAAAGACATAATAGTAGAAAAAAATAGATAACAAAAAAGCCAGGGAAAAAAGGTCTCCACAATGTTAGTTCTATTATTAGAACAACAAAAGGAAAAAAGCAGTGTTGTTAAAAAAATTACTTACCCCAACCCTCAATGGCATGATAATCTTTTTTGACGATGCAGGCATATCCCTTCTAATTGCTTCGGTTCCAATTTCCATTACTGAAGAATGCAGCCAACCACCTGGTTTCATCGAATCTGCGAGTTTTTTTGCCGTAACATGGTAGTTGCTGTACTTAACAAGGTGTGGACTGCAACGAAAACTAGACAAATATTAGTAGTTGGACTTTTTGTTTGAATTTAAATGTTACATGCGAAATCATTAGGATTAGTTGTTTTCTTGTACCTAAAATTAGGTGTGTTATTTCATTGGTACTAGCAGCTAGGGGTATGAAAATAGGCATTTTTTTTAAAACATAAGCAATAATGATGCTACTACAGACAACATATGAGTAAAACAGTAAACTTAAGAACTGACCTTTCTTCTTCTTGGCTTTGTTGTCTAGTTTTCCTACGTCCATGTTGGATTACTAGAGCGTAAAGCTTGTTAACCTCAGTAGTACAGGAATACTGTTTCTTGCTATTTGTATCAATGTACGGCAATTTCTTGCACGCTGGTGCCTTAATTATCCTCCTCTCGTACTACGTGGGACCAGTTGAGCTTCCTTCGACACGCACGGTTGAGTCACCTGATGCAGAATCTCTGATTGGTGTGTTAAAATTATCTGATGCTGTGACTTTTTGTTTAATGCTATGATTTTTGCGAGCTAATTCTGCCTCCACACAGAGCTTCTCAATCTCGTCGGGATAGATGTCTTCCAATACATCGATGTCACAACCTGAAGTGGAAGTTGCAACTGGTTGACTGCTGGGCATGTCAAACTCAGTACCCAAGCTGAAACTTGGAGCGTCGCAGTACCCTTCCCAACCCCTAGTATCACTTCCAGAACTACTCCTTTGCAGAGTTGGTGTAGTCACGTGTGCGACCCTGTGGGCTTCAGCTGACCAGGTGCGCTGTAGGCTGCCGCAACTTGAAACTGATGGGGTGCCTTTCATTATAGAAGAGAAGACATCGTCATGCGACGAGTCCAACTGCTTCTTGAAGAATGGCGAGGGTGGTGGACATGTTTGCTGGGTTGGTATGGTAGATTGTACTACAGTTTTCTGTTGTTGTGGTTTCATCAAATTTCCTTGATCCGGCACTAGAGATGGAACATGACTAGTCTTTGATGCCTGGACTGAAGGAGGTCTGACCGGTTGATGTCTACACACGCTTCTATTCTTGTAGACAGTGTTGGGCCTCCAAGTGCAGAGGTTTGTAGAGCAGCAGCAAGTTTCCCTTAAGTGGATCACCCAAGGTTTATCGAACTCAGGGAGGAAGAGGTCAAAGCTATCCCTCTCAAACAACCCTGCAATTATGATACAGAAAGTCTCTTGTGTCCCCAACACACCCAATACACTTGTCAGATGTATAGGTGCACTAGTTCGGCGAGTTGACGTGGGAGCAGTAAGTCCTTGTGCGTGGTGATGACCAGCCCGTTGGGAACCCCAAGAGGAAGGTATGATGAGTGTAGCGGCAAGTTTTCCCTCAGTTAAGAAACCAAGGTTTATCGAACAGGAGAGGAGAGACAATGACGACTGAAGGTGTTGTGGAACCTGCACACACACAAATAAATACTTTGTTCCCAACTTGCGATGAGGTTGTCAATCTCACCGGTTTGCTTGAAACAAAGGTTATGAGCGTATCAATCCGAACACCCCAAAAGTATTAAGTTGCGAACAACGGATAATTGCATTAAGCAAAGTGTGTAATGTAAACAAAGCATATGCCCTTGAGCATATGAATGTTGTTTTCTCCCTAGTAGCAACAGCACATCTACCACCTTAGAGGTTTCTGTCACTCCCCCAGGTGAAATAGAGACATGAACCCACTATCGAGCATAAATACCCCCTCTTGGAGTCACTAGCAACTACTCGGCCAAGATAGCTACTAACAACGGAGAGCATGCAAGATCATAAACAACATAGAGATAACAAAAGATATAATTCAGTACAGCAACTTAATCATAAACACCAATATTCATCGGATCCCAACAAACCAAACATGTAGAATTACATAACGGTGATCTCAATCATGTATGGTAGCTCATGAGATCTAAACATGAAGCACATGGTGGAGAAGACAACCATCTAGCTACTGCTATGGACCCATAGTCCAAGGTAGACTACTCACTCATCGCTCCGGAGGCAAGCATGGCGATGAAGAAGACCTCCGGTGGTGATTCCCCTCTCCGGCAGGGTGCCGGGAAGAGCTTCTGGACCCTCCCGATCTTCGGGTCGACGGCGGCGGCGTATCGCGATGTATTCTGGAAATCTGATCGGGTACTTAGGTTTTTCTCGTCGGGGGGTACTTATAGGCGAAGGGGCATCGTCAGAGGTGGAGCCAGGCTCCCTCACACATGGGTGGCGCGGCCAGGGGCCTGGCCGTGCCAGCCCTATGTGTGGGGCCCTGGTGGCCCCTCTCCGTCTCTCCTTCGGATCTCTGGAAGCTTCCGGGTAAAATAAAACTTCAGGAACTTGTTTCGTCCAATTCCGAGAATATTTCCTATGTATCACTTCTGAAATACAAAAACAGCAGAAAACAGGAAACTGGCACTGTGGCACTTCGTTAATAGGTTAGTTCCGGAAAATGCATAAAAATGCCACTAAGTGTAACGAAACAATAGGCAAATGGTGTAAAAACAAGCATGGAGCATCAAAAATTATAGATACGTTTGAGACGTATCAAGCATCCCCAAGCTTAACTCATGCTCGTCCTCGAGTAGGTAAGTGATAAGAAAAGAATAATTTTTGAGGTGACATGCACCTACACAATCTTGATCATAAATGTAAGCATTGGTGAGCTGGGATCAATAGAACTTAAAACATGGGCATGAAGATATAATCATGACAATAAGAACTTAGCAACCATGTTGTAAACATGCAAATGAACACAAACAAAAGATCATGATAATGAAACAATGAAAGTCAAACGTGTGTTCAAATCATAAGGAAAAACATACAAAAGGTTTTCAGCTTGTCCTTCAAAGAGAGCAAAACATAAATGCATAGGACACCTCAAAGTTTAAGAGGGCGACTAGATACAAATAATTTAAGAACAAGTGAAACCAACAATATGAATCGATCAATGAACTTTGGGACAATGCATATCACACTAAGAATGACAACTATGCTCTCTTAATGGTGCATAAAGAAAGAAGGTGGTGACTCAACATAGAAGTAAAAGAAAGGCCCTTCGCAGAGGGAAGCAGTGATTGCAAGTTTTATAACCTTCAAAAATTATGGTACTTACCGGCTTTGAGCTCTCATTGCCCCCATCATAAGCATCTTGAATGGTTAAAGTTAATGCGAGAACAATTATGATGCATATGCTTGACAAATCATAAGTTGAAAACCTCGTGCCCCGTGAATACGAGTACCCAAACCTCATGCTACTTTACTTAGAGTCCCAAGCAAGGCTCTTGTCATTGTAAGTATATGCATATCACTGAGAACCGCCAATGGGGTACCTCCGTGCCTGGTGACATGGAACAAGCCCACACCAAAATGACAGGACAAGCAGACAATGAACACCTCTACATCTCTTTTATTTGCTATATTGTTTAGCTTTTTATTGTGAGATGCGTCGTCGAATGTTCACCATGGGTATGCTGCAAATTTCCACCATGAATTATGCATGGCTTAGATTGGCGGCCCAGCGTTTCCCTAACACATATACAAACTCCATGATCCCCACAAGATTCCCAATTCATTTCACACCGCGGGCATCCATAAACAAAAGATCACGATATCAACTCAAATAAGAAGTGCAATGTTGAAAGCTTGCCCCATGACAGCATGGCTGGGCTAGAATCCAACTTACAACTTGCAAGCATAACAACTCAACATAAGAGACCACAATGTCAAATTTTTAAGAACAGGAAAAAGTAAAGTGTGCCTTCCGGTTCGTGAGAGCTTTACTAACCGAATTTCGCATAACACTGGTAAGAGTTTAATTTGAAGAGAAAATAAAAGCAAGTCAAATTTACTTGGAATAGCAAATTGCTAGTAGGTATGTATGGTGGACACAATGACAAACTTGGTTTTTAGGAGTTGGATGCACGAGTAGAGCTCATACTCAGTACAAGGTGAGGGCTAGCAAAAGACTGGGAGCGACCAACTAAGAGAGCAATAATGGCCATAATCATGCAAAGCAACAAAGCGACATTAAGAGAAGCATAAGATGGCATAAAAAGTCAAAGTCTAAATGATCATGAAGGCTATTGGCGACTTTGTAAGAGTCTAACATGTGTGAGCATGCGCCAAGTCAACCCAAATAAAGCATCAAGGAGAAAACCAAAATAATGCTTCCATACAATAAAAACAACGCATGATTTTTTTCAAAGGCTCATTAAGCAATCTCAGTTATTTGAGACAAGTCATGCTACAGCAAAACCACTAAACATACTATCAAAAAGACATCAAGCATGACATGAAAAAACCTAAGCCGCAGTCTACACAAGCTCCTTCTTGTACCACTATTTTGCACAAAGCTTTTTCTCTTTTCCAACACCATTTGAAATTTTTATAAACACCTCTTTTGATGAAAACCAATAAAGATCAGAGGCAAAAATACACCTTGATGAAAAGATATGACAAGATATGAATGCAAATCAAGGCGAAAACGAAAACCAAAAGCAGTAGCGGAAAAAGAAGAACGCTCGATTTTAAATAAGAGTGAAAACTAGAGCGTTCTTTGCAAATGAAAACAAGCAACTTCTCCAAAAGAAAATTTGTTGGGGTCCAACCATTTATTGCAGCAAACAAACAAACTAAACAAACTAAGAAAACTAAAACAACTGACGCTCCAAGAAAAACACATAGTGCATGAAGCAATAAAAATATAGTGTTTTGAAAGGTGACCTGATTTTTGCCGATGAAGAAGGGGTGCCTCGGGGGCATCCCCAAGCTTTAACGCTTGTACTTCTTGGATATTTCTTGGGGTGATGCATGGGCATCCCCAAGCTTGAGCTTTTGTCCATTCTTCAACTCATCTCATCATTCTCCAATCCCTACACTTGAAAACTTCCTTCATACAAAACTAAACAAAATTCTATTAGCAACATTAGTGCAAGCATAACATATATTCAACCCTCTATTTGCTTCAGGTTTCAACTCAAAACCACCACATATATAGCATATACTACTGTAGCAACTCCCCAAAAAGTTGCATGATCAAAAGAACTCAAAAGAAAGCGATAAAGTGGCAAACACAAATATTGGCAGAAATCTGTCAAAACTGAACAGCTGACAAAGGTCGAATTTGTGAGGGATTTTCTGTTGCTCAAATCAAAAAGTGTTCAAATAAGAAAAGTTTGGATATAACCTGGGGCATATGCACAAGAAATCTCAGGTCCAAAAGATAAACAGAGAATTTTCACGAATTTTTACGGTGCAGCACCGAAAACAGTTTCAGGACAGCAACATCCCCAAATCTTTACCTCGCTCAAATTAGAGGCTTCTCTTGGCACAAAAACGAAATAAACAAGATAAGGAGCGGTAATTACAGTAGTAATGACTTCCAAGACTCAAATAAAAGAAAAAGTACTGAAAAGAAAACATTGGGTTATCTCCCAAGAGTGCTTTTCTTTAACGCCTTTGAGCTAGGCGCAGAAAAGTGCGAATCAAGTATTATCAGCAGAAGCATTAAGATCAACAGAAGAGGTCTTGTCAATAAGGCATTGTATTTCATCCACATAAGTTTTTGAAGACCCTTTGTGATCATGCTTTGGTACACTATTCTCATCAAAAAGATTTTCAGGACAAATCCAACTGGAATTCTTTTCCCAAGCATCATGAATTCCTATAAGTTCATAAGGTATTGGTACTTTAAAATCATCGGGCGTACCAACCTTAACAGGCGAGCCAAGCTTATTAAACTTCTTAAAAACTTTCCTAGCCTCAATTGCAACATCTCTAAATTCTATGCGCAAAGTTTCCAAGATAAAAGCTTTCTTTTCAGGATCCTCAATTTCATGAAGCTTAAGGAACATGTATTGCATAAAAGGATTAAGACTAGCAAACCTAGCTTCTAACATGTGAACTAAATGAGCAGAAGCAACTTCATAACTAGGGGCTAACTCAACCAAAGACTTTTCCTCAACTTCCTTATGCATAATAATGTGATTAAAGAACTCCTCAATGTTACTTTTGCCAATAATCGAACCACTACCTACAGAGAGGTCCTCCAGAACGAACTCAGGGAACAACATGATAAACTAAAGTAAATAAATAACAACTACCAAGGATTCTAATTTTTTTGGGTTTTTGATATAAAAAGCAATGCAGGTAAAATAAATAAAGTAAAGCAAAACAAATAACAAAGTAAAGAATGTGTGTGCGAAGAACTCCCCTCGCAGAAGTCTTCTCTTCCTCCCAGGCAACGGCGCCAGAAAAGAAGCTGCTACTCGGTGATGACGCCAGAAAAGAGCTGTGGCGTATAGTTGACGTGGGAGCAGTAAGTCCTTGTGCGTGGTGATGACCAGCCCGTTGGGAACCCCAAGAGGAAGGTATGATGAGTGTAGCGGCAAGTTTTCCCTCAGTTAAGAAACCAAGGTTTATCGAACAGGAGAGGAGAGACAATGACGACTGAAGGTGTTGTGGAACCTGCACACACACAAATAAATACTTTGTTCCCAACTTGCGATGAGGTTGTCAATCTCACCGGTTTGCTTGAAACAAAGGTTATGAGCGTATCAATCCGAACACCCCAAAAGTATTAAGTTGCGAACAACGGATAATTGCATTAAGCAAAGTGTGTAATGTAAACAAAGCATATGCCCTTGAGCATATGAATGTTGTTTTCTCCCTAGTAGCAACAGCACATCTACCACCTTAGAGGTTTCTGTCACTCCCCCAGGTGAAATAGAGACATGAACCCACTATCGAGCATAAATACCCCCTCTTGGAGTCACTAGCAACTACTCGGCCAAGATAGCTACTAACAACGGAGAGCATGCAAGATCATAAACAACATAGAGATAACAAAAGATATAATTCAGTACAGCAACTTAATCATAAACACCAATATTCATCGGATCCCAACAAACCAAACATGTAGAATTACATAATGGTGATCTCAATCATATATGGCAGCTCATGAGATCTAAACATGAAGCACATGGTGGAGAAGACAACCATCTAGCTACTGCTATGGACCCATAGTCCAAGGTAGACTACTCACTCATCGCTCCGGAGGCAAGCATGGCGATGAAGAAGACCTCCGGTGGCGATTCCCCTCTCCGGCAGGGTGCCGGGAAGAGCTTCTGGACCCTCCCGATCTTCGGGTCGACAGCGGCGGCGTATCGCGATGTATTCTGGAAATCTGATCGGGCACTTAGGTTTTTCTCGTCGGGGGGTACTTATAGGCGAAGGGGCGTCGTCAGAGGTGGAGCCAGGCTCCCTCACACATGGGTGGCGCGGCCAGGGGCCTGGCCGCGCCAGCCCTATGTGTGGGGCCCTGGTGGCCCCTCTCCGTCTCTCCTTCGGATCTCTGGAAGCTTCCGGGTAAAATAAAACTTTAGGAACTTGTTTCGTCCAATTCCGAGAATATTTCCTGTGTATCACTTCTGAAACACAAAAACAGCAGAAAACAGGAAACTGGCACTGTGGCACTTCGTTAATAGGTTAGTTCCGGAAAATGCATAAAAATGCCACTAAGTGTAACGAAACAATAGGCAAATGGTGTAAAAACAAGCATGGAGCATCAAAAATTATAGATACGTTTGAGACGTATCAGGCATCTTGTCAATAGGTTAGTTCCGGAAATCACATAAAAACGCCACGAAGTGTAACGAAACACAAGGCAAATGGTGTAAAAACAAGCATGGAGCATCAAAAATTATGTATACGTTTGAGACGTATCACCGGTGTAATAGGAGTTGTGTCAAATATTGGAGCAATTGCCTGGAATGGTTCAAAACAAAATCCTCGGGAAGAAGCTGGTTCATTCCCTGTGGGAGTTGCGTCGAAAATGGGTCCAGACCCCTGGAAAGAAATGCAGTATTTCCCTGATGGTGGACTAACTTTATTTAAATTAGGAGTTGCGAAAAAACGGGGCTTGTTACTTGGCATGATTTTCCAGTGGATGCATTCGCACCTTTTGCAGCAGGTGTGGTGTCGAAAATGATCTCATTTTCAGCTTCATTGATAAAATCCTGGCCATCATTAGTTGTACCTTTAACTGAAGGTTGCTGAAGTGAAGTGGGGTCTGCCTGACACAATGGGGAAGTTACCAATGTTGCTGCTGGAGTTGGCAGTGTTGAGGATGTAGTTGCCACTGTTACAGTTTGAGTTGCCGGTTTAGCCTTCGCACTTGCAAGAATGCTTTTAGGTAGGTTTGTCTTTGTTTTTTTTGCAACAGGTGATGCATCGAAGATAACATGCTTTCCATCGCCTTTCTGCGGCTCGCAACCATCACTTGTCCTTTGTGCCGACAAATGCGAAGTCAAGACTGGAGTTGCCTGAACTGATGCAGATGTTGACTGTTTTGATGATGGAGTTGCCTGAACTGATGCAGAAGTTGTCTGTTTTGATGATGGAGTTGCCTGAACTAATGCAGATGTTGTCTGTTTTGATGATGAAGTTGCCAGAGAAACTGGTGCATTTGCCAACTTCTCCAAAGAAGTAGCTAGTGGTGAAGTTGGAATATCAGATGTAGTTGCAACAGATATTGGTGCACTCTTCTTAGACCTCAATCTGAGTTTTCTGTAGATCTCATCAATCAAAGCCATATAACCTCCTGGGCTTCAGTCAACATTGTCCCAATCTGGTTCATCCAGAGTAACTTACTTCGCAGTCTCATCAAAAATCTTGCACTTGTACCAGTTCTGCGTCTGTTGATCGAAAATTGCAGGTTCTTCGATTAGCGGGATTTCTGGTAGGGGGTTCTTCTTTTCAATCCTGCATAGATCGACCAGAGACGTGGTCTCATAGTCTTGGCTCTTCAGAATGCAACTTCCTTCAACTCCACCGCTTGTGTTCGCACCGACTCTGCTACTAATATAATACTGTGCAGTAGTTCCTTTTTCAACATGCCCACTGTCCTCTTCGGTCGCACTTTCGTTGTGCGCTGCTGTACTGCCAGTGCCATCATCGGTGCGGGTGTTTTCATCTCCTCCACCCTGCATCTACCCTTCTTCATTATCCTTGTCTCCCCCATCAACATTAGAATCTAGTTCACTTCGTTCATTGCCATCGTTTGCACCTCCATCAGCATCATTTTGATTTTCCGTATCATCTTTGTTGGCCATGTCATCATCGTCATCCCCATGTCTACCATCACCTTCCTTGCTCTGATCTTCCTCACTCTCACCATCTTTCTCAGACTCCTCTTCATTGTCTTTGTTGCTTTTTGTTGACTTGTTGTCACTGCTGTTATCATCACACAAAGCATCATTCTCGTTGTTTTCATTGTCTGAACTGTCAGAATCTGCGTCTCCCAGCACCGATTTAGAATCTTCTTGTTGAACGACTCGTTGTCTTTTCAGGGGTCTTGTTGATTGGCCTTTCTGCGGCACAGATCTTCTGTTTTTTGCAACAGATACTGAATCTTCATCCAATTTGCCAATGCCATGAACAAACTTGGCAATTGAGTCTTCCACTTCAGAACACAAACCATGTACCATCATACCAAGTTTCCTTTTTTTCTACATGACAGAACATAATGTCACTAAGGAGGTTAAGAAAAAAAGCAACAAACTAACTAACTTTAAGGGAAAAAAAGGAAAAAGTTGAGGTGCATATGAAACTCACAGCCTGGTCGTAGTTAGCTGGCAGATTTGCGGCAACAAACTGCTCAGCCTTGAGCAAACCTCCGAATAGACCACCTTGTTGGGATGTCCGGAACTTTTCCTTGAGCTGCTTGGTCAGAGAAAGAAGACAAAAAAGGTCATTACTAGCATAACTAAACCAAGAATGTTACTCTCTGAATCTTGAAGTTTACTCGGGTATTTCATACATAAAAAAGAAAAACTGCAGAGCTAACTTTATCTTACTTGCAATTTCCCAAAAACTCCAGGGCTGATTTTATCTTTTTTCTTGACCTTCTTTATCAAAGCACTGTCCCAAGCATCAACACGTGGGGTGCAGTTACTAATGACTTCATCTACCTCCAAGGAATCAAGGTAGAGTAGCTGTTTTCCACAGTAACAAAAAAAGAAACAGTGACTATTATTCACATACTGAAGAAAAATGGTCTTAAAGCAACAAATTTCATGTCCAAAAAAGCAACTAACAGAAGATTTGATTAGTAACTAATGACATGTATCAAAGTCAATTTAAAAAGAGCAACTACTCATATGTTGTAAAGCAACTAATCAGATATCAGAAGTAACTTAACACATGATCTTAGCAACTAAAAATCATATGTTCTAAAAAAAGCACCCTATGCTCCTTTAAAAACTGTTTCAGAATAAATGAATGTCATGTTGCTTACCATCAGGTGAAACACGCAGCAACATACGGACTTTTTGTTACCCAGTGCACTGAACGCTATTCTTATCTGGTCGACAACAAACTGACAAATATTTGTGTGTGGCAATATATCAACATCGTTTATAGCAGGGTAGCACCAAGGACTGACTTTGAGGCCCGTTGTGGGAGCAAGGAAACTATTGAATGCCAGAACAGACCAAGCTCGCACAAACCTGACGTCCGCAGCTCCATTCATTCCTCTTATCATATTGCACCAAGAAGTAAGATCAGGTGCGTTTGTTCCTGAGAATCCATATTCTTCATTAATTGCTCGAATGAAGTCGCTTCTCATCTCGTAGCAGACTTTCATTCCAGAGTTTGGTAGGCCCTAAACCCTATAAACACTTTCTGCATCCACAGGTATGCTTCCCCTATCTGGTATTTGTAATGTTGACTTTGAAGGATCATAGCATTTCATGACCCACTGACTGAGGTTAGCAGGCATGTTGCATTTTCCAATGTTCAGAAGCCCGCCGAGGTGTCTATCAATGATGGCAATTCTCTGAGCAGCGACTAGATCATCGTTAAGGCTGAAGAAGCGTGCTGGTGATGCCCTATTTCTGATTTTCTGCACAAAAATATGGACATGTTAGCAAATTAGTCCAAAAAAATGAGATGCGGGCAAATTGAGGAAAAAGATTCATGCAAAAATTCAGTCATGTAGTAAAAAAATGCAGACAACACTCCATGTAATGTAGGCAACACTCTATATAATGCAAGCAACTCTAAAAATAATGCAGGCAACAATCAATATAATTTAGGCAACAATCACTATAATTCAGTCAACGAAATGTAAAAAACATAATAAAACTATAAGGAAATAACTTACATCTGTGATATCAGTATTCACAGTTGCTACAGCTTTCCCCTTCTGCTTAGATGCCTTCGCCTTTCGAACACCATCGTCTGAAGACTTTGTTGCCTTTCCCTTCTGAACAGCATCCTCCGAAGTATTTTTTTTGCCTTCCCTCTACGAACAACAGCCTCCGAGGACTTTGTTGCCTTTGCCTTTTCAACTCCACCACCTATAGGCATCTGATTGTTTCCACCTTCATCCTGTGCCGGTTTCCGGCCACGTGCATAAACCACCTTTATTTTTTTGCAAATCTGCTCCTCCGGTCTAGATGACGAAGACCCAACAGCACCTGGCATGCCTCTGTTCTCCATGGCAAACGTCGCTTAACTGTGACTGCAATAAAAAGGAAGAAGATCAACATATGGCAAAAACATGAAAGGGAAAGGTATAACAACCTAACAAAAGATGTTTTGAAAACAGAGTCTGCACCTAATTTCTGCCCCATGGTTTGGACAGAGGCATGCTATGGAGAACAAAAAATGTGACAGCAAAAACTAATGGCAACAAAACTAGTAAATCATGTCCTATAAATTTGGTCAGTAAGCAAAGAAATATGTCTTGGCAAGCAATATCTATAAATAGCTCCTACAAAAAAGTAAATAAAACCATTTAAGATACCCTTCTCCAAACACTCTCCATAATTTAGGCAACAATCACTATAATTTAGGCAACACTCAATATAATGCAGGCAACACTCTCCATAATACAGGCAACACTCACTATGACTAGCACATTTTTTATGTCCACAAATGTATCTTTCCATCGGGTTTCATTTTCAAGGACATTGGCCCAAAGTGGTGGGGTTCAGAGAGGCGTGGCAGCCGGTTGGTTTGCAGAAGAGCAAAATCAGTACCCGTTCGTGGACCTCCAGTTGAGACTCAAGTCTACAGCAAGAGTGCTAACACGGTGGAGCCAGCATCGAATTGGCAATGTCAATGAACAGATAATGCTGGCAAATGAAGTGATCCGACAACTAGACCTTGCAATGGAGCGCCAGCAATTGAATGAGGATGAACAGTGGCTGCGGGGGCAACTACAGAAAACAGTGCTAGGCCTAGCTTCTCTAGAGCGCACAATCGCAAGGCAACGCTCGAGAATTCATTGGCTACAGGAGGGGATGCCAACACACATTTTTTTCCATGTTCATGCTAGCATTCGCAAGAGGCGGAACCACATATTCAGGCTGCGCAGAGGCAATGTCGTTGTTACTGACCAAGTGGAGATGGAGGCATTGGCAACAACACACTATGTCGATCTATCTATGTATGACTACATCGCTCGAATACAGGCAACACTCACAACCCCCATGATCAGTACACCATTAAAAAGCTACAAAATATGACAATATGAGCAAATAGATCCTACGAAAAAGCAATTAACCCCATCTAACCTACCCTTCTTCAAAACACAACCCATGCTCCCCGCCCCTCTACGTCCCTACACTAACAGCATTGAACAATCCCCCACCATGAGATCGCCACTGCAGAAGCACATCAGGAACCTCGCGATACCACCACGGGCCACGGAAAATTCGCCACTACGGATTGCAAGTTGGTCACAAAGGGCGCGGTGTGATTTCGAATCAGCATGGTCAGGACTTCGTACCTCTGAACGCGAGCACGGGAGCGCCTCCAACGATGTGGATTTGCTTCGGACCACGGCGACCTAGCAACCGGACGAAGACGAACCCACGACGACCAAATACTCGACCTCGTCGATCTAGCAATCCATGGCAGTACGATCTCCCAGGCGAGGTAGCGGAAGAGCGCCGGTCACCACCCGCCTCCGATTTCACCCCCGCCGGTACCCCCCGTCGATCCGCTACCATGAGCAGTTCGTCCCCCTGATGCGGGGAAGGTGGTAACTCGATGTCGAAGCAGGAACACCCAGGCGGAGTGGCTGAGGAGCGCCGGCCACCCACCCGCCTCCGATTCACTCTCGCCGTCCCTCGCCGAAGAAATCGCGGCAGTTCTGCGTCGATGTGAGGGGGAACTGAGAGAGAGAGAGATGGACAGAAATGCCTCCACTACGCGCCTCTCGAATTCTAACAAATTAACTGCGATTAAAATCCTTCTCTGACATATGGGCCCGCCGCAGCAGTTACCGAGCCACTCCAGGACAAAAACTACCTGGCGTCAATGTGTCGATGCGTTGCATCGCACGGCCACGGAGCGGCCGACGCGCGCTGCGTTCTGTCGCACGCGCGATAGCAAGCTTTTACCTAATTCTTAGGTTTATATATTCTCATTTACTTATAATGATACTAGTAGCTTTCTTCAGAACGTGATCGATGATGTAATCATGAACTGATCTATGGATGAACTGCGTTGTGGGGTACGTATATTAGATTCCAAGTACTATTTTGTTAAAAATAATCTTGCCTTTATCACTAGAGTTATAATTAGATTGAGTTAGTGCCTAGGCGCCGGTACTAGTTGAAGGTCATAGTCGATCTGAATTAGGAAGTTTGCTATATGCGAGTCCTAGTAGCGTTGGAGGTTCTAGTTCTAGTCAGACTAGCAAAATGGCCCGTACGTTGCGACGAATTTTTTTAAGAAAACAACTTTTGCATAAAGACATCAACGTGTCCTAAATTTTGCCCTAAAGGCTATCAACGGTTGTTTGCTGATTGCCAATATAGAGAGACTAAATATATATCTTGACAGTTTGTCAATGATGTTTGCAGTTGATTGAGCAATGGTTGTCTATTTAGAGCAAATGGCTATAATTTTATTGCCAATACGTTTGCATCTGATTGCGTGACAATTAAGCAAGCTGTGGACAATGCACCGTTAGCTATCATGTTCACTCAAAGTAAATTCCTTTTGATCATTGATCTACGAATTGATAGCTACCAGCAGCACACACATTTAGTTCTATACAGAACTTAAATTCAGCATCAAAACATAGGAATAGCAGTAGCAAATTGACAGCAAAACGTAGCAGTAGTGGCACGATTGAAATTAGAAGCACCGAGCAGCTCAACCTGAAGCCCTAAAATCTCCTTCCCCAATGGTCAGCATGACAACGAGCAGCCCAGCCCCAATGCTCCTTCCACGCGCAGCTGCAGGAAACGCGCGCATGGTCGCCAACGATTGAGCACGGGTTCGTCTAAAAATAATTAGGAAGCCCCGATGGCAGACCACTGGAAAACATCCCTGCGATCCTTGTCAGAGATAACAGATATTTAGAACAAAATCCTGCAAGAAAGAAACAGAAAAGCGTGGTGGAGATCCCCGCAGCGTAGAGCGGCATCTGAAGGCGCTCGCAGGCACAGGTGCAAGAACACGTCGTGCACGAGCGGCGCAACCTGGCGCGGATGAACGGAGCGCCGGAGGCGTCCACGATGTCGCCGAGCGTGGCCGAGCGCGGCGGGCTGGGAGGCAACCTCCTGCTCGACCGAAGTTTCCAGTTTATTAGGCAAGTAATGCGGTGGTGTTTAGAGTTGACACTTGAGCTGGACTTGTCCGTGTCCTAGTAGTGCATGTAGAGATATATGCATGTTTGAGTCTGAGGTCTAGTCTGCTTGTTAGGCGTTGCTTGCGTGTATATATACACGTCCAATCCATGGAGAGTTGTAACAATGTGAGTTTTGAGAAATAAAGTGAAAATTAGAGGGTGCGGCAAGTGCCCTTGACAAAAATTTGAAAAAAAATAAACAAATTCAAAAATTGAAGAAATTGCAAATTTCAATAAAAAAGTTATCTATTTAGATTAAAATAATGAAAAAGTAAAGTGAAAAAAAGAAGAAGAGATAGAAAAGAATAAATAAATAAATAACGAACGGGGCTAAAACAGGCCTGGCAGAGAGATCCCTCACCCGGCGCGATCGTTCAGGTACAATGAAGGTGGTGTATAGTATTTCTGACTGGAGCACCCAAACGGCGCGGGGTTGTGAGCTCACCTACGCTATTTAGCACCGTACTCGCATGGCAAACCCTCACGCGTGTGTGAGTTAGGCTTGTTAGTGGTGGTCGGGAAAGAAGGAGGTCACCCAACAGGGAGAAGAAAGACCAGGAAGGAAGCGCAACCCTAGCCAACGACGGGGACAACATGGCAGGCCATGGCGTCGCCGACGTAGGTAAGGGCAGGACCTCACTGGAGACGGGGATGACGTGGCTGGCCGCGGTGTCACCGGTGGAAGCGAGGAAGAAAACCTCAGGGTTAGGGTGTGGATGGGTGCAGGAAGCTTGTCGGCGACGAGTTCTTAGGGTTTGGATGCGGTGATGGTCTGTTAACCTCGTCGGAGTTGGAGAAGAGGGATGTTTAGAGGGAGGAAGCGGCGGTGAAGGACGGGCGGAGGCGACAGCTCGTGAAGGGCGGTGCGGCAAGGCGACGCGGGACCGCCGCAGCCACGAGTAGCGGGAGCAGGCGACTTCGGCGGCGGTGGTGGCGGGGATGTCGCTGAGAGACGAATACGTGCGGACGTGGGTTAACTTCGGGAAGAAGAACGACATGGCGATGGTGTCAGTGATGGGCCTTGGCCCATTAAGAAGCAGGCCTAGGCGGCACATGGTTGGTGTCAACTAGGTCGATGTCGAGGAGCACAGGTACTGCGTCTTGCTGGGCCTTGCTAACCGTTGGCAGGATGAGACGGGAGAGCAGGCTAATGGATCATGCCGTGGGCCGGATTATTTTCCTCGTCTGTTTTAGCCTTCTCCCGAAGACCACGCCGGCCCATGGCCGACAAACCGCAAGGACGCAGCGAAAAATACAGCAGCAAGCGCAGTCGCCGAAAGAGAGAAAAAAACAGCTGCGATCGCACTAGCCTATGCATCACAGGAACAGACTCTCTGTCGCATTTCCTTCCACACATGATAGTCTAGTCTAGGTAAAACGACGAATACTCATCCTTGCTTGCGCCGTTGCACACTCCATGTCGTCCCAAACACGCTACAGGTGGTAGGGGGTCGCACGACTCGCCTCGAGAATGGCGCAGCGGCGACGGAATGGAAGCTAGCTGCGGTGCGGACGGGACGGGGCATCGGAGCAAGAGCCGGGCCGGTGTCGCAGGGATCCGGTCCGGTGGCGTACGACCGCGCGGCTCCGGCCGGCGAGACCCGCACGTGAGCTCCTGGCTGCGAGACACCGCATCCGCATGCCATGGCATGGCATGGCATGTGCCGTGCGGCAGAGCAAAGATGCCCATCGACCATCGATCGAAGTGGGATGGGCTGGTCCATGCCGTACTACGCCGGTGCGGAGCACGGCGGGCCGACCACGGCGATCGACCGATCCCGCCCTCACAACGTGCACCGCCGCTAATTAACCCTATCGCCTTTCTTTCTACTCTGATGATCAGGAGAACAACATGATGCCATCTTTGAAAACCGTCACTGATTATCAAGGAACAAAACACATCTACATTCTTCACTGTTTCAGTCTTCATTGGACGTGGAGTACCAGTATGGATGAACAAGCAACAAAGTTAAAGAAGGAACACGATCATGATCAACTAGCTGTGCCGTAGTGGTTGCAACCCACTTGCACCGGCGAGGGTTGGGGTACGGCGTCAGCCCATTGCGTGCTGCTCCACGCTTTCCCGGACAAAGATTTGCGGACCGCAACCAAAGTCGACCTCCACACCTTGACGAGTTGAGTTCACCACTAGATCGATCGATAACCTACAGGCAGAAGAAACCGAGAGAAAGATATACCCTCCTTTAGCTGTGGGAAAAGATGCGCTTACACACTTTGTCCGTGGGAAAGGGTAGCACCTCCACGCGTTCAATGTACAACATCTCGTCAAAACATAGCAGCAAAACAGAAGCAACAGTGCTGCACGATGGTGTCCCAGTTGACAAAAAACTTGTTTTAGAGGTAGCACTAACACACATGGTGAAAAATAGTCATTTTACAAAGATTTTTATTTTTACCTGGTGTCTTGTG
This sequence comes from Dactylis glomerata, assembly GCA_007115705.1. Classification (NCBI taxonomy): domain Eukaryota; kingdom Viridiplantae; phylum Streptophyta; class Magnoliopsida; order Poales; family Poaceae; genus Dactylis; species Dactylis glomerata. Next base: position 2,910,439 of record QXEO01000454.1, on the reverse strand, counting down.
CACCCCCAAGCCCTACAGATCCGCCACTGCGTGCAAGTGCATGGACGAATGACCAAGACCGAGCATATTGCAGAACTAATTAACCTGGCAACTTAGAGACACGATTTACCACCCGTTTTAAATTTTGCTCTGTATATGATGGATTCAAACAATTTTTTGGCTAATTTAGAAAGAAATTCAAACAAATGTGAAAGAAGTGCAATAACTCAATCAGTGTGCGCTACTTAATTTGGAAATTTTGATACAAATTTTGCTAGCCATTTTAAACTAGATTGTTTTCGAACTTTCCAAACAAATGTGAAGGAATTGCAATAACTCAAGTGTTCAGTACTAAATCTGGGAAATTTGATATAGATATTACTAGCCATTTTAAAGTTGATCAATTTGTATTAGATTTGACCAAATTTTGATTATTGTTTCGATTTTTTCAAAAAAATCTTAAAACATTTTAGTAATATTCAATGATCACTAATTAATAATGAAAACGTTACGTCATACAGATTGGACCAAGCTGTTTTGAAGTTTCGTCGGTGCTTTTTGACGAGATATTTCCCACATTAGCACTGATATGTGGGCCCACCTATAATCGTTGTTATCGGAGCTATATCCGAATTTAGATTTAGCTTGAACACGCTACATTAAGGTTGGTTGTTTATGTTAGATTTATAGGGGCCGCAAACCATGTAGGCCGCACATATGATCTCAAAAGTCAATCAACTAAGTTAATTTAGTCTCACATTACTAGTTGAGAGAGAGTTATAGTGGTTTATAAGGTCGGATTTACTCACGCCACTAACCAAGCGAGAAATAAGAGCGTCGTGTTCGCTGAATGGAGTTCGAGTTAGAAACTTATTTTGGTGGAAGACTAATTTTTTATTGCCCGGCTGTACACCTCCTCTTCCCATGATACAAAAGAGACGAGGGATAAATTAGATCGGTACGCCCTACCACTTCCTTATGTGTCTCTCTCCCCCAATTTCCCTTTGCTGAGTCGTCAACATGAAAGGCTGTGCGGGAGACCTCGACTATGAAACCCCGTCCGTTGAGGTCCTACATTGGTAGATGCTTGATAAGGTTTTTGGGAGCATCCCGTCTTCTTTCTCTATGGATCCGGCGACCTAGACTACACCACATGGGCAACAACAACAATGTTCATGGTGACCTTGTGGTGCCAACCTTTCTGGTCAACACATATATGTCTCTCATCTCCTTGGTTGTACTAGTAGTTGCTCTATTTACATATCTGCTAGATGTGTTTAGCGCACATGTGATGTTATTTTTGGTGGTTGAACTCACTTGAAAACTGCTTTTTTTAAATAAAGAGCACTTTATAACTTAAGATTTTTAAGCTTACACCCGGCATCTGCATAACAAAGATGCACCCAACCACAATCTAGTCTCGATAAACAAGAAGACAAAATTAGATATCAGAGAGTGAGCAATTGTAAAATCACCTAAATAGGAGGTCCAAGTCGCAAGCTATGTGGCCAGCCACGTTGGGAAAAAGCATCCTTCATCGTAGCCTTCAACCATGAACAGACCTCCATAAACAGGTTACGGTTCTCCATACTCTGTAGAGACGACCATAAACGAAGAGTATTGGTATACTGGTAGATAACCTGCAAAACAGAGGAGTTTTTATCGTTAAACATTTTATCATCTCTACATAGCCATAGCGATCAAATAAATGCAATCGCTCCCGCCCTAATATGATTTTTTTAAACCAATGATCAATACCATTAAGCCAATTCCCAAAAATATTAGTAACATTACATGGCAGATACAAGGTGAAAGCAACTTGGATGACTGGCCATATAGATCTGGCGAATTGACATTGAAAGAATAAATGTTTTATTGTCTCGTCTTGATGACAAAACACATTTCTTATTACCATGCAAATTCTGTAGTGAGATCTTCATCTTCCAAGATTGTCTATGGAGTTATTACCATGCAAATTTCTTATCCTTGGTGAGGATGACCCATCTATGGAGTTACCTAGCCGAATACCTTAATCTGTAGTGAGATCTTCATCTTCCAAGATTGTCTCGTCTGGATGACAAAACACATTTCTTATTACCATGCAAATTCTTCTTTGCAAGATTATCCTTGGTGAGGATGACCCATCTATGGAGTTACCCAGCTGAATACCTTAATCTGTAATGGGATCTTCATCTTCCAAAGTTTGTTATTAGAAATTTTGTCGGTTGGCACATCAGGTTGGATTAATGCATTGTACATAGAATCAACCAAAAAATTGCAATTTTCATGAAAGTTCCATCTAAATTCATCAGGTCCAGTTTGTAAATGTATATTTCCAAACGTTGCAGTAATGCATTCCACGATACGAGTCTTATTCCTGATAAATCCCTTTTGAATGTCACATTTGGAGAGGAGAAGTCTCCATAACCGTAGCGATGATATCGCTTTTGTGACAAACAATGTTATATATAGTTGGTCCTCTTTGCAAAACAAGCACCAAAGATTGGTGGTTCGTGCAGCTTCGCCTCGGCCGAGAGACCAACTTCGTACGTGTACAATCGTGAACCAGAACGGCCAAACCCCTGATCGATCGCTGTCCACCGAATGCATTGCACGCACCTGCATATGCTAGCCTGTCACGCCAAGCAAGGAAACGGTAGCTAGCTCTCGGCTAGTACACGCACGTACTGTACGCACGGATCAGCGGCCGCTAGCCTAACATGCGTCTAGCTTAACTATTCGGCAAGCCACACGGGACGCAGCGCGCAGACGATCGCCTCGAGCGGGAGATCAATCGATCGGGCCTCCTGAGCCGGCGCCTCTTCGGCTTTCCTGTCTTTAAAGGGCATCCCAAAATATTCTCGAGGCAAATGCAGTCAGCAGCCCCAGCGAACAGAAAAGGCTCCCCCTCCTCCTCCCCCACCGGCCTCATCGTCTGAGCGGCGCCGCGTGCCTAGCTCTCGACTCCATTTCCGTTAATTTTGACATCTCACTCACGCAGCCAGCGGCACGAGCATGCGCGAGGAGGAGCAGGCGTCTCTACCGGGGCCGGTGGGCAGCTCCGCGGCGACGCGCTCGCATTCTTGTCCGGCGTGGCAGGGATGCGAGCGGGATGGCCCGGGAAGCGGAGGAGCGCAAGCTGAGTAAGAAGAAGAAGCTGTTAGTGGTGTAGAGGTCGGTCGGCCGGCGGCGGCATACATGGGAAAGCCAGGCATTTTCCTCTCGAGTTTCTTTAGCTTTCCTCTCTCCATGTCCATGGACCATGGTAGCAATGGCTGTCCCTTGTTCGTGTTATAATCATTGCTCTCTCAGTCGACAATATCTCTGATGTTTGCTTAGGTTATAGTAGTGGCAAAGAAGTGCGTATCGATCTGTAATAGTTTTGATTCCCGATCGAGGTGCACCGGCTGTGCTACTGCTCAAGATTTCAGATCTCTCTCTCTCTCTAATTGACATTAATTGATTATTGTTCTTACGAGGGTTGCCAATTGCAAGGAGCAAGAATGATTTATCAAATACTTGGTGCTGCTGACGCAAAATAATGGGGTGTGTGAACTTTGGCTTGTACCTAGTACTGCTTTGTGTTAACTGTCGAATAGTTTTCCATGGAGTTGTAAGTCCAGTTAATGAAGCATTTTAAGCTACTCACTGCGCCTGCCGCTCTTGTCCTTTAATTAATTTCATGGCAACCACTGTATTAGCACAGTGCTGCATTGTTCATTCGGAGAATCGAAGCGGATACACGCCTGCATCCAGGACTGTTGCGATGAGATTTTCGGGTGCATGATCGTCACCCTCCTAGCCCCCTTCTTTTCAGCTTATTTTCCAGATTCTCCCAGAAGCTATCCTCCACCAGCTTCTCCCAGAATCTCGTTTCTAAAATTTTCACAACAATCTAGATTAGTCTTCCCAATACTTATCTAGATTGTTGTGCAAATTTTAGAAACGAGATTCTGGGAGAAGCTAGTGTAGGGTAGCTTCTGTGAGAATCTGGAAAATAAGCTGAAAAGAAGGAGACACTAGTCCTTTATGGGAGGGAAAATAGTGTTCGCTGGTGGTGCTTGTTTGTTCTGAATCTCATCGACCACCCTTTTCCTTCGGCCTCTGACGTGCCTTTGACGTGCGGTCTTCACTCATTCTGGACTGTTCACTCATCAACCGATCAAAGTACCACGTTCGTACAAGATTTGGTGTTTGCTTTGTTGTTGTCACCCGGTTGCCGAGGTTCGTGGTTAATTAGAACCGGAGTACTACTAGCAGTTCTTGCACTTCTTAGGTTGGTTTACATTGCGTGTTACTTTGCCATGGCCTTTTCGTGTCAGTTCTCCAGCTTTAAGGCACATGCTGTTGAGGATGCATGTGTAGATCTATTCTCGTACTAGTGTGGGTAGTGCTAGCTAGTGTACTCCTACTTTCTAATCCATGGCTAATTGGATATACGGTTTTCCAGCCATGTTGCCCTTTTACGCCTCTCGGTCAGAGATTCTCATCATTTTCTCTACCCTTTCATGATCGATCATGCATGGTGCATACATCTCGTTTCTGAATTCTGATCAGTTGGCCGAAAGCCCTGCGAGGAACGGCATCACACAGTAAGGGCATCCACAGTGTGGCCAAAGCCAAATCTGACACAAAGCAAAATTTAGCATGAGATTGAAATTTAACAAGAGCTCCACAATGTATCATAGCCAAATGCATATAACGTGGGTCACACTCTCTCTTGTCTACTACATCCTGATCATACATTTATCATCAAATACACAAGATGCATGCAAATAACTATATTTTAATTGCTCTTCTCAATTTGGCATCGGAGCATCCTCTTGCTCCGGTTCCCTCTTTTCTCTAATTTAGAACTACCTTCATAATGTATGAAACTAGTTCTAAAAATCAAATATCTAAAATGAAATTACTTTTGGCTACACATTGTGGATGCCCTAAGAACATGAATCTGAATACAGTAACGCGCTGGTCAAACAACAGCGGCAATGTCACTCGCTGACACCTCTGGATTCGCGGACGGCATCGGGATCCGTTGTTGTATCCCAGAACAGACGTGCTCGTGCGGCGCCGCGAAATCAGCACACGCTGCCGCTCCAATGCTAGCTGCCTGCAAACGAAGAGCGAGCTAATCGAGGCCGGTTTAATCCGCTGGCTTTGACTTCGGTGGCACCGAGAATCGGTGTCCGAGACTCGAGGCCGGAAGCTTCGCTTGGCAGCACGTCCGCCCGATCAGCCGCTGGCGCCACTGCGTCTGTGTCTCTAGTATCTCTGCAACAAGCTCTGTCGATCGCAGGCATCACCTGCTCCGTTTTTATAACCCGCCGTGTTCTGCGTCAGATCGCCGGCGGGTCGTCGGACGTCTGCTCTGCTCTGGTTCGGGATTGATGAAGTTTCTTGAGACGGGGGGTCTCGGTTTAAACCGGGCAGGTGATCCTTCCAAATTTTCGCGGCGTGCATCGCGCGACGAATTGACTTTGTGCCTCCTCTGATCGACGCAGCAGCCATGGCTGGGCGTGTCTCCTCATTTAGGTGCAACGAGGGGATCCGTGCCGGCCTGAGGATCTCAGCTACTCCCTCGATTCACAAATAAGTGTATATCTGGCTCTAAATTTTGTCCACAAAAGAGTATATATCTCTCTTTTTAATACACTTTAAAATAAAAAAAATATTTCTCTCTCATCACACGAAAATTAAGACCAATAAAATTTAGCATATAGTCTCCTTATTTTCTACATGCACTTAGCTTATTGGACGTGAGAAAGTTAATAAGGAGAGATATAATGTGTGGCATCTTTCTAATGCAAAATGTTTAAGTTCTTTCAAAAACCCTGCACTCACGCTCTTTTGTGGACGAAGGGAGTAGCTTGATGGTTACTAGTATACGCAGTCATATGCTGCATTTCTGGATGCAACCAACGGTGTCTCCATTGGATGGAGTAACGCTTGCGAGTACAAGAAGCTTCACGCTGTTGCCCAAGATTATCCTACTATACACATAGTGCTAAAATTCAGCGGAAAATCGCTTGACGGGCTATATGGCGCCCTTTAAAAAGAATCAACATTTCTAAGTTTCAGAAAAACCACAAATTATTCTCGGATGTAGTCAACTATGTAAACTACTGGCGTGCCAATTAATATTTTAAAATACCTTACATTTTAAGCTCGGCAAAAAAGGACAATTTTAGAAGATTCGAAAGTTGCGCCGCTCACGCTCCTAGATCTGCAATTTTGTTATTTTCTACTGAGGATAGAATATAAGTATTTCGTATTAAGAATTTAAACAAGGGTAGAATAAATCATTGGCTACATTCACATAATTTTTAAATAGTTTTTTAAGCTTTCAATTTGAAATTTTCAAAAACGAGCTCACTCTGGAGCTCGGGTGCCAAATTGACGCACTCAAATTCAAAGCTACCTCTCGCCAAGCCCAGAGAGCTATTGGGCGACCCAGTATCGGGTTTTCTTTTTTATCTATATTATTTATTTTCCATTTGTTTTCCTATCCTTATTATTTTTTATGTATTTACTTCTGACTTTTCCTTGCATTCATTGTTTTATTTTTCACCTTATTTTTAAATTTAACCATTTTATATTATTTTCTAAACTTGGAAGCATTATTTTAAGTCATGAACATTTTTCTCATGCACTCTTTTGGAACACACATGAATATAATTTTATTGGTGTAAACATTAGTTTGTGAAATGCACAAAACTAGCTTTACACATAGTACCCCCTTCGATCGGAAATAAGTGTTAGTGAGTCACTGACACTTATTTCCAATCAGAGGGAGTACAATTTTTTTTGGTGATTCTAAAAAACATTTTGCACCGGCAGCATGAACATTTGTTTAGTATACACACAAGTCTAACAAGGTGTACGAACCAAAATTATAAATCATGCGAAAATAATTTTCTTGATCTACTTAAGTGATTAATATATTGTATCATACTAAAAAATACTATATTTTAAAAAGACATATAATATTTTTGCGAACCAAAAAAATCTAAACCATACGTATATGTTCACACTTCTAGAAAAAAGAAAAAATATTGGGCATCACGTGTGGGAAATATATATTTCTTTTTTCAAGAATAAGTATGTATCATATACATAAAAAATAAAGGCCAAGAAGACCGGCACAATAGCCACACCACCAAGAAGGGCTACAAAGACAGATAAACCCATACCATGCAACACAGCTTACAACTCAAAACAACCACATACCAGAGACTCGTCTTGCAGAGAGACACAAGACCATGTCATGAACTCATGATCGATTTTGGATACTTGGGTAGCCTAACTCTAAGAGCATCTCTAACAGTGCCTTCAAATCTGTAACCCTCAAAAGCAGTTTGAGGGTCGAGAATTTGTGATTTTGAAGGCCCAAAACAGCCGGCGCAGATCACTGCCCTCAAACCAACCCTCAAAAACTCTCACCGTGGCGCTGGACGGAGGCGGCCTCAGACGCGGGGCGGCGGCGGCTCGGAAGCGAGGTGACCGGACGAGGCGGCCTCGGACGCGGGGCGGCGGTGGCTTGGACGCGGGGTGGCCGGACGAGGCGGCGGCTCAGGCGCGGGCCGGATGAGATGGCTCGGGCGCTGGGCAGCCTCGGGTGCGGGGCGGCGGCGGCTCGGGCCGATTGGGGCGGGGCGACGACGGCTCGGGAGGGGGCCGATTCGGGCCGCAACGGGGCAGGCACGAACGGCGGTGGGACGGCGGGAGTCGGCGGCGAGGCGGGGTGGCGGGGCGGAGGCGGAGGAGGCCGAATCGGGCGAGGCGGCGGCGGCGGCCGGCGGATCAGAGGAGGAGGACACGAGGAAGAGGAGGTCGTTGGTGATTTTTCCTTGGCGCCTCCGAACGTTGACCAAAATGAAGGGCCCTTCAATTTTGCCTACCAACCTTCACTTTTCAAGGTCGAGTGAGAAAATAAGGGCTCGGCCTTCAAATTTTTTTGAGGGTTTACGGATTTGAGGGCTCTGTTCCGCGTCAGCTTTCGGCCTTGGCCTTCAAAAAAGCGGTCAATTTGAGGGTTTGACCAGTTTGAGGGCTCTGTTAGAGATGCTCTAACTCTAGGATGACACAGATCAACATACCGCCCGTTCAAAATCGCCTAGAAGAGTGAGCAAGTGGACGGATTCGACAAATGCCTCACATGTAGCTTTTTCAAACCTTAGATACAAAGTTTCGAACAAATGGGAAGTGGAAAATATATTTTACTAACAAAAACAGCCTCCGTTTATGAATATGTGTGTTCTGGTAGGCTAAAATAGCTTACAAAACGTCTTTATTTTATAGAAGAGAGGTAAACTTATGTTGCTCCTGGTCACGAAACGAGTCCTCTGTGAAGACCATCTAGTATGTTTGTTGGTTTAAGTCCCCACCAGACCTCTAATGCATCGCTGAAAACACTACAAAGTTAATAAATCCCCTCCAGCATTCCGCCAAATAAACACAAAAACATGCAGCTCCCATACAAATTGTTTGCTGAGTATAGCACCTTCCGTGATAGGCGACAGGATACACAAACTGATGCAGCAGTAAGGAAGGAATCAGTCAGGACAGCGACTCGGAGTCAACGTCCACGGCGGACGGCGGCTGTCCAGAGTTTTGAAACAACATCTCTCTCTCATTGACACAGCCTGAGCTGACTTTGGATGGTTATCCATCCAACACGCGCACTCCTCTAGGCAACTAGATCCATGATCCAGAATGGCAGAATCCATTGTCTCACTTGGCGGATAGCAGAGGTATGATTCCTAGTTCAGATCCTCTTAGGCTGGTGCCAGTGCATCACCCCACTGTAGCCTCGCCACGTCAGCTTTTACCCCACTCTCACCCCACTCTCACCCCACTCTCACCCCACTCTCACCCCACGGTGCCAGTGCACGGGCTATAGTGCCAGCTCTCACTTCTCTCTCCTCCACATCAGCTTTTCTCTCTCCTCTCTTTTACAACATTCAAAATAATGCAAGAAAATTATTTTATTCAACTAAAATTGTTACCGATTACATAATATTTAATAAAAGTGCATAATAAATTTTAAAAATTACATAATAAATAAAAAATAAATTCTAATCCTCTTCCTCCTCCTCATTCTCCTCGTCGTCATCATCTTCCAGACCAAGCTCTTTTTCCACCATCTTAATGGCCTTCACATGTTTGCGCTTTTCTGCTTCGTCCATGTCGGCGGTTGATCGGTCTTTCATTTTGTTCCATTGCTTGAGTAGCTTAGCCTTCACTAAACCATTCCACATGTTCTTCATCGCGAAGGATTTACTTGCTACCTCACTGCTTGAGGATTCCTTCCCCTTCCTCCTATCCTTACGTGTCGCGGCCTTGGCCCTATCGCGGCCTATTGGACGACGCTCCTCCTCCGTCGTCGCCTCGCTAGAGCTGTACTCACCAGAAATTCCTAGACGGCTTCTCTTGCTAGTGGAATCGGTTCCACTACCAGGACCATGTTGTCCTTTCCACTTCGCTTCATTGCGAACAGCTTCCCACCAGTGGTGCCGTCTGAACGGATGAGTCACTCTCGAGTCATTCGCGTACCTGTCCATTGCCGCCTTCATGACCATTGCATCATCTGCTCCACTCTGACGTAACGCTTCTTCTTGGATGTAGAATGCATTGAACAGGGTATGAACCATATGGCGCCGGAGGTGGAGCGTATGAACCATATGGCCCCGGAGGTGGAGCGTATGAACCATATGGCCCCGGAGGTGGTGCGCCGGAGGAGTATAAAACTCGGGGAAGCGGCGAAGAACCGACATTGGAGCGACGATGTGTCGGAGAGACATCATCTAGGTCTACTGGTGACCCGTTGCCGTCCAAGAGATCCGTGAACGAGGTCATATCTGGATTCCAACTAGACATGGTGGAGAAGATTTGAGAGAGTGAAGGAGATGAATGAGATGAAATGGGTGTGGAGTGAGTGAAACCATATGGGGGGTATTTATAGGGGGTGGGGATGAAATTTTGGGGCTTTTTGGCTTTTTTCGAAAATTTTCAACCAGCAACGGCTACCCCAACGGCTAGCTGACGTGGACGAATCAGATCGCGCCACGTCAGCTAGCCGTTACCCCTCTCGTCTCCCTCCCGCCCAGCTCTCGCCCCGCTCTCGCCCGCTCCCGCCCCGCTCTCGCCCCCGCTCTCGCCCGCTCCCGCCCCGCTCTCGCCCCCCCTCTCGCCCGCTCTCGCCCCGCCACCGCGTCGCCCCGCTCTCGCCCGCTCTCGCCCCGCCTGCGCGGGCGCCGGCCGGGCGGTATCGCCCGCTCCCGCCGGGCGACGGAGCCGGCGCCCGCCGCTGGCCTCCCGCCCCTCTCCCGCCTCCCTCTCGCCCCGAGCCGGGCGATATCGCCCGCGCTGCCGCCCGCGTTGGCACCAGCCTTACGCATTCATGAGGTTACATCTTGTCTTCTGGCTCTGGAACTCTATAAGCAGGAAAAGCAATTTAGTAATTCATTGTTTCTTTCCAAAATACATGGATAATATGGAACAGGGTCATATCATTATGGGACTAATGTGACAGAGCATGGTGTTTTGGCAAATATGATATGACAGATCATGTTTTAACTTTCAGTACAGGAATCAGGCATTCACGCCCCATTTCTGATCATCTGTACGTTGCACAATTCCGTGCTTTCAGAAAGCGAAACTCCAGACAGATGGCCGAGCAGGCAGTTGCTGCAGTGTTGCTGAGGGTAGGAGCCACTGTGATTCAGGAAGCAACTTCTCTGCGCGAAGTTCCTGCCAAGGTGGAAGCCCTCAAGTCCGAGCTCAAGCGCATGCAGTGCTTCCTCAGAGATACCGATACGAGGATGGAGAGGGGCGAAATGGTGAACAATCTGGTGACAGAGGTCAGGGATGTAGCTTACAGTGTCGAGATCATTATTGACATGGCAAACATCTTGGCAAGGGAGAACAACAGGAAACGGTCCTTCATTGGTGCCATATCAAAGGGTGCTCAGTACCCTTTCCACTGCATGCATTTGCACAAGATGGGAAAGAGGATTGATAGAGTGACGGCAAGAGTGCATGCAATCTTCCAAGATTTCACAAAATATAGCATCATTAGTACTAGCCCGAATGAGACAAGATATAGTATGGATGAGAAGGAGAGTGCGCGTGCTCGGAGACTGACACTTCCTGATCTTGAGGATGAGGTCGATGTCATTGGCTTTGATAGTCAAATTGATCAAATCAAGGATCAACTGCTTGACTCGCAGAATAAGGATCTCACGGTTATCTCCCTTGTTGGTCCAGGAGGAGCAGGAAAATCAACCATTGCCAAGAAGGTCTACAATCTCGTCGCAAAAAAACATTTCCACTCATGTGTATGGATATGTATCTCACAGCAATTTACAGTCTATGGTGCACTAAAGGATATTGTTAAAGGGACCATGGGTACTCAAGACTTCGAAGAAATAGGAGAAATGAACGAGATAGAAATTATAAAGAAGATCTCCAGTTTTCTAAAGGATAAAAGATACCTTGTAATTTTAGATGATGTATGGAGAAACGAAGATTGGGATATGATCCAGGCCACCTTTCCTGATGTAAAAAATGGAAGCAGAATGGTTATAACTACTCGCAATTCAGCAGTTTCCAATCACCCCAACACAAGAAAAATAATCCATGAGGTAAAGCTCCTCAACAACGAAGAAAGCATTGAGTTGTTCAATAGGAAGGCATTCCCTTACTACGTTGTTGATGGAAGAAATGATCTGGATGGCTTTAGAGAACTAGGCAAGACACTTGCATTAAAATGTAATGGCTTGCCTCTTGCCATTGTAGTGATGGGAGGTTTCCTCTCAAAGAATCTCAAAATTACCGAGTGGAGAAGAATGGTTGCTAGCATAAATTGGGATGCAATGAAGAATGAAGGTGACATCAAAGCCATACTGGACTTAAGTTACTATGATCTTTCAAGTAATCTGAAGGCATGCTTTTTGTACATCACATCATTTCCAGAAGACTATGCAGTCCCGGTTGGCCTTCTTATAAAGTTATGGATTTCAGAGTGTTTCATACCAAATGTTCGTGGATGCTCCCTTGAAGAAACAGCAATCAGGTATGTGGAAGAATTGGCACAGCGCTGCATGATCCTAATTGAAAAGAGGAGCTCCAAGAGCATTAAGACCATAAAAGTGCATGATGTGTTGCGTGACTGGGGAATTGGGCGAGCTCGAAGAGAAGGGTTCTTTAAAGACTGCAGTTCAAGCAATGAAGTGGATACCTCATATTACAATGAAATGAGAGCTTACAGAGTGGTTCTCCATGACTCTGCTTGCCTAAGAGTTGGCGTTGCAATACCAAATCTGCACACCTGCCTGATCCACAATGCATCTCGATTAGAATGGAATACCTTCCCTTCTTACGGGTTACATTACTTGCGGGTGCTCTACTTCGATGGCATGAGGGCAAGATGGCATCTTCCTAGAGAGATCGGCCAGATGGTACATCTGAGATATCTTGGCTTGAAAGGTGGCACATATGTACTTCCTGCTTCTGTCAGTAATCTCGCAAACTTGCATACTTTTGATGCAAGAGATGCCACAGTGGAAGCACTCCCTATTACTCTCTTGAATATTTTGACACTCAAGTATGTCTATATCTACAAATTCGAGTCATGGTCTATGCAGAATATTACCGTGAAAAGCAACCTGAAATCTCTTTTCATATTCCTGTCGTCCAACATGCCAAAGCAATTGGAAGCAACGATTGATAGAATGGAAGGAAAGCCCTCGTGGTGCTTAGGGAAGCACTACCAGATTATCAGACAGTTTGAAATGGTTGGGAAATGTGAGGACAGGTTTAGTGTGCCTAACGACCTACAACTTCCTGATCTGTCCCTCCTCCCGCACAACCTGAGACGGCTGAAAATTAGCTGTCCTAATTTGCTGAATGATGAAGATCCCATGCCAACACTTGGGAGCTGGCTAACGTTCCTGAATGTGTTAGAAATAGGGAACAAGTCATATACTGGTGCAACCATGACCTGCCCTTCGAGTGGGTTTCCAGATCTGTACAATTTGGTACTCCACGATCTAGATATTGAGGAGTGGATATTGGAGGATGGTGCAATGCCAAAGCTCAGAATACTAACTCTCTGCAAGTGCACCAAGCTGAAGGCACTTCCACAAGGATTGCAGCAACTGAAGGAACTTAAGAAGGTGAAAGTGATAGCGATGCCCGAGTTGGATCAAGTACAATGCTACCTACTCCATAGGGCAGGACGCGAGGTCATCATCAGGTCAAGTGAGCAGGATTTTGAGCATGTACAGATCCCGTAAGTACACATTGTGCTATATCTCATTGTCTCCATTGTCAGCTGGTAGAACAATGTCATTGAATCCACTGATATTGCAAGTTTCACTTGACAATTAATTTTAGGGCTCGTTAAGAAATGGTAAACACTTAAAGGTAGCTACGAGCAAAAAACTCAAAAGTAACAACAACTCTAGTTCACTGGAAGGCATACTGCTCATTTTTAACATTTTAATGCTATCGTTAACACTTATGAGTTATGACTAAACTGCTCTGATATGTCCCTCTTCTGCAGCAAGGACGACAGGTAAAAAGCTACCATCCTTGGAAAATGAAGAGCGGGAGTAATTTAACTTCGCTACCATCTTACACGCTGTGTAGAATAAATCTCCTTGCAGATGGTGTAGAGGTTTCTTTTATGAGTTACTGGCCTGATACTGACAAATTGTGAATTGTACTTAAGGATTTGTTTCACTACTATTTGTTATACTTAAATACACGTGAATACTAAACATGTACCGGGCAACTTTGATGTACATGAAAAGGTCGGTAATTTGAAAAAAAAAGGAAGGATTGAGGGAGAGATAAGCCTCTGCAGATATTCGATGAAGGAGGAGATGAGACATCCAGAATTGTGTCCACAGCAGGGTCAAACCATGGTGGGCTGCCCACGCAACATGCATGCTAGCCACCTGAACATTGCTCGGTTTTAACAGTTTGTAATTTGAGCTTGTGCTGATTAGCGATGTTGGGCTCACTGCTGTTCAAAGGAACCTAGCAAGACTACCCTCAAAGACCGGAGAATCATGTTCGCTCACCTGGGTGCTCCCGTTTAAGCTCCTGCCTTGTAGAGTTCTTTTTGTGTTTCTGTTTTTTTCTTTTTTCTTTCAACAGCATTGTTTGCCCGCTGCTATTTGTAATTATTTTGAAAAATCTTTTATTTATATGAATATGTGTTCAGGCCGGCTTTTGCCTGGCGTAGAACCCTAAAAAAAGGAAAAAAATGATGCCTCAATTTCGTTGACCTTTCAGTGAGAATATATGAAGCTCTTGGTAAAATGCACTAGAGTTGATGAGCATCTCAATGATTTTCTCTACGGAACAAAATTACCTAACCTGCCCTCTGATGGAAGGGTGCTGGAGGGCTTACCTAGAGGCTAGAGCTAAGCAAAGCTCTTCCCACGTTTTTCTCTTATTCTTTTATTTCACAATATAGTTCGATCGCCCCATACTAGGAAAATGGATATTGAAAAAACGAAAATATCAAAAGAAAACATATGCAGTACAAAATGACAATGATACCAGGTACATCTCAGCACACCTCTGCTCTATTTCACACCAAATCCACCTCTTTCTCTAGAACTGCCCCCTAATCCGCGCCAAATAAAAAGCTAGGGTTCACAACAAAAAAAATAGGCAGAAAATGGAATCAAGCGGCTGACCGTGCTGTCCGGGAGTGGCCGCCGGCCGATGGGGGAGGACTCGCCGCCCGCCGGGTAGCCGTCGCCGGGAGCACGGGCAGATAGCGGCTATCATTCGTAGAGGCAAAGGGGTCGGTGCAGGAGTTCACGGCGGAGTACTGCGATTAGCAGCTGCGAGCGGGGTGCATTCAGAATACACGCTGTTTGGGAGATCCCGCTGTTTGGCCTGTCCTTGCCCAACGCCATCTCCATGGCAACTTCTTTCTACAGACTTTCAGATGAGGGCTTTTAGTTTAGAGGAATTTCACCGAGATTATCGGGTGTGTTTTGTTTTTGCCCAAGTTTGCCCTACCAATATTTTGGTTGAGCCTTTTTTTTTTGTCCACAAGTTAGCCAACATTGGCTAAAAAATGAACAAGAGTTGATAGCGAGTATTGACATGCCAAAACATTGCCAACTATCCAAACAAGAGCCAACTTTTTGGTCATAACCGAAAATTGGTGGTACACACTTTGGTCACAATCCAAACATACCCGTTATCTGCTGAACATCTACCAACTCTGAAACAAACAAACGGCAATGCTCTTCGGTTATTCATGTGTTAGTCGAATTTTTACATGAAATTGTATTGCATGATACATGCAAGCTATGTTAATGTTGTATTTAAAATTCGAATATTTTTTAGTGGTTAGAGAGTTCTTGCACAGTCCCTGCTGCCAGATGAATTCATACACGTGTGACATCTGGTATCAATAAAAAATGGAGAATACGTGGGCTGGCTCTCTGCCCAGTTCCACAAGAAAGAAAAACGTATTATTTTATATTTTCTCCGGCACATCTTTACAAGTGAATACCAAATCAGAACATGAATTGATGCAAAATACAAAAAAAAATACAGGTTGCTTTCGACAGATTAAAACCTGACACCTGGCTGGTCCTGGAAAATCATCACCCCGGATGCAGGTTTATTCTTCTATATTTTCTATCAAACAAAGCAATCAAGAATGTGATGTACATAGCAAGCGAGCAGGCAGGTGTTTATCACAGCGCGATGCCTTCCTTCCGAAATAAGACCCTGTTTGATCTATGCACCGCAGCGCTCTTTAGGGGCACATCGAAAGTTTTTGTGGGTTTCTTGGCATCGTTCTGCACAATAGTATTAGGCTTGGAGTCGATTGCCTTCACTTCGGTGGCGCTCTCCAGAAATAGCTCAAGACCCTGTAGTATGCATTGCATCAAGAAATTGAAATCACCTGCGTAGGAGGGCAAGCATCTAAGGAAAGGGTCATTTACCTTGACCGACTTCTTCTCAGTTTGAGCCAGGTCTAAGAGCTTGAGTTTTTCATCCGCTTCCTGTGGAATGAAGAACAGATACAAATCATCAGAAAGATAGCTAAACCCCTCGATAACATTGAAAATCTATACGATGAGATCGCTTAACAAACACGCCTTAAAAAGTGCACACACTTGTAACCTGTACAAATGATCCGCTTACCTGGAAAAACTTAGTATTTAACCCCTCTTTTATACCTCCTGCCATTCGGCAGAGGTACCATATGCCAGCATTAGCGGCATCCTGTCATTAAACATAAGTGGTTAGAACAAACAGAATTTCAGGAAGTCCCATAAGTCACTGACACTCATGAAGTCATGAGTATCTTTAGTCACCTGTTTATTGTCAAGCAACTCAATCTTCTCTTCCTGACAATGGTAAAGAAACAAAGTCAGAACAACCAATATGGTCTTGGACAAACGTTAATGCGCAAGGGTTACAGGATACAACTCACCAATCCGGCTACCATCTGTTGAATCGCTTCAACATCAAAGCCAATTTGAGAGAGGTCAGTTTTAACATCATTGACCTGTGGACATTGAACAGAACTGCATGAATGCATTGAACTGAAAGAAAACTGAAATTTCATAGCATACCATCACAAGTGTACAGCATGTACATACTAAGCAAATTAACAATAAAGCTTTTGTAACATTGGGAACAACAAGAAACTGACTATGTGTTTTGCGCTCTTAAAGAAGAAAATGAAGAACCAAAAAGACTAAAATATATCTGCTCCATGCATGTAAGTCAAATACTACCAATAGCTTACCAAAAAGCTACATGTAAACAAAATCAGTCTACATAGACCATTAATTACAAGGAGGGTCACTTTGCTTAGGCTTGTGTGTGTACTGTTGTTTGTACTCTTTACTTCGTGATGATGATATCCTACTGGTATATGGACAACAGTATTTGGGATACACTCCATTCCTTAAATTGGAGTACTGCTTACAAAATGGTATAGTGCACAGTTCCTGGTTTTTTTGTCAATCTTGATTATGAACATTCCCAGCAAAGAACAATCGTAAGCAAGCTACAACTACTATGTTCTTATGTGATGACACGTGTTCTAAACATCCTAACCAACCTCTCCAGATGAAACTACAGTATGACTGAAGCACCCACTTGTAGAAAACAATTTAATTCTGGTGATGTAAATATGAGAATGGAAGAAGAATTGTCGTTCTGTAAGAACAAACTTTACAAATTTGTAAATCATTAAGGAATCCCATGCGTAGAGAACAAAGTTATGGAATCCCATGGGTGAATCATTAATATGACACTAAGTCACTACTAAAGACTAACATCATCGCAAAGAAACAAACCTCAGTACGGATATGTTTGGACATCTCCACTTGTTCATCCATTTTGCCATCCAAATTCTCGAGGCGCTTAGTTAGATGTCTTTTTGTTGCCTGAAATTAATTGAATCCCATCTATAGTCAGTAGATATTAAAGGGAAGATAATACTGAATATGAAATAGTATTGTCTAAAACATACTGCTAGTGCTGATGAAACTTGCTCCAATTGCTTTGACATGCTGTCGACAGCACTGGCCATATTGCGTTTCGTGACAAACATGACATCTGAGAAGGACCATCCCTGTATAAGGATATTAACATATAAGAAAGTAAACTCATGATAGATTACATTTACACACATAACCTATGTATGTACTCTGCAAAGCAAGTTTCATATTAAGAAACAACTTGGAGCCATCACTAGCATAAAAATATCTGAGGATTTGACATAAATCCTAGTGAATCCATGGGAAAAATGCAGAATGCACCAGTCAATTTAAAACTCTTGAAAGGATGTTTCGTCATGTATGTATGGAGGTGCACCAGTTATCTGTGTTTACAGTTGGATCCACATAGAAAAAGCATGCTCCCCAAGAGATTTCAGATATATGCAAGAAACAACGCAGAAGAGCAAATAACGACAAAAAATAAAATAGAAGTTATATTTTCTCTTTGGTTACTGATGTATATGCATGTTGTAAGAGGACCACTTGTAAAGAAAGGAGCCAGGTGCAAAATCACGACCCTTGATTAAAAAATTGCAGACAGAGAATTTGCAATAACACAAACCCATGATTGTGCGTATATCCGTCTTACCTTACACCACATGTAGCAATAACCTAATGCTCCAACTGCAGCAGCTGGCAGTATGTAGGATGATAAACTGCCTGAAGAGAAATGAACAAGCAGGTAAAGAAATGATCAACAAGTAAATGCAATAAAATGAATGGGGGTAAGAAGCTCTTGTTGTAGGCTCATTCATGTTGTAGCAAAACAATATCAGCATTACTGTTTCATTAACCAATCTACTTGTTCTAAACTGTAAACTTTAAAAACGTCAAACTCATGAATCATTCATTATCAGATTGTAGATGCACATAATTCATGAGTTCTACAAAATATATGAATATGGCCCCTTTCAGTTACAGATATAAGAGTACAGTCTTAAGTGACTATCTGTCTGAACTTTTTTTCTGAAAATTCTTGGATAATACAAAGTATATCTGTAATGAAAGTTTTATTTAGAGTACGAATTAGGTTGTTTGCACAGCTTGCCAAGAGAGCAAAAATTAAAACACAGCAAGGGGAGGATCAGACAGGTACATACCTCCCGAGTCAGAGTTGCCACTCAATATGGTAATGGGCTTATTTAGAGTTAAATCTCTGACTTCTTGAGCCAAATTTCGAATCTAGCAAGAAAGACCAGCACACAGAATACACAAACAAAACAAAAAAGTAAAAGTTAGTTACTGAAAGTGAAGGACGCTGGTGTGATTTCTATGTAGCTGCTGATGCTAAGATGTAAGTATAAACAGCTCCATACCTGAGCTTGGATAAGGGCCATGTCAAGGGCACTTGAACCTTCTCCCTGATTTACGCCTTTCATGAGCTCCTGAGGAAAGGAAAACACGAAAAGTTCCTCTAAGACTCTGAACATCGACATAGCTTGCTACAAGATGAAGAACATGCAGTCTAATCGACTGGTACATGCATGGCAAACACTATGAAATGGCTAGCAAATAAGTTGGATGGTTTGGAGTGCCCCATTGGTCACTGATGCATTCACTTGCTAGTGGAGATTGAGATCATAAAAAGCTTTGCCCTGTACAGTTAATTCATACATGGGTGTGCCAAAGTGGATTCAATCATAAAATTCGGTAGAAAAATATACCACTCCATGTGCGGAGTCCTGCATCTAATTATTTATATTGGGTGAACTACGGCAGTCATTGGCCAGCCAGAAACATCATCATGCATCTACTTCCCATTGATACAAGTGGTAAAGCTCCTATTAGCCTATCGCCAACTCATCGTACTACAAACATTGGGGACTCTATCCATTGATGATCAATAACGCGAGAAAATTAACACAAAGTATCAGCTGAAAAAATCCACGGACCTGGAGCTCCCCCAATACATCGGACAAGCGTCCATTCCGCAGCACGATCGATCCCGTCAGGCCTGTGGCGACACAGAATAACCGTTTCATCAGGATCAAAAGTAAGCATCCAATTCGAATTTCGAAGGGGTCCAATCGGAAATCGATAGATTTGGGGGCGGGGAAGAGGGGAGGGGATTACGACCTGCGCCGACGAGGATGAGGACCTTAGAGGCGGCGACCCCCGTGTGCGTCGCCATCGCCATGACCTGCCGCCGCCAACGTGCTCTCGCGTTCTAGAAGGGATCGGTAGGGTGGGGAGGAGGCAGGGGGAGGCTGCGGGGTAGGGTAAGCTTGCAGGAGGGGAAAGCGTGCGGGACGGGCGGGTTGGATTGGACAGTTGGAGTTGAACACTTGGACCGGGCTCGGCTCGGCTCGTGTCGGTTTGGCGACCACAGCCGCTCGGCTCATGGGTCTAGTCAGCAACACCGGCAAGATTATCCGTTTATCACACGCTATCGGCTATTCTCATCTCTGAGACGAAAGGTGAGATTTCGCCGGAAATCCACTCTGCCTCACGAATGTAGATGTACATGTATCTATTGTTTAAAACTATTTTTTTAAATGTTTTAAAAAAATGAAAAAAAAATTTATTAATGTACTATAAAATTTTGGAGTATATCTAGATTTGTAAAAGATAATTTTGGTGCTATAAATTTGCTATTTATGTGACTTTTTTTTGTCTTTTAACATTAGCCTCAAGAAATATCTTTCTCCAGAAAACTGTGGTGGATGAACATAGAATGTTCAACACCAGGGATTTTTTGCCCGCATTTTTTGACATTAAAATGTATTTAAATTGCATTTTTTATAATAGGTGTATTTGCTCCTATAAGCCAAAACACCATGTCCAACGCTTTTCTTAAGATGGTGAGATGTGTATTGATCACGAAAGGTAGGACACCTCTCCCAATGCAGCACTATTTTTAGTCATCCGCCTTGGATTCTCTTTTTATATACATGCCAGATGCCACATGGTTAGGACAGAGAGTTTATTCAGCTACATTCACATAGTCTTCACTTAAAGTTAGTCTATTTGGTTAGATATCTGATCTAGGTAAAATACAAGCCATTGAAATACACACGAGGGTAAGCTCTGACTACGGGACAATCTATCCCCAACACACACACACACACACGCACGCACGCACGCACGCGCACGCGCACGCACACGCACACGCACTCAATCCAAGAAATGGCCCTACTCATGGGTTATAATGTGGAATTGGTGACAACTCAACGGGATGTGTGAGGGCAAAACTAGACTACATGCTCTAGATTGCTTTCGGTGGTTTGAAGACTTGTGCTTTAAATGGATCTAACAAACTTGGTCCCCTTGTGGTGTCATTGGTCCCCTTTATATATGGTTAGTATGGTGGTGACCTCTCGACTCCGATTATGAATGGTAGGACTCTCTTTCTTGCCTACAGTCTTGAGATAGATCTTCCTTTTCTAAGTATGGTATCATCTAATTATCATGTAACCTAATAGAGTGTGCTAATAGATAATGCATTTTTGTGTGACCATGTGATCATTATCCACTAGATGCAACCAATACGTCTTTTTGGGGATGCAATATATAAACGTGTGCGGGTAGAACCCTGTCCAACACATAAAACCTGTTTGTGTAATCTTCATATCCGACTATAGGTATAGACTAGAGAAAATACTATGTTGATAAAGTTTGCTAGGAGGAGATGACGCACGGATGGACAAAGGTTAAGGAGGGTATGATCAAGGCAAGGAGTCGTTTGTGTTCAGAGGTAGGGCACGGGAGGAGGGGGTTCAAGGTAGGGCACTAGCCCAGGAAAAAATGTCACTGTAGCCTTGTAGGACATGTCTAGATGGACGACACAAATGACGCCTTGAACTACGATAGTGACAACAAGACATCGAGACAATGCGGTAGCAATTCCAATCACGAGCCGAGAGATGTCTGGTTCAGCGGACTACGAAGACAGTGGTTGAAGGCCGAGACAAAGAAAATCCAAAAACTGAAATCAACGGGTGCTGAAAATAATGAATTCAAATGATGCCCTCTAAAAGAACACATTAAAGCGGATTCTCAGAAGCTGGTTATAGTTATTCTCAAAATCTCAGTTGTTGTGATCAAAAGAGAGCCCTGCACTCCTGCAACATATGCCACACTTACATGATGCTAGAGACCAAGTTCCAAACTTATAGAAGTTTTAATCTAAAAAATATTACATGTTTTACATTATTTAAAATCATTGCAAATGCCTGTTATTTGATGAAAATTTGGGCAAGACAAACGTGTGAATCGTGGTTTCGTAACTTTCTTGTGTCCCCCAATACAGCCACATTTTTGCCACGTCAACGATGGCAAACCCCAATCACTTCCAGAGCAGGCTGCCGGTCAAAGCCGTCGCGAGCTCGCAAGCTAAGCTTCCCCTCCACCGCGCATGTCTTCTTCTCCCTGACGCCACCGAGCCTTCCTCCCACTTCCGCCACCGCCACCACCACTACAACGGCGAACACTAGCCCCCTTGCCGCCATGGGCACCTGTCTCCTCCTCTTCCTCGTCGCCCTCATATCCTCCACTCCCTCCCCCACCGCCGCCTCACCGCACATCTCTGCCGTCATCTCCCAGCCGGGCCTCGACTTTGCCAAGGACCTGATCATGCCGCGAGCCACGGAGACCCTCACGCAGCTGAGCGTCCCCAACATCCAGCAGTCCGTGTACATCCCACTTGTCGGCACCATCCCCATGCTCGCCTCCGACATAATTGTTCCTCTTAGTTTAAAAATTATTTCCATAATTTTTTGGTCCAGGAATTTCCTTTGATGTTCTTCTTTTTCCATAGTAGAACTATTTTTTACTGTGTTTAGAGAGATGAGGACTTTTACAGTACCTCAGAATCTATATGGGTCATTCATTCTCCTTGATCCGATGGATGTAATGTTCTGGTACTCCACCAGTAATTGTATGGAGTACTAACTTGTACTAACGTAAAATTCACGGAGTACCTTGATCTAAGGGCAAATCCGTAATCAGCAAACATGTTCTTATTTCTCCGGTGGATATTTTAGTTTCTCTTACCTCGTACCCTCGCAAGAATATACATGAACAACTGAATTAAACAGAGTCTGAAAATTTTATTACTGCTCGCGGCGGCCGGAGTTGGACGCGGCCAGCACCAACGCCCATGGTCGAGGAGAAGCTGGGGCGAGCTTCCTGCCTGGCATGGCGAAGCGGCCTCTCTACGTTCATCATGGGCGACACGCGTGCTGGGGATGAGCGACAGGAGCGCCATGGCCGGAATCTGCACAGCCTTTGGCACAGCTTGTTTTATTCACTTGAATCCATCAGAGACGAATCCATGGCATATGCTGATATGCCGAACAAGCACAATAACGAAACCATTCATAGTACATCGAATCAATTTAATTCACATAGGAAGTCATGGTTTTAATACAAATCAAAATCCAATCATTCTAGTTAGATCTTGGTGGAACTTCACGGACAAATAATTGGGCTCTTGATTCATCGTCTGATGCATAGCGCAGCTTAAATATCACCAATCTTGGTACTAAATATATCACCAGCTTAAATACCCTCACGCGCATCGATTGGACGTCCAGCAGTCGCGCGCTTGATCGACCACAAACTCAGCCCTCCGCAACAGGGAAAGCCTGGATCCTAGAAAATTAATGGGCCCTGCAGCGTGTAGGCCCAACCATGTGATGCTTCGGCGAAACGAGAACAAGGCAGCACGCGGACGCTAGGGAGAAGGGGTAGCACCCGTGGACTAGGGAAGCGTGCTGCACGACCTTAACCTGTGGTTAACAAGCGGGATTTCGTCTTCCCTACTCAGCCGCCGCCTATTTTGACCTAGCCTCTATTTCTTCTCCTACTCCACCATAGATTGGTTCCCCCTCCTCCGGCCGGCCTCGCCGGTGTCAGGAGGGATGAGGAACCTGATCTATGAGTGGAGGTTTTGATAAAAGTAGTCTTTTTACAAGATTAGATTAGTGACGAAGGAATGACAGATGGGCCCCCGACATTCGCCTACCTGGTTTTCGGTCTAGGTGGGGTGTCTCAGGAGAGGCTTTCGAGGCCCGTCAAGGCAGTGTTTCGATGCGGCCCAGGAGTATTACTTGGTGTACAAGCGAAGTTTCGAAGAGCCCAAACTAGATTAGGTCTCGGTTGATCCGATCTGTACTTGGCTTGAGAAACACTCCTGAGACCTAGCCTTATCTTATAAAAGGCTGGGAGGGAGGTTTCGAAACCCTAGATTCACTTCCACCCACCTCACGCCGGAGCGCTCGACACCTTCGAGTTCTCTATTTTCGGCTAGATCCAATCTACGCCGCCATTGTAACACCACCATCATCATCACCACCTCAATACAAAAGTCAGACAAGCAGGACGTAGGCCTTTTACCTTTCGAGGGGGCTGAACCTGGGTAAATCCTCGTGTCCTCCTGCTTTCGTCTGATCGTCGTCGAGTTCGCCAGGTCCTCAATTCGCTTCATAGATCGAAAGCCCTTCGACATGGGCATTGCCGGGGATAAACCTCGTCAATTGGCGCCGACCGTGGGGACGACGGGATCTGGATCTACGGATTCGCCGGCTCCATCACCAACCGCAACCAAGATCGGCATCGACACCGCCGTCGGCATCGCTGCGCCGACCAACGTCGGCACCCCCGTCAAGATCGACGCTACCGTCGGCATCGCTGCGTCGGCCAACGACGACACCACTTCCAAGATCGGCATCGACACCATCGCCGGCATCGCTGTGCCGGCCATCGTCCACACCAGCCCGATGGAATTCGAGACTGGCGCCGTCGAATCGACTGTCATCGATGGCATCTCGCCAAGCACCATCAACCTCACCTCGACGATGAGCGCCATCGACCCCGTCCCGAGCGCGACAAGGGCAGCGCCCGAAGGCTACGACATGGCCTTCGGACTGTTCAATTTCCATGTGGACAGCAATGGTGCAATGGAACTGCTCTCCATCGGCGAATCGGCTCCGCTCGTGGCCGAAGCGACGACACCACCAAGAGGTTTCGTGCCAATGATCCAGAGGAAGGCAAAGAACACGGCGTACAGAGGCCCGTGTACTACTTAAGCGAAGTCCTGTCACCAACCAAGCAAAGATACCCCCATTATCAGAAGTTGGCTTACGCCATCTACATGACGGGGAAGAAACTGCCGCACTATTTCGAGTGCCACTCCATCATAGTAGTGGCTTCGAACCCAGTCTCCAGCATCCTCAACAACCCAAACGCTACAGGGCGTGTGTCGCTATGGGGAGTCACGCTAGGACCCTGGGAGATTACGTACCAGCGCCAGTCCGCGATCAAGTCACAGGTCCTACCGGATTTCATAGCCGAATGGACAGAAGCCCAGATGCTCGAACTCCCAGACCTGTTGAACAGCTGGACCATCTTCGTCGACGGGTCCAAGCGGGTTTCGGGGGCAGGAGCAGGAGTTATCCTGGTATCACCACAAGGAGTTATCCACGGGTCGAAGCTCGAGACGTCGCTCTCGTTCGATCGGCGGTCTACCAGCAGAGCCTCCGCAACTACCACAGCAGACGGGTACGCGGACGCTCTTTCGAACCAGGAGACCTTGTGCTCCGACTCAAGCAAACAAACACGTCGAAGCTGGAGCCACCATGGGAAGGCCCGTACCTCATCCACGAGGTCATCCCAGGAGGAGCATATCGCCTACGCAACCCAAAGACGGGGAAAGACGTCGACAACCCGTGGAACGCCGCGCAGCTGCGCCGCTTCTACCCTTAGCTAGCAAAGCTGTCTCCTCTACCCCCTCTACTATGTAATCAGGCGTCGGTAGCAGTCCGCGCCCACCATTGTGCCTTCGGCACCAAGCAATAAAATTCAACTTCATCGTTCTATACCTGTGCACGCTCGGGGGCTTTCGACCCACGCTCGGGGGCTCAGCCTTTCGACCCACGCTCGGGGGCTTCGACCCACGCTCGGGGGCTCAGCCTTTCGACCCACGCTCGGGGGCTTTCGACCCACGCTCGGGGGCTTCGACCCACGCTCGGGGGCTCAGCCTTTCGACCCACGCTCGGGGGCTTTCGACCCACGCTCGGGGGCTTTCGACCCACGCTCGGGGGCTTTCGACCCACGCTCGGGGGCTTTCGACCCACGCTCGGGGGCTCAGCCTTTCGACCCACGCTCGGGGGCTTTCGACCCACGCTCGGGGGCTCAGCTTTTCGACCCACGCTCGGGGGCTCGGCCTTTCGACCCACGCTCGAGGACTTCGCCTACGCTCTGGGGCCGCGCTCAAACAGCTCACGTCTGGGGGACGCGTTCTCTCGACCTACGCTGGAGAACTTTCGCCTTCCTAATCGATGCTCGAAGTCTCTGCCTTTTCAACACAGTCGAATATAAACACAGGCATACAACGTATGTACAGAGTGAAGATACAGACACACCAACAAAGCTAGTTCATGGTGCCGCAGCATCTCGACTCGCCCTCTGACGATCGCTTTCGACGATAATTTGTCGAGCGATACAATCGCCGGTACTTCTACAAGCAGCATAATGCCATTCCATGTCATAGCGACCGCTGGGCGACGGCGGAGGCGTCTTCAGAAGCTCTAGGTCGACTTCAGGGTAGTGCGCGTGCACGAAAGCAAGTGCGACCACAGCCCCACTGCGCAGATGTGCCCGGACAAAGGAATGTATAGCATGGCCGTTCTCGAATCGATCGAGCAGCGCCGGCAAACCTTCGGGCTGATCATTTAGAGGAAACATCGCCTGGTGCACCAGCGCAAGGGCACTTCGGCTCGTCTCAGCCAACGCACCAGCTTGAGCAATCCTATCCTGAAGGAGTGTCAGCTTCATTGCCTTCGATCGATCAGCCCAGAAGTTATCAGCAACGGAGTTGGCATGATTCTAGGCAGCGATAATATGCGCGTTTACGCGCCGGGCCTCAGCTGCACTGTCAAGACACGCATCTGCGAACAAGAGAACAAAGACTCAGTCCTGCACATCCAAGCCAACGTGCAGCGAAAGAAGTTCGAAGACTTACACTTCAGAGATTTGCCAAGATTTTCGATCTCATCTAGAAGGAATTTCTCGCAGTCCGCAGCATACGACGCCTTCGAAAGAGCAACGTCGACCTTGGCAGTAACAACCTTTAGTTGGCGTTGCGTGTTCTGGAGCTGATCGCGCAACGATCGAATTAATGACAACTCGCTCGTGGAGGGCGCTCTTCGCTCAATGGCACCAGCAGTACTGCCAGTTGTTTCGTACGAAATAGGCCAAGCACCAGAGGTCAGCGAAGGATCCTGCATGAGGAGTCGAGCATCACACACAAGCAATTGCAACCAAATGGCATGAAGATTAACGTAACAGCAGAACAAGTTTTACAGCAGCAAGAGTTTCAATCGGGGTCACAGCCCTCGATGTGAGCCAGCAAAACTAATTACAAGTGGGCACCAGAAGCGCTGCTCGCACTACGCCGAACTACCAGCCCTGCTAGACGGTGCGGCGGACGCGCCACGCTTCCGAGCCCTCGCCGCTGCACGCTTCTCGTTCCTATCGGCCAGAAAGCCCGTCATTCGAGCAGCCAGCTCACGAGCACGAGCGACATAAGTTTTGGCGGATTTGTCACGTCCGTCCTTGTCCTTCGGGTACGTGCTCGTCACCTTGTCAGCGTCGAACTCCACGTCGTGCATCATCATCATGGAGAAGACAGACTCGGTGCCGATAGTTACCTGACGGCGCACCGCGGCAAATAACGGGTCTTCGCTGCCCTCCTTCACCGCCACAGCGTCGAGGATCCCTGCCATGGTGTCGCTGGTCGAATCGGGTACAGACGTATCCCGAACGCGAACAAGCGTCGACCGAACTCGCGCTAGGAGGTTGACAATCTCCCGATTCAGGCGTTCGGCGAGGCCAACACTGGATTCGATCCCAGCGGGCCCCTTCATAGCTCCGGCGTCCAGTTCGGCAGCAGCTACAAGAAAAAACAAAACCTCCAAGTCACAATCAAGTTCTTCGGCGCAAAAATTAATCGAGACCAAGCTCGAAGAACTCACCGCGCAAGGCATCAAGCGAAGTCTGCAGGCGCTGGTGCAGTTCTCCTTCTCGAGCCTCGGCGTCCAGGCGGCTTTTCTTCGCGCGTTCCTGAGCTTTGGACGATTCGACCTCCAGCCGGGCGACTTCGTCGTTCAGCTCAGCGACCTTAGCCTTCAAGCCCGAATTCTCAGTGGCAAGATTGTCCAGCTGAGACTTCAGAGAGGTTTTGTCCGCAGCAGCCTGGGCTCCAATCCCTAATTCGTCAAAGGATGTCGTCAGGAAGAAGGGCAAGGTAACAGGCAGAGCAAAACTCTACAAGTGAAATAGCAGCACTCACGTCGAAACTCTTCGAGCTTCTCGGACAACCTTCGGTTCTCCTCCTCCAAGGCAAAGAAGTTTCTGCAAACCTTCGACAGGTCCCTAACAACGGGCTAAAAAAGGCAGAACAGAAGATTAACCTTCGAGTCATGATTCGGAGGGCAAGCCTAAGTGTAAACACTTAGACTTACCCTCGGGGGCTACTAATGGTCAAATACGCGAAGTGCAAGTCGAAAGTCTTCGGACTTACATGGTTGCTAGGACCGGAAGGCCCGCCGGACGAGGAGACAAGCACGAATTCTTGTTCCGTCGCCTTCTTCTTGGAAGAGGTCGAAGGCTTCGCCAGAGCAACTTCGGGGGCGACAATATCAGCGACCTTCTCCTGTGAGTCTGCCGTTTGCTCAAGGGCGTCGTCATGAGGTCGAACCTGGTATCGATCTTGATCCCCCGGACCAGT
Source organism: Dactylis glomerata (assembly GCA_007115705.1). Lineage (NCBI taxonomy): Eukaryota > Viridiplantae > Streptophyta > Magnoliopsida > Poales > Poaceae > Dactylis > Dactylis glomerata. The sequence goes on along the minus strand of QXEO01000454.1, from coordinate 2,882,176 downwards.
CGACGTTTCCTCGGTGGAAGATCTGAAGCAATCATCAGCGTTAGAACCGGACAACCAAATCAAAACAAGACCACAAGTTACACAAAAAAAACTTACGATGCGTCGATCCCGAACTTCGGAAGGACCTTTTTCTCTGTTCGAGGAGGAGGACGGCGGTTCAAAGGCGAGGCAGGGATAGCGCTGTTGTCGTCATCCCCTGAAGAAAAGTGAGTGTCGTCAAGGTCTTCCGAATCCTCGACAACGTCCGCGACTCGTTGTCTCTTCGGAGCCCTCGGTGGCGATGGAGCGGCGGAGGCCGACCCTTCAGGCACCTCGGCGAAGTCACGCCCCGGATATTCGCCCATCTCTGGCTGGGGTGGATAGCATCGGGCTATGTTTATCACCTGCATAATGAGGAAGACTGAATCCGACACTGAACGATTCAACTACGAGACAAGGAAGGAATCCGTTTAAAATAGGATCGTACCTCAGTGCGGGGGAAGGCTTTGCTGAAGGCCACTGCACCGAAGACCTTCGGCACAGGATCCTTCTTCTTGATGTTTGTGACGGCGCGTACGCACTCGTCGATTTCGGCTTCGTGCAGCTCATCCTGAGAGATGCGAGTCGAGTCCCGGCGATCGCTGTAATCCCACATGCAGTGGGCTCGAGCAGCGAGTGGCTGGATTTGGCGCTCGACGAAGGTTCGGATGAGTTGGACTCCCGAAAGTTCCTTCTTCGGAGTAGCTCGAAGCTGTTGGATCTTCTCCATCAGCGGCTCTGTAATCTTCAACTCCTCGTCCGAAAGGTCGTGCCTCCAGGAGACGCGAGGTCGAAGAACGCCGGTGGGATGGAATGCCTCAAGTCCGAAGTTTTCGCCGTCGGAGGATTTGTCCTTGGCGTAATACCACTTCGTCCTCCACCCGGGGTTGTTTTCGGGTGTTTGGAGGTTGAAATACTCGACGTCTGGGCGCACTTGGACGCCGAAACCACCGGTCTGATAGGGCAGAGGGTGCCGAATCACGAAGATTCGGCGCCACAGCGCCCAGTGGGGTTCGATCCCCAGAAAGCACTCACAAAGCGTGATAAAACACGCAATGTGAAGAACAGAGTTGGGATTCAGGTCATGGAGCTGAATCCCGTAAGCAAAGAGAAGGCCGCGGAGAAAAGGATGCGGGGGGAAAGACAGACCCCGCAGCAAAAAGGCGATGAAGATTACCCGGAAACCGAGGGGTGGCCGGGGAACGATCTCCGGGCCGGCGGCGAGCGATTCCGCCGGCGCGTTCTTCAGCAGGCCCATCTTCTCGGCCTGGGTCAGCTCCTTGTTGCCAACCTTGGATTGGACCCAGCGGCCAACGCCGGAGCCTTCAGCATCGGCCGTCTTGGCCTTTTTGGCGGCAGCAGTGGCGTCGGCGGCTGTGGAGCTCCTCTTGCCCATGGTCAGGGCGCAGCAAAGATCGCGGAAATGGAGATGGGAAGGAAGAGCTACAGGGGCGCTGCGCGAGGAAGAAGACGATGGCGGCGGAGTGAGATAGACTGTTACCCTGCCACCGTTATTTATTCCAGCTCTAGAGATTTACGTCAGATCTCAACCGTCCATGGCGAAGTGGAAACGGCCGGGTTGATCCGACCGTCCACGTGTCAGCATGCGAGCATCGCGGCGTCCACTACGCACGGTAATCAAGGAAACCGCGCCGATTATTTCTCACCCACGCGCAGGACGTGCGGTCAAACTCTGTCAACGGCCGCGATGCACGGCTTGAGGGCCCACCACATGTCTTGTCCTGGCAGGCTCAGGCCCGTCCTGCAGAAGATGAGGTGACGACTCGACGCAGTGTGTCGTCAGCGCTGACGCGTTCCCTTGGGTAGGATGCTGTCTTTTCGACTCAAAGGGTAACAACTGGCAAAGGCTCTTTCGAGTCCCAAAGGTATGTACCCCTTGCACTCAGATGATCTCTTGATCGGGTTTCTTTCGAGGTCTTCTGTGCTCTTCTCTTTTGTGCCATTCGAATGAGCATTGAGTTTCTCGACGACTCTGTCTTTCGTTCCTTCGGGGGAATTTTCCGGTCCCTTGAATTATCTCTTTCGGGCCAGCAGCGCCTTCGATGTATTCGAGGCAGGACTTCGGTCCCTCGAGTTACTTCTTTCGGGCCAGCAGCGCCTTCGATGTATTCGAGGCAGGACTTCGGTCCCTCGAGCTATCTCTTTCGGGCCAGCAGCGCCTTCGATGTATTCGAGGCAGGACTTCGGTCCCTCGAGCTATCTCTTTCGGGCCAGCAGCGCCTTCGATGTATTCGAGGCAGGACTTCGGTCCCTCGAGCTGCTTCTTTCAGGCCAGCAATGCTTTCGAAATATTCGAGGCAGGGCTTCGATCTTTTGAGCTGTTTCTCTCGACCAAATAATACTTTTAGAGATTCGGGTTCGAGTTTCGGACCTTTGAATCATCTTGTTCTAATCTGTCTTTTGGGCTATCAACGCTCCTCAATCAACATACCCGAATTTCGGTGGCAATATACCAGTTCGGATGCCGTATGTCAAATACGAAGGTAAGACCACGATTTGCAACATCGATGGCCCGGTATTCGTATCAAACGCGCTCTGCCGGAAATTTTCCATACCTACGGTATGAAGCTTGCACCGATGGACGCATCAGGTGCCTCACAAATGAACTGGGCTTCGACCTGGTAAGTCCAACGCGGCTCAGGTCGAGGTAGCGCCAGCCCACGCGGGTTCGAGTCGGGGGACTCGAATCTGAGTAAGCTAACCGAATGTCTTTGCAGCAATGCAATTAACTGAGACCCGGCGTGAGTCTCAGGCCGGTTATGCGCATCCCTCTGCAAACCCAACTTAATGCTTTCGAGGCTCTACATGAGAGCAGCTCGAAAATCACGTATCGAAACGAGCATACTATTCGAATGACTTCTGTACATTTGCAGCTTTGCAGGCCAAGTGCTCATGTCGGGTACGGCTGGGAAGACTTTCGGGAGGAGTCCATGCCATAGTCTTCGGCTATCCCAGGCACTCAGGGGCTACTGACGAAGGAATGACAGATGGGCCCCCGACATTCGCCTACCTGGTTTTCGGTCCAGGTGGGGTGTCTCAGGAGAGGCTTTCGAGGCCCGTCAAGGCAGTGTTTCGATGCGGCCCAGGAGTATTACTTGGTGTACAAGCGAAGTTTCGAAGAGCCCAAACTAGATTAGGTCTCGGTTGATCCGATCTGTACTTGGCTTGAGAAACACTCCTGAGACCTAGCCTTATCTTATAAAAGGCTGGGAGAGAGGTTTCGAAACCCTAGATTCACTTCCACCCACCTCACGCCGGAGCGCTCGACACCTTCGAGTTCTCTATTTTCGGCTAGATCCAATCTACGCCGCCATTGTAACACCACCATCATCATCACCACCTCAATACAAAAGTCAGACAAGCAGGACGTAGGCCTTTTACCTTTCGAGGGGGCTGAACCTGGGTAAATCCTCGTGTCCTCCTGCTTTCGTCTGATCGCCGTCGAGTTCGCCAGGTCCTCAATTCGCTTCATAGATCGAAAGCCCTTCGACATGGGCATTGCCGGGGATAAACCTCGTCAATTAGGGTTTAGTAGCCATCTTTTTGTGGCATCTGTCAATGGAGATGGCATCATCGACAATAATTGATCTCCGATCCTTCGATCGACGACGAGATCCTCCTCCCGACGTCAATGGTGGTGTTGGAAGATTAAACTCCTTTAGGTATGGTACTTCAGATCTTGCTTCGCCGGATCGATTTTGGATCTTTTCTCTTGGTTGCCGCGAGGAGAATTATCCTCGCAGTATTTGTCCCGGCGGCTACATCCTCGACAATGGTGATTCGTACCCTCGACTCCCCAGCGACGTCGATCAAGTTGTTCGGTTATTTCGCCCTGACATACTGGTGTTGGTACTCTTGCCGATGTGGATTGACTACTTCAATGGTTGCGCGCGTGCATGTAGCCTTGGCATTGCGGCTCAAATTAAAATTATGGGAGAACCTCTATTGGTATTTACAGGTTTATGGTTTGGTATCTATCTTGGGCTGCCTTCAGAAAAGTACAAGATTGTGTCATGGAAGAAGAAAGAATTTGAAAACCTCGAAGATTTGCTAGTTTCTTTTAGACTTTATTTTGTAATCGTCAAAGACAGCTCGTGTAACTCTACCATGTACTATTTGTTGCTATAAATATATATGGTATTGATTTTCAAAAAAAAAACCTGTGGTTAATAGGCTAACGGCCTTGAAGGGAAGTTGACGAACCAACTTAAAGTGTCATTTTAAAGTTAAAAACCCTACAATAAAATTCTAGAGGTGTCCAATGAGGAATGCAACAAATGTGTTAAATCTCATTACGAACTTCTTTATATTGTAGCCAACAAAAAATATGAATATCTGATAAATTACATAGTATTGAAATATGCACTATTCACTACAAAGTTTATCAGATTTTGTCATTCTTATGTAGCCTACACTACAAAGTGGTCCGTATTCAGATTTGCATGTTTGAATTATTCATCATTAGCTACCTCTATTATTTTATTTTTGGGTTTTATGAAACTTTCAAATATTAATTTTGAATGTATTATTCATCATTAGCTACGTGTAGCTTGGTCTTCGTGTTGAGTTTCTCCATTTAAAAAATCCTTCTATAGACACCTTTTAACAGACTCTTTGTGCTACATGGTGGCACTTCATAAACTCTAGATTTATCCATTTTCTTAGAGTAAGATGTATACACTTGCACCATAGAAATATCTATTAATGTATTTGATGTATTCATATACTCTAAATGTCATGCCAAGTAAGTAGTAGATATTTGATAGGCACGATGGATAGGGAGACATATAAACAACTAGAGTATAATAGGGGGCATTAGTTAATTTGTGGTGTACTGTAATATTTTTATGTGTGTACAACCAAATTTGAGAGTCAAATAGTTTTTGTGAGAAATTACAATTTAAGTTTCATTAGCACAATAGTATTATTTTACCTAACGATAATATTAGTACCACCCAACAAGTATGTAGCCTAATAAACACAAGCTTGGTTACATTGTCAATTTTTATTGTTTATACCTAAAAAGTAGTATTCAGTATTTAGATTAGATGATGTGTGAGTACTACTCTAATTAAAACTAATAATTAATATGTCAACACAAAAATAAAATACATATAATAGCAAGATTAAATGTGAATAAGTAAAAAAGTTTAATATAAATGCATAAAACATGTTAAAAGTGTGGAGCAACCTCGAGTCCATCATGCACACATCATGGTGCTCATGTGTGGCCCCGTGCACACCGAGCAGCCGGCCGCAAGTTCTTGGTACATACAAATTAATGAAGCTCATCACAAAGTGAGTCAGTCACTATAGGTGCACCCGGACGATTAACTAATGGGATTGGCGACTTTGAACACATTCTAATCACTATCAATTGTAGACTTGTTAGATGTAATATGATCCATACATGGTTTGGTATAGTATACATGTACGGACTCTTTGTGTACAATGACATCGATAGGGGCTTTTCCTACCCATATAAACACGCAAGGAGCCCGAGGCCAAGGAAATCGTTCTCCCTAAACCCTAGAACATCTACATGGTATCAGAGATTCCTCCTCTTTCCATCTAGCTCCCGACAAACAACAAAAATTAAAAACCTAGATCGGTCCCTACGGTTCCACAAAGTAGATGAAAATCGGTGATGATCCTCATCGGCACCTCAAGGCCCGATTGCCTCGATGTTTTGATCGCTGGTGATCCTTAAAAGACCCTCCCCCTTCCAGATGGCGTCCTCCTCCTCGTCCACAACCCTTGCGGCTGCTCTTGGTGTGCCACCCTCTGATAAACTCACCCGATCCAACTTTCTACTCTATAAGATGCTCTCATCATGGGGCTCCTTGATGGCTCCAGTGAGGTGCCCCCTCCTATTCTTGAGACCAAAGATGACGACAAGAAAAAAATTACAATCCTTAACCCTACCTATGGCGTGCGGTGATGTCTACGCACGCGTCTGTTCTTGTAGACAGTGTTGGGCCTCCAAGTGCAGAGGTTTGTAGAGCAGCAGCAAGTTTCCCTTAAGTGGATCACCCAAGGTTTATCGAACTCAGGGAGGAGGAAGTCAAAGCTATCCCTCTCAATCAACCCTGCAATTATGATACAGAAAGTTTCTTGTGTCCCCAACACACCCAATACACTTGTCAGATGTATAGGTGCACTAGTTTGGCGAAGAGATAGTGAAATAGAAGTAGTAGTGATGATTATGAGTAGTAATTATAATATGAAATAAGTATCGCTGCGAGCAAACATGTAACAAAACTGAATGTAAACGGTATTCAATGCTTGGAAACAAGGCGTAGGGATCATACTCTCACTAATGGACACACTCTCAACAAATATAACATAATTGAACCAATAGATACTAACTTCAATATGCAACTCAAAACTATTCTCCAATGGATAACAAACACTAATCATGCGTACGGCTACGAAGCACTCCTCAAAGTTCGTATTTCCCCAAACTAGATTGTCCCACACTGTCACTGATACGTCTCCAACGTATCTATAATTTTTGATGCTCCATGCTTGTTTTTACACCATTTGCCTACTGTTTCGTTACACTTCGTGGCACTTTTATGCATTTTCCGGAACTAACCTACTAACAAGTTGCCACAGTGTCAGTTTCCTGTTTTCTGCTGTTTTTGTGTTTCAGAAGTGATACACAGGAAATATTCTCGGAATTGGACGAAACAAGTTCCTGAAGTCTTATTTTGTCCGGGAGCTTCCAGGGATCCGAAGAGAAGTAGGAGAGGGGCCACAGGCCAGGCTCACACCTGGCTGGCGCGGCCCAGGCCCTGGCCACGCCGCCATGGTGTGAGGAGACCTGGGGCCACTCCTGACATCGCCCCTTCACCTATAAAGACCCCCCGACGGGAAAAACCTAAGTACCCGATCAATTTTCCAGAACACATCGCGATCCGCCACCGCCGTCGACCCGAAGATCGGGAGGGTCCAGAAGCTCTTCCCGGCACCCTGCCGGAGAGGGGAATCACCACCGGAGGTCTTCTTCATCGCCATGCTTGCCTCCGGAGCGATGAGTGAGTAGTCTACCTTGGACTATGGGTCCATAGCAGTAGCTAGATGGTTGTCTCCTCCACCATGTGCTTCATGTTTAGATCTCATGAGCTGCCCTACATGATTGAGATCACCGTTATGTAATTCTACATGTTTGGTTTGTTGGGATCCGATGAATATTGGTGTTATGATTGAGTTGCTATACTGAAATATATCTTATGTTATCTCTATGTTGTTTATGATCTTGCAAGCTCTCCGTTGTTAGTAGCTATCTTGGCCGAGTAGTTGCTAGTGACTCCAAGAGGGGGTATTTATGCTCGATAGTGGGTTCATGCCTCTATTTAACCCGCGGGAGTGACAGAAACCCCTAAGGTTGTAGATGTGTTGTTGCTACTAGGGAGAAAACAACATTCATATGCTCAAGGGCATATGCTTTGTTTACATTACACACTTTGCTTAATGCAATTATCTGTTGTTCGCAACTTAATACTCATGGGGTGTTCGGACGATATCCCCGTGAGTGGATTATTAGTCATAGATGCAGTTGGATGGCGGTCTATGTATTTTGTTGTAATGCCCAGAGTAAATCTCATAGTGATCTTCTTGACATATCACGTTTATCTTTATTCTATCAATTGCCCAACTGTAATTTGTTTACCCAGCATGTGTTATTTTATCTTATGGAGAGACACCACTAGTGAACTATGGACCCCGGTCCTATTTCCATCATATTGCTATCACCTGTTTACTTTACTCGCACTGTTTACTTTACTCGCATATTTCTACTGTTTTCCACTCGATACGCTCATAACCTTTGTTTCAAGCAAACCGGTGAGATTGACAACCTCATTGCAAGTTGGGAGCAAAGTACTTGGTTGTGTTGTGTGCAGGTTCCGCGTTGCAGCTAGCAAGCAAAGCTTGGACGAGGCGCGATATATAAATTGTCCGAAGCTGTCGCAAACTAGCAAGCATCACCTTCAGTCGTAATTGTCTGCTCTTCTCCTGAACGATTAAACCTTGGTTTCTTAACTGAGGGAAAACAAGCTGCTATACTCATCACACCTTCCTCTTGGGCTTCCCAACTGGCCGGTTATTTACTTCATCAAATCGGTAGCATCAAGCTTCTTTTCTGGCGCTGTTGCCGGGGAAGAGTGGAAGACCTCTGCAAGGGGAGTTTTTCGCACGCACATTCTTTACTTTGTTATTGTTTTGCTTTACTTTATTTATTTTACCTGCATCGTTTTATATCAAAAACCCAAAAAATTAGAATCATTGGTAGTTGTTATTTCTTTACTTTTAGTTCATTATGTTGTTCCCTAAGTACGTTCTGGAGGACCTCTCAGTAGGTAGTGGTTCAATTATTGGAAAAAGTAACATTGAGGAGTTCTTTAATCACATTAGTATGCATAAGGAAGTTGAGGAAAAATCTAGGGTTGAGCTAGCTCCTAGTATTGAAGTCGCTTCTGCTTATTTGATTCACATGTTGGAAACTAGGTTTGCTAGTCTTAATCCTTTTACGCAATACATGTTCCTTAAGCTTCATGAAATTGAAGATCCTGAAAAGAAAGCTTTTATTTTGGAAGCTTTGCGCCTAGAATTTAAGGATGTCGTTATTGAAGCTAGAAAAGTTCTTAAACGTTTTAATAAACTTGGTTCGCCTATAAAGGTTATTAGTACAAACGATGAAGGAGCCGAAATACCTATACCTAGCAAGCTTTTGGGATTGTGTGAAGCTTTCGAAAATAATTTTGACTGGATCTGTCCCCGAAATCTTTTTAGTGATTTGAGTGAACCAAAGCCTGATCACAAAGGGTCTTCTAAAACTTATGTGGATGAAATACAATGCCTTATTGACAAGACCTCTGCAGTTGATCTTAATGCTTCTTCTAAAAATACTTGATTCGCAATTTTCTGCGCCTAGCTCAAAGGCGTTAAAGAAAAGCACTCTTGGGAGATAACCCAATGTTTTATTTTCAGTACTTTTTCTTTTATTTGAGTCTTGGAAGTCATTACTACTGTAATGACCGCTCCTTATCTTGTTTATTTTGTTTTTGTGCCAAGAGAAGCCTCTAATTCGAGTGAGGTAAAGATTTGGGGATGTTGCTGTCCTGAAACTGTTTTCGGTGCTGCACCGTAAAAATTCGTATAAATTTTCTGTAGATCTTTTGGACCTGCGATTTCTTGTGCATATGCCCCAGGTTATATACAAACTTTCGTTAGTTGAACACTTTTTGATTTGAGCAACAGAAAACCCCTAAACAATTCGGCCTTTGTCAGCTGTTCTGTTTTGACAGATTTCTACCAATATTTGTGTTTGCCACTTTATCGCTTTCTTTTGAGTTCTTTTGATCACGGAACTTTAGGGGAAGTTGCTACAGTATTATATGCTTTATATGTGGTGGTTTTGGGTTGAAACCTGAAGCAAAAGAGGTTGATTATATATTATGCCTACACTAATGTTGCTAATAGATTTGTGTTTAGTTTTGTATGAAGGAAGTTTTCAAGTGTAGGGATTGGAGAATGATGAGATGAGTTGAAGAATGGACAAAAGCTCAAGCTTGGGGATGCTGATGCATCACCCCAAGAAAAATCCAAGAAGTACAAGCGTCAAAGCTTGGGGATGCCCCCGAGGCACCCCTTCTTCATCGGCAAAAATCAGGTCACCTTTCAAGACACTATATTTTTATTGCTTCATGCACTATGTGTTTTTCTTGGAGAGTCAGTTGTTTTAGTTTTCTTAGTTAGTTTAGTTTGTTTACTGTAATAAATGGTTGGACCCAACAAATTTCTTTTGGAGAAGTTGCCTTGCTTTTCATTTGCTAAGAACGCTCTAGTTTTCACTCTTATCAAAAATCGAGTGTTCTTCTTTTTTCCGCTACTGCTTTTGGTTTTCGTTTTCGCCTTGATTTGCGTTCAGACCTTGTCATATCTTTTCATCAAGGTGTATTTTTGCCTCTGATCTTTATTGGTTTTCATCAAAAGAGGTGTCTTAAATAATTTCAAATGGTGTTGGAAAAGAGAAAAAGCTTTATGCAAAAAAGTGGTACAAGAAGGAGCTTGTGTAGACTGCGGCTTAGGCTTTTTCATGTGATGCTTGATGTCTTTTTGATAGTATGCTTAGTGGTTTTGCTGTAGCATGACTTGGCTCAAATAACTGAGATTGCTTAATGAGCCTTTGAAAAAAATCATGCGTTGTTTTTATTATTTTGAAGCATTATTTTGGTTTTCTCCTTGATGCTTTATTTGGGTTGACTTGGCGCATACTCACACATGTTAGACTCTTACAAAGTCGCCAATAGCCTCTATGATCATTTAGTTTTTGACTTTTGATGCCATCTTATGCTTCTTTTAATGTCGCTTTGTCGCTTTGCATGATTATGGCCATTATTGCTCTCTTAGTTGGTCGCTCCCAGTCTTTTGCTAGCCCTCGCCTTGTACTGAGTATGAGCTCTACTCGTGCATCCAACTCCTAAAAACCAAGTTTGGCAAAGTGTCCACCATACATACCTACTAGCAATTTGCTATTCCAAGTAAATTTGTCTTGCTTTTATTTTCTCTTCAAATTAAACTCTTACCAGTGTTATGCGAAATTCGGTGAGTAAAGCTCTCATGAACCGGAAGGCACACTTTACTTTTTCCTGTTCTTAAAAATTTGACATTGTGGTCTCTTATGTTGAGTTGTTATGCTTGCAAGTTGTAAGTTAGAGACTAGCCCAGCCATGCAGTCATGGGCAAGCTTTCAACATTGCACCTCTTATTTGAGTTGATATCGTGATCTTTTGTTTATGGATGCCCGCGGTGTGAAATGAATTGGGAATCTTGTGGGGATCATGGAGTTTGTATATGTGTTAGAGAAACGCCGGGCCGCTAATCTAAGCCATGCATAATTCATGGTGGAAATTTGTAGCATACCCATGGTGAACATTCGACGACGCATCTCACAATAAAAAGCTAATCAAATGGCAAATAAAAGAGATGTCGAGGTGTTCATTGTCTGCTTGTCCTGTTATTTTGATGTGGGCTTGTTCCATGTCATCGGGCACAGAGGTACCCCGTTGGCGGTTCTCAATGATATGCATATATTTATAATGACAAGAGCCTTGCTTGGGACTCTAAGTAAAGTAGCATGAGGTTTGGGTACTCGTATTCATGGGACACGAGGTTTTCAACTTATGATTTATCAAGCATATGCATCATAATTGTTCTTGCATTAACTCTAACCATTCAAGATGCTTATGATGGGGGCAATAAGAGCTCAAAGCCGGTAAGTATCATAATTTTTGAAGGTTATAAAACTTGCAATCACTGCTTCCCTCTGCGAAGGGCCTTTCTTTTACTTTTATGTTGAGTCACCACCTTCTATCTTTATGCACCATTAAGAGAGCATAGTTGTCATTCTTAGTATAATGTGCATTGTCCCAAAGTTTTCATTGATTGATTCATATTGTTGGTTTCACTTGTTCTCAAATTATTTGTATCTAGTCGCCCTCTTAAACTTGATGGTGTCCTATACATTTATGTTTTGCTCTCTTTGAAGGACAAGTTGAAAACCATTTGTATGTTTTTTCTTATGATTTGAACACATGTTTGACTTTCATTGTTTCATTTTCATGATCTTTTTTTTGTGTTCATTTGCATGTTTACAACATGGTTGCTAAGTTTATATTGTCAAGATTATATCTTTCATGCCCATGTTTTAAGTTCTTATGATCCCAGCTCACAAATGCTTACATATATGATCAAGATTGTGTAGGTGCATGTCACCTCAAAAATTATTCTTTTGTTATCACTTACCTACTCGAGGACGAGCAGGAGTTAAGCTTGGGGATGCTTGATACGTCTCCAACGTATCTATAATTTTTGATGCTCCATGCTTGTTTTTACACCATTTGCCTACTGTTTCGTTACACTTCGTGGGACTTTTATGCATTTTCCGGAACTAACCTACTAACAAGTTGCCACAGTGCCAGTTCCCTGTTTTCTGCTGTTTTTGTGTTTCAGAAGTGATACAAAGGAAATATTCTCGGAATTGGACAAAACAAGTTCATGAAGTCTTATTTTGTCCGGGAGCTTCCAGGGATCCGAAGAGAAGTAGGAGGCCCTGGCCGTGCCGCCATGGTGTGAGGAGGCCTGGGGCCACTCCTGACATCGCCCCTTCGCCTATAAAGACCCCCCGACGGGAAAAACCTAAGTACCAGATCAATTTTCTAGAACACATCGTGATCCGCCGCCGCTGTCGACCCGAAGATCGGGAGGGTCCAGAAGCTCTTCCCGGCACCCTGCCGGAGAGGGGAATCGCCACCGGAGGTCTTCTTCATCGCCATGCTTGCCTCCGGAGCGATGAGTGAGTAGTCTACCTTGGACTATGGGTCCATAGCAGTAGCTAGATGGTTGTCTCCTCCACCATGTGCTTCATGTTTAGATCTCATGAGCTGCCCTACATGATTGAGATCACCGTTATGTAATTCTACATGTTTGGTTTGTTGGGATCCGATGAATATTGGTGTTATGATTGAGTTGCTATACTGAAATATATCTTATGTTATCTCTATGTTGTTTATGATCTTGCATGCTCTCCGTTGTTAGTAGCTATCTTGGCCGAGTAGTTGCTAGTGACTCCAAGAGGGGGTATTTATGCTCGATAGTGGGTTCATGCCTCCATTTAACCTGGGGGAGTGACAGAAACCTCTAAGGTTGTAGATGTGCTGTTGCTACTAGGGAGAAAACAACATTCATATGCTCAAGGACATATGCTTTGTTTACATTACACACTTTGCTTAATGCAATTATCTGTTGTTCGCAACTTAATACTCATGGGGTGTTCGGACGATATCCCCGTGAGTGGATTATTAGTCATAGATGCAGTTGGATGGCGGTCTATGTATTTTGTGATAATGCCTAGAGTAAATCTCATAGTGATCTTCTTGACATATCACGTTTATCTTTATTCTATCAATTGCCCAACTGTAATTTGTTTACCCAGCATGTGTTATTTTATCTTATGGAGAGACACCACTAGTGAACTGTGGACCCCGGTCCTATTTCCATCATATTGCTATCACCTGTTTACTTTACTCGCACTGTTTACTTTACTCGCATATTTCTACTGTTTTCCACTTGATACGCTCATAACCTTTGTTTCAAGCAAACCGGTGAGATTGACAACCTCATCGCAAGTTGGGAGCAAAGTACTTGGTTGTGTTGTGTGCAGGTTCCGCGTTGCAGCTAGCAAGCAAAGCTTGGACGAGGCGCCATATATAAATTGTCCGAAGCTGTCGCAAACTAGCAAGCATCACCTTCAGTCGTAATTGTCTGTGATGACCCACAAGTATAGGGGATCGCAACAGTCTTCGAGGGAAGTATTACCCAAATTTATTGATTCGACACAAGGGGAGCCAAAGAATATATGTAAGCCTTGACAGATGAGTTGTCAATTCAGCTGCACCTGGAAACAGTCTCGCTCGCAGTGGTTTATCAGTAGCAACAGTTTTATAGTGGTGACAGTAGTGAAACAGTAATAGGAGTAATAAAATAGCAGCAGTAATAGTAACGGTTGTAAACAGTAGGAACAAATACTGTAGGCATAGGGATGGATTACGGGCGTTGCATGGATAAGATAGTTCATGAAATTAATGAGACAAAGGCATTGCAGATAAATAATGATAAAGCATCCTAGTACAAACAATCATAGGCATGTGTTCCGTATATAGTCGTACGTGCTCACAAGGAGAAACTTGCACGACATCTTTTGTCCTACCAGCCTGTTGCAGCAGGGCCTCAAGGGAAACTACTGGTAATTAAGGTACTCCTTTTAATAAAGTACCGGAGCAAAGCATTAGCACTCGGTGAACACATGTGATCCTCACATCATAGCCATCCCCTCCGGTTATCCCAATTTCTGTCACTTTGGGGCCTCGGGTTCCGGACAACAATATGTGTATACAACTTGTAGGTAAGACCATAAACAACAAGTATCATCATAGAAATAATAACATGTTCAGATCTGAAATCATGGCACTCGGGCCCAAAGTGACAAGCATTAAGCACAACAAGTTGCAACAATGTCATAGGCACTAAATAAAGATACTAGGCACTATGCCCTATCAATCTCATATCAAATTACATGAACAATCTCATCCAATCCCTACCATCCCCTCACCTACAGCGGGGGAATTACTCACACATGGATGGGGGAATCATGGATGGTCGATGGAGGAGCATCGGTGGTGATGGTGATGAAGATCTCCTCCGAATCCCCGTCCCGGCAGGGTGCCAGAACGGAGTTTCTGGTTCCGAATCGCGGTTTCTGATGGCGGTGGCGCAGCGGAAGTCTATCTGGGAAAAACGCCCTCTCCCCGATATTATGTCGTCAGGGGGTATATGTACGCGAGAGGGGAGGTCGAGAGGGGACCTGGGACCCCCTCACGCAGGGGTGGCGCGGCCAGGGCTGGGCCGCGCCACCACTGTGTGACGGTCCCTCGAGCCACTTCTCCCTCCGGTCTTCTGGCTCCGTGGGTCTTCTGGTGAAATAGGATTTTTCATGATTTTCCCGAATTTTTACTGGAAGTTGAATTTCTGCACAAAAACGAGACACCAGAGCAATTCTGCTGAAAACAGCGTCAGTCCGTGTTAGTTGTATTCAAAAGACACAAATTAGAGGAGAAACAATAGCAAAAGTGTTCGGGAAAGTAGATACGTTTTGGACGTATCAACTCCCCCCAAGCTTAGCTATTTGCTTGTCCTCAAGCAATTCAGTTAACAACTGAGAGCGATAAAAGAAACTTTCACGAACACATTTGCTCATATGATGTATATATACTAACTATGTGATCAAGTACTCAGGCAATTCATAATAAGAAATATGCAACTAATGTCACCTCATAGTCAAGCAAGCTATGAAAGAGTGCCAATGCACTATTAACAAGTAACATGTGCATGAGAAGCTACAAGATTGTAATATGCATAAATGATATGAAAGAGTGGTATCCCGCTTGCCTTTATTTGTAGAGCAAAACATAAATGCTGAGGCACCTCTGAAGTCCAAGGGAAGACTAGAAGTAGAAATATCAAAGATACAAGCATCAAAGTTATACCACAATTAACCGTGTTCTGGGACAAGCACATTACACTAAGAATAACAGCTATGCTCTCAAGAAGTGCTTAAAGTTAGAAGATGGTGACTCAACATAAAAGTAAACGAATGGCCCTTCGCAGAGGGAAGCAGGGATTTAACATGTGCTAGAGCTTTTCATTTGTAAAACAGAGATAAAAGTTTCTTTTGAGAGGTGGTTGTTCTATGTCAACGACTAGCAATGGGGACTTACTATCTTCCATAATAAACAAGTGAGAGCGGTTCCGAGTTCTTTGAAATTTGGCACATTGGTGCTCTTTTATAAAGCTTTGGCACTCCTCCCCACCTTTTTTCCTTTCTCAAACCATGGCTAACCGATTCCATCGGGTGCCCACCAACTTTCACATTCCTTTGGAGTAGTGCCTTTTTTCTTTCTTTAGAATTAAGATTATAATGGTCTGACCAGCTCCCTTGCAAAATTAATGACGAGCAGATGAAGCTGCCTAGTCGAGGGGTACTCAATTTAATATGGAAGATAGCAATTCCGACCACTACGTCCCCATGAGCTAAAAACAGTGGCACAAAATGAGAAGTAGTTGAAAGTTTTGAAAGGTAGCACATGAAAATTTACTTGGAATGGCTTACAAATACCATGCATAGGAATTTATAGCGGACTCTTTGGAAGACTTGGTTTTTTGGTAATTGGATGCACGAGTAGAGCTCATACTCGGTACAAGTGAAGGCTAGCAAAAGACTGGGAAGCGACAATCGAGAGAGCAATAACTATCATAATCATGCTTGCGACAAAACAAAATTAATATAGGCATAAAAATGATACAAGAACTCTGAGGCAATTTAGATCATCGAGGCTTAATTGACTTTTTGTTCAGTCATATGCATGCTTGAGCATGTGCCAAGTCGATTCAAATGAAGCTTTCAGAGGTGGATACCACAATATCATACCATACTATGAATAAAACAATGCATGCAAGCGTCTACATGACATGCTACAGGCTAATAGTAAATTGAAACTAATCATATGAGAGCAAGAACTACAAAGCATCCATTAACTGACATATACCTTACATGAACCGACTAAGCATGTCCACATAGATGAGTATATGTACAAAAATGAAAACAAATAGAGTTCATACCAGCCTCTTACCACATCTCGGATTGTCATACGTCGTCATTATTGCTCTTCACTTGTGTGGCTTGAATAATATAAAGTGAATACCAAGCTCCAATGGAGTAACGGGAGATTGAACTCTGCAACAAACTTTACAAAACCGAAGAAGAACAACAAATATTTTTGGGGTTTTCGATTTTTGAACAAAAGCAGAAGGAAATAGCAAACAAAGCAAAATATTTTTGGGTTTTTCAAGTAGCAAACCGAAAGTAGCAAGTAAAGCAAACCAAAGATAGCAAACTAAAGAACCAAATAGAGAGAAACAACTGAAATATTTTTGGTCTTTTTGTGTTTTGGAAAGCAGAAGTAAGAACTTAGAACAATAAAGAAGGTGAAACATGGATATACAAAGGTCCGACAAAATATGATATGTAGATGAGCGAATCGTCGGCGTACCTCCCCCCAAGCTTAGGCTTTTGGCCTAAGTGGAGATCAATCCCAACTCGGCCAACTCGGCCATGAGGTGGCGCCTCCATAGTGTGACGAAGAAGCACCATCGTCCTGATATGAGTTTGAGGACTCCCCGGAGTGGTACGTGGTGAAGTGATAGGGCGGCTCCTCCTCTTCCTCCTGGACCACCACGCCATGTTGGATGTTGAAACCAAGCAGCCTAAGCTGATCGTCCAACTCCACCTTCGTGCGCGACCATGGCTTCACGTGAATGCTGAACAAGTTAGGCTGAGGCAAGGGAATTTCCCTTTCCTCTCCATCAGTGAATAACATCCTGTAAACTAATTTCCCTGCACAAGAGTTAGCAGTAACAAAATGATGGAGTTTCATAGCAGCAAGATCAAGCCTCTGTGGAGCCAACAATACATCATTAGGAGCAATAGAAAGTCCTAGCTCAGCAACAATGCGCGCGGCAATAATACCTCCATAAATAGGTCCCCTAGCGGCTAGGCGACGAGCAATAACAGCACCAAGGTTATACTTCCTACCAACATCAAGAGCGGTAGCTAGAAAAGCTAAATGATAGTTGGAGATATTGCTAGTGTTTTCTCTACCGAGTACACTAGTTGCAAGATAGTAAGTAAAATATCTAATAGCTGGGAGCTGAATATTTCTTATCTTGCCACGCTGTGCGTTGCGGTCGTCATCATTGGTCACCCCTCGGTAAAGCTCCAACAAATCAGCGGGGTGATTTTGTATCTTCTTGGCCGTTCCAAACATGGGAATACCTAAAATAGAACAAAACCTCCCCAAAGACATGGTGATAGACTTATCATAAATCTTAAATGCAACGGAAGGGTTGTAATGTGAGTTAATAAATTTAAAACTTTCAACGAAAATCTTTGTAAGCAAAGCATATTGGTCTCTTTCATCTACCACGTAATCAGTCAATCCAACCCTGTTAATAAGAAGCAAGAAGTCATCAAGAATCCCTGCATCACTCAAGAAGTTAAAACAAGGGAAGGAGGATGGATGTGCATCTCCATCGTCCCCTTCAGGGTTTGGTGACATGAGATCCTCATTATAAGATATCCTATATTGAGCAGTGGATCTTGAGGGCCTTGATGACCTTGGTGCATCACTTTCAAACACTTCTCCATATGTGAAGTTTGCCATCTCCCTTCTCGGAGAGCAAAAGGTCCAAGTTTCAGCAGAAATGTTGGGCTGAACAAGGAGATCGAGAAATCCAGGTGAAGAACAGCAAGAACTCGAGCTTGAGCAAATGGGGCGGTGTTTTTCGGGAGAGAGAAAGAGCAGGGGAAGAAGAGATGAGTGAGGTGCCTGGTGGGGCCCCCTCACACCTGGGTGGCGCGGCCAGGGCTGGGCCGCGCCACCAGTGTGTGAGGTGGCGTGGCTGCCCCACCTGGTGCCTCCCAGGTGTCTTTCTGCCCCATTTTTGACATAAAAATTTATAAAGAATTTTCTGGAATTTTTCAAGAAACTTTATTTTCGAGGATTTTTCAGAAATTGGCATATTGATGAAACTCAGCAAAACGAGGATGAAAAGATTTCAAGCAAATCAAAACTAAGCATGCAGCAGATCTGAGATACTCTTAATCAAGCAACTTTAACTGAAGGAATAAAATTTGATGAAAGTAAATACAAGTGTGGTGGAGTAGATGCGGTGAAAACGAAATTTCTTTCATATAAAATCACTTTGTTAACAAGGTTGATCAAGTCTTGTTACCAAACTAACTTTGTATGAGGCAAAACTTTGCATTTCACTTAATGCTTATGTTACCTCAACTTTGATAGGTATAGTCCCAACCATGACAATTTGACATTCCTCCTTGGGCTTTCGCTCTGAACAAATAATTTGACCAACTTTGATGGTCTCAACATGCTTAATTGTGTTTAGAGCATTCTTCCTATCAATCTTCTTGGGAAAATATACTGTATACTCTTTATCATTAACATTAAAAGTGACTTTTCCTTGATTGCAATTAATAACAGCACCTGCAGTGTTTAGAAAAGGTCTCCCAAGAATAATAGACATGTTATCATCTTCAGGCATTTCTAGCACAACAAAATCAGTTAAAATCAAACAGCTGTTAGCAACTTGAACAGGAACATTTTCACATATACCAATAGGAATAGTAGTAGACTTATCAGCCATCTGCAAGGATATATCAGTTGATACCAATTTTTCTAGATCAAGTCTCTTATAGAGGGAAAAAGGCATGACACTAACTCCAGCTCCCAAATCACATAAAGCAGTTCTAACATAGTTATTTTTAATGGAGCAAGGAATAGTAGGTATACCTGGATCTCCAAGCTTCTCTGGAACTTTACCATCAAAAGAATAGTTAGCAAGTAATGTGGAAATTTCCTCACTAGGAATTTTCCTTTTGTTAGTGACAATATCTTTCATATACTTTGCATAAGGAGGCATTCTAATAGCATCAGTCAAAGGAATTTGCAAAAATAAAGGTCTCATCCATTCACAAAACCTGTTGTAGTGTTGTTCTTCATTGGACTTGTGTTTCTTACTAGGAAAAGGCATTGGTTTCTGTACCCAAGGTTCTCTCTCCTTACCATGCTTGTTGGCAATGAAGTCTTCTTTGGTGTACTTTGCATTCTTGTCAATCTTCTCTGGTTCAACTTCTTCTTTATCTTCTTCTTCTTTATCGGGAGCATCTCCTGGTTCAGTTTCAGCATCAGAAATAGAAACACTATTAGGATCTTTACCTGCCTCAGAGGATTCTGCAGTTGTTGTATGCTTCTTCTTCTTCTTCTTAGAAGGAATATCATCGGTTGCAGTTCATTGAGAATCTTGCTCGACCCTCTTAGGATGTCCTTCGGGATATAATGGATCTTGAGTAGCAGCACCACTTCTTGTGCGTATTTCACATGCTTGCTTCTCTCTTGCAGCATTAACTAGCAAGTCTTTTTGCACCTTGGTAAGCTGATCAATTTGTGTTTGAACTATTTGAAAATGTTTAGCAAGTATCTTCACATCATTGGCGGTTCTCTCCACAATATCATGCAACTTGTTAATAGCTCTAGAATTTTCCAACAAATGATTATGCACCATTCTATTAAAATTTTCTTGCTTAACAATAAAATTATCAAATTCATCTAAGCATTGATCAGGAGGTTTAGTATAAGGAATATCTCTTTCATCAAAGCTTTGGAGAGAGTGTACCTCAATAGTAGATGAGTGAGGGATTGGCTTACATAATTCTTCAATAGGAGGTAAATTCTTCACATCTTCGGCCTTAATACCTTTCTCCTTAAGAGATTTCTTAGCCTCCTTCATAACTTCATCATTTAATTCAATCATCCCTCTCTTCTTCGGCGTAGGCTCCGTAGATGGCGCATGAGTTGGTGCTGGTGTTGGCTCAACTAAGGTCCAATCATCATGATTCCGGCTTATTTTAGCCATTAATTCTTCAGCTTCAGCCGGAGTTCTTTCCCTGAAAACACAACCAGCACAACTATCCAAATATGATTTAGATTCATCCGTTAGTCCATTATAAAATATATCAAGGAGTTCATTTTTAGGCAATGGTTCTTTAGGCAAAGCTCTAATTAAAGAACAAAACCTTGTCCAAGATTCAGGCAATATCTCTCCTTTTCCCTGTTCAAAATCAAAGATTTTCTGCACAGCAGCATGTTGAGCACTAGCGGGAAAATATTTCTGAAAGAAAGCATTAACCAAAGCAATAGGACTAGTAAGAGATCCAGGAGACAAGCTATTAAACCAAATTTTAGCAGCATCTTTCAATGAAAAAGGAAAAAATCTTAGCAACAAAATAAGTGCGGAGCTTAATATCATCAGAAAACAAATTACTCAAAGTAGAAAGCTCATTCATGTGCTCCATAGCACTCTCATCTTTAGTACCACAAAAAGGAGTTTTCTCAACAATAGATATGTAAGATAAATCCAAAGAGAAATCATAATCCTTGTCTCTAATATTTATAGGAGAAGCAGCAAACTTAGGATCAGGAGACAAATTATATCTAACAGAACGTCTTGCAAGAAGTTCTTTAACATTACCTGCATTACGAGCAGCATGTGCTTCTGCAATAAAATCATCATTAAGCTCAATATAAGCATCATCATCATAATCATCACTAGGACACTCCCTAGACTCAGGTGAACTAACAGGTGTAACAGTGGTGTTTCCCAACTTAGCTCTAGCAATAGTAGCATCTAAAAAGGAACCTAGTGAACCACTCTCATCAAGCACAGTAGAAGCATCATCTAAATTATCAGTGGCATTTTCAATCTCAGCAGAAGTAGTAGCAGTAGCGTGTGGGTGTGGTGGTGTAAGCAACTTACTCATAACAGATGGTGAATCAAGAGCAACAGAGGTGTTGAGAGTCGTACCTCTTCTTGTAGTGGATGGCAATATAGGAACTTTTCCATCACGAGGTTTACCCATGATGAAAGGATTGCAGCGAACAATATGAATACCAAGTGAACTTACAGATAAAGCTATGCTCCCCGGCAACGGCGCCAGAAAATAGTCTTGATGACCCACAAGTATAGGGGATCGCAACAGTCTTCGAGGGAAGTATTACCCAAATTTATTGATTCGACACAAGGGGAGCCAAAGAATATATGTAAGCCTTAACAGATGAGTTGTCAATTCAGCTGCACCTGGAAACAGTCTCGCTCGCAGTGGTTTATCAGTAGCAACAGTTTTATAGTGGTGACAGTAGTGAAACAGTAACAGCAGTAATAAAATAGCAGCAGTAATAGTAACGGTTGTAAACAGTAGGAACAAATACTGTAGGCATAGGGATGGATTACGGGCGTTGCATGGATAAGATAGTTCATGAAATCAATGAGACAAAGGCATTGCAGATAAATAATGATAAAGCATCCTAGTACAAACAATCATAGGCATGTGTTCCGTATATAGTCGTACGTGCTCACAAGGAGAAACTTGCACGACATCTTTTGTCCTACCAGCCTGTTGCAGCAGGGCCTCAAGGGAAACTACTGGTAATTAAGGTACTCCTTTTAATAAAGTACCGGAGCAAAGCATTAGCACTCGATGAACACATGTGATCCTCACATCATAGCCATCCCCTCCGGTTATCCCAATTTCTGTCACTTTGGGGCCTCAGGTTCCGGACAACAATATGTGTATACAACTTGTAGGTAAGACCATAAACAACAAGTATCATCATAGAAATAATAACATGTTCAGATCTGAAATCATGGCACTCGGGCCCAAAGTGACAAGCATTAAGCACAACAAGTTGCAACAATGTCATAGGCACTAAATAAAGATACTAGGCACTATGCCCTATCAATCTCATATCAAATTACATGAACAATCTCATCCAATCCCTACCATCCCCTCACCTACAGCGGGGGAATTATTCACACATGGATGGGGGAATCATGGATGGTCGATGGAGGAGCGTCGGTGGTGATGGTGATGAAGATCTCCTCCGAATCCCTGTCCCGGCAGGGTGCCAGAACGGAGTTTCTGGTTCTGAATCGCGGTTTCTGATGGCGGCGGCGCAGCGGAAGTCTATCTGGGAAAAATGCCCTCTCCCCGATATTATGTCGTCAGGGGGTATATGTACGCGAGAGGGGAGGTCGAGAGGGGACCTGGGGCCCCCTCATGCAGGGGTGGCGCGACCAGGGCTGGGCCGCGCCACCACTGTGTGACGGTCCCTCGAGCCACTTCTCCCTCCGGTCTTCTGGCTCCGTGGGTCTTCTGGTGAAATAGGATTTTTCATGATTTTTCCCGAATTTTTACTAGAAGTTGAATTTCTGCACAAAAACGAGACACCAGAGCAATTCTGCTGAAAACAGCGTCAGTCCATGTTAGTTGTATTCAAAACACACAAATTAGAGGAGAAACAATAGCAAAAGTGTTCGGGAAAGTAGATACGTTTTGGACGTATCAGTCTGCTCTTCTCCTGAACGATTAAACCTTGGTTTCTTAACTGAGGGAAAACAAGCTGCTATACTCATCACACCTTCCTCTTGGGGTTCCCAACTGGCCAGTTATTTACTTCATCAAATCGGTAGCATCAGTCACCGTGAACGCACTAGATGGTTCCAACAAACACAAACAATTCATAGAGACACTAGCCAAAAGAGACACACATAATGCGCACACTGTCACCTTCATATCATGATACAAGGTGTCTCCGAAGATTACAAATATAAAGCACGGGAGTAGCATAATATCTGAATAATAACATCTACCAATTCAACTAGATACAAAGCTCACGATCACATAAAGATCATATCATGGGAGAGAGAGGTGAACCACATAGCTACTGGTAGAGCCCTCAGCCCCGGGGGAGAACTACTCCCTCCTCATCATCGGAGGCAGCATCGGTGATGGAGATGGCGATGAGGTCGATGGAGACGGTGGAGACGGCGATGGAGACCAATGGAGATGGCTCCGGGGGCACTTCTCTGTCCCGGCAAGGTGCCAGAATAGAGACTTCTGTCCCCCAAAATTCATCGGTGGCGGCGGCGGAGCTGCAAGACTCTTTCTCGAAAATCACCGATCGTTTTAGGGTTTTCTATCGGGAGGCTCTTTATAGGCGGAGGGGCGACGTCAGAGGGCCACCAGGGGGGCCTCACCACCCCTGGGCGTGGCCAGGAGGGGAGGCGCGCCCCCTCATGGTGAGCCTGCCCTCTGGCCCCCTCCGGCTCTCTTTCGGTCCTCGTCCTTTGTCCGGGAAAAATAGAAGTTTCGGTCCTTGTTTCATCCAATTCCGAGAATATTTCCTGTGTAGCTTTTCTGAAATACAAAAATAGCAAAAAACTGGGAACTGGCACTGTGGCATCTTGTCAATAGGTTAGTTCCAGAAATCGCATAAAAATGCCACGAAGTGTAAACAAAACATGAAGCAAATGGTGTAAAACAAGCATGGAGCATCAAAAATTATAGATACGTTTGAGACGTATCAAGCATCCCCAAGTTTAACTCCTGCTCGTCCTCGAGTAGGTAAGTGATAACAAAAGAATAATTTTTAAGGTGACATGCACCATCACAATCTTGATCATCTATATAAGCATTGAGTGCTGGGATCAAAGAACTTAAAACATGGGCATAAAAGACATAATCATGACAATAAGAACTTAGCAACCATGTTATAACATGAAAAGAAACATAAACGAAAGATCATGAATAATGAAACAATGAAAGTCAAACGTGTGTTCAAATCATATGGAAAAACGTAGCAAAAGGTTTTCAGCTTGTCCTTCATGGAATAGCAAAACATAAATGCATAGGACACCTTCAAGTTTAAGAGGGTGACTAAATACAAATAATTTAAGAACAAGTGAAACCATAATCATGAATCAATCAATGATAAACTTTGGGACTATGCACATTAAACTCAGAATGGCAACTATGCTCTCTTAGATGGTGCATAAAGGTAGAAGGTGGAGACTCAATATAAAAGTAAAAGAAAGACCCTTCGCAGAGGAAGCAGTGATTGCAAGTTTTATAAACCTTCAAAAATTACGGTACTTATTAGCTTTGAGCTCTCATTGCCCCCATCATAGGCATCTTGAATGGTTAAAGTTAATGCGAGAACAATTATGGGCATATGCTTGACAAATCATAAGTTGAAAACCTCATGTCCCGTGAAGTACGGATACCCAAACCTCATGCTACTCGACTTAGGGTCCCAAGCAAGCTCTTGTCATTGTAAGTATACACGTATCATCGAGAACTGCCAACGGGGTACCTCCTTGCCCGATGACATAGAACAAGCCCACATCAAAATGACAGGACAAACAGACAATGAACACATCAGCATCTCTTTTATTTACTATTGGTATAGCTTTTTATTGTGAGATGCGTCGTCGAATGTCCACTACGGGCATGCTGTAAATTTTCACCATGAATAATGCATGGCTTAGATTAGCAACCCAGGCGTTTCTCTAACACATATATCAACTCCATGATCCCGCAAGATTCCCAACTTGTTTCACATCGCGAGTATCCATAAACAAAAGATCACGATATCAACTCAAATAAGAGAAGTGCAATGTTGAAAGCTTTCCCCATGACGGCATGGTTTGGCTAATTCCCAACTTACAACTTGCAAGCATAACGTCAACATAAGAGAACCACAATGTCAAAATTTTAAAAACGAGAAAAGTAAAGTGTGCCATCAGGTTCATGAGAGCTTTACTGACTAATTTTCGCATAACACCGAAAAAAAAAGTTTAATTCGAAGGATAGATAAAAGCAAGTCAAATGTACTTGGAATAGCAAATTGCTAATAGGTATATATGGTGGAAACATTGGCATAACTTGGTTTTTGGGAGTTGGATGCACGAATAGAGCTCATACTCAGTACAAAACAAGGGCTAGCAAAAGACTGGGAGCGACCAACTAAGAGAGCAATAACGGCCATAATCATGCATAGCGACAAAACATCATTAAGAGAAGCATAAAATGGCATCAAAAGTCAAAAACCAAATGATCATAGAGGCTTATGGCGACTTGTTAGAGTCAAACATATTGTAAGCATGCGCCAAGTCAACCCAAATAAAACATCAAGGAGAAAGCCAAATAAATCCTTCCACATAATAAAAACAACGCATAATTTTTTTTCAAAGGCTCATTAAGCAATCTCAGTCATTTGAGACAAGTCATGCTACAGCAAAAATCACTAAGCATACTATCAAAATGACATCAAGCATGGCATGAAAAAGTCTAAGCGGCAGTCTAAACAAGCTCCTTTTTGTACCACTTTTTTGCATGAAACTTGTTCTCTTTTCCAAGACCATTCAAACCTTTTTGAAACAACTCTTTTGATGAATACCAACATAGACCAGAGGTCCAAATACACCTTTATGCAAAGATAAAACAAGATCTGAACAAAACTCAAGGCAAAAAATGAAAGCCAAACGTAGTTCTAGAAAAAGAGAACACTTGTTGAACGATAAGAGTGAAAACTAGAGTGTTCTTGGCAAATGAAAAACGGAGTGCGTCTCTCTCCAAAACAAACATGATGTGATCCAAACATTTATTGCAGCAAAAAAAACAAAAGAAAACTTGAAAGCAAAAATAAAGACGCTCCAAGAAAAACGCATAGTGCATGAAGCAATAAAAATATAGTGTGTTGAAAGGTGACCTGATTTTTGCCGATGAAGAAGGGGTGCCTCGGGGGCATCCCCAAGCTTTGACGCTTGTACCTCTTGGATATTTCTTGGGGTGATATGGACATCCCCAAGCTTGAGCTTTTGTCCATTCTTCATCTCATCTCATCACTCTCCAATCCCTACACTTGAAAACTTCCTTCATACAAAACTTCACACAATTCTATTAGCAACGTTAGCATAAACATAATAGTAAATCAACCCTTTTTGGTTCAGGTTTCAACTCAAAAACACCACATATAAAACATATACTACTGTAGCAACTTCCCCAAAAGTTCTGTGATCAAAAGAACTCAAAAAGAAAGCGATCGAGAGGCAAACACAAATAGTGGCAGAAATATGTCAAAACAGAACAGCTGACAAATGTCGATTTTTTTGAGGACCTTCTGTTATTGAAATTGAAAAGTGTAAAACTAATGAAAGTTTGGATATAACCTGGGTCATATGCAAAAGAAATCGCAGGTTAAAAAGATATTTTGAGAATTTTCACAAATTTTTACGGTGCAGCATCGAAATCTGTTTCAGGTTAACAACTTGCCCAAATCTTACCTCCCTCAAATTAGAGGTTCTTGGTGGCACAACAACAAAATAAAAATGATAAGGAGAGGTCATTACAGCAGTAATAACTTCCAACACTCAAATAAAAGAAAAACTACTGAAAATAAAACAATGGGTTATCTCCCAAGAGTGCTTTTCTTTAACGCCTTTGAGCCAGGCGCAGTAATTTTAGAAAATGCTCACATAGGCGCCCGAAAAGAACTTAAGGCAAGGTGCACAAAAGAACTTGAAGCAAGAGAGAGCATTAAAAAGCAAATATGAAACACCTTTAAATCTAAACCACTTCCTATGCATAGGAATCTTATAAGAAAATAAATCAACGAGGCACATATTAGCAAACATGGATAGATAAAACAAGTGCAACTTCAAAATTTGCAACATAAAGAGGGGAAACTCAATATTGTTGAGATCCATCAAACCATGTTTCCCTCTCTCATAGTAACTTTCAGTAGCATCATGAATAGAATTAACAATATAACTATCACATAAAACATCCCTATCACGAACCACATGCATAAAAGAATTAATACTCCCCACATGAACAATCGTAGTAGGAGCAAATTCAACAAAATTATTCTCATCACCATAATCATCAAAAATAGGAGGCATATTGTAATCATACTTTGTTTCCTCCTCAATAGTAGGTGAACTGAAAATATTATACTCATCATTGTAATCATCATAAGCAATAGAATAGCTATCTTTCAAAGCGTGTTCATCAAACATATCATCATAGGAAGGAACATGGATAGTATTAATGGTGCAATAATTATTAACCTCATAATTTTTAGAATTGGTACCAAAAAGATTTTCAATATCAAAAGTAGAGTGCTTTTCCCAATCATGATCACTAACATAGGTAACAGGCATAAGAACATCATCAAGTTCATAATCATCATAATCTATAATAGGAGCAACATGCTTAAGGGAAGATACTGTTTCCTCTCGCCTTTTACTCCTCTTCTTCTTCTTACTCTCTTCTTTAGGGGGAGAGGCTTGAAAGGAAGCTTCTCCACATAATCTGGTTTACTGACAGAAACGACAGAAGAAACTTTGGAGGATTCCTCCTCTCTATTAATAAGATGGAAACATATATTAGTCCTATCATAGCTTGGCAAAACATCATGTTTTATAACATTTTATATGTAAATATTTACGAGGCAATCTTTAACACAATAAAGATGACAACCCTGCAGGATGCTAATATTTTTAAAAGCGCTCATATCTACCAAAGAAGTTTTTCTAGATAACTCTTCACACCCCAAAAACAAAGTAAGGTCATCATGCTGATTGAGAGTGATCTTGTCATCACAATACAAGCTTGCGGTACTCATTCAATTAGAAGGGTCACTATTATGTCCTGAGCATTGAAAATTAAAATGACCCTTGTCATGGCAAAGTTCACAAATAAAAGGATAAAGCTCACAAACCTTTTTACCAAGCTCATCTAGAGCCTTATCCCACATTCGGGTTTCTTCATTTCTGTGGTGGATACAATAATCTTCTTTGTTGTGACTCTGTTCACAAGGTCTAAGTACTCCACAAAAATTAACATGCTTATAAGAAATAGTACTTTCAGGGGTTTGAGCATGTTTATTGCAATCATCAATAACAATATCACTTTCTATGCAAGTGTCTTTAAAAGGTTCATGATACACATCCCCATTTCCCTTAGGAACATTAATATGGGAAGCAAAGGCTCTAAAACAATCAACCATAATTTGAGGATCAAGACCATATTTAGCACTAAGCTCTTGAAAATCAGAAGTTTCAGTGAATGACTTAATGCAATCATACTCATATTTTATACCTGATCCTTTACCTTTGTCGCTATCCCAATCTTCAATATTGTTTTGAATTGTTTCAAACAGATCCCACTTGATGTCAACATCCTTGCTTGCGAAAGACCCATCAAAGCATGCATCTAGATAATCCTTATAATATCCTGAGAAAGCCTTGCATAAAAATTATTAATAACAATATTACGGGGAAGATCATGAATGGGACATTTGAGCATTAGTGACTTCATTCTTCCCCACGCTTGGGCAATGCTTTCTCCATGATGAGGATGAAAATTATAAATATAATTCCTATCTTTATGAACCTCATGAGAAGGATAGAATTTAGAATAAAAGAGAGGTACAATTTCCTCCCAGTCAACAGGTCGGCCATCCTTCAGCATTTTATACCATTCCACGGCTCTGCCCTTCAGTGAATACGAGAATAGCTTTCTCTTAACCTGGCTTGATAAAATACCTGCACACTTGAACAACTCGCATAATTCATGTATAAAGAGTAAATGATCACCCGGAGGGACAGTTCCATCTCCTGAATAGCGGTTATTCATGACACGTTCAACAATTTTCATAGGTATTTTAAAAGGACGAGGATCACAAACATCATTAGAATCATCACATATGGGAGATAAAATATCCCCAGAGCAAACTTTCTCCACTAAAGCTGAGGAACTAAAAATATCATGCTTAACAAAACCAGCTTCCCCAAGCTTAGACCTTTCTATGGCATTAGCAACAACGATATTCAAAGCATTCATACTAACAACATTGCTATTAGCATGCGAATAAAGCTCCAAAGGTTTTTCAAACACTTCAAATCTAAACTCAGGAAAAATACTATAGAACTCTTTATTTTCCATTAAGCCTAACTAGTGAAAATAAAAATAAGAAACAAAAAGATATAATTGCAGAATCTAAAGGAAATAACTTCGAGCACTCACCAACAACTAAAAGACTTAGTAACCAAAGAATGTGAGTACCTTTTACCTTACCTCCCCGGCAACGGCGCCAGAAAAGAGCTTGATGTCTACGCACGCGTCTGTTCTTGTAGACAGTGTTGGGCCTCCAAGTGCAGAGGTTTGTAGAGCAGCAGCAAGTTTCCCTTAAGTGGATCACCCAAGATTTATCGAACTCAGGGAGGAGGAGGTCAAAGCTATCCCTCTCAAGCAACCCTGCAATTACGATACAGAAAGTCTCTTGTGTCTCCAACACACCCAATACACTTGTCAGATGTATAGGTGCACTAGTTTGGCGAAGAGATAGTGAAATATAAGTAGTAGTGATGATTATGAGTAGTAATTGTAATATGAAATAAGTATCGCTGTGACCAAACATGTAACAAAACTGAATGTAAATGGTATTCAATGCTTGGAAACAAGGACTAGGGATCATACTTTCACTAGTGGACACACTCTCAACAAATATAACATAATTAAACCAATAGATACTAACTTCAATATGCAACTCAAAACTATTCTCCAATGGATAACAAACACTAATCATGCGTAGGGCTACGAAGCACTCCTCAAAGTTTGCATTTCCCCAAACTAGATTGTCCCACACTGTCACCGTGAACGCACTAGATGGTTCCAACAAACACCAACAATTCATAGAGACACTAGCCAAAAGAGACACACATAATGCACATACTGTCACCTTCACATCATGATACAAGGTGTCTCCGGAGATTACAAATATAAAGCACGGGAATAGCATAATATCTGAATAATAACATCTACCAATTCATCTAGATACAAAGCTCACGATCACATAAAGATCACATCATGGGAGAGAGAGGTGAACCACATAGCTACCGGTAGAGCCCTCAGCCCCGTGGGAGAACTACTCCCTCCTCATCATCGGAGGCAGCAACGGCGATGGAGATGATGGTGAGGTCGATGGAGATGGCGGAGACGACAATGGAGACCGATGGAGATGGCTCCGGGGGCACTTCCCCGTCCCGGCAAGGTGCCGGAACAGCTGTCCCCCGAAATTCATCGGTGGCGGCGGCGGAGCTGCATGACTCTTTCTCGAAAATCACCAATCGTTTTAGGGTTTTCTTTCGGGAGGCTCTTTATAGGCGGAGGGGCGGCGTCAGAGGGCCACTAGGGGGGCCTCACCACCCCTAGGCGCGGCCAGGGGGGCGCCCCCTCATGGTGAGCCTGCCCTCTGCCCCCCCCCCCCCGGCTCTCTTTCGGTCCTCGTCATTCGTCCGAGAAAAATAGGAGTTTCTGTCCTTGTTTCGTCTAATTCCGAGAATATTTCCTGTGTAGCTTTTTTGAAACACAAAAACAGCAGAAAATAGGGAACTGGCACTGTGGCATCTTGTCAATAGGTTAGTTCCAGAAATCGCATAAAAACGCCACGAAGTGTAAAACAAAACATGAAGTAAATGGTGTAAAACAAGCATAGAGCATCAAAAATTATAGATACGTTTGAGATGTATCATGCGGCTTTCCCGAGATCAACAAGTCCTCGTCAGTTGGTTTCTTAACCCTCTCCCCTGACATCCTCTCTCACATTCTTGGTGTCGACAAATTGTATGCATGGTCTTCCATCATGGAGTTGTTTACCTTGCGCTTTGTGCCTCCCTTGCTAATACAAAGAAGCTGGATACGAATGCCAACAAATTTATCATAAACACAAAGTGCTTTGCAATGGAGCTTGCCGCAATGTGTAAGAAAAATGATGATGATGAAATTAAAGGTTATATTCTTAATGGTGTTGGCTCCGAATATACACCTTTTGTTGCCTCAATTATTGTTATTCCTAGCACCACTCTTGCATCCATTGCTCCCAGATATTTGCATATGATCAATGTCAGACAATGTTCTCCGAATCAAGCCAAGACATTGGTTCCTTTCAGTCCTCTGCTAATGCTCCCGGTCATGGTCATGCATCTCGACCTTATAATCCCTGTGGAGGCATATTGATCAGACTTCTCGCAATGCAACGCTATTTTTAGTCGTTTGCATTGGATTTTTTACACAAACATTCCACATGGTTGGGCAGAGAGGTAATCAGCTACATTCACATAGTCTTCACTTAAAGTTAGCCTATTCGGTTGAATATCTGTACGATAAGGATATGCAATTTCTATTGTTGTGGAAGTATGCCCCCCCCCCCCCCCCCCCCCACCACCACCACCACACACAAACACACACACAATATGTGGGTAATATGTGTACTCATGCTTTTGATTGTCATTGTATCACGACCAAAGTACAATCTCAGATACCATTGATGTTGTCTTTTGTTGGTTTGAATACTTGCGCTTGAGTGGACCTAACATAATCGGTCCCATTGCAGTGTCCTTGGTCTCCTTTATATATGGGTAGTATGGTCGTGACCTTCTCCACTTTGAGTATGACTCCATGTCAAATCCTGGTAGGACTCCTTTCC
Organism: Dactylis glomerata; assembly: GCA_007115705.1. Classification (NCBI taxonomy): domain Eukaryota; kingdom Viridiplantae; phylum Streptophyta; class Magnoliopsida; order Poales; family Poaceae; genus Dactylis; species Dactylis glomerata. The sequence goes on along the minus strand of QXEO01000454.1, from coordinate 2,850,551 downwards.
TTGCCTCGAGTCATGACTCATGAGATAAACCTTCATTATCCAAGTATGATGTTATCTGACAATCGTCGTAACCTAATAGAGTGTGCTAATAAATAATACACCGTGTGTGACCTTGTGATCATTATCCACTAGATGCAACCAATACGTCTTTTTTTCGAGGATGCAATATAGTAACTTTGGTACATCCCTGTCCAAAACACATAAAACCTATTGGTGAGCCCAATTGTGTGATCTCGTATGCGACTATATTTTTTTAGCAACCTAGCCTCTAATTGTTTCATTGATGGAAAAAAATATATCAGCTTTACTAGGTACAGACTAGAGAAAATACTAAGCTGTCCAAGTTTGGTAGGAGGAGATGACGCAAGACAGCACAAAGATCGGGCACCAACACGGGGAGAAGGCAGAAGGCAGGGCACCGACACGGGGGAGGGGTTCATTGTGTGTAGTACGACACTAGCACATGAAAATATTGCCGTTGTAGGACATGGCTAGAGGGATGGTAGGGATGACATCTTATTTAGAGCATCTCTAACAGGCGCGACAAAAGTCGCGTGCGGTAAATTAACCACCGATTTGTCGCGCGGGAGAGCCCGCGCGAACCTCCAGCGGACGCGTGAAAATGTCGTGGACATCAATTTTTTTGCCCCGCGCGTGCTTTTGCGCCATCCTGCGCGTCAAACTTGTCGCACCGGCTGCCGTGCGCGCTATTAAACACCACTCGCGTGCGCATCCAACCGCCCAGAAAGTTCACCACAGCCCCCCCGTGTGTCGCTCGCTCCGCGTCACCGCTCTGCCGCCCACCTCGCTCCGCTCCGCCTCGCGACGAGATGCCGCCCCGCCGCCGCTCGAACTCCGGCTACCGCGGCGTCCGCGTGGCCGAATGGCACATACTACGCTGAGATCCGCAGCGGCGATGAGCGCATCGGGCTCGGGACGTTCGAGACGGCGCACGAGGCGGCGCGCGCCTACGACGCGGTCGCCTGGCGCCTCGGCCGCTCCCGTCGCTCGATGAACTTTGACAACGTTTGGACGCGGCAACAGGCGGAAGCGCTCGCGCCGCCGCCTCCGACCGTCACGCGCGAGCAGCGCCAGCGCCAGCGCGAGCAGCGCCAGCGCCAGCGCGAGCTCGAGCAGCGGCTCCTCATCGCGGAGCGCGACGAACGCTTCCGGTGGAGGTTTTTGGGTGTAATTTTTAGATCTATCTATTTTCAGTGTAATTTTTAGATCTATCATCTAAAAAAATGTGTTTGTGGCGCTGCAAAATAGCGCACATGTTGGGGGAGGTTTTTGGGTGGTCCGCACACGCTGCAAAATAGCGCCTTCGGTGGAGAATTCTTTGACGCAGCGCGCGATAAATTTTTACAGCGCTCTGGAAGCGACATTTACAGCGCCGAATTTTAGCTCGCGTGTTGGAAATACTCTTATGATGGTGACAAGTGACAACGGAGCATCGAGGCACCGTGGTAGCAATGCCAATCCTGAGCGGAGGAGACATCTAGGGGATATGAGGATAGTGGCTGAAGGCCGAACAAAGAAAACCATGGAACTGAGATAACCGAGAAATTGAGATCACACACTGGCTGAAAAAAGTGAATTCACAATGACGCCCTCTAGACAAACACAATAAATCGGATTTTCAATAGTTGGTCGTGGTTGTTCTCAAAATCCCAGCCCTTCTGATTCAGTGGAGAGTCTTGCAACATATGATACACTTCCGTCAAATTTGACATGATACTAGGACCAAAGTTCCAAACTTACAGGAGTTATTATCTTTAAAAAGTATTTCCTCCAATTTGAAATAAGTGTCAATGATTTTATACTAACTTAGTTAAAGTTTGTAATAAGTCACTGACACTTATTTCTGATCAGAGGGAGTAGCATTTTTTATTTTATCAGTTTTGAAAAAAATTCAAATGCCTGTTATTTGATGAAATTTTGGGTAAGACCAAACGTGCGAATCGTGGTTTCGTTACTTTCGTATCTCCTGGGATGACACGTTTCTGCCACGTCAACGCTGGCAAACACCAGTCCCATACTCCCCAATCACTCCCGGAGCAGGCGGCCGGTCAAAGCCGTCGCGAGCTCGCAAGCTTCCCCTCCACCGCGGATGTCTTCTTCTCCCTGACGCCACCGAAGCTCCCACTTCCGCTGCCACCGCCACCACGACGGCGAACACCAGCCCCCTCGCCGCCATGGCCACCCGTCTCCACCTCCTCCTCCTCCTCATCGCCCTCATATCCTCCACTTCCTCCCCCGCCGCCGCCTCGCCGCACATCTCCGCCGTCATCTCCCAGTCGGGACTCGACTTCGCGAAGGACCTGCTCGTGCCGCGAGCCACGGAGACCCTCGCGCAACTGAGCGTCCCCGACATCCAGCAGTCCGTGTACATCCCGCTCGTCGGCACCGTCCGCATGCTCGCCTCCGACATCGTGCTGGGAGGCGTGGCCGTCGCCGACTCCACCGTCGCCGCCGGGGACACCGGGGTCGTGGTGGCCGCGTCCTTCTCCAGCGTCAACCTCACCATGGAGTGGAGCTACTCCTACGACTCCTGGTTCGTCACCATCTCTGACAGTGGGAGTGCTTCGATTCAGGTACAGCCGACGGGCTTCGTGCGCTAGCTGATATGGGGTTCTGTTCTAACCAAATTTAGTGATGTGTGCATCATTGAAATGATCGAACTGTGAATGCTCATAAATAGAATTAATTGCATTCTGTAGAAAAAAAAAGGTACTATAATTAGTTAACTAAGGAATCCATACTCGTCAATTCATACTTATCAACATGTTCTACACGAGACATATATACATAGTTGTTCATCGAGTAGTATCAATTCCTTTTGTTCTGATACTGATAAAATTAGTTAACTAAGGAACCTATGCACAATTTGTTTTACAGAATACTGATGTTTAGTGTTGATAGCAGCATGGTTATTTTACTTAATGATAGAAATTGGGTGCTGCTAAACACCTAAAAAGAAGAAAACAAGCAAACAGCATTTTCAGTAACTGAGACTTGCCATATGTGCCATTAGTTAAGAATGGTAAAAAACCTCTTTCATGATTTCGTGTGATGATAAGCTGGTTGTTCATCGAGGAGTATCAATTCCTTTTTTTCTTACAATCTTAACAGTGAAAGCATGTGCAAGCAGTTAGTTAACTGAATTCATGTTACAACGCCTTCTTTTTTCAAACGGTTGTAGCTTTATTTATGTGGTTTTTCATGTGCTTAGAAATGTTCTTAGCATGTTGTTAAATCTTTGCTTTATCCAGTATGGTTTTTATGTGATAGTTACACATCTGTTGCCTGTTTACTTTTAGTAGTAAACACCCTTACATTTTAATGGAAAAAAGGTACAAGGTGTACTCATGAATCATTTTCACAAAGGTTGAAGGAATGGATGTTGGGGTTTCCATGGGGATGAAGAATGAAAATGGATCTCTCAAACTGTTTGTCACGGAGTGTGGCTGCTATATGAAAGACCTGGACATTACTCTGAATGGTGGATCATCTTGGTTTTATCAAGTGTACGTGATTAACAGTTTTACCTGTGCAAATACTACTCCCTCCGATCAGAAATAACTGTCGGCAATTTTGTACTAGCTTAGTACAAAGTTTGTACTAAGTGCCCGACAGTTATTTCCGATCGGAGGGAGTAAGTTAATTCCTCTGAATAGTGCAGTGAAATGGTTTTTCCTTCATCGATTATAAATTTCTTTACATTTCAGAAATCATGTGAAATTTATAACTTAACTTTTGTCATGACAGGATATCATTTTTTATGGAGAGATTTCTTTCTCTGTATATTACGATATATTTCTGATCTCTGAAGTGAAATAGATGTTTTCTGTTAAACGAAATTTACTATTTTAGTAATTGGATGCTATTTAACCCACAGAAACTGATTTGTCCTCTTCCTGTTTGTAGCTTCGTAGATGGTTTTAGCAATCATATCCGATCATCAGTGGAAAATGCAATTACAAACAAAATAACGGAGGGTGCGTCCAAGCTTGACTTGTTCCTGGAAAGTATTCCAAAGGAGATTTATGTTGATAAAGTTGCTACTGTGAACGTGACATTTGTTGATGATCCGCTCTTCAAAAGTTCCTCCGTACAGTTTGATATAGATGGGCTATTTATTCCATCTGATAAAACTGCCCTTTCGAAACACATGCATTTTGGTGATACCAAATTTGCACAGCCTCTTGGAAGCTCTTCAAACATGCTATGGATTTCATTGGATGAAGATGTTTTCAACTCTGTGTCAGCTCTCTACTTCAAGGTATACTACTCTCTGGTCCCAAAAACATGATGTTTTGGAGATAATTTTGGTTGAACTTTTATAACTTTGGCCATATTTGAAAAATCATTTGACCGGATTGTCAAATCACGTCTACAGATTGTCTCAAAAATACTTTCATCCTATAACAGTTTTATTAGTTTTTTATATTGTAGTAGAAATTAATGTTCGAAGTTACATTTGGAGACCGTCTCAATGTCCAAAAGTCGTCTCTTTGAAGACAACTGTTATCATGGTAAATTAATTTTTCTGTCATCCAGTAGTATTTAGTATATCACTGTCAGTGCAAAATTGCTAACTTGAACCTAGATGCTTTTGATTTTTTTTAGACAATGTTTTCGATATTTCAACTATACTAGTAAGCATTAAGTAGTATATTCTGATTGACATGATACTTTGATCATGCAGGCTGGTTCACTGCAACACATAGTGGACAAGGTTCCTGATCAGTTTCTTTTGAACACTGCTAGCTGGAGGTTTTTGATTCCTAAGTTGTACCGTAAATATCCAAACGAAGATATGCTGCTGAACATTTCTGCTATATCAGCTCCCTCTGTGAAGATAAATGTGGGTGGAGTTGATGCCACAGTTGACTTAGATGTCATAGTTAACGTTTTGGGTTCTGGTGACATAGTGCCAGTTGCATGCATATCACTGGTGAGTTTTTATCTTCACTGATTTTGTGTGCTAGTTGTTCAATTCATGGATGGTAATTTTTTGAACTGAAATGACAACGCATATGCACCATCTGATATAGAGTATACCTTTTCTTTGTATTGCTTCAGACTCTTAATTTTTTAAGCTCCTACTCAATGAGAGCTTCATGAAAGCAAAACTAAACTAAATTAAACCATACAATACCTTTTTCTTTGTGTTGATTCAGGCATTTTTAATATTTATTAAACTCGTACTCATTGAGAGCTTCAAGAAACGAAAACTAAAATATGCTGTTTGATATGCTCATCATTTCACACAATGCTTTTAGAAGTGATGTCTCAGTAGCATCTTCTTCTGTCTCTTGTCATCGCCCTCACTACATGCTTCTGCAGTCAGTTGCTGTTTCTGGAGGTGCAAGTGTTTCTGGGAATAATCTTGTTGGGAGAGTTGAATTGGATAATTTCTCGTTTGACTTGAAGTGGAGCAACATTGGCAAACTTCATACTGCTGTAGTGCAGGTAATTTAGCCTCTATTATATGTACTTTTCTTGTCTTTCAGCTGTTCCAGTTTTTCTGTCTCCTAATGGTAGGGCCTTAAACTGCATGCAAATGCACCATTTAGTAAAATTCAGCATGTGAAATTCATAACCCAAATGATAGCAATGAGATGAGCTGGGAATTTGCCACCTCATGTTTAGGAATATATCTGGTTTTCTGCGGAAGATTATTTGGTGCTAACTAATTGAAGAAACACCATTTTATAGTTGAAAATGCGTTCTTCGCTGAGGTTTTAAACCTGATGTCAGAAGAAACACCTATAGTTTATGGATCTGCACGTATATTTGATAATACGTAATAGTATTACTTTTACCTATCATGAGCATCATTTGTTTCCTTCTGGATGTCTGATCTGATGCTAATTTTGTTACAATGTTAGAGGGTGATGCGGATCGTCCTGAAAAATTTGTTTGTACCCTATGTAAACTCGTATCTCGGACAAGGCTTCCCATTGCCTATCATCAAGGGATTCCTCATCAGAGATGCATATATCCTCACTTCTCAGTCAAGAATAATTGTTAGCTCTGATGTTGCCTTCGTCGAGTCAATGAAGATGTTTGGAATAAAACAGTTTTTAAGATCAATCGGTGAAGGCAAGTCAGTCACCACGATGTAGTACTGTTATTTCGTTGTACTATTATGTACTGTATCAGCTGCAATCTGTAAATAACCACATCGCTCGAAAGAAAATATGTAAATAGCCGTAGTTGTAACTTGTAAATATATGTTCCCGTGGATCTAAAGAAATTGCGGCTAGTCTGATTTTACTATACCAGTAGATTTATGTGGAGAATCACGGATATCCATTTCGGCTCACGGGAGCAAATGAACCTATTACTAAAAAACATATTTTAAAATGTCAAAAAATTCGGAACAAAAATTCCGCATATACATCTTGACATATTATGTTTGTACACAAATTTTCAGAAGAAAAGAACATTTTTTATATCCTATAAAAAAGACAAATTTATGTATGAATATATCACTATTTACAGAACCTGATGCCACATAAAATGTTCTTTGTTGTCAAAAACTTATGTGACAATATAGAATGTCCTGATCTACATGCTAAATTTATTTTTAAATTTTTTTGACATTTTAAATTAGTTTTTTTATGCATTTTTTATAATAGGTTCATATACACCTGAGAGCTAAAACACCTCCTCCAGAGAATCATCAGATGTTTGTGGGGCTGTTTGGTTCAGGGAATATCTCCTAGTGGTTAGGGATAGCTACTGAAAAAAATGGTTACCAGTTGTTTGGTTTAGGGGCGAGAGAGGATAGGGATAGCCAGATTCCCGGAATATTCGCCTCAAACGGTGGCTCACCTCGTCCCACGAAATCGGAGGGATATGGCCAACCACTTCTGGCTGCCGTCCCTAGCGTCACCCGAAAAGTTTTTTGGCCCTGTTTCGCTCGCTCACCGCCCGTGGACGCACCCCTATCTCATCACTCTGCCTCAGGTTCACGCGGCAGGCGGCAAGAAATTGAGGCGAGATTTCTTCAGATGGCCGCGGCCGGCGGCGAGATTCTCCGGAGGATGGCCGGCGGCGAGATTCTCTGGACGGCGGCGGCAGGCACCTACCCCATCTCCCCTCGGTTCCTTGGTCATCTGGGAGTGACGAGATGGGACTTGGCCTGGGAGGGGCGACGAGGCAGCAGAGGTCAGGGAGAGGCGACAGACATCTTTCTTCTCCCGTCACCCTTTATCGCTGTGGAAGTTGATGAGATCGGCGGCGGTAGCACATCTTCTCTGTGCATCTCCCGTCTCCAGCAAACGTCAGTGCTAATTAAACGAATTGGCTTACCTCACGTCTCACCCGACAATGAATTGGCTCCCTGTACACAAGTAGCTAGCATGCGTTGTTCAGATCCGTGGAGGATATTTTGCTCAGGGCAAGAAGGTTACCACAACAATCTATCCATGTGTTCATCCTTTCAACCAAACAAAAAATTAGCTAACGTTAACCACATTTATATTTTCAACCAAACAAGGAAAATAGCTATCCCTAACCACGTGGTTGGGGATATCCCAATCCCCCGAATCATATCCCCTAAACCAAACAGCCCCTAACTGGAGGAGGTGTTTTGGCTCTCAGGTGTATATAAACCTATTATAGAAAATATATAAAAAAACAAATTTCAAATGTCATAAAATTCTAAAAATAAATTTCTCATATAGATCAGGACATTCTATATTGGCACACAAGTTTTTAACAACAAAGAACATTTTATGTGGCATCCGTAAAAAAGACAAAAATATGTCCTGTGAATAATGATATGTTCATACATAAATTTGCCTTTTTTATATAGGACATAAAAAATGTTATTTTCTTTTGAAAATTTGTGTCCAAACATAATATGTCAAAATGTACATGCGGAATTTTTATTCTGAATTTTTTTAACATTTTGAAATATGTTTTTCGATAATGGGTTCATTTGCTCCCGTGAGCCGAAATGGATATCCAATCTGTAACTAGTCTTCTGTTCTGGGTTTTACTTCGCTTGTGATCGTAGCTGTATCAGTCAAAGGAGCAGCAGTTGCTGTGATTTGCCCTCAGACCTCAGTCAGTGCCATTTTTCATGCAACATTTCTTGGCTTGATGCAGGTTTAAGGTTCTTGACTTGCTGCAGCGGTAGTATGATCTTAAGCTGACTAGGCCAATCCACGTAACACGTCAAGGCCATTTTTCCAGACGAAAAAGAAAAAACGAGATCTAATAAGAAAGGAAAAAAGAATACTTGTGGTAGTTTATTGTCATTTTCTCGGCTGTGTGAGCTCACACACACGACAGGAGAATTGGGGCACCGGTGTCAGAAAACTACCAAACAGGTTACGCGTGTCACATGATTATCACTATTGAGGCTAGTTCGTGACGGATAACACTGATTCGACGCTTAAACCATATTCTGACCATTTGGACCCACCTGTCAAATCGATGTGGCAATTGAAAACTTAATCACCGGTTTCTTTCTACAAAAAAACACTAAAGTCTTATCTTCTTCCCCACATAGGTTCTCCCTTGCTCACTTAAATAAAAAAGTAAGTGAACAGAAATTGCCCAACTCCTGTCACTGCTGCCACCGCGCACGCCCCGCGTCGTCCTCCTACCTCTGTTGCCTGGGTGCCTCCCCGGTCTCCGGCGCCGCTCCCCCGCCTCGATCTTTGGCGACGCTATCCCGCCCGGTATCCGGCGTCGCTGCCCCGCCTTGGACTCCGGCGATGCTGCCCCGCCTTGGACTCCGGCGACGCTGCCCCGCCCCGGTATCCGGCGCCGCTGTCCCGCCCCGGTATCCGGTGTCTCTGCCTCACCAGGAGGTTGGAGGACAGCAGGAGCTTGTTGAAGTTCCCCAAGCTCCGGGGGATGCCGCCGACGAGGAGGTTCCTAGCTCGTCGGGGATGGCACCGCCCAGGCGGTTGGAGGCGAGCGAGAGGCCGCACAGACCGAGGACTGAAGGCGCAGGCGAGCAACGATGGGATCTTGCCCTGGAGGCGGTTGCCAAAGAGGTCAAGCGCGAGAAGGCCGCGCAGCGTCCAGATCGCGGCAGGGAGTGGGCCGAAGAGGGTGTGGGAGGGGAGCGCGAGCACGCGGAGGCCCCGCAGCGCCGCGACGGACGGGGAGAGCGCACCGGAGAGGCGGCGGCCGGGAGAGTATGAGGAGCGTGGGTAGGGTTTGAGAAAGGGGGCGGCCATAGCAAGCGACGGCGGCGGGGTTGCCCGAGCTGGACCGATTCCACCATCCCTGGCAGGAGGTCGGCCTCAAGCATGGGAGCATGGCAGGAGCTTGACCGCCGCACCTCCGGCCGGCTGCTGCGGTGGTGGACGACCATGTCTTCGGCGCTGAGCTGGCCACGGACAGCGGCGAGAGGACACAGAGCTTCTTTTTGTAAAATTATAGGGATACAAAATTAAAAGATATTGTTTTTGAGGGTTCTTTTTGTAAAATGAAAGTGCTTGTTACATTTTTAGTTGCCATGTAGACCTGACAAGTAGGCCCAAGCAGTCAGAAAATGTGTTAACTTGACTAAAACGAACAATCATTGCTATCCATCACGAACTAGCCTCAATAGTGGTAGTCATATGACGCGCCTGCTTGGTAGTTTTCTAACACGGCTGCCCCAATTGTGGTAGTTTATTGTCATTTTCTCTACACAGCCACATTCCTTGTCTGCCTCATTATCCCGCTCCGATCCAAATCCCACAGCGGCCGGAGAACGGCGAGCTCCTCCAACGTCGCCGCAGCGCGAGCTGACCCCTTCCCCCTTTCCACTCTTCGCCTCTTCGCCTCCTAGGAGATCTTTTCGACCCGCGTCATGAACCGAGCTCGATCTTTTTGAGGTTCGTCGGTGGTGCCGCGGCGAGGAGAGGAGACAGCGGCCATCGACGCCCTCCATGGGGCGCTCCTCGCGCACGGAGGAGGAGGAGGAGGAAGGGTGCTGGAAGGTCGCGCGCATGGTGGGATCTGCTTCTCTGTAGCAGCTGCGGGCTTCGGGGGATCCTGATGGCATCAGAGACGTGCGGAGCTGGAGAACGGGGAAGGGGCACACGCGGCGGAGCAGGGTCGGGAGGAGCCATCGCCGGCGGAGCAACGGTACGGGTAAACTTTTAGTCCCACATCGCTACTTTGCAAAAATTTCCACCGATATATATACGCGGGCCTTAGCCAAGCTATCAGCATATAGCATTCGATAGATAGAAGGGTTAGGTTAGGAGCGTATTAGCTTAGGGTCCAGGCTAGGGTTAAGAGGAGGGTTAGCAGGGGCGCAGGAGGAGGGGGGAGGTATGCCCCCCAGGATGGCCGGAGGAGGGGTAGGGGTGGGAGCTATGCGCCCCAGGAGAGTGGGGGGGGAGGGTATGCCTGGCACGACAGCCGGGCTTGGGCGTAGGGGGTGGAGGGTATGCTTGGCGGCAGCCTTACTGAGAGCAGGGAGAATAGGGGGGAGCTAAAGGGGGTTTGGGGGGTTTCAATTCCAAATTCTTCTGGTTAGATGCTTAGATTTGATTAAGAAAAAATAAAATCCCCTTGGTCATGTTTTTTTCACAAAATCTTTTCTAGCACGGGGTAAGAAAATTAGTAGCACTTGGGGGTAAGAAAATCGATCGTTGATTGGCATGCATAATTGTCACCCATAAAGGCAAACCATATTGTATTATTGATGCTTCCCTTAGAATGACGAGGTATAAGCCTGCAATTGTGCAACAAAACACCTACATTATCTGTAATAACAGCTGGGAGGGGGGGGTAGGGGGAGCGTATGCCCGACAGAATAGTGTTGTTTACTTTATCTATAGGGTTGTGCTAGCTGTCGGTCGCCTGATCCGCGCCCTCGGATCGGTCATACCAGGACTGTCAGATCACGATCGTACGGTTAGAAACAAATTGCTTTTCACACGTCGCTTTCCGTTGCTGCCCCACGTCTATGTTAGGTCATGTCGCTTTCGCGTGTCGGGTGAGTCATTTGCTCAGGTTGGAGACAGGCTGCATGCTCATTGATGGTCACGCATGCTCATTGATGGTCACATGGGTGGACCCCACAATAGGTAGTGAATCAACGATGGTAGTATTACTGCTGCTGAATTGTTGGTTTCTCCATCATCTTATTTGCTGATAGTATTACAATAAAAAAGTATGGAAAAAATATACTATTGCAAAAAAAAATGTTGTAACATTTTCAAAAAGTAAAGTTACAAAATGTGGCTAGCAATATTATTTGTGGATTGATTTGTAACAAAAATTGTCAGTAACCTCAATAAAAACCACAAACTATTACAACAAAAACCATGTGTATGGAACAATAAAAATAGTGGTCAAGCAAACAATTAATTTCCCACATATTTATTCACAATAAAAATTACAAGCTATTTTAACAAAAAATGAAATTATTACAACAAATCAGTCATGTATTTGTATTTGCAGTATAGTTAAGCAACAAAAATTTATATGCTTTACAATAATGAAAAAGTGGTTAAGCAACAATATTTTTGCAGCTGATTCATTCTCAACAAAAATCACCAATTATTTAAATAAAAACCACAAATGATTATAAAAAAAAAACATAATGTGTTTTACAACAATGAAATAGTGGTTAAGCAACCTATTTTTTCATCAGATTCATTCGCAACAAAATTCACCAATTATTTTGATAAAAATCACAAATAATTACAACACTGGAAAAAATGGTTTACAGCCTGAGCCTAGTACACTAGTACATCATGAAGAGAGACTTGTGTTGGGCATATAGACATCACACGCCACCTCTAGACCTCAAAAGTTGATGCATACTACATACTGTAGTAGCATTCTCTATAGCTACATAGGCCTCACACGCCACCTCTTAAAAAGACTGCAGCATACATGCACAAAAAACAGCGTTGTTGTTTATCTACTCTTTTTATAGTCTGTCCACTCGCTTGGAGTTGATGGCGATGGGCCAAAAAGGCTGCGGGAACTGCATGGTGGGGTCCACATTGGGACCGGTTAGCGGCTCAGCGCAGAGGAAAAAGCAGGCTGACAGCGACATGAGCCGGGTACGCGGGGGAAAACGGAATCACAGCCGCGCGTTCCAAGCGCATCGAACGGCGTGCCGACGACCGAACGACACGCCCAATCAGTCGCCCGATAGTAAGCATTTTCCTTGTCTACATGGTCTTCAGTAGGTATTATGTATAAAATTTTCGCTAGAATTCTTTTATTGTTGACTACTAAAGTATATGACATGTTTATTTGCCATATTATTAATTGTGGAGGACCTATGATAATTGATGTGGGTTTTTTCCTTCTCAGGATACCTTGTCCTTCATGTTCTGGTTATCTTGCCATTTCAGCAAAAAGTTAGTTTGATCTCAGTGAAAGTTACTTTGCTACTTCATCATACTAAAAGAATAAAAATAAGATAATCCACTTGAAAGCCCCTCTATCGACTGTATTTTTATGCTTTATCCTGTAGCACTTCTATCTTTTCTATCCCATTTATACAAATGATGATACTGCAGCTGTTTCACGGTGAAACTGCAGCTATCAGCTTCGGCTTCGCTTTCTTCCTTGCATGCCCGGGTTTGATCACCGGCTGTGGCTTTGGGTGCTCTTTTGGAATACCTTTTTTTTCAAAAAATTTAACAGATGAGTAAAGTTCTTTCTTTGATATTAAGCAAGCAAACAAATCATTGTGCTGGTAGTCTCCTTGTACCCAAATATATTTTACCAAAATCTTCTGGGAAGCGTAGCACACATATAGTGTTGAAATATTGGGCCTAAATCTAGTGACCCATATTAGATTTCAAAAATTTCTAAGAAATCTTAAAGTTCATGTGTGTGAGCCCATGTAACATGCAGCCCAAGTTTTTGGCTGCACAAAGGCAAGAGGTGAGAGCTAAGTTTAGTCCCACATGGAAAGTTGGGAGAGATGTACACCAACATATAAGGTGGGGTGTTGCACCACTTGGTAAGTGAGTGAGAAGAGAGTGCCACACGCGCGCTCCTCCTCCTCCTCGCTCGACATGTCATGTCATGTCATGTCACATCACGCGCGCCGCCGTTTGCGGAATTGAGCCTTGGAGCCGAACTTAGGGTTTTGCCACCTTCGCTGCTTGCGCCGCCTCCGTAGTTTACTCTATCCCGAGCGCCGGCGTGCACCGCCGAACGGGAGAGCAGGTCTCCGGAACCACTCGCCTTTGCGATCCTGCATGGGAGAGGGCGAATTAGGTTTTTGGGAAGCGCTTTGCGCGACTGCTCGAGTTCTTTATCACGGATCGTCTTCCCTCCAAGTCGGGCGGTGCTGCCTACCGCCGTCTTCATCGCCGTCTGCTTCGACCGGTCTTCTCCAACGTTGTCATCAACAATGTTACTGCAACGACTACATCTGCAAGCGAATGGTACATGCGGTGTACTGCTGTTTCTATCTTCATCATGTTCTGTGAATACATGTTTCGCTGCTACTTGTTTCTGTTCATCTTGTTGTTCAATGCATCTAGTATGTTTGAGTTACATGTGGTAGTAGTTGGTATTGTCATGTTTAATATTCTGGAATTAACTATAGAAATTGTGCCTAATTATCCAACATATAGTTTCAGTGGGAGAACTAAATTCTACAAACTTGTACAGATAAGGAGACTAATATGTGGAAAATACCAATCCAAAATACATGATGATTTGGAGATAATTTTGGTTAAACTTTTGGGAGAACTAAATTCTACGAAATTGTACAGATAAGGAGACTAATATGTGGAAAATACCAATTCAGCGAAGCCATGTCAATCACCACGATGTAGTACTGTTTTTTCGTTTCATTGTATACTGTATCGGTTGTAATCTGTAGATAACCATCCCTCCAAAGAAAGTCTGTAAATAACCACAGTTACTTGTAAATATATTACCTTGAATCTGGATATAAATATATTACCTTGAATCTGGATATAAATATATTACCTTGAATCTGGATATATGACAGCTTGTCTGATTTGCTCTACCACTATGTTTATATTGGAATAGAGATCTCATTGGAATATTAGCCATGTTTGTGATTTTGTGATGTATCTGCCTGATGAACATGAAGTATACTATGTAGGCGTAACTGTAAATAGTCTTTTGTTCTGAATTTTACTTTCTTTCTTTTTAGAGTGAATTCCACTTTTTATCCCCTAGTTATATATTTATGACACTAATTACCCTGTCTAATGAAAATTCATCTAGATTACCCCTTTTAAAAGTTTTGGACCCTCTCTTTTTTATATGTGTCTATTGAGCAAGTTGTAAAGTGATGACCGAAGTTCTAAAATATCAGAATGATGATAAAAAATGGAACAAATAGATATGAGAAGTCTGGGCAAGAATCGTCAACGGCGAGCTTCGATCTTTACATATTTTGTCACGCAACATTGACGTAACTTGCCGGTCCTATCTAACAAAAACAAGCAAAAAGCAAAACTAGGTTAAAACCATGTTTAAGGTCTTCTAATTGAGACATTTCCATAAAAGTTCTACTAAATGGGGTAAAATGTGTCACAAATGTACAACTACAGGGTAAAAAGTGGAATTCACTCTTCTTTTTACAATCGTTCTGAATTTTACTTTGTGATCACAATGGCATAGGTGAATAGAGTAGAAGTCATTTTGATTTTCTCTCATCAATACCATTTTCAGTTATTGACTTGATGCAGTTTTAAGGTTCTTGAGTTACCGTAGTGGCAGTAAGATCTTAGCTGATTGCACCACTGAATGTTTGTAGCCTGTAGATACAGACTGATCATGTTATACTCTTTGATTATTTTCGATATTGTAGACTATCTACGGGCTGACCATGTTATACTCTTTGGACTGTTCGATTTGACTTAGGTCCAACATCTGGGAATGTTGTTTGCAGGCAGGAATTTCATAGCAATTTTTGGAATTTCAGTGTTTAAGATATTTTGAATCTATTCATGAAATAGTATTCTCTCCGACCACTATTACTTGTCGATAACATAGAGGTATCTAGACTTAGCTACAAGTAATACTGGTCAGAGGGAGTAGTTTTGTTTTCAAATTTCGCAGATTTTTCCTTGCCTGTTTGCTCGTACTCCAATTTTACATGAATCTCCTTGAGGAAATAGTATACTCATGTTTGCTAGCCAGTAGCCACTGCGCCGTGTGGCAACACAATATTGGAACAAGACAGGGGCGCCGACGCGAAAACGTCTCGTTATCCTCGACCGAGAGCACAGCAAAAACCCAGAACCCCCAACACCGTCGCCACCGTTCGTCTCCAGCCAGACGCCGAAATGGCGACCACCGCATCTCTCTTCTCCCTTCCCCCACTCCGCCTCACCCGCCGCATCCTCTCCCCCACCCCCACCCCCGGCTCCCCCGCCTCCAGCTTCCAGACGCTCGCCGCGAAGAAGGCGGCCGCCTCCACCGTCTCCGGTCCCGGCGTCGGCGGGGCCGGAGGGAACGGGCTGCTGTCGGTGCTCGACCGGAAGCTCACGGACGAGGAGGAGTACCGCCGCGCGCGCGCCCAGGTGCAGCGCAAGGGCGTGGAGGCGGAGGGGTACGGCGTCGAGGGGATCTCGGTGGGCGGGCACGAGACCTGCATCACGGTGCCGTCCCTCAACGTCGTCTTCGACATCGGCCGCGGCCCGCTCTTTGCCGTCAGCCAGGATAACCTCTTCATCACCCACGCCCACCTCGACCACATCGTGAGCTCCGGAATCCTTCCTCTGATTTGCCTCGCCTGTTCTGTACCTGGTTAATTGGTTTGTCTGTGCGTCTCTAGATAAGCTTTGGATGCGTCACTGTGAGGTGGACACTTATTGTGTATAGAACGTGCGGTGCATTTAAGTAACAATGGAAAAATTTAGATAGTTCATCAATCATTCTACTCTATCACTTGCATTCAGGAGGGTTACCAATATCTTAATTATGTCATCTTATCGCTCTTCTGCAAAATAAGGTTTACCGTTCCCGTTTGATATTCAGGTGTCCCATATGCTCTAGTGCCAGTGTTATGGTGTTACAGTTGCTGCTGCAAGCCTGCGATGTGATAACATTCATATATTTCTCTTTATCAACCAAATAGTGACAGTTCTTGTGTATCCACATTCACATCCACTTGCACTAGAAAAAGGTCACTAACAAATAAGTTAAATCTGTAATGGTTCAGGGTGGTCTTCCAATGTATATAGCAACCCGTGGCCTCTACAATTTGAAGCCTCCAACTGTATTTGTACCTCCGTGCATAAGGGATGATGTTGAGGAGATGCTTCAGATCCATCGTAGAATGAGTCGAATTGAGCTGGAAGTTGAATTAGTTGCTCTTGATTTGGGTATGGAGATTACTTTCACAGTTATCTTTTCTACTTTCTTCCTTGTTCACTTCTTATAGTGCAACAATTTCTTTCAGGAGAGACATATGAAATACGCAACGACCTTGTTGCCAGACCATTTCGGACTCACCATACTGTACCCAGCCAGGTACATTGCTCATTAAATCAGTTGAATAATAGAGTTACTCACCATGCAGTTATTTAACACAAGTGAATACTTAATATTCCATCTTTTTCCCTTGTGAATGTCATGAAGGGTTACGTCATATACTCTGTTCGAAGAAAGTTAAAAAAACAATATGCTCACTTGAAGGGAAGTCAAATAGTGAAACTGAAGGAATCAGGCACTGAGGTAAGATTTTATTGTACTCTCTATCAGAAGTGTTTCTTATGTTATAATTCTATGTTTTATTAGATTACAGATACCATACTGTTCCCAGAAGTGGCCTTTACCGGAGATACCACATCTGATTTTATTCTTGATCCACGGAATGCGGATGCCCTGAGAGCAAAGGTTCTTATAACCGAGGTATTGACTTTAGGCTTCCTGTCTTTAGATTTGTTCTTTCTCTGGAAACATCTTTGCTCACTTCCCTTTTACTGCCAAAGGCAACCTTGACTCCCTCCACCTTTTCTGTACTCCCATCATTTGGTACCAACACCTTTTGACAATTTGGCAGGCGACCTTCCTAGATGACAAAGTCGATGTTGATCATGCTCGAGAGCATGGCCACATGCATCTGTCTGAGGTAACACATACTGACACTCCGTAGCCATAGCCATTTGAATGAGCTTTGGGACAATTCTAATGAGTAGAGGAGAGATAGTTGTACATACTATACCAGCACTCACTAACCTAGACTCATTTCGTGGTGCATAGATAATGGAGCATTCCCAATGGTTTAGAAACGAGACAATCATACTCACCCATTTCTCAAATCGATACAGTCTTCAGGTATGTAGCCAATGAACTATCAAACCGTGTCCAAACCCAACTTATCTGACCAAAAGTATCATTTTATAGGATATTCGGCAAGCTGTTTCCAGGCTACAGCCAAAGCTGCTTTCGAAGGTTGTTGCTCTGACAGAAGGCTTCAAATCTGAATTTAGCTAATTGTATAGAGGTAGAGCACTGAACACCTGGTGTTTCTGTCCTGATTCACTGAATGTATGTTCACATTAGGAACTACCATTTTGTTATAGAACATACCTTAAAGATATGGCTGTTTTATGAGGTCATATATGTTTGCCTGTCATCTTTTGCCCTTAGTCTTAGAAAATAAACCTTGCACAGATTAATGACTATTTTGACAAGAGAAGTACTTTTGTACTTGCATATGTAGTATATTCTGTACAGTACATAACCTTTCCTTGGATGTTCCCCAGTTCAGAATAGCAAGGTCGAATATACAATACTTTTGAAAACTGGTAGCAACAAACACTAAGGTACATATACTCCTGCATGAAATATACAAGCCTTTTAAAGTGCCAAATTTATATTCCTTGGTAAACCATCTTTGCAGGGACATACTTCTGTTGCTGTAGTACCATACGTATCTTCTCTCAAGAAATAGTCTGAGCAGTGAACTTGTTCTTTGTGAGCCCCTTTTCTTCCAGCCTGCTAGTTTCGATATTACATGAGATAGCAGGCCTATCAGTATCTGGTTATAACACAACGAGTTCTCCTTGAACCAATGCCTTCTTCACTTACACACTCTGGGGATTCATCATCAGTGGAGGAGTAACCATCAGGATCTTTGCGCGCGGGAATGATGAATATATCAGACTCCTCGGGAGATCTGAAGCTCACTCTCCTGGCGTTTTGGCTCCTCATGGACATTCTATCGATGGAGAAGCCATCCCGGACATCAGGGGAGTTGTTCTCATAAGAGCTATCCAGGTTAAGCGGACGAACCTTCGGAGATTGCCTCCGAGATGACGGCGCTCCAGTTTCGTCTGCCTCAAAGCTCTGCGACGACTGGAGAATGTCTTGAAGAGTTTCTTGCCGTACTTCTTCCTTGACTGTTTTGGTCTCATGACCTGGTTTCTTCCCTTCAAGGCATCTGAGCTTCATTCTGCTGAAAATTGCTTTGACGTAACAAGAGCTGCAGCTCTGTGAGCCCATTTCCGCCCCTCTTGGTGATGAAATGAAACAGCATATGGCTTGTGTTCTCTAAAATACATATGGCGAGCAGATCATGTTAGTAATACTCTACCAAATGCATTTATAGATATGTCATGTGCTTGTGCTTTGTATTATTTGACTCGACTATGTCAAAGTAGGACAAATCATGGTGATGTGAGCAAAGAATGTTGACAAGGGGACATCGAAGACTCAGTTCAGATTAGCTTCGGCTAGGCTAATTACATTTAGAAAATAACTTACAGAAGCCGTCTAGGACTCTCGGTGCTACTATTGTTGTTGCCGGATCCAGTGATGGATGTAATTCACAATAACCTCGCTCAGATTTGGAATTTAATATAGACATAAGCGGAGTATATGAAGACCTATTCTGAATCCTGACAAGAGAAATGTGGATGCTAGTGTTTAACTAGGTGATTTTGTCATTTACCTGTGGCTAGCACATTGTGACTGCTGGAGCTCCAAGTGAATACCTAGGATATCCACTGCTGACCATGCATTAGATGTATACATACACAAAGTCCAAAGTATAGGTATCTTCACCTATCCTAACACCGTTTTTTTTAGAGGAACACCGTTGTTTACTGTTAGTTTTTTGCCTTTTGATGTTTGTGTGTGTGTGTGTGTGTGTGTGTGGGGGGGGGGGGGGGGGGGGGGTGAAATGCTTGAAAGGCGGAAGCTTTTTTATTAAAATGAAGGACTCATCCTCTGCATTGAAAATATGCATATGTATTTTTTATTAATTTATTCAATAAAGACCAAATAGAGAATATGCATCAAAAAAATCTTGAAGGCAGATAACACCTACAAACTCGACAATGAGTGAAGATCATACCAACAGAGCCTTATGCTTAGAAGACAACGAAATCCCTCTATCAGTTAGGGATCAGTAGCAGAGAGCCTGTGTCGTGTGCCACCGAGGTCGAGAGGACAAGGAGAGCGGCTGACAAGGGTATAGTTAATAGAGCCCGTTAGTTGAGTACCCCTGAGGCCCGTATAGCTAGGCCCAATTGTAATGATAGTCGAATACGAGTTCCTACCGTATGTCGATATTGTAATCTGTATCGAACCCTACCCGATCCTCGAGACCTGGCCATCTATATATAGGGGCCAGGAGGGGACGGTGTAGGCCAGATTGAAAACAAGCCAAGTTGAACACCCAAGTTTACTTTCGATACACACCTATTACGACTGACTTTACCTTCGAGTTCATCCGACGCCCTATCTCCCCGATCCTAAGTCCTTCATCTAGGACATTTGTCGAGTTAACCCTCATCAGCGGCGCTCTGTGTGATCCTGTTGTAGTGCCTGTGTGACGAGGGTTAACTCGACAAATGTCCTAGATGAAGGACTTAGGATCGGGGAGATAGGGCGTCGGATGAACTCGAAGGTAAAGTTAGTCGAAATAGGTGTGTATCGAAAGTAGACTTGGGTGTTCAACCTGGCTTGCTTTCAATCTGCCCTACACCGTCCCCTCCTGGCCCCTATATATAGGTGGCCAGGTCTCGAGGATCGGATAGGGTTCGATACAGATTACAAATATCGACATACGGTAATAACTCGTATTCGACTATCATTACAATTGGGCCTAGCTTAACGGGCCTCAGGGGTACTCAACTAACGGGCTCTATTAACTATACCCTTGTCAGTAGCCCCTGAGATTCTACCAGAATTGCAGATTCGGGTTGAATCTCTAATCTTTGACTTGATCAATTCTTCGACTTCATCTTCAAATCTTCGACTTGGTCTTTCGACTTATATTGATGATAATTTGCTCGCAAGGGGTCTCGATGAACAAGCCTGACAACTCTGACGGATCAAGAGGTCAGTTAACTGCCGGAACAGATACTTGTCACCTACTTCAAATTCAATCCCCTTGGACTTGAATTCGGGATACCGGTCAAACTCACTCTTTTGCCTCATTTAGGACTTACAAAAAATGAGTCCCAGTGGTTCTCGGGGTACCCAGTGCGTCCACCAGGATTTTCTTCGCGTCGTAGACACGGATACATACCAGCAGAGCGCATCCATGTGCGTATACCAGGCCACACAGGACGGATCCCGGGGTCTTACCTTCGTGATAAATCACGGCATTCGAGTTTCGTTGCGATAACGCAACTCGAGAATCTTATGTCGCAGTCAAAGTTTGACTGAAAATATTCGGGTTTCTACAACCATAAAACTCGCTCCCGATGGGAGTAACACTTCTCCAATCTTCAATGCTTTGCCAATGAATATCGTCGGGTGCGCGCTCAGCGCTCCTGATGGGAGTAGCCCCCGAGGCTATAGTCGAAAAAAGATTTTTTCGAGTATAGGCTCAAGAAATAATATAGCTCGTCACACTTCAACTCGAAACACTTTACCTGCAAAATTCTTCAACTCGAGATACTTTCAAGAACATCTTGTCCTCTAATTCAAGTCCACTACTTCAATGAAGAGTTCCACTTGATATTTATGCAATTAACAGCCCCTAAGGCTTATAACCAAAAGATCCTTCATATCTGATTCCTTCGATCAATTTCAGCATTCGTCGGCGCCATCCTTTTACCTTTATATATACTTGATGACGTCAATAAAGACGTAACTCTTCATCAATGCGAACCGTTTTATGGGTAGCACTGTAATTTCCCCGATTTTTTGACCGTTTAGTTGGCTGCACTATTTTTGACCGTTGGTGGGCTAACGTTTCCGATCTTTGCGCCACGACTTAGCCCACGATCCTTCTCCCAGAAGATATATAACTGGCATAGTGGGGAATCGTACTGTTCACCAGCTCGTTACCTCCGCCGCCTCCATTGCCGATCTCCTCTGCCTCTTCCTCTCTTGCGGAGCCCCCAAGCGCGCTTTTGTGCTGAATGCGCGTGAAGCATCTGGCCACCAAGAGCGATATGGCCAAATCCTCTGCCACCAACTGGGTTCGCTTCACCATCACCAAGAAGGAGGTGGAAAAGACCACGGCGGACGGCCTTATCGCCGCCCAGGACTCTATCAAGTTCCCCAGTACTGAACGGACCCCGAAGCCCCCGAGCGGTTATCGGGTAATGTTCCTTGCTTTCCTTCTTCGCGGCCTCTCCCTTCCTGCCCATGAATTTCTCTGTGGGCTTCTATTTGTTTACGGTGTGCAGCTTCATCAACTCACACCAAATTCCCTTCTGCATATTGCTTGCTTCGTGACTCTTTGCGAGTCATTTTTGGGCATTGAGCCTCACTTTGCTCTCTGGAGATCGATCTTTCGACTCCGCCCTAATGTTTCTCTGGCAAGGAAACCCGAATTGGGCGGAGCCGTCGTTTCTGTGCGCCCTGAGGCGCAATATCTTGAATTTTCTATGGCCGCATCTGTCCAAGGGTGGAGGACAAAGTGGTTCTATATCCAGGACCGCAAATCCTCTCCTGAAGATGAATTCGGACTTCCTCCCTTTGACGCTTCTCAGGAAGTGAAAAAATTGAAGTCATGGGACTCTCTTCCCTCAGATGCGGAAGTTGCCCAAATTCTTCCTCTTCTATCCCGTATTCAAACTCTGAAAACAGGCCTAGGAGGTGCTTTATCGGGTATCCAACTCATGGCGTTTTTCATACAACGTCGAGTTCAACCCCTACAGCACCGCCTCACCAAGCTTTGGACTTATTCTGGCTTGGAAGACCCTACTCGCATATCTGAAGATCTGATGTCGAAAGAAGATGTCGACAAGCGAGTCAGGAATCTCACCAAGCTCACCAAGGAGCATTCAGTTGCTGACCTGAAGTCAGATTTCTTCGACTCCGTGCACCCTATTCCTGAGGTATACATCGCTGCATCCACTTTTATCCTACTTCTCTTAATTTCGACTTGCTCGCTCTGCTGATTTATTAATATGCAGGGTCACCAATTCATTGTTTCTCGACCCCCTCTTCCGGAGGAAGGGCCCCTTCCTGCTGATCTAGCATCTCCTGCATCTGAAGCCCCCGAGGCTGACGAAAGTCAGGACGGCGATGATGTCGAAGAATCAGAAGATGAGACTAGCTCGTCGACATCTCCTCCTCCTACTCTTACTGAAGATGTTGGTGTCGACAAAAAACGGAAACGTGTCGACGAGATTGCTTCATCGAGTTCTGCAGCGGCTGGAAAAACCCCCGTTCTTGCAGAAGATATGGAGTACTTTGACATGCTTGCATCGTAAGTATTGTAGTCGAACTTTTCAATTGCTTTGTTCTTGCCTCTCGCTTATAACTTTTGCTTTTCATGCAGTGACGATGAAGAACCACCAACATGTGCGACAGCTGTTTCACCACCTTCTCCAGTGGCGACTGATGAGCCTGTCGAGCCATATGTTGCTCCGAGGACTACCAGGGCCTCTATAAAGAAGGTTTCTCAAACTCAAGCCCGAAACCTCAAACGCGCGAAGAAGACTAAGGAAGCCGAGGTGTCCTTGGAGGCCCATGCTTCTACAGTTTCTTCTGATGATGTAAGCGATTCTTTTTTCCCTTCTTTTCCTTTCATGCACTTCTTCTCTTATACTCTTCTTTTAGCAGGCTTTGGTCAAGAGATTTATCGCCCTGGGCACAGAGTGTGCGGGGTACCTAAAGGTTGCAAAATCTTCCGAAGGTACAAATTCAATCATTACTTTTCTTCTGCGCTTTGTCTCTTGCTGTTTATCTCACTTCCTTTCGTCTGCTTTTGCAGCTGCTTTGGCGACAGCTAATGCTCGCATTGCGTCGCTGGAAGCGGAGCTCAAAGCTTCGCAAAAAGCTTATGATGCTGCGACCTCTGCTAAAGCAATTGCTGAGAAGTCGCAGAAATCTACGCTCGCCAAGGCGAAAAAGGATGAGAGGGCGTTGGCAGATGCCAACAAAGAGCATGCTCAACGAGAGCAGGCCGTGGCGGAGCGTCTTCACACCATGTCTACTGCTGCCGAAAGTAAGTTCTTCGACTTGTCTTCTGTTTTCGTCCCCTGTTGCGCTGGTGTATTTCTTGACACTTATCTCTTCTGCTCTTTTCTATTGCTTTAGAATTCACAGGGGTATCTCCATCGTCCCTGCAAACGGACGATGATCCTCTTATGGATGCGGTTAACCTACTCGAAGAAAACTGGATATCTATCCAGGAAACTTTTGAGTTGGTTGGCCGCGTCCTGTCACGGCTATTCGTCGGGTTGTGGCCGAAGAAAAAGATGGCAATCCCGAAGGGCAACCTGACTGAACTCGCCAAGATTTTTGACAGCGATGAAGACCCTACTCTCCATCTGAAGGGGCTGTCCATTAAGCGCGGCGCCGAAGGTGCCATTGCCCTTTCTCTTGCGCATGGCACAGACTTTGATTGGGAGAAAGTTAACTCCCCCCATGGTTATACCCGCGATGAGATGAAGGTGTTTTTCGAGAAGGCGAAGAAGTTGGCGCCTGCATTACTGAACACAATTTCTCCTTCGGCAGCCTCTGCTGTGCCTACTGCACCATCTCCAGCGCCGAAAGCTCCAGTGCCACCATCGACTGCTAGCGAGGAACTGGCCGCGCCCCCTTCTTCCATGGAGCACAATACTGAGGTGGCGTAGATTCAGCCTCTTTGTAGTATTTAGTTTTCTCCTTCTGAATGTAAAAGACTCCAAGTAGGTACAACCCGAGAACCTTAGTCATAGGGTTGTACTCTTATGTAAATATATCCACTTCGTAAGAAGTTTTATGCTTCCTTTCTGAAATTGCTTCTCCTTTCTCTCTTTTTGTAGTCGATGCGTGACAGTGATCCTTCTTCTCATCCTCCTGCTCCTCCCTCTGCTCGCGGATTCGATCCTCCGATTTCGTTGACTCTCAGTCGATGTAGTCACTGCGAAGAATATTATTCCAGGATTTCCGACCTTGAGACTCGCCTATCCTTGGCTAAACGCCAAGCGCAGATGGCTATTAAAAAGGCTAGCCAGGCCAGTGGCTATATGAAGAAAATCTCTTCACTTGAAGAAAAAGTCTCCAGCTTGACGGCGAAGGTTGTTCACAATGAAGAGTGCGAGTCTTTCATTCTTGGAATTGTCGAGTCTGCTGGCGAGCTGTTGCGATGTGAGTTTTCTGTCGACTTCTTCTTTTGGCTGTTTGTGCGCTTCTTTTGTGATATATTTGTCATTGTAGGTACTTGCTTGGATTTTGCTGCTGAAGAACGTCGAGTTGCTGAACGAAACGCTGCTTTGGAGAAGATGTCGACTGGCTATGAGACTCTGTGGTCCGATCCTCGACGCCGTAGCGCCATTGTATTACTTCAAGATCGTGCCCAGCACATTGGCGAGTCAGTTGATGGTTGCCGACGAGCTCTTACGACTATGCACTCCATCATGCTTCCCCGTAATCCTTTGCCTGCAACTTTCCCACTTCTTCTTGATACTTTCCAATCCAGCCATCGTATTCATAGGCTAATAGAACTGAACTTAGTGGCTGGTGCCAATTTTGCTCTCGGGTGGATACGTAAGTGGCACCCGAGGTTGAATTATAGCACTATGTCCCTGAGTTTGGCTCCAGGTGGAGCTAGCCTTCGGGTTCATATGGAGAACACGCTTCAACCTGCTCGAAGACTTGTAGCTAGGCTTCTAGAGGCGGATGCTGCGTTTTTCCGCGAGTATCATTATTTAGATCCTTTAGGCGTAGATGATTCTGACAACCCGATGTTGTAAAGTGTGCGTAGAACGCGAGAGACTGTTTATTTCGCGACTATATGTCTGAAATTTATTCTCAAGGCGCACTTGTATGATCCGTGCGTTTGCCGCATCTTCTTTTTGAAAGACTCGTAAACTCGAATATGAGGAACACTTTGTCTTTATTTATACTTTTAATGTAAGATACATGGGGTGACCCAAGAGATCCGGCCTGTGACCCGTGTTCTGGATCTAGAGGGCATTGCCCCTGGAATAACTCGTGGCTTTTACAGCCTTCACTGTTCTACTCTATTGTTTTGATGATGCTTATGTCGTCGTGGCTTTCCCTTTCTCTTCTGTGCCTGTGTCTTCTCCTGATGTTCCTGTTCGTGGCTTCTTCGTTTCGGGTTCCGCGGTGCGTCCTTCGAGTAGCTTGACGCCTTCTATAGTCGCGCTCTTTGCCTTTTCTGCATGGTTGGCTATTACGCCAAAATTTTGCGCCATCTTGTGGAATTCCCTGTCGCAGAGATCTGAAACTTCAAAGCTTCCTTTCACTGTGATTATTCCTTTTGGTCCTGGCATCTTAAGTACCAAATATGTGTAGTGAGGTACTGCCATGAATCGCGAAAACGCGGGTCGTCCGAGGATCGCGTGATATTGTGATGGCCAGTCCATGACTTCGAAGTCTAGTTTCTCCCTTCTGTAGTTTTGTCGGTTGCCGAAGCAAACATTGAGTGCTATTCGACCCAGCGGGTAATTGGCACTTCCTGGTACGATTCCATGAAAGGAACAGTCTGTTGGCTTCAGAAACTCTAGTGATATATGCATTGCTCGGAGTGTTTTCGCGTATATCAAGTTAATTCCACTCCCTGCATCCATGAATATTCTGTCGACATCATACGCGCCGATTTGAGCTTTGAGTACCAGAGGCGCGTTTCCTGGCCGAGGTACTGTTATGGGGTGGTCCTCTCTGTTGAACTCGATTGGTTGTTCTGACCAATGCAGATATTCTGTTGTAGCTGGAGGCGACATGACTGCTAGATTGACTTGTCGAGTTATACTCTTTTCTTCTTTGTTCGACTTGGGCACTGGTTGTATCATTGCTGTGATGTGTCCTTTTGATGGGACGTACCCTTCGTTGTCGTCGTCGTGCTCTTTGTTTTGCTGGTCTTGCCCTTGGGGGGCTCCGTTGTTTCCTTGCTTGCTTGTCGAGGGATTGTTACTTCCTTCGAATCCTTGTCGCCTTGCTTCGGTTTGTTTGTTAATTGCTACTTCTTGTAGCTTTAAGAATGTTGTGCAGTCTTTCATTGCGTGCCTCGATACTCGCTTTCCGTCGACGAACGCTGAGTGTATATGACAAGGCCCGTTGAGCATATCCTCTGGTGATGGGTTGTACTCTCTGGATTCTCTTGCTGGAAACTTCTTATAGTCCTCTCTTCCGTAGCTGCGATATCCCGAGCTTCTGCGTTCGTTTCCCTGATAACTGTTGTCTTTATATCCTGCGGTGACTTGGTTATGAGAGCCGTAGGTGTCGTAGTTTCGGGATCGTCTCCTTTGGCTTCCGTATCTGTTTCTTCTATCGTCCTCTGGAGATCGTGTCCGTTTGTTGTTGCACGCATCTTCTCCATCTGCAAATCTGTTTGCTGTGTCCATGAGATCTGACACTATTTTTGGCTTGATTCTACCCATCTCTTCGACTAGGTCTCTTCGCCTTAATCCAATGATGAATGCGTCTATCGCTCTTTCGTCTGAAACTTCGATTGCTGAATTTTTGATCAGGCTCCATCTTTGGATGTATGCTCGTAGTGTTTCGTCGCGTTGCTGTACGCATGCCTTGACTTCTTCTATTGATGCTGGCCGTTTGTACGTTGACCTGAAGTTGTACGTATGACTATACCCTTGTCACTGTGTCTGCCGCCGGAACTGGAGGCGAGGTCGGAATACTCGGCGAGTAACTCGGACCTGACCACCTGAGACGCTACCCGCTACATAGACGTTTTCCCCTTCACGGGCCGAACCAGGATACGATAGCCCCACACGAACTACAGCCCAGCCCACATTTTTTCCATATGCCTCCAAACTGGAGCCGGGTTCCATTATCAGAGGATAACAGAACAGATGTTCGAAATTGCAAAAGAAAGCGAAAAGGTTTTTTAACAGTAGATCTAAAGGATCTACCAAAGTCTCTGGCAACTAAGACCACACAACCACAAGGGCTAGATCCTACAGATGCGCCCAAACTACCGTTCAAACCACAAGAACAAGGAACGGGGTCATACAACATGCACCCCCAAAAAGTTACAGCAACGAGACACAAATACAACCCAAACTTCTCTTTTTCAACAGCTTTCCCTGCCTTTTTTGTCATCAAATCCGCCTAGATGGTTTCGAAGTCCGACTAGGTTAGTCGCCCAAGACATCAACTTCTTCATCTTCGTCTTGGTCTTGAATCTATCTGATCTGGATGGTTGACGTCCTTGTTGCATCATGAGCTAATGTAGCCCCGCGTTGGAGACACTCTGCTCCTTCCAGGAGAATCTGGTTGTATTTCTCCTCCTGGATCCCTGCCCAATAACGTAAAAAGCACACATGGAAATAAACTTGTTCTCAAAGTAAGCTTTATTTCTGAATTTTCACACAGCCCAGCACAGAGCAGCAATTTCAACTATGTGCAGATTAAAACCCACTGAAAGAATTTTAGCTATCCACCAAAAATACAGAGTGAAGCAGGAGGGTCTATTATACACTACCAGCACTGTACTAATTGTGCTCCACATATAAGCCGCCAAAGGACACGTAAAAAATAGGTGATTGATTGTTTCATCACAGGGACAAAATCTACACACATAGCTGCCAACCCACTTTTTTTTTCATGTTGTCTTTAGTGGCAATTGCATTATGCCAGATTAACCAGAGCCAGATTTTAATTTTTAAAGGAAGTTTTGATTTTCAGAGATGTTTAAAACTTCTGTCAACGCCAACAGCAGACAATTTCTCATACAAGGATTTGACTGAGAAGATTCCGTTCTTAGTATATTTCCATTTAGGTTTATTTGACTCCTCATTCAAAGCAATCGTAGCCAAACTATCCCTCATTTGCCTCCACTGGGATTTAATCTCAGGATTCATCCATCTGCGAAAATTGAATTGCCATCCCAGAATTGCTGCATCAGCAATCGTAATTTGTTGCTGAGAGCAGATGTCAAAAAGTTGAGGAAATTTATCACAAAAAGCACTTGTCCCACACCAAGCGTCCTTCCAAAAAATCAGTAGATTGTCCATTCCCAACTAACATTATTCTCCGCATAGTATAAAGATGTTCCACTTTCAACAAATCTTTCCAAATTGCAGAATCATCATGTTTCATGCTAACCCTGGTGATTCCTTTATCAACACCATATTTTGCTTTTACTAAAGTTTGCCACAGGCCTTGCTCATATTCCAACTTCCACCACCATCTACTATATACTAAAAGCACAATACGGGAGTCTAAAATAGAGCCACCACATTAATCCACATCATCCTAATTAATATTAATAGTTAGATGTAAAATATGTGGTTGAGATTTAATAGGATTATAGATATTACGTAACACGAAGTTAAATTTACGTAACATAACATAGCTGACCCGGCACGTACATTGTTTTCTTTTGACCGGGTCATATAGGTACAACATGGTAATTATATATTAGTTAACGTGCACTGTTAGGACTCCCTCCCTACGTGCTAAGAAAGAAAAAAAAAAGCCTTAGCCAGTCCGAGTAGTTTAATCTAGCATAGGTAGGAGGGTTCCATGGGTACAATACATGAAAAATTTCTCTACTTTTCACGCATAGAGCATTTGGATCTATGGTTGAGTATAAATATATGTTTATAAAAAAGGAAAATATACGCTACTATGAAAGCTCATATGAAGAACCAAAAATATGTGACTACAAATCCTGTGAATTAGCAAGATGTAATTCTTCGAACTTCGTAACTTAGATTAGATGATTCTGTTGACCGGTATTATTTTTAAAAATTATTTTGTTTTAAAATCTGAAGTCAGCAAATAAGAAGTCAAAGTTTAAGCTTAAATGCAGCGACATCACGTTAAATCATCAGGTCACCACATCGATTGAGAAAATAACAAGGTTAGAATGAGTGTAGCACACCTGGCCACGAGGAGTAAAAATTCCATTTTTATTTTTCCATACGAATTGGATTTGTTTTATGCATTTATCTATGAAAAATCTGAGAGCCAAAATTCCTTCCAATTTGAAAGTCCCAAATGATCCGAGGGAGCGAAAGAGAGGAATTCAAACCCGCGGTACAAAAAAAGGGTTTAGGGTAATATCGATTGATGTATTATACCATGGTCAAGAGAGGTTATAAAAAGTTGGTTTTAAGAAAGTATAGAGAGGTTAGTCTACATGAAATAATTTGGATCACCACGCCATTCGAAAATTAACAAGGAACGGAGAACCGCCACTGTTAGCAAGGTCATCCAAAGCTACCTCTGAGTAGAGCACACCTATTATAGATAGACATGTCAACCACGTGTGGCACTATGTCACATATTACAATCAAGGGAGGTTTTGCATTTGTCAGTGCCAAGATGATATAGCTGGATTGATCTAAAACAAAAGCGTCACAATTTTTTTCCCACATACCTAGAAGTAAGAGATAAAGAGGACAGACTAGGTACCGACAGTGATATAGTTGGTCGCATTGACAAGTCAATTTTAGTAGTTGCTCCTGAAATGCATTTTTATTTTTTAATATCATTTTTCTATGCTATTTGTCAACATGGGTTTGAATTTTTGTGACATGATAAAATACAAGTTGTACTAATGTCGTAATTTTCTTTAAAGAGGAAAAAAAATTACATTACAAGCCCCCAACTATTAGGTGAGGCCATGAGGGTAGATTCTCTTAACCTCATGTACTTTTGATATCATTGTTTTCTTTTTTTAACCAATGTCAACCCTGCATCTATGCGACATCACCTATTTTCTTTCATTACTTCCATATTTTTATTTGAATAGCAAAAGAATCAAGGAGAATAGGACCTGAATTTCAGGACAAAAGATCCACAGTAGAAAAAAGGAGAAATATCTGAAAGACGATTTATTTTATTTACTTCCAATCCTAATTTTTTAGAATAACCAAAGCAATAGAATAAATAAATGATAACCTAAAATATGATGTAGAATTATTCCATAAATTTGTGTGTACCTAAAACTTGAGTACTAAGAAAGCATTTACGTGTACACCTCACCATATATGCACATCTGTAAATAACACGCCTAAAACAGACGCATGCCAATCTATAAATCTGCTCAAAGTTTCCTAGCTTATGAATTACCGTAAGCTATGAGTTTTTTAGACAATTTGATACTATAAAGTGTTGGCCTCGCATTTTCGAGGGCCCCTGAGCTAGTTTACATAATAAGCATTGATTGAACAAGTGCAATTTTTTTATACCTAATCCACCTTTTTTCCGTAGTGTACAAACCAGATCCCATTTCACTAGATGGTATTTCTTTTTCTCACCAGTTCCTTCCCAAAAGATTTTTCTAATAATTTTAGTCAGATTCACAAGATTAGTCATGGGAAGCATATACATTGACATATGATAGAAGAGAGTGCTACTCAGAGAGGATTGAATGAGAGAAAATCTCTCACCAATCGAAGAGGAATAGCATGCCCATCCTTCCAGCTTCTTTTTCAATTTATCAGACAGGTAAAGCATATCAGTAACTCTGAGTCTAGAACCACATATATTTGACGAGCCAGTTCCCTAATTGGCACCCAAAAATATCAGCATACATCAATTTCTTGTCATCATCATGCAGTACCATCGTAACCTCACTTTTCAAAAAGTTAATCTTCAAACATGATATTGCTTCAAACATATATGGTATCAACTTTAAATGAATTATATGTTCCATGTCATCTTGTACTAAAAGAATTGTATCATCAGCATATTGGAGAATGACAACACCATTCTCAATGAGATGTGACACCAAACCAGTGACCAAACTAGCTGATTGAGCCTGCTGGATCATTTTTGCCAAACCTTCAGCAACATTAAACAGGAAAGGGGAAAAGGGGTCTCCTTGCCTCACACCTCTATGGCTCCCAAAATCTTTCCCCTGGTATTATTAATTTTAACACACAAGGTGCCATTTCTAAGGATGCTATTGATTTTGGCACACGAGTCCTCACAAAAACCCTTGTAGGAAATGCATTTCATTAAGTAATCCCAATATACTTTATCATAAGCCTTCTCAAAATATAATTTTGAAACCACGCCTTGCTGTTTTTTCCTTTTGGTCTCATGCAAAATCTCATGAAGTGACATTACCCCATCCTATATATTTCTCCCTTTGATAAAAGCAGCCTGACAACTGGATATCAATTTCCCCTCATAAGGTTCCACTCTGAGGGTGGCAACTTTAGTTATTAGTTTATACAGAACTTGTAACAGACAAATGGATCTCTATATTTTTGAATCACATCTACATCAGCTATTTTTTGTAGAAGGATAATCATATCAAAACTCAACTGGTACAGATTTAAATCCCCACCATGCCAGTCATGGAAAAGGTGCATAACATCATGTTTCACAATTTCCCAATAGGCCTGAAAGAATTCAACAGGAATTCCATCAGGTCCTGGAGCTTTATTTTCACCATACAATCCAAAGCAATTTTGACCTCTGTTTCTGAGAAAGGTTCATTTAGAACTTCATTATCTTCGTCATTCAGTTTTTCTCCCACAGACCAAATGTTTGCATCTAGAGCCATGTTATTACCTTCCCCTGGTCCAAACAAGGCCTTATAATATTCTGTAGCATGATCCAATAAATCAGAAGTGCCTTGAATGTTGATATCATCTTTTTTTAGAGAATACATAGTATTTTTCCTTTTTCTGCCGTTAGCAATTCTATGAAAATATGCAGTATTGTTATCACCCTCCAGCAACCATTTTTCACTTGATCTGTCAAACCAAAAAGCCTCTTCCTCCTCATAGATTTTTTTGAGGTTAGCCTGAATTGTCCCCTTTCTTGCATACTGGTCACCAGACAGAATATTAGATTCCTTCAAGACCTCCAGAAATTCCAACTCACTTAACAGTTCCTTTTCCCTTTTTAAAGCAGCCCAGCCCACATAACAGCGGCGACTCGTGGCGATGGTGATTTCCAACAGACCATACCTTGTGCTAAATAAAATGCAACAGAGCATAGCTGTAGGACATGAAGGTTGTAATTTTTTGTCCATTTTCACACGGTGAAGTCATATCAAGGTCAACCGTGACAATTTTGTAATCTTGTCGCTGATTTTCTGTATGCCCGTGGAAAAGTACAGAAGCTTTGTGCAAATAATCCTAGCGTTGAGAACTTGACGTGCCAACAGAACTTCAGAAGTAGTTCATTGTCTACTAATTTTTTAGAGCAACAGGGGCTCGCCACCCCCAGTCCCATTTTCATTGAAAACGAAACCAACAAGTAACAAGTTCAAGGAACCACACTGCTAGCCTACAGCCTCCCCTTTTACACGGAGGGGGTCGAACCGAAATTCGCAAAATACAACCACCAAAAGCTTTGCCTTCCTAGTTCAAAACGAAAATGAAAATGAAGACTGTCTGAGATCGGTCTGTCATGACAGCAGGATCAACTTCATGGTGAGGCAAAACCATCCACCAGGACAGAGGTAGGCGTCGTCCAGGTACCGGGGCCAGCCACTTTCTTCAGTGCTGGCGAGCTTGGCAGGGAGGCGGATCCGGAGGGCTTCAGCCATTCTCCAGCTGCATCGGAGCCCGCAAGATCAAGGTGATCTCCTGACAGAGGCAATCCGCCTTGGCCATCATGTTGTACTTGAAGATCAACTTCCATCTTCTGAGCGATCCAAGGATTCTCCTCCATACCTGCTTTGTATCCATCCAAGGTTGACCGTTAAAAATAAGGTCATTTCTCACCTTCCAAAGACTCCACAAAACATTAGCACAAACTGAATTAAGCAAAGCATGCTTCTTATTAGAGATCCAAAATCTAGCTACCGATTCATAATAATCTCCAATGGGTAACTCAAAGAAAGAGGAAATATGCACCCAGATTTGCTTAGCTACAATGCAGTCAAAAAATAAATGGTGAATAGATCCAGGTTCTGCACAGAAGACACAGCATTCTGGTTTGTTTAAATTCCTTTTCTTCAAGTTATCCCTAGTCATCAGTTTGTTGTGCCCAAGAAGCCACAGGAAGATGTACACCCTGGGAGGGATATGAAGCTGCCAGATAGCAGGGATAAACAGAGGGACCACACCACTGAAATTAACAATTTTGTAGAGAGTGGCAGTGGAATAAACACCACTAGTGGTGTATTGCCAGATGAGGGAATCACAATTCCCATCATACTGGACACTAGAAGCTATCCCTTCTAATTCATACCAGCAGTCCATCATGGCAACAGAAAAATTCCTTCTAAAAGTCAGCTTAAGCTGGGATCCATCCCAAACTTGTCTGACTGTCATACCTTATTCATTGCAAAGAGCATAGAGGTCAAAATATTGAACAACTAAAGGAGAGGTACCACACCAGGTATCTTCCCATAACCTGACAATGTTTCCATCACCTATATTCCACCTATAACCAAATTTAGTGGAATTTACTGCCCACATGACCCCCTTCCAAAATCTAGAAACTCCAACATCATCACTACAGAAGATGTTGCGGTTTTTGGTGTTATACTTATGATCTACCATGGTTTTCCACAGCTTGCCATTATCCTGAGAATACCTTTTGATCCAAGAGGCCAAAAGGCAGAGGTTGACATTGGCAAGGTCAGGAATGCCCAGACCACCAAACTCTTTTCTCCTACAGATAAGCCCCCAGTTGGCCAAATGTAATTTCCTGTGACCTTCAAAGTCATTCCAAAGGCAGTTAGCCATCTGGGAGTTGATGAGGTCCAAAGCCCATTTGGGAAATTTAAAGAAAGAAAGCAAATAGATAGGAATACTAGCTAAACAGGTTCTTATCAGAAGGACCCTAGCTGCATAAGACAGAAGCTTGCCCCTCCATCCTGCAATTCTTTTGAGAATTTTATCAATTTACGGCTGCAGATCAGCCCTCCTAAGCTTATCATAGTGAAGTGGTATCCCTAAGTATTTGATAGGAAACTCACCAATGGTACACTCTAAAATATTAGCAAGTACTTCTATTTCCTCAGGCACTAGCCCAAGAGGAATCAGTTCACTGTTTGAGTAGTTGATCCTCATACCTGATACTTGTTCAAAACAAGTAAGCACTTTTTGAGATTTGCAGTGTAGGTAATGTTGCTATCCGAAAAAGGATGGTGTCATCTGCATATTGCAAGCAAATGACACCCCCTGGACAAATGTCTGGGCAGAGACCTTTAATCAGACCTGCATTAGAGGCCTTGACTAGCATCCTAGTAAGGACATCCACTACCTGATCAAAGAGCAGAGGGGAAAGAGGGCCCCCCCTGCCTCAAACCTTTACCAGTAATGAAAAAGTTCCCAATAATGTTGTTCATTTTGACTCCTACAGAGCCTCCTAAAACAACACTTTTAATTAAGCTAATCCAGTGTTACCCAAAACCTCTTTTCCTTAAAAGGTCTAAAAGAAATTCTGGGTCAACTTTATCAAAAGCCTTCTCATAGTCTAACTTTAGTACCACTCCTTTATTTTTACTCTGCACAATAGAGTGCACAATTTTATGCGCAGTAACTACACTCTCAAGAATAAACCTACCTTTAATAAAAGAAGATTGGTTAATAGCACTGATCACATTCATAATCAAAGCAAGCCTATTTGTAAGTACTTTAGTAAAGATTTTAAAAATGCAGTTCAAAAGACTGATAGGCCTGAATTTCTTCATCGCAGAAGCATCAGGCTCCTTAGGTATCAAAGTGAGTATAGCAAAATTTAATCTAAACAAATCTAGATTTCCAGCAAAGAAATCCCTAAACATGGCCATAATGTCATCTTTAACTAAATCCTAGAAATGCTGGTAAAAAAGGAAAGGAAAGCCATCAGGGCCAGGGGCCCCATCTGAATAGGAGCCAAAGACAGCCTCCTTGACCTCCTCCTCAGAGAAAGGGGCCTCCAGGTTTTTGTTCTGATCCTCTGAGAAATCATTCTTCAAAGAATAACCAAAGCAAGGCTCCTTTTTAAACAAATCTTTATAGAAATCTGTAGCTACTTGAAGCATCTTAGAGGGATCAGTAACAGCACCATTTGGGCCATCTAGGAAATGGACAGTCATTTTCCTTCACCTCTGATTGGCCACAGTCTGGAAGTAAGTTGTATTCCTATCTCCCTCCTTAATGTCCCTATCTCTAGATCTCTGTTTAGCTTTAACTTCTTCCTTAAGCCACAGACTATGCATTTCTGCAAATTTCCCTTGGTTCACTCCTGATTTTAAATCAAAATTCCTTATACAGGCTCTACAAAATGACAAAAAGTACAGATCTGAATTAATGAACAGTGTACTATGTTGGAATTTGGGTGTGGGCTTTGGTCCATGGCCCAATACGAATTCTGAAATTCTCATGGCCCATTCAAGCCTAGCAGGGGATGGCACCAAAGTTTAGTCCCACCTTGCTAGTTTGAGGGGAGTTGCACCAATATATATAGTGGGGTGTTCTACTACCTCCTAAAGTGAGAGAAGAGGAGAGACTTACATGCGCGCTCCTCCTCCTCCGCCGCCCACCTCGCCTCGCCTCGTCACGACGCGCGCGCGCTGCGGTTTGCGGAATTGTGCCTCGGTGCCGAGCTTACTTATCTTTTTGCTGTTCGGGAAAATTACGGCGCGAGTTATTTTTCTATCAGCTGTTTCTGGTTTTTCCGGATCGTGGGTGAAGGGTTTCGCAGCATAGTAAATCAAAAATTTTCCTACGGATGCGAACAAGAAAGCCAAGATCTAATCTAGGAGATGTAATCAACGAGAGAGGTAGATGAGATCTTCATACCCTTGAAGATTCGCACAGCGGAAACGTTCAATAGAACGTGGTTGACGTAGTCGTACTCGCCGTCTCCTCCTCACGATCCGATCCGATCCTACGCCGCAAGTGGCGGCGCCTCCGAGAGTTGCACACGTGCGGTGCAGCGACGTCTCCTCCTTCCTTGGTCCAGCAAGTATGGTGGAGAGATAGATTGGATCAGCAGCACGATGGCGTGGTGCTTATGGTGGAGAGTTTCTGCAGCAGGGCTTCGCCTACGCGCAGTCGCGAGAGAGAGAGAGGGAGGGCAGCAGTTGGCGGCTAGGGTTTAGGTTAGGGGTAGAGAGGGCTGCGCCCTTGCCCCCCTATATATAGAGGGGTGGCCGGCCAGCTTGGCCTCTCCCCAAACCCTAGGGCGCCGACTTTGAGTAGGAAGAGTGGGGGGCAAGTTTCCCCCCTTCCTTCTTTGAAGACTCCCTTAGGGTTTCCCCTTGGGCTGGCCGGCTGGGCCTTAGGGGCCTTGTGCGCCTGGCCCAGGGCGGCCAGGGCACTTCCCCTTAGGCCCACGCAGGCCTCCGTCAAGTGGGCCCACGTTGGTCCCACTCCGGAACCTTCTAGAACCTTCCGGTACAATACCGATAAACTCCGAAACCTTTCCGGAATCCAAAAACTGCTTTCCTTTATATGAATCTTATTCTCCGGACCATTCCGGAACCTCTCGTGACGTCCTGGATCTCATCCGAGACTCTGAACTAAAACTCATAAACCAATTATCCATTCTATCCTAGCATCGATACACGTTAAGTGTGTGACCCTACGGGTTCGAGAATATGTAGACATGATCTTCTATCAATAATCAACAGCGGGATCTGGAAACCCATATTGACTCCCACATATTCATCGATGATCATATCGAATGAACCACGATGTCAGGATTTCAATTAATCCCGTATATGTATTCCCTTCGTCACACGATATTTTACTCGCCCGAGATTTGATCGTCGGTATCGCCATACCTAGTTCAATCTCGTTTACAGCAAGTACTTTACTCGTTCCGTAATCCGATATCACTTTGTGATTAACTCATTAACCACATGCTTGCAAGCGGTGTTGATATCGATTACCGAGTGGGCCCGAAGTATATCTCTCCGACTTGGGAGGGACAAATTCCATCTCGATACATACAACCCAACAAGTACTTTCCGATCACCTGAGAGACACCTTTATTATCACCCTCACATAGGATGACGTTTGATGACTTCAAAGCTTTCTTCCGATACTAGGGAGTTGTATTATCTCATGGTCTAAGGAATACAATACATGACATAGGAAAAGCTTCGCAAAGATGAACACGATGACACGATCTAATTGCTCTGCTTTATTTGGGTCTGTCCATCATATCATTCTCCTAATGATATGATCTCATTATTAATTGACAACTCATGTCTATGGTTAGGAAACCTTAACCATCATTAATCAATGAGCTAGTCCAAAGAGGCGTACTAGGGACACGGTGTTGTTCATAAACCACACAAGTATTAAAGTTTCCGCTTAATACAATTCTAGCATGGAATATAAACATTATCATGAACAAGAATTATAATAATAACATCTTTATTATTGCCTCTAGGGCATAATTCCAATAGTCTCCCACTTGCACTAGAGTCAATAATCTAGTTTACATCTGGCAACAATCTAACACCCATGGCATTAAGGTGCTGATCATGTTTTGCTCGTGGAAGAGGTTTAGTCAATGGATCTGCGACATTCAGATCTGTATGTACTTTGCTAATCTTCAGATCTCCATCTGCTATATAATCTCGAATTATATGGAAACGGCGGTTGATGTGCTTGGTTTTTGGATGATATCTTGGTTCCTTAGCCAGTGCTATGGCGCCAGTGTTGTCGCACAATATCTCCAGTGGGTCCAAGGCATTTGGAACCACACCAAGCTCAGTGATGAAGTTTCTGATCCAAACTCCTTCACTTGATGCTTCTGAAGCAGCCATGTATTCCGCTTCTGTTGTAGATCCCGCGATCACGCTTTGCTTGCAGCTTCTCCAGCTCACAGCTCCACCATTCAAAATATAAACGTATCCTGTCTGAGACTTAGAATCATCCGGGTCGGTGTCGAAGCTAGCGTCGACGTAACCTTTTACGACGAGCTCCTCATCACCTCCATAGACCAAGAACATTTATTTGGTCCTATTTAAATACTTTAGGATGTTCTTTACGGCTGTCCAGTGTTCCACTCCTGGATCACTTTGGTATCTGCTCGTCAAACTAAGAGCATTGGACACATCCGTTTTAGTACACAGCATGGCATACATGATAGAACCTATGGCCGAGGCATATGGCACTTTGCTCATAGTTTCTCTATCTTTTACCGTAGCTGGACACTGAGCCTTGCTCAATATCTTACCTGACAACATGGGCAATGAACCTTTCTTTGCTTTATCCATTCTGAACCTCTTCAGAACCTTGTCCAGGTATGTACTTTGGCTTAAAGCTATTAGGCGTCTTTCTCTATCTCTATAGATTTTGATGCCTAATATATAAGCAGCTTCCCCTAGGTCTTTCATTGAAAAACATTTATTCAAATAACTCTTCACATCGTTAAGCATACCGATGTCATTTCCAATAATCAATATGTCATCCACATATAGTACTAAAAATGTCACCGAGCTCCCACTCACTTTCTTGTAAATACAAGCTTCGTAGCAATTTGGAACAAATCCAAAACTCTTGATCACTTGATCAAAACGAAGGTTCCAACTCCGAGATGCTTGCTTCAGTCCATAAATGGAACGCTGAAGTTTGCACACCTTATTAGCATCCTTAGGATCGACAAAACCTTCGGGCTGCATCATATACAACTCTTCATCAATGTTGCCATTGAGGAACGCAGTTTTGACATCCATCTGCCATATTTCATAATCATGAAATGCAGCAATTGCTAATAAAATCCGAATAGACTTAAACATCGCTACGGGAGAGAAAGTCTCATCGTAGTCAACACCTTGAACTTGCCGAAAACCTTTTGCGACAAGCCGAGCTTTATAGACAGTAACATTACCATCCGCGTCCGTTTTCTTCTTGAAAATCCATTTGCATTCAACGGCCTTACGGTCGCTAGGAGGGTCTACCAAAGTCCACACTTGGTTTTCGCTCATGGATCCCAATTCGGATTTCATGGCTTCTAGCCATTTCTCAGAGTCTGGGCTCATCATTGCTTCCTCATAGTTCGCAGGTTCGCTGTTGTCTAACAACAAGACGGTTAAGACAGGGTTGCCATACCATTCAGGAGTGGCACGTGACCTTGTCGACCTGCGAAGTTCAGTAGTAGCATCGTTCGAAGTTTCATGATCTTTATCATTACCTTCCTCTCTTGTTGATGCAGGCGGCGCCGGAACAATTTCTGGTGCTGCGCTACTCTCCAACTCGAGAGAAGGTTCAATAACCTCGTATAGCTCTACCTTCCTCCCACTCACTTCTTTCGAGAGAAACTCCTTCTCAAGAAATGATCCGTTCTTAGCAACAAACACTTTGCCTTCGGATCTGTGGTAGAAGGTATACCCAATCGTTTCCTTAGGGTATCCTATGAAGACGCATTTCTCCGCTTTGGGTTCGAGCTTGTCCGGCATCAACTTCTTGACGTAAGCTTCGCATCCCCAAACTTTAAGAAACGACAACTTAGGTTTAGCACCAAACCATAGTTCATACGGTGTCGTCTCAACGGATTTAGATGGTGCCCTATTTAAAGTGAATGCAGCGGTTTCTAATGCATAACCCCAAAATGATAACGGCAAATCTGTAAGAGACATCATTGATCGCACCATATCTAATAGAGTTCGATTCCGGCGTTCAGACACACCATTGCGCTGTGGTGTTCCGGGTGGCGTGAGTTGCGAAACAATTCCGCTTGCTTTAAGATGCGTGAGAAAATCATAACTCAAATACTCACCTCCACGATCGGATCGCAGAAATTTAATTTTCCTGTTACGATGGTTTTCCACTTCGTTCTGAAATTCTTTGAACTTTTCAAATGTTTCAGATTTATGTTTCATTAAATAGATATACCCATATCTACTTAAGTCATCAGTAAAAGTGAGAAAATAGCGATATCCACCGCGCGTCGAAATACTCATTGGTCCGCACACATCGGTATGTATGATTTCCAATAAGTCCATTGCTCGCTCCATTATACCGGAGAACGGGGTTTTGATCATCTTGCCCATGAGGCATGGTTCGCACGTGTCAAATGATTCAAAATCAAGAGACTCTAAAAGTCCATCAGAATGGAGTTTCTTCATGCATTTTACACCAATATGACCTAGACGACAGTGCCACAAATAAGTTGGATTATCACTATCTACTTTGCATCTTTTAGCCTCAATGTTATGGATGTGTGTTTCATTGCTTTCGAGATTCAGAAGAAATAAACCATTCACAATAGGTGCATGACCATAAAAGATGTTATTCATATAAATAGAACAACCATTATTCTCAGATTTAAATGAATAACCGTCTTGCAATAAACACGATCCAGATATAATGTTCATGCTCAACGCAGGCACATAATAACACTTATTAAGGTTTAAAACTAATCCCGAAGGTAAAACTAAGGAGAGCGTGCCGACGGCCATCACATCAACTTTTGATCCATTGCCAACGCGCATCGTCACCTCATCCCTTGCTAGCCGCCGTCTATTCCGTAGCTCCTGTTTCGAGTTACAAATATTAGCAAATGAACCAGTATCATATACCCAGGCACTACAACGAGCGCTAGTAAGGTAGACATCAATAACATGTATATCAAATATACCTTTGATGGTGCCAGCCTTCTTGTCCGCTAAGTACTTTGGACAGTTTCGCTTCCAGTGACCCTTGACCTTGCAATAGAAGCACTCAGTGTCCGGCTTAGGTCCAGACTTGAGCTTCTTCTCAACAGGAGCAACACGCTTGCCGCTGCCTTTCTTGAAGGATCCCTTTGCTCCCTTAGCTTTCTTAAAGCTAGTGGTCTTGTTGACCATCAACACATGATTGTCTTTCTTGATATCCACCTCCGCAGCTTTCAGCTTTGCGAAGAGCTCAGTGATCGTATCAGTGGAACCAATTTGATTATGAGTAACTACAAAACCTTTGTAGCTAGGAGGGAGTGATTGCAGAACTCTGTCAATCTTGAGCTCCTCTGGAATCTTGCAGTCCAGTTGCTCAAGGCGTTGAGTGTAGCCCGACATCTTAATGGCGTGCTCACTAACGGAACTCCCTTCCTCCATCTTGCAGTTAAAGAACTTCTCAGAGATCTCATATCTCTCAGAACGGGCTTGAGTCTGAAACATGGTTTTCAGTTCCTCAAGTATCTCATAAGGCCCGCGGTACTTCTCAAAACGATTTTGAAGTTCCGGTTCCATAGAAAACAGCATGGTACTCATAATCACATCACAATCATCTCTACGAGCATTGAAGTCAGCAAGTTCTTCAGTTTTCGCAGTTGCAGCAGGGGTGTCACCTAGCGCTTTGTCAAGTACATAGGCTTTTTGTCCGCCAGCGAGTATGATTCTCAGATTGCGGAACCAGTTGGTGAAGTTAGACCCATTGTTCTTAAGCTTTTCTTTCTCAGCAAACACGTTGAAGTTGAAGTTGGACTTAGCCATTTGATCTACAACATTGCAAGTACAATTTTTAGACTATGTTCATGATAACTAGTTCAACTTAATCAAATTACTAGATGAACTCCCACTAAATTCAACATCCCTCAAGTTGTTTAGTGAACACGATCCAAATTCACCACACCTAATCCGATCTTCACGAGAAGAGATGTGGTTTCAATGGTGGACAACTCAGTGTCGATCATATCATTCATATGACTCATGATTAACCTTTCGGTTCATGTGTTCCGAGGCCATGTCTGTACATGCTAGGCTCGTCAAGTCAAACCCAAGTATTTTCCGTGTGTGCAAAACTGGCTTGCACCCGTTGTATGTGAACGTAGAGTTTATAGCACCCGATCATCACGAGGTGCTTGAAAACGACGATCTTTCGCAACGGCGCATACGAGGGGAGAACACAATTTTATCTTGATCTTTAAGTGAGGAATCATCTTATAATGCTACCGTCGCGATCTAAGCATAATAAGATACATAAAAAGATAAACATCACATGCATATAATTTTATGTGACATGGTATAGCCAATCTCCGCGCCATGATCTCCATCTTGTGCGCGCCGGCATGATCTCCATCACTCCACCATGATTGCCTCCACCACGAATAGCAACTACAACTATTGCTAACTACTTAGCGATAAAGTAAAGCTATTACATGGCGTATAAGAAGTTGACACGCAGGTCATACATAATTATAAAGACAACCATATGGCTCCTGCCGGTTGTGAACTCATCGACATGCAAGTCGTGAAAGATTACAAAACATGATCATTGCATACAACTCAATTCATACTCATCATGTCTTGGGCCATACCATATCACAAAACACTCCCTGCAAAAACAAGTTAGACGCCTCTACTTTGTTGTTGCATGTTTTACGTGGCTTATGGGAGTAGCAAGCTAAGAACGATTCTTACCTACGAAAAGCCACAACGGTGATATTATGGTTGCTAACATCCGATGTAAGTCCCATGACTACTATAGTGAGAGAAACTGGCATCCACCAGCCGCATGTGTGGAACAAGCCACACGTCAAGTGCGGAGCCGGTCTCGCGAACGCGGTCGCGTAAAGTTGGCCTGGACCGCTTCAATCTCACTATACCGCGCCATAAGAAATACACAACAAGAGGTTTGCAACAGAAAACATCAACGCCCGCAACAAGCATGTTGCGTTCTACTCGTGAAACACATCTACGCATAGACCTGGCTCTGATACCATTGAAGGGTTTCGCAGCATAGTAAATCAAAAAATTTCCTACGGATGCGAACAAGAAAGCCAAGATCTAATCTAGGAGATGTAATCAACGAGAGAGGTAGATGAGATCTTCATACCCTTGAAGATTCGCACAGCGGAAACGTTCAATAGAACGTGGTTGACGTAGTCGTACTCGCCGTCTCCTCCTCGCGATCCGATCCGATCCTACGCCGCAAGTGGCGGCGCCTCCGAGAGTTGCACACGTGCGGTGCAGCGACGTCTCCTCCTTCCTTGGTCCAGCAAGTATGGTGGAGAGATAGATTGGATCAGCAGCACGACGGCGTGGTGCTTATGGTGGAGAGTTTCTGCAGCAGGGCTTCACCTACGCGCAGTCGCGAGAGAGAGAGAGGGAGGGCAGCAGTTGGCGGCTAGGGTTTAGGTTAGGGGTAGAGAGGGCTGCGCCCTTGCCCCCCTATATATAGAGGGGTGGCCGGCCAGCTTGGCCTCTCCCCAAACCCTAGGGCGCCGACTTGGAGTAGGAAGAGTGGGGGGCAAGTTTCCCCCCTTCCTTCTTTGAAGACTCCCTTAGGGTTTCCCCTTGGGCTGGCCGGCTGGGCCTTAGGGGCCTTGTGCGCCTGGCCCAGGGCGGCCAGGGCACTTCCCCTTAGGCCCACGCAGGCCTCCGTCAAGTGGGCCCACGTTGGTCCCACTCCGGAACCTTCTAGAACCTTCCGGTACAATACCGATAAACTCCGAAACCTTTCCGGAATCCAAAAACTGCTTTCCTTTATATGAATCTTATTCTCCGGACCATTCCGGAACCTCTCGTGACGTCCTGGATCTCATCCGAGACTCTGAACTAAAACTCATAAACCAATTATCCATTCTATCCTAGCATCGATACACGTTAAGTGTGTGACCCTACGGGTTCGAGAATATGTAGACATGATCTTCTATCAATAATCAACAGCGGGATCTGGAAACCCATATTGACTCCCACATATTCATCGATGATCATATCGAATGAACCACGATGTCAGGATTTCAATTAATCCCGTATATGTATTCCCTTCGTCACACGATATTTTACTCGCCCGAGATTTGATCGTCGGTATCGCCATACCTAGTTCAATCTCGTTTACAGCAAGTACTTTACTCGTTCCGTAATCCGATATCACTTTGTGATTAACTCATTAACCACATGCTTGCAAGCGGTGTTGATATCGATTACCGAGTGGGCCCGAAGTATATCTCTCCGACTTGGGAGGGACAAATTCCATCTCGATACATACAACCCAACAAGTACTTTCCGATCACCTGAGAGACACCTTTATTATCACCCTCACATAGGATGATGTTTGATGACTTCAAAGCTTTCTTCCAATACTAGGGAGTTGTATTATCTCATGGTCTAAGGAATACAATACATGACATAGGAAAAGCTTCGCAAAGATGAACACGATGACACGATCTA
This sequence comes from Dactylis glomerata, assembly GCA_007115705.1. Taxonomy (NCBI): domain Eukaryota; kingdom Viridiplantae; phylum Streptophyta; class Magnoliopsida; order Poales; family Poaceae; genus Dactylis; species Dactylis glomerata. The sequence goes on along the minus strand of QXEO01000454.1, from coordinate 2,806,228 downwards.
ATTGCTCTGCTTTATTTGGGTCTGTCCATCATATCATTCTCCTAATGATATGATCTCATTATTAATTGACAACTCATGTCTATGGTTAGGAAACCTTAACCATCATTAATCAATGAGCTAGTCCAAAGAGGCGTACTAGGGACACGGTGTTGTTCATAAACCACACAAGTATTAAAGTTTCCGCTTAATACAATTCTAGCATGGAATATAAACATTATCATGAACAAGAATTATAATAATAACATCTTTATTATTGCCTCTAGGGCATAATTCCAACAGTGGGCTGTATCTAACTCGGATGTGGGCTGCGCCCCACGTCTTACCCGACCGGCGCTATATAAGCAGGCTTAGGCGAAAACCCTAATCACGCTGTATCACATCCCATCTCTCGCCTCCAGAACTTTGCGCCGCCGCTACACCTTCTCCATCCCCTCTTCCGGCGTGCACCGGACGACGAGATAGTAGGCCTCCGGAACCCCGCCTCTTGTGAACCTGTACGGGTGAGGGGCGATCAGGTTTTTGGGGAGCGCTTCTGCGCGACTACTGACGGCATCACGTCGACCGACGACTCCTTCCCCGACGAGGACTTATTCCCAGACATCAGCGCCCTCTACATCGACGACATGGCCGACGACGCTGGTGCCAACACGAATGCCAATGCCAATGCGAACGCGAATCTGAACAAAAAACGCGAATCCTCCTGCAGCACCGTATGCAATCTACTCCTACCTATTTCAGTTTCTGTTACAGTTTCTTGTACTAGCGTTTGGAGTAGATGTGATCTGTTTATCTGTGTTAGATGTGATCTGTTCGTCTATTCTGCTAGTATGCATGATTAGGTTAATTCCTGCAATTATCATCATGCTTTATTATTGGTTATTTCGGATTAAATCTTATGGTAAATTGCTTATATACTCAACAATCCAAAAACCTGATCGTAGGCAACTGAGTCCAACTGGTTTGGCCGCGGCTACCAGGCCGCCTCCCTTTGATGGTGTCCATTATAAGAGATGGCGCACGAGAGCAGTTCTATGGTTGAAAAACCTAGGCTGCTATAGCGCCACTCTTGGAAGACCTGAGGGAGATCTTTCTCCTGCTCAGGAGGAAGCTTTTCAGAAAGTCGACACCATGTTTATGGGGGCTTTGTTCAACATTCTTGGTGACAACATTGTTGACACCTATATGTCATTTGATAATGGCAAGGATGCGTGGGATGCGCTGGAAGCCAAGTTTGGTGTTTCTGACGCTGGCACTGAGCTGTATATCATGGAGCGATTCTATGATTATAAGATGACTGATGACCGTCCCATTGTGGAGCAGGCTCATGAGATACAGTCTCTTGCCAAAGAACTCGAGCAGTTCAAGTGTACCTTACCGGACAAGTTCGTGGTCGGTGGCATTATTGCCAAGCTTCCTCCTTCATGGAGGAACTTTGCTACTTCTCTGAAACATAAGAGACAGGAGTTTTCCGTTTCGGATCTCATTGGTTCTCTTCATGTTGAGGAAAAGGCGAGAGCAAAGGATACACGTGTTCGAGGTTTTGATGGAAGTTCTACTGCACATGTGGTGCAGAAAAATAACTTCCAGTCCCACAAGTCCAAGAATAAGAACAAGTTTGAGGGTAAGGGAAAGTTTGACGGCAAGAACAAGGCCCCGCAGACTACCAACTTCAACAAGAAGACTGAGTATAAGAAGAAAGGATACTGCCATGTGTGTGGTGATCCGAATCATTGGGCTCCTAGCTGCCCTAAATGCTTTGATAAGCGTTCACATGGAAACGGCGGCAATTCTGCCAATGTTGTTGTTGGTGATACCGATATGAAGGATGCTGGGTACGGTATATTTCCCACTACCCTTTCAGTTTGTCATTCGCCTGAATGGTGGATAGACACCGGTGCCAATATACATGTATGTGCTGATATTTCCATGTTTTCTTCTTATCAGGTCGCACGGGGCTGGCTCCGTGCTGATGGAAAACGGCTCACGTGCTTTTGTTCAAGGTGTTGGTACGGTAAATCTGAAGTTCACTTCGGGGAAGACCGTACAGCTGAAGAATGTGCAGCACGTTCCCTCCATCAATAAAAATCTCGTCAGTGGATCTCTTCTATGTCGAGATGGTTTTAAGTTGGTTTTTGAGTCCAATAAAGTTGTAATATCTAAGTATGGACAATTTGTTGGGAAAGGCTATGAGTGCGGAGGCTTGTTCCACCTTTCTTTGTCAGACTTATGCACTAAAGTTATTAATCATGTTTGCAATGATAATGAGTCCAATATTTGGCATTCACGACTTTGTCATATTAACTTTGGTTGCATGACGCGACTATCCAACATGAGTTTGATTCCGAAATTTACTAATGTCAAGGGCTCTAAGTGCCAAGTGTGCATGCAAGCAAAGCAACCTCGCAAGTCTCATAAGACTGCGGAGGCAAGAGATTTGGCACCACTAGAGCTCATACATTCAAATCTTTGTGAGATGAATGGTGAATTGACAAAAGGTGGAAAGAAATATTTTATGACATTAATTGATGACTCCACCAGATACTGTTATGTGTATCTTCTGAAATCTAAAGATGAAGCTTTGAACTATTTCAAAATCTATAAAGCTGAAGCAGAAAATCAACTTGATCGAAAGATTAAGCGGCTTAGGTCCGATCGTGGTGGAGAGTTCTTTTCCAATGAATTTGATTCTTTTTGTGCGGAACATGGTATAATCCATGAGAGGACGCCTCCCTACTCGCCCCAATCTAACGGGGTGGCTGAAAGAAAGAACCATACTCTAACTGATTTGGTTAACGCCATGTTAGACACTTCGGGTCTCTCCAAGGCATGGTGGGGAGAGGCGATCTTGACTGCGTGTCATGTCCTAAATCGGGTTCCCACTAAGAACAAAGAAATTACACCATTTGAGGAATGGGAAAAGAAAAGGTTAATACTCTCTTACTTACGGACTTGGGGTTGTTTGGCAAAGGTAAACTTGCCAGTACCCAAGAAGCGAAAGCTTGGACCAAAAACCGTGGACTGTGTTCTTCTGGGATATGCGTTTCATAGCATTGGCTATAGATTTTTGATAGTAAAATCTGAAGTACCTGACATGCGTGTTGGTACTATTATGGAGTCGAATGATGCGACTTTCTTTGAGGACATCTTTCCAATGAAAGGTTCGTCTAGCTCATCAAATCAGGAGATGCCTAGTTCATCTAGTCAAGAATTATTTACAATTCCTGAACCCACCATTTCGATAGAACACTCTGATAATCCTGTGGAGGATAACAATAGAGCTCCTACTAGGAGTAAGAGACGGAGGACTGAAAAGACCTTCGGTGATGATTTTATTGTATACCTCGTGGATGACACTCCCACTTCTATTTCAGAAGCCTATGCATCTCAAGATGCTGACTATTGGAAAGAAGCCGTTCGTAGTGAGATGGACTCCATCTTGGCAAATGGAACTTGGGAAATTACTAATCGTCCTTATGGGTGCAAACCTGTAGGATGTAAGTGGGTGTTCAAGAAGAAGCTTAGACCTGACGGTACTATTGAGAAGTACAAGGCACGCCTTGTTGCTAAGGGTTATACCCAGAAAGAAGGCGAAGACTTCTTTGATACTTATTCACCTGTGGCCAGATTAACCACTATCCGAGTACTACTATCCCTGGCTGCCTCGCATGGTCTTCTCGTTCATCAAATGGACGTTAAGACGGCTTTCCTAAATGGAGAGTTAGATGAGGAGATTTATATGGATCAGCCGGATGGATTTGTGGTAGGTGGTCAAGAAGGAAAGGTGTGTAAGTTGCTGAAGTCTTTGTATGGTCTTAAGCAAGCACCTAAGCAGTGGCATGAGAAGTTTGAAAGAACTTTAACTGCTGTAGGCTTTGTTGTTAACGAAGCTGACAAGTGTGTGTACTATCGCCATGGTGGGGGCCAGGGAGTCATCTTATGTCTGTATGTTGATGATATACTGATATTCGGGACCAGTCTTGATGTTATCAAGGAGGTCAAAGACTTTCTATCTCATTGTTTTGAGATGAAAGATCTAGGAGTGGCTGATGTGATCTTGAACATCAAGCTACTGAGAGATGACGATGGTGGGATAACACTGCTTCAATCTCACTATGTGGAAAAGATCTTGAGTCGTTTTGGGTATAGCGACTGCAAGTCTTCTCCTACGCCATATGATCCTAGCATGTTGGTTCGAAAGAATCAGGGAGATCCTAAGGATGCTAAAGATCAGCTGAGATATTCTCAGATTATTGGCTCACTTATGTATTTGGCCAGCGCTACGAGGCCTGACATATCTTTTGCTGTTAGCAAGTTAAGTCGATTTGTGTCAAATCCTGGAGATGTTCATTGGCAGGCCCTTGAAAGGGTTTTGCGTTATTTGAGTGGCACTGCGAGCTATGGAGTTCACTACTCTGGGTATCCAAGGGTACTTGAAGGGTATAGTGACTCAAATTGGATTTCTGATGCTGATGAGACTAAGGCCACAAGTGGTTATGTATTTACGCTTGGTGGTGGCGCTATTTCCTAGAAGTCTTGCAAGCAGACCATCTTAACGAGGTCAACTATGGAAGCAGAACTCACAGCATTAGACACAGCCACTGTTGAAGCAGAGTGGCTTCGAGAGCTCTTGATGGACTTGCCTGTGGTTGAAAAACCTATACCCGCAATTCCTATGAACTGTGATAATCAAACTGTGATCATCAAAGTAAACAGTTCTAAGGACAATATGAAGTCATCAAGACATGTGAAGAGGAGACTGAAATCTGTCAGGAAAATGAGAAACTCTGGAGTTATTGCGTTGGATTATATCCAAACATCTAAAAATCTGGCAGATCCCTTCACAAAGGGTCTATCACGCAATGTGATAGATAATGCATCGAGGGAGATGGGTTTGAGACCCACACTTTGAGTTGACCACAATGATAACCCACTCTATGTGATCGGAGATCCCGTGAATTAGAGTTGGGAGACAAGCTGTTGGTCAACTGAGAGGAGAGTATCCTTACATTATACTACCACTCCATATAGATGCAATACTCTCCTATTCTGCATGGCAGGTTGATATTTATCTTAATGTGTTCTAAGTGGCTTGTTTATAGCATAGATGTTGCCCTTCAGAACATCTTTTGAAGAACACACCTATATGAGTCTGACTGTCAAACGTCGCAGTCTATGGGAGTTGGGTGCTCTCTAACAAACTCATGAAAGGCCATGGAGTATGACGCATAAGCTCCAAACCGGGGGGAAGCCTTGCGGCAGCCTAGTATCGGTCTAGGCTTTGTGTGAAACTAGTGCGCACCAAACTTGTAGTTCAAGGCATAGTCCACTATTCAAGTTGCAATCTAGTGTAGCATAAAGTTCTGAGTGGAAGTTCAACTTAACAGTCTCCACCTCGCACCGGTATATAAACAATGTTTTGGAACTGTTTGATGTGATGTGATGAGATGTGCCAATGAGACTTTGTGGGGGATTGTTGGAATTTGGGTGTGGGCTTTGGTCCATGGCCCAATACAAATTCTGAAATTCTCATGGCCCATTCATGCCTAGCAGGGGATGGCACCAAAGTTTAGTCCCACCTTGCTAGTTTGAGGGGAGTTGCACCAATATATATAGTGGGGTGTTCTACTACCTCCTAAAGTGAGAGAAGAGGAGAGACTTACACACGCGCTCCTCCTGCTCCGCCGCCCGCCTCGCCTCGTCACGACGCGCGCGCGCGCCGCGGTTTGCGGAATTGTGCCTCGGTGCCGAGCTTATTTATCTTTTTGCTGTTCGGGAAAATTACTGCGTGAGTTATTTTTCTATCAGCTGTTTCCGGTTTTTCCGGATCGTGGGCTGTATCTAACTCGGACGTGGGCTGCGTCCCACGTCTTACCCGACCGGTGCTATATAAGCAGGCTTAGGCGAAAACCCTAATCACGCTGTATCACATCCCGTCTCTCGCCTCCAGAACTTTGCGCCGCCGCTACACCTTCTCTATCCCCTCTTCCAGCGTGCACCGGACGACGGGACAGTAGGCCTCCGGAACCCCGCCTCTTGTGAACCTGTACGGGTGAGGGGCGATCAGGTTTTTGGGGAGCGCTTCTGCGCGACTACTGACGGCATCACGTCGACCGACGACTCCTTCCCCGACGAGGACTTCTTCCCGGACATCAGCGCCCTCTACATCGACGACATGGCCGACGACGCTGGTGCCAATGCGAACGCCAACGCCAATGCGAACGCGAATCTGAACGCAAACGTGAATCCTCCTGCAGCACCGTATGCAATCTACTCCTACCTATTTCAGTTTCTGTTACAGTTTCTTGTACTAGCGTTTGGAGTAGATGTGATATGTTTATCTGTGTTAGATGTGATCTGTTCGTCTATTCTGTTAGTATGCATGATTAGGTTAATTCCTACAATTATCATCATGCTTTATTATTGGTTATTTCGGATTAAATCTTATGGTAAATTGCTTATATACTCAACATACTACAATATGGAACTTCCAAAATTTCTTTTTTTTGTAGAATATAAGGTGTTCCAAGTTGAGATTTTGCACGTGGATAGAATACATAATTATAAACATCTATGATTTTTTTAGATTCTTTTGAACTTCAAAATACCAGATTAAATTTTTCAAAAAAGCCCGATCTACACTTGCAGTTTCATAGTCACTAAAATCGTCTGGGTTTTGTAAATTTTTGCAGTGAGAAGTCCTGCTGTTCCTCAGCGTATATGCAGCGAAGTCATTCGATCTCATCTCAGCGGAACAGAAGTACAAAACCAAAACGAACTGCCTCAACATACGATGTCCTACAAACAGAATTACATAAACGAAACCATGTCACAGCATTACAACATCGATCACACGCCGAAAAAGAAGTGAAAAAGAAAGAGACATCTTAATACTTTTGCCCTTGCACACAAGACACAGGACGATCACTAGTGCTTATTCTTCATTACTCGGTACCCAAGCACATCGTATGCTCTTCAGTTGTGGTGGCCGCCGGGGAGCTTCTCCTTGATCTTCTCCATCATGCCCTTCTTCTCGTGCGTCCCCTCAGTTGTGCAGTACGTCCCGGTGGTGCCGGTGGTTCCAGGTCCGTAGCCGCTGGTGGCCGTGGTGTGCGGGCGGTCGTCCTTGTGGCCGCCAGGGAGCTTCTCCTTGATCTTCTCCATGACGCCCTTCTTCTCGTGCGTTCCCTCGGTGTACCCGTGGGTCCCACCGGTGCCAGTTGTCCCCGTGTACCCCGGCCCGTAGCCGCCGGTGGCCGCAGTCTGGTCCTTGTGACCGCCGGGGAGCTTCTCCTTGATCTTGTCCTTCACGCCTTTCTTCCTCCTGCCGCCCATCCCGTCGTCTTCAGACGATGACGACTGCACAGTTAATCAGGGAAAACAAGTAAATACACCAAGAATGAACAAGATCAGAAACGTGTAGAATGCAAGACATGTTCAGTTTTCTACCGAGCTAGAGCTGCCCGAGCGGTGTAGGATGCCACCGGTGCCGCTGGTCTTGTGCTCGGCTAGCCTGCCAACGGCGCCATGGGTACCGGTGATTCCGGTGCCAGTGCCAGTGCCGGTGCCGTACCCGGCCGTGTGCCCTGTGCCATGGGTCCCGGCGATCCCAGTGCCCATGCCCGTGCCGCCATACCCAGCAGTGTGCTCTGTGCCATGGGTCCCGGTGATCCCGGTGCCAGTGCCGGTGCCGTACCCAGCCGTGTGCCCGGTGCCATGGGTCCCGGTGATCCCGGTGCCGGTTCCGTACCCAGCAGTGTGCCCTGTGCCATGTGTACCAGTGACACCGGTGCCGGTGCCATACCCAGCCGTGTGCCCTGTGCCATGGGCGCCGGTACCGCCATACCCGGCTGTGTGCTCCGTGGTTCCAAACCCGCCGGCGTCGTGGCCAGCCCTATGCCCCGTGCCCAGACCACCGGCGTCGTGAATCCCAGTGCCGGTGGCGCCGTACCCAGCAGCCTGGCCAACGCCACCATAACCCCCAGCGTCGTGGGTACCGGTGCCAGTGGCACCGTACCCCACCTGGCGGCCGTGGCCCCCGGTGTCGTAGCTACCGGCGCCGGTAGAGGCGTACCCAGTCTGCCCAGTGCCGTGCGTGCCGGTGGCGCCGTGGCCCGCCGTCACGGGGTTGCCGTACTCGTCGAGGCGGCCGGTAGCTGGATGGCCGTGCTGCTGGCCCTGGAGATGGCCCAGGCCCTCGGTCAGGGGGTCGCCGTGGCCGGCCCTCACAGGGTTGCCGTACTCGTCGAGGCGGGTGGTGTGGCCGAGCTGCTGACCCTGGAAATGCGCCATCGTTCTCTCCTCGCTAGCTCGCCTGTTATCACTGATGTGTTTTTGGCTCTGGTTCACTCTGAGCTGAACTATCAAACTCAATGGACCGAAGTGTGATGGCCTGGCCGGGGATGGGTTTGGCGTTTTATAAGCCGCTTGAGCTGGGCGGTGCTGTCCGGCAAGCTGCCACGTCGCAGGACACGTGTACCTGCATGGCAGTGCATGCATGTGAGAGGGGCGTCGGTTCTCGTGCTCGTGGCGACGCGTGTGATGGGAGGCCGGTGATCTGTGCAGCGCTTTCAATGCTGATCTCCAGCTAGAAGTGATCGACGTGGGCTTCGGACTTGCGATCATATCGTCGAATCCTACGATATGGCTCTGCGGCCCCATATCTACTGCTTGTCACGGTTTCGTGAATCTTATCCGTACGTAGTAGTGCTCAGTGTTGTGGAAAACGGTGAACGTGGACGCCATGATCGATCTTCAAGCTCCGCCTCGGTTCGTGGGCATGTGAGTGTGTGCGTGTACTGAGAGTGTGCGTGATTGTCCGTGTACGTGTATTCGTCATACTTCGTGTTTTTGAAATACTCGTCCGTTTAGATTTTTTTAAAGTAAACAAATAATATATTAAGCTAGCAAGCCTCCTCATTAAAAACCTTTCAGCCCCCTTAATTAGATACCTTGGTAAGGAAAAAAAGTGTGTGTAAAACTTGCTGCTGCAATCACAGAACAGTTATATCGTTTACAAGCGAGTTTTGAGACAACGTAGATATTTTCAAACCAATTGATCATTCCAGTATCACACTAAAAGACTCTCGATGTAATTGAATGTATTGAACACAAATATCTGACAAACTAATTTGTTTACTGTTTAGTAATGTTCAAAATTCCCATCACAATAGATAAATCATACAACTCCTAAACATAAATCTCGTCAATAAACGGTTATCACAAGACAATGGATGAGCTCTTGTGATCCTCATTGTTTTAGCTGAGCCGGTGGGTGGTGATGAATTCTAACCGATAGATTGGGAAGACCACTTTCTCGAGTAAGCAGACGAAGAGGGGGCATGAAGATAATAGAAACATACGACGTATATAAATTATTTGGAACTGCATCGTCGATGATAGACATTTCTGTCGTCGTTTTGATATTTCTTTCATGATGTTGTCTCTCCCTTTCCCTGTAAGTCGCAACAACCAGTGCTTATATAGACTAGTTTAGGTCAGGACAAAGGGTTAGGTGGAGAAATTATGGTGATCGTACCATCGATGGAAAGATCCCCTCCTTGGCGTACCTGGGCCAGATAGGCGTGTGGCGACCTTTACTTTCCTCAATAGTTTTAAGTGTATATGTGTGGGGTTTCTTTTGAGAAAAGTTTAAATGATCCCAAAGTTCAAAAAATATCACACATAAAATTTAACCTCTTTTGGACATAAAAGATAAACTCTTCACTTGTTTTTTTTCAAAGATATCATGTTTATTCATCATGGCCGAAATTGAATTTTCCATAGTAGAGCGAGTTTACAGGAAATTCGTTTCCGCACATGGGTGCATATGCTTCCACCACCAGAAAATATATTTTCAAAATGTCAAAAAATTATGAACAAAAATTTAGCATGTACGTCTCGATATTTTATGTGCACGTGTCAAGTTTTTGCGGAAAATTGACATTTTTTGTGTCTTGGGTAAAAGACAAAAAAGTATTTCGTCCAACGCCTATTTTAGCACCAAAATTTGTCCTTTTTACACACAACACAAAAATATCGTTTTCTTGTGAAACAACTTTATGAGAATATAGAACGACGAGGTCTACGCGCGAAACTTTTTGTTAGAGTTTTTTGACATTTGAAACTTTGTTTAAAACATATTTTAAAAACCATGAACATATGCTCCCAGGTGCCAAAACTCCACGCCCTAAGTTTACCATTACCAAATAGGTCTAGGTTATCAAGGTTCCCTTTATCATGTAGTCTCTTGAAAACATTATTGATCTTAATGGTAGTTGGTTCATCAAAAATGTATCCATAACTTTATAGCTTGTTATATTATTATATCATAATTAATGTTTCCACCATGTATTTTAATGATTAATGGGATTTCTCATGAAATCCATTTGTTTGGGTTATAGCTCAGTAGTGTAAGAATTTTCTTTATTTGCTTTTTGTATTTTCAAGAACCTTGGGTTTTTCTATGCCAATATTTATCCATACGAGGGACTGTGCAAAAGGGGGATATAAAAAAGCCACAGGAAGGCCTAGAATCACCCCATGGCTCCATGGTGCGTCCAGTGGGCCTAGGCGCGCCATGAGAGAGATCTTGAGCCTCTGATGTTGTTGACTCTTTGTATTGACCTAAAACTAGCTATATATATATATATATATATATATATATATATATATAAACAGTAATATTAATATGCGGGATATATATGAACTATGCGTGATAAAATTCTTTTATATTAACAATTATAAATACGTAAGTTTAATATTCAGATTATAAATTCTTTTATATTAATGATTATAAATACGTAAATTTAATATTCAGATTATAATATTTATTTTTGTATATTCTGCAGGATCTTTATGGCTGTCGAGGCCAACAATTCGAGCGGGGTGTACGCAGAGTTGTATTGTCCTACTCGGTACTCACCATATTTTTCACCATATTGCTTCAGGAGTAGCTAAGTTTATTTTCCTAAAATTTCTTTAGTCAAATTTATATGGGTTGATTTCTTATCGTCTTCCCAAGCAGTTCCACCCGAAGGGAACACTTCTCTACAACCAGGGTTCTCGTTCTGACGCCATACACAAGGCTTAACAGAGAACTACATGCAGAGGTTTTCTCCTATAGGATCCCTAGCATAAGCACCCATCCCATATAAACATGCTAAAAATATTAAGGGAAACACGAAACTACTTCATTTCCACAATATAGCTTACATATGGTTTTCCCTTTCGGGAAGCCCCGAAGGGTTTACACGAGAAGGAGGATTACCTTAGCTCCTTCGGTACAACACGATTGCCTTCACTATGCAGGCTTATTATTACAAGTGGTGGTGGTACTACTACTACTACTACTACTAAGCAGAGAGTTCTCGCAGGAGCTCGCTGCTGGCTGGTGTTTCTTCTGCTGGTGTTTTTTTTGCTCTGTGTGTTCTCCGTGTGTTCCTTCGCTGCGCTCTTCTCCTTTTATAGGCACGAGAGAGCACCATTTCTGCAGCCTTGCTTCTCTATTATTGCTGCATTCTACAGCCTTCTTTCACCATTATTGGTTCTTGTCTCCTCTTGCTCATCATACACCTATTTTGTAGGACTTTTTTAGGCTTTCTAGGCCTTAGCCATTTTAGAGCATGTTGGAGGGACTATTTGTACAGCCACCAAATTGCCTTGGCTGGCTATGGAGGTGACATGGAGGTGACTTCTTCCTTATCTTCATCTTGGAAAAATCTTCTCGCTTCACATGATGGTGTCTTGGAGTCTGCTTCTTTACTTTGGCTTGAATTCCTTCTTCTTGCATGCATGTGAAGAACTTTTGACAGCTTCAATTCTTTGGCTGCTTGCATGCTTGTTGATGATGGAGATCTTCATAATAGGAATATTTATTTTTCTTTATTCATTAAATATTTCGAAATTCTTAATTAACTTTTTTTATATTGAAATTTTTCAATTGTTCGGGTATAGGTCCTCCACGCCCGAATAATTGATAGTAATATCAATTCAAGTTTATTCTAATATTTGGGTCCTCCGCGCCCGAATAATTGATAGCAATATCAATTCATATTCAACAATATTTGCATGCTTCTATATTTATTCTTGGAGCTGACCATGTCCAGCGATGTCCATGTGGTCATCGTCTAGAAAATTCATATCATATTTAGAATCATATTCTCTTTTTAATTCTTCAAATTTTTCATTAAATTCAGCTTGTAATTCTTTTAAAATTTCTGCTTTTAATTCTACTTTCCATGTTTTTGCAATTTCTTCAAATTTTTGATCTACCTTCAGGTCTATATGCTCTGAATCCAGAGGATCCACGCCTTTTAAAAGGCACGCCTTATATGTCAGAGTCTGGGGGGACTCTTCTTCTTCTTTTGCCTTCTTTGATGATTCTCCCTTTGTATGAGTTGTATTCGGTGGAGGGGGAGTATTCTTGTTTTTCCCTTTAACCTTCTCAATATATTCCTTCACTTTAGGGTCTATATAGAAGTCTTCCCCAATGATATCTTTTGCATATTTTAATGCTTCATTGATATCTATATATTTTTTCCATGTTAAATCTTCTCCCTTCATTCTTGCTATAGATTTTTGTTTTGCTAATTCCTCAAATCTTGTATATATTCCTGGTTTACTTCCATCAAATAGGACATATACTGATATTATTTCCTGCGTTTGAATTCTTGCTGACTTCGGTATATTTTTATTCATCATATTAAAATATTCTGCAAGGCTATTCAGAATGGATAATAAATATCCCTTCTCTTCTCTTTTATTATTATATTGAAACCAGAAATTGTCCAATATGCATTCTTGAATTTCATCTAGGGCGATATGTCCCTTTGCCTTGAATTTGAATGTATTTGGAGGGAATATTCTCAATGTATTATCAATTCCAAATGTGAATACTTCTGTCCCGTTAGGGAGTATTCCTCTCTTCATTTCTGCAAAATTGATGCACGAGAGAATATATCAGGTAAGCTATTGTCCTTTCCTTTAATATGCTCAAAAATTACTTTATAACCATTCCCAGTTATGATATCTTCAAATAAAACCCATCTTCTAGTAGAACTTTTCTTACTATTGATTTGATTGTAATACCTACATATTGCTTCACAATCTGTTCGTACTGTAAATTCTTTAAATCCTAAATATAATCTAAATGCGTTAATGGCATGGACAACTGCAAGAATTTCTCTATCAATATTATTCACAGTTTTTAACTTATAACTCCTTGAGGCATATCTACATATTTTTTCTTCTGCCTTTGGAGAATATTTATTAGGCTTTTGCTTTAATATAGCACCCCATCCTACCTTAGATGCATCAGTTTCAATTATGAAATAATTATCTTCTAATGGTAATTCTAAGGGTTTCAAGTTTTTAACCTTTTCTTTAATAGCCTGAACTAATTTTATGTCTTCAGAATTAAAATATTTCTGACCATTCTTTCTTAATTTAGCATATAATGGTCCAGCAATCTTTGCTAAGTTATCTATATAGTTTCTTGCGTAGTTTACAATTCCTAAAAATTGTTGTAAAACATTTTTATCATTCATGGCATCAGGAAATTGTAATATTTTCTTAGCTATATGCTCTTGCAAATATATTTTTCCTTCTCCTATTTCATGGCCAAGGAAATTAATTTTCTCTTTGCAAATTTCCATTTTATTTTTAGATAATATTAACCCATTTTGTTCTACCTTTCTAAAGAAAACTTCAAGGTGTGCAATATGCTCTTTATAAGTCTTTGAGAAGACTAACAAGTCATCTACATAGACTAATATGAATGCTTGATTCTCATTGAATATATTTTGCATTTTTCTTTGAAATAATGCAGGTGCATTCTTTAATCCTAAAGGCATAACTAGCCATTCATAATGACCTTGAGGACATGTAAATGCTGTCCACGAAATAGATTCTTCGGCCATTTTTACTTGCCAAAAACCGGCCTTTAAATCAAACTTTGAGAAATATTTGCTTCCTTGTATTCTGTTAATCCATTCTTGCTTATTTGGTATATTATATGCATCATCTATGGTATTATCATTAAGTCTTTTGTAATTAATAACCATTCTAGACTTGCCTCTAACTTCTTCAGCATGATTTCTAACTATAAAAGCTGCGGATCTATGAGGGCTTCTACTTTCTCTTATTGCCCTTAATTTCAGTAATTCTTCAATATGCATTTTGAATTCTTCTATATCTTTGGGAGTAGCTTCTATAGGTCCTGACTTAATTATGTAATCAGGGTTTATAATATTTATTTTGCATACTATAGCATTCTTATCCCAATGTTTCATTGGTATTTCTCCAATGATTTGTATATCTTCTAGCCTTCGCACAATCTTGTCTATATCATTTTTTGATTTTATATCTCTATACCAATTAGGTGAGAAAGATTGTAACCCTATGCACTCAATGCATGTATTTTCTATATGATATTCTTCTATACTATCACTAAGCTCTTCTTCATTGCAGATTTCAAGAGGGTCTATACTAGTGCTACCCTCATCTTCCAGCTTAGATATTTCTACATTTTGCAAGGATTTTCTTTGTTTTCATACCTCAGATATGTATGGAACATTATCTTGGTGTGGGATGAATGTAACTCCTTCTTCATGTATAATAGTGGTTTGCAAGGATTGTTGTAAAAACCTTAATCCTAATATCATATCATCACTTATTACAGATAAATCTCTGATTGTAATTTCATCTATTATGTATTTGGTGCCATTTATGTATGATTCGATGTTATACGCTAGTTGATTATGTACTTTCTTTATTCCTGACATGTCTGTGGATACTTCGGCTTTATTATCATCTATTGTTTTAACTATTTCAGGGCATCTTGCAAAATACTTATCATGAATTATGTTCTTAGTGCAACCTGTATCTAATAATGCTAATATTTTGTAAGAAATGTTTGGCTTCAAAATTATTTTAACTAGAATCCGTATTCCTAGTACTTCCTTAAATGGTAGGCGTACTATATATTTATTCCCAAAGCTTGTTATAGCATCTTTTAATTGTATATGCCTATCTCCTTTACTTTCTCTTACAGTTACCATTTGATCTTTTAATTCAGTATTTTTGGCTGTATTATCTTCTTGACATATAACACCATTATTATTATTTTGTAACTTATAATTTATTTCTTCTAATTCTGCTTCTAGTTTATTTATCCTATTTTCTAGATTTCTAACTCTACTTGATAGTACTCGATCTTCTGGTTCATATTCTATTTCTTGTCTCCAACTTTGATTCTTAGCTTTCAAACAAGAAAAACATTCTTGTCTTAAACATAAACTACAAGTTGACCTATTTTCTTGGCTTGGGTAGTATATGCAAAAAGCACATTTTATATAATAGTCTCCTTTACCTCTAATCCAATCATGCTCACAATCTACTTGATTCATCATTTCAATTTTTAAACCTGCTAGTTCTTCTATTAAGTCTATCTCATCTTCACTTGATTCTTCTTCTCTTATCTCATTTTCTACTTCATCTGTTTCTATGATTGAATATATTGACTCATCATCTTTTATTTCATCATCACATACTAATATATTTTCATTGACACTATCTATGATTAGCACTCTTTCTTGCTCTTCTAATTTACTAGAATATCTTTTCTGATCTTTATTGGGACAAGTTCTACTTAGATGATCAGGTGAGTTGCATATAAAACACATGCACGTACTATCATATGTTTTTCTGGGATTATATCTTCTTACATTTCTCTTATGTAAGAAAGGGGCTCTATTATCTGACCTTCTTAAGAAATATCTTCTTTTTGTCCTAAAATTTCTATTATCTCTCCTTTGAGGTTTGTAATATTTTTTATTCCTATGCCTATCTTCTCCATATGTTAATGGAATTTTGACAATATTATTGCAGAAATTATAATCAGATCTCTTCATAGATCGTTGTGCTTGTATACTTGTGCAAACTTTTCTTAAATGTTTAAAAACAAAGGTTATGGCTTGGGATATATTCATGATGAAACCTTCTGTTTCTTTCTTATATTCTTCAAATATTATGGATCCTAATGGGTCAGGTAATTTATTAAAATATCTTTCAACAACACCTTTGTTGTAGCCTTGTTTAGCAGTGGTAGCATTATATAAATAATGCTGAGAGAATTCTTTTATTCCTTTCCAACTAGTTAAAGTTAATTTTTCTATTTCTCTCAATCTTTCATTTTGTAATGCTGTATTTCCTAATTCTGGGTCTTCTGCTATGATCATATTTGATATAATGTTAGCAAAAATTATTTGGGTTACTTCCAGCCCTTTTTAATTCTTCATAATTATTTGGATATGTCTCTACCCATTGTTCCCATAAAACTTTTACGGATTCTCCTAAAAATGTTTCAAGATATGTTAGCATATCTTCTACCTTATTTCCTATATTATGTTGGTTTTGTATATATTTTTGAACTATTAGGTTTTTCCATATGCTAATTATATTTGGCCAATCTGCAGGATCATGGGCTGCTAAGTTTAGTATAGCACCATCATTCCTAAAATTTTGAAATTGCACTGGCCTTTCAAAATCTCTTCTTTTAGAACCCATATGCCTGTATTGTCCTGGGATGTATGTTGGTTGAAAATCTTCTTTTTCTGGAGGCCATCTTCCGGCTGGTCTGGTTGCTCTCTCTCTTTCTCCTTCTTGTTTTACTGAACTATCACCATATGCAGATCTTTTTCTCTTACTATTTTCAACTTCCATGGCTTCCATTGCATTTTCTAAATTATGTAACCCTACCTCATCTAGGGAATTTATAAAATCATCATATGCTTCAGACTTATCGTAGTCTATTTCTTCTTCTAGTATTTCGTTTACTATTTTTTCTTCTTCTTCATAACTTTCTAATAGCAATTTATTGTTTATGTCCCATTGCTCATCTTCATCTATAACTTTATCCTTATGACTTTGGTTGATATTGACATTTTTATCTTTGTCTTTGGGCTCAACCATATTTTTTACCATAATTGAACTGCTAACGGTATTATTTTTGTCACTTCTTAATTTTTTAAGTCTTGAAATTTCTCTAATGAAAAATAATTCTTTTTCTCGGATCTTAGGCCAATCTTTTATCATAGAATTATTATATTCCCATTCTATATGTTTTAATTTTCCTTCCCAATGAGTTATTTCATTGTCTAGATTTGCCTTTTCCATGCACTCAGTCGCACCTTTGCACCTATTATCACTAAATTCAGATTCTGACATTAAAGATTCTGTGTCATCTAAGGATGCGGCTTTATAATTTGTGAACCTAATGCTACTACTTCCTTCACAATTTTGATAGCTAATGTAATTTTCAGGTAGTTTTAGTTCTTTCTTTTCTATTAATTCTCCAATATTCCACTCTTCTCCTGCTCTTTCTTCAGAACTAATTTTAAGAGGACTCATAAACTTTATACCTTTTGACTGCATACTTTCAATTACGTCATTTACATTTACTCTATATCTAGAGCTGCTTTTGTTAGTGAGCCTTCCTATAAATTCTATGCTTACTAACAAATTTGTTCCTCTAAAATCTTCATATCCTTTAGTCTGGAATCCAAAACTCATTTTATCTATAAATTCTTTTACGGGCATCATTAGGTCTGGGGCTATGTAGGTTATTAGCCTATTTTCATTCATATCACCTTCCATAAAGCCTAATGAAGCTTTATCTATTGATCCCCATCTTTTATCTAGTAATGTTATTAGAACCTTCGCTCCTAATTTCTTTCTTGTCATGCCTTTAACTCCTATGATATACATACCTTGATGAATGTATTTATAACCACTATATTTAAGTTCATTTTCAATATTCTTACTCACAATCCTTAGGTCTACAGGATGAGTTATCACACTTAACTCAATTTCTCTAGAAATTCTATATAGGCCGCTTCTACTTTCAAACATGCCCATATGATAAACTTGTTGTGGTCTTATTTTCCTTAATGTATCTTTTTGATATCTTTCTAGATCTCTATCTAGGTCTATAACTTCTTCTAAACTATCAATGTCATCATTTCTGCTGCATGAAATTCTATTCATCATTGTTAGGGGTCTCGAATCTTGCCTTACTACTTGGAGACCTTTGTCTCTTCTATTGAGGCTTTTAGATATGTCCATTTTTCTGAGTTGATATTCTTCGATGATATTACTACACCAGATGATGCTAACACAATTTCTTTGTTACCTTGTTCTCTATTTAATTTCTCTAAGACTTGGATTAATAACTGGATGATTGTATTGTTTTGCTTTATTAAAATTTTAGAGTCTTCTTTTGGCGAGTCGTAATCGGAGAAACCAATAGGAGGCGTTAAATATTTGGCTACTTCGCTTAATGCTTTGTTATATTCGGACATGCAAATTATGAGAGGATCAGAGTTTTTACCTCTTGCACCAATTCTTTAATTTCAAGAATATGATCTTGCCTTGTTGTGGATCCTGACAACAAGTCTTTATTCTTATTTAAACTATGCTCTATATTTTTCCCAATGGATTGTACTTCTTCTTTAATGTAATCGTTATTTCTGCAAACTGTATTCTGTCTTGCCTTTGCTTCTTCTAGCTTATGCAAGGCTATATCAATTTTATTATTCAAACCTGAATATTTTTCTGCAAGCTTATTGTATTCTTTCAATAAACTTTCAAACTTCTGATCTAATATATCTTGTCTTTTTCCCCAAGATATGAAAAAGTTATATATGAGATCAACAATTATATTCAGCTGGCTATGAGTAGTATGCCAAGTATGCTCTTCAGATGTATTTATTCTACACCTTATATCAATATTTTCCTTAGTTTTTATAATTCTACCTGCGCTAACTTCTAAATTCAGATACCTTAACCTTTCAATGATTAAACCTTGCTCTGATACCAACAATACACAAATATAAATAAACAGTAATATTAATATGCGGGATATATATGAACTATGCGTGATAAAATTCTTTTATATTAACAATTATAAATACGTAAGTTTAATATTCAGATTATAAATTCTTTTATATTAATGATTATAAATACGTAAATTTAATATTCAGATTATAATATTTATTTTTGTATATTCTGCAGGATCTTTATGGCTGTCGAGGCCAACAATTCGAGCGGGGTGTACGCAGAGTTGTATTGTCCTACTCGGTACTCACCATATTTTTCACCATATTGCTTCAGGAGTAGCTAAGTTTATTTCCCTAAAATTTCTTTAGTCAAATTTATATGGGTTGATTTCTTATCGTCTTCCCAGGCAGTTCTACCCGAAGGGAACACTTCTCTACAACCAGGGTTCTCGTTCTGACGCCATACACAAGGCTTAACAGAGAACTACATGCAGAGGTTTTCTCCTATAGGATCCCTAGCATAAGCACCCATCCCATATAAACATGCTAAAAATATTAAGGGAAACACGAAACTACTTCATTTCCACAATATAGCTTACATATGATTTTCCCTTTCGGGATGCCCCGAAGGGTTTACACGGGAAGGAGGATTACCTTAGCTCCTTCGGTACAACACGATTGCCTTCACTATGCAGGCTTATTATTACAAGTGGTGGTGGTACTACTACTACTACTACTACTAAGCAGAGAGTTCTCGCAGGAGCTCGCTGCTGGCTGGTGTTTCTTCTGCTGGTGTTTGCTTGCTCTGTGTGTTCTCCGTGTGTTCCTTCGCTGCGCTCTTCTCCTTTTATAGGCACGAGAGAGCACCATTTCTGCAGCCTTGCTTCTCTATTATTGCTGCATTCTACAGCCTTCTTTCACCATTATTGGTTCTTGTCTCCTCTTGCTCATCATACACCTATTTTGTAGGACTTTTTTAGGCTTTCTAGGCCTTAGCCATTTTAGAGCATGTTGGAGGGACTATTTGTACAGCCACCAAATTGCCTTGGCTGGCTATGGAGGTGACATGGAGGTGACTTCTTCCTTATCTTCATCTTGGAAAAATCTTCTCGCTTCACATGATGGTGTCTTGGAGTCTACTTCTTTACTTTGACTTGAATTCCTTCTTCTTGCATGCATGTGAAGAACTTTTGACAACTTCAATTCTTTAGCTGCTTGCATGCTTGTTGATGATGGAGATCTTCATAATAGGAATATTTATTTTTCTTTATTCATTAAATATTTCGAAATTCTTAATTAACTTTTTTTTTATTGAAATTTTTCAATTGAGATCGCACTGAAAACACACGAAAACCGCTCCGCATACGCGAAATAAAACCTCCCATTTTTCTTCCTGCCCACTGCCTCAACCGACAATTCCGCATCCGACCCAAATGTGTCGCCGCCGGCGAGCCCCTTCCGGCAGGCCAGGCCGCCGGGCGATGCCGCCTACGCGCCCCTGTTTCCGCCAACATACCTCTGTACGTCGCTGCCCACGCGCTGCCGTGGTGTCCTTAGTTCCCCGCCAGGGAGCAAGTCCACACATGCCGCCACTCGTCTTGTTCCCTCTGATGTTCTGCGCTGGTGACGGCCGCCGCCCCGATCTCCCCCTGGCGCCTCCGCAGAGCTACATCCATGGGTCGGCTAATTTACTCTGGCATACAATACCAAGAGCCGACGCTCGGGCCTCTGCTCGGTGTGGGTCACGTGGGCAGCAGCTGCGGCTGTGCCAAAAAGGGCGAGTGGAGGAGGGCATGGGTCCAGCTATCCCCTGCTGCTTGGTCCTGCTTTGCGCTGGAGAATTCCGATTTGCTTCTTCTTTCTTTGGGCAGCTGTGCAGTTCGTGGTATGGTTTTGGATATCTTCCTTTTGAGAAACTATTGGATGTATTGTGCCTGCTGCGTGTGTGTGCATGTGTGCGACTGAGAGACAGCGAGAGACAGTCCCGTGAAGTGAGTAGAGAAAAAATAATTATCCACAAGAAGTACAATTATTTAGTTTCGGGAAGTACACCATGTACAAAAATAATTAAAATCATCCAAAAATAATAAAAACCTTAGAATATTTGCATAGTTTCGACAGGAAATGGGACGCATAATAAAAGTGCGCATGTCTCGCTACTCCAATTTCAATGATTTTTGTGAGTCAGTTCAAATAGAAATACCACAAAAAATTAATTCTTTGTTTAGAGAAGTGCTCTTTGAAAAGTGCCTGCGGTAAATTGATGTATAAACAATTGTTTTTAAAAAAGTATACAAGTGCACCCTCGGAAGTAGACAATATTAGCATACACAATAACTTCGGGAAGTATACAGGTTCCATTTAGAAACTACACGTTTCACCAAAAAATGTTGGAAAAAACAAAAATGAATCCAACCGTAGCCCACCTTCTTCGACCTCACCACCTCCCCAATTCCCTCGACCTTCCCACATTCCTGCGCCGCTTGCTGTCGGGACCTGGCTCCCCCGCCGTCGACAATGGACTCCCTGCTCCACCGCCGGATGGGCCTCCGCGCCGCCACAGTGACCGGCTGGTCTTGGGCCGCCAACTGGGAGATTCACTATGCCACCTACCAGGATCCTCCGGGCCGCATCGGTCCTCTATGGCCGCGTCGCGTCCTTCCTGCCACCTCCCTCGACGCCCCTCATCCCAGCGCCACCGCCCGCCTTCTTCCTTGCTGCCTCTCCTTCCAGTGTCGCCTCCCCCTTGTCCTCTTATTTTCTCAACTCTGGCGCACATCTCCGGCTACCCCACCGCGTTGGCCCCATGCAGACTGCATCTGGACACGACTGCTTCTCCCCGGGGGGGCTGCAGATACACATCTCCGGCGGCCTTCTTCTCCCCTGGCCGCCCCAGCACCTGATGGGAGGTCGTCAAATGTCCCTAGTTGCTCCATCGGCCGCCGCCCAAGGAGCTCGCGCGCGCTGCTGTTCCATGGTGTTGCCCTGATGCTCTGTTGCTCCTCCGTTTCAATATCGCTGCTCTCTTTTTTTAAGTAACACTGCTCTGTTTTGTTTACATAGTCAGCAGTATAGAATGCTGAGGTAAGAAGTGCACGACACAAAAATACTCGTATATGTGTAGCTCGGTCGGCTTTTTATTTTTCTCTTCTTTCTTCTACTACTCTGATCCATATTACTCTTCATTAATATGGATGTATCTATTACTAAAATATGTCTAAATACATATATATTAGCGAAGTGTAATTGGGATCGGAGGGAGTACAACAATTTGTTTGAAGAGTACCAAGTTGATATAAAAAAGAAATACAAAATGTGTTTTCTTTGGCACTGCACATGAACAATACCTGAGAAAAAACCCGAATGTCTCCGATAGTCCTATAGGTTAGAAAAATCGGGAAGTACGCACGATGACGATTAGAAGTACAGACAGTGTCTACGAGAAGTATGAATGTTAAACTTTGGGGAGTACACATGTTAAGTTTAGGCCAGTATACAACTATAAGATTGGCAAGTAGAGATATCTAGTCTAGGGGAATAAACACGGTCCCTCGTAAATATGTATAAAAATAACTTTAATAATAGAAAGTACACCATTATAATGAACAGAAGTACACAACAGTAAGAACAAAAAGTACGAATACTCAGTTAAGGAAATTATGTGGCCCCTCGTAATTTTGAATAAAAAATGAGTCATGATGGAATATATACAACATGGTAGTGCTCGGAAGTACACAACTCCATTTATAAGAAGTACGCAAGTATATTTTTTGAAGAAATGTAGAACTTCTATTCAAAGAAGTACACATAGTAACTATATGAAGTATACACAATATGACAAAAAGTACAAAACCGTGACGATGGGAAGTACAGGGGTTCAACTTTGGGAAGTGCAAAGTCCCATCGAAGGGTTTTAAAAAATAATAAAATTATCCTCAAAAATTGAGCAAGTATGGACATCAACTTTAGGAAGTACACAAGATGACGATGAGAAGTATAAATGTTCAGTTTTGGAAGTGAAGCTATGACAGAATATTTGTACGAGAAGTACAAATATTCAGTTTCCGGAAGTGCAACTTTCACGTGAAATGCTAGAAAAATGATAAAATTATCTAAAAGGAAGTACCAAACTATGCAATCGGAAAGTATATGCAATAATATAGGGAAGTACAAAACTATGCGAGCGGGAAGTATATGCAATAATATCGGGAAGTACAAACATATTCAGTTTTGGAAGTGCAGCTTTCACATGAAGTGCTAGAAAAATGATAAAAACATGTAGAGGGAAGTACAGAGAGAGACTCTAGAAAGTACAAATGTTCAGTTTTGGAAGTACATATTCCATGTAAAAGTGCTAAAAAACATTATAAAATCATCTAAATGGAAGTATATAAGTATGAGAGCAAGAAGTACATGTACTGACAACGGAAAGTATAGATGTTCACTTTAGGAAGTGCAAAGTCTTCTATAATTTGCAAGACAAATAATGGTATCATCCGTAAAAATGAAGGAAGTACAACAATGACAAATAGGAAGTGTAAGATTTCAATTAAGAAAGTACATATATTAATTTTTTAGGAGATACATCAACCCAATACTTTTTATATTTTTATAATTTTGCTCAGATAGGCATTGCCTTATTTTTAGAACATAACAAAAAATCACACAATTCGTAAAATGAATGGAAGGTCAAATGATTGTTTAAATATTCATAAAACGGGTTGATCAAACTTTGACCGCATAAAACCTTACTTAAGATGTGTTTTTAAAAATTGTAACTGAAGCGTGTTATTGTGTTGAGCATTTTAAGTGGTCGTGGATACAAAATGGACACCGTATGAGAAAGTTGCATCTATTTTTCTAAATAGTTTTTGAAGCTATCACAGAAGTACAAACACTTGTAAAAAAGAAGTACCGATACGTGTATAAGGAAGTGCGAATACTCTGTTTTTTCGGGGCGGAAATATATGATGCAAATCTCATTGTTTTGAGCATATATCGCCTCAATCATTCACACAAATGATTTCTATGGTAGAATATAACTCTAATTTCATTATCTATTGCATTCCATAAGGAATCACGAATTTTAGCTTGTTAATTTCATGTCACTATCTTGCAAACAATGCAAATATGTAAACTTCAAATTTCACAAATTATTCTCAAACCTTAAGAAATTGAGGAATATGATCTTGACAAAAAAGTTGCTCCTTATTGACACATTTTGAACAATATATTACTTGTATCATTTGCATATACCATTTGATAATACCGGTAAAAATCGTTCGAAGTCAATCACTACAAACAATGAGCTGTAATTTTAAATCTGCTCCTAAACCATTAGAAATTTGCAAAAACACTGTGAACAAAAAAGTTGCGCCTACTCCATAGCTTTCCAACGCCATATTACTTGCATTATTCCGACAAACAGCTGAAAAACTCTGCTCAAATTACTATCTGTCGTTTTTTAGTAGATCCAAAATATTGTATTTTCAAAATTACTCGAAAACCTTACAGAATTTGATAAAACTTGTAGAGATACAAAAGTTGCGTATTTTCAGTAGCTTTCCAACGGTATATCATTTGCACCATTCTCATCTGCGGTTTGGAAACTAAGTCAAAAATACGTTTTATATGTGTTTATGAAGATTTCCGATTTTTTAAATTAAATTTAAACGGTTGATAATTTGAAATAAGTTAGAATACAAAAAAGTTGCGGATTTTCATTAGCTTTCCAATGATATATTATTTGCACAATTATAATATTTTTGTTTGAAATTAGGAGAAAGAACTACATAGATACACGAGCAGTTCAAAGTTCACAAACAAGCAGTACAGTGTAGTCATACAAAGCAGTACAAAACTGTCTCGTGAGCAGTACAAAATATGTACAGAATATTATTCTGTCATTGATGATAGAATAGTCTCCATGTATATATATATATATATATATGTTATTTTTCGTGACTTCGTAAGGAGGCGGCTGCAAATAGAGAAACCATGAATTAGATATGTAAACTTTACCTGTGGGGAAGATTGGAACTGTAGAAAACACCGCCGAAGCTGCCTCTAGTTCGCCATCGACTCCTCCAACATCGTCTCCACCGCCACCATGATGCGAGGGGAGTATTCTACCCCTAGACTATGGGCTTGTGGCATTTGATTGATAATCTCTCTATGTTATGCTTCTTGGCTCTCTGCCATGATGTTTTTTGTTCCCATCTGTTTTCTTATGTTAGAGAAAAAGGACTAGCTCAATATGTAGCACTGAAATTGAAAGAATCATTCATCGCTTGTCCAAGAAAGTAAACGATTGTTTGGAAATGGTTGCAGTTATATCAAAACATTTGTTGGGGGAAATTAGCTCAAATATTCTTCAAATATTTGGTGTTTGGGAAAATTAGCTTAATTTTTTTCTTGTACTTGTGGGACTATAGAAAATTCATCAGGTAGAACTATTCTGCTTTCTTACCAAGTTATTCTTCTTGTCTCATATTCAACAGTAAGCTTGCTGGGACAGGGCTGTATGGTTCTCTAGGCTACGAACTCTCCAATCTATACTCACTCAAAAACATTGTAAGAGCTTGCAGCTTGGCTATCTATTCTTGATTTTCCTAAATCAGGCTATATACTCACCCATGTTCTGTTTACTAATCAAATACCGACAGAGATATTCTATATTCATTCTTTATGCTATTCATCTCAACATACTTGTTCTTCTCACTGTTTCCTCAACAATTACCTTCAATGCAGAATCAGGGGGTTTTGGTTTTCTTAATTGCTTCAGAGGAGCATGGTGAACTGCTGAGGAGAACTAGGACGATCTTCGCAGGAGCACGACGAGCTTCGCAGGACCATGGTGAGCTGCCGAGGACCAGGACGTGCTTCAGAGGAGCACGGCGAGCTGCCAAGGAGGACCAGGACACGAGCGGCGCCGGTGGAGGGCGCACCTGACCAGCCTAAAGCGGAGAGGGCGCCGGCAGTGTTCACCTTACCAGCCCAAGGTGCCGGTAGAGGGTGCACCTCACCAGAGCGCGCAGAGGCGGTCAGCGCATGCCCTTAGCTCGTCAGATATGGTTGATCGAGCTACACGCAACTCCTCTATGCGAGCTGATGATCGAGTGATCCACGACAGCTTCTTTCTGTGAGCTGATCAGCTCAGCTCCTCTGATCGATCCATCAGCATTGAGTTGTGCATGCGTAGAAGGCATAGATCTGTACGCGCGGGATCATGGATCATGGACGGACGGAGGTAGACGACGAGTAGGTTCAATTTTGAATTGAAAGGCCAGCTGGGGAAAATTATATGCTGAGCACCTTTTTACAAAACTATCTTAAAACTACACTCGTGTGGGTTATTTTTTTCCAACTGAACCTTTTCCACCCCTTTCCATTACTTGAATGGAAATAACAAAGTCTGGGTATTACAACCAAGGTAGTTCTGGGGGGTGGGGGAGAAAGCTAGTTGAGCAGTATCAGGAAACCCACTGTGTGCGCTCGCCGTCGAAACGCACACTATAGGATGAAAACCTGATACCACTATTCGAAAATTTAAATTATTACAAACCACAAAGTATCAGGTGACAAACGATGAACAAAAGTAACAGGGAACCAACAGACTAAGGACCAGAGACAACAAGAGGAAGACCATCAGGTCATAGCCACGATCGCCAACTGATGAGAGCCATCATTGTGTTCCGGACGAGCGTACACCATAGCCGCCACCTGCTTGAGCTTATGAACACCTTCGAGAAGCTTCTCCTTATCAGCAGCATCATTCTAAAGACCTGCCCAATATATAAGCAAGGAAATAGAAGAGAAGGAAATTACACTTGGTGATTTCAAATGAAATTTGTCAAAAGTAACTCTATTTCTTATATTCTAGATAGCCCAACAAACAGAGGCTAAGTGACGAGGGCTAACTCGACAAATATCCTAGATGAAGGACTTAGGATCGGGGAGACAGGGAGTCGGATGAACTCGAAGGTAGAATCAGTCAAACAAGGTAGCTATCGAAAGTAAACGTGGGTGTAAGCCTGGCTTCCTTTTAATCTGTCCCTTACCATCCCCTCCTGGCCCCTATATATAGGTGGTCAGGTCTCAGGGATCGGGAGGGATCCGACACAGATTACAATATCGATATACGACATGAACTCGTATTTTGACTAGTATTACAATTGGGCCTATCTTAACGGGCCTTAGGGGTAGCTAACTAACGGGCACTATTATCTATACCCTTGTTAGCAGCCCCCGAGATTCTACCAGAATTACAGATTCAGGTTGAATCTCAGATCTTTAAATCTTTGACTTGATCAACTCTTTGACTCCTTATTTTCAAATCTTCGACTTGGTCTTTTGACTTATCTTTTTATTATAATATCTTGCAAGGGGTTTTGATGAACAAGCCTGACAACTCTGACGGATCAAGAGGCCAGTTAACTGCCAGAACAGATACTTGTCACCTACTTCAAATTCAATCCCCTTGGACTTGAATTCGGGAAACCGGTCAAACCCATTCTTTTGCCGCATTTAGGTCTTACAAAGAATGAATCCCAGTGGTTCTTAGGGTACCCAGTGCATCCACCGGGATTTTCTTCGCGTCGTAGACACGGATAAATTCCAGCAGAGCGCATCCATGTGCATATACCGGGCCACACAGGACGGATCCTGGGGTCTTACCTTCATAATATATTTCAACCACGGCATTCAAGTTTTGTCGCGATGACGCAACTCGAGAATTATATTTGGCAGCCTTGTTTGACTGATTCAATATACAAAAAAATTCGAGTTACCCCTTTTTTTTAACTTTCATGAATAGCTCCCGATGGGAGTAATCGATGTTCATTTTGTCGGCAATATAGCCAAAGTTTCTTGCTGACGAAATGCAGCCGATTATGTCTAAACCTCGTGTCCATCAACTTGTTCTTTATCACCAGTTTCGACTTCTTTCCTTCCTTTTTGTCGACTTCTTTCTATCGGGTGCGCGACAGCGCTCCCAATGGGAGTAGCCCCCGAGGCTATAGCCGAATTTTTTGGGTATAGGTTCAAGAAAATAAATAGACCTATTCCATATATTCCTTCTCGCGATTTTTGTCGACATTTTTCAACCTTTCAGTTGTTCTTCCCTTCTTATGACGTGAGCCCCCGAGTCGAAGACGAGGTGAACTTTGTGCTTCTTGATAGATATTTTCTTACCCCCTGCTCTCTCTTCTTTTTTTTTGTACGCATCTTTTTCCTTGATACGTTGATTCTTCTGTACTATCTGCACTTTAAAAACCCAGAAGTATATTTTGGGCCTTGCCTCTCTAGAGACCCATTAGTACGTGCTCATAAATAAAGCAGGTTTGGCCAGGGTAAAAACCCTAACTCCTTCATTAGTTCCTTTCTCTGCCGCATCATCTTCTTCTTTCTCATCCCATCTAGGGTTTTTCGTTCACAGCGCTTGTCTACATGGCCGATGCAAGTGGATCGCGCTTGAACATCGGCGCCCCGGTGGAGAAATGGGGCCGTGGCCGCCCTCACGGTAGCAAGAACAAGGCTACCGCCACAGCTGCGGTAGCATCATCGTCTGCTCCGGTGAAGCGACGCCCCGGCCGTCCGGCCGGGAGTAAAAATAAGCTCAAGGTGCCATCTGTTGCGCCAAGTCCAAGTGCTCCTTCTGCTAATGCTTCTCCTCCTCCACCCAGAATCTATTCCTTCTTTTGCATCGCCGGCGTGCAGTGCCGTGAGATTCAACGCTTACCGCTGAAATTCACCAAGTTTATGGATGGGCGAGAACTGCGGGAAGCGGTTCTTCGTGAACACTGTGGGAGAGGAACTCCCTATGAAGTGGAAGTCTGGTACGACGGCGCCTGCAAGCAGTATTTCAAGGGCGGCTGGTCGCAGTTTGCGGAGGATCACGACCTCCATCAAGGCTTTTTTATGACTTTTGACTTCCACATTGGCACGTCGAAGTTCGACGTGAGAATCTATGACGGCACCCAGTGCCAGAAGGAGTATGAAGCCGAAGTGCATTTTCACAAGTTTGTTTTTATGTAATCTCTTTCCCTAGTTGCTCTTCCTCGTACTATCTGTAATAAGTAATCGTATTTGGACTATGTGTTTACTTTATTAATAGACCATGGGAACAAATCATGGTTCCGAGGTATGCACTTTAATATATTATCGGGTTCTTTTGAACCGTTTATGTTGCTGTCGAAATATCGGGTTGTAATCAACCTTGTAGTATGCCTCAGATAATCACAAATCTCGATGACTTGCTAATATTATTTCGTACGACTCGAGGGTCTGAGCCCCCGAGTGTAAAGTAAAATATTGACACATATTGTCGACTTGACCCAAGGAACCCGACCTATGGCCTCATGTTCTGGGTTCAGAGGGTCACAACTCGAAAAACTCTTTGTCGCCTTATATCACATATCCGTAGAACCGTCGTAGTTGCTCTGTATTCCACGGGTTACTCTCGTCTTTCCCCATTTTCTTGTCTTATAATCGATAAGCTACTCCTGGTATTACTTCTGTCACGATGTAAGGTCCCACCCATGGGGACTCGAGTTTTCCATGGCCATCTTGCTTGAGTCGTAGAACGAGATCTCCCACCACGAAAGATCATGGACAAACACGACTACTGTGGTAGTTTTGTAGATTTTGCTGATATTGAGTAGCTCTAGCTAGTGCTACGTCTCTTGCTTCGTCGAGTGCATCAACATCATCTTGAAGCGCTTCTGTGGAAGTTGTCTCATCATATGCTGCGATTCTTGGAGCTTCATGGGTGATCTCGACTGGAAGAACGGCTTCTGCGCCATGGACCAGGAAGAAAGGCGTCTCTTGAGTAGGTGCATTAGGTGTAGTTCAGAGACTCCAGAGTACGGAGGGTAGCTCATCTACCCAAGCGTGCTTGGCTTTCTCGAGGGGTGCTAACAGCCTCTTCTTTATCCCATTGCATATCAAGCCATTGGCTTTCTCGACTTGCCCATTTGTCTTTGGATGTGCCACAGATGCAAATTTCAATTTTATTCCCAGATTCTCATAGTAATTCTTGAACTCCTTCGACGTGAAGTTTGTCCCGTTGTCTGTGATGATACTGTGCAGTACTCCGAAGCAAAAAACTATTGACTTAATGAAGTTGATTGCCGTTGTAGAATCTTGGGTTGTCACGGGGGCTACCTCTACCCACTTGGTGAATTTGTCGACTGCTACTAGCATATAAACATGCCCTCCTGGCCAAGATTTGTGCAGTTTCCCACCATGTCGAGACCCCATTGTGCGAAGGGCCAAGATAATGGTATTGGTTGTAACTCCGCTGCTGGTGCGTGTGGTCGAGATGCGAAATGTTGACATGCTTCACACTTCCTCACTATATCTTTCACGTCTTCAATGGCTGTGAGCCAATAAAATCCTGCACGAAAGGCTTTGGCTGCAATGGCTCTGCTGCTGGCGTGATGCCCACATACCCCTGCGTGGATGTCCTTTAAGATTTCTTGTCCTTCTTGAGGAGTAACGCACCGTTGCAAAACGCCTGTTATACTTCTCTTGTATAATTTTCCTTGCAACACAACGAAAGCCTTGGATCATCGTATTATCCTTTTCACTTGTACTGTATCTTCGGGTAGCGTTTTATTTACCATGTATGCCAAATATGGTTGCATCCAAGTTTCCTCGATCATCATGACTTCTTTGGGTTCAGCTGTCCCGCGATTATCAGCCCCCGAGCCGTTTGTTTGGTTCTGGACTTGTTCTCCTGTAGTCGAAACTTTGCGGCTTTTTATTGATCTTTCTATGATTTCTTCCCAAAAGACTCCTTGTGGTATGGGTAAGCACTGGGACCCGATATTTGCTAAATTGTCAGCTTCCTTGTTGCTAGCTCTACTGACATGTGAAACTTCGCATCCGTCAAATGTTTCCTCCAGATAATAATATAAGTTTCTGTACGCTGTCATATTGTCGCTGATGACGTCGCACTTGTTCATCACTTGTTGGACGATGAGATTCGAATCTCCAAATATTTTTAGTCGAGTTGCTCCACACGCTTTGGCCATTTTCATCCCATGGAGCAGCGCCTCGTACTCGGCTTCATTATTAGAAGCTTGAGGAAAACTCATCCTCAGCACATATTTCAATTTGTCGCCTTGTGGTGATATCAGGACTACCCCTACTCCTGCGCCTTGGATTCTTTTTGATCCGTCGAAGTACATTGTCCACACACTCGATAAATCTGGTGGCCCTGTGTTTTGTAACTCCAGCCACTCTGCTGTGAAATCTGGTAAAACTTGGGACTTGATCGCCTTTCGCTTTTCATACGTGATGTCCAGGGGCGATAGCTCGATTCCCCATAAAGAGACACGTCCTATTGCTGAAGGGTTGTTCAATATATTGGATAGTGGTGCTTCGTTGACCACTATGATTGGATGCACCGCAAAATATTGCCGTAGTTTTTGTGCTGTTGTGAATACGATGTATGCAAGTTTCTGGTAGTGTGGGTACCTTTGCTTTGTTGGAGATAGTACCTCGCTGACAAAATATACTGGTCGTTGGACTCCATGAGCTTTTCCTTCTTCACTTCTTTCGACTACTAATACTGTGCTTACCACTTGATGTGTTGCTGCAATATATAGTAGTAGTGACTCCTTTTCTTTTGGTGCGACCAACACCGGTGGTGTGGAAAGCACTTTTTTAGTTGAGCAAAAGCTGTGTCCGCTTCTTCTGTCCACTCGAATTTGTCGTCTGATTTTTTCATCAATGCATAGAAAGGGAGCGCTTTTTCTCCTAGTCTTGCAACGAATCGACTTAGTGCCGCGACGCGTCCTGCGAGCTTCTGTACATCGTGCAACTTTGTGGGCTTCCCCATCGTTAATATCGCTTGGATCTTCTCTGGGTTTGCCTCTATTCCTCTTGCGGATACCAGGAATCCCAAGAGTTGCCCTGCAGATACCCCAAAAGAACATTTTGTTGGGTTAAGCTTAAGCTTGTACCTGTTTAAGTTGTCAAAGGTTTCTGCCAAATCACTGATTAGTGACTCCTCTTTTCTTGTGGTAATGACCACGTCGTCGATATAGACTTGAATGTTTCATCCTATTTGACTTCCAAGGCAATTTTGCATCATCCTTTGGTTGGTTGCTCCTGCATTTTTTAGGCCAAAAGGCATGACTTGGTAGCAGAACACGCCATAAGGTGTTATGAAAGCTATTTTTTCCTCATCTTCTTTCTTCAACTTGATCTGGTTGTAGCCAGAATATGCGTCCAGGAAGGAAAGCCTCACACACCCTGCTGTTGAGTCAATTATCTGATCAATGCGAGGTAGAGGGAAGGGATCCTTTGGGCAGTGCTTGTTGAGAGACGTATAGTCGACGCACACTCTTTGCACATCTGTGTTTTTCTTGGGGACTATAACTGGATTAGATACCCAAGTCGATGTTTTGATTTCTCGGATGAACCCTGCGTTTTCGAGCCTGTGTAGTTTGGACGCTATTGCTTTCCTTTTGGGTTCATCAAATCTTCTCAATGGTTGTTTGACTGGCTTTGCTTTGGGATCGACATTTAGTACGTGCTCGACGAGTTCCCTGGGAACCCCTGGCATGTCTGAAGGACACCAGGCGAAGATTTCCCAGCGCTCACGGAGGAACTCGACGAGCACGCTTTCCTATGCGGGATCCAGGTTTACTGCTATAGAGGTGGTCTTGTTCGGGTCCGTAGGGTGGACCTGGATTTTCTTTGAGTCTTGCGTTGCATTGAAAGCCTGATCTGGCAGGGATCGCCCGACATCGGATAGTACGTTGTGGTCGGTTTCACCTTTCAGCCTTGCGTATTCTGCTGTCATGCCAAAGGTTTACGCCAACCTGTTGAATTCCTTGTCACAAGTGTTAGATACTTCGAAGCTGCCTTGAACTGTAATTGTTCCTCTGGGCCCTGGAATTTTTAGAGTAAGATACGCGTAATGGGGTACTGCCATGAATTTTGCAAATGCTGGATGATATGTCTCCAACGTATCTATAATTTTTGATGCTCCATGCTTGTTTTTACACCATTTGCCTATTGTTTCGTTACACTTCGTGGCACTTTTATGCATTTTCCGGAACTAACCTATTAACGAGTTGCCACAGTGCCAGTTCCCTGTTTTCTGCTATTTTTGTGTTTCAGAGTGATACACAGGAAATATTCTCGGAATTGGACGAAACAAGTTCCCGAAGTCTTATTTTACCCGGAAGCTTCCAGAGATCCGAAGGAGAGTAGGAGGGGGGCCACCAGGGCCCCACACGCCAGGGCGGCGCGGCCCTCCTCTGACATCGCCCCTTCGCCTATAAAGACCCCCCGACGGAAAAAACCTAAGTACCCGATCACTTTTCCAGAACACATCGCGATCCGCCGCCGCCGTCGACCCAAAGATCGGGAGGGTCCAGAAGCTCTTCCCGGCACCCTGCCGGAGAGGGGAATCACCACCGGAGGTCTTCTTCATCGCCATGCTTGCCTCCGGAGCAATGAGTGAGTAGTCTACCTTGGACTATGGGTCCATAGCAGTAGCTAGATGGTTGTCTCCTCCACCATGTGCTTCATGTTTAGATCTCATGAGCTGCCCTACATGATTGAGATCACCGTTATGTAATTCTACATGTTTGGTTTGTTGGGATCCGATGAATATTGGTGTTTATGATTAAGTTGCTGTACTGAATATTATCTTATGTTATCTCTATGTTGTTTATGATCTTGCATGCTCTCCGTTGTTAGTAGCTATCTTGGCCGAGTAGTTGCTAGTGACTCCAAGAGGGGGTATTTATGCTCGATAGTGGGTTCATGCCTCTGCTTAACCTGGGGAAGTGACAGAAACCTCTAAGGTTGTAGATTTGCTGTTGCTACTAGGGAGAAAACAACATTCATATGCTCAAGGGCATATGCTTTGTTTACATTACACACTTTGCTTAACGCAATTATCTGTTGTTCGCAACTTAATACTCATGGGGTGTTCGGATTGATATCCCGGGGAGTGGATTATTAGTCATAGATGCAGTTGGATGGCGGTCTATGTATTTTGTTGTAATGCCCAGAGTAAATCTCATAGTGATCTTCTTGACATATCACGTTTATCTTTATTCTATCAATTGCCCAACTGTAATTTGTTTACCCAGCATGTGTTATTTATCTTACGGAGAGACACCACTAGTGAACTGTGGACCCCGGTCCTATTTCCATCATATTGCTATTACTTGTTTACTTTACTCGCACTATTTACTTTACTCGCATACTCTACTGTTTTCCACTTGATACGCTCATAACCTTTGTTTCAAGCAAACCGGTGAGATTGACAACCTTATGACAAGTTGGGAGCAAAGTACTTGGTTGTGTTGTGTGCAGGTTCCGCGTTGCTACTGGCCGAAGACAATTCAACAAGTGCGCCCTTGTTGGAGTGTTATTAAGCCAGTCTGCATCACCTTCAGTCGTCGCTGTCTGCTTTTCTCCTGAACGATATTAAACCTTGGTTTCTTAACTGAGGGAAAACTAGCTGCTATACTCATCA
The DNA here is from genome assembly GCA_007115705.1 of Dactylis glomerata. Taxonomy (NCBI): domain Eukaryota; kingdom Viridiplantae; phylum Streptophyta; class Magnoliopsida; order Poales; family Poaceae; genus Dactylis; species Dactylis glomerata. The sequence goes on along the minus strand of QXEO01000454.1, from coordinate 2,771,890 downwards.
TACCTTCCTCTTGGGGTTCCCAACGGGCTGGTCATTCACCGCGCACAAGGACTGTCTGCTACACGTCAGCTTGGCATCAGCAGCTTCTTTTCTGGCGCCGCTGCCGGGGAAGAGTGGAAGACCTCTGCAAGGGGAGTTTTTCGCACACACATCCTTTACTTTGTCATTGTTTTGCTTTACTTTATTTATTTTACCTGCATCGTTTTATATCAAAAACACAAAAAAATTAGAATCCTTGGTAGTTGTTATTTCTTTACTTTAGTTCATCATGTTGATCCCTAAGTATGTTCTGGAGGACCTCTCAGTAGGTAGTGGTTCGATTATTGGCAAAAGTAACATTGAGGAGTTCTTTAATCACATTAGTATGCATAAGGAAGTTGAGGAAAAGTCTTCGGTTGAGTTAGCTCCTAGTTATGAAGTTGCTTCTGCTCATTTAGTTCACATGTTAAAAGCTAGGTTTACTAGTCTTAATCATTTTATGCAATACATGTTCCTTAAGCTTCACGAAATTGAGGATCCCGAAAAGAAAGCTTTTATCTTGGAAACTTTGCGCATAGAATTTAGAGACGTTGCAATTGAGGCTAGGAAAGTTTTTAAGAAGTTTAATAAGCTTGGCTCGCCTGTTGAAATTGTTGGTACACCCAATGAAGAATCTAGAGTGCCAATACCTTATGAACTTATAGGAATTCATGATGCTTGGGAAAAGAATTCCAGTTGGATTTGCCTTGAAAATCCTTTCGATGAAAGTAGTGTGCCAAAGCGTGATCATAAAGGATTTTCAAAAACTCAGTTGAACACATTTTCCTTCATTGTTGAAAAGATCTCTGCTGTTGATCTTAATACTTCATCGATTGATGTTACTTGATTCGCAATTTTCTGCGCCTAGCTCAAAGGCGTTAAAGAAAAGCACTCTTGGGAGATAACCCAATGTTTCTTTTCAGTACTTTTTCTTTTATTTGAGTCTTGGAAGTCATTACTACTGTAATGACCGCTCCTTATCTTGTTTATTTCGTTTTTGTGCCAAGAGAAGCCTCTAATTCGAGTGAGGTAAAGATTTGGGGATGTTGCTGTCCTGAAACTGTTTTCGGTGCTGCACCGTAAAAATTCGTATAAATTCTCTGTATATCTTTTGGACCTGCGATTTCTTGTGCATATGCCCCAGGTTATATCCAAACTTTCGTTAGTTGAACACTTTTTGATTTGAGCAACAGAAAATCCCTCAAAAATTCGATCTTTGTCAGCTGTTCAGTTTTGACAGATTTCTGCCAATATTTGTGTTTGCCACTTTATCGCTTTCTTTTGAGTTCTTTTGATCACGGAACTTTTGGGGAGGTTGCTACAGTAGTATTTTCTATATATGTGGTGGTTTTGAGTTGAAACCTGAAGCAAAAAGAGGTTGATTATATGTTATGCCTACACTAATGTTGCTAATAGAATTGTGTTTAGTTTTGTATGAAGGAAGTTTTCAAGTGTAGGGATTGGAGAATGATGAGATGAATTGAAGAATAGACAAAAGCTCAAGCTTGGGGATGCCCATGCATCACCCCAAAAAATATCCAAGAAGTACAAGCGTCAAAGCTTGGGGATGCCCCCAAGGCACCCCTTCTTCATCGGCAAAAATTAGGTCACCTTTCAAAACACTATATTTTTATTGCTTCATGCACTATGTGTTTTTCTTGGAGCGTCAGTTGTTTTAGTTTTCTTAGTTGGTTTAGTTTGTTTGTTTGCTGCAATAAATGGTTGGACCCCAGCAAATTTTCTTTTGGAGGAGATGTACTCGTTTTCATTTGCCAAGAACGCTCTAGTTTTCACTCTTATTAAAAATCGAGTGTTCTTCTTTTTCTTCTACTGCTTTTGGTTTTCGTTTTCGCCTTGATTTGCGTTCAGACCTTGTCATATCTTTTCATCAAGGTGTATTTTTGCCTCTGATCTTTATTGGTTTTCATCAAAAGAGGTGTTTTTAAAAATTTCAAATGGTGTTGGAAAAGAGAAAAAGCTTTGTGCAAAATAGTGGTACAAGAAGGAGCTTGTGTAGACTGCGGCTTAGGCTTTTTCATGTTATGCTTGATGTATTTTTGATAGTATGCTTAGTGGTTTTGCTGTAGCATGACTTGTCTCAAATAACTGAGATTGCTTAATGAGCCTTTGAAAAAATCATGCGTTGTTTTAATTGTATGGAAGCATTATTTTGGTTTTCTCCTTGATGCTTTATTTGGGTTGACTTGGCGCATGCTCACACATGTTAGACTCTTACTGACAAGGGTATAGCTAATTGAGCCCGTTAGTTGAGTACCCCTAAGGCCCGTATAGCTAGGCCCAATTGTGATGATAGTCGAATACGAGTTCCTATCGTATGTCGATATTGTAATCTGTATCGAACCCTACCCGATCCTCGAGACCTGGCCACCTATATAAAGGGGTCAGGAGGGGACGGTGTAGGCCAGATTGAAAGCAAGTCAGGTTTAACACCCAAAGTTTACTTTCGACACACACCTATTTCGACTAACTTTACCTTCGAGTTCATCCAACGCCCTATCTCCCCGATCCTAAGTCCTTCATCTAGGACATTTGTCGAGTTAACCCCTCGTCAATTGGCGCCGACCGTGGGGAACTGGGCGTTGGAATCATGAATTCGACGGCTTTTTCGCTTTTAGCCAACAACAGTTCAGAACTCGATGAAAATCAAGAGATAGAGTTAACCATTGGAAGTTTGAGCATTATCGTCGGGCCATCGGGTTCATCCCGCCTCTCGGATTCGACGAAGCCAGATCCGTCGGCAAACAAGCCCGAAACAGAGGAAACATTGGAATCATCAGAAGGCTCTTCCAGTGAGGTAAACTCGCCGGTCAGCTTAGAAAAAGCATCAATCGCAGAAGGCGACAAAATACGGGAAAATTTCGACTCAGAAGAAAAAGCGTGTCAGACGCACAACAACGCAAAGGACTTCGCCGTGGGAAGCAGCGGCGTCTCCAAAGTACATCAGTTATGCGTCATTATCACTGAAGCAGAAGAAGAAAACAACAGCGAAGGAAATAAAAAGGTCGACAGGCAAGTCGACAAAATAAAAGATCACAACAAAAAGGAAAAGGAGAAAGTCCATGTCTCGGCTGGTGAATGGAGAATGATCAAGTCAGCTATCAATCATGGTACAGAAGTACCCGAAGGATCGAGAAGAGAAGTTCTAATGGGATATCAGTATGCATTATACCAACACATGAAGAAACTAAGGGAGGAAAGAGACATGATTTTTCAAGACAATAACAGTATATCAAGGGAGGAATACTGGGAAGACTATAGTGAAGATTCAGAATACAGCAGAGAAAGGCGCGGAGACCCAAAACACAACAGGGGGGCGACAACATGCGGCGGAGAAGAAGGGTACTCAAGGAGCCCTACCCCACAGCTAGAAGACGAGGAAGATGACTTCATACAAAAAACGCCAGAAGCAGCATTAGTAGCAGCACAAGCGTATTTACTAGCTACAAGACCAGAACGTAGGGACCCACGAGAAGATATGCACCGAGCCGCGATACGAAGCCTCGGAATAGTAGAAGAAGAGAAAAAGCGACAGAAAAGGAAAGAGGACGCAAGATGTATAATAGCACAAGCTCGAGTAAATAAATCGCGTCATGCCTGGAGGGAAGAGAATTACGAGGACGACGATAAAGATATGGGTGTGTTATGCTTTACCCGCAGGGTTCGCAAAACACGGGTACCCAAAGGATTCAAATTACCACACGACCAGCATAAGTATGACGGGTCGCAAGAACCTACCCTATGGCTATCGGATTATCTGCAGGCAGTGCAGATATTAGGGGGAACAAAGGCGACTGCAATGCAAAGTTTGCAGCTGCACCTCACCGGCGCCGCACGGTCCTGGTTGAATACCCTACCCAACGAATCCATCGGAAGTTGGGGGGGAACTCGAAAGTCAATTCACAAGAAATTTTCGTTCCACCTACAAGCGCCCAGCATCACTGCAGGAAGTTAAAGCATGTGTGCAGAGGAAAGGCGAAACGCTACGTTCTTATATACAACGCTGGAGTATAATCAAAAACTCAGCAGAGGACGTCTCCGATGAACGAGCAATAGACGCCTTTTCGGCCGGACTTCGTCGCTCAGATCTCGTGGAAGAAATAGGAAGGACAAGACCTACGACAGTAGCCGAGCTAATGGAACAAGCCAACAAATTCGCTGATGGAGAGGACGTGTATAACAACAAAAGAGGACGTTCACCAGAAGTCGACAGAATAAGTAGACAGAGGAGACGACACCGCAGCAGGGATAACCAAGGAAGGCGAAATCAGGTAGCCGCGGGTTACGTACTAGAAGAAGAGGAAGGTTATGAAAGTAGGAGGTTTCAGGCAAAAGGAGTAGAAAAATCGAGATACTCTGGTCCTTCGGCCGAGGATATGCTATACGGACCTTGTCGAATCCACTACGCGTATCTCGACGGGAAAAGGGTCTCAAATCACCAGATGAAGGATTGCAGAACATTCCTAAGGTTGCAAAGCGCCATGGGCTCAAGCCAAGAAGGGAGGCAAGGAGAAAGACACAGAAGTCAAGGATATCAAATGCAAAGGCTAGCAAGGCACCTAGAGTCAAAAGTGTACATATCAGCCATGATTCAACCGGTGCCCAAGTCAAAGAAAGAGCGAAAGAGCATATCCAGGCAAGTAAACCTAGCAATATCATTACCACCAGCTACCACAGAGTACCTACGGTGGTCAGAACAACCAGTCAAGTTCAGTAGAGCAGACCACCCGAGGAAAGTTCCCATGCCAGGCCACTCGCCTATGGTTTTAAAGGCGCAAATAGGAGGGTACGACATCGGAAGAGTGTTCATGGATGCAGGGAGTGGCATAAACTTAATATATGCTAGAACCCTAAAGGCAATGTGCATCTCGCTGACGAGTCTGAAGCCGACAGATTGCTCTTTCCACGGAATAGTACCAGGAGCCGCAAACTACCCTTTGGGAAGAATAGAACTCGATGTCTGCTTTGGCAGTCGCGGAAACTACAGAAGAGAGAAGCTGGAATTCAAAATTATGGACTGGCCGTCACAATATCATGCAATCCAGGGGCACCCAGCATTTGCAAAATTCATGGCAGTACCACACTACGCGTATCTTACGTTAAAAATTCCAGGGCACAAAGGAACAATTACAGTACAAGGGAGCTTTGAAGTAGCCAACACATGCGACAGAGAATTCAACAGGATGGCGCAAACCTTCGGCATGACAGCAGAATATGAGAGGTTAAAAGGAGAAACGGATCATAATGTGCAACCCGACGTTGGACGATCCCCGCCAGATGAGGCTTTCGACACAACGCAGGACTCAAAGAAAATTCAGGTCTACCCTACAGATCCAAACAAGAGGACATCAATTGCGGTGAACTTGGATCCCGCATAGGAAGGCGCGCTCGTCGAGTTCCTCTGTGAGCGCTGGGAAATCTTCGCCTGGTGTCCATCGGACATGCCAGGGGTTCCCAGGGAACTCGTCGAGCACGCACTAAATGTAGATCCCAAGGCAAAACCAGTCAAGCAACCATTGAGGCGATTTGATGAACCTAAAAGGAAGGCGATAGCGTCAGAATTGCACAGGCTAGAAAATGCCGGATTTATCAGAGAAATCAAAACTTATCAACGGATGATGCAAAATTGCCTCGGAAGCCAAATAGGACGCAATATCCAAGTATACATTGATGATGTAGTCATCACGACAAGAGAAGAGAAATCTTTAATCAGCGATTTGGCAGAAACCTTCGACAACCTGAGCAGGTACAAGCTTAAGCTTAACCCGACAAAGTGTTCCTTCGGCGTATCAGCAGGACAACTTTTGGGGTTCTTGGTATCAGCACGAGGAATAGAGGCAAACCCAGAGAAGATTCAAGCAATCTTAACAATGGGGAAACCCACGAAACTACACGACGTACAGAAACTTGCAGGACGCATCGCGGCACTAAGTCGTTTCGTTGCTCGACTAGGGGAGAAGGCGCTTCCTTTTTATGCACTTATGAAGAAGTCAGATGATAAATTCGAGTGGACAGAAGAAGCAGACGCAGCGTTTGCACAGTTGAAAAAGTGCTTTCCACGCCACCAGTGCTGGTCGCACCAAAAGAAAAAGAACCACTGCTATTGTACATCGCCGCAACCCATCAGGTAGTGAGTACAGTATTAGTAGTCGAAAGAAGCGAAGAAGGAAAAGCCCATGGCATCCAGAGGCCGGTATATTTCATCAGTGAAGTGTTATCTCCAACAAAACAGAGGTACCCACACTATCAGAAGTTGGCATACAGTGTCTTCACAACCGCACGAAAATTACGATAGTACTTTGCGGTGCACCCAATTATAGTGGTCAACGAGGCGCCATTGTCGAACATATTGAATAATCCTTCAGCAACAGGACGTGTCTCTTTGTGGGGAATCGAGTTGTCTCCCATGGACATCACGTACGAAAAAAGGAAGGCGATCAAGTCGCAAGTTTTGCCAGATTTTACGGCAGAGTGGCTGGAGCTGCAGAGCACAGGACCGCCAGACTTATCTAGTGTTTGGACAATGTACTTCGACGGTTCTAAAAGAGTCCAAGGCGCAGGCGCAGGAGTAGTTTTGATATCACCTCATGGCGACAAATTGAAGTACGTCTTAAGAATGAGCTTTCCACAGGTGACAAGGATATAGCTAATAGAGCCCGTTAGTTGAGTGCCCCTGAGGCCCGTTAAGCTAGGCCCAATTGTAATGATAGTCGAATACGAGTTATTACCGTATGTCGATATTTGTAATCTGTATCGAACCCGACCCGATCCTCGAGACCTGGCCACCTATATATAGGGGCCAGGAGGGGACGGTGTGGGACAGATTGAAAGCAAGCCAGGTTGAACACCCAAGTTTACTTTCGATACGCACCTATTTCGACTAACTTTACCTTCGAGTTCATCTGACGCCCTATCTCCCCGATCCTAAGTCCTTCATCTAGGACATTTGTCGAGTTAACCCTCGTCAATTGGCGCCGACCGTGGGGAATCGGGGCGTTGGAATCATGAATTCGACGGCTTTTTCGCTTTTAGCCAACAGCAGTCCAGAAATCGACGGAAGTCAAGAGGTGGAACTAACCATCGGAAGTTTGAGCATCCTCATCGGGCCGTCGGGTTCGTCCCGCCTTTCGGATCCGACGAAACAAGATCCGTCGGCAGGCAAGCCTGAAACAGAGGAAGCATTGGAGTCATCAGAAGGTTCTTCCAGTGAGGTAAACTCGCCGATCAGCTTAGAAAAAGCATCAATCGCAGAAGGCGACGAAATTTAGGAAAATTTCGACTCAGAAGAAAAAGCGTGCCAGACGCACAACAATACAAAGGACTTCGCCGTAGGAAGCAGCGGCGTCTCCAAAGTACATCAGTTATGCGTCGTCATCACTGAGGCAGAAGAAGGAAACAACAGCGAAGAAAGTAAAAATGTCGACAGGCAAGTCAACAAAGTGAAAGATCACAACAAAAAGGAAAAAGAGAAAGTCCATGTCTCGGCTGGTGAATGGAGAATGATCAAATCAGCCATTAATCATGGTACAGAAGTACCCGAAGGATCGAGAAGAGAAGTTCTAATGGGATATCAGTATGCATTATACCAACACAAGAAGAAACTAAGGGAGGAAAGAGACATCGTGATTCAAGACAGAAACAGTATATCAAGGGAGGAATACTGGGAAGACTATAGTGAAGAGTCAGAATATAGCAGAGAAAGGCGCGGAGATCCAAAACACAACAGGGGAACGACAGCATGCGGCAGAGAAGAAGGGTACTCGAGAAGCCCCACCCCGCAGCTAGAAGAGGAGGAAGATGACCAGATACAAAAAACGCCAGAGGCGGCATTGGCAGCAGCACAAGCGTATTTACTAGCCACAAGACCAGAGCATGGGGACCCGCGAGAAGATATGCACCGAGCCGCGATACGAAGTCTCGGAATAGTAGAAGGAAAGATCAGGGAACAAGGCCTAGAGATAAAGACGACAAGCCACAAAGAGAAGTTCAGATACAACCGCACAGACAGCGACTATAGCGAGTCATCAGAAGAGAAAAAGCAAAAGAAAAAGAAGGAGGATGCAAGAAGTATAATAGCACAAGCTCGAGTAAATAAATCGCGACATGCTTGGAGGGAAGAGAATTACGAAGACGACGATAAAGATATGGGTGCGTTATGCTTTACTCGCAGAGTTCGCAAAACGCGGGTACCCAAAGGATTCAAACTACCACACGACCAGAATAAGTACGATGGGTCGCAGGAACCCACCTTATGGCTATCAGACTATCTACAGGCAGTGCAGATATTAGGGGGAACAAAGGCGACTGCAATGCAAAGTTTGCAGCTGCACCTCACCGGCGCCGCCCGGTCCTGGTTGAACACCCTACCCGACGAATCCATTGGAAGCTGGGGGGAACTCGAAAGTCGATTCACAAGAAATTTTCGTTCCACCTACAAACGCCCAGCATCATTGGAAGAAGTTAAAGCATGTGTGCAGAGGAAAGGCGAAACGCTACGTTCTTATATACAACGCTGGAGTGTAATCAAAAACTCATCAGAGGACGTCTCCGACGAACGAGCAATAGACGCCTTTTCGGAAGGACTTCGTCGCTCAGATCTTGTGGAAGAAATAGGAAGAACAAGGCCGACGACAGTAGCTGAGCTAATGGAGCAAGCCAACAAATTCGCTGATGGAGAGGACGCGTATAACAATAAAAGAGGACGTTCGCCAGAAGTCGACAGAGTGAGTCGACAGAGGAGGCGACACCGCAGCGGGGGTAACCAAGGAAGGCGATATCAGGTAGCCGCGGGCTATGTACCAGAAGAAGAGGAAGGGTATGAAAGCAGGAGATTTCAGGCAAAAGGAGAAGAGAAATCAAGATACTCTGGTCCTTCGGCCGAGGATATGCTATACGGACCTTGTCGAATCCACTACGCGTATCTCGACGGGAAAAGGGTGTCAAATCACCAGATGAAGGATTGCAGAACATTTCTAAGGTTGCAAGGCGCCATGGGCTCAAGTCAAGAAGGAAGACAAGGAGAAAGACGTAAAAATCAAGGATATCAAATGCAAAGACTAGCAAAGCACCTAGAGTCAAAAGTATACATATCAGCCATGATTCAGCCGGTGCCCAAGTCAAAGAAAGAGCGAAAGAGCATATCTAGGCAAGTAAACCTAGCAATATCATCGCCACCAGCTACCACAGAGTACCTACGGTGGTCAGAGCAACCGGTCAAGTTCAGCAGAGCAGACCACCCAAGGAAAGTTCCTAGGCCGGGCCACTCGCCTATGGTTCTAAAGGCACAAATAGGGGGATACGACATCGGAAGAGTGTTCATGGATGCAGGGAGCGGCATAAACTTAATATATGCTAGAACACTAAAGGCAATGTGCATCTCACTAACGAGTCTGAAGCCAACAGATTGCTCTTTCCACGGAATAGTACTAGGAGCAGCAAATTACCCTTTGGGAAGGATAGAACTCGATGTCTGCTTCGGTAGCAGCGAAAATTATAGAAGAGAGAAGCTGGAGTTCGAAGTCATGGACTGGCCATCGCAATATCATGCAATCCTGGGACGCCCAGCATTTGCAAAATTCATGGCAGTACCACATTACGCGTATCTCGCGTTAAAAATTCCAGGGCCCAAAGGAACAATTACGGTACAAGGGAGCTTTGAAGTAGCCAATACATGCGACAGAGAATTCAACAGGATGACGCAAACTTTCGGCATGACAGCAGAATATGAGAGGTTGAAAGGAGAAACGGATCATAATGTGCTACCCGACGTTGGACGATCCCTACCAGATAAGGCTTTCGACACAACGCAGGACTCGAAGAAAATTCAGGTCCACCCTACAGATCCAAACAAGACGACATCAATTGCGGTGAACTTGTATCCCGCATAGGAAGGCGCGCTCGTCGAGTTCCTCCGTGAGCGCTGGGAAATTTTCGCCTGGTGTCCATCGGACATGCCAGGGGTTCCCAGGGAACTCGTCGAGCACGCACTTAATGTAGATCCTAAGGCAAAACCAGTCAAGCAACCATTGAGGCGATTTGATGAACCGAAGAGGAAGGCGATAGCGTCAGAATTACACAGGCTAGAAAATGCCGGATTTATCAGAGAAATCAAAACTTCGAGTTGGGTGTCGAACCCAGTCATAGTACCCAAGAAGAATACAGACGTACAAAGAGTATGTGTCGACTACACATCTCTCAATAAGCATTGCCCAAAGGATCCCTTCCCTCTACCTCGCATCGATCAGATAATCGATTCCACAGCAGGATGTGCAAGGCTTTCCTTTTTGGACGCGTATTCTGGTTACAATCAGATCAAATTGAAGAAAGAGGATAAAGAAAAAACGGCCTTCATCACACCATACGGAGTATTTTGCTACCAGGTAATGCCGTTCGGCCTAAAAAATGCAGGAGCAACTTATCAACGAATGATGCAAAGCTGCCTCGGGAGCCAAATAGGACGCAATATCCAAGTCTACATTGATGATGTAGTCATCACGACAAGAGAAGAGAAATCCTTAATCGGCGACTTGGCAGAAACATTCGACAACCTGAACAAGTACAAGCTTAAGTTGAACCCTACAAAGTGTTCCTTCGGGGTGTCAGCAGGGCAACTTTTGGGGTTCTTGGTATCAGCACGAGGAATAGAGGCAAATCCAGAGAAGATTCAAGCAATTCTAACAATGGGGAAACCCACGAAACTCCACGATGTACAGAAGCTGGCAGGACATGTCGCGACACTAAGTCGCTTCGTTGCTCGACTAGGGGAGAAGGCGCTTCCTTTTTATGCACTTATGAAGAAGTCAGACGATAAATTTGAGTGGACAGAAGAAGCAGATGCAGCGTTTGCACAGTTGAAAAAAGTGCTCTCCACGCCACCAGTGCTGGTCGCACCAAGAGAAAAAGAGCCACTGCTATTGTACATCGCCGCAACTCATCAGGTGGTGAGTACAATTTTAGTAGTCGAAAGAAGTGAAGAAGGAAAAGCTCATGGCGTTCAGAGGCCGGTATATTTCATCAGCGAAGTGCTATCTCCAACCAAACAGAGGTACCCGCACTATCAGAAGTTGGCATACAGTGTCTTCACAACTGCGCGTAAACTACGACAGTATTTTGCGGTGCACCCAATCATAGTGGTCAATGAAGCGCCACTATCGAATATATTGAACAACCCTCTAGCAACGGGACGTGTCTCTTTGTGGGGAATCGAGTTATCTCCCATGGACATCACGTACGAAAAAAGGAAGGCGATCAAGTCTCAAGTCTTGCCAGACTTTACAGCAGAGTGGCTCGAGTTGCAAAGCACGGGACCACCGGATTTATCGAGTACTTGGACAATGTACTTCGACAGTTCTAAGAGAGTCCAAGGCGCAGGCGCAGGAGTGGTGTTGATATCACCTCATGGAGACAAATTAAAGTACGTCTTAAGGATGAGCTTTCCGCAGGCCTCCAACAACGAAGCGGAGTATGAGGCCTTGTTGCACGGAATGAAAATGGCTAAAGCATGTGGAGCAACTCGCCTAAAAATATTTGGAGATTCCAACCTTGTTGTTCAGCAAGTTATGAACAGATGTGACACAATCAACGACAACATGATGGCCTACAAAAATTTGTACCATTATCTAGAAGGGACGTTCGATGGATGCGAAGTCTCGCACATAAGCAGGAACAGCAATGAAGAAGCCGACACTTTAGCAAATATCGGGTCACAGTGTTTACCTGTGCCGTCCGGAGTATTTTGGGAGGAAATAGTGGAAAGATCCATCAAAAGTGGAAAAAGTTCGACTACCACAGCAGGCTCGGGGGCTACATCAGAACCAGAGGACATCATGATGATAGAAGAAACATGGATGCAGCCATATCTCGCGTACATGATAAATAAAAAATTACCAGAAGATGCAGTGGAGGCCAAAAAGATAACTCGAAGATCAAAAGCGTTTGTCGTGTTGGAAGGGAAATTATACAAGAGAAGTATTACCGGCGTTTTACAGCGTTGTGTAACGCCTCAGGAAGGGCAAGCAATATTGAAAGATATACACGGCGGAGTATGCGGCCATCACGCCAGTAGCAGAGCAATAGCGGAAAAAGCTTTTCGAGCGGGATTCTATTGGCTAACAACCATCGAGGACGCAAAAGATATAGTTCAAAAGTGTGAAGCGTGTCAAAGGTTTGCATCCAGGCCGCATGCACCAGCAGCGGAGCTACAAACAATACCATTATCTTGGCCCTTCGCACAATGGGGCCTCGATATGGTGGGAAAATTGCACAAATCTTGGCCAGAAGGGCATGTCTACATGCTAGTAGCAGTCGATAAATTCACCAAGTGGGTAGAAGCGGCCCCAGTAACAACTCAAGATTCTACAGCAGCAATCAGCTTCATCAAGTCGATAGTTTTCCGTTTTGGTGTACCATATAGCATTATCACAGACAACGGGACAAATTTCACTTCAAAGGAATTCAAGAGTTACTGCGAAGGGTTGGGAATCAAGCTCAAATTCGCATCTGTGGCACACCCGAAGACAAACGGGCAAGTCGAAAAAGCCAATGGCCTAATATGTAGTGGAATAAAAAAGAGGCTCTTAGCATCTCTTGAGAAAGCCAAGAGCGCTTGGGTAGAAGAATTGCCCTCCGTTCTTTGGAGTCTAAGAACTACTCCTAACGCAGCAACTCAAGAAACTCCTTTCTTCCTGGTCCATGGCGCCGAAGCCGTGCTTCTAGTCGAAGTGACGCATGAGGCTCCAAGAGTGACAGCGTATGATGAGACAACGTCAACAGAAGCATTGCAAGATGATGTCGATGCATTGGATGAAGCAAGAGACAAAGCATTAGAAAGGGCTACACAATATCAACAAAGCCTACGAAACTACCATAGTAGTCGAGTTCGTCCACGATCCTTCATGGTGGGAGACCTTGTTTTGCGACTCAGGCAAGACAGCCACGGCAAATTGGAGTCCCCTTGGGTGGGACCCTACATCGTCACCGAAGTAATACCAGGAGGAGCATATCGACTACAAGACAAGAAGACTGGGAAGGACGAGAGCAACCCGTGGAATGCAGAACAGCTACGACGTTTTTACGCGTAGACTAAGTATAGTTTCAATAAATTCGAGTTCGCCTTCTGAACCCAGAACATGAGGCCACAGGTCGGGTTCTTTGGGTTGAACTCGACGAAAGTTGTAGAATTATTTTTTACTTCTCCGCTCGGGGGCTTCAACCCCCTGGGTCGTACGAAAAGAATTATTATGACAAGTTGGAGGTTTTCTTTCACTAAAAGGTTGTTTACACAACCCGAAAATTTGGTTCATAAAAAGAAACCGATATTATCCTTACATTTATTGGTTCGCAAAGAACCCGATATATGGAAAAGCATACCTCAGAACATGACTTGTTCTCATGGTATTAGCAAAAGATGTCGACACAAAGTACGAGTATTTATTACAAATATCATTGCAGGAAAGACATTATCAAACGAAATTACATGGATAGCAGATCTTAATAAAAGCGGGCTTTAAGCTTCATACTCCTTCTGGCAAAGAGTGCCATCATAGATCTTCACGTCAAACTTCGACGTACCAATATGGAAGTCGAAGGCCATGAAGAAGCCCTGATGGATGTCGTGGTCCTCAGCAAATTGCGCCCAGCCACCTCGGAAGTACTGCTCGCCGTCGCCATCATACCACACCTCCACCTCGTAGGGAAGGCCACCGCCGGACTGTTCACGGAGAACCACCTCTCGCAGTTCGTGGCCATCCATAAACTTCGTAAAATTCAGCGGCAGGCGCTGAATCTCGCGGCACTGCGCCATGGCAATGCAAAGGAAAGAAAAGATCCGGGGAGATGCAGCAGGAGCAGCTGGAGCAGCAGAAGGAGGAGCGATTGGACCTGGAGCGACGTTAGTCACTTTGGGTTTGTTCTTGCTACCAGGTGGGCGGCCGGGACGGCGCTTAGCCGGAGCATCCAAAGAAGTTCCTGCGGCGGCCGGTGCGGTGTTTTTGTTCTTGCTGCCACGAGGGCGACCCCGACCTCGTGGCGCCGCCGAGGAGCCAAGGTTCAGACGGGAACCTTCAGCATCTGCCATAAGCACAAGAGAAAAACCTCGGAAAAACACTAGATGGAGAAGAGAAGATGAGGCGGCGGAGGAAGAATCTGATTAGGGTTTTTTCCTTTACCAGATGGTGCTTTATTTATAAGCGCGTATTATTGGGCCCTCGTGCTACGGCATAGCCCATAAACATATTTTACAGCAGGAGTTAAATTCTGCGTACAGCAGACGATAATATCAACAAAGAAAAAACAAGAACAGAAGACTATGATCGCACGATATGGAAACCTCGACTTGGACTCGGGGGCTCGCCAAATAGTAAGACATCCAGAGAAGAACGAAGAGCTGAACTTTGAGCCTATGCTTGACTACAAGTCGCCAAACATAGCCTCGGGGGCTACTCCCATCGGGAGCGCTGAGCGCGCACCCGATAGAGATGAGATAATCAATATCTAAATGAAGAAGGATAAGCATACAAAACTTCAACTGCGTATTCCACAAAATGAAGAAGGATTACTCCCATCGGGAGCGAGTTTTCTGGTTGTAGAAACCCGAATATTTTTAGTCAAAATTTGACTGCGACATAAGATTCTCGAGTTGCGTTATCGCAACGAAACTCGAATGCCGTGACTTGTCACGAAGGTAAGACCCCGGGATCCGTCCTGTGTGGCATGGTATACGCACATGGATGCGCTCTGCTGGTATGTATCCATGTCTACGACGCGAAGAAAATCCTGGTGGACGCACTGGGTACCCTGAGAACCACTGGGATTCATTCTTTGTAAGTCCTAAATGCGGCAAAAGAATGGATTTGACCGGTATCCCGAATTCAAGTCCAAGGGGATTGAATTTGAAGTAGGTGGCAAGTATCTGTTCCGGCAGTTAACTGACCTCTTGATCCGTCAGAGTTGTCAGGCTTGATCATCAAAACCCCTTGCGAGCAGATTGTTATCATGAAGTATAAGTCGAAAGACCAAGTCGGAGATTTGAAGATATGAAGAAATTGATCAAGTCGAAGATTTGAAGATTAGAGATTCAACCTGAATCTACAATTCTGGTAGAATCTCAGGGGCTACTGACAAGGGTATAGCTAATAGAGCCCGTAGTTGAGTGCCCCTGAGGCCCGTTAAGCTAGGCCCAATTGTAATGATAGTCGAATACGAGTTATTACCGTATGTCGATATTTGTAATCTGTATCGAACCCGACCCGATCCTCGAGACCTGGCCACCTATATATAGGGGCCAGGAGGGGACGGTGTGGGACAGATTGAAAGCAAGCCAGGTTGAACACCCAAGTTTACTTTCGATACGCACCTATTTCGACTAACTTTACCTTCGAGTTCATCCGACGCCCTATCTCCCCGATCCTAAGTCCTTCATCTAGGACATTTGTCGAGTTAACCCTCGTCAACAGGCTTCTAACAATGAAGCAGAGTACGAGGCTTTGTTGCACGAAATGAAGATGGCTAAAGCATGTGGAGCAACTCGCCTAAAAATATTTGGAGATTCTAACCTTGTTGTCCAGCAAGTTATGAACAGATGTGACACAATCAATGACAACATGATGGCCTACAAAAATTTGTACCATTATCTAGAAGGAACGTTCGATGGCTGCGAAGTCTCGCACATAAGCAGGAACAGCAATGAAGAAGCCGACAATTTAGCAAATATCGGGTCACAGTGTTTACCCGTGCCGTCCGGAGTATTTTGGGAGGAAATAATGGAGAGATCAATAAAAAATACAAAAAGTTCGACTACTACAGCAGGTTCGGGGGCTACAATGGAACCGGAGGAGGTCATGATGATAGAAGAAACATGGATGCAGCCATACCTTGCATACATGATAAATAAACAATTACCAGAAGATGCAGTGGAGGCCAAGAGGATAACTCGAAGATCGAAAGCGTTTGTCGTGTTGCAGGGAAAATTATACAAGAAGAGTATTACCGGCGTTTTGCAGCGTTGTGTAACGCCCCAGGAAGGACAAACAATACTAAAAGATATACACGGTGGAGTATGCGGCCATCATGCTAGCAGCAGAGCAATAGCGGCAAAAGCTTTCCGAGCAGGATTCTATTGGCTAACAGCCATCGAAGACATAAAAGATATAGTTCGAAAGTGCGAAGCATGTCAAAGATTTGCATCTAGACCGCATGCACCAGCAGCGGAGCTACAAACAATACCATTGTCTTGGCCCTTTGCGCAATGGGGCCTCGATATGGTGGGAAAGTTGCACAAATCCTGGCCAGGAGGACATGTTTACATGCTAGTGGTAGTCGATAAATTTACGAAGTGGGTGGAAGCAGCCCCGGTAACAACTCAAGATTCTACAGCAGCAATCAGCTTCATCAAGTCAATAGTATTCCATTTTGGTGTACCATACAACATCATCACAGACAATGGAACAAATTTCACTTCAAAGGAATTCAAGAGTTACTGTGAAGGACTAGGGATCAAGCTCAAGTTCGCATCTGTGGCGCACCCGAAGACGAACGGGCAAGTCGAAAAGGCCAATGGCCTGATATGTAGTGGGATAAAAAAGAGGCTCTTAGCACCTCTCGAGAAAGCCAAGAGCGCTTGGGTAGAAGAATTGCCCTCTGTTCTTTGGAGCCTAAGAACTACGCCTAACGCAGCAACTCAAGAAACTCCTTTCTTCCTGGTCCATGGCGCAGAAGCCGTGCTTCCAGTTGAAGTTACACACGAGGCCCCAAGAGTGACGGCATACGACGAGACAAACTCGACAGAAGCACTACAGAACGATGTCGATGCACTAGATGAAGCAAGGGATAAAGCATTAGAAAGGGCTACGCAGTATCAACAGAGCCTACGAAACTACCATAGTAGTCGAGTTCGTCCACGATCCTTCGTGGTGGGAGACCTAGTTTTGCGACTCAGGCAAGACAGCCACGGCAAATTGGAGTCCCCTTGGGTGGGACCTTACATCGTCACCGAAGTAATACCAGGAGGAGCATATCGGCTACAAGACAAGAAGACTAGGAAGGATGAGAGCAACCCATGGAATGCAGAGCAGCTACGGCGTTTTTACGCGTAGAATAAATATAGTGGTATCAGTAAATTCGAGTTAACCTTCTGAACCCAGAACATGAGGCCACAGGTCGGGTTCTTTGGGGTTGAACTCGACAAAATTGTACAATTATTTTTACTTCTTCGCCTCGGGGGCTTCAACCCTCGGGTCGTACGAAAGGAATTTTTATCTCAACTTGGAAGACTTTTTTTTCACTGTAAGGTTGTGCAGACAACCCGATAAATATTCAAACAATTTGGTTCACAAAGGAACCCGATATTCTTGGTATAAATTGGTTCACAAAGAACCCGATAGATGGAAAGTGTACCTCAGAACAATGACTTGTTTTCCTGGTACTAGCAAAAACATCGACACAGAGTACGAATATTCATTACAGATAACATGGCAGCAAGAACATTATCAAACGAAATTACATAAAAAGCAAAATCCTAATGGAAGTGGACTTCAGCTTCATATTTCTTCTGGCACTGGGTGCCGTCATAGATCTTCACGTCGAACTTCGACGTGCCGATGTGGAAATCGAAGGCCATGAAGAATCCTTGGTGGATGTCGTGGTCTTCTGCAAACTGTGATCAGCCGCCCCTCAAGTACTGCTCGCCGTCGCCATCATACCACACCTCCACCTCGTATGGGATACCACTGCCAGACTGTTCGCGGAGAACCGCCTCTCGCAGTTCGCGCCCATCCATGAACTTGGTGAAATTCAGCGGCAGGCGCTGAATCTCGCGGCACTGCGCCATGGCAATGCAGAAGAAATAAAAGATTCGGGGAGGCGCAGCAGGAGCAGCGGAAGCAGCAGGAGGAGGAGCGATTGGACCAGGAGCAGCGCCAGTCACCTTGGGCTTGTTCTTACTACCAGGTGGGCAGCTGGGGCGACGCTTAGCCGTAGCGGCCGATGATGATCCTGCTGCGGCCGGAGTGGTGTTGCTCCTGTTCTTACTTCCACGAGGGCGACCCCGACCTCGCGGCGCCACCGGAGAGCCAAGGTTCGGACGAGAACCATCAGCGTCAGCCATGTGAACAAGGGAAAAGCCTAGGAAAACCCTAGATGGAGAGAGACAATGATGCGGCGGGGGAGGAATCTGATTAGGGTTTTTACCCTTGCCAGAAGATGCTTTATAAGCACATATTATCGGGCCCCCGTGCTACAGCAAGGCCCATAAACATATTTTACAACAGGAGTTAAATTCTGCACACATCAGACGATAATACCAAAGAGGAAAAACAAGAAGAGGAGACTATGGTCGCACGATATGAAAACCTCGACTTGGACTCGGGGGGCTTGCCAACAGTAGACGTTAGCAGGAGAAAGAAGAGCTGAACTTTGAGCCTATGCTTGACTACAAGTATCCAAACATAGCCTCGGGGGCTACTCCCATCAGGAGCGCTGAGCGCGCACCCGATAGAGGATGAGATAATCAATAATGGAGATAAAGAAGGATTAATGTACAAACTTCGACTACATAGTTGACAAAGCGCAGAGAGATTACTCCCATCGGGAGCGAAGAAGGTCAATTTGAAAATCCGAAATACTTTGATTTTATCAGTCAAAAACTTGGCTGCGACATAAGATTCTCGAGTTGCGTTATCGCAACGAAACTCGAATGCCGTGATTTATCACGAAGGTAAGACCCCGGGATCCGTCCTGTGTGGCCTGGTATACGCACATGGATGCGCTCTGCTGGTATGTATCCGTGTCTACGACGCGAAGAAAATCCTGGTGGACGCACTGGGTACCCTGAGATTCACTGGGATTCATTCTTTGTAAGTCCT
Source organism: Dactylis glomerata (assembly GCA_007115705.1). NCBI lineage: Eukaryota > Viridiplantae > Streptophyta > Magnoliopsida > Poales > Poaceae > Dactylis > Dactylis glomerata. Next base: position 2,752,997 of record QXEO01000454.1, on the reverse strand, counting down.
AAATGCGGCAAAAGAGTGGGTTTGACCGGTATCCCGAATTCAAGTCCAAGGGGATTGAATTTGAAGTAGGTGACAAGTATCTGTTCTGGCAGTTAACTGACCTCTTGATCCGTCAGAGTTGTCAGGCTTGTTCATCAAAACCCCTTGCAAAAGAATATCATGAAAATAAGTCGAAAGACCAAGTCGAAGATTTGAAGATAAGAAGAAGTTGAAGAATTGATCAAGTCGAAGATTAGAGATTCAACCCGAATCTGCAATTTTGGTAGAATCTCAGGGGCTACTGACAAGGGTATAGCTAATAGAGCCCGTTAGTTGAGTACCCCTAAGGCCCGTATAGCTAGGCCCAATTGTGATGATAGTCGAATACGAGTTCCTATCGTATGTCGATATTGTAATCTGTATCGAACCCTACCCGATCCTCGAGACCTGGCCACCTATATAAAGGGGCCAGGAGGGGACAGTGTAGGCCAGATTGAAAGCAAGTCAGGTTTAACACCCAAAGTTTACTTCCGACACACACCTATTTCGACTAACTTTACCTTCGAGTTCATCCAACGCCCTATCTCCCCGATCCTAAGTCCTTCATCTAGGACATTTGTCGAGTTAACCCATCGTCACTTACAAAGTCGCCAATAGCCTCTATGATCATTTAGTTTTTGACTTTTGATGCAATCTTATGCTTCTTTTAATGTCGCTTTGTCACTTTGCATGATTATGGCCATTATTGCTCTCTTAGTTGGTCGCTCCCAGTCTTTTGCTAGCCCTCGCCTTGTACTGAGTATGAGCTCTACTCGTGCATCCAACTCCTAAAAGCCAAAGTTTTCCAAAGTGTCCACCATACATACCTACTAGCAATTTGCTATTCCAAGTAAATTTGACTTGTTTTTATGTTCTCTTCAAATTAAACTCTTACCAGTGTTATGCGAAATTCGGTCAGTAAAGCTCTCACGGACCGGAAGGCACACTTTACTTTTTCCTGTTCTTAAAATTTTGACATTGTGGTCTCTTATGTTGAGTTGTTATGCTTGCAAGTTGTAAGTTGGATTCTAGCCCAGCCATGCTGTCATGGGGCAAGCTTTCAACATTGCACTTCTTATTTGAGTTGATGTCGTGATCTTTTGTTTATGGATGCCCGCGGTGTGAAATGAATTGGGAATCTTGTGGGGATCATGGAGTTTGTATATGTGTTAGGGAAACGCCGGGCCGCCAATCTAAGCCATGCATAATTCATGGTGGAAATTTGCAGCATACCCATGGTGAACATACGACGACGCATCTCACAATAAAAAGCTAAACAAAAGGCAAATAAAAGAGATGTCGAGGTGTTCATTGTCTGCTTGTCCTGTCATTTTGGTGTGGGCTTGTTCCATGTCATCGGGCACGGAGGTACCCCATTGGCGGTTCTCAATGATATGCATATACTTACAATGACAAGAGCCTTGCTTGGGACTCTAAGCAAAGTAGCATGAGGTCTAGGTACTCGTATTCACGGGATACGAGGTTTTCAACTTATGATTTGTCAAGCATATGCATCATAATTGTTCTCGCATTAACTTTAACCATTCAAGATGCTTATGATGGGGGCAATGAGAACTCAAAGCCGGTAAGTACCATAATTTTTGAAGGTTATAAAACTTGCAATCACTGCTTCCCTCTGCGAAGGGCCTTTCTTCTACTTTTATGTTGAGTCACCACCTTCTTTCTTTATGCACCATTAAGAGAGCATAGTTGTCATTCTTAGTGTGATATGCATTGTCCCAAAGTTCATTGATTGATTCATATTGTTGGTTTCACTTGTTCTTAAATTATTTGTATCTAGTCGCCCTCTTAAACTTGAAGGTGTCCTATGCATTTATGTTTTGCTCTCTTTGAAGGACAAGCTGAAAACCATTTGTATGTTTTTCCTTATGATTTGAACACACGTTTGACTTTCATTGTTTCATTTTCATGATCTTTTGTTTATGTTCATTTGCATGTTTACAACATGGTTGCTAAGTTCTTATTGTCAAGATTATATCTTCATGCCCATGTTTTAAGTTCTTATGATCCCAGCTCACAAATGCTTACATATATGATCAAGATTGTGTAGGTGCATGTCACCTCAAAAATTATTCTTTTGTTATCACTTACCTACTCGAGGACGAGCAGGAGTTAAGCTTGGGGATGCTTGATACGTCTCCAACGTATCTATAATTTTTTATGCTCCATGCTTGTTTTTACACTATTTGCCTATTGTTTCATTACACTTCGTGGCACTTTTATGCATTTTCCGGAACTAACCTATTAACGAGTTGCCATAGTGCCAGTTCCCTGTTTTCTGCTGTTTTTGTGTTTTAGAGTGATACACAGGAAATATTCTCGGAATTGGACGAAACAAGTTCCTGAAGTCTTATTTTACCCGGAAGCTTCCAGAGATCCGAAGGAGAGTAGGAGGGGGGCAACCAGGGCCCCACACGCCAGGGCGGCGCGGCCAGGGCCCTGGCCGCGCGAGCCTGGCGTGAGGGCGCCTGGCTCCTCCTCTGACATCGCCCCTTCGCCTATAAAGACCCCTCGACGGAAAAAACCTAAGTACCCGATCACTTTTCCAGAACACATCGCGATCCGCCGCCGCCGTCGACCCGAAGATCGGGAGGGTCCAGAAGCTCTTCCCGGCACCCTGCCGGAGAGGGGAATCGCCACCGGAGGTCTTCTTCATCGCCATGCTTGCCTCCGGAGCGATGAGTGAGTAGTCTACCTTGGACTATGGGTTCATAGCAGTAGCTAGATGGTTGTCTCCTCCACCATGTGCTTCATGTTTAGATCTCATGAGCTGCCCTACATGATTGAGATCACCGTTATGTAATTCTACATGTTTGGTTTGTTGGGATCCGATGAATAGTGGTGTTTATGATTAAGTTGTTGTACTGAATATTATCTTATGTTATCTCTATGTTGTTTATGATCTTGCATGCTCTCCGTTGTTAGTAGCTATCTTGGCCGAGTAGTTGCTAGTGACTCCAAGAGGGGGTATTTATGCTCGATAGTGGGTTCATGCCTCTGCTTAACCTAGGGGAGTGACAGAAACCTGTAAGGTTGTAGATGTGTTGTTGCTACTAGGGAGAAAACAACATTCATATGCTCAAGGGCATATGCTTTGTTTACATTACACACTTTGCTTAACGCAATTATCTGTTGTTCGCAACTTAATACTCATGGGGTGTTCGAATTGATATCCCCGGGAGTGGATTATTAGTCATAGATGCAGTTGGATGGCGGTCTATGTATTTTGTTGTAATGCCCAGAGTAAATCTCATAGTGATCTTCTTGACATATCACGTTTATCTTTATTCTATCAATTGCCCAACTGTAATTTGTTTACCCAGCATGTGTTATTTATCTTATGGAGAGACACCACTAGTGAACTGTGGACCCCGGTCCTATTTCCATCATATTGCTATTACTTGTTTACTTTACTCGCACTGTTTACTTTACTCGCATACTCTACTATTTTCCACTCGATACGCTCATAACCTTTGTTTCAAGCAAACCGGTGAGATTGACAACCTCATCGCAAGTTGGGAGCAAAGTACTTGGTTGTGTTGTGTGCAGGTTCCGCGTTGCTACTGGCCGAAGACGAGTCAACAAGTGCGCCCTTGTTGGAGTGTTATTAAGCCAGTCTGCATCACCTTCAGTCGTCGCTGTCTGCTTTTCTCCTGAACGATATTAAACCTTGGTTTCTTAACTGAGGGAAAACTAGCTGCTATACTCATCATACCTTCCTCTTGGGGTTCCCAACGGGCTGGTCATTCACCATGCACAAGGACTGTCTGCTACACGTCAGCTTGGCATCAGCACTGGACGCCCCAAGAATGCATGATACTGTGAAGGCCAATCCATGACTTCGAACTCCAGCTTCTCTTTGCGATAATTCCTGCTATTGCCGAAGCAAACGTCAAGCTCTATTTTCCCGAGAGGGTAATTTGCGCTTCCCGGTACTATCCCGTGAAAAGAACAATCTGTTGGCTTTAGACTATCCAATGAGATGCACATTGCCCTTAGAGTTCTTGCATATATTAAGTTTATGCCGCTTCCTACATCCATGAATACTCTCCCGATGTCGTATCCCCCTATTTGCGTCTTTAGTACCATTGGGGCGTGCCCTGGTCTGGGAACTTTCCTCGGGTGGTCCGCCCTGCTAAATCTGACTGGTTGATCAGACCACTGCAAGTACTCTATAGTAGCTGGTGGTGATGATATTGCCAAGTTGACCTGTCTAGATATGCTCTTCCTTTCTTTCTTTGACTTTGGTACTGGTTGAATCATTGCTGATATATATACTTTTGACTCCAGCTGTTTTGCGAGTCGCTGCATTTGATATCCTTGACTCGCGTTTTTTCCTCCGTGTCGTGCTCCTTAGGAAGGTTCTGCAATCTTTCATCTGGTGGTTGGAAACTCTTTTCCCGTCTAGGTATGCATAATGGATGCGACAAGGACCATATAGCATATCTTCTGCCCAGGGAACCGAGTACCTTGGTTTCTCCTTTCCCCTGTTTTCTCTTGCTTGAAACTCTTTGCTTTCGTAGCCTTCCTCGTTCCTTCTGGCGTAACCCGCGGCTATCTAATTTCGCCTTCCGTGGTTGTCGTTGTTGCGGTATCTTTGCCTTTGCCTACTTGTTTTATCGACTTTCGGTGAACGTCCCCTTTTGTTGTTATACGCATCTTCTCCATCGGCGAATCTGTTGGCTACTTCCATTAGTTCTGAAACTGTTCTTGGCTTTATTCTCCCTATGACGAGGGGTTAACTCGACAAATGTCCTATATGAAGGACTTAGGATCGGGGAGATAGGGTGTCGGATGAACTCGAAGGTAAAGTTAGTCGAAATAGGTATGTGTCGAAAGTAAACTTGGGTGTTCAACCTGGCTTGCTTTCAATATGCCCTCTACCGTCCCCTCCTGGCCCCGATATATAGGTGGCCAGGTCTCGAGGATCGGGTAGGGTACGATACAGATTACAATATCGACATATGGTAAGAACTCGTATTCGACTATCATTACAATTGGGCCTAGCTTATCGGGCCTCAGGGGTACTCAACTAACGGGCTCTATTAACTATACCCTTGTCAGTAGCCCCTGAGATTCTACCAGAATTGCAGATTCAGGTGGAATCTCTAATCTTCAAATCTTCAACTTGATCAATTCTTCGACTTCTTCACATCTTCAAATCTTCGACTTGGTCTTTTCGACTTATTTTCATGATATTCTTTCGCAAGGGGTTTTGATGATCAAGCCTGACAACTCTGACGGATCAAGAGGTCAGTTAACTGCCGGAACAGATACTTGTCACCTACTTCAAATTCAATCCCCTTGGACTTGAATTCGGGATACCGGTCAAACCCATTCTTTTGCCGCATTTAGGACTTACAAAGAATGAATCCCAGTGATTCTCAGGGTACCCAGTGCGTCCACCAGGATTTTCTTCGCGTCGTAGACACGGATACATACCAGCAGAGCGCATCCATGTGCATATACCAGGCCACACAGGATGGATCATGGGGTCTTACCTTCGCGATAACTCACGGCATTCGAGTTTCGTTGCGATAACGTAACTCGAGAATCTTATATTTCGCAGCCAAGTTTTTGACTGATAAAACCAAAGAATTTTGGATTTTAAATTGATCTTCTTCGCTCCCGATGGGAGTAATCTCTCTTCAGTTTTATCGACTATGTAGTCGAAGTTTGTATGCTTATCCTTCTGCATCTCCAGTATTAATTATCTTATCCTCTATCGGGTGCGCGCTCAGCGCTCCCGATGGGAGTAGCCCCCGAGGCTATGTTTGGCTACTCGTAGTCAAGCATAGGCTCAAAGTTCAGCTCTTTTTTCTTCTGTTGATGTCTTACTGTTGGCGAGCCCCCGAGTCCAAGTCGAGGTTTTCATATCGTGCAACCACAGTCTCCTTTTCTTGTTTTTCTTCTTTGATATTATCGTCTGCTGTGCGCAGAATTTTAACTTCTGATGTAAAATACGTTTACGGGCTTTGCTGTAGCACGGGGGCCCAATAATACGTGCTTATAAATAAACCACCTTCTGGTTAAGGTAAGAAACCCTAATCAGATTCCTCCTCCGCCGCATCATCTTCTCTCTCCATCTAGGGTTTTCTGAGGTTTTTCCTTTTTTCACATGGCTGATGCTGAAGGTTCTTGTCTGAACCTTGGCTCCCTGGTGGCGCCACGAGGTCGGGGTCGCCCTCGTGGAAGTAAGAACAGGAGCAATATCACTCCAGCCGCCGCAGGAACTTCATCGGACGCTCCGGCTAAGCGTCGTCCCGGCCGTCCACCCGGTAGCAAGAACAAACCTAAGGTGACTGGCGCTGCTGCAGGTCCAATCGCTCCTCCTCCTCCTGCTGCTCCTGCTGCCCCTCCCCGAATCTTCTCCTTCTTCTGCATTGCCATGGCGCAGTGCCGTGAGATTCAGCGCCTGCCGCTGAATTTCACCAAGTTCATGGATGGCCGCGAACTGCGAGAGGCGGTTCTCCGCGAACAATCTGGCAGTGGTATCCCCTACGAGGTGGAGGTATGGTATGATGGCGACGGCGAGCAGTACTTGAGGGGCGGCTGGTCAGAGTTTGCAGAAGACCACGACATCCACCAAGGCTTCTTCATGACCTTCGATTTCCACATCGGCACGTCGAAGTTTGACGTGAAGATCTATGACGGCACCCAATGCCAGAAGAAGTATGAAGCTGAAGTCCACTTCCATTAGGACTTGTTTTTTATGTAATTTCGTTTGATAATGTCCTTGCTGCCATGTTTATCTGTAATGAATATTCGCACTTGGTGTCGATGTTTTTGCTAGTACCAGGAAAACAAGTCATTTGTTCTGAGGTACACTTTTCCATCTATCGGGTTCTTTGCGAACCAATTTATAAGAAGAATATCGGGTTCCTTTGCGAACCAAGTTGTTTAAATATTTATCGGGTTGTCTGTACAACCTTATAGGGAAAAAAGTCTTCCAAGTCGCGATAAGAATTCCTTTCGTACGACCCGAGGGTTGAAGCCCCCGAGGCGAAGAAGTAAAAATATTTGTACAATTTTGTCGAGTTCAACCCAAAGAACCCGACCTGTGGCCTCATGTTCTGGGTTCAGAAGGTTAACTCGAATTTACTGATAACACTATTTTTTTTCTACGCGTAGAAACGCCGTAGCTGCTCTGCATTCCACGGGTTGCTCTCGTCCTTCCCAGTCTTCTTGTCTTGTAGTCGATATGCTCCTCCTGGTATTACTTCGGTGACGATGTAAGGTCCCACCCAAGGGGACTCCAACTTGCCGTGGCTGTCTTGCCTGAGTTGCAAAACTAGGTCTCCCACCATGAAGGATCGTGGACGAACTCGACTACTATGGTAGTTTCGCAGGCTCTGTTGATACTGCGTAGCCCTTTCTAATGCTTTATCTCTTGCTTCATCTAGTGCATCGACATCGTCTTGCAATGCTTCTGTTGACGCTGTCTCGTCATATGCTGTCACTCTTGGAGCCTCGTGCGTAACTTCGACTGGAAGCACGGCTTCTGCGCCATGGACCAGGAAGAAAGGAGTTTCTTGAGTTGCTGCATTAGGTGTAGTTCTTAAGCTCCAGAGAACGGAGGGCAATTCTTCTACCCAAGCGCTTTTGGTTTTCTCGAGAGGTGCTAAAAGCCTCTTTTTTATCCCACTACATATCAGACCATTCGCTTTTTCGACTTGCCCGTTTGTCTTCGGGTGCGCCACAGATGCGAATTTGAGCTTGATCCCTAATCCTTCGCAATAACTCTTGAATTCCTTTGAAGTGAAATTTGTCCCGTTGTCTGTGATGATGCTGTATGGTACACCAAAACGGAAAACTAATGACTTGATGAAGCTGATCGCTGCTGTAGAATCTTGAGTTGTTACCGGGGCAGCTTCCACCCATTTGGTAAATTTATCGACTGCCACTAGCATGTAGACATGCCCTCCTGGCCAGGATTTGTGCAACTTTCCCACCATGTCGAGGCCCCATTGTGCGAAGGGGCAAGATAATGGTATTGTTTGTAACTCTGCTGCTGGTGCATGCGGTCTAGATGCAAACCTTTGACATGCTTCACACTTTCGAACTATATCTTTTGCGTCCTCGATGGCTGTTAGCCAATAGAATCCTGCTCGGAAAGCTTTTGCCGCTATCGCTCTGCTGCTAGCATGATGACCACATACTCCGCCGTGTATGTCTTTTAATATTATTTGCCCTTCCTGGGGCGTTACACAACGCTGCAAAACGCCAGTAATACTTTTCTTGTATAGTTTCCCCTGCAACATGACAAACGCTTTTGATCTTCGAGTTATCCTCTTGGCCTCCACTGCATCTTCTAGTAATTTCTTATTTATCATGTATGCGAGATATGGCTGCATCCATGTTTCTTCTATCATCATGACCTCCTCTGGCTCTGATGTAGCCCCCGAGCCTGCTGTAGTAGTCAAGCTTTTTTCACTTTTTATTGATCTTTCCACTATTTCCTCCCAAAATACTCCGGACGGCACAGGTAAACACTGTGACCTGATATTTGCTAAATTGTCGGCTTCTTCATTGTTGTTCCTGCTTATGTGCGAGACTTCGCATCCATCGAACGTTCCTTCTAGATAATGGTACAAATTTTTGTAGGCCATCATGTTGTCATTGATTGTGTCACATCTGTTCATAACTTGCTGGGCAACAAGGTTAGAATCTCCAAATATTTTTAGGCGAGTTGCTCCACATGCTTTAGCCATCTTCATGCCGTGCAACAAAGCCTCGTACTCTGCTTCATTGTTAGAAGCCTGTGGAAAACTCATCCTTAATACGTACTTCAATTTGTCGCCATGAGGTGATGTCAAAACTACTCCTGCGCCTGCGCCTTGGACTCTTTTAGAACCGTCGAAATACATTGTCCAAACACTGGATAAGTCTGGTGGTCCTGTGCTCTGCAGCTCCAGCCACTCTGCCGTAAAATCTGGCAAAACTTGCGACTTGATCGCCTTCCTTTTCTCGTACGTGATGTCCATGGGAGACAACTCGATTCCCCACAAAGAGACACGTCATGTTGCCGAAGGATTATTCAATATGTTCGATAATGGCGCCTCGTTGACCACTATAATTGGGTGCACCGCGAAGTACTGTCGTAGTTTTCGTGCGGTTGTGAAGACACTGTATGCCAACTTTTGATAATGCGGGTACCTCTGTTTTGTTGGAGATAACACTTCACTGATGAAGTATACCGGCCTCTGGACGCCATGAGCCTTTCCTTCTTCGCTTCTTTCGACTACCAATACTGTACTCACCACCTGATGGGTTGCGGCGATGTACAATAGCAATGGTTCTTTTTCCTTTGGTGCGACCAGCACTAGTGGCGTGGAAAGCACTTTTTTCAACTGTGCGAACGCTGCGTCTGCTTCTTCTGTCCACTCGAATTTATCGTCTGATTTCTTCATAAGTGCATAAAAAGGAAGCGCCTTCTCCCCTAGTCGAGCAACGAAGCGACTTAGTGCCGCGACGCGTCCTGCAAGTTTTTGTACGTCGTGTAGTTTCGTGGGTTTCCCCATTGTTAAGATTGCTTGGATCTTCTCTGGGTTTGCCTCTATTCCTCATGCTGATACCAAGAACCCCAAAAGTTGTCCTGCTGATACACCGAAGGAACACTTTGTCGGGTTCAGCTTAAGCTTGTACCCGCTCAGGTTGTCGAAGGTTTCTGCCAAATCGCTGATTAGAGATTTCTCTTCTCTTGTCGTGATGACTACATCATCAATATAGACTTGGATATTGCGTCCTATTTGGCTTCCGAGGCAATTTTGCATCATCCGTTGATAAGTTGCTCCTGCATTTTTTAGGCCGAACGGCATTACCTGGTAGCAAAACACTCCGTATGGTGTGATGAAGGCCGTTTTTTCTTCGTCCTCTTTCTTCAATTTGATCTGATTGTAACCAGAATATGCGTCCAAAAATGAAAGCCTCGCGCATCCCGCTGTGGAATCGATTATCTGATCGATGCGGGGTAGAGGGAAGGGATCCTTTGGACAATGCTTATTAAGAGATGTGTAGTCGACACATACTCTTTGTACGTCTGTATTCTTCTTGGGTACTATAACTGGGTTCGATACCCAACTCGAAGTTTTGATTTCTCTGATAAATCCGGCATTTTCTAGCCTGTGCAGTTCTGACGCTATCGCCTTCCTTTTAGGTTCATCAAATCGCCTCAATGGTTGCTTGACTGGTTTTGCCTTGGGATCTACATTTAGTGCGTGCTCGACGAGTTCCCTGGGAACCCCTGGCATGTCCATTGGACACCAGGCGAAGATTTCCCAGCGCTCACGGAGGAACTCGACGAGCGCGCCTTCCTATGCGGGATCCAAATTCACCGCAATTGATGTCGTCTTGTTTGGATCTGTAGGATGGACCTGAATTTTCTTCGAGTCCTGCGTTGTGTCGAAAGCGTGATCTGGCAGGGATCGTCCAACGTCGGGTAGCACATTATGATCCGTTTCTCCTTCTAACCTCTCATATTCTGCTGTCATGCCGAAGGTTTGCGCCATCCTGTTGAACTCTCTGTCGCATGTGTTGGCTACTTCAAAGCTCCCTTGTACTGTAATTGTTCCTTTAGGCCCTGGAATTTTCAATGTAAGATACGCGTAGTGTGGCACTGCCATAAATTTTGCAAATGCTGGGCGCCCCAGGATTGCATGATATTGTGACGGCCAGTCCATAACTTCGAACTCCAGCTTCTCTCTTCTATAATTTTCACTACTGCCAAAACAGACATCGAGTTCTATCCTTCCCAAAGGGTAGTTTGCGGCTCCTGGTACTATTCCGTGGGAAGAGCAATCTGTTGGCTTCAAACTCGTCAGCGAGAAGCACATTGCCTTTAGGGTTCTAGCATATATTAAGTTTATGCCACTCCCTGCATCCATGAACACTCTTCCGATGTCGTACCCTCCTATTTGCGCCTTTAAGACCATAGGCGAGTGGCCTGGCCTGGGAATTTTCCTCGGGTGATCTGCTCTACTAAACTTGACTGGTTGTTCCGACCACCGTAGGTACTCTGTGGTAGCTGGTGGTGATGATATTGCTAGGTTTACTTGCCTGGATATGCTCTTTCGCTCTTTCTTTGACTTTGGCACCGGTTGAATCATGGCTGATATGTACACTTTTGATTCTAGGTATCTTGCTGGCTTTTGCATTTGATATCCTTGACTTCTGTGTCTTTCTCCTTGCCTCCCTTCTTGGCTTGCGCCCATGGCGCTTTGCAACCTTAGGAATGTTCTGCAATCCTTCATCTGGTGATTTGAGACCCTTTTCCCGTCGAGATACGCGTAGTGGATTCGACAAGGTCCGCATAGCATATCCTAGGCCGAAGGACCAGAGTACCTCGATTTCTCTACTCCTTTTGCCTGAAACCTCCTACTTTCGTGTCCTTCCTCCTCTTCTAGTACGTAACCCGCGGCTACCTGATTTCGCCTTCCATGGTTATCCCTGCTGCGGTGTCGTCTCCTCTGTCTACTTATTCTGTCGACTTCTGGCGAACGTCCTCTTTTGTTGTTATACGCGTCCTCTCCATCAGCGAATTTGTTGGCTTGTTCCATTAGCTCGGCTACTGTCGTAGGTCTTGTTCTTCCTATTTCTTCCACAAGATCTGAGCGACGAAGTCCTTCCGAAAAGGCGTCTATTGCTCGTTCGTCGGAGACTTCCTCTGCTGAGTTTTTGATTATACTGCAGCGTTGTATATAAGAACGTAGCGTTTCGCCTTTCCTCTGCATACATGCTTTAACTTCCTCCAGTGATGCTGGGCGCTTGTAGGTGGAACGAAAATTTCTTGTGAATTGACTTTCGAGTTCCCCCCAACTTTCAATGGATTCGTCGGGTAGGGTATTCAACCAGGACCGTGCGGCGCCGGTGAGGTGCAGCTGCAAACTTTGCATTGCAGTCGCCTTTGTTCCCCCTAATAGCTGTACTGCCTGCAGATAATCTGATAGCCATATGGTAGGTTCTTGCGACCCGTCATACTTATTCTGGTCGTGTGGTAATTTGAATCCTTTGGGTACCCGCGTTTTGCGAACCCTACGGGTAAAGCACAACGCACCTATATCTTTATCGTCGTCCTCGTAATTCTCTTCCCTCCAAGCATGTCGCGATTTATTTACTCGAGCTTGTGCTATTATACTTCTTGCGTCCTCCTTCCTTTTCTGTCGCTTTTTCTCTTCTGATGATTCGCTATACTCGTCATCTGTGAAATTGTATCTGAACTTTTCTTTTTGACTTCCCTTATAACTTGTCGACTTCGTCTCTGGACCTTGCTCCCTGATCTTTCCTTCTACTATTCTGAGGCTTCGTATTGCTGCTCGGTGCATATCTTCTCGTGGGTCCCCAGGTTCTGGTCTTGTAGCTAGTAAATACGCTTGTGCTGCTACTAATGCTGCCTCTGGCGTTTTTTGTATGAAGTCATCTTCCTCCTCTTCTAGATGTGGGGTAGGATTCCTTGAGTACCCTTCCTCTCTGTCGCGTGCTGTCACCCCTCTGTTGTGTTTTGGGTCTCCGCGCCTTTCTCTGTTGTATTCTGAATCTTCACTATAGTCTTCCCAGTATTCTTCCCTTGATATACTATGGTTGTCTTGAAAAATCATGTTTCTTTCCTCCCTTAGTTTCTTCCTGTGTTGGTACAATGCATACTGATATCCCATTAAAACTTCTCTTCTCGATCCTTCGGGTACTTCTGTACCATGATTAATAGCTGACTTGATCATTCTCCATTCACCAGCCGAGACATGGACTTTCTCCTTTTCCTTTTTGTTGTGATCTTTCATTTTGTTGACTTGCCTGTCGACCTTTTTACTTCCTTCGCTGTTGTTTCCTTCTTCTGCTTCAGTGATAATGATGCATAGCTGATGTACTTTGGAGACGCCGCTGCTTCCCATGGCGAAGTCCTTTTCGTTGTTGTGCGTCTGACATGCTTTTTCTTCTGAGTCGAAATTTTCCCGAATTTTGTCGCCTTCTGCGATTGATGCTTTTTCTAAGCTGACCGGCGAGTTTACTTCACTGGAAGAGCCTTCTGATGATTCCAATGTTTCCTCTGCTTCAGGCTCGTTTGCCGGCGGATCTTCAACGAGGTCTGAACGACGAAGTCCGGCTGAAAAGGCGTCTATTGCTCTTTCATCGGAGACGTCCTCTGCAGAATTTTTAATGACACTCCAGCGTTGTATATAAGAGCGCAGAGTTTCGTCTCTCCTCTGTATGCGCGACTTAACTTCTTCCAATGACGCTGGCCGTTTGTATGTTGAGCAGAAATTTCTTGCGAATTGATTTTCTAGTTCCCCCCAACTTCCGATGGAATCGTTGGGTAAAGTATTTAACCCGGACCGCGCTGCGCCGGTGAGGTGTAACTGCAAACTTTGCATTGCCATTGCTCTTGTTCCCCCAAGTATTTGTAATGCTTGCAGGTAGTCTGACAACCATAGAGTTGGTTCTTGTGACCCATCATATTTTTCTTGATCATGCGGCAACTTGAATCCTTTGGGTACTCACGTTTTGCGAACCCTGCGGGTAAAGCATAACGCGCCCATCTCTTTTTCATTGTCTTCGTAGTTTTATTCCCTCCACGCATAACGTGAGTTGTTTACTGATGACCCACAAGTATAGGGGGTGTATCGTAGTGATGTCTACGCACTTCTATTCTTGTAGACACTTGTTGGGCCTCCAAGTGCAGAGGTTTGTAGAACAGCAGTAAGTTTCCCTTAAGTGGATCACCCAAGGTTTATCGAACTCAGGGAGGAAGAGGTCAAAGCTATCCCTCTCAAACAACCCTGCAATTACGATACAGAAAGTCTCTTGTGTCCCCAACACACCCAATACACTTGTCAGATGTATAGGTGCACTAGTTCGGCGAAGAGATAGTAAAATACAAGCGGTATAGATGATTATAAGTAGCAAACGTGATGTGAAATAAATATCGCTGCGAGCAAACAAGTAACAAAATAGCAAGTAAACGGTGTGCAATGCTTGGAAACAAGGCCTAGGGATCATACTTTCACTAGTGGACACACTCCCAACAATATAACATGACTGAACAAATAACTTCTCTTTGCTAAGGCACTCTGAATTACTCTCCTATTGAATAACACTAATCATTGTGTAGTGGCTACAGAAGCACCCCTTAAAGTTCATCAAGTACTTGACAAACACCACTCATAGAGATATCCAAATCAGATCACAATTCAAGATAGAAATCATTGCAACTTAGACCAAGTACTAACACGATGCACACACTGTCAACATTACACCATGAAAGGAGGAATAGATCACTCAATACTATCATAGCAATAATTATTCTCATAATCCACAAGAGATCACAATCATAGCCTAAACCAAGTACCACCATGATGCACGCACTGTCACCGTTACACCATAGCAGGAGGAATAGATTACTTTAATAACATTGCTAGAGTACACAAAATATCTGAATAATAACATGTACTTGTTCAACATGATACAAAGCTCACGATCACATAAAGATCACATCATGGGAGAGAGAGGTGAACCACATAGCTACCGGTAGAGCCCTCAGCCCCGGGGATGAACTACTCCCTCCTCATCATAGGAGACAGCAAGGTTGATGGAGATGGCGATGAGGTCGATGGAGACGCGATGGAGATGGCTCCGGGGGCACTTCCCCGTCCCGGCAGGGTGCCGGAACAGCGACTTCTGTCCCCCGAAATTCGTCGGTGGCGGCGGCGGAACTGCGGAACTCTTTCTGGAAAATTGCCGACTCCTTTAGGGTTTTCCGTCCCGAGGCTTTATATAGGCGAAGGGGCGTCGTCAGAGGTGGAGCCAGGCTCCCTCACACATGGGTGGCGCGGCCAGGGGCCTGGCCACGCCAGCCCTATGTGTGGGGCCCTGGTGGCCCCTCTCCGTCTCTCCTTCGGATCTCTGGAAGCTTCCGGGGAAAATAAGACTTCAGGAACTTGTTTCGTCCAATTCTGAGAATATTTCCTGTGTATCACTTCTGAAACACAAAAACAGCAGAAAATAAGAAACTGGCACTGTGGCACTTCGTTAATAGGTTAGTTCCGGAAAATGCATAAAAATGCCACTAAGTGTAACGAAACAATAGGCAAATGGTGTAAAAACAAGCATGGAGCATCAAAAATTATAGATACGTTTGAGACGTATCAAGCATCCCCAAGCTTAACTCCTGCTCGTCCTCGAGTAGGTAAGTGATAACAAAAGAATAAATTTTTGAGGTGACATGCACCTACACAATCTTGATCATATATGTAAGCATTTGTGAGCTGGGATCATAAGAACTTAAAACATGGGCATGAAAGATATAATCTTGACAATAAGAACTTAGCAACCATGTTGTAAACATGCAAATAAACACAAACGAAAGATCATGAAAATGAAACAATGAAAGTCAAACGTGTGTTCAAATCATAAGGAAAAACATACAAATGGTTTTCAGCTTGTCCTTCATAGAGAGCAAAACATAAATGCATAGGACACCTTCAAGTTTAAGAGGGCGACTAGATACAAATAATTTGAGAACAAGTGAAACCAATCAATATGAGTCAATCAATGAACTTTGGGACAATGCATATCACACTAAGAATGACAACTATGCTCTCTTAATGGTGCATAAAGAAAGAAGGTGGTGACTCAACATAAAAGTAAAAGAAAGGCCCTTCGCAGAGGGAAGCAGTGATTGCAAGTTTTATAACCTTCAAAAATTATGGTACTTACCGGCTTTGAGCTCTCATTGCCTCCATCATAAGCATCTTGAATGGTTAAAGTTAATGCGAGAACAATTATGATGCATATGCTTGACAAATCATAAGTTGAAAACCTCGTGCCCCGTGAATACGAGTACCCAAACCTCATGCTACTTTACTTAGAGTCCCAAGCAAGGCTCTTGTCATTGTAAGTATATGCATATCATTGAGAACCGCCAATGGGGTACCTCCGTGCCCGATGACATGGAACAAGCTCACACCAAAATGACAGGACAAGCAGACAATGAACACCTCAACATCTCTTTTATTTGCTATATTGTTTAGCTTTTTATTGTGAGATGCGTCGTCGAATGTTCACCATGGGTATGCTACAAATTTCCACCATGAATTATGCATGGCTTAGATTGGCGGCCCGGCGTTTCCCTAACACATATACAAACTCCATGATCCCCACAAGATTCCCAATTCATTTCGCACCGCGGGCATCCATAAACAAAAGATCACGATATCAACTCAAATAAGAAGTGCAATGTTGAAAGCTTGCCCCATGACAGCATGGATGGGCTAGAATCCAACTTACAACTTGCAAGCATAACAACTCAACATAAGAGACCACAATGTCAAATTTTTAAGAACAGGAAAAAGTAAAGTGTGCCTTCCGGTTCGTGAGAGCTTTACTAACCGAATTTCGCATAACACTGGTAAGAGTTTAATTTGAAGAGAAAATAAAAGCAAGTCAAATTTACTTGGAATAGCAAATTGCTAGTAGGTATGTATGGTGGACACTTTGGAAAACTTTGGCTTTTAGGAGTTGGATGCACGAGTAGAGCTCATACTCAGTACAAGGTGAGGGCTAGCAAAAGACTGGGAGCGACCAACTAAGAGAGCAATAATGGCCATAATTATGCAAAGCGACAAAGCGGCATTAAAAGAAGCATAAGATGGCATCAAAAGTCAAAAACTAAATGATCATGAAGGCTATTGGCGACTTTGTAAGAGTCTAACATGTGTGAGCATGCGCCAAGTCAACCCAAATAAAGCATCAAGGAGAAAACCAAAATAATGCTTCCAAACGATAAAAACAACGCATGATTTTTTCAAAGGCTCATTAAGCAATCTCAGTTATTTGAGACAAGTCATGCTACAGCAAAACCACTAAGCATACTATCAAAAAGACATCAAGCATGACATGAAAAAGCCTAAGCCGCAGTCTACACAAGCTCCTTCTTGTACCACTATTTTGCACAAAGCTTTTTCTATTTTCCAACACCATTCGAACTTTATAAACACCTCTTTTGATGAAAACCAATAAAGATCAGAGGCAAAAATACATCTTGATGAAAAGATAAGACAAGGTCTGAACAAAAATTAAGGCGAAAACGAAAACCAAAAACAGTAGCAGAAAAAGAAGAACACTCGTTGAACGATAAGATTGAAAACTAGAGTGTTCTTGGCAAATGAAAAGCGAGTTCATCTCCTCCAAAAGAAACATGATGTGATCAAACCATTTGATGCAGCAAACAAAACAAACTAACAAATAAAACTAAAACAACTGACGCTCCAAGAAAAACACATAGTGCATGAAGCAATAAAAATATAGTGTCTTGAAAGGTGACCTGATTTTTGCCGATGAAGAAGGGGTGCCTCGGGGGCATCCCTAAGCTTTGACGCTTGTACTTATTGGATATTCCTTGGGGTGATGCATGGGCATCCCCAAGCTTGAGCTTTTGTCCATTCTTCATCTCATCTCATCATTCTCCAATCCCTACACTTGAAAACTTCCTTCATACAAAACTAAACACAAATCTATTAGCAACATTAGTGTAAGCATAACATATAATCAACCTCTTTTTGCTTCAGGTTTCAACTCAAAACCACCACATATAAAGCATATTCTACTGTACAACTCCCCAAAAAGTTTCATGATCAAAAGAACTCAAAAGAAAGCGATAAAGTGGCAAACACAAATATTGGCAGAAATCTGTCAAAACTGAACAGCTGACAAATGTCGAATTTTTGAGGGATTTTCTGTTGCTCAAATCAAAAAGTGTTCAACTAAGAAAAGTTTGGATATAACCTGGGGCATATGCACAAAAAATCGCCGGTCCAAAAGATAAACAGAGAATTTTCACGAATTTTTACGGTGTAGCACCGAAAACAGTTTCAGGACAGCAACATCCCCAAATCTTTACCTCACTCAAATTAGAGGCTTCTCTTGGCACAAAAACGAAATAAACAAGATAAGGAGCGGTCATTACAGTAGTAATGACTTCCAAGACTCAAATAAAAGAAAAAGTACTGAAAAGAAAACATTGGGTTATCTCCCAAGAGTGCTTTTCTTTAACGCCTTTGAGCTAGGCGTAGTAATTTGCAAAGATGCTCATGTGGGCGCCATATAAGAGCTTGAGGCAAAGGCGCCATATAGGAACTTAAAGCAATAGAGAGCATCAAAAAGCAAATGTGAAAGACATTTATATCTGAACCACTTCCTATGCATAGGAATCTTGTAAGAAAATAAATCAACGAGGCACATAGTAGCAAGCATGGATAGATAAAACAAGTGCCATTTCAAGATTTGCAACATAAAGAGGGGAAACTTAATATTGTTGAGATCCATCAAACCATGTTTCCCTCTCTCAGAATAACTTTCAGTAGCATCATGAATAGAACTAACAATATAACTATCACATAAAGCATCTCTATCAGAGCCACATGCATAAAAGAATTAATACTCACCACAGGAACAATAGTAGTAGGTGCAAATTCAACAGAATAATTATTCTCATCACCATAATCATCATAAATAGGAGGCATATTGTAATTATAACTAATTTTCTCCTCAAAAGTAGGTGAACTGAAAATATTATACTCATCATCATAACCATCATAAACTAGAGGTTTAGTATCATCACAAGCTAAAGAACAGCTATTTCGCAAAGCATATTCTTCAAACATATCATCATAAGAAGGAACATCACATATGGGAGATAAAATATCATCAGAGCAAACTTTCTCCACTAAAGCTGGGGAACTAAAAATATCATGCTTAACAAAATCAGCTTCCCCAAGCTTAGACTTTTCTATAGCATTATCAACAACGGTGTTCAAAGCATTCATACTAACAACACTATTAGCATGCAAATTAAGCTCCAAAGGTTTTTTAATTTTCTCTTCAAACACTTCATATCTAAACTCAGGAAAAAGACTAGCGAACTCTTTGTTTTCCATTAAGCCTAACTAGTGAAAATAAAAACAAGAAACAAAAAGATGTAACTGCAGAATCTAAAGGAAATAACTTCGAGCACTCACACAGGAGGATGCGAGTACCTTTTACCTTACCTCCCCGGCAACGGCGCCAGAAAAGAGCTTGATGTCTACGCACTTCTATTCTTGTAGACACTTGTTGGGCCTCCAAGTGCAGAGGTTTGTAGAACAGCAGCAAGTTTCCCTTAAGTGGATCACCCAAGGTTTATCGAACTCAGGGAGGAAGAGGTCAAAGCTATCCCTCTCAAACAACCCTGCAATTACGATACAGAAAGTCTCTTGTGTCCCCAACACACCCAATACACTTGTCAGATGTATAGGTGCACTAGTTCGGCGAAGAGATAGTAAAATACAAGCGGTATAGATGATTATAAGTAGCAAACGTGATGTGAAATAAATATCGCTGCGAGCAAACAAGTAACAAAATAGCAAGTAAACGGTGTGCAATGCTTGGAAACAAGGCCTAGGGATCATACTTTCACTAGTGGACACACTCCCAACAATATAACATGACTGAACAAATAACTTCTCTTTGCTAAGGCACTCTGAATTACTCTCCTATTGAATAACACTAATCATTGTGTAGTGGCTATAGAAGCACCCCTTAAAGTTCATCAAGTACTTGACAAACACCACACATAGAGATATCCAAATCAGATCACAATTCAAGATAGAAATCATTGCAACTTAGACCAAGTACTAACACGGTGCACACACTGTCAACATTACACCATGAAAGGAGGAATAGATCACTCAATACTATCATAGCAATAATTATTCTCATAATCCACAAGAGATCACAATCATAGCCTAAACCAAGTACCACCATGATGCACGCACTGTCACCGTTACACCATAGCAGGAGGAATAGATTACTTTAATAACATTGCTAGAGTACACAAAATATCTGAATAATAACATGTACTTGTTCAACATGATACAAAGCTCACGATCACATAAAGATCACATCATGGGAGAGAGAGGTGAACCACATAGCTACCGGTAGAGCCCTCAGCCCCGGGGATGAACTACTCCCTCCTCATCATAGGAGACAGCAAGGTTGATGGAGATGGCGGTGAGGTCGATGGAGACGGCGGAGACAGCGATGGAGACCGATGGAGATTGCTCCGGGGGCACTTCCCCGTCCCGGCAGGGTGCCGGAACAGAGACTTCTGTCCCCCAGGGGCCTGGCCGCACCAGCCCTATGTGTGGGGCCCTGGTGGCCCCTCTCCGTCTCTCCTTCGGATCTCTGGAAGCTTCCGGGGAAAATAAGACTTCAAGAACTTGTTTCGTCCAATTCCGAGAATATTTCCTGTGTATCACTTCTGAAACACAAAAACA
This sequence comes from Dactylis glomerata, assembly GCA_007115705.1. Classification (NCBI taxonomy): domain Eukaryota; kingdom Viridiplantae; phylum Streptophyta; class Magnoliopsida; order Poales; family Poaceae; genus Dactylis; species Dactylis glomerata. The sequence continues at coordinate 2,732,658 of QXEO01000454.1, read as the reverse complement.
ACAGAAAACTGGAAACTGGCACTGTGGCACTTCGTTAATAGGTTAGTTCCGGAAAATGCATAAAAATGCCACTAAGTGTAACGAAACAATAGGCAAATGGTGTAAAAACAAGCATGGAGCATCAAAAATTATAGATACGTTTGAGACGTATCACGTAGTACTTTCGATAAATAAGAGTGTCGAACCCAACGAGGAGCAGAAGGTGTTGATGAGCAGTTTTGATCAAGGAATCACTGTAAATACTAGCAAACAGGTTTTCAGGGGTATTAGGTAATACGAGTAAATAAAGTGCGAGTAAATAAAAGACAGTAGTAACAATTGCAGCAGGTGGCCCAATCCTTTCTTCAGCAAAGGACAAGCCGGTTGTGTACTTATAATAACCAAACGTTCTCGAGGACACACGGGAGTTTCTGTCAAGAGCTTTCGCTTCATAGAGCCAATAGTATTTATTGGTTTGGTAGGTGTTATGGGGGTGAACCTGTGCTAGCGCACTACCCTTACTAGGATAAATACACACTTGTGATTATACCCCTTGCAAGCATCCGCAAATACAAGAAAGAAATTAAGATAAATCTAACCACAGCCTTAAACTCTAAGATCCTACGCTCCCTGGTTTAATGGTTTCCCAACGGAGGTTTAGGTTTCTGTCACTGCAGCAACCCCACAATCGGTAGCCAAATACACAATGCATCTCACTAGGCCCATAAATGGTGAAGTATCATGTAGTCTACGTTCACATGACACCACTAGTGAAATAGCACCACAACAATATCAAACCATTAAATATTTCTCAACAATAATTCACTACTAACATCTTGACTTCTCCCATGTCCTCAAGAACTAAACGAACTACTCACAAGACATCATATGGATCATGATCAGAGGTGAAATAATGGTAAATAACAATCTGAACATAAATCTTAACTCAACGGTTCCACTCAATAGCATCAACTACAAGAGTAATCAACACCGGGAAAGTTTCCCCTATGAATATAACAAGATCCAACTCAAGATGTTACAGCGGGATGGCATGGTGATGATGGAGATGAAGGTGCTGGTGATGGAGATGATGATGATGATCCCGATGAAGTCCAGCGCGATGGTGATGACGATGGCGACGATCTCCCCTCTCCGGGAAGGAATTTCCCCGGCAGATTTCTCCCTGCCGGAGAGCTTTCTCTCTCTGGTGTTCTCCGCCCCACAGAGGCGGCTGTGTCTACCTCTGAGCCTCCCCCTTGACTTAGGTTTTCGGGGACGATGATGTACGCGAAGGGGCGAGACCAGAAGTGGGCCAGGGCTCCCTCACACAGGGCTGGCGCGGCCAGGGGACTAGCCGCGCCACCCTGGCGTGTGGGGCCCCCCTGGCTCCTCTCGACTCCTCCTTCTGGCTTCCTGAGTCTCCTGGGAAAATATAATTTCTGGGTATTTTTCTGGAATTTTCCTGATCTTCAAAATATGGTCTCTTGATGGTCCTTTTTCCAGCAGAATCCTGACTCTGGCAGCAACTCCTCCGACGATCATCAAACATGTGAAAACAAAGGAAATAACATAAGTATCATATCTAAATATGAAATATATCGATGAATAACAGTAAATTATGATACAAAATAGTGATGCAAATTGGACGTATCAACCCCCCCAAGCTTAGACCTCGCTTGTCCCCAAGCGAAAACTAAACTCGGTAAACATGACCATAGGTTTATGGAGTGAAGTGTCGATAATCAAAATACGGACAAGAAGCATCACATTCACTAAGGCACAAATTATAATAGACAACAACTTCCCTTTATAAGATGTAGACTTGCAATAGGTAAAAGGGAATCACATGTAAGGATGCACAAGGTAAACTATAATTGGCAATGGCAAACCTTAGTTCTTGGTCAAAGAATGGAGAACAAACTATTCTCACTTTTAAACGGAGCCTTTTAAAACAGAGCTAATATAGCAAAGACTATATGCTCAACAAAGTAAACTTTTGCATACATAGAAAGCTTTCAAAGATATATTCCTTCAGACAAAAGCATTATACAAAACAAGGAAGATAATAAACATGATTAAACGGATCAACATATGGATGAGTGAAACATAACAACTCAAATGCTTGCTTTAGACAGAGGGAAATAGGCTGACTCAACATAAAAGTAAAAGATAGGCCCTTCGCAGAGGGAAGCAGGGATTAAAAATGTGCTAGAGCTTTTCATTTGTAAAATAGAGGTAAAAATTGTTTTGAGAGGTGGTTGCTTTTGTCAACGACTAGCAACGGAGTTCTTGATATCTTCCATACTAAACAAGTGAGAGCGGTTCCGAGATGTTTGATTAATTGGCACTTTGGTGCTCTTTTATAGCTTTGCACTCCTCCCCACCTTTTTCCTTTCTCAAACCATGGCTAACCGATTCCATCGGGTGCCGACCAACTTTCACATTCCATTGGAGGAGTGCCTTTTTTCTTTCTTTTTCTTTTTGAGATTATAATGGTCTGACCGGCTCCCTTGCAAAATTAATGACGAGCAGATGAAGCTGCCTAGTCGAGGGGTACTTAATTTAGTATGGAAGATAACAAACCCATCCACTACGTCCTCATGAGCTAAAAACAATGGCACAAAATGAGAAGTGTTTGAAAGTTTTTGAAAGGTAGCACATGAAAATTTACTTGGAATGGCTTAGAATACCATGCATAGGAATTTATAGTGGACTCTTTGGAAGTGACTTGGCTTTCGGGAATTGGATGCACGAGAAGTATTTCCTCTCAGTACAGGTTTTTGGCTAGCAAGGCTGGGTAGCAAGCATAAGAGTTGCATGAAACAAACAAACATACATATAATAAGAACAATCATGCAAACTCCCTTGAGGGTACAACGATTTTAACTTTAAGAATAACAATGCTTATAAGCCAAACATAAGGAAAAACTGAAGTGATGTAACTGCAAGCACTTCTTTATTCTTTTCTACTCAAACCTCAAGGTAAAGTTGCTACTGACCAAGCTAGGTTTACCAAAACCAACTAAATCTACTCATGCTCCCAATGTGATACCAATACCAATCAACAAGACTAGTCATACAAGAGAGATTGCAAACTAACATAAAGTGTGCGAAAAGTAAATGATAAAACTTCTCATTAATATTTCATTACCGCAACTCACACCAAGGGATACATAGATAACCAACTAAGGAGGATACTTCCAAACTGCAAACTATTCTATATGATAACTTCTCTATTCATGATATGACTCTACTTGAAAAAGTAAATGAGCAAAAGGTAATGATGTGATACCGCGGCACTCCCCCAAGCTTGGAACAAGCCAAGGGGATGCCTAAACCGATGACGAATTACTCCTTTGGTGGTATTGGAAGCAGCCTTGGATTAATGAAATATTCCTGCATCTGGCAAAGCCTGAGATTCTCTTCTTGAAGCATCTTTACCTCCCTCTTCAAGGCTTGATATTGAGTGCAAAATTCAAAAGTGACCAGCATTCCGTGTTCGATCACGGGCATAGAGTCAAGATCCAAAACATGATATGTTGGTCCCTGCAGATCATGAGAAAAGATACGCCAAGCTTTTGTTGGTCCTTCAAAAGCAGGGTTTCTTGGCCTTGCTCTTCCAGAACCTTGCTCCTCCTTCCACTTCTGGCGCTGGTGATCATCTACATAGGGCCCCTTGCCCTTGTTATCACTTGAAGAGGCCATGACTCCTCCAAGCTTAAGATCAACTCCTGACAGAAACAGCTCGAAACAAAACACGACGAGAAAACGATATACAGACCTCGGGGACTCCGGGAGGGTAAATAGGCGAAAATTATACATCGAAACGAAAGTACAGGAGGAAACCGGGATGGAAACGAGTTCCGGGGTGTTCTCACACCCAGGTGGCGCGGCCAGGGGTGGGCCCGCGCCACCCGTGTGTGACACACACACAGACTCTTTTTCGTGCCCTTTTTCGTCTCGTGATTTTTCATATTTAGTAAAAACAGCAAAAATATTAAAGGAAGAACTTTTTGCGAAACTTTTCTGACTAGAACTGTTACCTATTCGAAAGCGAACTCTGCAGGTACCTGCAATTTGTCTTGGATATAATCTTCCGGAGAAACTGTTTCAATAACATCAACATCTTCATTATAAGAATCTCCAGAAATATAATGCTTGAGTCTTTGTCCATTCACCACTTGTGTAGAGTCGTCTTTCAATGAAGCGATCTTAATAGTACCTGAGCGGTACACTTCCACAATAACATATGGTCCTTCCCATTTAGAGAGTAATTTTCCTGCAAAAAATCTGAGACGAGACCTATACAATAGAACTTTCTCACCAACATGAAACTCTCTCTTAAGAATTCTCTTATCATGCCATTGCTTGACTTTCTCTTTAAAAAGTCTGGCATTCTCATACGCTTCGTTTCTCCACTCATCTAGAGAACTCAAATCTAACAACCTTTTCTTACCGGCTAGTTTAAAATCTCTGTTAAGCTCTCTCACTGCCCAAAAAGCTTTGTGTTCTAATTCTAAGGGCAAGTGACACGCTTTTCCGTAAACCATCTTATAAGGAGACATACCCATGGGATTCTTATAAGCAGTTCTATAAGCCCATAAAGCGTCATTTAACTTACTAGCCCAGTTTTTCCTAGACCTACTAACAGTCTTCTGCAAGATAGACTTGATCTCCCTATTTGAAAGCTCTACCTGCCCACTAGTTTGGGGATGATAAGCAGAAGCAATTCTATGATTAACATCATATCTAGCAAGAGTTTTTCTAAAACTTCCGTGAATAAAATGAGAACCTCCGTCAGTCATAAGATATCTAGGCACTCCGAACCTAGGAAAAATAACATCCTTAAGCATTTTTAACGAAGTCTCACCATCAGCACTCTTTGTAGGTATGGCTTCTACCCATTTAGTAACATAATCAACAACAACAAGTATGTGGGTATAGCCTTTTGAAGGAGGAAAAGGACCCATACAGTCAAATCCCCAACAATCAAACGGTTCAATAACAAGAGTGTAATTCATAGGCATTTCATTGCGTCTAGAAATATTACCAACTCTTTGACATTCATCACAAGATAAAACATACCTTCTGGCGTCCTTAAAGTGGGTTGGCCAATAAAAACCTGATTGTAGAACCTTCTGTGCGGTTCTATCTCCAGCATGATGCCCTCCGTAGGCACTGCTATGGCATTTCCTTAATATCTCTTGTTGCTCATATTCCGGTACGCAACTTCTCATATTACCATCAACTCCTTCTTTATATAAGTGTGGGTCATCCCAAAAATAATGCCTCAAATCATAGAAGAATTTTCTTCTTTGCTGAGCTGTAAAGGTTGGAGGCAAATACTTGGAAACAATAAAGTTAGCATAATCAGCATACCAAGGAAGGTCTCGCGAAGTTACATTTATTGCAGCCAACTGTTCATTTGGAAAACTATCATTAACAGGAATAGGATCAAAAGAAATGTTTTCCAATCTAGACAAATTGTCAGCCACAGGATTTTCAGCACCTTTCCTATCTATGATATGCAAATCAAACTCTTGTAAAAGCAGCACCCATCTAATAAGCCTAGGCTTAGCATCCTTCTTAGTCATAAGATATCTAATAGCAGCGTGATCAGTATGAATAGTAACTTTAGAATCAACAATGTAAGATCTAAACTTATCACAAGCAAACACAACAGCAAGAAACTCTTTCTCAGTAGTAGCATAATTCTTCTGAGCAGCATCAAGAGTCTTACTAGCATAATGAATAACATTCAACTTATTATCTACGCGCTGCCCAAGAACAGCATCAACAGCAAAATCACTAGCATCGCACATAATTTCAAAAGGTAAATTCCAATCAGGTGGTTGAACAATAGGAGCAGTAGTTAAAGCCTTCTTAAGAGTTTCAAAAGCTTCCTTACAATCATCATCAAAGACAAATGGTACATCCTTTTGAAGAAGGTTAGTAAGGGGCTTTGAAATCTTAGAGAAATCTTTAATAAACCTCCTATAGAAACCAGCATGACCAAGAATACTACGAATACCTTTAACATCTCTGGGACAGGGCATTTTCTCAATTGCCTCCACTTTTGCTCTGTCAACTTCAATACCTCTTTCAGAAATTTTATGTCCAAGGACAATTCCTTCATTTACCATAAAGTGGCATTTCTCCCAATTAAGAACAAGGTTAGTTTCTTCGCACCTCTGCAAAACTTTATCAAGGTTGTGCAAACAATTATCAAAAGAAGTTCCATAGACGGAGAAATCGTCCATGAAAACCTCCACAATTTCTTCACAAAAGCCATGAAAAATAGCAGACATACATCTTTGAAAAGTAGCAGGAGCATTGCATAAACCAAACGGCATACGTCTATAAGCATAGGTTCCATAAGGGCAAGTAAAAGTGGTTTTCTCTTGATCATCCTTCTTAACAGCAATTTGAGAGAAACCAGAGTAACCATCAAGGAAACAAAAATGAGTCTTCTTAGACAACCTTTCTAGCATTTGATCTATAAACGGTAAAGGGTAATGATCTTTCTTAGTAACTTTGTTTACCTTCCTATAATCAATGCACATTCTATAACCAACTACTACCCTTTGAGGAATAAGCTCGTTATTCTCATTAGGCACAACAGTCATACCTCCTTTCTTAGGAACACAATGAACAGGACTAACCCATCTACTATCAGCAATAGGATAAATAATACCAGCATCAAGGAGTTTTAATACCTCATTTCTTACCACATCCTTCATCTTGGGAATTAGGCGGCGTTGATGCTCCACGACTGGCTTCGCGTCTTTCTCCATATTAATGGCATGCTGACACAAAGTGGGGGAAATCCCTTTTAAATCATCAAGAGTATATCCCATAGCTCCTCGGTGTTTCCTCAATATCTCCAATAATCTTTCTTCTTCCTTTCCTGAAAGTTTAGAACTAATAATAACAGGATATATTTTCTTATCATCTATATAAGCATATTTGAGATTATCAGGCAAAGGCTTCAATTCAAAAACAGGATCTTCCTTAGGCGGCAAAGTGGTACCAAGATCCTCCACAGGTAGATTATGCTTGAGTAATGGTGGTTGATGAAGGAGAATATCGTCAATCTCTTCTCTTTCCTTGCTAAAAACATCACTTTCGTGATCTTCCATGAATTGCTGCAAGGCATTATTAGGGGCAAGAGCAATAGAAGCAAGCTGTTCAACTCGAAAATTTTCATTAGGCGTTTCATTTTCATAAGAAGTCTTAGCAAACTTGGAAAAATTAAACTCATAAGACTCTCCATTAAACTTAGTAAACAATTTCTCCTTCTTACAATCTATCATGGCGCCACAAGTGTTCAAAAATGGTCTACCAAAAATAATAGGACAAGTTTTACTAGCCTCCTTACCAAGTACTAGAAAATCAGTGGGGTATTTAGTCTTACCGCATAGAACTTCCACATCTCGAACAATACCAAGAGGCCAAACAGTCTCTCTGTTAGCAAGCTGAACAACCACATCAATATCTTCAAGTTCACAAGCGCCAATCTCGTGCATGATTTCTTTGTAAAGCTCTAAGGGAATAGCACTTGCGCTAGCACCAATATCACATAAACCATAATAGCAATGATCTCCAATCCTGACAGAAATAACAGGAACACTTGTTTTCCTATGCTTTTTAGGATGTGAGAGAATGTTAGAAGCATCTTCACAAAAAAGAATATATTCATCTCCTACATCTTTAGTAACAAGATCCTTCAATATAGCAACAGGAGACTTAATAGTAATTTGCTCATCAGGCTCTGCAGCTTTCTTAGTACTTTTATTAGACACACTTACCAAAGTAGAATACTTCTTTACCTTCGCAGGGAAAGGTGTCTTCTCAAAATAAGGTTCAGGCACAATGCTATCAACAGTACAAACCTCAGTAGCTGCAGCAGGAATATGACTTATAGAATCTTTATAAGGCGCATGATATTTGTTCCAATCTTTCTTTGGAACATCAATATAAGAGGCAAAATCCTTAAGACAATTAGCAAGTATTTGTGAATCAAGACCATATGCAGCGCTAATACTACGAAAGTCATCGGTTCCCATAAAAGATTTAATGCATTCATAATCATAGTTTATACCTGACTTCCTACCTTTGTCGTTTTCCCAACCTTCAGCATTCTCTTGTATACGGTCAAGAAGTTTCCACTTAGCATCTTCTTTCATATGAGTAAATGATCCAAAGCAAGAAGCATCCAAATAATCTTTATCAGGAAGAATAAGCCGCGCATAAAAATTATCAATAACAATATTATTGGGGAGCTCATGAATGGGGCATTTGAGCATTAGTAACTTCAATCTCCCCCACGCTTGGGCAATACTCTCTCCATCATGAGGCCAAAAATTATATATCCGGTTACGGTCTTTGTGAATTTCACTTGGAGGATAAAACTTGGAATAAAAGAGAGGCACAATATCCTCCCATGCCATAGATGGACCATCTTGGAGTAGTCGATACCACTCTTCAGCTCTGCCTTTCAATGATAATGAGAATAATTTCTTCTTAACCTGGCTTGGTGAAATACCTGCACATCTGAACAACTCGCATAATTCATGTATAAATAATAAGTGATCACCCGGATGGACAGTTCCATCTCCTGAATAGCAGTTATCCATAATACGCCCAACAATTTTCATAGGTATTTTAAAAGGATCAATTTCAGCAGGCGGCGGCGGTGGTGGTTCCTCCGCATGTGCAGCAGTAGTAGTAGATGTGTTTCCAAATAGGAAACCAAATGGAGAGTTCTCCATAGCAGAGTAAAACAAAAATAAAAGACAAAATAAAAACAATACTCACAGTGACGGTTACCTTTTCCAATTCCACTCTTCAATAGCGCTAAGCTCCCCGGCAACGGCGCCAGAAAATAGTCTTGATGACCCACAAGTATAGGGGGTGTATCGTAGTACTTTCGATAAATAAGAGTGTCGAACCCAACGAGGAGCAGAAGGTGTTGATGAGCAGTTTTGATCAAGGAATCACTGTAAATACTAGCAAACAGGTTTTCAGGGGTATTTGGTAATACGAGTAAATAAAGTGTGAGTAAATAAAAGACAGTAGTAACAATTGCAGCAGGTGGCCCAATCCTTTCTTCAGCAAAGGACAAGCCGGTTGTGTACTTATAATAACCAAACGTTCTCGAGGACACACGGGAGTTTCTGTCAAGAGCTTTCGCTTCATAGAGCCAATAGTATTTATTGGTTTGGTAGGTGTTATGGGGGTGAACCTGTGCTAGCGCACTACCCTTACTAGGATAAATACACACTTGTGATTATACCCCTTGCAAGCATCCGCAAATACAAGAAAGTAATTAAGATAAATCTAACCACAACCTTAAACTCTAAGATCATACGCTCCCTGGTGCAATGGTTTCCCAATGGAGGTTTAGGTTTCTGTCACTCCAGCAACCCCACAATCGGTAGCCAAATACACAATGCATCTCACTAGGCCCATAAATGGTGAAGTATCATGTAGTCGACGTTCACATGACACCACTAGTGAAATAGCATCACAACAATATCAAACCATTAAATATTTCTCAACAATAATTCACTACTAACATCTTGACTTCTCCCATGTCCTCAAGAACTAAACGAACTACTCACAAGACATCATATGGATCATGATCAGAGGTGAAATAATGGTAAATAACAATATGAACATAAATCTTAACTCAACGGTTCCACTCAATAGCATCAACTACAAGAGTAATCAACACCGGGAAAGTTTCCCCTATGAATATAACAAGATCCAACTCAAGATGTTACAGCGGGATGGCGTGGTGATGATGGAGATGAAGGTGCTGGTGATGGAGATGATGATGATGATGATCCCGATGAAGTCCAGCGCGATGGTGATGACGATGGCGACGATCTCCCCTCTCCGGGAAGGAATTTCCCCGGCAGATTTCTCCCTGCCGGAGAGCTTTCTCTCTCTGGTGTTCTCCGCCCCGCATAGGCGGCTGTGTCTAACTCTGAGCCTCCCCTTGACTTAGGTTTTCGGGGACGATGATGTACGCGAAGGGGCGAGACCAGAAGTGGGCCAGGGCTCCCTCACACAGGGCTGGCGCGGCCAGGGGGCTGGCCACGCCACCCTAACGTGTGGGCCCCCCCTGGCTCCTCTCGACTCCTCCTTCTGGCTTCCTGAGTCTTCTGGGAAAATATAATTTCTGGATATTTTTTTGGAATTTTCCTGATCTTCAAAATATGGTCTCTTGATGGTCCTTTTTCCAGCAGAATCCTGACTCTGGCAGCAACTCCTCCGACGATCATCAAACATGTGAAAACAAAGGAAATAACATAAGTATCATATCTAAATATGAAATATATCGATGAATAACAGTAAATTATGATACAAAATAGTGATGCAAATTGGACGTATCATTTACTCTTGCTTGTGCTATTATGTTCCTTGCATCCTCCTTCCTCTTTTGGCGTTCATCGTCTTCTGAAGACTCGCTAGTTTCATTCCGCGAAGATTTGTGCTTGACCTCTCCTTTTTGCTTTTCACTACGGTGAGTCGACTTTTTCTCTGGAAGATTTCCCCTTAGCTTGTCTTCTACTAACCCGAGGCTTCGTATCGTGGCTTGATGCATGTGTTCCCGCGGGTCTCCAGGCTTTGGTTGCGTGGTCAGTAGGTATGCATGGGCTGCTACCAATGCTGCTTCTGGTGTTTCTTGCACAAATTCTTCTTCCTCCTCTGGTGGGTTCGCACTTGGGCTTTTCATATAGCTTTCTTCTACTGTCCGTGCTGTTGTCCTTCTACCGTGCTTCAGATCTCTGTGCCTCTCCATGCTAGACTCTGATGAATCGCTATATTCACTCCAATATCCTCCACTTGATGTGCTGTTGTAATCTGGGCTTCTCATAATCATATCTCTTTCCTGCCTTAACTTCTTTCTGCGTTGGTGTAGCGCGTATTGATATCCTATTAGAACTTCTCTTCTTGAATCTGCGGGTACATCAGTCCCGTGGTTGATAGCTGACATGATCATTCTCCATTCTCCGGCGGAAACATGGACTTTCTCCTTCTCTTTCTTGCCATTGCCCCTTAATTTGTCGACTTGCATGTCGACCTCCTCGTTGCCTGCGTGATTGCTTTCTTCTTCTGCTGCTTCAGTGATGATGACGCACAACTGGTGTATGCTTCTGGAGACGCTGCTGCTTCTGCTGGCGAAGTCCCTTGACTCGTCGCGTGTCTTGTCCATTGTTGCTTCCGCGATGAGCTTTCGCCCTGTTTCGTCGGGTTCCTCGAGTTTTTCCTGCAGATTTTCTGTTGCTGCTGGGCTGACTGGCGAGTTTGCCTCGCTAGAAGAGCCTACAAATGATCCAGACTTGGCCATTATTTTGGTTTTACTTGTCGACGGGCCCGATTTCACTAGATCCGAAAGACAAGTTGAACCCGAAGGTCCAACATAGAAGCTCAGACTTCCAAATGTCAACTCCATCTTTTTGTTTTCGTCGACTTCTGGACTGCTATTGGCTAAAAGCGAAAAAGCCATCGAATTCATGATTCCAACGCCCATAGTCCCCACGGTCGGCGCCAATTGATGAGGGCTAACTCGACAAATGTCCTAGATGAAGGACTTAGGATCGGGGAGACAGGGCGTCAGATGAACTCGAAGGTAGAATCAGTCAAACAAGGTAGCTATCGAAAGTAAACGTGGGTGTAAACCTGGCTTGCTTTTAATCTGTCCCTTACCATCCCCTCCTGGCCCCTATATATAGGTGGCCAGGTCTCAGGGATCGGGAGGGATCCGGCACAGATTACAATATCGACATACGACATGAACTCGTATTTCGACTAGTATTACAATTGGGCCTAGCTTAACGGGCCTTAGGGGTAGCTAACTAACGGGCTCTATTATCTATACCCTTGTCACTAAGATAACCATATGAAACTTTCCATAACTTGGAAAAAGAGAATGAAACCAAACCATGGCTTGCCAAAAGGAGATAGGAATTGAGTTAGAGCCCAGGGCTTTGCCCAACACTCCCCGGATAACTCTAGAAAATGGGACAAGTAAAGAACATGTGATCATTAGTTTCCTCTTGATTGCAAAAGGAACAGACAGGGGGTCCAGGACAATGCCTCTTTTTCATATTCTCTCTAGTTAACACAACATCCTGACACATTTGCCAAAGGAAAATTTTAATTTTCAGGAATTTTAGCCTTCCAAATCCACTTATTATGCGAACCGGCAAGGTTCCTTTCCAACCAATGAAAACCGATTTTGTAGAGAAACACTTGTTTGGATTCAAAGACCAGCTGATGAAAGCATTGTCATTATGAAGAGATAAATTCCTCAAACTATCTTTCATAATATTCTAGTGTAACAGATTATCACCTCTCAAGGTTCTTCTAAAAGGAATCACAAGATTGGAATCCAAGGCTTCCTTTATAGTACAAACTTTTTCCAAACAAAGATAAAAAAGGTTAGGGAATTGGATGCAAAAAGGGATTTCATTATTTATAGAATCCCGCCGGAGTCTACAGATATTTCCATTCCTGAGGTTAACCTTCCTCCCAACCAAGTAAGTACTCTTAATTTTGAGTAGGGATTTCCAACAAGGAGAGTCATTGAATTTCGCAGTAACATTGGCAACAGATTTATTCCTCAAATACTTGGCTCTAACAATATCCTGCCATAAACCTTGCTCAGTATCAAGTTTCCACCACCACTTACAAAGAAGGCTAATGTTTTGCTTGTGCAAATCAAGAATGCCTAGGCCCCCTTTTTCTTGGATCTACAAACCTTAGACCACTTAACCATATAGTAACCTCTTTTCAATTTTTTCCCATGCCAAAAAAAATGCCTCTGTGTTTATCCATTTTCTCCAAAAAGGTTTTACACTGCAAGAAAAGGTACATGAAATAGGAAGGGAGACTAGAAAGACAAGCATTAACCGAAGTTAATCTGCCACCAGAAGAGTTAGCCCTACCCACCCAAGCATCATGCTTGTTAATAAACTTTTTGTCTAGAGGATCCAAGTCAGAGACTCGAAGGTTTCTATATGTAATAGGAACACCAAGATACTTCATAGGGAGAGTGCCAACTTCACAGCCAAAAAGAGAGGAATAGGAGTCAGCAATGTTATTGTCTCCACCTATCAGGAAAATTTCACTTTTTTGAGAATTAATTTTAAGCCCAGACATTAACTCAAACAGATAAAGCAGAAGTTTGAGATTAATAGCTTTTTCAGGGTCATGAGATATGCAGATAAATGTGTCATCAGCATATTGCATGATAGCCACCCCTTTATCAATAAGATCAGGAGCCAAACCAACTAAGAGATCATTTTGCTGAGCTTCAAGGACCATTTAGCAAGACATTGAACAACCACATTAAAAAGGAAAGGGGACAGGGGATCTCGTTGCCTTACTCCTTTGGCACTTTGAAAATAGGGACCAGTGGTATTGTTAATTTTAATAGAGACAGTACCATCATTAAGATTTTTTTAGATCCATTGACAAAGGAAATCAGAAAAGCCCATAGCCTTGAAACATTTAATAAGAAAATTCCAATTTACCTTGTTAAAAGCCTTCTCAAAGTCAAGTTTTAACACAATCCCAACTTGCTTTTTAATATGAGAATGGTGAAGAATTTCATGAAGGGACATAATGCCATCAACTATGCATCTTTTTTTCATGAAGGCACTCTGATTTTTGCTAATAAGCTTGGGAGCAACAGGCTCAATTCTCAGAGTCAAGGTTTTAGTGATTAGCTTGTAAATACACCTCAAAAGGCAAATGAGTCTATATTGACTGATCTTATCAGCACCAGTAATTTTGGGTAAAAGGGTAATAATCCCATAGTTAAGTCTAGAAACATCCAAACTGCCAGCATGGAATGCATGAAAGAGTTCCATAGTGTCCCACTTAACAAACTCCTAGCAGTGTTGATAGAACTCAATAGGAAACAAAGTAGTTTTGACTTCCTCAAGAGTAAAAGGTCTAGCAAGAACCAAATTATCCTCCTCAGTGAGTTTCTTATGAGGTTTCCACATATTTGCATCAAAATCAAGAATATTGCCAGCCGCAGGACCAAAAAGGGATTTATAATAGGCAGTTGCATGAGAAATAAGGTCACACGTCCCTTCAATGAGAACATCATTATCCTTTAAGGAGAACATAGTATTTTTTTCCTTTTCTGCCATTTGCCACTCTATAGAAATAGCTAGTATTCACATCATCTTCCAAAAGCCATTTTTCATGAGACATACCACGTTAGTTCTTCTTCAGCATAAAGATTAAACAGCTGAACATTGATGTCAGTTGTCCTCAAGTTTAACTCATGGGAAAGATCATTTTCTTCTTCAAGAGCTTCAATGCTAGCAAGCTCCTCTTTCAATTTTTTTTTTATGGCCATATAAGTTTGAACCCTAACCTTTGAAATATTTCTTGAGTTATTTCGTGCGGGTTATTTTGGGACGGAGGAGTAGTTTTTTTTCCCTTGGTTTTGTAATTTGTTACTCGAGAAAAATATCGGACCCAAAACGTGCGGCAATGTCGTAAGCCACTTCCCCCCAACGAAATAAATCTGTGGTTTCCAAAATTGACTGAGCTTATACGTGCGTCAAAATAAACAAATCTCATCAACAAAATCAAATCTATGATTTCCGACGCACAAAACGACATAGAAGAAGAATCCGAGCTTACGCAGGCAGCACCGTATGCTCCGGGCGAGGGCACGCGGCCTTCTCGTCGGCCGGCGACGAGACCTCATGGCTTCCCTCCTCTCCTTCTCCTCCTCTGCCTCCGGCCTCCCGCCCAAACCCTCGCCACCCTCCACCCCTTCTCCTCTGCCCTCGGCCTCCGCCTCCGCCTCCGCCTCCGCCTCCGCCTCCGCACGAGCGTCGCGCTTCCGCCTCCTCCTCGCCCGTGCCGCCCCACGCCGCGACCCTGACCCGTCGCCGCCTCTGCCCCCGACGGCCACGGAGGAAAAGAAGTCGCTAGCAGTGAGAACCGGAGAGCTGTTCTTGGGTATGACTGCGCTGTTCGTCCGCGCGGGGAGGGGAACGGCGCCGGTGGAGGAGGTGGAGGAGAGGGATGGGGTGGTGTGGGCGCAGCGGCCGGAGGATGTGGAGGCTGAGAGGCAGAGGCAGCGTAGGGAGGTGGCGACGGCGAGCCCGGGGTTCAGCTTCTCAGCCGCCGGGCTTCTCTTCCCTTACCACATCGGCGTCGCGCAGTACCTCCTCGAAAAAGGCTACATCACAGTATGCATCCTTATCCCCACCTCAATCAAGATATCATCATGTATTGCTAGATAGCTCGGCAGAGATTTCGCTACTGTCTACACGCAGTTGAGCACCTTTATATGGATTAAAATCACTTTCTAGATTGGTTGTGCGTTGATCTGAATATCTGATGCTACTCTGTAGTACGTGGTGGCATGCCATAGTTCTGCATGGGAACTCATATATCCGTGGCATTCATCACTTATGTGTGACTCTATTGTAGAAACCTTCTTATAGATCTTTTTTCCCCTTTTCCACATATGCATTAGGAAAGAACTCCGTTAGCTGGCTCATCAGCTGGTGCCATAATCTGTGCAGTAATTGCATCCGGGAACACAATGCAAGAAGCTCTGCAGGTGACCAAGATTCTAGCTGAGAACTGCCGGAGTAAAGGGACTGCCTTTCGCCTCGAAGTATGGTTTATGTTTTTTTTTTGGCAAAATATGTGTTTAATATACTGAAAATTGTGTGGTTAAGGTAAGGGAGCAAATGACCTGGATGAATGCTCATAGTCAATTGTTTCCACTGAATTAATGATTTGCATGTTTTTCTTAACAAATTGAGACTCTTCCATTGTTCTGTTTATGATGTTTATCTGCTAAATGCAACACTAGGAATTAAATATTAAAAAGATCAAGATACTGTAAAATTAGATTCATCAATATCAGCAATGTAACGTATGACCATGGGTTATCATGTATTTGGTGACTTCTATGGAATGTGGCAGAAACAACATGCTTAGGGCTTATTGTGGTGCATCTGTTTGCTGTATACATTCATTTAACCTTTAAATGTTTCCTGGGGCTGTTGATTTATATATAAAAAATAGTATAAAAATTCTACTGAGCTATTAAAATTCCATTCTTCAAGTTATATTTGTCATTTATTACTGGGTGCCAAATGCCAACTCTTGACTCCTTGAACGTGTTAATTATACCCAACACTATTTTGAGTGTTTATTCATAACTAATTTTCCAACTGCGTTGGAGATGTGCTGTACTATTATAGATCGTTGCATTTTTTGAATTTTGTTATTTGGTATTTTACTATAATAACTCAAGATTAAATTCATGTTTTCCTCTTCCAAGTGAAATAATGACATAAAAGGGTGATGATCAAAAGATCTGACAATCTGAGCAGTAGTTCTTACTTGAATTAGCTGGTTGAATTTGACATGTTTCACCATGTAATCATGTGTGCTTGTGCAGGCTGTACTCAAGGATGTTCTGGAAAAGTTCCTCCCAGATGATCTGCACATCAGGTGCAACGGAAGGATCCGTGGTAAGCTTCGTATTATACAAGTGCCGCATCTCCATACTTCCTATGTGCATTTTTTACCACAAGTGACTTACTTTGTCATTTTAAGGAAACTGATATTCTTCTCATACAGTTGCTATTACTCAGTTGTCCTGGAGGCCTAGGGGCTTACTCGTTGACCAATTTGACTCCAAAGAAGATGTGATTAATGCAGTTATTACATCCTCTTTTATTCCTGGGTAAGACCCATGCTAACCTTTCCTAAGTCCTAACACTGTGCTTGTGTTTTTTTTTCTTAATAAAAAGATGCTTTGTTTGTTCTTGTTTCAGATATTTAGCTCCTAGGCCTGCAACTTACTTCCGCAACAGGCTGTGCATCGATGGGGGGCTTACATTGTTTATGCCACCCACTACTGCTTCTGAAACAGTATATCTACAACTTTTTTCTGTTCTTGCTACATTATGTGATTCCAAATGATAGGTGTTTTCATAGTCATCTCAGAATATTTTTTACTGTAATTCATTTTTTCTATGATATGTCTTTCTATACGAAAATTGGTTATTTACGATGTACGATGATCCCTGTCAAGCAAGCACTGTTAGAGTGGCCTGCATGTTATAAATTTGGAATTTAGAGTTCTGCTAGATATATATATATATATAAAGGTTTTTTTATTTTGCTGTGAGGAATTTCCTTCCTTGCTCCCAAGGATGAAGACCCCTCTGCTACCATTTGATGATTTTCCATTCAAAATGATTGTGCAACATGTGTCTTCCATGACAATTTGGTTCTTTGCATATTCATTCTGAAGTGCACTTGTTTGTGATTTGTTTGTACTGAACATAACCATATACTTCACTGAAATAGTATCTATATTTTGTGCTTAACCAAGCTCTTCTCCTTTGACATATGATAGAGCACAAGGCATTAGTTGGCCTGATGTTCGCCCTGACTTGCGAGCCGGGGCTTTTGTTTGAACAGTCCGTTACTCTTTTTTCAGCAGTATGCAACTGTCCAATGACGCAACCAGTATACTGTAGTACTTGGCCCACATTGTTTAGTTTCACTCCTCATGATCTGTGTACCAAGTGCAGTGCTGACTGTTTGTTTTAAGATGCTCATTATTGACCTGTATGTCTATTACTGTAGGTTCGTATCTGCGCTTTCCCAGCTAGCAGACTAGGACTGCAAGGGATTGGTATTAGTCCAGACTGTAATCCAGAGAACAGAGCTACTCCCCGACAGGTACCAGAAATTCACACGTAGTACAAGTTCTTGCAACTGCCCATGGTTATGTTCTAAAACTAACCATTATAATGCTCTTGAATGAATTCCAGCTGTTCAACTGGGCTCTGGAACCTGCTGAAGATGAAGTTTTGGATAAATTGTACGAGCTTGGGTACCAGGATGCAGCTGTATGGGCTGAGCAGAACCCTGCCGAGTCAGTTGTGAAGAACGAGCAACCGCTCGCCACAGATTGAATAGGTTGGAGAATACTGGACATCGTGGGTTTTTTGCCGGGGACATCTTCGCCCTTGTTTGGTCCCAAAATGTCCAGTATTTGGTTCCGCTCAGAGGTTAAGAGCCGACACTTGTAAATTTGCACTATAATATAGTTGCGCAAGTTTAACTACAACCACGTGCTAAAGCGTAGGACTCCTTCCAGTTCTGCTTTCTTTTTTCAGAAATAGCTATGATTTGTGTAGATTTATCCCGAGAAGTGTTTTCAGAAATGTGGTGTGGTCGCCCGTTGGCTATACCACCCCACCCATTTGCCGTGTGATCAATTTTGAGATTTGTGCTCTCGTTTGTTAATTAGGCCAAATTCTGTATATTACACACTATTGTGTGTCATCAGTCTCCTACATATCCAGAAAAAGGTAATATGTAGCAGGTTAGTAGGTTACCACACCGAAAATCCTGTGAGGTGTGAGCAACCAAACGTCCAAACGATCCAAGTGGAGGCAACCAAATGCCAGCCTAAATTGTTTACGGGTATGTCCCATCAAATGTCAGCCCGAGTATGTCCTACTTCCTCCGATGCATAATAAGTATCGCTGATTTAGCATAACTTTATACTAAATCGGCGTTACTTATTATGGACCTCAAAGCTGACTATGGGTGTGTCCTAGCCGGGCTTATTGAGCTGGGCCAGGTGTCTCTAGGAATATAGACAAACCAATCACACCTGTCTCCCGCGTAGATTTAAGTTGTCATCTGATATAATTAAGGATGGTACTCAAAATAGCAAATAAGCTTAATAGTTCATTCACATGACAACCGTCAAAATTTGATAACGTCTTCTATTATCTGACATAGTTACAGGGTAAGAGATCATATCCTGAGTCTTCCAACTCCCTCCATTTCATAAAAGAAGATATATAAATTTAGTTCAAAGTCAATAATCACAAAGGCTTTAGATCGTCGAGTGATTCGCCTAACTTCGACTACATCTTCGGATAGTTGCTTGTTTATTATATATGCCAGATACGGCTGCATCCAGGTGACCTCAATCATCATGACATCTTCGGGTTCTGGTGCATCATCTTTGGATTTCTCCTTGGTCCTCTGGTGACCCGAAGGTTTGCTGGTTTTGACTGATCTCTCACTTGTCTCCTTCCATAAAACTCCTACGGGTATGGGTAGGCATCAGGACCCGATGTCTGTGAGGTTGTTGGCTTTCTCGTTACTTGACCTACTGATGTGCGATACTTCGCATCCATCAAAGGTTCCCTCTAGATTGTAATACATGTATCAATTTGCAGTCATATTGTAGCTCAAGACATCGCACAAGTTCATCACTTGTTAGACCACCAAATTGGAATCTCCAAATATTTTCAGGCGAGTTGCACCGCAGGCTTTTGCCATCCTCATGTCGTGCAACATGGCCTCATACTCCGCTTCATTGTTGGATGCGTTTGGGAAAGCTCATCCACAACACATACTTCATCTTATCTCCTTTAGGTGATATCAACACTACTCCTGCTCCTGTGCCTCTGACTCTTTTTGAACCATCAAAATGCACGGTCTAAACACTCGATAGATCTGGAGGACCCGTGTTTTGCAGCTCGAGCCACTCAGACATAAAATCTCGCAAAATTTGCGACTTAATGGCTTTTCTCTTCTCTTACGTGATGTCCAGAGGGGAAGTTTAATTCCCCATAGGGAGACACGCCCTATTGTTTTAGGATTATTTAAGATGTTTAACAAGGGCGCTTCGTTGACCACTACGATCAGGTGAGCCGAAAAGTAGTGGAGCAATTTTCGCGCGATCATGAACACACTGTATGCAAGCTTCTGATAGTGCGGATAGCGTTGCTTGGATGGTGAAAGGACTTCACTTAGGAAGTAGACTGGTTGTTGCACGCCATGAGCCTTGTCCTTTTCGCTTCTTTCGACTACGAGCATTATGCTTACTGATACGTCTCAAACGTATCTATAATTTTTGATACTCCATGCTTGTTTATGCATCATTTGCTTTATGTTTTTTTACACTTTGTGGCATTTTTATGCATTTTCTGGAACTAACCTATTAACAAGATGCCACAGTGCCAGTTCCCTGTTTTCTACTATTTTTGTGTTTCAGAAAAGTTACACGGGAAATATTCTCGGAATTGGATGAAACAAAAGCTGAAGTCCATAATTACCTGACACGAAGACGGAGTCCAAAGGAGAGCAGGAGACGGACCACGGCCAGCCACACCTGCTGGTGGCGCGGGCCAGGGCCAGGCCGCGCAACCAGGGGGTGTAACCGCCTGGTCCACCCCCTGACATCGCCCTTCCGCCTATTTATTCCCTCCGTCGAGAAAACCCTAGGGGCCTAAACTCTTTTCCAGAAAACATACTGCAAGCCGCCGCCGTCGTCGATGCGAGATCGAGAGGGTCTAGAAGCTCTTCCCGGCACCCTGCCGGAGAGGGGAATCACCACCGGAGGCCTTCTTCATCACCATGCTTGCCTCCAGAGTGATGTGTGAGTAGTCTACCTTGGACTATGGGTCCATAGCGGTAGCTAGATGGATGTCTTCTCCTCTATGTGCTTCATGTTTAGATCTTGTGAGCTGTCTATCATGATCAAGATCATCGTTATGTAATTCTACATGTTATGTTTGTTGGGAACCAATGAATATTGAGTACTATGTCAAGTTGATTTGTGATTTATCATCTCTATGTTGTTTATGATCTTGCATGCTCTCCGTTGCTAGTAGATATCTTGGCCGAGTAGATGCTAGTGACTCCAAGAGGTAGTATTTATGCTCAATAGTGGGTTCATGTCTCCGGTAACCTGGGAGAGTGACAACAACTTCTAAGGTTGTAGATGTGTTGTTGCTACTAGGGAGAAAACAACAATCTTGTGTTCAAGGATATTTATATTGTTTATATTACACGCTTTGCTTAAGGTGGTTCTTTGCAACTTAATATCCGGCGGGTGGATTATTAGTCATAGATGCAGTTGGATTACGGTCTATGTATTATGTTGTAATGCCCAAGTGAATCTCATAGTGATCCTCATGACATGTACATGCATTTCTTGCATTCTTTATTCTGTCAATTGCCCAACTGTAATTTGTTTACCCAGCATGTTATTTATCTTTATGGAGAGACACCTCTAGTGAACTGTGGACCCCGGTCCATTCTTTTACATTCATATTACCGTTTATTTTCTACAAGCATTATTTACTTTCTTGCAAACAAATATCTTTTACCACACGATACGTTTAATCCTTTGTTTACAGCAAACCGGTGAGATTGACAACCTCACTGCAAGTTGGACAAAGTACTTTGGTTGTGTTGTGTGCAGGTTCCACGTTGCTCCTGGTGCAGAGCTACGCCCGGATAGACGCCATAAACAAATTGTCTGGAGTCGTCGCCAAGCCAGCTAGCATCAACCTTCGGAAGTGGTTTCTTTCTACTACTGGTTTGATTAAACCTTGGTTTCATACTGAGGGAAACTTGCCGATGTGCTCATCATACCTTCCTCTTGGGGTTCCCAACTGGGTGGCTAGCATCACCAATCAAGCATTTTTCTAGCGTCGTTGCCGGGGAGAAAGAGGATTTCTGCAAGGGGAGTCTCTCGCTTCCAATCTTTTACTTTGTTATTGTTTTGCTTACTTTCTTTACTTTATTTTTGCTTGCATCTTTTTATCAAAAATACAAAAAATTAGTTCCTTTTATAGTTGGTATTTCGTTACTTTTACTTTTAGTTCATTATGTTGTTCCCTAAATACGTTCTAGAAGACCTATCAATAGGTAGTGGTTCTATAATTGGGAAAGACGACATCGAGGAGTTCTTTAATCATGTCAGTAAGCACAAAGATGTTGAGGATAGATCTTTAGCCAAACTTGCTCCTAGTTATGAAGTTGCTGCTGCTTACTTAGTTCACATGTTGGAGGCTAGGTTTGTTAACCTTAATCCTTTTATGCATCAAATGTTTCTTAAGCTTCATGATATCGAAGACTCTTAAAAGAGAAATTTTATTTTGGAGACTTTACGTAAAGAATTTAGAGATGTTGTTATAGAAGCTAGGAAAGTTTTTGAGCGTTTTAATATGCTTGGCTCACGTGTAGATGTTGTTGGTACAAATAATGAAGAAATCAAAGTACCAATACCTTTCAAACTCGTAAGAATGCATGAAGCTTTGGAAAAGAATTTTGATTAGATTGTTCCTGAAAACCCTTTTGATGAAAGTAGTGAGCCCAAGAGTGTTCATAGAGGATTTTCTAAAACTCATTTGGATAAAATACAATTCCTTGTTGAAAAGACTTCTGCGATTGATATTAATGCTCCTTCATTTGAAAATACTTGATTTCCACTTTCTGCGCCTAGCTCAAAGGCGTTAAAGAAAAGCACTCTTGGGAGATAACCCATTATTTTCTTTTCAGTACTTTTTCTTTTTGTTGAGTCTTGGAAGTTATTACTACTGTAATGACCTCTCCTTATCATTTTTTATTTCGTTTTTGTGCCAAGAAGAACCTCTAATCGGAGGAAGGTAAGATTTGGGGAAGTTGCTGTCCTGAAACAGATTTCTGCGCTATACCATAAAAATTCGTGAAAATTCTCAGAACGTCTTTTTGATTTGCAATTTCTTGTGCACATG
Source organism: Dactylis glomerata (assembly GCA_007115705.1). NCBI lineage: Eukaryota > Viridiplantae > Streptophyta > Magnoliopsida > Poales > Poaceae > Dactylis > Dactylis glomerata. The sequence goes on along the minus strand of QXEO01000454.1, from coordinate 2,710,072 downwards.
ACCCAGGTTATTTTCTAACTTTCATTAGTTTCGCACTTTTCGATTTGAGCAACAGAAGATTTTCAAAAAAATCGATCTTTACCAGCTGTTCTGTTTTGACAGATTTCTGCCACTATTTGCGTTTGCCTCTTGATCTCTTTCTTTTTGAGTTCTTTTGATCATGGAACTTTTGAGAGAGTGTCTACAGTAGCTTATACTTTAATGGGTGCAATACTTGAGTTGAAACTGAACCAAAAAGGGGATTTACTATCTTGCATACACTAATGTTGCTAATAAGAATTGTGTGAAGTTTTGTATGAAGGAAGTTTTCAAGTGTAGGGAAAGGAGAATGATGAGATGAGATGAAGTATGGACAAAAGCTCAAGCTTGGGGATGCCCATCTCACCCCAAGAAATATCCAAGAAGTACAAACGTCAAAGCTTGGGGATGCCCCGAAGCACCCCTTCTTCATCAACAAATATCAGGTCACCTTTCAAGACACTATATTTTTATTGCTTCGTATTCTATGCATTTTTCTTGGAGCGTCTTTATTTTTGCTTTCAGTTTTGTTTTGTTTTGTTTGCTGCAATAAATGGTTGGACCCCAACATATTTCTCTTGGAGAAGATACACTCCGTTTTTCATTGCCTAGAACACTCTAGTTATCACTCTTATCGTTCAACGAGTGTTCTCTTTTTCTAGTAATGCGTTTAGCTGTCGTTTTTCACCTTGATTTTTGTTCAGAACTTGTTAGTTATTTGTAGCTAGGTGTGTTTAGACCTCTGGTCTATGTTTATTTTCATCCTTAAGAGTTGTTTCAAAAAGGTTGATTGGTGTTGGAAAAGAGAAAAAAGTTTCATGCTTATAGTGGTACAAATGGGAGCTTGTTTAGACTGTGGCTTAGACTTTTGCATGTCATGCTTGATGTTATTTTGATTATATGCTTAGTAGTTTTTGCTGTAGCATCCCTTGTCTCAAATGACTGAGATTGCTTAATGTGCCTTTGAAAGAATCATGCGTTGTTTTTATTATATGGGAGCATATTATTGTGGTATTCTCCTTTGATGCTTTATTTGGGTTGACTTGGCGTATGCTTACACCATGTTTGACTTTAACCACTCGCCTCAAGCTTCTATGATGATTTGGTTTTTGACTTGTGATACCACTTTATGCTTTGGTTAATAATGTTTTGTCGCTATGCATGATAATGGCCGTTATTGCTCTCTTAGTTGGTCGCTCCCAGTCTTTTGCTAGCCTTCATCTGTTGACAAGGGTATAGCTAATAGAGCCCGCTAGTTGAGTACCCCTGAGGCCCGTTAAGCTAGGCCCAATTGTAATGATAGTCAAGATACGAGTTCTTACCGTATGTCGATATTGTAATCTGTATCGGACCCTACCCGATCCTCCAGACCTGGCCACCTATATATAGGGGCCAGGAGGGGACGGTATAGGGCAGATTGAAAGCAAGCCAGGTTCAACACCCAAGTTTACTTTTGATACACACCTATTTTGACTAACCTTACCTTCGAGTTCATCCGACGCCCTATCTCCCCGATCCTAAGTCCTTCATCTAGGACATTTGTCGAGTTAACCCTCGTCAATTGGCGCCGACCGTGGGGACTCTAGGCGTTAGAATCATGAATTCGACGGCTTTTTTGCTTTTAGCCAATAGCAGTGCAGGAATCGACGAAAATCAAGAGATGGAGTTGACAATCGGAAGTCTACGCATCTTCATCGGGCCTTCGGGTTCGACTCGCCTTTCAGATCCGGCGAAACAGATCCGTCGGCAAGTGAGCCCGAAACAGTAGCAATGATGGAATATTCTGAAGGCTCTTCCAGCGAGGTAAAGTCGCCGGTCAGCTTAGGAGAAGTACAAGAAAGAAAAATCGCAGAAGGCGACGAAACAGTGAAAAATTTCGATTTAGGAGTCCAACTCGAAGATCTCGTGATTTGCCACGACAACATCTCAGATAAGTCAACAGATACGTGGAAGACAGGGTTAGAGCTTTCTGAAGATGATGACTCGATCTTCTCAAGCTTTAATAACAAAATTGGCAAACAGTGCCCGGTGCTCGCCATTGTAGGAGACAATTCAGAGGAATTCGACGAAAACAACAATCCAGTGCTAAACCCAGCAAATATTGATAGAGGAGCAAACCATCTAGCAGAAGGGCAAACAGCAGAATCCCTCACAACCAGGGAAAAAATTCGACTATCAGCCGACGAATGGAGAATAATAAGTGAAGCCGTAGAATACGGCACGCCAATACCATCAAATTCCAGCAAGGATATGCTCTTGGGGTATCACTATGCCCTAAGGCAGCAGGCAAAACAACTAGCAAAGGAGAAAATAGCAACGCCGCTCGCAGAGCACGAAGCGACGCATCATATACTAACGCAAGGAGAAATCATCGACATGGTTCAAGGTACGAAAACCTCGAGTACTCAGAAAGGCAAAGCATCTCCAAAAACCTCGACTTGTCCTTCCTATCGGTCGACGAGCAGGGGAACATCGTACCAAAAACCCCTGAAGCAGCACTAGTGGCAGCACAAGCATATTTGCTTACAACTCGACCAAGCCCAGGGGATCCTAGGGAACATATGCATAGAGCAGCGTTGAACGGACTAAACATGGTGGGCCACAAGTTATCAGCAACAGGAGAGGAAGTATATCACCACAAGGAAGCACACAAGCCAAGGTCACCTCGCCGTCACAATAGTCCTCGGCACAGAAGTAGTAATCAACGATCTCGATCGCCATCACCAAAACATCACGGAGGAACCCAAAGATCTTGATCTCCAAACGGAAAGCGCGACTATGAACGAGGAAAAGGAGATGGGAGCATCATGCTTTACCCGCAGGGTTCGCACTACACCAGTACCCAAGGGGTTCAAATTACCTCATGATCAACAAAAGTACGACGGATCACAGGAACCACAGTCATGGCTCTCAGACTATCTGCAAGCAGTACAAATATTGGGAGGAACCAAAGAAACATCAATGCAAAGTTTGCAACTACACCTCACCGGCGCAGCAAGGTCATGGTTGAGCAAACTAGAGAAAAAAACTATTGGAAGCTGGGAAGACCTCACGAAGCAATTCACAAGCAACTTCAGGTCGACATACAAGCGGCTGGCATCAATAGAAGAAGTCAAAGCGTGTGTGCAACAACGCGACGAAACCTTACAGGCATACATTCAAAGATGGAGCCTTATCAAAAACTCAGCAGTTGAAGTTTCAGACAAAAGAGCAATAGACACGTTCATAATTGGATTAAGGCGAAGAGACCTAGTCAAAGAGATGGGCAGAATTAAGCCGAAAATAGTGTCAGACCTCATGGACGTAGCAAACAGATTTGCAGACGGAGAAGACGCATGTAACAACAAGCGGACACGATCACCAGAGGACGATAGAAGAAACAGATATGGAAGTCAAAGAAGACGGTCCCGCAATTACGACAATTACGGCTCCCACAGCCAAGTAGCCATAGGATATAAGGACAATAGCTACCAAGGGAGTGATCGCAGAAGCTCGGGATATCGAAGCTACGGAAAAGATGACTACAAAAAGTTTCCCACAAGGGAATCCAGAGAATATAACCCGTCGCCAGAAGACATGCTAAATGGACCTTGTCATATACACTCAACATTCGTCGATGGAAAGCGAGTATCCAGGCATGCAATGAAAGATTGCACAGCATTCCTGAAGCTACAAGAGGCAGCATTAAGTAAGCAAACCGAAGCAAGGCGACAAGGATACGAAGGAAGCAACAAACCTCCAACAAATCCATAAGGGAACAATGGAACCCCTCAAGGACAAGACCAGCCAAACCAGAGACACGATGACGACGAAGGGCAGTGGCAGATCCACGGGGTATGCCAGGTATGCCATGGCATACCCCAGGATGTCTAGGCTTTGTTGTACGCTTCACTTATCGCAAACAGCTAGTCAGTTTTGACCTCGTTTCAACCTTTCCATGCACACAGTATACGTAGCCAGGAGATGTATGTTTAGGCCAGGCATGCATCGCTTTCATGTTGGAGCTAACCGGGCAGGTTGGCTAGTAGGCTAGCTAATTACATAGCGAATAACTAATTAACAGACTATTAGTGTACTAAGTGGCATCATGTGCACGAATATGTATGCATGCGTATTTTCTCTTGGATAAATATACCACATGTATATTGTGAGTACATTTGTACCAAATATCCTAAAAGAGTAGAGTCACCACTATAATACCTAGACACATGCTTTTCAGCTAAATCCAATCGCTCAAAATGCTTTTCATCGGTCAAGAAATCCCAAATTTTCTAAAATATCCACCTAAAAGTTAAGAAGACCGAGAGAGTTGAGAAAAGACGGGCCAAAATAGAAATGCTGGAAAACTTGCTACTTCAAATCCTTTTCCGGGTAAAACTGCGACGGAAGAGCATACCCAACAGCAAGCAGATCAACTGAATGAATTATAAGGCGAATAAGAAATGGTGTCAAATGCGAAAAGCAGATTAATTCTTTTAAAACATCTTTTCTTTTCTCTAGCTTTCTGGAGTGAAAATAAGGAGTGTTTGGCCATCAGAGAGGACGATTAGTTTCTTTGTTGCCTCATCTGCTAAGATTATAGAATGGACATCTTACATAGGGGAGAGGAAGAGGCCGAAGGAGATGACATTGCTGACGATGTTGCAGGTCTGTCCGGGGAAATCATCTCAATAAATAGTGAACTGCAAAAGGATTCATTTTTCCCGTCACAGTTGAGTACTCCTTTTTATACGGAAATGTATGTTTTTTTTGGTGCGGCATACCCTTTACTAAAATCCTAGATCCGCCACTGACGAAGGGTACGTTCCATCTAAGGGACACATCACAGCAATGATACAACCCGTGCCCAAGTCGAACAAAGAGGAAAAATGTATTACTCGACAAGTCAATCTAGCAGTCACTTCACCTCCAGCTACAACAGAATATTTACACTGGTCAGAACAACCAATCCAGTTCAACAGGGAAGAGCACCCTATAACAGTACCTCGGCCGGGAAACGCGCCCTTGGTACTCAAAGCTCAAATCGGCGCATATGATGTCGACAGAATATTCATGGACGCAGGAAGCGGAATTAATTTGATATATGTGAAAATGCTCAGAGCAATGCATATACCACTAGAGTTCCTGAAGCCAACAGACTGTTCCTTCCATAGAATCGTACCAGGAAGTGCCAATTATCCACTAGGGCGAATAGCACTCAATGTTTGTTTTGGCAACCGACAAAACTACAGAAGAGAAAACCTAAACTTTGAGGTCATGGACTGGCCATCTCAGTATCATGCGATCCTCGGGCGACCCGCGTTTTCACGATTCATGGCAGTACCTCACTATACATATCTAGTACTCAAGATTCCAGGACCAAAGGGAATAATCACAGCGAAAGAGTTTCACAAGATGGCGCAAAACTTTGGCATGATAGCCAACTATGCAGAGAAGGTGAAAAACACGACTACGGAAGGCGTCAAGCTACCCGAAGGACATACCGCGGAGCCAGAGATGAAGAAACCACGAGTAGAAGCATCAGGAGAAGACAAAGTTACAGAAGAAGAAGAGAAGGACACGATGGTGTAAGCATCAAGAACAACAAAGTAGAGTAGAAGAATAAGGCTGTAAAAGCCACGAGTTATCCCAGGGGAAATGCCCTCTAGATCCAGAACACATGTCATAGGCCGGATCTCTTGGGTCACCTCATGTATCTTACACTACAAGTATAATAAAGACAAAACGTTCCTCATATTCAAGTTTACGAGTCTTTCAAAGGGAAAATGCGGCAAACGCACGAATCATACAAAAACGCTCTGAGAACAAATTTCAGACATACAGTCGCGAAATAAGAAACTCTCGCGTTCCACATATACACAAGTATTACAATAGCGGGTTATCAGAATCATCTACACCTAAAGGATCTAAATAGTGATACTCGCGGAAAAACGCGGCATCCGCTTGCAGCAGCCTAGCTATAATCCTTCGAGCAGGCTGCAAGGTATTATCCACATGTACTCCCAGACTAGCTCCACCTGGAGCCAAACTCAGGGACATAGAGCTATAATTAAGTATTGGGTGCCACTTACGTATCCACCCAAGAGCAAAATTGGCACCTGTCACTAAGTTCAGTTCTATCAATCGATGGATGCACTGGCTGGATCTAAAAGTATCGAGAAGCAGTGGGAAACTTCCAGGCAGAGGATTGCGAGGAAGCATAACAGAATGCATAGTTATGAGAGCTCTTCGGCAACCATCAACTGACTCGCCGATATGCTGAGCGTGGTCCTGAAACAATACAATAGCACTGCGGTGTCGAGGATCAGACCACAAAGTCTCAATACCCGCTGACATTTTTTCTAGAGCCGCATTTCGCTCGGTAACCCGACGATCTTCAGCAGCAAAATCCAAACAAGTGCCTGAGATGGCAAAGGATATCACAAAACAGCAGTGGGACAAAAGGGGAAAAAAGAGAAGTCGCAAGGAATCTTACATCGTAACATCTCGCAGGCAGACTCGATAATGCCAAGGACAAAAGAGTTGCATTCCTCATGATGCACAATCTTCGCCATCAGGCTAGACACCTTATCATCAAGAACAGATATCTGCTTCATCAAACCACAAGCTTTGCTAGCTTTGTCCATAGCCATCTATGCTTGGCGTTTGGCCAAAGTCAAGCGAGTCTCAAGATCAGAAATCCTTGAAGAATATTCCGCGCATTGACAGCAGCGGCGAGGAGGCGACGAAACCTTAGAGCCGAACGCGCGGGCAGAAGAAGTAGCATGATCGCGACTCAAAGGATCATTGATGTGCATAGACTGGAAGTCAAAAGAAAAGAAAGGAGAAACATTTCAGAAAGCTAGCACAACATATCATAGAAAAGAAGCATATTTACATAAATGCAAACCCTTTGACTAAGGTTCTCGGGTTGCATGCGACTAAAGGTTTTTACATCAAAAGCAGAAAGTGAAAACTACAAAGAAGCCGAGTCTACGCCACCTCAGTATTTTGCTCCGTGGCAGAGGAAGGCATGGTAAATTCATCGCCAACAGTTGAAGGAGGCGCAGGCTCTTCTGTCGCTGGAGTTGGTGCAGTAGAAGTCGCGAAAGCCGTCGAATGAGAAATAATTGACGCCAGGGCGGGCGCCAACTTCTTCGCCTTCTCGAAGAAAGCCTTTAACTCTGAGCGGGTGCGGCCATGAGGAGAGCTCACCTTCTCCCAGTCGACATCTGCACCATGTGCATAAGAAAGTGCGATAGCACCCTCAGCACCTCGCTTCAGAGAAAGCCCCTTCAGCTGGAGGATGGGGTCGTCAGTCGTATCGAAGGCTCTGGCAAGTTTCTTCAAATCATCTTTCGGAACCTCCGCCTTCTTCTTCGGCCACAACCCGACGAACATCCGCGTCAAAACACGGCTCACCAACTCAAAGATCTCCTGGATAGATATCCAGTTTGCTTCGAGTAAGTTAACCGCGGTCATCAGAGGATCATCGCCCAGTTGCAGAGTCGACAAAGACACCCTGGTAAATCCTGCACAACAAAGGGGGCAAGGGAAAAGAAGGAAAGGAAAGCATTAGCAAGTGGAAGAACGCAACAGAAGTCGAAGAAGAGGACAAGGCGAGTATGTACCTCCAGCAGCAACAGACATCGTGTGAAGACGCTCTGTTACGGCTTGTTCTCGCTGAGAATGCTCTTTGTTGGCATCGGCCAAAGCCTTCTCCGTTTTCTTCGCCTTAGCCAGTGCTGATTTCTGCGACTTCTCAGCACTTGCTTTGGCGGCGGTCGCAACATCATAGGCTTTCCGCGAAGCGCTAAGCTCGGCTTCCAGCGATGCAATGCGGGCATTGGCCGTTGCTAGAGCATCTGTAGTCCAGCAAAGAGATAAAGGAAGTCAAATAAACAACAAAAAAAGCATAGAGGAAAAGTAAAGACAGGATGTCGAGCGCACCCTCGGAAGCTTTAGCAACCTTTAGGTACTCAGCACATTCAGTGCCCAAGGCGACAAATCTCTTCAATAATGCCTGGGAAGAAGGACGCATAAGAGCATAGTTCAAGCAAGGAAAACAGGTCAAGGACATTCACTCACATCATCGGGGGAAACCGCGGACTCATGGGCTTCAAGAGAAACGTCGGCTTCTTTGGCCTTCTTCGAGCGCTTGTTGCCTCGGGTCACAGGAACCTTCTTGACAGAAGCCCTGGTGATCCTCGGCGCAATTTCTTGGGCAGAAGGCTCGTCAGCAATTATAGGTGGAGTAGAAGGAGCAGCCGTCGTATCTTTTTGCGGCTCTTCGTCATCACTACAAGAGGAAACAAGTTATGTACAACCCGAGAGAAAAAGGGCAAGTACAGTGCAAACGCAGAACTCGCAGAACACTTACGATGCCAGGAGGTCAAAGTATTCAATATCTTCTTCTAGAACAGGGGCTTTATTAGCCGCTGTTCTCTGCAGAGAGGTACTCAAAGAAGTAAAGTCGTCGACACGCTTCCTCTTCTTGTCCGCACCAGTGTCTTCAGAGAGCGCAGGAGGAGGCGATGTCATTGAGCTGGTGTCTTCTTCTGATTCTTCGGCATCATCTCCGTCCTGATTTTCTTCAGCCTCGGGGGCTTCAGATACATAAGAGGCCAGATCAGCCGGAAGGGGCCCTTCCTCCGGAAGATGGGGGCGTGAAACAAGGAACAGGTGGTCCTATAAATGAATAAATCAGAGAAGTAATCGATATAAGGATTAAACACAGCTGGAAGCCGATGAACTCGACAAAAAGTATACAAAGCAAACAAATATATACCTCGGGTAGGGGGTGTACAGAGTCAAAGTAGCCAGCGGCCAAATCAGCAACCGCATGGTCCTTGGTGAGCTTGGTTAGGCTCCTAACTCGCTTGTCGACATCTTGCTTCTCCATTAGATCTTCAGAGATGCGAGAAGGATCCTCCAAGCCAGAGTAGCTCCAAAGTTTGGTAAGGCCATGCTGCATGGGTTGAACTCGACGACATGAGCTGAATACCCAACAATGCACCTCCTTTACCTCCTTTCAGAGCTTGAATGCGAGTCAGTAGAGGAGCAATCTGTTCCATTTCAGCATCCGAGGGAGGCGAATCCCACGATGCCAATTTCTTCAGCTCCTTGGAGGCGTCAAAAGGGGCTAGGCCATATTCGTCTTCGGGAGAGGCCTTACGGTCTTTGATGTAAAACCATTTTGTCCTCCACCCTTGGACTGACATAGACATGGAAAATTCCAGATATTGCACCTCAGGACGCACAGAGACAACATCGCCGCCCAGTTCGGGTTTTCTGGATAAAGCAACGTTGGGGCGGAGCCGGAAGATTGATCTCCAAAGAAGAAAGTGGGGCTCAATGCCCAGAAATGACTCGCAAAGAGTCACAAAGCAAGCGATGTGGAGGATGGAGTTAGGTGTGAGCTGGTGAAGCTGCACACCATAAACAAAGAGAAGCCCACGAAGAAACTCGTGGGCAGGAAGAGAAAGTCCGCGGAAGAGGAAGGCAAGGAACATTACCCGATAACCGCTCGGGGGCTGAGGGATCTGCTCGGTGCTGGGGAACTTAATGGAGTCGCTGCTGGAGATGAGGCCGTCCGTCTTGGCCTTCTCCACCTCCTTCTTTATGATGGCAGAGGGCACCCAGCTAGTCGCGGAGGTTGCTGTCTTTCCCTTGGCCATGGTATTCTTGGATGCAAGGTGCTTCATGCGCATCTACCAATCTGCGCCTGGGGGCTATGCATGAGAGGAGAAGGAAGCAGAGATCGACAATGGCGGCGGTGGCGGAGAGAAAGAGCTGGTAAACAGTACAAATCCCCACTATCCCTTTATATACCTTCTCGGAGAAGGAACGTGGGCTGAGACGTGGCGAAAGGAGCGGAAGCGGCAGCCCACTAATGGGCAGAGAAATACAAAAATTACTGCGCTACCCATGAAACGGTACGCGCTCAGTAAAGATGACGTATAGCTAAATTTGGCCACTAACGTCATGAAGAGGACGAAAGATTAGAGATCAATTCAATAGATTCATATAATAGGCGAGTATCAAATATGGCGACTATCAAATAAAAAGATGACAGAAAAGAGCAAACAAGGTTGGCGCCGATAATACAAAAGTCAAGTTAGATGACTATACCTGATAAACATTCGACTTTAGCCTTGGGGGCTACTACCATCGGGAGCGCTGAACGCGCACCCGACGAAACTTATCGCTAAACTATTTCGAGTTGAAGCGTGATGATGAAGTACACTATATTTGAGGCTATACTCGAAAAAAGTTTTGTTCGACTATAGCCTCGGGGGCTACTCCCATCGGGAGCGCTGAGCGCGCACCCAACGATGTTTTTTGACAAGTACTAGAGCATGGGAAGTGAAGGAGTACGCAATGAAACATTGTTACTCCCATCGGGAGTGAGTTTTTATGGTTGTATAACCCGAATATTTTCAGTCAAGATTTGACTGCGACATGTGATTTTCGAGTTGCGTTATCGCAACGAAACTCGAATGCCGTGATTTAGCACGAAGGTAAGACCCTAGGATCCGTCCTGTGTGGCCTGGTATACGCACATGGATGCGCTCTGCTGGTATGTATCCGTTTCTACGACACGAAGAAAATCCTGGTGGACGCACTGGGTACCCTGAGAATCACTGGGATTCATTCTTTGTAAGTCCTAAATGCGGCAAAAGAGTGGGTTTGACCGGTATCCCGAATTCAAGTCCAAGGGGATTGAATTTGAAGTAGGTGGCAAGTATCTGTTCCGGCAGTTAACTGACCTCTTGATCCGTCAGAGTTGTCAGGCTTGTTCATCAAAACCCCTTGCGAAATATTATCATGAAAATAAGTCGAAAGACCAAGTCAAAGATTTGAAGATATGAAGAAGTCGAAGAGGTGATCAAGTCGAAGATTTAAAGATTAGAGATTCAACCTGAATCTACAATTCTGGTAGAATCTCAGGGGCTACTGACAAGGGTATAGCTAATAGAGCCCGCTAGTTGAGTACCCCTGAGGCCCGTTAAGCTAGGCCCAATTGTAATGATAGTCGAGATACGAGTTCTTACCGTATGTCGATATTGTAATCTGTATCGGACCCTACCCGAGCCTCCAGACCTGGCCACCTATATATAGGGGGCAGGAGGGGACGGTGTAGGGCAGATTGAAAGCAAGCCAGGTTCAACACCCAAGTTTACTTTCGATACACACCTATTTTGACTAACCTTACCTTCGAGTTCATCCGACGCCCTATCTCCCCGATCCTAAGTCCTTCATCTAGGACATTTGTTGAGTTAACCCTCGTCATTTGTACTGAGAGGGAATACTTCTCGTGCATCCAACTCCTAAAAACCAAAGTTTTCCAATGTGTCCACCATATCTGCCTATTAGCAATTTGCTATTCCAAGTACATTCGTCTTGCTTTTATCTATCTTCCAAATTAAACTTTTTGTTATGTGAAAATTAGTTAGTAAAGCTCTCACGAACCTGACGGCACATTTACTTTCTTGCACTTAATAAACTTGAACATTGTGGCTCTCTTATGTTGATTATATGCTTGCAAGTTGTAAGTTGGGAGTTAGCTCAGCCATGCCGTCATGGGGCACGCTTTCAACATTGCACTTATTTCTATTTAAGTTGATATTATGATCTTTTGTTTATGGATGCTTATCTGTGTGAAAGGAGCTAGAAACTTGTGGAGTTCATGGAGTTTGTATATGTGTTAGAGAAACGCCTGGGCCGCTAATCTAAGCCATGCATCATTCATGGTGGAAATTTACAGCATACCCATAGTGGACATTCGACGATGCATCTCAAAATAAAAAGCTATACCCAATGGTAAATAAAAGAGATGCCAAGGTGTCCATTGTCTGTTTGTCTTGTCATTTTGATGTGGCCTAGTTTCCATGTCATCGGGCAAGAGGTACCCCGTTGGCGTTCTCAATGATACACATATGCTTACAATGACAAGAACTTGCTTGGGACCTAAGTCGACTAGCACTGTTTAAGTACTCGTATTCATGGGACATGAGATTTTCAACTTATGATTTTTCAAGCATATATCTCATATTTGTACTCACATTAACCTTAACCATTCAAGATGCCTATGATGGGGGCAATGCGAGCTCAAAGCTAGTAAGTACCATAATTTTTGGAAGGTTTATAAAAACTTGCAATCACTACTTCCCTCTGCGAAGGGCCTATCTTTTACTTTTATGTTGAGTCTTCACCTTCTACCTTTATGCACCGTCTAAGAGAGCATAGTTGTCATTCTAAGTATAATGTCCATGGTCCCAAAATTTATTATTGATTAATTCATGATTATGGTTTCGCTTGTTCTCAAATTATTTGTATCTAGTCACCCTCTTAAACTTGAAGGTGTCCTATGCATTTATGTTTTGCTACTCCATGAGAGACAAGCTGAATACCACTTTGCTATGTTTTTCTATATGCTCGAAACAAACAATTGACTTTCAATGCATTATTACTCATGATATTTTGTTTGTGTTAATTTTTATGTTATAACATGGTTGCTAAGTTCTATTGTCAAGATTATATCTCTTATGCCCATGTTTAGAGTACTTTGATCTCAGCACTCAATGCTTCACATCGTTTGATCAAGATTGTGTTGGTGTAAGTCACCTCAAAAATTATTGTTTTGTTATCACTTACCTACTCGAGGACGAGCAGGAGTTAAGCTTGGGATGCTTGATACATCTCAAACGTATCTATAATTTTTTATGCTCCATGCTTGTTTATGCACCATTTGCTTTGTGTTTTGTTTAAACATTGTGGCGTTTTTATGCATTTTCTAGAACTAACCTATTAACAAGATGCCACAGTGCTAGTTCCCTGTTTTCTGCTATTTTTGTGTTTCAGAAAAGTTACACGGGAAATATTCTCGGAATTGGATGAAACAAAAGCTGAAGTCCCTAATTACCTGACACGAAGACGGAGTCCAAAGGAGAGCAGGAGATGGACCACGGGCTAGCCACACCTGCTGGTGGAGCGGGCCAGGGCCAGGCTGCGCCACCAGGGGGTGTGACCGCCTGATAGTGCAGTGTTGATATAGATGACCGACCAGTTGGGAACCCCAAGAGAAGGTATGATGAGCACAGTAGTAAGTCTTCCCTTAGTTGTGAAACCAAGGTTGAATCGAACCAGTAGGAGAAAGACAAACTTCAGAAGGTGATGCTTGCTAGCTTCGTGACACTCTGGACAAGGGCGCTAGATAAACTGCTTGTCGGCGTGCAGCTTTTCACCAGTAGCAACGTGAAACCTGCACACACCACAACCAAGAACTTTGCTCCCAACTTACGATGAGGTTGTCAATCTCACCGGTTTGTTGTAAACAAAGGATTGAGCGTATCGAGTGGTAATAGGATAATAGTATGCAAGAAAGTAAACAGTGTGAGTAAAAGTAAAATGATATAGCAATGTAAAGGAAATTGGACCGGGGTCCACAGTTCACTAGTGGTGTCTCTCCATAAGAGAAATAACACATGCCGGGTAAACAAATTACAGTTGGGCAATTGATAGAGTAAATATAATGTACATACGTTATGAGGATCACTATGAAATTCACTCTAGGCATTACGACAAAATACATAGATCGTAATCCAACTGCATCTATGACTAAAAATCCACTCGCGGGGAATCATCCGAGGACCCCTTGAGTATTAAGTTGCGAACAACAGATAATTGCATTAAGCAAAGTGCGTAATGTAAACAAAGCAAATGTTCTTGGACACAATAATGTTGTTTTCTCCCTAGTGGCAACAGCACATCTACAACCTTAGAGGTTTCTGTCACTCCCCCAGATTAAATAGAGGCATGAACCCAACTATCGAGCATAAATACTCCCTCTTGGAGTTACTAGCATCTACTCGGCCAAGATAGCTACTAGCAACGGAAAGCATGCAAGATCATAAACATCATAGAGATAACATAAGATATATATTCAGCACATCAACATCACATAGTACCAATACTCATCGGATCCCAACAAACACAACATGTATGATTACACAAAGATGATCCTGATCATGTAGGGCAGCTCACAAGATCTAAATATGAAGCACATGGTGGAGGAGACAACCATCTAGCTACTGCTATGGACCCATAGTCCAAGGTAGACTACTCACACATCACTCCGGAGGCGACCATAGTGGTGTAGAAGGCCTCCGACAGGGTGCCAGGATGAGCTCCAGGATCCTCCCGATATCGCGATAGCGACGGCGGCGGCTTGCAGTATGTTTCATGAAAAAAAGATCCAACCCTTAGGTTTTTCCCGTCGAGGGGAACTTATAGGCAAAAGGGCATTGTCAGAGGTGGGGCCAGCTGGCCTCACCACAGGGCAGCGCGGCCAGGGCCTGGGCCATGCCCCCTGGTGGTGAGCCTGGCTCGCTGCCCCCCTCTGTATCATCTTCGGTAAAAATAGGAGGTGCAGCTTTTGTTTCATCCAATTCCGAGAATATTTCCTGTGTAACTTTCTAAAACACAAAAACAGCAAGAAACAGGGAACTGGCACTGTGGCATCTTGTTAATAGGTTAGTTCCAAAAAATGCATAAAAACGCCATGAAGTGTAACAAAACACAAAGCAAATGGTGTATAAACAAACATGGAGCATCAAAAATTATAGATATGTTTGAGACGTATCAAGCATCCCCAATCTTAAATCCTACTCGTCCTCGAGTAGGTAAGTGATAACTGATATGTCTCAAACGTATCTATAATTTTTTATGCTTCATGCTTGTTTTTACACCATTTGCTTAGTGTTTCGTTACACTTCGTGGCATTTTTATGCATTTTCCGGAACTAACCTATTAACAAGATGCCATAGTGCCAGTTCCCTATTTTCTGCTGTTTTTGTATTTCAGAAAAGTTACACAGGAAATATTCTCGGAATTGGACAAAACAAAAGCCGAACATCCGAAAATTTACCGAAGCTTCCAGAGAACCGAAGAGGAGACGGAGAAGGGCCATAGGGCGGCCACACCACCAGGGGGCACGGCCTGCCCTTGGCCCGCGCCCACCTGTGAGGGGCCCCTGTTCCACCTCTGGCATCGCCCCCTCGCCTATAAAGACCCCCCCGACGGGAAAAACCTAAACACCCGATCACTTTTCCAGAAACACATCGCGATCCGCCGCCGTTGTCGACCCGAGATCGGGAGGGTCCAGAAGCTCTTTCCAGCACCCTGCCGGAGAGGGGAATCACCACCGGTGGTCTTGTTCATCGCCATGCTTGCCTCCGGCGTGATGAGTGAGTAGTCTACCTTGGACTATGGGTCCATAGCAGTAGCTAATTGGTTGTCTTCTCCACCATGTGCTTCATGTTTAGATCTCGTGAGCTGCCTTACATGATCGAGATCACCGTTATGTAATTCTACATGTTGTGTTTGTTGGGATTCGATGAATATTGGTGTTATGATTGAGTTGATGTGCTGAATATTATCTCTATGTTGTTTATGATCTTGCATGCTCTCCGTTGTTAGTAGCTATATTGGCCGAGTAGTTGCTAGTGACTCCAAGAGGGGGTATTTATGCTTGATAGTGGGTTCATGCCTCTATTTAATCTGGGGGAGTGACAGAAACCTCTAAGGTTGTAGATGTGCTGTTGCCACTAGGGAGAAAACAACATTCATATGCTCAAGGGCATATGCTTTGTTTACATTACACACTTTGCTTAATGCAGTTATCTGTTGTTCGCAACTTAATACTTGTGGAGTTCTCGGATTGATTCGCCACAAGTGGATTATTAGTCATAGATGCAGTTGGATGGCGGTCTATGTATTTTGTTGTAATGCCCAGAGTAAATCTCATAGTGATCCTCTCGACATATGCACGTTGTCTTTATTCTATCAATTGCCCAACTGTAATTTGTTTACCCAGCATGTGTTATTTTATCTTATGGAGAGACACCACTAGTGAACTGTGGACCCCGGTCCTATTTCCATTATATTGCTATCACCTGTTTACTTTACTCGCATTGTTTACTTTCTCGCATACTACTATTTCTTTCCACTCGATATGCTCATACCCTTTGTTTCAAGCAAACCGGTGAGATTGACAACCTCATCGTAAGTTGGGAGCAAAGTATTTGGTTGTGTTGTGTGCAGGTTCCACGTTGCTACTAGTTGAAGACGCACTAACAAGAATCATAAACGGCGCCCTTGTTGGAAGTCACTAGGCTAGCAAGCATCACCTTCAGATGTTTGGCTTTTTCCTTGATACGATAAACCTTGGTTTCTTACTGAGGGAAAACTTCTTGTTGTGCTCATCATACCTTCCTCTTGGGGTTCCCAACTGGACGCTGAAATTACATCAACACCGTGCCGCATCAATAACAAAAGAATAATTTTTGAGGTGACATGCACCATCACAATCTTGATCATCTATGTAAGCATTGAGTGCTGGGATCAAAAAACTTAAAACATGGGCATAAAAGACATAAGCTTGACAATAAGAACTTAGCAACCATGTTATAACATGAAAAGGAACACAAATGAAAGATCATGAATAATGAAACAATGAAAGTCATGTGTGTGTTCAAATCATATGGAAAAACATAGCAAATGGTTTTCAGCTTGTCCTTCATGGAACAGCAAAACATAAATGCATAGGACACCTTCAAGTTTAAGAGGGCGACTAGATACAAATAATTTAAGAACAAGTGAAACCATAATCATGAATCAATCAATGATAACTTTGGTACAATGCACATTAAACTCAGAATGGCAACTATGCTCTCTTAGATGATGCATAAAGGTAGAAGGTGGAGACTCAACATAAAAGTAAAAGTAAACCCTTCGCAGAGGGAAGTAGTGATTGCAAGTTTTATAAACCTTCAAAAATTATGGTACTTACTAGCTTTGAGCTCTCATTGCCCCCATCATAGGCATCTTGAATGGTTAATGTTAATGCGAGAACAATTATGAGCATATGCTTGACAAATCATAAGTTGAAAACCTCGTGTCCCGTGAAGTATGAATACCCAAACCTCATGCTACTCGACTTAGGGTCCCAAGCAAGCTCTTGTCATTATAAGTATATGTGTATCATCGAGAACCGCCAATGGGGTACCTCCTTGCCCGATGACATGGAACAAGTCCACATCAAAATGACAGGACAAACAGACAATGAACACCTCAGCATCTCTTTTATTTACCATTGGTATAGCTTTTTATTCTGAGATGTGTCGTTGAATGTTCACTATGGGCATGCTGTAAATTTCCACCATGAATTATGCATGGCTTAGATTAGCGGCTCAGGCATTTCTCTAACTCCATGATCCCGCAAGATTCCCAACTTGTTTCACATCGCGAGTATCCATAAACAAAAGATCACGATATCAACTCAAATAAGAGAAGTGCAATGTTGAAAGCTTTCCCCATGACGGCATGGTTTGGCTAATTCCCAACTTACAACTTGCAAGCATAACATCAACATAAAAGAGCCACAATGTCAAAATTTTAAAAGCGAGAAAAGTAAAGTGTGCCATCAGGTTTGTGAGAACTTTACTGACTAATTTTCGCATAACACTGATAAGAGTTTAATTCGAAGGATAGATAAAAGCAAGTCAAATGTACTTTGGAATAGCAAATTGCTAATAGGTATGTATGGTGTATACATTGGCATAACTTGGTTTTTAGGAGTTGGATGCACGAGTAGATCTCATACTCCATACAAAGTGAGGGCTAGCAAAAGACTGGGAGCGACCAACTTGGAGAGCAAAAACGGCCATAATCATGCAAAGCGACAAAACATCATTAAGAGAAGCATAAAATGGCATCAAAAGTCAAAAACTAAATGATCATAGAGGCTTATGGAGACTTTGTAAGAGTCAAACATGTTGTAAGCATGCGCCAAGTCAACCCAAATAAAGCATCAAAGGAGAAAACCAAATAAATGCTTCCACATAATAAAAACAACGCATGATTTTTTCAAAGGCTCATTAAGCAATCTTAGTCATTTGAGACAAGTCGTGCTACAGAAAAAATCACTAAGCATACTATCAAAATGACATCAAGCATGGCATGTAAAAGTCTAAGCCGCAGTCTAAACAAGCTCCCTTTTGTACCAATTTTTTGCATGAAACTTTTTCTCTTTTCCAACACCATTCGAACCTTTTTTGAAACAAATTTTTTGATGAATACCAACATAGACCAGAGGTCCAAATACACCTTGATGCAAAGATAAAACAAGATCTGAACAAAAATCAAGGTGAAAAACAAAAGCTAAACGCAGTTCTAGAAAAAGAGAACACTCGTTGAACGATAAGAGTGAAAAACGGAGTGTTCTTGGCAAATGAAAAGCGAGTACATCTCCTCCAAAAGAAATTTTTTGGGGTCCAACCATTTATTGCAGCAAAAAAACAAAATAAAATTGAAAGCAAAAGTAAAGACGCCCCAAGAAAAATGCATAGCGCATGAAGCAATAAAAATATAGTGTTTTGAAAGGTGACCTGATTTTTGCCGATGAAGAAGGGGTGCCTCGAGGGCATCCCTAAGCTTTGACGCTTTTACCTCTTGGATATTTCATGGGGTGACATGGGAATTCCCAAGCTTGAGCTTTTGTCCATTCTTCATCTCATCTCATCATTCTCCAATCCCTACACTTGAAAACTTCCTTCATACAAAACTTAACACAATTCTATTAGCAACGTTAGCATAAACATAATAATAGATCAACCCTTTTTGGTTCAGGTTTCAACTCAAAAACACCACATATAAAGCATATACTACTGTAGCAACATCCCCAAAAGTTCCGTGATCAAAAGAACTAAAAAACACAAATAGTGGCAGAAATCTGTCAAAACAGAACAGCTGACAAAGGTCAATTTTTTCGGGGACCTTCTATTGCTCAAATCGAAAAGTGCAAAACTAATGAAAGTTTGGATATAACCTGGGGCATATGCACAAGAAATCGCAGGTCAAAAATATATCCTGAGAATTTTCATGAATTTTTACGGTGCAGCACCGAAATCTGTTTCAGGACAGCAACTTCCCCAAATCTTACCTCACTCAAATTAGAGGTTCTTCTTGGCACAACAACTAAATAAAAAGGATAAGGAGTGGTTATTACAGTAGTAATAACTTCCAAGACTCAAATAAAAGAAAAAGTACTGAAAATAAAACAATGGGTTATCTCCCAAGAGTGCTTTTCTTTAACGCCTTTGAGCTAGGCGCAGAAAGGTGGAAATCAAGTAATATCAAGCGATGAAGCATCAAGTTCATAATTTGCTCCAAGAATAGAGTCAAAAATTAATTTCTTCCTCCTTCTAGGGAAGTGTTCAATACCTTTCTTAAATGGGAATTGATATTTGATGGTGCCTTCCTTCATATCAATGATGACACCTACAGTTCAAAGAAAAGGTCTTCCCAAAATAATAGGACATGAAGCATTGCATTCAACATCCATAACAAGAAAATCAACGGGAACAAGGTTATTGTTAACCATAATAAGAACATCATTAATCCTTCCCAAAGGTTTCTTCTTAGCAACATCAGCAGGAGGAACATCAAAATAACACTTTTCAAGCGGTGGTAAACCAAGCATGTCATAAATCTTTCTAGGCATAATAGAAATACTAGCACCTAGATCACATAAAGCATGGCAATCAAAACTATTAACATGCATATCAATGATTGGTTCCTAACCATCTTCTAACTTCTTGGGAATAGTAGCTTTTTGTTTCAACTTTTCCTCCCTAATTTTCATGAGAGCATTTGTAATATGATTTGTAAAAGCAATATTCAAAGAACTAGCATTAGGACTCAAAGCAAGCTTTTGCAAGAACAAAATAACTTCAGATATATTGCAGCCATCAACATCAAAATCATCAAAAGAAATAGAGCTATCATCTCCTACACTCTTAAAAAATTCAGCACTCTTTTGAGAAAAAGTTTTTGCAGTTTTGGGCTTTTTTGCACAAGGAGTAGGAGTTTTCTCTATACCAATCAAAGTAAGAGGATTGCTAGCATTTGGAAAAACATCATTAGAGGTAGTAATAGTACATACCTTCATCTTTCTAGCCATCTCATCTTCTCTTTCCCACCTGGCATGCAATTTTGCTAACATCCTAACATTTTCATCAATTTTAACTTGGATGGCATTAGTAGCAGCAAAAGTATTGCTTTCCTTCACATCATTAGGCAACACTTTTAGTTTCAGAAGTTCAACATCAAGAGCAAGGCTATCAACTTTAGAAGCAACAATATCAATTTTGCCTAACTTTTCCTCAACAGACTTTTTAAAAGCAGTTTACTTACCGATGAAGTCCTTGAGCATGAATTCAAGCTCAGAGGGCGCGCCCCTAGTGTTGTTGGAGGAATTACCATAAGAGTTACCATAACCATTACCATTGGTAGAAGGATACGGCCTATAATTGTTACTAGCAAAATTGTTCCTATAAGCATTATTGTTGAAATTATTATTTCTAATGAAGTTTACATCAACATGCTCTTCTTGAGCAACCAAAGAAGCCAAAGGAACATTATTAGGATCAAATTGAGCTCTATCATTAGAAAGCATAATAGCATCAATCTTATCACTCAGGGAAGAGGTTTCCTCAATAGAATTTACCTTCTTACCTTGTGGAGCTCTCTCGGTGTACCATTTAGAATAATTTACCATTATGTTGTCAAGAATCCTTGTTGCGGCGCCCAAGGTAAGGGACATAAAAGTGCCTCCAGCAGCTGAATCTAATAGGTTCCTTGAAGAAAAATTCAGTCATACATAAAAAGTTTGGACAATCATCCAAGTAGTCGGTCCATGAGTGGGACAATTCTTTATCATAGATTTCATTCTTTCCCAAGCCTGAGCAACATGTTTATTATGAAACTGTCTAAACTTCATAATATCACTACGCAAAGCTATAATCTTAGCAGGAGGATAGTATTTTCCAATAAAAGCATCCTTACACTTATCCCAAGAATCAATACTATTTCTAGGCAAAGATAGCAACCAATCCTTAGCTCTTCCCCTTAAAGAGAAAGGAAACAACTTAAGCTTAATAATATTACCATCTACATCCTTATACTTTTGCATCTCACATAGCTCAAAAAAATTGTTGAGATGAGCTGCAGCATCATCAGAACTGGCACCAGAAAATTGCTCTTTCGTAACAAGATTTAACAAAGCAGGTTTGATCTCATAAAATTTTGCCTCAGGAGCAGGTGGCGCAATAGGAGTGCAGATAAAATCATTGCTTTTGGTGCTAGTAAAGTCACACAACTTGGTTCTTTTAGGAGTACCCATTCTAGCAAAACTAAAAGCAAGTAAATAAAAGCAACTATAAAGGAAACTAAATTTTTTGTATTTTTGGTAAAACGATGCAAGCAAAAATAAAATAAAGCAAAACAAAAACAAAGTAAAAGATTATGCGTGAGAGACTCCCCTTGCAGAAGTCTTCTTTCTCCCCGGCAACGGCGCCAGAAAACTTGTTGATGGTGCGGTGCTGATATAGATGACCGACCAGTTGGGAACCCCAAGAGAAGGTATGATGAGCACAGCAGCAAGTCTTTCCGCAGTTGTGAAACCAAGGTTGAATCGAACCAGTAGGAGAAAGCCAAACTTTAGTAGGTGATGCTTGCTAGCTTCCTGACACTCCGGACAAGGGTGCCAGATAAACTACTTGTCGGCGTGCAGCTTTTCACCAGCAGCAACGTGAAACCTGCACACAACACAACCAAGAACTTTGCTCCCAACTTACGATGAGGTTGTCAAACTCACCGGTTTGTTGTAAACAAAGGATTGAGCGTATCGAGTGGTAATAGGATAATAGTATGCAAGAAAGTAAACAGTGCGAGTAAAAGTAAAACGGTATAGCAATGTAAAGGAAATTGGACCGGGGTCCACAGTTCTCTAGTGGTGTCTCTCCATAAGATAAATAACACATGCTGGGTAAACAAATTATAGTTGGGCAATTGATAGAGTAAAGATAACGTACATACGTCATGAGGATCACTATGAAATTCACTCTAGGCATTACGACAAAATACATAGACCATAATCCAACTGCATCTATGACTAAAAATCCACTCGCGGGGAATCATCCGATGACCCCTTGAGTATTAAGTTGCGAACAACAGATAATTGCATTAAGCAAAGTGCGTAATGTAAACAAAGCAAATGTCCTTGGACACAAGAATGTTGTTTTCTCCCTAGTGGCAACAACACATCTACAACCTTAGAGGTTTCTGTCACTCCCCCAGATTAAATAGAGGCATGAACCCAACTATCGAGCATAAATATTCCCTCTTGGAGTTACTAGCATCTACTCGGCCAAGATAGCTACTAGCAACGGAAAGCATGCAAGATCATAAACATCATAGAGATAACATAAGATATATATTCAGCACATCAACATCACATAGTACCAATACTCATCGGATCCCAACAAACACAACATGTATGATTACACAAAGATGATCCTGATCATGTAGGGCAGCTCACAAGATCTAAACATGAAGCACATGGTGGAGGAGACAACCATCTAACTACTGCTATGGACCCATTGTCCTAGGTAGACTACTCACACATCACTCCGGAGGCGACCATGGTGGTGTAGAAGGCCTCCGACAGGGATTCCCCTCTCTGGCAGGGTGCCGGGAAGAGCGACTGGATCCTCCTGATCTCGCGACGGCGACGGCGGCGGCTTGCAGTATGTTTCATGAAAAAGAGATCTGTCCCTTAGGTTTTTACCATCGAGGGGAACTTATAGGCGAAAGGGCATCGTCAGAGGTGGGGCCAGCTGGCCTCACCACAGGGCGGCGCGGCCAAGGCCTGGGCCGCACCCCCTGGTGGTGATCCTGGCTCGCTGCCCCCCCCCCTCCGTATCATCTTCGGTCTTCATGAAGCTTCGGTAAAAATAGGAGGTTCAGCTTTTGTTTTGTCCAATTCCGAGAATATTTCCTGTGTAACTTTCTGAAACACAAAAATAGCAGAAAACAGGGAACTGGCACTGTGGCATCTTGTTAATAGGTTAGTTCTGGAAAATGCAAAAAAATGCCACGAAGTGTAACAAAACACAAAGCAAATGGTGTATAAACAAGCATGGAGCATCAAAAATTATAGATACGTTTGAGACGTATCACCGCCTCGTCCACCCCCTGACATCGCCCTTCCGCCTATTTATTCCCTCCGTCGAGAAAACCCTAGGGGCCCAAACTCTTTCTAGAAAACATACTACAAGCCGCCGCCGTTGTTGATGCAAGATCGGGAGGGTCTAGAAGCTCTTTCCGGCACCCTATCGGAGAGGGGAATCACCACCGGAGGCCTTCTTCATCACCATGCCTGCCTCCGGAGTGATGTGTGAGTAGTCTACCTTGGACTATGGGTCCATAGCAGTAGCTAGATGGATGTCTTCTCCTCCATGTGCTTCATGTTTAGATCTTGTGAGCTGCCTATCATGATCAAGATCATTGTTATGTAATTCTACATGTTCTATTTGTTGGGATCCGATGAATATTGATTACTATGTCAAGTTGATTTGTGATTTATCATCTCTATGTTGTTTATGATCTTGCATGCTCTCCGCTGCTAGTATATATCTTGGCCGAGTAGATGCTAGTGACTCTAAGAGGGAGTATTTATGCTCGATAGTGGGTTCATGCCTCTGGTAACCTGGGAGAGTGACAACAACTTCTAAGGTTGTAGATGTGCTGTTGCTACTAGGGAGAAAACAACAATCTTGTGTTCAAGGACATTTGTATTGTTTACATTACACGCTTTGCTTAAGGCGATAATCTGTAGCTTGCAACTTAATACCCAACGGTTGTTCGGATGATATCCGGCGGGTGGATTATTAGTCATATACGCAGTTGGATTACGGTCTATGTATTATGTTGTAATGCCCAAGTGAATCTCATAGTGATCCTCATGACATGTACATGCATTGCTTGCATTCTATATTCTGTCAATTGCCCAACTGAAATTTGTTTACCTAGCATGTTATTTATCTTTATGGAGAGACACCTCTAGTGAACTGTGGACCCCGGTCTATTTTTTTACATTCATATTACTGTTTACTTTCTACAAGCATTATTTACTGTCTTGCAAACAAATACCTTTTACCACATGATATGTTTAATCCTTTGTTTACAGCAAACCGGTGAGATTGACAACCTCACTGCAAGTTGGGACAAAGTACTTTGGTTGTGTTGTGTGCAGGTTGCACATTGCTGTTGGTGCAGAGCTACGCCTAGATAGGCGCCATAAACAAATTATCTGGAGTCATCGCCATGCCAGCTAATATCAACCTTCGACAGTGGTTTCTTTCTTCTACTGGTTCAATTAAGCCTTGGTTTCATACTAAGGGAAACTTGTCGCTGTGCTCATCATACCTTCCTCTTGGGGTTCCCAACTGGGTGGCTAGCACCGCAAATCACTTACCACATGATGAGTGGCGGAAGTGTAGAGTAGTAGAGGCCCTTTTCTTCGGGTGCTACGAGCACTGGTGGTGTCGACAATACTTGCTTGAGATGTGCAAAGGCTTTGTCTGCTTCTTCTGTCCACTCGCATTTCTTGTCTGATTTCTTCATGAGCGCATAGAACGGAAGTTCCTTCTCACCAAGCCGAGTCACAAATCGACTCAGTGCTGCTGCTCATCCTGCCAGCTGTTGGATCTCATGCAGTTTTGTGGGCTTGCTCATCATCAGTATTGCCTAGATTTTTTCAGGATGGGCTTCAATTACTCTTGTCGATATTAAAAAATCTAAGGAGTTGCCTTGTAGGGACACCAAAGAAATATTTGGTTGGGTTGACCTTTAGATGATATTTGTCAAGGTTGTCAAAGGTTTCAAGCATGTCTTCGATTAGTTTGAATCGCTTGTTGTGGTAATGACCACGTTGTCGATGTAGACTTTGACGTTACGCCCAATCTGTTGCCTGAGGCAGTTCTGCATCATACGCTGGTAAATATAATCTGCATTTTTCAGGCCAAAGGGCATGACCTGGTAGCAGTAAACTCCATAGGGGGTGATGAAGGTCGCTTTTTCTTCATCTTCTACCTTGAGTTTTATCTGGTTGTAACCAGAGTAAGCATCCAAGAAGAAAAGCCTTTCGCACCCAGCCGTTGAATCAATGATTTGGTCAAAACGTGGGAGTGGAAAGGAATCCTTAGGACAATGCTTATTGAGCGCAGTGTAATCAACACATACGTGAAGCACATCTATGTTCTTCGTGGGGACCAACACTAGATTGGAAACCCAAGTCGACTTTTTGATTTCTTTGATGAATCCAGCATCCTCGAGACAATGGAGTTCGATTGCGGGAATAGCTTTACGCTTTTGCTTGAATCGTCAGAGAGTTTGCTTGACCGACCTTGCATTTGGGTCCACATTTAATTCGTGCTCGACAAGTTCCCTGGGACCCTGGCATGTCTGCTGGACACCAGGCGAAGATTTCCCAACGCTCATGGAGGAACTTGATGAGTGCGCTTTCTTGTGCGGAGGTATGGTCGGACGCGATAGAAGTGGTTTTCTTTGGGTGATCAGTTGGATGAACCCAAACCTTGTTTGCATCACGTGTAGAATCGGAAGCCTATTCTGGTAGGGATCGACCTACATCTGGTATTATATTGTGATATGTGTCACCCCTGAGCCCTGCATATTCGGCTGTCATGCCAAAGGTTTGAGCGATTTTACTGAACTCCTTGTCTCAGGTATTTGAGAGTTTGAAGTTTCCTTTGACTGTGATGATTCCATTGGGTCCTAGGATCTTCAGCATGAGGTATGTATAGTGAGGAATTGCCATGAATCATGAAAATGCGGGCCGTCCAAGAATCATGTGATACTGTGATGGCCAATCCATAACTTCAAATTCTAGCTTTTCTCGCCTGAAGTTGTGTCAGTTGCCGAAGAGAATGTCGAGCTCAATTCCGCCCAATGAGACGTTGGGACTCCCGGGGACAACTCCATGGAAAGAGCAATTAGTGGGTTGAAGAAACTCCAATGAGATGTTCATTGCTCGCTAGGTGTGTGGGTAGATTAGGTTTATACCGCTGCCCGCATCCATGAAAACTCCGCTGACGTCATATTCCCCAATTTGAGCCTAGAGAACCATAGGCACATGTCCTGGACGAGGTACTTTTTGGCGGGTGGTCTTCCCTACTCAACTCGATTGGTTGATTGGACCAGTTTTGATACTCTATAGTTGCAGGGGTTGTAGTGATTGCTAAGGTGACTTGTCAAGATATGTTTTTCTATATTTTCTTCGACTTCGGCACTAGTTGAATCATGGTTGTGATGTTCCCTTTGGACGAGATATATCCATCATTTCTGATTACTAGGGTTCTGCTACCCTGGATTGGCGCGGCTCCATTGGTTGGCAATAAAGGATGCGGCGGTGCGTTGTATACTACTAACCCGGGGGTTCCTGCGTACCCTTGATTTCGCGCCTCGGCTTGCTTTGAGCCAACAGGTGTGATAGTCTTTCATCAAGTGATTGGAGACCCTCTTTTCGTTGATAAAGGTGTAGTGCATATTGCAAGGTCTGTTCAAGATATCTTCGGGTGATTGATTATAATCCCTTGACGTCCTTAGCCTATATGGTCTAATGGGGCCTGACTCATCCCTATTGTTGCTGTGGTGCCCGCCATTGTGATGCTCGTCTCCCCGATTGTTGTTGTTGCTGAAACTTGCGGCTACTTGGCTATGCCCGCTGTATCCATCATAATTGTGAGATCTCTGCCTTTGGTTGCTATAACGATGGGAATGGTCATCTTCGGGTGAGTGTGTTCTCTTGTTATTATAGGCGTCCTCGCCATCTGTGAACCTGTTGGCTATATCCATGAATTCTGAAACTTTCTTCAGGTTGATGCGCCCCATCTCTTCAATGAAATCCTAACGGTGGAGCCCTCTAAAGAAAGCGTCGGTTGTCTGCTCATCGGAGACATTTTTGGCTGAGTTTTTGATGATGCTCCAACGTTGGATGTGGGAACGCAAGGATTTTTTGTACTTATGAGTGCAAGCCTTCAACTCCTCGACTGATGTTGGTCGCTTGTAAGTAGATCAGAAATTTCTGATGAATTGCTTCATCAAATCGCTCGAGCTGCCGATGGAATCTTTGGGTAGCTTGTTCAACCATGACCTAGCTGCTCCACTCAGATGTAGTTGCAAACTTTGCATTATTGTTGCCTTTGAGCCCCTGAGTATTTTTACGGCTTGCAGGTAGTCTGATAACCATGATTTGGGTTCCTGTGATCCATCATACTTTTGGTGGTCATGGGTACCTGAGTTCTGTGAACCCTGTGGGTAAAGCAATCATCTCCCATTTCTATTTCCTCGTATTCATAGTTGCGTTTGTCGCGCTCGTAGCGGGATCTGTTTACCCATGATTGTGTTATGGTGTTCATGGAATCCCCATCACGTGAATTGTCGGATGCTCGATGCAGCGACCTGGATCATCGATTTCCTCCATACTTCCGAGGATTGCCGCGATGGCATGGTGATGCTTCCTGATATGGAGGCCTGGATCTTTGGGTTCCTCCATCACGCCAAGGGCTATTGTGATGGCGCGGTGATCTGTTTTGTCGTGGGGCTTCTTCCCTGCTGAGTAATCTTTTTCCAACTAACCCGAGGCCCTGGAGAGCTGCGTGTTGCATGCCTATGCGTGGATCACCGGGTGTTGGCTGTGTGGTTAATAAGTAGGTTTGTGCTGGCACGAGCGCCACTCCGGGTGTTTTTGGGATGATATTTCCTCGATCGTTGACGGATATGAAGGACGATTTGAGGTTCTGCGCCAAATTGCTTCTCTCGTTGTAGTCCATGTTGTCTATGCATGATGCACATCTGTGGTGCCTTTCATTGTTGGTGTAAGATGCATTGTTGCGCTCTTCCCTGAGCGCTCTGCTTACTGCGCTAGCTGAGGCATGCCGTGCTTCAATTATCTCTCGCTCATGCAGCACATGCCTACCTTGGCGATGTAGTGCATACTAGTATCCCATCAGTATGTTTCTGGGTGCATCCGAAGGTATAGTTGCCATGTCGTTGATGGCTGCTCTTATTGTCACCCACTTTGCTGCTATTAGCTGAACTTTCTCCCTGGAAGCAACGGTTGCTTTGGTTTCTCCTTCCCCTGCATACTTGGAACCTCTTCGAAGATTTAACGGATTGACGTAAGGGTTCCCATCAGGGTCGAGTTCTTCTAATGTTTCTTCGAGTATAGCGTACACATGGTGGTGATTGCTGATGTCAATGTTGGGTTACGAGGAAAAGATTGTTGGCTCGTCATCATGTAATTCCAGGCCTGACATCTACTCATCCTCAGAACCGTAGGAGACACCGCCATATAGATCGGTGAAGTCCCCTTCAGGGTAGTTGCAGACGCAGTTGAAATTTTCCTGTGATCCGCTATTTTGACGGGATAGGTCTGATGATTCCTTGAAGTCGAGGTTTTTCATGATTTCATCGAGTGGATCAATGAGACTCCTTTTGCTTTCTGCGGGCCTAATGTTGACTGACGAGTTTGCCTCGCTAGAAGAGCTGATGGAAGATTCTAAAGTTGTCGCGCCTGTGGTTTTGCTTGCCAATGGACCCGAATAGATCGGATGTGAGAGGCAAAGAGATCCCAGGGATCTGACATGAAAATTGAGGCTTCCAAATGTTAGATCCATCTTTCGGTCGAGATTTGCGAAGACCAGAACTAGGGTGGGTGGGTGTGGTCAAAAATTGACGGTACCAAAAGAGATTTGGTTTTCGTCAACCGTCGATTTGCTCCATGATGAAGGCAAAAAAGTCGTTGAATCCATAACTCCAACGCCCAAGGTCCCCACGGTCAGCGCCAATTGACGAGGGTAAACCTCAACAATGTCCTAGATGAAGGACTTAGGATCAGGAGAAGAGGGCGTCAGATGAACTCGAAGGTAAAGATCAGACAAACAAGGCGAATCTAATGATGTTACTGAGACAAAGCTAGGGTTTACAAGCTAAATCTTGATGTGTCCCCCGCCGGCCCCTCCTGGCCCCTTTTATAGGTGGCCAAGTCTCAGGGTCCTGGTCGGGGTCGATACAAAGTCATACACTATGGCGGTTTACATAGTAGTATCGTTATTCGAATACACAATCCTTTAGCTCCTATCTTGGGCCATAATCTTTACGGGCCTTAACCCGAATATAAACCAGGGATACCAATGACATGGGCCCTGGCAGGCATACCCATGTCAGTCAACATTCTATAAAGACCGGTTGGTTGCCCACATTATTTTTGAGCATCTATGCGTTCAATCATGTGGAGGGCTAGGCCAAGTCAGAACCACCTTCATTTTGTTTGGTCGCTCACGTCATCTTCAATCTGGACCAGCAGAAACACGATGAGCCTAATTGGTTACCCTACATGTAACTGATATGTCTCAAACGTATCTATAATTTTTTATGCTCCAAGCTTGTTTATACACCATTTGCTTTGTGTTTTGTTACACTTCGTGGCGTTTTTATGCATTTTCCAGAACTAACCTACTAACGAGACGCCACAGTGCCAGTTCCTTGTTTTCTGCTATTTTTGTGTTTCAGAAAAGCTACACAGGAAATATTATCAGAATTGGACGAAACAAAAGATGAAGTTCCTATTTTTTTCCGACATGAGACAGAGTCCAAAGCAGAGACAAAGGGGGACCAGGGGCCAGGCGCACCATGGGGTGGCACGGCCCAGCCCCTGGCCGCACCACCAGGTGGTGTGGCCCCCTAGCCCACCTCCTGATGCCGCCCTTCCGCCTATATATTCCGCTCGACGGGAAAACCTAAAAAGCCTGATCAATTTCCATGAAATATACTGCAAGCCGCTGCCGTCATCGACGCGAGATCGGGAGGGTCCAGAAGCTCTTCTCGGCACCCTGACGGAGAGGGAAATCACCACCGGAGGCCTTCTTCATCACCATGCCTGCCTCCGGAGTGATGTGTGAGTAGTCTACCTTGTACTACGGGTCCATAGCAGTAGCTAGATGGTTGTCATCTCCTCCATGTGCTTCATGTTTAGATCTTGTGAGCTGCCTATCATGATCAAGATCATCGTTGTGTAATTCTACATGTTGTGTTTGTTGGGATCAAATATTGATACTTTGTCAAGTTGATTGACTGAATTATTATCTCTATGTTGTTTATGATCTTGCATGCTTTTTGTTGCTAGTAGATATCTTGGCCGAGTAGATGCTAGTGACTCCAAGAGGGAGTATTTATGCTCGATAGTGGGTTCATGCCTCTAGTAATCTGGGGGAGTGACAGAAACCTCTAAGGTTGTAGATGTGCTGTTGCTACTAGGGAGAAAACAACAATCTTGTATTCAAGGACATTTGTATTGTTTACATTACACACTTTGCTTAAGGCGATAATCTGTTGCTTGCAACTTAATACCCAATGGTTGCTCGGATGACATCCGGTGGGTGGATTATTAGTCATAGATACAGTTGGATTACGGTCTATGTATTATGTTGTAATGCCCAAGTGAAACTCATAGTGATCCTCATGACATTTGTATGATTGCTTTATTCTATCAATTGTCCAACTGTAATTTGTTTACCCAACATGTTATTTATCTTATGGAGAGACACCAGTAGTCAACTGTGGACCCCGGTCCATTCTTTTACACTGTTATTACCGTTTACCATTTACTCGCTTTATTTACATTCTTGCAAACTACTATCTTTTACCACTCGATACGCTTAATCCTTTGTTTACAGCAAACCGGTGAGATTGACAACCTCACTATATGTTGGGGCAAAGTAGTTGGTTGTGTTGTGTGCAGGTTCCACGTTGCTGCTAGTGCAAAGCTACGCCCTGGACGAGGCGCCATATATAAATTGTCTAGAGCTATCGTCAAGCTAGCGAGCATCAACTTTTGGAAGTTGGTTCTTTCTCCTACTGGTTCGATAAACCTTGGTTTCATACTGAGGAAAGACTTGCTGCTATGCTCATCATACCTTCCTCTTGGGGTTCCCAACTGGGTGGTCATCTACACGCCATCAAGCAATTTTTCTGGCGCCGTTGCCGGGGAGAAAGAGGATTTCTGCAAGGGGAGTCTCT
Source organism: Dactylis glomerata (assembly GCA_007115705.1). Taxonomy (NCBI): domain Eukaryota; kingdom Viridiplantae; phylum Streptophyta; class Magnoliopsida; order Poales; family Poaceae; genus Dactylis; species Dactylis glomerata. Next base: position 2,679,073 of record QXEO01000454.1, on the reverse strand, counting down.
CGCTACCAATCTTTTACTTTGTTATTATTTTGCTTTATTTTATTTTTGCTTGCATCTTTTTATCAAAAATACAAAAAAATAGTTCCGTTGATAGTTGGTATTCCGTTACTTTTACTTTTAGTTCATTATGTTGTTCCCTAAGTATGCTTTGGAGGACCTTACAGTAGGTAGTGGTTCTATAATTGGGAAAGGTAACATCGAGGAGTTCTTTAATCATGTTAGTATGCATAAAGATGTTGAGGATAGATCTTTAGTCGAGCTTGCTCCTAATTATGAAGTTGATGCTGCTTATTTAGCTCACATGTTGGAGGCTAGGTTTGTTAACCTTAATCCTTTTATGCATCAAATGTTTCTTAAGCTTCATGATATTGAAGACTCCAAAAAAAAAGATATTATTTTGGAGACTTTGTGTAGAGAATTTAGAGATGTTGTCATAGAAGCTAGGAAAGTTTTTGAGCGTTTTAATATGCTTGGCTCACGTGTAGAGGTTGTTGGTACAAACAAGGAAGAAATCAAAGTGCCAATACCTTGCAAACTCGTAGGATTGCATGAAGCTTTGGAAAAGAATTTTGATTGGATTGTTCCTGAAAACCTTTTTGATGAAAGTAGTGAACCCAAGAGTGTTCATAATGGATCTTCAAAAACTCATTTGGACACAATAAAATTCATTGTTGAAAGGACTTCTGCAATTGATCTTAGTGCCTCATTTGAAAATACTTGATTTCCGCTTTCTGCTCCTACCTCGAAGGCGTTAAAGAAAAGCACTCTTAGGAGATAACCCAATGTTTTCTTTTTAGTACTTTTTCTTTTATTTGAGTCTTGGAAGTTATTACTACTGTAATTACCTCTCCTTATCATTTTTATTTCGTTTTTGTGCCAAGAAGAACCTCTAATTTGAGGAAGGTAAGATTTGGGGAAGTTGCTGTCCTGAAACAGATTTCTGCGCCGCACTGTAAAAATTTGTGAAAATTCTCAGAATATTTTTTTGATCTGCGATTTCTTGTGCACATGCCCCAGGTTATTTCCAAACTTTTATTAGTTTTGCACTTTTCGATTTGAGCAACAGAAGGTCCTCCGAAAAATCGATCTTTGTTTGTGTTTGCCTCTCGATCGCTTTCTTTTTTAGTTCTTTTGATCATGGAACTTCTGAGGAAGTTGCTACAGTAGCTTATGCTTTAATGGATGGTATATTTGAGTTTGAAACTGAACCAAAAGAGTAGATTTACTATCATGCTTACACTAATGTTGCTAATAGAATTGTGTGAAGTTTTGTATGAAGGAAGTTTTCAAGTGTAGGGAAAGGAGCGTGATGAGATGAGATGAAGTATGGACAAAAGCTCAAGCTTGGGGATGCCCATGTCACCCCAAGAAATATCTAAGAGGTACAAGCGTCAAATCATGGGGATGCCCCGAGGCACCCCTTCTTCATCGGCAAAAATCAGGTCATCTTTCGAGACACTATATTTTTATTGCTTCATATACTATGCGTTTTTCTTGGAGCGTCTTTACTTTCGCTTTCAGTTTTCTTTTGTTTTGTTTGCTGCAATAAATGTTTGGACCCCAACAAATTTATTTTGGAGAAGACACACTCCATTTTTCATTGCCAAGAACACTCTAGTTTTCACTCTTATCGTTCAACGAGTGTTCTTTTTTTCTAGTACTGCGTTTAGCTTTCGTTTTTTGCCTTAATTTTTGTTCAGATCTTGTTATATCTTTGTATCAAGGTGCATTTAGACCACTGGTCTATGTTGGTTTTTATATCAAAAGAGTTGTTTCAAAAGGTTTGAATGGTGTTGGAAAAGAGAAAAAGTTTCATGACTATAGTGGTACAAATGGGAGCTTGTTTAGACTGTGGCTTAGACTTTTGCATGTCATGCTTGATGTCATTTTGATAGTTTGCTTATTAGTTTTTGCTGTAGCATGACTTGTCTCAAATGACTGAGATTGCTTAATGTGCCTTTGAAAGAATCATGCGTTGTTTTTATTATATGGGAGCATGTTATCGTGGTTTTCTCCTTTGATGATTTATTTGGGTTGACTTGGCGCATGCTTACAACATGTTTGACTTTACCAAGTCACCATAAGCCTCTATGATCATTTGGTTTTTGACTTGTGATACCACTTTATGCTTCGGTTAATGATGTTTTGTCGCTATGCATGATTATGGCCGTTATTGCTCTCTTAGTTGGTCGCTCCCAGTCTTTTGCTAGCCATTTTGTACTGAGAGGGAATACTTCTCGTGCATCCAACTCCCAAAAAACCAAAGTTTTCCAATGTGTCCACCATACATACCTATTAGCAATTTGCTATTCCAAGTACATCCGACTTGCTTTTATCTATCCTTCAAATTAAACTTTTTGTGTTATGTGAAAATCAGTCAGTAAAGCTCTCACCAACCTGACGGCACACTTTGTTTTTCTTGATTTTAATAATTTTGACCATTGTGGCTCTCTTATGTTGATGTTATGCTTGCAAGTTGTAAGTTGGAAATTAGCCCAGCTATGCTGTCATGGGGCAAGCTTTCAACATTGCACTTTCTCTCATTTAGGTTATATCGTGATCTTTTGTTTATGGATACTCGCGATGTGAAATAAGTTGGAAACTTGTGAGCTCATGGAGTTTGTATATGTGTTAGAGAAACGCCTGGGCCGCTAATCTAAGCCATGCATCATTCATGGTGGAAATTTACAGCATGCCCATAGTGGACATTCGATGACGCATCTCACAATAAAAAGCTATACCAATGGTAAATAAAAGAGATGCCGAGGTGTTCATTGTCTGTTTGTCTTGTCATTTTGATGTGGGCTTGTTCCATGTCATCGGGCAAGAGGTACCCCGTTGGCGTTCTCGATGATACATGTATGCTTACAATGACAAGAACTTGCTTGAGACCTAAGTCGAGTAGCATGAGGTTTGGGTATTCATACTTCACGGGACATGAGATTTTCAACTTATGCTTTGTTAAGCATATGCTTCATAATTATACTCGCATTAACCCTAACCACTCAAGATGCCTATGATGGGGGCAATGAGAGCTCAAAGCTAGTAAGTATCATAATTTTTGGAGGTTTATAAAACTTGCAATCACTGCTTCCCTCTGCGAAGGGCCTTTCTTTTACTTTTATGTTGAGTCTCCACCTTCTACCTTTATGCACCGTCTAAGAGAGCATAGTTGTCATTCTGAGTTTAATATGCATAGTCCCAAAATTTATTATTGATTGATTCATGATTATGGTTTTGCTTGTTCTTAAATTATTTGTATCTAGTCGCCCTCTTAAACTTGAAGGTGTTCTATGCATTTATGTTTTGCTACTCCATGAAGGACAAGCTGAAAACCACTTTGCTATGTTTTTATATATGGGTTGAAACACACACTTGACTTTCAATACTTCATTATTCATGATCTTTTGTTTGTGTTACTTTTCATGTTATAACATGGTTGCTAAGTTTTATTGTCAAGATTATGTCTTTTATGCCCATGTTTAGAGTACTTTGATCTCAGCACTCAATGCTTTACATCGTTGATCAAGATTGTGATGGTGCATGCCACCTCAAAAATTATTGTTTTGTTATCACTTACCTACTTGAGGACGAGCAGGAGTTAAGCTTGGGGATGCTTGATAAGTCTCAACCGTATTTATAATTTTTGATGCTCCATGCTTGTTTATACACCATTTGCTTTGTGTTTTGTTACACTTCGTGGCGTTTTTATGCATTTTCCAGAACTAACCTACTAACGAGACGCCACAGTTCCAGTTCCCTATTTTCTGCTATTTTTGTGTTTCAGAAAAGCTACACAGGAAATATTCTCGGAATTGGACGAAACAAAAGCCGAAGTTCCTATTTTTCCCGACACGAGACGGAGTCCAAAGCAGAGACGGAGGGGGACCAGGGGCCAAGCGCACCATGGGTATGTGAAAGTTGGTTGGCACCCTGGCCGCGTTGATACGTCCATTGGTATGTGAAAGTTGGTTGGCACCCGATGGAATCGGTTAGCCATGGTTTGAGAAAGGAAAAGGTGGGGAGGAGTGCCAAGCTATAAAAGAGCACAATTGTGCCAACTAATCAACATCTCGGAACCACTCTCACTTGTTTAGTATGGAAGATATCAAGAACTCCGTTGCTAGTCGTTGACAAAAGCAACCACCTCTCAAAACAACTTTTACCTCTGTTTTACAAATTAAAAGCTCTAGCACATGTTTAATCCCTGCTTCCCTCTACGAAGGGCTTGTTTTTTACTTTTATGTTGAGTCAACCTATTCCCTTCTATCTCAAGCAAGCATTTGAGTTGTTATGTTTCACTCATCCATATGTTGATCCGTTCAATCATGTTTACTAACTTCTTTTGTTTAGTACAATGCTTTTATCTGAAGGAATATATCTTTGAAAGCTTTCTATGATTACAAAAGTTTGTTTCATTGAGCATATGGTTTTTGCTATATTAGCTCTGTTTTTAAAAGGCTCCGTTCAAAAGCAAGTATAGTTTATTCATTATTCTCTGACCAAGAACTAAGGTTTGCCATCACCAATTATAGTTTACCTTGTGCATCCTTATTTGTGATTCCCTTTTACTTATTGCAAGTCTATATCATATAAAGGGAAGTTGTTGTCTATTATAATTTGTGCCTTGGTAAATGTGATGCTTCTTGTCCGTATTTTGATTATCGACACTTCACTTCATAAACCTGTGGTCATGTTTACCGAGTTTAGTTTTCGCTTGGGGACAAGCGAGGTCTAAGCTTGGGGGGGTTGATACGTCCATTTTGCATCACTATTTTGTATCATAATTTACTGTTATTCATTGATATATTTCATATTTAGAGATGATACTTATGTTGTTTCCTCTGTTTTTACATGTTTTATGATCATTGGAGGATTTGCTACCAGAGTCAGGATTCTGCTGGAAAAAGGACTATCAAGACACCATATTTCGGAAGATCAGGAAATTCCAGAAAAATACCAAAAAATTATATTTTACCAGAAGACTGAAGAAGCCAGAAGGAGGAGTCGAGAGGAGCCACGGGGCAGGCTCACACACAGGGGGCGCGGCCTGACCCCTGGTCGCGCCGGCCTGTTGTGTGGCCACCATGGCCCACTTCTGCCATCGCCCCTTCGCATATGTCATCGTCCCCGAAAACCTAAGTCAAGGGGGGGCTCAGAGATAGACACCGCCGCCTCTGCGGGGCGGAAAACACAAGAGAGAGAAAAGCTGTCCGGCAGGCAGAAACCTGCCGGGGAAATTCCTTCCCGGAGAGGGGAGATCATCGCCATCGTCGTCATCATCGCGCCGGACTTCATCGGGATCATCATCACCATCATCCTCATCACCAGCACCTTCATCTCCACCATCACCACGCCATCTCGCTGTAACATCTTGAGTTGAATCTTGTCAAATTCTTAGGGGAAACTTTCCCGGTGTTGATTACTCTTGTGGTTGATGCTATTGAGTGGAACCGTTGAATTAAGGTTTATGTTCAGATTGTTATTTACCATTATTTCACCTCTGATCATGATCCATATGATGTCTTGTGAGTAGTTCGTTTAGTTCTTGAGGACATGGGAGAAGTCAAGTCGTTAGTAGTGGAATTATGTTGAGTAATATTTAATGGTTTGATATTTATTTGTTGTGGTGTTATTTCACTAGTGGTGTCATGTGAACGTCGACTACATGATACTTCACCATTTATGGGCCTAGTGAGATGCATTGTGTATTTGGCTACCAATTGTGGGGTTGCTGGAGTGACAGAAACCTAAACCTCCGTTGGGAAACCATTGCACCAGGGAGCGTAGGATCTTAGAGTTTAAGGCTATGGTTAGATTTATCTTAAATTACTTTCTTGTATTTGCGGATGCTTGCAAGGGGTATAATCACAAGTTTGTATTTATTCTAGTAAGGGTAGTGCGCTAGCATAGGTTCACCCCCATAACACTTATCAAACCAATAAAGATTATTTAGCAGTATGAAGCGAAAGCACTTGACAGAAACTCCCGTGTGTCCTCGAGAACGTTTGGTTATCATAAGTTACACAACCGGCTTGTCCTTTGCTCTAGAAAGGATTGGGCCACTTGCAGCAATTATTACTATTCTCTTTTATTTACTCATACTTTATTTATTTGCATTACCAAATACCCCTGAAAACCCGTTTGCTAGTTTTTACAGTGAATCCTTGATCAAAACCACTTGTCAACACCTTCTGCTCCTCGTTGGGTTCGACACTCTTATTTATCAAAAGTACTACGATACACCCCCTATACTTGTGGGTCATCAAGACTATTTTCTGGCGCCATTGCCGGGGAGTGAAGCGCTATTGAAGAGTGGAATTGGTAAAGGTAACCGTCGCTGTGAGTATTGTTTTTATTTTTGTCTTTTATTTTATTTTGCTATGGAGAGTTCTCCATTTGGGTTCCTATTCGGGAACACTACTACCACTGCTGCACATGTGGATGAACCACCACCACCTCCTGCTCAGTTAGATCCTTTTAAAATACCTATAAAAATTGTTGAACGTGTTATGGATAACTGCTATTCAGGGGATGGAACTGTCCATCCGGGTGATCATTTACTCTTTATACATGAATTATGTGAGTTGTTCAAGTGTGCAGGTATTTCATCAAGCAAAGTTAAGAGGAAGCTATTCTCTTTATCACTGAAAGGCAGAGCTGAGGAGTGGTATCGGCTGCTTAAGGATGGTCCATCTATCGCATGGGAGGAAATTGTACCTCTCTTTTATTCAAAGTTTTATCCTCCAAGTGAAATTCATAAAGATCGTAATCGAATATATAACTTTTGGCCTCATGATGGAGAGAGTATTTCCCAAGCGTGGGGGAGATTAAAGTTATTGATGCTCAAATGTCCCATTCATGAGCTCCCCAGTAATATTGTTATTGATAATTTTTATGCGAGGCTTGCTCTTCATGATAAGGATTATTTGGATGCTTCCTGTTTTGGATCATTTACTCATATGAAAGAAGATGCTAAGTGGAATCTTCTTGACCGTAATCAAGAAAATGTTGAAGGATGGGAAAACAACAAAGGTAGGAGGTCAGGTATAAATTATGATTATGAATGCATTAAAGCTTTTATGGGAACCGATGACTTTCATAATGTTAGCACTGCTTATGGTCTTGATTCTCAAATACTTGCAAACTATTTTAAGGCTTTTGCCTCTTATCTTGATGTTCCAAAGAAAGATTGGAACAAATATCATGCACCTTATAAAGATTCTATTAGTCATATTCCTGCTGCAGCTACTGAAGTTTGTACTGTTGATAGCATTTTGCCTGAACCTTATTTCGAGAAGACACCTTTCCCTGCTAAGGTAAAAGAGCATTCTACTTTGGTAAGTGTGTCTAATAAAAGTACTAAGAAAGTTGTAGAACCTAATGAGCAAATTACTATTAAGTCTCCTGTGGCTATATTGAAGGACCTTGTTACTAAAGATGTAGGGGATGAATATATTATCTTTTGTGAAGATGCTACTAACATTATTTCACATCCTAATAGGCGTAGGAAAACAAGTGTTCCTATTATTTCTGTCAGGATTGGCGATCATTGCTATTATGGTTTATGCGACATTGGTGCTAGTTCAAGTGCCATTCCTTTAGAGCTTTACAGAGAAATCATGCATGAGATTGGCCCTTGTGAACTTGAGGATATTGATGTGGTTGTTCAGCTTGCTAACAGAGAGACTGTTTGGCCTCTTGGTATTGTTCGAGATGTGGAAGTTCTTTGTGGTAAGACCAAGTATCCCACTGATTTTCTAGTACTTGGTAAGGAAGCTAGTAAAACTTGTCCTATTATTTTTGGTAGACCCTTTTTGAATACTTGTGGTGCTGTGATAGACTGTAAGAAGGAGAAAATTTTCACTAAGTTTAATGGAGAATCTTATGAGTTTCATTTTTCTAAGTTTGCTAAGACTTCTTATGAAAAATGAAATGTCTAATGAAAATTTTCGAGTTGAACAGCTTGCTTCTATTGCTCTTGCTCCTAATAATGCTTTGCAGCAATTCGTGGAGGACCATGAAAGTGATGTCTATAGGAAGGAAAGAGAAGAGATTGACGATATTTTCCTTCGTCAACCGTCGTTGATCAAGCACAATTTACCTGTGGAGGATCTTGGTACCACTTTGCCACCTAAGGAAGATCATGTTTTTGATTTAAAACCTTTACCTGATGATCTTAAGTATGCTTATATAGATGATAAGAAAATATATCCTGTTATTATCAGTTCTAAGCTTTCAGGAAAGGACGAAGAAAGGTTATTGGAGATATTGAGGAAACATCGAGGAGCTATGGGATATACTCTTGATGATTTAAAAGGGATTTCTCCCACTTTATGTCAGCATGCTATTAATATGGAGGAAGACGCAAAGCCAGTCGTCGAACATCAACACCGCTTAATTCCCAAGATGAAGGAAGTGGTAAGAAATAAGGTATTGAACCTCCTTGATGCTGGTATTATTTATCCTATTGTTGATAGTAGATGGGTTAGTCCTGTACATTGTGTTCCTAAGAAAGGAGGTATGACTGTTGTGCCTAATGAGAATAACGAGCTTATTCCTCAAAGGGTAGTAGTTGGCTATAGGATGTGCATTGATTTTAGAAAGGTAAACAAAGTTACCAAGAAAGATCATTATCCTTTACCATTTATAGATCAAATGTTACAAAGGCTGTCTAAGAAGACTCACTTTTGTTTTCTTGATGGTTATTCTGGTTTCTCTCAGATTGCTGTTAGAAAGGAAGATCAAGAGAAAACCACTTTTACTTGTCCTTATGGAACTTATGCTTATAGACGTATGCCGTTTGGTTTATGCAATGCTCCTGCTACTTTTTAAAGATGCATGTCTGCTATTTTTCATGGTTTTTGTAAAGAAATTGTGGAGGTTTTCATGGACGATTTTTCCGTCTATGGAACTTCTTTTGATAATTGTTTGCACAATCTTGATAAAGTTTTGCAGAGGTGTGAAGAAACTAACCTTGTTCTTAATTGGGAGAAATGCCACTTTATGGTAAATGAAGGAATTGTCCTTGGACATAAAATCTCCAAAAGAGGTATCGAAGTTGACAAAGCGAAAGTGGAAGCAATTGAGAAAATGTCCTGTTCCAGAGATGTTAAAGGTATTCGTAGTATTCTTGGTCATGCTGGTTTCTATAGGAGGTTTATTAAAGATTTCTCTAAGATTTCAAAGCCTCTTACTAATCTTCTTCAAAAAGATGTACCATTTGTCTTTGATGATGATTGTAAGGAAGCTTTTGAAACTCTTAAGAAGGCTTTAACTACTGCTCCTATTGTGCAACCACCTAATTGGAATTTACCCTTTGAAATTATGTGCGATGCTAGTGATTTTGCTGTTGGTGCTGTTCTTGGACAGCGCGTAGATAATAAGTTGAATGTTATTCATTATGCTAGTAAGACTCTTGATGCTGCTCAGAAGAATTATGCTACTACTGAGAAAGAGTTTCTTGCTGTTGTTTTTGCATGTGATAAGTTTAGACCTTACATTGTTGATTCTGAAGTTACTATTCATACTGATCACGCTGCTATTAGATATCTTATGTCTAAGAAGGATGCTAAGCCTAGGCTTATTAGATGGGTGTTGCTTTTACAAGAGTTTGATTTCATATTGTAGATAGGAAAGGTGCTGAAAATCCTGTTGCTGGCAATTTTTCTAGATTGGAAAACATTTCTTTTGAACCTATTCCTGTTAATGATAGTTTTCCAAATGAACAGTTGGCTTCAATAAATGTAACTTCGCGAGACCTTCCTTGGTATGCTGATTATGCTAACTTTATTGTTTCCAAGTATTTGCCTCCAACCTTTACAGCTCAGAAAAGAAGAAAATTCTTTTATGATTTGAGGCATTACTTTTGGGATGACCCACACTTATATAAAGGAGTTGATGGTATTATGCAAAGATGTGTTCCAGAGTATGAACAACAAGAAATATTGAGAAAATGCCATGGAAGCGCTTATGGAGGACATCATGCTGGAGATAGAACTGCGCAAAAGGTTCTACAATCAGGTTTTTATTGGCCAACCCTCTTTAAAGATGCTAGAAGGTATGTTTTATCTTGTGATAAATGTCAAAGAGTTGGTAATATTTCTAGACGTAATGAAATGCCTATGAGTTACACACTTGTTATTGAACCATTTGATTGTTGGGTATTTGACTTTATGGGTCCTTTTCCTCCTTCAAAAGGTTATACTCATATACTTGTTGCTGTTGATTACGTTACCAAGTGGGTAGAGGCCATACCTACAAAGAGTGCCGATGGTGAGACCTCGTTAAAAATGCTTAAGGATGTTATTTTTCCTAGGTTTGTTGTGCCTAGATATCTTATGACTGATGGAGGTTCTTATTTTATTCATGGCAGTTTTAGAAAAACTCTTGCTAGATATGACGTTAATCATAGAATTGCTTCTGCTTATCATCCCCAAACTAGTGGACAGGTAGAGCTTTCAAATAGAGAGATCAAGTCTATCTTGCAGAAGACTGTCAATAGATCTAGGAAAAACTAGGCTAGCAAGTTAAATGATGCTTTATGGGCTTATAGAACTGCTTATAAGAACCCCATGGGCATGTCTCCTTACAAAATGGTTTACGGAAAAGCATGTCACTTGCCTTTAGAATTAGAACACAAAGCTTTTTGGGCAGTGAAAGAGCTTAATAGGGATTTTAAACTTGCCGGTAAGAAAAGGTTGTTAGATTTCAGTTCTCTAGATGAGTGGAGAAACGAAGCCTACGAGAATGCCAGACTTTTCAAAGAGAAAATCAAGCAATGGCATGATAAGAGAATTCTTAAGAGAGAGTTTCATGTTGGTGAGAAAGTTTTATTGTATAGGTCTCATCTCAGATTTTTTGCAGGAAAATTACTCTCTAAATGGGAAGGACCATATGTTATTGTGGAAGTGTACCGCTCAGGTGCGATAAAGATTGCTTCGTTAAAAGATGACACTACACAAGTGGTGAATGGGCAAAGACTCAAACATTATATTGCTGGAGATTCTTATAATGAAGATGTTGATGTTATTCAAACGGTTTCTCCGGAAGAATTCATCCAGGACAATATGCAGGAACCTACAGAGTTCGTTTTCGAATAGGTAACAGTTCTAGTCAGAAAAGGTTCGCGTTAAACTTTTTCAGTTATATTTTTATTATTTTTGTTAATATGAAAAATCACGAGATGAAAATGGGAAGGAGAAGGAGTCCGGAGTGTCCTCACACATAGGGGGCGCGGTCCCACCCCAGGCCGCGCCCACCTATTGTGTGAGCACCCCAGAGCTCGATTCCGTCCCGGTTTCCTCCTGTGACTTGGTTTCGATGTTTAATTTTCGCCTATATAACCCCCCGGAGTCCCCGAGGTCTGTATATCGTTTTCTTGTCGTGTTTTCGTTTCGAGCTATTTCTGTCAGGAGTTGATCTCATTTTTAGGAGCACCATGGACTCTCCAAGCGATGACAAGAAGAAGATGCCTTCAGAAGATGATCACCAAGACCTTCAGCTGAAGGGAGAAGTTGAAAGTGAGGCCGAGGATGAAGTGATGGAAGAAGATCAAAGTTCACGCCCGAGCACCATGATCGCAAGCATTGGGGTGGTGAAAAGTCATGACAAGTTCAAGAAGAGTGCACGTATAAGAACCGGAGGGGGTGTGCCGCGCCATCATATCTTAGCTCCACGGACATCTTCGTTAGGCAACAACCCTTTCCATACTCTAATTCATGAACATCAGATTCAAAAGGTGCCTAGATCATGATTTCCCTCTGGTTGGGATATAGATCGTTCTAACAGTGCAGGGAGAGAAAGTTCCAAGTGTGAAGAAGGATGGAGAAATAATTCCAAGAGCTGGGACTCTCTGGCTGACAGGTTCATGAGCCGTATTGAGCACAATTCAGAGATGATTCGTAACCTCAGTCACAAGATCGATGATTTGAAAGATTTGATTGAGAAGCTTATTAAAGACTACCCACCACCGCCGAAGGAGTAATTTGTCATTGGTATTGGCATCCCCTTGGCTTGTTCCAAGCTTGGGGGAGTGCCGCGGTATCACATCATTATCTTTTACTCATTTACTTTTCAAGTAGAGTCATATCATGAATAGAGAAGTTATCTTATAGAATAGTTTGCAGTGTGGAAGTATCCTCCTTAGTTGGTTATCTATGTATCCCTTGGTGTGAGTTGCGGTAATGAAATATTAATGAGAAGTTTTATCGTTTACTTTCCGCACACTTTATTTTAGTTTGCAATGTTTCTTATACGATTAGTCTTGTTGATTAGTATTGGTATCACTTTGGGAGCATGAGTAAATTTAGTTGGTTTTGGCAAACTTAGCTTGGTCAGTAGCAACATTACCTTGAGGTTTGAGTAGAAAAGAAGAAAGAAGTGCCTGTAGTTACATCACTTCAGTTTTCCTTCATGTTTGGCTTATAAGCATTATTATTCTCAAAGTTAAAATCGTTGTATCTTCAAGGAAGTTTGCATGATTGTTCCTATTATATGTATGTTTGTTTATTTCATGCAATTCTTATGCTTGCTACCCAGCCTTGCTAGCCAAAAACCTGTACTGAGAGGGAATACTTCTCGTGCATCCAACTCCCAAAAGCCAAGTTATTTCCAAAGAGTCCACTATAAATTCCTATACATGGTATTTCAAGCTATTCCAAGTAAATTTTCATGTGCTACCTTTCAAAAACCTTCAAATACTTCTCATTTTGTGCCACTGTTTTTAGCTCATGATGACGTAGTGGATGGGTTTGTTATCTTCCATACTAAATTGAGTACCCCTCGACTAGGCAGCTTCATCTGCTCGTCATTAGTTTTGCAAGGGAACTGGTCAGACCATTGTAATCTCAAAAAGAAAAGAAAAAGGCACTCCTCCATGGTATGTGAAAGTTGGTTGGCACCCGATGGAATCGGTTAGCCATGGTTTGAGAAAGGAAAAGGTGGGGAGGAGTGCCAAGCTATAAAAGAGCACAATTGTGCCAACTAATCAACATCTCGGAACCGCTCTCACTTGTTTAGTATGGAAGATATCAAGAACTCCATTGCTAGTCGTTGATAAAAGCAACCACCTCTCAAAACAACTTTTACCTCTGTTTTACAAATGAAAAGCTCTAGCACATGTTTAATCCCTGCTTCCCTCTGCGAAGGGCCTGTTTTTTACTTTTATGTTGAGTCAACCTATTCCCTTCTATCTCAAGCAAGCATTTGAGTTGTTATGTTTCACTCATCCATATGTTGATCCGTTCAATCATGTTTACTAACTTCTTTTGTTTAGTACAATGCTTTTATCTGAAGGAATATATCTTTGAAAGCTTTCTATGATTACAAAAGTTTGTTTCATTGAGCATATGGTTTTTGCTATATTAGCTCTGTTTTTAAAAGGCTCCGTTCAAAAGCAAGTATAGTTTATTCATTGTTCTCTGACCAAGAACTAAGGTTTGCCATCACCAATTATAGTTTACCTTGTGCATCCTTATTTGTGATTCCCTTTTACTTATTGCAAGTCTATATCATATAAAGGGAAGTTGTTGTCTATTATAATTTGTGCCTTGGTAAATGTGATGCTTCTTGTCTATATTTTGATTATCAACACTTCACACCATAAACCTGTGGTCATGTTTACCGACTTTAGTTTTTGCTTGGGGACAAGCGAGGTCTAAGCTTGGGGGGGTTGATACGTCCATTTTGCATCACTATTTTGTATCATAATTTACTGTTATTCATTGATATATTTCATATTTAGAGATGATACTTATGTTGTTTCCTCTGTTTTTACATGTTTGATGATCATTGGAGGATTTGCTGCCGGAGTAAGGATTCTGCTAGAAAAAGGACTATCAAGACACCATATTTCGGAAGATCAGGAAATTCCAGAAAAATACCAGAAAATTATATTTTACCAGAAGACTAAAGAAGCCAGAAGGAGGAGTCGAGAGGACCCACGGGGCAGGCTCATACACAGGGGGCGCGGCCTGACCCCTGGCCGCGCCGGCCTGTTGTGTGGCCACTCTAGCCCACTTCTGCCATCGCCCCTTCGCGTATTTCATCGTCCCCAAAAACCTAAGTCAAGGGGGGGCTTAGAGATAGACATCGCCGCCTCTGCGGGGCGGAAAACACCAGAGAGAGAAAAGCTCTCCGGCAGGCAGAAATCTGCCGGGGAAATTCCTTCCCGGAGAGGGGAGATCGTCACCATCGTCGTCATCATCACGCCAGACTTCATCGGGATCATCATCACCATCATCCTCATCACCAGCACCTTCATCTCCACCATCACCACGCCATCTCGCTGTAACATCTTGAGTTGAATCTTGTCAAATTCTTAGGGGAAACTTTCCCGGTGTTGATTACTCTTGTGGTTGATGCTATTGAGTGGAACCGTTGAATTAAGGTTTATGTTCAGATTGTTATTTACCATTATTTCACCTCTGATCATGATCCATATGATGTCTTGTGAGTAGTTCGTTTAGTTCTTGAGGACTTGGGAGAAGTCAAGTTGTTAGTAGTGGAATTATGTTGAGTACTATTTAATGGTTTGATATTTATTTGTTGTGGTGTTATTTCACTAGTGGTGTGATGTGAACGTCGACTACATGATACTTCACCATTTATGGGCCTACTGAGATGCATTGTGTATTTGGCTACCAATTGTGGGGTTGCTGGAGTGACAGAAACCTAAACCTCCGTTGGGAAACCATTGCACCAGGGAGCGTAGGATCTTAGAGTTTAAGGTTGTGGTTAGATTTATCTTAAATTACTTTCTTGTATTTGCAGATGCTTGCAAGGGGTATAATCACAAGTGTGTATTTATCCTAGTAAGGGTAGTGCGCTAGCACAGGTTCACCCCCATAACACTTATCAAACCAATAAAGATTATTTAGCGGTATGAAGCGAAAGCACTTGACAGAAACTCCCGTGTGTCCTCGAGAACGTTTGGTTATCATAAGTTACACAACCGGCTTGTCCTTTGCTCTAGAAAGGATTGGGCCACTTGCAGCAATTATTACTATTGCCTTTTATTTACTCGTACTTTATTTATTTGCATTACCAAATACCCCTGAACACCCGTTTGCTAGTATTTACAGTGAATCCTTGATCAAAACCACTTGTCAACACCTTCTGCTCCTTGTTGGGTTCGACACTCTTATTTATCGAAAGTACTACGATACACCCCCTATACTTGTGGGTCATCACGCGCCACTAGGTGGTGTGGCCCCCTGGCCCACCTCCTGATGCCGCCCTTCCTCCTATGTATTCCCCTCGACGGGAAAACCTAAAAAGCCCGATCAATTTCCACAAAACATACTGCAAGCCGCCGTCGTCATTGACGCGAGATCGGGAGGGTCCAGAAGCTCTTCCCGGCACCCTGCCGGAGAGGGGAATCACCGCCGGAGGCCTTCTTCATCACCATGCCTTCCTCCAGAGTGATGTGTGAGTAGCCTAGCTTGGACTATGGGTCCATAACAGTAGCTAGATGGTTGTCATCTCCTCCATGTGCTTCATGTTTAGATCTTGTGAGCTGCCTATCATGATCAAGATCATCGTTGTGTAATTCTACATGTTGTGTTTGTTGGGATCCGATGAATATTGATACTTTTTCAAGTTAATTTATTGAATTATTATCTCTATGTTATCTCTATGTTGTTTATGATCTTGCATGCTTTCCGTTGCTAGTAGATATCTTGGCCGAGTAGATGCTAGTGACTCCAAGAGGGAGTATTTATGCTCGATAGTGGGTTCATGCCTCTAGTAATCTGGGGGAGTGACAGAAACCTCTAAGGTTGTAGATGTGTTGTTGCTACTAGGGAGAAAACAACAATCTTGTGTTCAAGGACATTTGTATTATTTACATTACACACTTTGCTTAAGGCGATAATCTATTGCTTGCAACTTAATACCCAACGGTTGCTCGGATGACATCCGGCGGGTGGATTATTAGTCATAGATGCAGTTGGATTACGGTCTATGTATTATGTTGTAATGCCCAAGTGAATCTCATAGTGATCCTCATGACATTTGTATGCTTGCTTTATTCTATCAATTGCCCAACTGTAATTTGTTTACCCATCATATTATTTATCTTATGGAGAGACACCACTAGTGAACTGTGGACCCCGGTCCATTCTTTTACACTGTTATTACCGTTTACCATTTACTCGCTTTATTTCATTCTTGCAAACTACTATCTTTTACCACTCGATACGCTTAATTCTTTGTTTACAACAAACCGGTGAGATTGACAACCTCACTGTAAGTTGGGGCAAAGTACTTGGTTGTGTTGTGTGCAGGTTCCACGTTGCTGCTGGTGCAAAGCTACGCCCTGGACGAGGCACCATATATAAATTGTCTGGAGCTGTCGCGAAGCTAGCGAGCATCAACCTTCGGAAGTTGGTTCTTTCTCCTACTGGTTCGATAAACCTTGGTTTCATACTGAGGGAAGACTTGATGTTGTTCTCATCATATCTTCCTCTTGGGGTTCCCAACTGGGCGGTCATCTACACGCCATCAGTATCTAAAGGGTTTTGTAACTGAAGGGTTCACGGCATAGAAAACAAACAAAAAATCTACGAAGAGAACCACTAACTAGACAAGATCAAGTCTATGAGAAGGTTTGCAACGGGCATGCCATCGACTTAGAAGGACTCACCCTCAAAGACCAAAAGTGGTTAACGTTTCTCTAGAACATGGATGATGTAGTGGTACGCTTGCTGATAGTGGTGCTAGCTGCCCAGTTGGGAACCCCAAGAGGAAGGTATAATGAGCACAGCGACAAGTTTTCCCTCAGTACGAAACCAAGGTTTAATCGACCAGTAGCAGAAATAAACCACTTCTGAAGGTTGATGCTAGCATGCTTTGGTGACAGCTGATACGTCTCCAACGTATCTATAATTTTTGATGCTCCATGCTTGTTTTTACACCATTTGCTTGTTGTTTCGTTACACTTAGTGGCACTTTTATGCATTTTCCGGAACTAACCTATTAACGAGTTGCCACAGTGCCAGTTTCCTGTTTTCTGCTGTTTTTGTGTTTCAGAAGTGATACACAGGAAATATTCTCGGAATTGGACGAAACAAGTTCCTGAAGTCTTATTTTACCCGGAAGCTTCCAGAGATCTGAAGAGGAGTAGGAGGGGGGCCACCAGGGCCCCACACACAGGCATGGCGCGGCCAGGGGCCTGGCCGCGCGGGCCCCGCGTGAGGGAGCCTGGCTCCACCTCTGACATCGCCCCTTCGCCTATAAAGACCCCCCGACGGAAAAAACCTAAGGACCCGATCAGATTTCCAGAACACATCGCGATCCACCGCCGCCGTCGACCCGAAGATCGGGAGGGTCCAGAAGCTCTTCGCGGCACCCTGCCGGAGAGGGGAATCGCCACCGGAGGTCTTCTTCATCGCCATGCTTGCCTCCGGAGCGATGAGTGAGTAGTCTACCTTGGACTATGGGTCCATAGCAGCAGCTAGATGGTTGTCTTCTCCACCATGTGCTTCATGTTTAGATCTCATGAGCTGCCCTACATGATTGAGATCACCGTTATGTAATTCTACATGTTTGGTTTGTTGGGATCCGATGAATATTGGTGTTTATGATTAAGTTGTTGTACTGAATTATATCTTTTGTTATCTCTATGTTGTTTATGATCTTGCATGCTCTCCGTTGTTAGTAGCTATCTTGGTCGAGTAGTTGCTAGTGACTCCAAGAGGGGGTATTTATGCTCGATAGTGGGTTCATGCCTCTATTTCACCTGGGGGAGTGACAGAAACCTCTAAGGTGGTAGATGTGCTGTTGCTACTAGGGAGAAAACAACATTCATATGCTCAAGGGCATATGCTTTGTTTACATTACACACTTTGCTTAATGCAATTATCCGTTGTTCGCAACTTAATACTACTGGGGTGTTCGGATTGATATCCCCGGGAGTGGATTATTAGTCATAGATGCAGTTGGATGGCGGTCTATGTATTTTGTTGTAATGCCCAGAGTAAATCTCATAGTGATCTTCTTGACATATCACGTTTATCTTTATTCTATCAATTGCCCAACTGTAATTTGTTTACCCAGCATGTGTTATTTTATCTATGGAGAGACACCACTAGTGAACTGTGGACCCCGGTCCTATTTCCATCATATTGCTATCACCTGTTTACTTTACTCGTACTGTTTACTTTACTCGCATACTATATTGTTTTCCACTCGATACGCTCATAACCTTTGTTTCAAGCAAACCGGTGAGATTGACAACCTCATCGCAAGTTGGGAACAAAGTATTTGTTTGTGTGTGTGCAGGTTCCGTGTTGCAACTGGCCGAAGACGAGTCAACAAGTATCATTAAACGGCGCCCTTGTTGGAGTGTTATTAAGCCAGTCTGCATCACCTTCAGTCGTCGCTGTCTCTCCTCTTCAAGATCGACATTAAACCTTGGTTTCTTAACTGAGGGAAGACTAGCTGCTATACTCATCACACCTTCCTCTTGAGGTTCCCAACGGGCTGGTTATTCACCACGCACAAGGACAGTCTGTTCCCACGTCAACTTGGCACCAACAGCTAATTTTCTGGCGCCATCAACAAGTAGCAGCAGCTCCAGAGAATTTGTTTATGGCGCCTATCTGGGGCGTAGCTTTGGCGCCAGCAGCAACGTGGAACCTGCACACAACATAACCAAAATACTTTGCCCCAACTTGCAGTGAGGTTGTCAATCTCACCGGTTTGCTGTAAACAAAGGATTAAACGTATCGTGTGGTAAAAGATATTTGTTTGCAAGAAAGTAAATAATGCTTGTAGAAAGTACACGATAATATGAATGTAAAAGAATGGACCGGGGTCCACAGTTCACTAGAGGTGTCTCTCCATAAAGATAAATAACATGCTAGGTAAACAAATTATAGTTGGGCGATTGACAGAATAAAGAATGCAAGCAATGCATGTACATGTCATGAGGATCACTATGAGATTCATTTGAGCATTACAACATAATACGTAGACCATAATCCAACTGCATCTATGACTAATAATCCACCCGCCGGTTATTGTCCGAACAACCGTTGGGTATTAAGTTGCAAGCAACAGATTACCGCCTTAAGCAAAGTGCGTAATGTAAACAATACAAATGTCCTTGAACACAAGATTGTTGTTTTCTCCCTAGTAGCAATAACACATCTACAACCTTAGAAGTTATTGTCACTCTCCCAGATTACTATAGGCATGAACCCACTATCGAGCATAAATACTCCCTCTTGGAGTCACTAGCATCTACTCATCTAAGATATCTACTAGCAACAGAGAGCATGCAAGATCATAAACAACATAGAGATGATAAATCAATAAATCAACTTGACATAGTACTCAATATTCATCGGATCCCAACAAACACAACATGTAGAATTACATAGCGATGATCTTGATCATGATAGGCAGCTCACAAGATCTAAACATGAAGCACATGGAGGAGAAGACATCCATCTAGCTACTGCTATGGACCCGTAATCCAAGGTAGACTACTAATTGGTAGCGGTGCTAGCCACCTAGTTGGGAACCCCAAGAGGAAGGTATGATGAGCACAGCGGCAAGTTTCCCTCAGTATGAAACCAAGGTTTAATCGAACCAGTAGGAGAAACAAACCAGTTCTAATGTTAGCTGGCTTGGCGACGGCTCTGGACAATTTGTTTATGGCGCCTATCTGGGCGTAGCTCTGGCGTCAGCAGCAACGTGGCACCTGCACACAACACAACCAAAGTACTTTGTCCCAACTTACAGTGAGGTTGTCAATCTCACCGGTTTGCTATAAACAAAGGATTAAACCTATCATGTGGTAAAAGATATTTGTTTGCAAGAAAGTAAATAATGCTTATAGAAAGTAAACGGTAATATGAATGTAAAAGAATGGACCGGGGTCCACAGTTCACTAGAGGTGTCTCTCTATAAAGATAAATAACATGCTTGGTAAACAAATTACAGTTGGGCAATTGAAAGAATAAAGAATGCAAGCAATGCATGTACATGTTATGAGGATCACTATGAGATTCACTTGGGCATTACAACATAATACATAGACCGTAATCCAACTACATCTATGACTAATAATCCACCCGCCGGATATCATCCGAACAACCATTGGGTATTAAGTTGCAAGCAACAGATTATCGCCTTAAGCAAAGCGTGTAATGTAAACAATACAAATGTCCTTGAACACAAGATTGTTTTTTCCTCCCTAGTAGAAAAATCACATCTACAACCTTAGAAGTTATTGTCACTCTCCCAGATTACTAGAGGCATGAACCCACTATCGAGCATAAATACTCCCTCTTGGAGTCATTAGCATCTACTCATCTAAGATATATACTAGCAACGGAGAGCATGCAAGATCATAAACAACATAGAGATGATAAATCACAAATCAACTTGACATAGTACTCAATATTCATCGGATCCCAACAAACAGAACATGTAGAATTACATAACGATGATCTTGATCATGATAGGCAGCTCACAAGATCTAAACATGAAGCACATGGAGGAGAAGACATCCATCTAGCTACTGCTATGGACCCGTAGTCCAAGGTATACTACTCACACATCACTCCGGAGGTAGGCATGGTCATGATGAAGGCCTCCGGTGGTGATTCCCCTCTTCGGCAGGGTGCCGGGAAGAGCTTCTGGACCCTTCTGATCTCGCGTCGACGATGGTGGCGGCTTGCAGTATGTTTTCTGGAAAATAGTTTGGGGCCCTAGGGTTTTCCCGTTGAGGGGATTAAATAGGCAGAAGGGCAATGTCAGGGGGTGGACCAGGCGGTCACACCCCTGGTGGCACGGCCTAGGGCTGGCCGGCGCCACCATACGGTGTAGCTGGCCCCTGGTCCATCTCCTGCTCTCCTTTGGACTCCGTCTTCGTGTCAGGTAATTAGGGACTTCAGCTTTTGTTTCGTCCAATTTCGAGAATATTTCATGTGTAACTTTTCTGAAACACAAAAACAGTAGAAAAGAGGGAACTGGCACTGTGGCATCTTGTTAATAGGTTAGTTCCGGAAAATGCATAAAAACGCCACAAAGTGTAAACAAAACACAAAGCAAATGGTGCATAAACAAGCATGGAGCATCAAAAATTATAGATACGTTTGAGACGTATCAACTACTCACACATCACTCCAGAGGCATGCATGGAGATGAAGAAGGCCTCCGGTGGTGATTCCCCTCTCCGACAGGGTGCAAGGAAGAGCTTCTGGACCCTCCCGATCTTGCATCGATGATGGTGGCGGCTTGCAGTATGTTTTCTGGAGAAGAGTTTGGGCCCTTAGGGTTTTCCCGTCGAGGGGATTAAATAGGTGGAAGGGCGATGTCAGGAGGTGGACCAGGCGGTCACACCCCCTGGTGGCGCGGCCTAGGGGTGGCCCGCACCACAACCTGGTGTGGCCGGCCCCTGGTCCATCTCCTGCTCTCCTTTGGATTCCGTCTTCATGTCAGGTAATTAGGGACTTTAGCTTTTGTTTCGTCCAATTCCGAGAATATTTCCTATGTAACTTTTCTGAAACACAAAAACAGTAGAAAACAGGGAACTGGCACTGTGGCATCATGTTAATAGGTTAGTTCCAGAAAATGCATAAAAACGCCACGAAGTGTAAACAAAACACAAAGCAAATGGTGTATAAACAAGCATGGAGCATCAAAAATTATAGATATGTTTGAGACGTATCAAGCATCCCCAAGCTTAACTCCTGCTCGTCCTCGAGTAGGTAAGTGATAACAAAACAATAATTTTTGAGATGACATGCACCAACACAATCTTGATCAAAATGATGTAAAGCATTGAGTGTTGAGATCAAAGTACTCTAAACATGGGCATAAAAGATATAATCTTGACAATAGAACTTAGCAACCATGTTATAACATGAAAAGTAACACAAACAAAAGATCATGAGTAATAATGCATTGAAAGTCAATTGTTTGTTTCGAGCATATAGAAAAACATAGCAAAGTGGTATTCAGCTTGTCCCTCATGGAGTAGCAAAACATAAATGCATAGGCACCTTCAAGTTTAACAGGGCGACTAGATACAAATAATTTGAGAACAAGCAAAACCATAATCATGAATCAATCAATAATAAATTTTGGGACTAAGCACATTATACTCAGAATGATAACTATGCTTTCTTAGACAGTGAATAAAGGTAGAAGGTGAAGACTCAACATAAAAGTAAAAGAAAGGCCATTCGCAGAGGGAAGCAGTGATTGCATGTTTTTATAAACCTTCCAAAAATTATGGTACTTACTAGATTTGAGCTCTCATTGCCCCCATCATAGTCATCTTGAGTGGTTAAGGTTAATGCAAGTACAAATATGAGATATATGCTTGACAAATCATAAGTTAAAAATCTCATGTCCCATGAATACGAGTACTTAAACAGTGCTAGTCGACTTAGGTCCCAAGCAAGTTCTTGTCATTGTAAGCATATGTGTATCATTGAGAACGCCAACGGGGTACCTCCTGCCCGATGACATGGAAACTAGCCCACATCAAAATAAACAAGACAAACAGACAATGGACACCTCAGCATCTCTTTTATTTGCCATTGGGTATAGCTTTTTATTTTGAGATGCGTTGTCGAATGTCCACTATGGTTATGCTATAAATTTCCACCATGAATGATGCATTGTTTATATTAGCGGCCCAGGCGTTTCTCTAACACATGTACAAACTCCATGAACTCCACAAGTTTCCAACTCCTTTCACATAGATAAGCATCCATAAACAAAAGATCATAATATCATCTTAAATAGAAATAAGTGCAATGTTGAAAGCGTGCCCCATGACAGCATGGCTGAGCTAACTCCCAACTTACAACTTGCAAGCATGTAATCAACATAAAATAGCCACAATGGTCAAGTTTATTAAGTGCAAGAAAGTAAATGTGCCGTCAGGTTCGTGAGAGCTTTACTAACTAATTTTCACATAACAAAAAGTTCAATTTAGAAGATAGATAAAAGCAAGACGAATGTACTTGGAATAGCAAATTGCTAATAGGTAGATATGGTGGACACATTGGAAAACCTTGATTTTTGGGAGTTGGATGCACGAGAAGTATTCCCTCTCAGTACAGATGAAGGCTAGCAAAAGATTGGGAGCGACCAACTAAGAGAGCATTAATGGCCATAATCATGCATAGCGACAAAACATTATTAACCAAAGCATAAAGTGGTATCACAAGTCAAAAATCAAATGATCATAGAGGCTTGAGGTGACTGGTTTGTAGTCAAACATGGTGTGAGCATGCGCCAAGTCAACCCAAATAAAGCATCAAAGGAGAATACCACAATATTATGCTCCCATATAATAAAAATAACGCATGATTCTTTCAAAGGCACATTAAGCAATCTTAGTCATTTGAGACAAGTCATGCTACAGCAAAAACTACTAAGCATATAATCAAAATAACATCAAGCATGACATGCAAAAGTCTAAGCCACGGTCTAAACAAGCTCCCATTTGTACCACTATAAGCATGAAACTTTTTTCTCTTTTCCAACACCAATCAACCATTTTGAAACAACTCTTAAAGATGAAAAGCAACATATACCAGAGGTCTAAACACTCCTAGCTAAAAAGAACTAACAAGTTCTGAATAAAAATCAAGGCAAAAAATGAAAGCTAAACGCAGTACTAGAAAAAAGAGAACA
The DNA here is from genome assembly GCA_007115705.1 of Dactylis glomerata. Taxonomy (NCBI): domain Eukaryota; kingdom Viridiplantae; phylum Streptophyta; class Magnoliopsida; order Poales; family Poaceae; genus Dactylis; species Dactylis glomerata. The sequence goes on along the minus strand of QXEO01000454.1, from coordinate 2,655,409 downwards.
CTCGTTGAACGATAAGACTGAAAACTAGAGTGTTCTAGGCAATGAAAATGGAGTGTGTCTTCTCCAAAAGAAACATGTTGGGGTCCAACCATTTATTGCAGCAAACAAAACAAAATAAAATTGAAAGCGAAAATAAAGACGCTCCAAGAAAAAACACATAGCATACGAAGCAATAAAAATATAGTGTCTTGAAAGATGACCTGATATTTTGTCGATGAAGAAGGGGTGCCTCGGGGCATCCCCAAGCTTTGACGCTTGTACTTCTTGGATATTTCTTGGGGTGACATGGGCATCCCCAAGCTTGAGATTTTTTCCATAATTCATCTCATCTCATCATTCTCCTTTCCCTACACTTGAAAACTTCCTTCATACAAAACTTCACACAATTCTTATTAGCAACATTAGTGTATGCAAGATAGTAAATCCACTCTTTGGTTCAGTTTCAACTCAAGTATATCACCCATTAAAACATTATCTACAATAGCAACTCTCTCAAAAGTTCCGTGATCAAAAGAACTAAAAAAAGAAAGAGATCAAGAGGCAAACGCAAATAGTGGCAGAAATCTGTCAAAACAGAACAACTGGTAAATTTTGATTTTTTTGAAAATATTCTGTTGCTCAAATCAAAAAGTGAAAAACTAATGAAAGTTATACAATAACCTGGGGCATGTGATCAAGAAATCGCAGATCAAAAGGACGTTCTAAGAATTTTCACAAATTTTTACGGTACAGCGCAGAAATCTGTTTTAGGACAGCAACTTCCCCAAATCTTACCTTCCTCCAATTAGAGGTTCTTCTTGGCACAAAAACAAAATAAAAATGATAAGGAGAGGTCATTACAGTAGTAATAACTTCCAAGACTCAATAAAAATAAAAAGTACTGAAAAGAAAACATTGGGTTATCTCCCTAGAGTGCTTTTCTTTAACGTCTTTGAGCTAGGCGCAAAAAGTAGAAATCAAGTATTTTCAAGTGATGAAGAATCAAGTTCATAATTTTCTCTAAGGATAGAGTCAAAAAGTAACTTATTTCTCTTTCTAGGGAAGTGTTCCATACTTTTCTTGAGTGGGAATTGATATTTAATGGTGCCTTCTTTCATATCAATAATAGCACCAACAGTTCTAAGAAAAGGTCTTCTCAAAATAATAGGACAAGAAGCATTGCATTCAATATCCAAAACAAGGAAATCAACAGGAACAAGGTTATTGTTAACCATAATAAGAACATCATTAATCCTTCCCAAAGGTTTCTTCTTAGCAACATCAACAAGAGGAACATCAAAATAACAATTTTCAAGCGGTGGTAAACCAAGCATATCATAAATTTTTCTAGGCATAATAGAAATATTTGCACCAAGATCACATAAAGCATGACAATCAAAATCATTCACATTCATCTCAATGATGGGCTCCCAACCATCTTCTAACTTTTTAGGAATAGAAACATTTTGTTTCAACTTATCCTCTCTAATTTGCATGAGAGCATTCGTAATATGCTTTGTAAAAGCCATATTCATAGAACTAGCATTAGGACTTCTAGTAAGCTTTTGCAAGAACAAAATTACTTTAGAAATATTGCAACCATCAACATCAAAATCATTAAAGGTAGTAGAACTATGGTCTCCCATACTCCTAAAAATTTCAGCACTTTTATTAGAAAAAGTTTCTATAGTTTTAGGCAATTTAGCACAAGGATTAGGAATTTTCTCTACACCAATCACTCTACCATTAAAAGAAGGAGGTTTGCTAGCATTTGAAACAACATCACTAGTGGTGGTAATAGTACAAACCTTCATATTTCTAGCCATCTCATCTTCTCTTTCCCACCTAGCATGCAATTCTGCTAACATCCTAACATTATCATCAATTCTAACCTGAATGGCATTCAAAGTCTTGCTTTCTTTCACATTTGAGGCAAAACCTTTAGTTTCAGAAGTTCAACATCAAGAGCAAGGCTATCAACTTTAGAAGCAAGAACATCAATTTTACCAAGCTTTTCCTCAACATACTTATTAAAAGCAGATTGTTTACTAATGAAGTCCTTGAGCACGACTTCAAGATCAGAGGGCGCGCTCCTATTGTTGTTGGAGGAATTACCATAAGAATTACCATAACCATTACCATTGGTAGAAGGAAACGGCCTATAATTGTTGCTAGCAAAATTATTCCTATAAGCATTGTTATTGAAATTATTATTTCTAATGAAGTTCACATCGACATGCTCTTCTTGAGCAACCAAAGAGGCTAAAGGAACATTATTATGATCAACATGAGCTCTATCATTAACAAGCATAGCCATAATGGTATCAATCTTATCACTCAAGGAAGAGGTTTCTTCAACAGAATTTACCTTCTTACCTTGTGGAGCTCTCTCGGTGTGCCACTCAGAATAATTTACCATCATATTATCAAGGAGCTTTGTTGCGATGCCCAAGGTGATGGACATAAAGGTACCTCCAGCAGCTGAATCCAAGAGATTTCTTGAAGAAAAATTTAGTCCTGCATAAAAGGTTTGGATAATCATCCAAGTAGTCAGTCCATGAGTGGGAAAATTCTTTATCAAAGATTTCATTATTTCCCAATCTTGAGCAACATGTTCATTATCAAACTGTTTAAACCTCATAATATCACTTCTCAAAGATATAATCTTAGCAGGAGGATAATATTTTTCAATAAAAGCATCCTTGCACTTAACCCAAGAATCAATACTATTTCTAGGCAAAGATAGCAACCAACCCTTAGCTCTTCCTCTCAAAGAGAAAGGAAACAACTTAAGCTTAATAATATCTCCATCTACATCCTTATACTTTTGCATCTCACATAGCTCAACAAAATTGTTGAGATGAGCTATAGCATCATCAGTACTAACACCAGAAAATTGCTCTTTCATAACAAGATTCAACAAAGCAGGCTTAATCTCATAAAAATTTGCCTCAGGAGCAGGTGGCGCAATAGGAGGCAGATGAAATCATTGTTGTTTGTGCTCGTAAAGTCACACAACTTAGTGTTCTCAGGAGTACTCATTCTAGCAAGGCTAAAAGCAGACAAGCAAAAATAACAACTATAAAGGAACTAATTTTTTGTATTTTTGATAAAAAGATGCAAGCAAAAATAAAGTAAAGAAATTAAGCAAAACAATAACAAAGTATAAGATTGGAAGTGAGAGACTCCCCTTGCAGAAATCCTCTTTCTTCCCGGCAACGGCGCCAGAAAATGTGCATGATAGTGGTGCTAGCTGCCCAGTTGGGAACCCCAAAAGGAAGGTATAATGAGCACAGCGGCAAGTTTTCCCTCAGTATGAAACCAAGGTTTAATCGACCAGTAGAAGAAAGAAACCACTTCCGAAGGTTGATGCTAGCTGGCTTTGGTGATAGCTCCAGAGAATTTGTTTATGGCACCTATCTGGGGCGTAGCTTTGGCGCCAGCAGCAACGTGGAACCTGCACACAACACAACCAAAGTACTTTGCCCCAACTTGCAGTGAGGTTGTCAATCTCACTAGTTTGCTGTAAACAAAGGATTAAACGTATCGTGTGGTAAAAGATATTTGTTTGCAAGAAAGTAAATAATGCTTGTAGAAAGTAAACGGTAATATGAATGTACAGTTCACTAGAGGTGTCTCTCCATAAAGATAAATAACATGCTAGGTAAAAAAAATTACAGTTGGGCAATTGACAGAATAAAGAATGCAATCAATGCATGTACATGTCATGAGGATCACTATGAGATTCACTTGGGCATTACAACATAATACATAGACCGTAATCCAACTGCATCTATGACTAATAATCCACCCGCCGGATATCATCTGAACAACCATTGGGTATTAAGTTGCAAGCAACAGATTATCGCCTTAAGCAAAGTGTGTAATGCAAACAATACAAATGTCCTTGAACACAAGATTGTTGTTTTCTCCCTAGTAGCAACAGCACATCTACAACCTTAGAAGTTATTGTCACTCTCCCAGATTACTAGAGGCATGAACCCACTATCAAGCATAAATACTCCCTCTTGGAGTCACTAGCATCTACTCGGCCGAGATATCTATTAGCAACGGAGAGCATGCAAGATCATAAACAACATAGAGATGATAAATCAATAAATCAACTTGACATAGTACTCAATATTCATCGGATCCCAACAAACACAACATGTAGAATTACGTAGCGATGATCTTGATCATGATAGGTGATACGTCTCAAACGTATCTATAATTTTTGATGCTCCATGCTTGTTCTTACACCATTTGCTTAGTGTTTTGTTACACTTCATGGCGTTTTATGCATTTTCTGGAACTAACCTATTAACAAGATGCCACAGTGCCAGTTCCCTGTTTTCTGCTGTATTTGTGTTTCAGAAAAGTTACACAGGAAATATTCTCGGAATTGGACGAAACAAAAGCCGAACATTCAGATATTTACTGAAGCTTCCAGAAGTCCGAAGAGGAGATGGAGGAGGGCTACAGGGTGGCCACACCACCAGGGGGTGCGGCCTACCCCTGGCCTATGCCGCCCTATGGCGAGGGCCCCCTGGCCCACCTCTGGCGCCGCCCCTTCGCCTATAAAGACCCCCCAATGAGAAAAACCTAAATACCCAATCAATTTTCCAGAAACACAGCGCGATCTGCTGCCGTCGTCGACCCGAGATCGGGAGGGTCCAGAAGCTCTTCCCGGCACCCTGCCGGAGAGGGGAATCGCCACCAGAGTTCTTCTTCATCGCCATGCTTGCCTCCGGCACGATGAGTGAGTAGTCTTCCTTGGACTATGGGTCCATAGCAGTAGCTAGATGGTTGTCTTCTCCACCATGTGCTTCATGTTTAGATCTTGTGAGCTGTGATGGCGCGGTGATGATGGTGCCAGAAAACTTGTTGGCGTGTAGTTGATGAAGTAAATGACCGGCCAGTTGGGAACCCCAAGAGAAGGTTTTGATGAATATAGCAGCAAGTTTTTCCCTCAGTAAAGAAACCAAGGTTGAATGTCGGTCAGGAGAAGAGCAGACAATACGACTGAAGGTGATGCGGACTGGCTTAGTAACACTCCAACAAGGGCGCCGTTTAACGATACTTGTTGACTCGTCTTCGGCCAATAGCAACGCGGAACCTGCACACAACACAACCAAGTACTTTGTTCCCAACTTGCGATGAGGTTGTCAATCTCACCGGTTTGCTTGAAACAAAGGTTATGAGCGTATCGAGTGGAAAACAGTAGAAGTATGCGAGTAAAGTAACAGTGCGAGTAAAGTAAACAGGTGATAGCAATATGATGGAAATAGGACCGGGGTCCACAGTTCACTAGTGGTGTCTCTCCATAAGATAAATAACACATGCTGGGTAAACAAATTACAGTTGGGCAATTGATAGAATAAAGATAAACATGATATGTCAAGAAGATCACTACGAGATTTACTCTAGGCATTACAACAAAATACATAGACCGCCATCCAACTGCATCTATGACTAATAATCCACTTGTGGCGAATCAATCCGAGAACTCCACAAGTATTAAGTTGCGAACAACAGATAATTGCATTAAGCAAAGTGTGTAATGTAAACAATGCATATGCCCTCGAGCATATGAATGTTGTTTTCTCCCTAGTGGCAACAGCACATCTACAACCTTAGAGGTTTCTGTCACTCCCCCAGATTAAATAGAGGCATGAACCCAACTATCGAGCATAAATACCCCCTCTTGGAGTCACTAGCAACTACTCGGCCAAGATAGCTACTAACAATGGAGAGCATGCAAGATCAAAAACAACATAGAGATAACAAAAGATATAATTCAGTACAACAACTTAATCATAACACCAATATTCATCGGATCCCAACAAACCAAACATGTACAATTACATAACGGTGATCTCAATCATGTAGGGCAGCTCATGAGATCTAAACATGAAGCACATGGTGGAGAAGACAACCATCTAGCTACTGCTATGGACCCATAGTCCAAGGTAGACTACAAACTCATCGCTCCGGAGGCAAGCATGGCGATGAAGAAGACCTCCGGTGGTGATTCCCCTCTCCGGCAGGGTGCCGGGAAGAGCTTCTGGACCCTCCCGATCTTCGGGTCGACGGTGGCGGCGGATCGCGATGTGTTTTGGAAAAGTGATCGGGTACTTAGGTTTTTTCCGTCGGGGGGTCTTTATAGGCAAAGGGGCGATGTCAGAGGTGGCCCCAAGCCCCCTCACACCATGGCGGCGTGGCCAGGGCCAGGGCCGCGCCAGCCAGGTGTGAGGGGCCCTGGTGGCCCCTCTCCTTCTCTCCTTTGGATGACTAGAAGCTCCCGGACAAAATAAGACTTCAGGAACTTGTTTCGTCCAATTCTGAGAATATTTCCTGTGTATCACTTCTGAAACACAAAAACAGCAGAAAACAGGGAACTGGCACTGTGGCGACTCGTTAGTAGGTTAGTTCCGGAAAATGCATAAAAGTGCTACTAAGTGTAACGAAACAGTAGGCAAATGGTGTAAAAACAAGCATGGAGCATAAAAAATTATAGATACGTTGGAGACGTATCAAGCTGCCTTACATGATCGAGATCATCTTTGTGTAATTCTACATGTTGTGTTTGTTGGGATCCGATGAATATTGGTGTTATGTTAAGTTGATGTGCTGAATATTATCTTATGTTATCTCCATGTTGTTTATGATCTTGCATGCTCTCCATTGTTAGTAGCTATCTTGGCCAAGTAGATACTAGTGACTCCAAGAGGGGGTATTTATGCTCGATAGTTGGGTTCATGCCTCTATTTAATCTGGGGGAGTGACAGAAACCTCTAAGGTTGTAGATGTGCTGTTGCCACTAGGGAGAAAACAACATTCTTGTGTCCAAGGACATTCGTTTTGTTTACATTACACACTTTGCTTAATGCAGTTATCTGTTGTTCGCAACTTAATACTCGTGGGGTATTCAGACGATATCCCCGTGGGTGGATTATTAGTCATAGATGCAGTTGGATGGCGGTCTATGTATTTTGTTGTAATGCCCAGAGTAAATCTCATAGTGATCCTCGGGACATATGCACGTTATCTTTATTCTATCAATTGCCCAACTGTAATTTGTTTACCCAGCATGTTGTTATTTATTTTATGGAGAGACACCACTAGTGAACTGTGGACCCTGGTCCAATTTCCTTTACATTGTTACACTATTTTACTATTACTCGCACTATTTACTTTCTCTCATACTACTATTGTTTTCCACTCGATACGCTCGTACCTTTGTTTACAGCAAACCGGTGAGATTGACAACCTCATCGTAAGTTGGGAGCAAAGTACTTGGTTGTGTTGTGTGCAGGTTCCGCGTTGCTACTAGTTGAAGACGCACCAACAAGAATCGTAAACGGCGCCCTTGCTAGAGTGTCACGAAGCTAGCAAGTATCACCTTCTTAAGTTTGGATTTTTTCCTACTGGATCGACAAACCTCGGTTTCTTACTAAGGGAAAACTTGCTACTGTGCTCATCATACCTTCTTCTTGGGGTTCCCAACTGGGTGGTCATCCAACCCGCATCAAGCTAATTTTCTGGCGCTGTTGCCGGGGAAAAAAAGACTTCTGCAAGGGGAGTTTCACACGCACATCCTTTACTTTGTTTTAGTTTTGCTTTACTTTATTTTTACTTGCATCGTTTTATCAAAAATACAAAAAAAATTAGTTTTCTTTATAGTTGCTTTATTTTACTTGCTTTTAGTCTTGTTAGAACGAGTAATCTTGAAGTTGAAGTTCGTACTTTTAAGCAACACGGGGGAGAGAGCTTGAAAGATTCTTGGTACCGTATTAGGAATTCTCATCATAGGTGTACGAAGAAGCATTCTACCATGATGCTCCTTAGAAATTTTTATGTTGGTATATCTAGTTGGAATAGGTACGTTATTGATACTCTTGCAGGAGGTAATTTTCTGGGTACTCCCGCTCTTGAAGCATGCACTTTAATAGAAAGTTTAGTGGGAGTACCACCTATTCATGTTGTTAAAACTGAGATCACTTTGAAGGAAGTTATAGAAAAACTAGGCTCTTTAGAAAAAAGTTTGCCAAATATCCTTGATAACGCTAGCCGAGTTAATGAAGCGATAGAAAGTATCGGTAAGAGAATCACCGTTTTAGAAGCTAGCACTACTCTTGATAGTCAAAACCTTAGGATTGGGAAACTAGATGAATCCATGGAAACTTTAAGTTCAATTTTCTCTTCTCTTAAGTTTAAGAAGGAGAAAGCTTTTGTTGGAAAAGAGCAAAAATTTATGTATGTTCCCAAGGTGTTTGTGCCTAAACCTCAACATGTTTTTAAGATTGGTAAGAGTTTTAGTTCAACTAAGAGTGACTTGCAGGTTGAATCATCTTCGGGAACCTCTAAAGTAAGTGGTGATCTTGAGGAAACAGTTGATCTTAATGCCTCTTTCGAAAATACTTGATTCGCACTTTCTGCGCCTAGCTCAAAGGCGTTAAAGAAAAGCACTCTTGGGAGATAACCCATTGTTTTACTTTCAGTTATTTTTCTTTTATTTGAGTCTTGGAAGTTATTACTACTGTAATAACCGCTCCTTATCATTTTTATTTCGTTGTTGTGGCAAGAGAAACCTCTAATTTGAGTGAGGTAAGATTTGGGGATGTTGATGTCCTGAAACAGATTTCGGTGCTGCACCGTAAAAATTCGTGAAAATTCTCAAAATATATTTTTGACCTGCGATTTCTTGTGCATATGCCCCAGGTTATATCCAAACTTTCATTAGTTATACACTTTTTTATTTGAGCAACAGAAAATCCTCGAAAAAATCGACCTTTGTCAGCTGTTCTGTTTTGACAGATTTCTGCCACTATTTGTGTTTGCCTCTCGATCGCTTTCTTTTTAAGTTCTTTTGATCACGGAACTTTTGGGGAAGTTACTACAGTAGTATATGCTTTATATGTGGTGGTTTTGAGTTGAGATCTGAAGCAAAAAGGGGTTGATTCATTATTATGCTTACACTAATGTTGCTAATAGAATTGTGTTTAGTTTTGTATGAAGGAAGTTTTCAAGTGTAGGGATTGGAGAATGATGAGATGAGTTGAAGAATGGAAAAAAGCTCAAGCTTGGGGATGCCCATGCACCCCAAGAAATATCCAAGAGGTACAAGCGTCAAAGCTTGGGGATGCCCCCGAGGCACCCCTTCTTCATTGGCAAAAATTAGGTCACCTTTCAACACATTATATTTTTATTGCTTCATGCACTATGCATTTTTCTTGGAGCGTCTTGTCTTTAGTTTTCAGCTTTCTTTAGTTTTGTTGGCTGCAATAAATGGTTGGACCCCAACAAATTTCTTTTGGAGAAATTTCCTTGCTTTTCATTTGCCAGGAACACTCCGTTTTTCACTCTTATCGTTCAACGAGTGTTCTCTTTTTCTAGAACTGCGTTTAGCTTTCATTTTTCGTCTTGATTTTTGTTCAGATCTTGTTTTATCTTTATATCAAGGTGTATTTTGACCTCTGGTCCATGTTGGTTTTCATCAAAAGAGTTGTTTCAAAAAGGTTCGAATGGTGTTGGAAAAGAGAAAAAAAATTATGCAAAAAAGTGGTACAAAAAGGAGCTTGTTTAGACTGCGGCTTAGACTTTTGCACGTCGTGCTTGATGTCGTTTTGATAGTATGCTTAATGATTTTTGTTGTAGCATGACTTGTCTCAAATGACTGAGATTGCTTAATGAGCCTTTGAAAAAAAAATCATGCGTTGTTTTTATTTTATGGAAGCATTTATTTGGTTTTCTCCTTGATGCTTTATTTGGGTTGACTTGGCGCATGCTTACAACATGTTTGACTCATACAAAGTCGCCATAAGCCTCTATGATCATTTTGTTTCTGACTTTTGATGCCATCTTATGCTTCTCTTAATGATGTTTTGTCGCTATGCATGATTATGGCCGTTATTGCTCTCTTAGTTGGTCGCTCCCAGTCTTTTGCTAGCCCTCATTTTGTACTGAGTATGAGCTCTACTCGTGCATCCAACTCCTAAAAACCAAGTTATTCCAATGTGTTCACCATACATACCTATTAGCAATTTGCTATTCCAAAGTACATTTGACTTGCTTTTATCTATCCTTCAAATTAAACTCTTTTGGTGTTATGCGAAAATTGGTCAGTAAAGCTCTCACAAACCTGATGGCACACTTTACTTTTCTCGTTCTTAAAAATTTGACATTGTGGCTCTCTTATGTTGAGTTGTTATGCTTGCAAGTTGTAAGTTGGAAATTAGCCAAACCATGCTGTCATGGGGTAAGCTTTCAACATTGCACTTCTTATTTGAGTTGATATCGTGATCTTTTGTTTATGGATACTCGCAATGTGAAATAAATTGGGAATCTTGCGGGATCATAGAGTTTGTATACATGTTAGAGAAACGCCTGGGCCGCTAATCTAAGCCATGCATAATTCATGGTGGAAATTTACAGCATGCCCATAGTGAACATTCAACGACGCATCTCAAAATAAAAAGCTATACCAATGGTAAATAAAAGAGATGCCAAGGTGTTCATTGTCTGTTTGTCCTGTCATTTTGATGTGGGCTTGTTCCATGTCATCGGGCACGGAGGTACCCTATTGGCGGTTCTTGATGATACGTGTATACTTACAATGACAAGAGCTTGCTTGGGACTCTAAGTCGAGTAGCATGAGGTTTGGGTATTCGTACTTCACGGGACACGAGGCTTTCAACTTATGATTTGTCAAGCATATGCTTCATAATTGTACTCGCATTAACTTTATCCATTCAAGATGCCTATGATGGGGGCAATGAGAGCTCAAAGCTAGTAAGTACCATAATTTTTAAAGGTTTATAAAACTTGCAATCACTGCTTCCCTCTGCAAAGGGCCTTTCTTTTTTACTTTTATGTTGAGTCTTCACCTTCTATCTTTATGCACCGTCTAAGAGAGCATAGTTGTCATTCTGAGTTTAATGTGCATAGTCCCAAAGTTTATCATTGATTAATTCATAATTCTGGTTTCACTTGTTCTTAAATTATTTGTATCTAGTCGCCCTCTTAAACTTGAAGGTGTCCTATGCATTTATGTTTTGCTATTCCATGAAGGACAAGCTGAAAACCATTTGCTATGTTTTTCCATATGATTTGAACACATGTTTGACTTTCATTGTTTCATTTTCATGATCTTTTGTTTGTTTTCTTTTTAATGTTATAACATGGTTGCTAAGTTTCTTCTATCAAGATTATGTCTTTCATGCCCATGTTTAAGTTCTTTTGATCCCAGCACTCAATGCTTACAAAGATGTTCAAGATTGTGTTGGTGCATGTCACCTCAAAAATTATTCTTTTGTTATCACTTACCTACTCGAGGACGAGCAGGAGTTAAGCTTGGGGATGCTGATACGTCTCAAACGTATCTATAATTTTTGATGCTCCATGCTTGTTCTTACACCATTTGCTTAGTGTTTTTTTACACTTCGTGGCATTTTTATGCATTTTCCGGAACTAACCTATTAACAAGATGCCACAGTGCTAGTTCCCTGTTTTTTGCTGTTTTTGTGTTTCAGAAAAGTTACACAGGAAATATTCTTGGAATTGGACAAAACAAAAGCCAAACATTCAGATATTTACCGAAGCTTCCAGAAGTCCAAAGAGGAGACGGAGGGGGGCCACAGGGTGGCCACACCACCAGGGGGCGCGGCCTACCCCTGGCCCGCGCCGCCCTGTGGTGAGGGACCCCTGGCCCACCTCTGGCGCCGCCCCTTTGATGACCCACAAGTATAGTGGATCGCAACAGTCTTCGAGGGAAGTAAAACCCAAATTTATTGATTCGACACAAGGGGAGCCAAAGAATATTTATAAGCCTTAATAGATGAGTTGTCAATTCAGCTGCACCTGGAAACAGACTTGCTCGCAGCGGTTTATCAGTAGCAACAGTTTTATAGTGGTGATAGTAGTGAAACAGTAATAGCAATAGTAAAATAAAAGCGGTAATAGTAGCAATAGTAAACAGTAGGATAAAATACTGTAGCCATAGGGATGAATGTACGGGCGTTGCATGGATAAGATAATTCATGAAATCAGTGAGACATGGGCAATTGCAGATAAATAATATAAAGCATCTTAGTACGAACAATCATAGGCATGTGTTCCGTATATAGTCGTACGTGCTCGCAATGAGAAACTTGCACGACATCTTTTGTCCTACCAGCCTGTTGCAGCAGGGCCTCAAGGGAAACTACTGGTAATTAAGGTACTCCTTTTAATAAAGTACTAGAGCAAAGCATTAACACTCGATGAACATATGTGATCCTCACATCATAGCCATCCCCTCCGGTTATCCCAATTTCTGTCACTTTGGGGCCTCGGGTTCCGGACAACAATATATGTATACAACTTGTAGGTAAGACCATAAACAACAAGTATCATCATATAACAATAACAAGTTCAGATCTGAAATCATGGCACTCGGGCCCAAAGTGACAAGCATTAAGCACAACAAGTTGCAACAATATCATAAGCACTAATAAAAGATACTAGGCACTATGCCCTAACAATCTCATAGCAAATTACATGAATGATCTCATCCAATCCCTACCATCCCCTTCGCCTACAGCGGGAATTACTCACACATGGATGGGGGGTCATGGATGGTTGATGGAGAGACGTCGGTGATGATGGTGATGAAGATCTCCTCCAAATCCCCGTCCTGGCAGGGTGCCAGAACGGAGTTTCTGGTTCTGAATCGCGGTTTATGATGGTGGCGGCGCAGCGGAAGTCTATCTGGGAAAAACGCCGAACCCCCGCTATTTTTAGGTCAGAGGGTATATGTAGGCGGAAGGAGGGGTCGAGGCGATGGCTGAGGCGGCCTCACCATAGGTGGGCGTGGCCAGGGCTGGGTCGCGCCCCCTGGTGGTGAGCCCAGGCCACAGCCCCCCTTCGTCTCTCCTTCTGGCTCTGTGGGTCTTCTGGCAAAATAGAATTTTTGCAGTATTTTCCAGGATTTTTCCTGAAAGTCAGATTTCTGCACAAAAACGAGACAGCAGAGCAATTCTGCTGAAAACAACGTTAGTCCGTGTTAGTTGTATTCAAAACACACAAATTAGAGGAGAAACAATAGCAAAAGTATTCGGGAAAGTAGATACGTTTTGGACGTATCAACTCCCCCCAAGCTTAGCTATTTTTTTGTCCTCAAGCAATTCAGTTAACAACTGAGAGCGATAAAAGAAACTTTCATGAACACATTTACTTCATGGATGTATATATACTAACTATATGATCAAGTACTCAGGCAATTCATAATAAGAAATATGCAACTAATGTTACCTTATAGTCAAGCAAGCTATGAAAGAGTGCCAATGCACTAATAACAAGTAACATGAACATAAGAAGCTACAAGATTGTAATGTTCATAAATGATATGGAAGAGTGGTATCCCGCTTGCCTTTATTTGTGGAGCAAAACATAAATGCCCGAGTATCAAAGTTCAAGGGAAGACTAGAAGTAAAAATATCAAAGACACAAGCATCAAAGTTATACCACAATCAACCGTGTTCTGGGACAAGCACATTACACTAAGAATAACAGCTATGCTCTCAAGAAGGTGCTTAAAGTTAGAAGATGAAGACTCAACATAAAAGTAAAATAAAGGCCCTTCGCAGAGGGAAGCAGTGATTTAACATATGCTAGAGCTTTTCATTTATAAAGCAGAGATAAAAATTTATTTTGAGAGGTGGTTGTTTCATGTCAACGACTGGCAATGGGGACTTGCTATCTTCCATAATAAACAAGTGAGAGCGGTTCCGAGTTCTTTGAAAATTTGGCACATTGGTGCTCTCTTATAAAGCTTTGGCACTCCTCCCCACCTTTTTCCTTTCTCAAACCATGGCTAACCAATTCCATCGGGTGCCCACCAACTTTCACATACCATGGAGGAGTGCCTTTTTTCTTTTTTTTTAGAATTAGATTACAATGGTCTGACCAGCTCCCTTGCAAAATTAATGACGAGCAGATGAAGCTGCCTAGTCGAGGGGTACTTAATTTAATATGGAAGATAGCAATTACGACCACTACGTCCTCATGAGCTAAAAATAGTGGCACAAAATGAGAAGTAGTTGAAAGTTTTGAAAGATAGCACATGAAAATTTACTTGGAATGGCTTGCAAATACCATGCATAGAAATTTATAGTGGACTCTTTGGTAGACTTGGTTTTTGGTGATTGGATGCTGATGACCCACAAGTATAGGGGATCGCAACAGTCTTCGAGGGAAGTATTACCCAAATTTATTGATTCGACACAAGGGGAGCCAAAGAATATATGTAAGCCTTAACAGATGAGTTGTCAATTCAGCTGCACCTGGAAATAGTCTTGCTCATAGTGGTTTATCAGTAGCAGCAGTTTTATAGTGGTGACAGTAGTGAAACAGTAACAGCAGTAGTAAAATAGCAGCGGTAATAGTAACAGTTGTAAACAGTAGGAACAAATACTGTATGCATAGGGATGGATTACGGGCGTTGCATGGATAAGATAATTCATGAAATCAATGAGACATGGGCATTGCAGGTAAATAAAGATAAAGCATCCTAGTACAAACAATCATAGGCATGTGTTCCGTATATAGTCGTACGTGCTCACAAGGAGAAACTTGCACGACATCTTTTGTCCTACCAGCCTGTTGCAGCAGGGCCTCAAGGGAAACTACTGGTAATTAAGGTACTCCTTTTAATAGAGTACCGGAGCAAAGCATTAGCACTCGGTGAACACATGTGATCCTCACATCATAGCCATCCCCTCCGGTTATCCCAATTTCTGTCACTTTGGGGCCTCGGGTTCCGGACAACAATATGTGTATACAACTTGTAGGTAAGACCATAAACAACAAGTATCATCATAGAAATAATAACATGTTCAGATCTGAAATCATGGCACTCGGGCCCAAAGTGACAAGCATTAAGCACAACAAGTTGCAACAATGTCATAGGCACTAAATAAAGATACTAGGCACTATGCCCTATCAATCTCATATCAAATTACATGAATGATCTCATCCAATCCCTACCATCCCCTCACCTACAGCGGGGGAATTACTCACACATGGATGGGGGAGTCATGGATGGTCGATGGAGGAGCGTCGGTGGTGATGGTGATGAAGATCTCCTCTGAATCCCCGTCCCGGCAGGGTGCCAGAACGGAGTTTCTGGTTCCGAATCACGGTTTCTGATGGAGGCGGCGCAGCGGAAGTCTATCTGGGGAAAACGCCGTCTCCCCGATATTATGTCGTCAGAGGGTATATGTAGGTGAGAGGGGAGGCCGAGAGGGGTGCTGGGGTCCCCTCGCGCCAGGGTGGCGTGGCCAGGGCTGGGCCGCGCCACCTATGCGTGACGGCCCCTCGAGCCTCTTCTCCCTCCTGTCTTCTGGCTCCATGGGTCTTCTGGTGAAATAGGATTTTTCATGATTTTTCCCGAATTTTTACTGAAGTTGAATTTCTGCACAAAAACGAGACACCAGAGCAATTCTACTGAAAACAGCGTCAGTCCGTGTTAGTTGCATGCAAAACACACAAATTAGAGGAGAAACAACAGCAAAAGTGTTCGGGAAAGTAGATACATTTTGGACGTATCAACTCCCCCCAAGCTTAGCTATTTGCTTGTCCTCAAGCAATTCAGTTAACAACTGAGAGCGATAAAAGAAACTTTCACGAACACATTTGCTCATATGATGTATATATACTAACTATGTGATCAAGTACTTAGGCAATTCATAATAAGAAATATGCAACTAATGTCACCTCGTAGTCAAGCAAACTATGAAAGAGTGCCAATGCACTAATAACAAGTAACATGTACATAAGAAGCTACAAGATTGTAATATGCATAGATGATATGAAAGAGTGGTATCCCGCTTGCCTTTATCTGTAGAGCAAAACATAAATGCTGAGGCACCTCTGAAACTCAAGGGAAGACTAGAAATTAAAGATATCAAAGATACAAGCATCAAAGTTATACCACAATTAACCGTGTTCTGGGACAAGTACATTACACTAAGAATAACAGCTATGCTCTCAAGAAGTGCTTAAAGTTAGAAGATGGTGACTCAACATAAAAGTAAACGAATGGCCCTTCGCAGAGGGAAGCAGGGATTTAACATGTGCTAGAGCTTTTTATTTGTAAAACAGAGATAAAAATTTATTTTGAGAAGTGGTTGTTCTATGTCAACGACTAGCAACGGGGACTTGCTATCTTCCATAATAAACAAGTGAGAGCGGTTCCGAGTTCTTTGAAATTTGGCACATTGGTGCTCTTTTATAAAGCTTTGGCACTCCTTCCCACCTTTTTCCTTTCTCAAACCATGGCTAACCGATTCCATCGGGTGCCCACCAACTTTCACATTCCTTTGGAGGAGTGCCTTTTTTCTTTCTTTTTAGAATTAAGATTATAATGGTCTGACCAGCTCCCTTGCAAAATTAATGACGAGCAGATGAAGCTGCCTAGTCGAGGGGTACTTAATTTAATATGGAAGATAGTAATTCCGACCACTACGTCCCCATGAGCTAAAAACAGTGGCACAAAATGAGAAGTAGTTGAAAGTTTTGAAAGGTAGCACATGAAAATTTACTTGGAATGGCTTACAAATACCATGCATAGGAATTTATAGTGGACTCTTTGGAAGACTTGGTTTTTGGTAATTGGATGCACGAGTAGAGCTCATACTCAGTACAAGTGAAGGCTAGCAAAAGACTGGGAAGCGACAATCGAGAGAGCAATAACTGTCATAATCATGCTTGCGACAAAACAAAATTAATATAGGCATAAAAATGATACAAGAACTCTGAGGCAAAGTAAATCATCGAGGCTTAATTGACTTTTTATTTAGTCATGTGCATGCTTGAGCATGTGCCAAGTCGATTCAAATGAAGCTTTCAGAGGAGGATACCACAATAACGTACCATAATATGAATAAAACAAAGCATGTAAGCGTCTACATGACATGCTACAGGCTAATAGTACATTGAAACTAATCATATGAGAGCAAGAACTACAAAGCATCCATTAGATAACATATACCTTACATGAACCGACTAAGCATGTCCACATAAATGGGTATATGTACAAAAATGAAAACAAATAGAGTTCATACCAGCCTCTTACCACATCTCGAATTGTCATATGTCATCATTATTGCTCTTCACTTGTGTGGCTTGAATAATATAAAGTGAATACCAAGCTCCAATGGAGTAACGGGAGACTGAACTCTGCAACAAACTTTACAAAACCGAAGAAGAACAACAAATATTTTTGTGTTTTCGATTTTTGAAACAAAAGCAGAAGGAAATAGCAAACAAAGCAAAATATTTTTGGGATTTTCAAATAGCAAACCGAAAATAGCAAGTAAAGCAAACCAAATGTAGAAAACTAAAGAACCAAATAGAGAGAAACAACGGAAATATTTTTGGTCTTTTGTGTTTTGAAAAGTAGAAGTAAGTACTAGAACAATAAAGAAGGTGAAACATGGATATACAAAGGTCCGACAAAATATGATATGTAGATGAGTGAAACGTCGGCGTACCTCCCCCCAAGCTTAGGCTTTTGGCCTAAGTGGAGATCAATCCCAACTCGGCCAACTCGGCCATGGGGTGGCGCCTCCGTAGTGTGACGAAGAAGCACCATCGTCCTGATATGAGTTCGAGGATGCCCCGGAGTGGTACGTGGTGAAGTGATAGGCCGGCTCCTCCTCTTCCTCCTGGACCACCATGCCGTGTTGGATATTGAAACCAAGCAGCCTAAGCTGATCATCCAACTCCACCTTCGTGTGCGACCATGGCCTCATGTGAATGCTGAACAAGTTAGGCTGAGGCAAGGGAATTTCCCTTTCCTCACCATCAATAAATAACATCCTGTAAACTAATTTCCCTGCACAAGAGTTAGCAGTAACAAAATGATAGAGTTTCATAGCAGCAAGATCAAGCCTCTGTGGAGCCAACAATACATCATTAGGAGCAATAGAAAGTCCTAGCTCAGCAACAATGCGTGCGGCAATAATACCTCCATAAATAGGTCCCCTAGCGGCTAGGCGACGGGCAATAACAACACCAAGGTTATACTTCCTACCAACATCAAGAGCGGTAGCTAGAAAAGCTAAATGATAGTTGGAGATATTGCTAGTGTTTTCTCTACCAAGTACACTAGTTGCAAGATAGTAACTAAAATATCTAATAGCTGGGAGCTGAATATTTCTTATCTTGCCACGCTGTGCGGTGCGGTCATCATCATTGGTCACCCCTCGGTAAAGCTCCAACAAATCAGCGGGGTGATTTTGTATCCTCTTGGCCGTTCCAAACATGGGAATACCTAAAATAGAACAAAACCTCCCCAAAGGCATGGTGATAGACTTATCATAAATCTTAAATGCAACGGAAGGATTGTAATGAGCGTTAGTAAATTTAAAACTTTCAACGAAAATCTTTGTAAGCATAGCATATTGGTCACTTTCATTTGTCATGTAAGCAGTCAACCCAACCCTGTTAATAAGGAGCAAGAAATCATCAAGAATCCCTGCATCACTCAAAAAGTTAATACAAGGGAAGGTGGATGGATGTGCATCTCCATCGTCCCCTTCAAGGTTTGGTGACATGAGATCCTCATTATAAGACATCCTATATTGAGCAGTGGATCTTGAGGGCCTTGATGACCTTGGTGCATCACTTTCAAACACTTCTCCATATGTGAAGTTGTCCATCTCCCTTCTCTGAAATTTTTCAACAAACTCATAAAAAGTGATTTAAAGACAAGCAAGTGTAGGAAACTACTATGGTGAGTTACTAGAGAGCTATCATGCATCAAAATATCAATTCTAAGCAAGAGAACAAGCATGCATACTCATTTATACTGTCACCTACAATGCTAAAATACTCAAGGAATACTTTACCAAAAGAAATTCTACTTGGACAAGTGGAGGAGTCACATACCGGAGAACAAATGATCCAAATTTCAGCAGAAATGTTGGGCTGAACAAGGAGATCGAAAAATCGAGGTGAAGAACAGCAAGAACTCGAGTTTGAGCTGGGTGTGTCGTTGTTTTCGGGAGAGAGAAAGAGCTGGGGAAGAAGAGATGAGTGAGGGGCCAGGTGGGGCCCTCTCACACCTGGGTGGCGCGGCCAGGGCTGGGCCGCGCCACCTATGTGTGAGGTGGCGTGGCAGCCCCACCTGGTGCCTCCCAGGTGTCTCTCTGCCCCATTTTTGACATAAAAATTTATAAAGAATTTTCTGGAAATTTTCGAGAAACTTTATTTTCGAGGATTTTTCAGAAATTGGCACATCGATAAAAACTCAGAAAAACGACGATAAAATGATTTCAAGCAAATCAAAACTAAGCAAGCAGCAGCTCTGAGATACTCTTAATCATGCAACTAAACTGAAGGAATAAAATTTGATGAAAGTAAATACAAGTGAGGTGGAGTGGATGCGGTGAAAACGAAGTTTCGTTCATATAAAATCACTTTGTTAACAAGGTTGATCAAGTCTTGTTACCAAACTAACTTTGTATGAGGCAAAACTTTGCACTTCACTAAATGCTTATGTTACCTCAACTTTGATAGGCATAGTCCCAACCATAACAATTTGATATTCTTCCTTGGGCTTTCGCTCTGAACAAATAATTTGACCAACTTTGATGGTCTCAACATGCTTGATTGAACTTAGAGCATTCTTCCTATCAATCTTCTTGGGAAAATAGACCGTATACTCTTTTTCATTGACATTAAAAGTGACTTTTCCTTGATTGCAATTAATAACAGCACCTGCAGTGTTTAGAAAAGGTCTCCCAAGAATAATAGACATATTATCATCTTCGGGCATTTCCAATACAACAAAATCAGTTAAAATCAAACAGCTGTTAGCAACTTGAACAGGAACATTTTCACATATACCAATAGGAATAGTAGTAGACTTATCAGCCATTTGCAAAGATATATCAGTTGATACTAATTTTTCTAGATCAAGTCTCTTATAAAGAGAAAAAGGCATGACACTAACTCCAGCTCCCAAATCACATAAAGCAGTTCTAACATAGTTATTTTTAATGGAGCAAGGAATAGTAGGTATACCTGGATCTCCAAGCTTCTCTGGAACTTTACCATCAAAAGAATAGTTAGCAAGTAAAGTGGAAATTTCCTCACTAGGAATTTTCCTTTTGTTAGTGACAATATCTTTCATATACTTTGCATAAGGAGGCATTCTAATAGCATCAGTCAAAGGAATTTGCAAAAATAAAGGTCTCATCCATTCACAAAACCTGTTGTAGTGTTCTTCTTCTTTGGACTTGTGTTTCTTACTAGGAAAAGGCATGGGTTTCTGTACCCAAGGTTCTCTCTCTTTACCATGCTTGGTGGCAATGAAGTCTTCTTTGGTGTACTTTGCATTCTTGTCAATCTTCTCTGGTTCTTCTTCAACTTCTTCTTTATCTTCTTCTTTATCGGAAGCATCTCCTGGTTCAGTTTCAGCGTCAGAAATAGAAACACTGTTAGGATCTTTACCTGCATCAGAGGATTCTGCAGTTGTTTTATGCTTCTTCTTCTTCTTAGAAGGAATATCATCACTTGAAATGCGTTGAGAATCTTGCTCGACTCTCTTAGGATGTCCTTTAGGATATAATGGATCTTGAATAACAGCACCACTTCTTGTGCGTATTTCACATGCTTGCTTCTCTCTTGCGGCATTAACTAGCAAGTCTTTTTGCACCTTGGTAAGCTGATCAATTTGTGTTTGAACCATTTGAAAATGTTTTGCAAGTATCTTCACATCATTAGCAGTTCTCTCCACAATATCCTGCAACTTGTTAATAGCTCTAGAATTTTCCAACAAATGGTTATGCACCATTCTATTAAAATTTTCTTGCTTAACAATAAAATTATCAAACTCATCTAAGCATTGATCAGGAGGTTTAGTATAAGGAATATCTCTTTCATCAAAGCGTTGGAGAGAGTGTACCTCAATAGTAGATGAGCGAGGGATTGGCTTACATCATTCTTCAATAGGAGGTAAATTCTTCACATCTTCGGCCTTAATACCTTTCTCCTTAAGAGATTTCTTAGCCTCCTTCATAACTTTATCATTTAATTCAATCATCCCTCTCTTCTTTGATGTAGGATCTATAGATGGCACAGGGGTGGGTGCTGGTGTTGGCTCAACTAAAGTCCAATCATCATGATTCCGGCTTATTTTAGCCATTAATTCTTCAGCATCAGCCGGAGTTCTTTCCCTGAAAACACAACCAGCACAACTATCCAAATATGACTTAGATTCATCCGTTAGTCCATTATAAAATATATCAAGGAGTTCATTTTTAGGCAATGGTTCTTTAGGCAAAGCTCTAATTAAAGAACAAAACCTTGTCCAAGATTCAGGCAATATCTCTCCTTTTCCCTGTTCAAAATCAAAGATTTTCTGCACAGCAGCATGTTGAGCACTAGCAGGAAAATATTTCTGAAAGAAAGCATTAACCAAAGCAATAGGACTAGTAAGAGATCCAGGAGACAAGCCATTAAACCAAGTTTTAGCAGCATCTTTCAATGAGAAAGGAAAAATCTTAGCAACAAAGTAAGTGCGGAGCTTAATATCATCAGAAAACAAATTACTCAAAGTAGAAAGCTCATTCATGTGCTCCATAGCACTCTCATCTTTAGTACCACAAAAAGGAGTTTTCTCAACAATAGATATGTAAGATAAATCCAAAGAGAAATCATAATCCTTGTCCCTAATATTTATAGGAGAAGCAGCAAACTTAGGATCAGGAGACAAATTATATCTAACAGAACGTCTGGCAAGAAGTTCTTTAACATTACCAGCATTACGAGCAGCACGTGCTTCAGCAATAAAATCATCATTAAGCTCAATGTAAGCATCATCATCATAATCATCACTAGGACATTCCCTAGACTCAGGTGAACTAACAGGTGTAACAGTGGTGTTTCCCAACTTAGCTCTAGCAATAGTAGCATCTAAAAAGGAACCTAGTGAACCACTCTCATCAAGCACAGTAGAAGCATCATCTAAATTATCAGTGGCATTTTCAATCTCAGCAGAAGTAGTAGCAGTAGCGTGTGGATGTGGCGGTGTAAGCAACTTACTCATAACAGATGGTGAATCAAGAGCAACAGAGGTGTTGAGAGTCGTACCTCTTCTTGTAGTGGATGGCAATATAGGAACTTTTCCATCACGAGGTTTACCCATGATGAAAGGATTGTAGCGAACAATATGAATACCAAGTGAACTTACAAATAAAGCTATGCTCCCCGGCAACGGCGCCAGAAAATAGTCTTGATGACCCACAAGTATAGGGGATCGCAACAGTCTTCGAGGGAAGTATTACCCAAATTTATTGATTCGACACAAGGGGAGCCAAAGAATATATGTAAGCCTTAACAGATGAGTTGTCAATTCAGCTACACCTGGAAACAGTCTTGCTCGCAGTGGTTTATCAGTAGCAGCAGTTTTATAGTGGTGACAGTAGTGAAATAGTAACAGCAGTAGTAAAATAGCAGCGGTAATAGTAACAGTTGTAAACAGTAGGAACAAATACTGTAGGCATAGGGATGGATTACGGGCGTTGCATGGATAAGATAATTCATGAAATCAATGAGACATGGGCATTGCAGGTAAATAAAGATAAAGCATCCTAGTACAAACAATCATAGGCATGTGTTCCGTATATAGTCGTACGTGCTCACAAGGAGAAACTTGCACGACATCTTTTGTCCTACTAGCCTGTTGCAGCAGGGCCTCAAGGGAAACTACTGGTAATTAAGGTACTCCTTTTAATAGAGTACCGGAGCAAAGCATTAGCACTCGGTGAACACATGTGATCCTCACATCATAGTCATCCCCTCCGGTTATCCCAATTTCTGTCACTTTGGGGCCTCGGGTTCCGGACAACAATATGTGTATACAACTTGTAGGTAAGACCATAAACAACAAGTATCATCATAGAAATAATAACATGTTCAGATCTGAAATCATGGCACTCGGGCCCAAAGTGACAAGCATTAAGCACAACAAGTTGCAACAATGTCATAGGCACTAAATAAAGATACTAGGCACTATGCCCTATCAATCTCATATCAAATTACATGAATGATCTCATCCAATCCCTACCATCCCCTCACCTACAGCGGGGGAATTACTCACACATGGATGGGGGAGTCATGGATGGTCGATGGAGGAGCGTCGGTGGTGATGGTGATGAAGATCTCCTCCGAATCCCCGTCCCGGCAGGGTGCCAGAACGAAGTTTCTGGTTCCGAATCACGGTTTCTGATGGAGGCGGCGCAGCGGAAGTCTATCTGGGAAAAACGCCATCTCCCCGATATTATGTCGTCAGAGGGTATATGTAGGCGAGAGGGGAGGCCGAGAGGGGTGCTGGGGTCCCCTCACGCCAGGGTGGCGCGGCCAGGGCTGGGCCGCGCCACCTATGCGTGACGGCCCCTCGAGCCTCTTCTCCCTCCTATCTTCTGGCTCCGTGGGTCTTCTGGTAAAATAGGATTTTTCATGATTTGTCCCAAATTTTTACTGGAAGTTGAATTTCTGCACAAAAACGAGACACCAGAGCAATTCTGCTGAAAACAACGTCAGTCCGTGTTAGTTGCATTCAAAACACACAAATTAGAGGAGAAACAACAGCAAAAGTGTTCGGGAAAGTAGATACGTTTTGGACGTATCAGATGCACGGGAAGTATTCCCTCTCAATACAAGTGAAGGCTAGCAAAGGACTGGGAAGCGACAATCGAGAGAGCAATAACTATCATAATCATGCTTGCGACAAAACAAAATTAATATAGGCATAAAAATGATACAAGAACTCTGAGGCAAAGTAAATCATCGAGGCTTAATTGACTTTTTGTTCAGTCATATGCATGCTTGAGCATGTGCCAAGTCAATTCAAATGAAGCTTTCAGAGGAGGATACCACAATGACATACCATATTATGAATAAAACAATGCAAGCAAGCATCTACATGACATGCTACAAACTATTAGTAAATTGGAACTAATCATATGAGAGCAAGAACTACGAAGCATACATTAGATAACATATACCTTACATGAACCGACTAAGCATGTCCACATAGATGAGTATATGTACAAAAATGAAAACAAATAGAGTTCATACCAGCCTCTTACCACATCTCGGATTGTCATATGTCGTCATTATTGCCTTTCACTTGTGTGGTTTGAATAATATGAAGTGAATACCAAGCTCCAATGGAGTCACGGGAGACTGAACTCTGCAACAAACTTTACAAAACCGAAGAAGAACAACAAATATTTTTGGGTTTTCGATTTTTGAAATAAGAACAGAAGGAAACCGCAAACAAAGCAAAATATTTTTGGATTTTTCAAATATCAAACCAAAAATAACAAGCAAAGCAAACCAAAGCTAGAAACTAAAAAGGCAAACAAAGAGAAACAGCCGGAAATATTTTTGGTCTTTTTGTGTTTTGGAAAGTAGAAATAAGAACGAGAACGACAAAGAAAGCGAAACATGGATATACATAGGACCAACAAAATATGATATGTAGATGAGTGAACCGTCGGCGTACCTCCCCCCAAGCTTAGGCTTTTGGCCTAAGTGGAGATCAATCCCAGCTCGGCTATGAAGTGGCGTCCCCAAAATATGACGAAGAAGCACCTTCGTCCTGATATGAGCTCGAGGGCGCCCCAGTGTGGTACGTGGTGTAGTGATAAGTCGGCTCCTCTTCTTCCTCCTGGTCCACAACGCCATGATGTACGTTGAAGCCGAGCTCCCTAAGCTGCTCGTCTAACTCCTCCTTCGTGCGTGACCATGGCCTGTTGTCAATGCTGAACAAACTAGGCTGTGGCAAGGGCACTTCCCTTTCCTCTCCATCTGTAAATAACATTCTATAAACTAATTTCCCTGCACAAGAGTTAGCAGTAACAAAATGATGGAGCTTTATGGCAGCAAGATCAAGCCTCTGTGGAGTCAACAATATATCATGAGGAGCAATAGGAAGTTCAAGAGCAGCAACAATGTGCGCAGCAATAATACCTCCATAAATAGGTCCCCTAGCGGCTAGGAGACGAGCAATAAGAGCACCGAGGTTATACTTCCTTCTAACATCAAGAGCGGTAGCTAGAAAAGCTAAATGATAATTGGAGATATTGCTAGTGTTCCCTCTACCAAGTACAATAGTAGCAAGATAGTAAGTAAAATATCTAATAGCTGGGAGTTGAATGTTTCTTATCTTGCCATGCTGTGCTGTGCGGTCATCATCGTTAGTCACTCCTCGGTAAAGCTCCAGCAAATCAGTGGGCTGATGAAGCATCTTCTTCGCCGTCTCAAACATGGGAATACCTAAAATATCACAAAACCTCTCCAAAGACATGGTGATGGACTTATCATAAATCTTAGGGATTTCTATTTTCGTGCCCTCAGGTCCTTAGTTGTACTCAGTTTTCCCCAGCTCGTTAGTTTTTCCTCAGTTTTCCCCAAGCCGTTGTCTAAAACCCTCAGAAGGAGCTCGGACGGGAGGATTCCCGTTTAGTTGACCGTTTCTGTGCTGACGTGTAGGGTCGCGTCGTGTGGGGCCGCGTCGCGTGGGGCTGGTAGAAAGGGACTGCGTGGGACAGGACGAAACCGCGTTTGGTTGTACGTGAGAGCTCGGTTCTGTCTCTCTCGGGCCAAATTGGCATTGCCTTTTCAGAGCGCCTTTTCAGAGCGCCTTTTTCCCCTCTCTCTCTGTAACAGTTCTCTCTCTTTTCACCAAATTAGTATCAAATCTAGAGAAGCTTCTATTTCTGTCTTTCTTCAATGATTGTTGCCTTTTGGCCCTCGTTTTTTGCCCAATATGGTAACAAATCTAGTAGCAAATCTAGAAGCTAGTATAGGATAAATTCACAGCAGCATAATAAATCCAGAAAACTAAGTATAATACATAAACTGTATACAACAGCCAAAAGCAGCCAATAACAATGTTCTTCATTATTCATCATATATTTCGTCGTCGCTACAATTCATGAGATGAAGGAAATATTCACTGAACTCAATCCGTCTGCAGTGTTCAGCCAATACATCCTACAAACGGTATGGCCTTTGTTCATTTTTCAGACCGTTGTATCCTAATCTATCCGCACGTCGTGGCCACTCATCCTAGGCCTTTCTATCATCATCATACTCTCTAATATAACCCAAATCCACGTAGTAGATGCAGCCAGGTCGAAGTGTCGGGTGCACTCTGGTGTCGACGGAGATACACTGGATAAAATTGACGAAGAGGGCACGACTGCCAATGTTACTGACGGCATGGAGAGAGCGGCTCTCAGTGTCCACACGGTACACCAATGGTTGACCTTCCTCCAAATGCCTGTTGTCGTCAGTGCTGCCGCCCAACAACACAAGCAGCAGATCACCATCTGACTCCACAAGGTAGAACTTGGAATCATAATCATTTCCAAGTTCTGGAAATGAAAATAGTGTCTTCATGCTGATAGTGCTCGCGCGCTGCTCTAACTGGACATTGTTGGTGCACACTATTCTTCTGAACTCATTCACAGCTATTGCATACAATTCACCATTGAACGGGGTAATGCAACGCAGAGAATGGTCCTCGATCGTAAATCTTTCTTCTCCCCAATCATCTACATCTATATCCTTAGTTGGAGAGCTCTTATCGACCCAAGCAATTTCATTGGGGTAACTTGTGCAAATGAAGACCATAGTCGGGGACTTCATTACAACGACTGACTTCACAATCATAGATGGTATCTGCACCTCAAACGTAGCGTTCAATGTCTTTGTGAGTGGGTTCAGAAGCCGTATCTTGTGCGGCTGGTTCCTCTGGCCAAGCACGATGACGCCACGGTAAAAGCCGACGAAGTAGTATCTAAAAGGGAGTTGATGAAGATAACATTCAGCACTAAGATGTTTACGATTGAAAACAAAAATAGATTAACTCTATAGATATGGAGGAATTTGAACCTTGCATAAACTTCCGTTAGATCGATGGTGACGTAGCGGGATGTGCGGAGGTTGAGGAAGGAGAACTCAGCGGCGCGTGGAAGGGCGTGTTCTACCACGATCCATTCGTGCAGGTGCACATCGGGCTCAGGTAGATCTGAGCGCCAATTTGTACAAACTTGCCTCAAAGCGGCGTAGGTGTTCACGTACTCCTCGTTCGCCAGTAAGCAGTCACCGATCTTGTGAAGTGGTCCGTCACCCTTAAGAGAGACCCAGTTCACGGAGGCGCCGCCCTCGGATGCGATGGGCTCGGCAGCGATGGGCTCGGTTGCGATGGGCTCGGAGGCGATGGGCTCGAAGGCGACGGGCTCGGGGGCGACGGCCGTCGGCGCATTCTTCTTCTCCATCGCCGGCAGGGGAGCGCGCGTAGGGCGGCTGGGTTTTTTGGAGAAGGTGATGGGACGTGAGAGGCGTGGTTACGTGCGTGAGTTATAATGAGACTGTGTGCAGAGGGAGGGAGAGAGGGGCTCTGTACTGGCAATGTGACGGTTTGTCTCAGCAGTTGACGTTTGGTCTCAACACGCGCACCGCGCGGCTAACCGCTGCTCACCGCGACACGCGTCCGTGGGACTGCACGTCAGCACCGTTATGTGTACTCAGTTCTACCCTCGAGTCTTACACTGGAAAAATATCTGTACTCAGTTTTCCCCTCGAGTACTAATACTGGCTAGTGCAATATACTCAGTTTTACCCTCAAGTGGCTGGTCAACAGAGAGTCAACAAATGGGATTAAGCTATCTAATTGAGTCATTTCATGCGCAAAAAAATTCAAAAAAATAAAATCATAGTGCCTCCTACTCATGGAGTCTTGTTACGCGACCTGCCACGTAGACAATCAAATATAAATCAAGTTTTAACACAAATGGCCACTTCTCAAATCACTAGTAGCTATGAAGGTTCATGGCTTTCCACTCAAACCCCTTCTCAAAACATCTATACCCCAAACATAGTTTGTCTGAATGAGGCCATAATTTTTACACTCATGTATATTTGAATTGCTAATACTTTGAGGTAGGCCAACCTGGGTTTCATTGTACAAAACATGTGTTTTTCTTTTTCTAAATCTCTTATTTGAATTCCTTAGCCTGTTTACTATTTACTTGCCCTTGTATCCTTGATACTACTCAGTTTTACCCTCTCCCTTCTCACAGAAGCCCAAACTTGGCCTGATTGGTCGAGCTGTTGTCACACGGATCGTGCCCACCTACCGTCGATCCTATGATCTAATGGGCAGGATCATGCCACCTTCTCTCTATCTGTCGGTGGCAAACTACTACCCCTCTATGTATGCTAAATAGCGAGTTGGCCACCAGATTCAATAAGTTTGGTAATCACGAATTTCCACTTCTTGTAGGCATTACTTTTCACGGTAAAATAATAAACTATCACGAATTTCCATTTAGGCATTACTTTTCACGGTAAAATAATAAACTATCACGAATTTCCTTTAGGCATTACTTTTCACGGTGAAATGATAAACTATCACGAATTTCCTTTAGGCATTACTTTTCACGGTAAAATAATAAACTATCACGAATTTCCATTTCTTTTAGGCATTACTTTTTTGTTGAGATATAAACACCCACAACGGTCATCTCCTCCTTAATTTATTATGTAAACCCCACAACGGTCATCTCGCCCTTATAAACCCCCACAACGGCCATCCCTCATATCAATAGGTTATGCCTCTCTCTTCTTCGTTTCTGCCTCTCTCTTCTTCGTTTACATACACTTGATCCATTGCCATGGCTTCCACGTCTCGGACGCCGACCGGAAGGGGAAGGGGAAGGGGAAGGGGAAGGGGAAGGGGAAGGGGAAGGGGCGGCCTGGGTGGTGGATCATCATCATTGCCACCACCACCGTCAATACTGCCATTGATCATAGAGGAGTTCTTAAGAGTCATCTATGAAGACCCTTTGGCCAAGAAGGTACGTACGCGTTCCCACATATATGATGCATGTGATTAATTATGTATATGTTCCAAAAAGCCTTTAATTTCAAGGGATCGGCGCTCGATCTCTTTGCAGGCACTCCCACAAAAGTTTGCGGACTATCTTGACGGCCAGGAGCCCGCAAAGGTGTATCTGCGAGCAGCTGACTGCAGTCCTCGTCTCTGGACCGTGGAGGTCCTATTTGACGGACAAGGCCGGATGTACCTCGACTAGGGCTGGGAGAATTTCGCCATTGCGCACGGTGTGGATTTCGGCTACATCCTACACTTCAAATATGAAGGCGATGATGTGCTCACAGTGAAGGTGTTTGACGTAACATTGTGCAGGAAGTACTACTACACGGACGACGAAGATACTAACGATGAAAGCGACGACGACGTGAAGCCATGCATCCATCCCCTTTAGATAAGGGGATTATGACCAAGAATATATATGTAGCTTCATATGCATCGATTTAGAGATCTAGCTATTTTCTATATATTATGCATGTAAAAATAATAGGGAATTGCAATTTCCACCATGATTCGAGCACCACAGCCTCCAAACGATGCCAATATCGGCATCGTCAGAACGGCTATGCATGCTCGCCGCCACTGCTAGGTCACCGTCGGGATGCACCCTCAATCCCGTCCCCTCATTCGATCACTGACACACCAGAGATACCGCCGAGGCCAATGACGAACGTACATGCTGATGCCAATGCCGAACATGCACGCCGCTGTGGGCACGGCCACGCCTCCCCGCTATGCTGGACGCCACAGACCACCGCGAGGTCTTTCCCTTCGCCACCACACTCCCCTAGCACCCATCTATACACGCCAGAAAGGAGAGACACTAGTTTTCTCTACATTGCTCGCGTCCGTGTCCGACACCGTCAGTCAAAGTGTTGAGGTCGTCGTCGATGTCCTCAACCATTTCTTCTCTTCTTTGCATGGTTAAACGCGTCTAGTTCATATCTATCTAATGCGTCTGGTCTCGCCTCATGCAGTTCTTTGTGGACGTCGATCTCATCTCGGCACCCCGCAGGCCACCTCCTCCGTGCCATCGCTGTAGAGCTCCGTTTAAAAATCTAATCATACCCGTGTATTGCCCCTTGAGCGTTATGGCCCCACTTGTCATTCGATATACCAAAGCCCCACTCGTCCGCGTTTTGGTCAGGGATACGGCGATGCTTACGGTCAAACAAAGATGGATGCTCTGACGTGTCTTTGCGGGCTCTACGTGGCCCCACTAGTCAGCAGTTAACGGTCAAAGGTGTTCAACCGTTGGGCAACCGGCCGTTCCAGCACTTGTGATGGTTTCAGACAAGGGCTTGGACAAAACTGAGGAAAAACTAAGGAGCTGGGGAAAACTGAGTACAACTAAGGACCCGAGGGCACGAAAATAGAAATCCCTAAATCTTAAATGCAATGGAAGGCTTGAAATGAGAGTTAGTGAATTTAAAGCTTTCAACAAAAATCTTTGTGAGAATAGCATATTGATTACTCTCATCCATCATGTATGTAGTCAATCCAACCCTGTTAATAAGGAGCAAGAAATCATCAAGAATCCCTGCATCACTCAAAAAGTTAGCACAAGGGAAGGTGGATGGATGCGCATCTCCATCGTCTCCCTCAAGGTTTGGTGACATAAGATCTTCATTGTAAGATATCCTATATTGAGCAGTGGATCTTGAAGGCCTTGATGACCTTGGTGCTTCTCTTTCAAACACTTCTCCATAGGTGTAGTTATCCATGTCCCTTTTTTGAATTTTTTTACAAACCTCATAAAAAATGAATTTGAGACAAACAAATGTAGGGAACTACTATAGAGTTACTAGATGGCTAACATGCATCAAAATAACATTTCTAAGCAATAGAACAAGCATGCAAACTCATTTCACCTGTCACCTATAGAGCTAAAATACTCAAGAAATACTCCACTAAACAAAATTCTACTTGGACAATCGGAGG
The DNA here is from genome assembly GCA_007115705.1 of Dactylis glomerata. Classification (NCBI taxonomy): domain Eukaryota; kingdom Viridiplantae; phylum Streptophyta; class Magnoliopsida; order Poales; family Poaceae; genus Dactylis; species Dactylis glomerata. Next base: position 2,624,535 of record QXEO01000454.1, on the reverse strand, counting down.
AGTCACATACCGGAGAACAAATGCTCCAAATCTCAGCAACAATGATGGGCTGAGCAAGGAGATCAAAAAATCGAGATGAAGAGCAGCAAGAACATGAGTTTGAGCAGGTGTGTCGTTGTTTTCGGGAGAGAGAAAGAGCTGGGGAGGAAGAGATAAGTGAGAGACCAGGGGGGTCCCCCCACACCATAGGTGGGCGCGGCCAGGGCTGGGCCGCGCCCCCTGGTGGTGAGGTGGCGTGGCAGGTCCCCCTGAGGTCTCCCAGGTGCCTCTCTGCCCCATTTTTGACATAAAAATTTAAAAAGATTTTTCTGGAATTTTTCGAGAAACTTTATTTTCGAGGATTTTTTAGAAAAACGATAAGAGAATAAAACTCGGGAAAACAATGATGGCAAGATTGCAAGCAAATCAAAACCAAGTATGCAACAGCTCTAAGATATTCTAATCATGTAACTAAATAGAGGGAGCAAAAATGAACAAGTAAATATAAGTGAGGTAAAGTAAATGCGGTGAAAACGAAGTTTCGTTCATATAAAATCACTTTATTAACAAGGTTGATCAAGTCTTGTTACCAAACTAACTTTGTATGAGGCAAAACTTTGCATTTCACTATGTGCTTATGTTACCTCGACCTTGATAGGCATAGTCCCAATCATAACAATTTTATACTCTTCCTTGGGCTTTCGCTCTGAACAAATAATTTGACCAACTCTGATGGTCTCAACATTCTTGATTGAATTTAGAGCATTCTTTCTATAAATCTTCTTGGGAAAATAAACCGTATACTCTTTGTCATTGACATTAAAAGTTACTTTTCCTTGATTGCAATTAATAACAGCACCTGCAGTGTTTAGAAAAGGTCTTCCAAGAATAATAGACATATTATCGTCTTCTGGCATTTCCAACACAACAAAGTCAGTTAATATCAAACAACTGTTAGCAACTTGAACAAGAACATTTTCACATATACCAATAGGAATAGTAGTAGACTTATCAGCCATCTGCAAAGATATATCAGTTGATACCAATTTTTCTAGATCAAGTCTCTTATAAAGAGAAAAAGGCATGACACTAACTCCGGCTCCCAAATCACATAAAGCAGTTCTAACATAGTTATTTTTAATGGAACAAGGAATAGTTGGTATACCTGGATCTCCAAGCTTCTTCGGAACTTTACCATCAAAAGAATAATTAGCAAGTAGAGTGGAAATTTCCTCATTAGGAATCTTCCTTTTATTAGTAACAATATCTTTCATATACTTTGCATAAGGAGGCATTCTAATAGCATCAGTCAAAGGAATTTACAGAAATAAAGGTTTCATCCATTCACAAAGCCTGTTGTAGTGTTCTTCTTCCTTGGACTTGTGTTTCTTACCAGGAAAAGGCATTGGTTTTTGTACCCAAGGTTCTCTCTCTTTACTATGCTTGTTGGCAATAAAGTCTTCTTTGGTGTACTTTACATTCTTATCAATCTTTTCTAGTTCCTCTTCAACTTCTTCTTTATCGGAAGCATCACCTGGTTCAGTTTCAGCATCAGAAATAGAAACACTATTAGGATCTTTACCTGCTTCAGAGGATTCTGCAGTTGTTTTATGCTTCTTCTTCTTCTTGGAAGGAATATCATCTCTTAAAGTGCGTTGAGAATCTTGTTCGATCCTCTTAGGATGTCCTTCAGGATATAAGGGGTCTTGAGTGGTAGCACCTCCTCTTGTGCGTATTTCACACGCTTGTTTTTCTCTTGCGGCATTAACTAGCAAGTCTTTTTACACCTTGGTAAGCTGATCAATTTGAGTCTGGACCATTTGAAAATGTTTAACAAGTATCTTCACATCATTGGAGGTTCTTTCCACAATATCCTGCAACTTGTTAATAGCTCTAGAATTTTCCAACAAATGATTCTGCACCATTCTATTGAAATTATCTTGCTTAACAATAAAATTATCCAACTCATCTAAGCATTGATGAGGCGGTTTAGAGTAAGAAATATCTCTATCATCAAAACGTTGGAGAGAATGTACCTCGATAGTAGATGAGCGAGGAATTGGCTTATATAATTCTTCTATAGGAGGTAAATTCTTCACATCTTCATCATTAATACCTTTCTCCTTAAGAGATTTCTTGGCTTCCTTCATAACTTCATCATTTAATTCAATCATTCCTCTCTTCCTCGGTGTCGGATCTGTGACCGGCGCAGGTGTTGGTGCAGGTGTTGGCTCAACTAGAGTCCAATCATCATGATTCCGGCTTATTTTAGCCATTAATTCTTCAGCTTCAGCCGAAGTTCTTTCCCTGAAAACACAACCAACACAACTATCCAGATATGACTTAGATTCATCAGTTAGTCCATTATAAAATATATTAAGGAGTTCATTTTTAGGCAATGGCTCTTTAGGCAAAGCTCTAATTAAAGAACAAAACCTTGTCCAAGATTCAGGCAATATCTCTCCTTTTCCCTGTTCAAAGTCAAAGATTTTCTGCACAGCAGCATGTTGAGCACTAGCAGGAAAATATTTCTGAAAGAAAGCATTAACCAAAGCAATAGGACTATTAAGAGATCCAGGAGACAAGCTATTAAACCAAGTTTTAGCTGCATCTTTCAACGAGAAAGGAAAAATCTTAGCAACAAAGTAAGTGTGAAGCTTAATATCATCAGAAAACAAATTACTCAAAGTAGAAAGCTCATTCATGTGCTCCATAGCACTTTCATTCTTAGTACCACAAAAGCTCTTTCTCAACAATAGATATGTAAGATAAATCTAAAGAGAAATCATAATCCTTGTCTCTAATATCTATGGGAGAAGCAGCAAACTTAGGATCAGGAGACAATTTATATCTAACAACACGTCTCGCTAGAAGTTCCTTAACAGCTTTAGCATCACGAGTAGCACGAGCTTCAGCAATAAAATCATCGTCAAGCTCAATATAAGCATCATCAAAATCATCACTAGGACATTCCCTAGACTCAGGTGAACTAACAGGTGTAACAGTGGTGTTTCTCATCTTAGCTCTAGCAATTGTAGCATCTAAAAAGGAACCTAGTGACCCACTCTCATCAAGCACAGTAGAAGTATCATCTAAATTATCAGTGGCATTTTCAAACTCAGCAGAAGTAGTAGTAGTAGTAGCGTGTGCGTGTGGTGGTATAAGCAACTTACTCATAACAGATGGTGAACCAAGAGCAACAGAAGTGTTCAAAGTCGTACCTCTTCTTGTAGTGGATGGCAATATAGGAACTTTTCCATCATGAGGTTTACCCATGATGAAAGGATTGCAGCAAACAATATGAATCCAAGTGAACTTACAAATAAAGCTATGCTCCCCGGCAACGGCGCCAGAAAATAGTCTTGATGACCCACAAGTATAGGGGATCGCAACAGTCTTCGAGGGAAGTAAAACCCAAATTTATTGATTTGACACAAGGGGAGCCAAAGAATATTTATAAGCCTTAACAGATGAGTTGTCAATTCAGCTGCACCTGGAAACAGACTTGCTCGCAGCGGTTTATCAGTAGCAACAGTTTTATAGTGGTGATAGTAGTGAAACAGTAATAGCAATAGTAAAATAAAAGTGGTAATAGTAGCAATAGTAAACAGTAGGATAAAATACTGTAGGCATAGGGATGGATGTACGGGCGTTGCATGGATAAGATAATTCATGAAATCAGTGAGACATGGGCAATTGCAGATAAATAATATAAAGCATCCTAGTACTAACAATCATAGGCATGTGTTCCGTATATAGTCGTACATGCTCGCAATGAGAAACTTGCACGACATCTTTTGTCCTTCCAGCCTGTTGCAGCAGGGCCTCAAGGGAAACTACTGGTAATTAAGGTACTCCTTTTAATAAAGTACCGGAGCAAAGCATTAACACTCGGTGAACACATGTGATCCTCACATCATAGCCATCCCCTCCGGTTATCCCAATTTCTGTCACTTTGGGGCCTCGGGTTCCGAACAACAATATGTGTATACAACTTGTAGGTAAGACCATAAACAACAAGTATCATCATATAACAATAACAAGTTCAGATCTGAAATCATGGCACTCGGGCCCAAAGTGACAAGCATTAAGCACAACAAGTTGCAACAATGTCATAAGCACTAATAAAAGATACTAGGCACTATGCCCTAACAATCTCATAGCAAATTACATGAATGATCTCATCCAATCCCTACCATCCCCTTCGCCTACAGCGGGAATTACTCACACATGGATGTGGAGTCATGGATGGTTGATGGAGAGACATCGGTGATGATGGTGATGAAGATCTCCTCCAAATCCCCGTCCCGGCAGGGTGCCAGAACGGAGTTTCTGGTTCCGAATCGCGGTTTCTGATGGTGGCGGTGCAGCGGAAGTCTATCTGGGAAAAACGCCGCGCCCCCTGGTGGTGAGCCCAGGCCACAGCCCCCCTTCGTCTCTCCTTCTGGCTCTGTGGGTCTTCTGGCAAAATAGAATTTTTGCAGTATTTTCCGGGATTTTTCCTGAAAGTCAGATTTCTGCACAAAAACGAGACAACAGAGCAATTCTGCTGAAAACAGCGTTAGTCCATGATAGTTGTATTCAAAACACACAAATTAGAGGAGAAACAATAGCAAAAGTGTTCGGGAAAGTAGATACGTTTTGGACGTATCACCCTTCGCCTATAAAGACCCCCCGACGAGAAAAACCTAAATACCCGATCAATTTTCCAGAAACACATCGCGATCAGCCGCCGTCATCGACCCGAGATCGGGAGGGTCCAGAAGCTCTTCCCGGCACCCTGCCGGAGAGGGGAATCGCCACCGGAGGTCTTCTTCATCGCCATGCTTACCTCTGGCGCGATGAGTGAGTAGTCTACCCTGTACTATGGGTCCATAGCAGTAGCTAGACGGTTGTCTTTGCCACCATGTGCTTCATGTTTAGATCTCGTGAGCTGCCTTACATGATCGAGATCATCTTTGTGTAATTCTACATGTTGTGTTTGTTGGGATCCGATGAATATTGGTGTTATGTTAAGTTGATGTGCTGAATATTATCTTATGTTATCTCTATGTTGTTTATGATCTTGCATGCTCTCCATTGTTAGTAGCTATCTTGGCCAAGTAGATACTAGTGACTCCAAGAGGGGGTATTTATGCTCGATAGTTGGGTTCATGCCTCTATTTAATCTGGGGGAGTGACAGAAACCTCTAAGGTTGTAGATGTGTTGTTGCCACTAGGGAGAAAACAACATTCTTGTGTCCAAGGACATTCGTTTTGTTTACATTACACACTTTGCTTAATGCAGTTATCTGTTGTTCGCAACTTAATACTCGTGGGGTGTTCGGACGATATCCCCGTGGGTGGATTATTAGTCATAGATCAGTTGGATGGCGGTCTATGTATTTTGTTGTAATGCCCAGAGTAAATCTCATATTGATCCTTATGACATATGCACATTATCTTTATTCTATCAATTGCCCAACTGTAATTTGTTTACCCAGCATGTTGTTATTTATTTTATGGAGAGACACCACTAGTGAACTGTGGACCCCGGTCCAATTTCCTTTACATTGTTACACCGTTTTACTATTACTCGCACTGTTTACTTTCTCGCATACTACTACTGTTTTCCACTCGATACGCTCATACCTTTGTTTACAGCAAACCGGTGAGATTGACAACCTCATCGTAAGTTGGGAGCAAAGTACTTGGTTGTGTTGTGTGCAGGTTCCGCATTGCTACTAGTTGAAGACGCACCAACAAGAATCGTAAACGGCGCCCTTGCTAGAGTGTCACGAAGCTAGCAAGCATCACCTTCTTAAGTTTGGATTTTTCCTACTGGATTGACAAACCTCGGTTTCTTACTGAGGGAAAAATTGCTACTGTGCTCATCATATCTTCCTCTTGGGGTTCCCAACTGGGTGGTCATCCTGCCCGCATCAATAGGCAGCTCACAAGATCTAAACAGGAAGCACATGGAGGAGAAGACATCCATCTAGCTACTGCTATAGACCCGTAGTCCAAGGTAGACTACTCACACATCACTCCGGAGGCAGGCATGGTGATGAAGAAGGCCTCCGGTGGTGATTCCCCTCTCCGGCAGGGTGCCGGGAAGAGCTTCTGGACCCTTCCAATCTCGCGTCGACGATGGTGGCGGCTTGCAGTATATTTTCTGGAAAAGAGTTTGGGCCCTTAGGGTTTTCCCGTCGAGGGGATTAAATAGGCGGAAGGGCGATGTCAGGAGTTGGACCAGGCGGTCACACCCCTGGTGGCGCGGCCAATGGGTGGCTCACGCCACCACCTGGTGTGGCCGGCCCCTGGTCCATCTCCTGCTCTCCTTTGGACTCCGTCTTCATGTCAGGTAATTAGGGACTTCAGCTTTTTTTCGTCTAATTCCAAGAATATTTCCTGTGTAACTTTTCTGAAACACAAAACAGCAGAAAAACAGGGAACTGGCACTGTGGCATCTTGTTAATAGGTTAGTTCCAGAAAATACATAAAAACGCCATGAAGTGTAAACAAAACACAAAGCAAATGGTGTATAAACAAGCATGGAGCATAATAAAATTATAGATATGTTTGAGACGTATCACTTGCCGATCTCAAGATCGTGAATAAGAGCGCCACAACGTGAGGCGCATCCATCATTGGTCAATACATCGTGAATAAACACTTTATTATTGCCTCTCTGGGCATATTCCCTTCAGTAACATCTCTATCTCTATCTCTATCTCTACTACCTAAATTTTGGAACTTACTATTCCGTCGTCCACCAATACATCGATGACTTTGTCAACATCGGGCATTTTACATTTTAGCCTCTCCCAGTAGTCCACTTCCACGACGAAACTTTTTTTGCCCGAGGTTGCACGACCGCATAGGCCGCCCCACCCTCGATCCACCTCTCCATCGCCCCCCACTCAATTCCCAACAGCACCATCTCCCCTGCCCGGCCATAGCACCACCACCGCCCCTGCCCGAGGCAACCGCACATGGACCCTATTTCAATACCGGAATTGAGCTCCTCGATGAATCACATCTAGTTCCAGTTCATTCGCTCGGCAGTTGTTCCTTCAACCAAGTAGAGGATTCAAATCGAATCAAGGACCGCGTGGATCAGCCAGCGGGAACCTACGGAGCGGAGCGCAACGGTGGGTAGGCGGACCACGCCACCGCGGACCGACAGATCAACGGCGGTCCGCGTGCATGACCTATGGGCTCCAGCTCGCCCGGGATTTTAAGGTTTGCTCCATCTTGATGACTTATATTTCTTGATTTCCTATGTATTACTCGATGACTTATATTTCTTGATTTATCAGATTCTTATGTATTTCTTTCTCCAGCTCGCGGTATCTTTGTTGACTTAACAGATTTGTGTCAACAAGTGCGGAAAATGAAGAGGAAGTTTGGAAGGAGAATGGAGCAGCGAAGGAGAGGTAATTTACTGTTCTATATTTTTGCAATTGTGTCCATCCATGACTAGTGATTAACGATAGTGGTGGAGGATTGTTGAATTCACTAATTGTAGAAATTCCAGATGTGTGCATTCATAAAAACTAGAGAAGGAGAGGAGGATGTGCGGCGCTTCAAGGTATCTTTTCCCTTCTTTGTTTCTTTAAATCCACGGATCGGTTATTATAGGAGGAGATTTTTGTAGAATAATATTCTGCAATCAGTTGCAGAATAGTTCTGTCCATGTTATTTACATAAACGACCCGGGTGTCATATCAGGTGGAAGGTGGAAAGAGACACATAGATATAAGAGAAAAAATAATTGGGAAAATTCTGAAAAAGGGAATGACAAATGAGGTGATCAAGGTGAGAGTAATGAATACATGCCAGGGTGCAACTAGTGAGAAGGTGTGCTACAAAGAGGGAAAAATCGAATGCCATGGTTAGGAAACATCGATCCGCCACTGTCTCATGGCCTCCACACTCGCCCCGACGAAGACACGCCAAAACTAAAATTACTTATGTCCATACAATGACGTCTTCACTCAGTGATCTCGTTGCTTGAACTCCAAAGCATTAGAAGTACAAGAGGAAAGGACAGATCATAGGAGAAACGGATTTTATCATATCGCCCTTTCCAAAGCGGCAATTGGAAACGCGTCATGAATAAAGTCACCGACAAAAGAGATAGTGGGACGGTCGTTGTAAGAATAGTCTGTCGCCTAAGAAAACCATCCAAATAATCTGTGCATTTGGCAACGCTGATCATGAGAGTGATCAGCTCATGAAAATTATTTCATTCTTGGACATGTTCAAATTCAGACAATCCATGCATTTTTTAATATTGATAATTGATATATTTCATGCATTTGGCAACAGAGATCATGGTGCTAGTTCAGCTAAGTGCCTAACTGCCACGTGCCCGCACACTCCACACCGTGCGGCCTCTCCAAACCCGTCAGATCAACAGGAAACGCATCCTCAGCCGTCCATTTCCTCAACATCGCAGCAACGGGAGGAGAGGCGTCGCCACGCCACTCGCCCGCATAACGCGCGCACGGGAGAGCGAATCGAACTCGGCATCGGAGACGACGGGGGGAGAGAGAGAGAGAGAGAGCTCGCGCTCCGATCGGTGGAGGGGAATGGCGACGGGGGCGTTCTCGGCGGCGGCGCCGCATCCGGGCGCGGGGCTGGGCCTGGGTCTGGGAGGCGGCGGGGCGGTAGACGAGCAGCAGGCGGCGGGGGTGGGGATCCTGCTGCAGATATCCATGCTCGTGCTCTCCTTCGTGCTCGGCCACCTCCTCCGCCGCCGCAAGTTCTACTACCTGCCTGAGGCCAGCGCATCCCTCCTCATCGGTATGTGCCCCCCCAGACAACCGTCCTTCCGCCCTCCATTTTCAGACTCAGAGGTTCGTAGTTCGAAATGCCGATCATTGATAACGTGGGAATTCACGATCGTTATGGATGCAATCGTCTTCCTGCTCTGATCCCGTGCATGACCTCAACAATATTTAACTACTACACGTTTTACACAGGGCCAACGATATTACACAGCTCTTGAAAGTTTGCCAAACATTAAGGAGGGAGGTCTTCTGTTATTCAACAGCTAGTCCTAAGAATAAGAGAACCAAACAAATTATTTTGTTTGATGCTTTAAAAGACACGATAAAAAATATTCTTACTATCCAATTGACTTGTATAACCTGGATAAGTATGCAATCCATTTTGTTGGCTTCCCAGGGAGCTAGCTAGAGGTAGTCACTGATCGGCGTCGGATAGAAACATATTTTGGGTGGATTGAAAGCATATTTTATACCGTCCCATATCAGTCTGATTGCAATCTTATTTGTAGAGATAATAATAGTTTTTTATGTTATTTTAGAATTCTCTATGTGTAATTCGTTATCCAACCTAACGAATTATTAGGTATAGATATGTTCGGCAAAAAAGACAGACACATTTACAGCTGCACGAAACGTTGGTAAAGAATATCTAGTGCATTATAACAACAGCCTTTTTTTACTTATTTGTGATGTACTACTTGGTTATCCACTGACCCAATTATCTATCCCTATGAGAATCGAGAACGTTCTGGCCGTATGTATGCTCCCAGGCCTTACGATATCTCTCAAACGAAGTATTTGTAGAGGAAAACTATGCAATGCTTTCTGTATAGAGTAAGGCTGTGTTTGGTTCAGCTTTTAGAGCCATCTTCTGCGTTACAAACGCGTAATCTGGACCAAACGAATAATTGAGATGACTAGATTATCTAAACGCAGCGAATTCCCGTAGTGCACGGCAGCCCGCCTGGACCAGCTTCCATCGCGGTGGAAACACAGCGTTGGAGAAAATTACCCCCCGCTGCCATCCCAAAGTGTACCGGTTCGCTTTTTTCCCCCAAATCCAATCTTTTTATATTTATATTATCTATAAGTATGAATTATTATGATAAATAGAAAATATAATCCTAAATTAGTGATTACATATCAATTAGCACACATATTAATGTTTTCCGATGAATTCGCATACAAATCTAGTCCTCATTACAGACATTTCCAACTAAACCCATAGTTCACAATTGCTACAACCAAATAACTTTCAGAAAATCCACAGTTCTCTACTCACAACAGCTTTTTCACAGTTCATAGTTCACAGCTGATTTTACATTTTACAGAATCCACAGCTCAACCAAACACACCCTAAATTCGTCTGGCAACTATGAAGGTGTTGAGTGGTGAGTCCTGCTTGCCCTCCTGTCGGTTCTGAGCTGCCTTTCGTCTTTGTGTTTTTTTCCACGGCGATTTGGATGGTGCACGCGTGGTGTTGCTGCGGTGATCTACTTTGTTTTGCCAGCTGCAGCACGGTAGAGTCTGAGTCTTCGGCTTGTCGAGGGATGATGTGTCAGCCTGAATTTAATCTTGTCATGGTGTGATCTGCACACATAGGTTGTGTGAAGGCTGTAGTGAATAGCACACATAGGTTGTGTGCTTGTTGTGTGTTGGCTAGTAGAAGGAGCTAGCTAAGTCATGAAGTTTCCACAGTACGTAGGGAGAACTCTAGAATTAGGAATGTTCTAGAGTAAGATATTTAGGAGTAGTACGAAATGTCTTGAGCTTGTAGAGTATTGTAGAAGTATGGTGTAAGGTTTAGAGTGTGTCACATGACAACAATCTAAAGGGTCATGTACTAGTATAAATAGGTCCTAGCATAGGTTGTTGTGGGATAGCATAAGTTGCAAGCTAAGATGTAGTAGATAGCATGTGTGTCGGGTTGAAGCACATATGTGTGTATGTAATACATATGTGTGTAAAGGATAGGTTGTTGTGGGCTAGCATAAGTTGCAAGCCAAGATGTAGTAGATAGGTTAAAGCACATATGTGTGTATGTCATACATATGTGTGTAAATCATAGGTTGCTAAGTCTCTCGGCATTCGTTGCTGAGTTGTGTAGGCATTTGTTGCCAAGTAGTGGAGCATATGTTGCTATATAAGGCCCCGTTCGGCATGCGGGAATTTCTAGGGAATTTTGTGGGCTCAGTTTCCTCTGGAAACATTTCCTGCTAGATTCCGCCAGAAAGTTTCGCCGGCGTGTACTTTTCACGGGAAAGTTAACATCTACTCAAACTCAAGGAAACGTGAGGGGGAAAAGCTCCCGCAATCCGCTCTGTTTCCTTAGAATATTTGTGTGGACCGAACGCATCACTCTATTCCTTTCCTATATTTTCTATTCCCACAGGTTTGCTCTTCAGACTCAATCCTACTCCTGCACATGTTTATCTTCCTCTGGTTTTCAAACCCATGGTCCGAACGGGGCCTAAGAGTGAAAGAGCATCTGTTGCTCAAGAAAGTTTCTCTCCTATTCTACATTTACTCAAGAGAGAGAACAGAGAGAAGAGAAAACATCAAGAGAGAGAACAGAGAGAAGAGAAAACAAAGAGGGAACTCTAATAATTGGTATCAGAGACTCAAGATTCAAGGATCAAGGACTGTGTGTATGTCCCATGGCAGCTGGCTATATGCCAGCAAAGGACATGCTCACCCAGGCAAGGTGTAGCGGCCGTAACAACGAGGACAACAACAACGACTTCGACACCAGTGTGCGCAATGGGCACAAGACTGGGAAGAAGAAGGTGAAGTGCTACAACTGTGGCGTCCGTGGCCACTACTCGTCCGAGTGCCGCAACCCAAAGAAAGAAGAAGCGCTCTTCGCATCGGCGGATAAGCATCCAACACTGTTGTGATGATGCTTGAAGATGACAAGATTAGGGGGGGGGGGTGATTGTTAGCTTGAATTTAATCTTGTCATGGTGTGATCTGCACGCATAGGTTGTTTGCAGGCTGTAGTGAATAGCACACATAGGTTGTGTGTTGGCTAGTAGAAGGAGCTAGCTAAGTCATGAAGTTTCCACGGTATGTAGGGAGAACTCTAGAATTAGGAATGTTCTAGAGTAAGATATTTAGGAGTAGTATGAAATGTCTAGAGCTTGTAGAGTATCCTAGAAGTATGGTGTAAGGTTTAGATTGTGCCACATGGCAACAATCTAAAGGGTCATATACTAGTATAAATAGGTCCTAGCATAGGTTGTTGGGGCAAGCATAGGTTGCCGTGGGCTAGCATAAGTTGCAAGCCAAGATGTAGTAGATAGCCTGTGTGTCGGGTTGAAGCACATATGTGTGTCTGTAATACATATGTGTGTAAAGCATAGGTTGCTGTGGGCTAGCATAAGTTGCAAGCCAAGATGTAGTAGATAGCCTGTGTGTCGGGTTGAAGCACATATGTGTGTATGTCATACATATGTGTGTAAAGCATAGGTTGCTAAGTCTCTCAGCATACGTTCCTGAGTTTCTGTAGGCATTTGTTGCCAAGTAGTGGAGCATATGTTGCTATATAAGAGTGAAAGAGCATTGTTGCTCAAGAAAGTTTCTCTCCTATTCTACATTTACTCAAGAGAGAGAACAGAGAGAGAGAGAGAAAACAGAGAGGGAACTCTAATATGATGACGATGATGCTATGGTGGTGTCGACTTGTGGCTTCTTGTAGTGGTTTTTTGCAGGTTTTCCAGTGACATCGTGGCCCGGCGGTGGTTTTCGGCCGGTTTCCTTATCAGTCGGGCAACTTTTTTTTCTATAAATGATATCGGCAGTGCTCCCTCCTGCTTCGGAAAAATACATAAAATATATATGTGATGAAATTATAACACTGACAAGTGCAAAACACACATATTACTACTATATATCTTGAACCAAAGAGGTGGTTTGTTGTATTAGTTTCTAGAGGTACATTAAATATAATAGAATTATACCATTGTTTTGTAATAATTGTTTAATTTTTTATTAGGGATGATTGTTGGAGGGTTTGCTAACATATCAAACACTCAGAAAAGTACTAGGTATATTCTCACATCTCTTTAATCTTTGTCCTGGTTGAACTAAATTCTCCTGTAAATATTAATATTATCATAACAGTATTAATGCTGTGCAATCTTTGATGTATGTTTTACTTCCTATGATAATTCAGGAGATGGTTCAATTTTCGGGAGGACTTCTTCCTTCTCTTTTTACTTCCTCCAATTATATTATATCCTTTACTATCTGCCAATTATTTTCTTAATTATTTCTTGGGAAGTTTGACATGTTTTACTTGACTGCACCTTACTCAGTCGGGATTTAACTTAGCTCCGGTAAGTGTTGAATTATTGAGGCCCGTAGCTCCTTAATGTTCTCTCAGTTGCAAGCTCACACCTAACCATGCCATTTTTTATGGCAGAAACCATTCTTTTCAAACTTTGGTGCTATCATAACTTTTGCAATCCTGGGAACCTTTATTGCTTCCATCGTTACGGGTCTTCTAGTGTAAGGAACCATTTTCTGTTGCCTCTTTGCATATTCCTTCGTTAATAAGTACTTAATGGCGTAGTTTACTTTTCTTGCAGCTACCTTGGTGGCTTAGTGTACATCATTTATAGGCTGCCTCTGGTCGAATCTATGATGTTTGGTGCTCTTGTGTCAGCAACAGATCCTGTAACTGTTTTGTCTATATTTCAGGTTTATGCCATATCTTCATATACTATGATGTGTGAGTTTAATTACTGTCATCTCAAAAGAAAATGATTACATTATTCTTCTTGAAATTACAGGAACTTGGCACCGATGTGAACCTCTACGCTCTTGTTTTTGGAGAATCTGTTCTAAATGATGCTGTATGCGTAATTCTTTTTCCATTTACATGTTTTCTAATGTTTTCTACTGCTACTCACATATTGCTTGGTATGTACCTATGTCTGACAATTAAGGTGGCTATATCCTTGTACAGGTGAGGATGTTATTCCTCAGATATTATTTATGTGCTTCCTTTCATAATCTTGCTTTAAGTAACTTATTCATTCAGGACCATGGCATCTATGAGGACAAATTCTCCCGGCCAGAATTTTTTGCTAGTTATCTTGAGGTTTCTTGAGAACTTTATTGGTTCAATGTCATCAGGTAATGCATCTCTAGTTCTTCAAAACTGCTCATGAGTAGAATAGATTCCAATAGACTAGTATTCGCTTCCTCCATCAGATTATCCTCTTGATTTATTTTCCTTATGATTGTAAACTTTTAGCTACTGTTCCACATTTTATTTTTGAACCCTGTTTTTTTGTGCAGGCATTGGAGTTGGGCTTATCTCTGCTCTCATATCCTCTGGCTCTACATTGTTTTTTGTTCAATTAATATGAACCTACTTTTTGAGGATGTTGTTGTTGCTTTGTTAACGTGGTTCATTCAAGTATTATGGTTTCAATTAGTAACCCATCTATAACAGCAAATAGCTGAAATCGTATGGTAATATTATGAAGATAGCAATATATATGAGTCTGCAGGCATCTGTAAATTTTTCTCTGGTTTCTGAGTGTAACTCGGCATGATCGACATATTTATCCTAAGATTACCTTGAAATGGTACGCATATAATGGGCAATAATGTGCAAGTCGTTGGAAAAATACAGAAGGCCATAACCTGGATTACCTCTGTGAAGTAGAAATGTAGAACTTCCTTAACAGTTCAAAATAATGATATTTCTGTAGGATCATCATTTAGAACACTATGCATGGATATATGCCATGCTTATAATCTTTATTATGGGTCTAAAAAGCTCATAGTCTGCAAATTATCAACCAGTTGAGATTGCTATGGTATAATTCTGGTAGTAAAATATGTTGTTTCATACTAAATAGAACTGCACACTGATAGATCTTTCTTGTTCTTATTTTATTGTGTTTTCTTGCCATGCATGCTTGAGCTCCTTAATTCTGTCAAACCTCTTCAAGTACGCAGAACTTGGTGTCGAGAAGTATGATCTAACACATATGATTTTTTTCCAAACAAGAGTTTAGCGTATAAGCAACTAATGTTTTTATTTTTTACTTGCAGCCTTCATAATCTGGAGAGTTGCTTGTTTGTACTTTTTCCTTACTTCTCGTAAGTCGCAAGCCTATCTACTTTGGAGTTTGGACTATGTTTCAATTTTATTCATAGGTTGCTATTAGTAACTGCCTTTTGTGTTAGGTACATGTTAGCTGAAGGCGTTGGCCTGTCCGGCATTGTTTCTATTCTCTTTACCGGGATTGTAAGTTTAAGTTTTGAGATCTCTGCCTTGCTTTCCTTCCGTACTCTGGAATTTAAACTTAGTTATTCCGTACTGAATTTCTTCAAGGACTGCAACATGCAAAATCCTAGATCAGTAACTAGGTTTAATTTACGGAGTTTATAAACCCTCATACAAAGATGCTTACAGGAAGTTAAAGTTTTGTTTCAGGTGATGAAGAGATATACATTCTATAACTTATCAGAAGATTCTCAGCGTTTTACTGCTCGCTTTTTCCATTTGCTTTCATCACTAGCAGAGGCATTCATGTAAGTCAGATTCTAACTGTTACATGTTTAAGTAAACTATTTTACTTCATAAGCTGGTTATTCTTTTAAACAGATTCATATACATGGGGTTCGATATTGCAATGGAACGCCAAAGCTGGTCTCATATTGGATTCATATTTTTCTCAATTGTATCCTTTTTTGATTCTGCACCCACATATTGAAATCCCTTTGTATCTTTGTTGTTTCCTTGATTTTTCTTCTTCTTTTGTCAACTAATGCAGGTCTTCATTCTAATTGCAAGGTATCATCCGATAAACTGATTTATATATTATTTCCTTCCTTCTAAAAATCATTATTTCCTTATTTAGTGGGTGTGTGACGTGTCAACTTTGGTTGCTAAATGTTTGGAGAATGTATTTCATTTATCAAATGTGTTTGCTCTGTCTAGCACCTTACTAGTTCTCTCTCCTCGTTGAAGGGCTGCAAATGTCTTCTCTTGTGCATACATATTAAATTTGGCACGACCACCTCATTCCCAAATACCTAGGCAATATCAGCAGGCCCTCTGGTATAGTGGTATGTATTGCCATTTAACATGCTCATCAAATAAATAAGTTCAAGTTTGAGCAACTACATATTTTTGTTTCTTTTCAGGACTTAGAGGAGCTATGGCTTTTGCCCTTGCTCTTCAGTCAGTTCATGATCTTCCTGAAGGACACGGCGAGACAATTTTCACCGCTACCACATCTATTGTTGTTCTCACTGTACGTTGCTGCATGTAGTGCTTTATGATTTATCTAAGCATCCTAAATAACTTTTTCACTGCAACATACCAGGTACTTCTGATCGGGGGTTCAACTGGAACAATGCTTGAAGCCCTACAAGTAGTTGGGGATAGTAACCGTTATCGACACCCATACGATGTAAGTACCATTGCAGTGTTCAAAACAGCAACAGATGGTTTGGGTGTCGAGTGCCTCATATGTCGTCCAAAGTATCAGTGCATAGCCTGCTGTTTGTTCCCATAAAATGGTGGCCTCCTGAGTACAACTGAGTCCATTTTGGTACTTATAGCTGGACCATCGAATGTGAAATGCACTTCCAGTGTTCACTTTTATTTGTCCTTGTATATTTCACTGCTAGTGTCTCAAATCCTGAGTATTACTGGAGGTTCATGATGATTATTTTATAAGAAATTACTGGTGATTTATGTTTACAGATAGCTACTTGCAAAATGCAGGAGAACTTTGATGGGAGCAATGCTGGTTATGAGGAAGGAACATCTACTCCAAGTAAATTTCAACTGAAACTCAGAGAACTCAGGAGAAGGTGCCTGATCTTTAACTGTGCTGCTTATTGACCTTGCTTTCTTCTTCAAGGAATTCCAATTCGTTGGATACCAAGTTCTGTAAACTGGCAACCTGCGAAGTGGTTTGAAATAATTTGTCTAGCTACATAGTGATCATCTATATCCAATAAAATCGTATGAGTTCTTTCTTACAGAGTTTCATCATAAATTTGTGATTTGCATTATTTTGTATTGTGTATTTGTGTTGATAACCTTCTCTAATATGTCTTGCTGTTGCAGTAAAGCAAGAGCTTTCTAATCAAGGTTTGTTTTGTCCTGCAGCACTTCCTCTTTTGCTTTATTGGACAGGAACTATCTCACTCCCATTTTTACCTCTCAACATGAGGACGATAATGATGACGACGACGATGATGATCCTGGTAAGAGACATATCCTTAGTTTCCATTCCACATCGTAAAGAAATGTCAAGGGAAAATGAGCCTAAAGTTGCAGTCTGTGAATAGAAGTTTAAAATACATTTTCCAGATAATATGTTATAATACGGAAGGGTATGTTCTGTGTCCATGCAATATTTAAGATCAAGTTAAATGTAATTTGAGAGATACAAAAAGAAGTCAAATGCTTGATACAAAAAAGTTAAAAAGGAGTATTCACTAAGGACTTTTTTTGTATATCTGAAATCATACTGAATTTGATACTTGCATTGGTACAGTACACGCCTGCCCTTCCCTAAATCTACATATCATTTGAGCTTCTCTTTGGAACATTTACCCAAGATTTTCATGTGATTTCCGACAACCATTTCCACCATATAATATTTATACCCCTTGTAATAGTTCCCAATATCAGTTGTAGTCAGGTCCCAATGAGATGCTTTCCCTCAAGAGGCAAAACATGACAACTGGCTCACTTTATCTCAATTCTTTCCGTGCTCAGTTTCTCTCTGAATATTGGATTGCCCTTTATAAGCTCAAGTATTTCTTGAGAAATGACTATCAATTGTTCTGGGTAAAAAACAGGTGAAGCGCTGGGGATACCTGCGACCGGAGGGCTATAGCTAATGACTGCAAGCACAAAGTAACCAGTTCTCGATGGATTTACGCAAAGAATCTCTCTGAGTGAGTGAGACTGCGTGCCACATATTAGACCAGCAGCCATTGTAGAGCAGTGTACAGAGACATTAGGATAGTTCGGCATGTGTTAGTAAAGAGTATCATACGCGGGATTTACTAGATATCTTGCTTCCTTTTGTGAGGACAGAGTTGGCTCGAAATTTTTGTTCTTCCATTTGCCCTCTTATGTAATTGTATCAGTTGCGGGCTCGTCGGAGTTGATTTTCCCTTCTGCTTCCGTAATCTTCATCACGACTGCCGTATCATGTTGGTGTCCACGCTTTTCTGTTGGAACGGCTGTACGACGGAGCAGGACGAACACTGACGTCTTTGAGCCAATCGTCGGTACTTTTTAATGTTTGATTTATACTGTGTAGCGCATAAAGTGGTTTTGATGTGCTTGCTTTACCCGGGAAAATATCTAGTGATTCCATATCTTCCATGATACCATGATATCACATCACAAAATTCAAATTTGTAATGTCAAAAAATTCAAAGCAAATCTATGGGTTTTCATAAGATGTGTATTTATATTCCCTTAGATTTTCATAACCAAAATCGAAATACATACGGAGAAACAAAAAAAAGAGAAATTGCTATGGTTTGTGTTTTTGTCCTTTTGTGACACTATTCCTCTTGGATTTGCCTTTTTTTGTTTCTATCATTGTATCCCGAATTTAGTTCTAAAAATTTTAGGGATGATAAACACATATCTTGTGATCATCCGCAAATTTAATTAATTTTTTGAAACTTGCAAATTTGAATTTTAAAGAGTGGTATCATTGTATCACGTATGATATGGTATCACGATATGTTCTCCTATAAAGGCATCTACAATGCAGGCTCTTAGAAGGGGCGCTAGGATGATAATCCTTGCGGTTACGTTAGATTCCCTGTCTATCCTGGAAATTGGACTTGTGTCGACGCCTCTTCATGCGCCGGGCGTTTCCTCTTTTTTCATGCATACAACCCATAGCAGGTTTTATTGCTGCATTAAATTTGTTTTAACTCCCCCACTTAGCGCTCCAATTAGCTCCCAGCACTGTAGTTATAGATGCTAGCCCAAATATTTTACCATAATTAATTTTTTTAGCTGCACAAACGACTATCTAAGAGCCTTGCATTGTGCATGCCCTAACCCGTCCCAACTGTAACTGTTCAATTGTGATATTATGGTTCAATCATGTCCTTGTGGGCCAGGTAGCATGGGATCTTATAATGCTTGGTTCACAAGTAAGGGAGTTGAGAAAAAAGAAATTACCCACGTGTTGCAGATTTCGCTTTTGCACCAAGAACCATCCAGGTAGGGTAGGAACAAACAAATAGAGGTAGTACGAGAAAATATCACATGATCCCAGTCTATACATGATACCATGATACAACTCCTTAAAATTCCAATTTACAGGTTTCAAAAATTTCAAAAAAATGTTGTTAGTGTTCACAACATATGTGTTTATAATCCCTACAATTTTTTCATAACCAAATTCGAAATACAGAGATAGCAATAAAAAAGATAAATTTAACATGAATAGTGTCACAAGAAGACAAAAACACAAATGACACTATTCACATATCATTTTGTCTTTTTTTGCTTGTCCATATGTGTTTCAAATTTAGTTCTGAAAATTCTAGAGATCGTAAACACACGTCTTTTGAACACCCATAAATTATTTTCAATTTTTTTAAAACTTTGTAACTCAAATTTTGAAGAGTTGTATCATGGTATCATGTATAGCCTGGGATCATGTGATATTTTCCTAGGAAGTACCACCACATGCCGTCCTACCCAATGCGGGTTATCTCCAGTGGCGGAGCTTACTACAAGCCCCCACCTCCCAACTTTAGACCAATTTTTGATGGTTTTTTAGGGTTTATATACATTTTTTCTATCTTTTGCATCCCCCACCTCCCAAATTCTTGTATGTTGCTCCCCTGTTGACGAGTAGACAAAATCATCATATGAGTAATCATACTACTGTGAGTTTCGCATTGGATCTGCACTACACACATATGCTCACATGTCCTCTTTTTTGGAAACATACTTATTTGTCTTTTTTGCCTTCCAAATCCAAATTCAAAGATACCAGAAGGGTGCCTTTCACCAACACAGCAATGGAAAACAGACCCATTTGTGTGATTGTAATCTAGGATATGCTATTATTAATATATTAGTGCTTTCACTCTTTATATGTTATGTATAAATACACTGTCACGGCATAAAACTATGTGAGCGGAAAATATGCTTCCACACCAACATAATATACGGAACAATAACAAACTAGTGGCATGCGTATATTAAACAAACTTTTACGATGATCATCCACAATGTAGTAATGAACCCATTTGCATTGGGTATACTTTGAGGACCAAATGAGACATACAATATAATGGCTAAGGGTCAAAAGTCATTGGGATAATTAAGTTTGTTTATTCGTGGCACTTCAAATACGATCGATGATTTATTCCCCAACATGGGAAGAATGTGCACACCAAAGTTCTAATTCATTAAGATTGATAATTTTGAAAACACAGTCAAATATATAATAATTTCTACTTAACTTTATTTCCATGTTTAGGACCTTTTATTTGAGATACTGGGTTGGAAAACTTCTTTGGCCCGATGATACCAACCACATTGATTGCATACAAGCATACCAAAAAAAAAATATTATGCATGCTAAAGTAGTAGAGAATCCATATCATTTCATCTTCATCCGTGATTATTCCAAGCGGTGCTATTTCAGTGCAAAGCATAAAGCACACACATGTTGTCAACTTATTGTAGAACCTAGCATAACTTCAGAAAAAATCTGACCAATAAATATGGTAAATAATAATGCTAATGTTTCTCTTTGCGTTATAGAATTTATATGAAAATACTTACCTAATCATACACTAGAAAGTAATATTTAGATATATTTTTCCAGACCGTACATTTTTATCATTAATATAAATACATATACACTAACATATTATGTAAATGCAAAAATAACTCAAAATAGATATATTGTTATAAAATGTAGTTTAAATTTAGCACAAGCGAGTGCATTTTTTAGTATTATACATTAAAATTGTATAACAAAATCACTACAACTAATACATAGCAACATTATTAGTTATACGAGTTTAATTATGGCAAATAAGTAATCGAACATTATACTTGTAAAATTGTAGTATGCTATAAAATAAGTTATAAAAAATTATAAGAGTTTAATACAAATTGTGATTTTTTAAGTTCATTTCAACCAGACCGGTGGCAGACTTACATGGTATGCATAAAGCTGGAAACGGTTCGGGTCGTTTTGGGTCAAGCATGTCCATAGTTTGGTTTAGTTTGGGTTTACAAGTATAACAGTTGGGTATAGTTTGGTTAGGCCTAAACAGTTCGGTCATTAGAGGTGACGAACTATGGTCCAGAACCGGCTCTCTGGAACCGGTTCTCACGTCAGAGCGAGGGACGAGCAATTGACGGACTCAAAGAAAAAATTACCGCATGCTATTGTCTGCATGGTGATGATTGCCTGGTGGTACGTGGCAGTCGTTGTTGCATTATTCTCCATTTGTACCTTCACGTGACGGAACTATTCTCAACCCCCGGGCTGAAACCACAGTTATTGGCCTCAGTTTAATTCGGTTTAGGTGGAGATTGCATACGGTTTAGTTTGGGCTGGCTACCATTACACACTGTAGTGGGTTAGTTCGGTTTGGTTCGCGAGAAAAATTCTCGTGGTTTCATGTTAGGTATGGTTTAGTTCCCCAACCATTGCTAGATTTAGGTATGCAAGATATGACATGGCATACTCTGTAGCTTAGCCATGCTACCGTCGTGATAGTAGAAGAAGATATAAGATCCAATGCAATTTTGTTTTGTTATACCCTGCACCCAAGACTAGCCCTATGTACTGCCTAGTAGGAAGAAGGAAACAACTAATCAATATGGGGACTGCTCTGGTCGCCCAGTCGTATTGGAAAAGCAGCAACGATTGATTGAAACTCGCTCGGCTTGATCCCATAGCCCTCCTCTATGGATCCAATACCAAGATACGAGTGCACCCAATGACTACACCGCCATCCCCAACTATGATAGGAAGAGAGGGTTATCTGGCTGACCAAACTATGAACCTGAAGCAACTGCTGAAGAATTTTTTTGGGAAATAATACAAGCTAGTCAAAGTCTTAAACATTTTTTCTACCTCACTTTGATGGTGGGCTCATGCACAACATGTATAATGTTTTAGATCTCGAAGTGAAACGTCCCACCTTTCAAGTTGTGCTTCAAAGCGCTCCTAACTGAAAAGGGTGATGTCACCTTCACAACATATCATAATTTTGAAATTCTTGGTAAAGAAATGAAATTATCATAATCCACCATAATTTCCCCTCAAGAAAATAATCCACCATAATTATAAACACAACCTTGAGTAGCATGACTATTTTGTGACATGCTAACTGATCCAAACACATAAGTATAAGTTGCATATTTGAATTATTGAAAAATCTCACCATGTTTCTTGATGGCATAGAAGTATCTGAAATTTCTTCAAAATTAGTGTGAATTTGGCAGGATCTATACATCACATAGGGAGTAATCCAATTGGCCTGGAATCCACCTAGACTCCTTTGTCTTCTTTTGGAAACATACTCCTTTGTCTTTCTCCCCTTCCAAATCCAAATTCAAAGATACCAAAAGGGTCCCTTTCATCAACACCGCAATGGAGGAAACCCACAGTCCCTGTGGGCCACGAACACCCAAAGGCCGATCACCACCCCAAAAATTGACCTGTTCAGCCCAACGGCAACCACCCGCACCGACTATTCAACGTGCGCTTGCCGGCCTCTGCGGCTTCGAGGCCCATGTAGAACCTTCGAGAACCGCTCGACCCCAAATAAATAGGCCTCCACCCCCGCCAGCTCTCGTCCTCTCAAACAAAACCCCTCCTAACCCTAGCCGCCTCCTCCTGCACGCTTCTCCTCCCCTCGAGCAGCTCAGGACCGCCGCAGCCATGGCGTCGGAGACCGAGACCTTCGCCTTCCAGGCCGAGATCAACCAGCTCCTCTCGCTCATCATCAACACCTTCTACTCCAACAAGGAGATCTTCCTCCGCGAGCTCATCTCCAACTCCTCCGATGTAAGCGCCCCCCTGAATCCCTCCTCCGTTCTCTCGTTACCTATTTCTCACCGTGATCCGCGTACACGAAGCCGTCTCTTCGCAGAGTAGACCTCTAGTTTTAGCTAGATTTTCGAATCTCCCGAGTTAGATCCGTTGACCCGCGGTCTGATTCGTTGCGTGCATGATGCGTCTACAGATCTGTGTTCCTGGGCTGACGTATAGTGTGTTTATCGGTTCGATTTTCGCAGGCGTTGGACAAGATCAGGTTCGAGAGCCTCACGGACAAGAGCAAGCTCGATGCGCAGCCGGAGCTCTTCATCCACATCGTCCCCGACAAGGCCAACAACACGCTCTCGATCATCGACAGCGGCATTGGCATGACCAAGTCGGACCTCGTCAACAACCTCGGCACCATCGCCAGGTCTGGCACCAAGGAGTTCATGGAGGCGCTCGCCGCCGGCGCCGACGTGTCCATGATTGGGCAGTTCGGTGTCGGCTTCTACTCCGCCTACCTTGTGGCCGAGAGGGTCGTCGTCACCACCAAGCACAACGACGACGAGCAGTACATCTGGGAGTCCCAGGCCGGTGGGTCCTTCACCGTTGCCCGTGACACCACCGGGGAGCAGCTCGGCAGGGGTACCAAGATGGTCCTCTACCTCAAGGACGACCAGGTATGAAGTCAAACCTTCTTATACTGTGATGATTGACCTGCTGTGCAACGCTCTGACGTGATGTTTGTTCTTAGTAGCTGCATTAAACAGCTCTAGATATGCTTATGCTTGATCTGAACTTATGTTTTTGCTGGCCGGTAGATCCTATACACGTGCTTATTTTCTGTTTTGATTATTAATAGTACTAGATAGATAGAATTCTCCTTGGGGTCTTGCGTACATGGATGCTCACGTCCCAAGTATATCTGATAGCGTAGTGTAATTTCAGTAATTGTTATTTATTGACTTCTTCTAGTCAAACATTAGTTTGATTGTACCGTTAGTCTGGTTACTGCTATAGAATTCGGAAATTAGTCTTCCAACTGCAATCAATGGTAATCACTGGTTTCTGAATTACAGTTCAAAAAGTAGTTCCACTTAATTAACTGTGGATTTGTCTCTTCAAATCTCGAATAGTGGTACCTTCAGAAATGCCAATGCTGTCTGGATTCCAAACAAGTTTACTATGTCTGGACAACATATTATTAATTATCCACTTGTTTCTGTTATAATTAAAATGTCATCCATCTTGACTTGGCAATATGCTAAGTTGGTGATGGTGTACTTGTATAGACCCCTCCTATTACTAGTGAGTATAGAATTTAGGATATGTTATATGCTGATATGTATACCGTGTAATGTTCTTGCATTGTATAGAGCTACATATTAACTGCTATACTGCGGTGCTCAGTAACAGTTAATTATGTTGGGTAACTTTGGTAGCATCTGTTTTTGGTGTCTTGCAACAAGTGTTAGTTGACCAATTGTTGCATACAGTTAATAATTGCATAAGATTATGTGTTGTGTTAGTATACATGTCCAGACGGGAACTTCTTAATGTAGTCATTTGTTCATATTGTACACTTTTACAATTAAGTTCTGGGTTATGTCTAAATGATTTCTGCTTCATGAATTAACTTGTCTTTGTCCTGATTATTGAGTGCTCTCCTAGTTTTTGTGTCATCTATTGTTATGTCTTCTGTTCTTGTTCTGATTTTGCACTTTCTATTGGCAGATGGAGTACCTTGAGGAGCGCCGCATCAAGGATCTGATCAAGAAGCATTCTGAGTTTATCAGCTACCCTATCTCCCTGTGGACTGAGAAGACCACCGAGAAGGAAATCTCTGATGATGAGGATGAAGAGGAGAAGAAGGATGACGAGGAGGGCAAGGTTGAGGAGGTTGATGAGGAGAAGGAGGAAAAGGAAAAGAAGAAGAAGAAGATCAAGGAAGTCTCACATGAGTGGTCCTTGGTCAACAAGCAGAAGCCTATCTGGATGAGGAAGCCAGAAGAGATCACCAAGGAAGAGTATGCTGCTTTCTACAAGAGCTTGACCAATGACTGGGAGGAGCATTTGGCTGTCAAGCACTTCTCTGTGGAGGGTCAGCTAGAGTTCAAGGCTGTCCTGTTTGTGCCCAAGAGGGCCCCCTTTGACCTCTTCGACAACAAGAAGAAGGCCAACAACATCAAGCTGTATGTGCGCCGTGTCTTCATCATGGACAACTGTGAGGAGTTGATCCCCGAGTACCTGAGCTTCGTCAAGGGCATTGTTGACTCTGAGGACCTTCCCCTCAACATCTCACGTGAGACTCTCCAGCAGAACAAGATCCTCAAGGTCATCAGGAAGAACCTTGTCAAGAAGTGCATTGAGCTCTTCTTTGAGATTGCTGAGAACAAGGAGGACTACAACAAGTTCTATGAGGCCTTCTCCAAGAACCTCAAGCTCGGAATCCATGAGGACTCCCAGAACAGGACCAAGATTGCTGAGCTTCTGAGGTACCACTCTACCAAGAGTGGTGATGAGCTCACCAGCCTCAAGGACTACGTCACCAGGATGAAGGAGGGACAGAACGAGATCTACTACATCACTGGTGAGAGCAAGAAGGCTGTGGAGAACTCTCCATTCCTTGAGAAGCTGAGGAAGAAGGGCTATGAGGTCATCTACATGGTTGACGCCATTGATGAGTATGCTATTGGCCAGCTCAAGGAGTTTGAGGGCAAGAAGCTTGTTTCTGCCACCAAGGAGGGCCTCAAGCTTGATGAGAGTGAGGACGAGAAGAAGAAGCAGGAGGAGCTCAAGGAGAAGTTTGAGGGGCTCTGCAAGGTCATCAAGGAGGTGCTCGGTGACAAGGTTGAGAAGGTTATTGTCTCTGACCGCGTTGTGGACTCCCCGTGCTGTCTTGTCACAGGTGAGTATGGGTGGACTGCCAACATGGAGAGGATCATGAAGGCCCAGGCCCTCAGGGACTCGAGCATGGCTGGCTACATGTCCAGCAAGAAGACCATGGAGATCAACCCTGAGAATGCCATCATGGACGAGCTCCGCAAGCGCGCCGATGCTGACAAGAACGACAAATCTGTGAAGGACCTGGTGATGCTCCTCTTCGAGACCTCCCTGCTCACCTCCGGCTTCAGCTTGGAGGACCCCAACACCTTCGGCACCAGGATCCACCGCATGCTCAAGCTTGGCCTGAGCATCGATGAGGATGAGGCCCCTGAGAACGACACCGACATGCCGCCCCTGGAGGACGATGCTGGTGAGAGCAAGATGGAGGAGGTCGACTAAGCGCCACGGCAGTCCTACGAATCTGCACCACCGCCTAGTTTACGTTAGTGTCTTTGACTGCTGTTGGATGGTTTTGGCTCCTTAGGTGTATCGGTTTTGTCTTTTGGCTGGCCAAACACTAAGCCTGGTCAGCTATATTTGTGGTACTTTCTGGAACAGTTCGTTATTGCTACTTCTATATGTTTAGCTATTTCTATGTTATTATTATTTTCTGCAATCTCTGCTGCTATTTGCTTTAGTTCTTGGAAGCTGCTTGCTTTATTGCTTCTCCTTTTACCCAAACGGAGTCGTTCATTTGGACCAGTGCAAATTTGGCATCGACCAGAAGGCCATTGGGATGTTTCATGATTCGTTAGGGATGTTTCATGATTCGTTAGCGAAATTGGTGAAGAAAGTACGAGCACAGCGGCGTCCATTGAACTGGGACAGGATCGCCTGAGCGGAAAATCGCTTTGGAGCATGAGCTCCATGGAGCCTGATATGTAATTCTTTTGAAAACAACATTTTGAACTTTCAAAAAATTATGTACAAAAAATCTGGATGTAGGCAACTATGTACGCTATAAGCGTGCAAATTTTTAATATCAAATACCTTGTAGTTTTGGCTCAGTAAAAAAGACAAATTTGACACATTTGAGAAGATTTGAAATTGCACTGTTCATGCTCCCAGATCTACAATTTTGTCCTTTTTACTGAGGATAGAATATAATGTATTTTAGATTAAAAATTTGCACACTAGTAGGATAAATCTTTGGTTACATTCCCATATTTTCGTTGAATTTTTTTGAAGCTTTGTATTTGAATTTTTCTGAACTTTTTAAAAACGAGCTCACAGGAGCTCGTCTCCCAAATTGATGCACTCCTGAGAATCTTCTCTATGCCGAAAGTTGGCTGTGCCCTTACTCCCCCAGTAAAAGATGCTAAGTAAATCCGTTGAACTTGATGTGCCCTTCTCCCAGTTTAAAAATGCTACTTGCTCCGATCGCTAATATCTCTCTATGAATGTATATTAGAGATGAGTAATAGTGATTGGAGGGAGTAAGTAAATCTATAGTTGTAACTTGAAATAAAAGAAAAATGCTTAAGTGAATCCGTAGTTCAGCATCGAGGTGGTGGTAGTGACCGTGAACGCAAGGCAACACATTTTTTATAATGGGAATATATTAATATATAATAAAAATACCACTTACACCTAGCCTTTAAATAACATATCGTTCTTACAACATTATAGATATACACATACACAAACAAATGAAAGAAAAATTATAAAAGTCTTAGTGATTTATTTTTTAGGCTTTGTTTGGTACTAAAGTTTTTTGTGGGAATTAATGGAGATAATTTTTTAGAATATTGGATGAAATTCTTGTTTTCATCTAATTCCCATAACACCCTAATTAAAGATTGAGAAAAAATACACTAAAATTTAGGAAAAAGTAAAGTAAGCGAAAATTAAACTTGCTAAATACTCTAATACCAAATATATTTTTAAAAGTAAGTGAGAATACCAATAGGGTTTGAGAATTATCCCACTGATCCCCATAAAAACTGTAGTACCAAACCGTTATACATTGACAATACAAGCACCACCAAGTCAATACTTAAGCAGTGGAGTAGCCAAGTGCCAAACCCTCCCAGGGGAGTAAACGGCGACAAGAAAAAAAGATCCACTACGAAAGTACCAATACAAGCATATTCCAGGAATCCAGGCATAAACAACTCTCAGCTCCCTAGCCTCATAGTCTTTGCTCCTACTGAAGCGAACCTCCGACGCCACTGCAAACAACAGGCTTGGCCCTGACCTTTGTTTGCTTCTGAAATTTTTCCTCTGTCTAAAATTAACCACATTTGGGAGTACAGGGAAATGTACTAAAAACAAGCCTTATTCCGAATTTTAACAGTGCCCAGTGAACATCTGAAACACCCGAAGCAACAAAATGTGACCAACCAAATATTTTAAAACCATACACCCAGTTACAAACTTCATTCATCCCACCTGAAGTTTGATTACTATCACTCTCGTTACTCTCGTTTTCACAGCAGAATCTGCACTTCTCACTCCCTACCCAACCTCTTTTGAGAAGGTTATATTTAGTCAAAATACTATTCCTGAAAGGAAGCCACTTAAAAACGCCAACCCTCAAAGGAACTCTCACACCCCATAAATCTTTGAGACTACACAGGCTCTGTTTAGTCTTCATTGCTATATACAGACTTAACCGAAAACTGGCCACTTTTCTCTGACAACCAAATACATATATCGCTCTCACTATTTAAATCAACATTAGCACACAAGTCTTTCAAGTCTTGCCACATCTTAGTTGTTTCACCCCATAAATTCATTCTAAACCTAATACAACCCCACCCTTCCTCAAAAACTCTAGACACTGTAAAGTTTACACTAAAAGGGAGTATAACCTAGCAATTTTTTCTTGTAAAGAAATTTTATCTATCCAAACATCTTCACAAAACATGTTCAAACCATTCCCGAGTAAATTTGTACAACATCTATAGAAGAAAAGAGAAACTTTCATAACACTCTGCCATAAATGAGATTTAGAGGTCTAGCATTACATTGAGAAACAATGATCCTACTCAGATATTTAGCTTTTGTTTACCTTTGCAACAACCCATCACTGCTCTCTAGTTTCCATAACCATTTACTAAATAAACAAATATTCATTACTTCCAAGTCCACTACTCCCATACCACCTTGGTCAATTGGCTGGCACACAACTTCTCAATTGACTAAATGATACTTTAATCCCCCTCATTTTCATTCCAATGTAAACGTTTCATGAAAGATAGCAAAACGATTCACTGGACCTTTAGGTAAAATAAACAACAAAAGAGATTTAAAGGAATGCTACTAATGCAAGGCTTCAAAAGGAGCAACCTACCCCCAAGAAAAGTTATTCTTCATTTTATCCTCTGCACCTTGCACCTTTCGAGTCACTATTCCTCAATCTAGTATAATGAAGAGGGACTCCTAAGTATCTAAAAGGTACTTCACCTTCCACACAAGTAAAAATTGAAGTGTATTTTTTCTACTCTATCTCTAGCTTCTCCAAAACAACACACCTCACTCTTAAGAAAGTTAATTTTCAAGCCTGAAATATCTTCAAAAAGGTTCAGAATAACTTTTAAGTTCCCAACACTAACAAGAAGGCAATGCCATCTACATATTGCAACGTGACCACTCCCCCTTCCACTAAATCTGAAACCACACTTTTAATTAAACCAAAATCCTAAGCCGTTTTGATAAGCACAACTAATACATCCACAACTAATCAAAGAGTATTGGAGACAAAGCATCCGCTTGCTGGACTCTCCTAAGAGTTTTAGAATATGGTCCCAGATGATCATTTACCATTACTATCACACTACCATTATTAACTACATTCTTAACCCAATATATAAATTGAACAGGAAAACCTTTCATCAAAAGAACCTAGAACAAGAAAACTTTATCATAAGTTTTATCGAAATCTACGTTGAAAAAGACTGCTATTTTTTTAATCACCTATGAAATTAACATAATAATGATTTGGCGATTAATTGAACAAGAGAGGAGTGGCTGTGGTAGTGGTAGTTGTCTCGGTTGGGAGTACAAAGATGGTTGAAGATCGACGAGACACATGGTGATGGTCGTTGTCTCATCTCATGAGGGCATATACTATGGTAGAGAAGTCATGCCTTCTCTTAACCCTCCACATCATCTAGAGAAAGCATAAGATATAACTTGTACAATGCATTATCTCTCATTGTCATCCCTAACAATTAATTCAAAATAGTTAGTTTTAGTAAGAAATTAATTGGCTAAGGGAAGGCTGATGGTACAATGCATAAACTAGCCTTTTCTTATTTATAAGGGATCATCCCTTAGCTAAGGGAAGGCAACCTTCTCTTTCTTATTTCTCTCTCCTCCAACTAAGCTAAAATCCTATATGGCACCTCTAAGGGAAGGCTGACGTCACCCCATTGTACGTGCCCTAAGCAGGATTTGACACAGTAGATTTGGCGGTGGTTATGCCATCTTTCTAAGTATGACTATTCTTAGACCATAGTTCTCCTTCAATAGACTATCCGACTATTGAGATTAAACTAGCATATCATAATCTTGGGTTAATTTTGGATTCGGGAGATAGCAAATATGCAACTAGAATAATTGATCACCAAGTTTCAGTTATTAGGAGTGTTCCGTATATGATTATGATCCAAATACGAATCCATCCAAGCATGGGCGGACCCAGCACCTTGTGGACACTCGCCGAGGCGTGAGACCATGTTCGGCAACGAACCAACGAGTGAAGGACTTGTAAGAGCATCTCCACTGGCGGCCCCAATACGGCTCCCAATAGTTAATTTAGGAGTTGGGACAAAATTGGGCTCACAGCGGCGGCCCCAAAAAGAGTCCGCCGCGTTTTGGAGCCCAATAAAACAGCTGGCGCTCCCACACCGGTTCCTAGGCGCCAGGAACCGATTGGGAGCGCCGGTGCCTCGAGCCACGTCGAATTACAATGGCGGGCCCATGATGGCATCTTGATAGCGAAAAGCCCTACCCTTATTTCCCGCTTGCCCCCCATTTTCCTCCCTTGCCGCTCATTCTCCCGCCTTGCCGCCCCCGTTTGCGCCCAGAGCATGCTCTCGCCCTTGTCGCTGCCGCTACTCCCCTAGCCAATTCTTCACCGCCCACTGAGATGCCGCCGAAGAAGAAGGTGCTGGCCGCCGCGACGCAGCCCTGCAAGATGGCGAAGAATGTCAAGCCGGATACCATCACCGATGAGGCATGGGCACACAAGCAGGCGCGGTGCCGGTATGTCACCGAAGACCCGCAATCGGCGCTGAATGCTCGACACACGGCAAATTCGGCCACCACATATGCCACACAGTCTGTTGCCAGCGACAGTGTTCCGACGAGGAGCGACACCGATCTATTCACCGCGCTGGCGAGGAGCGGCTCGCCGTCCTTGCAGTACCACGCCATGCCGCGCCAGACATCCCATTTCTTCCCTGAGATGGGCGAGAGCGACGTGCCTCCTGATGGCGTGTAAGTACAGCCCGTTGGGAACCTCATGAAGAAGGTATGATGAGCACAACAGCAAGTCTTCCCTCAGTTGTGAAACCAAGGTTTATCGAACCAGTAGGAGAAAGCCAAACTTAAGAAGGTGATGCTTGCTAGCTTCGCGACAACTCCGGACAATTTATAAGGTGCCTCGTCCAGGGCTTTGCTTTACACCAGCAGCAATGTGAAACCTGCACACAACACAACCAAGAACTTTGCTCCCAACTTACGATGAGGTTGTCAATCTCACCGGTTTGCTATAAACAAAGGATTGAGCGTATCGAGTGGTAAAAGAGTAATAGCATGCAAGAAAGTAATAGTGCGAGTAAAAGTAAAACGGTAATAGCAATGTAAAGGAAATTGGACCGGGGTCCACAGTTCACTAGTGGTGTCTCTCCATAAGATAAATAACAACATGCTGGGTAAACAAATTACAGTTGGGCAATTAATAGAATAAAGATAACGTACATATGTCATGAGGATCACTATGAGATTCACTCTGGGCATTACGACAAAATACATAGATCGTAATCCAACTGCATCTATGACTAATAATCCACCCTCCCAATGTCGTCCGAGCAACCATCGGGTATTAAGTTGCGAACAACGGAATACTGCATTAAGCAAAGTGCATAAAGTAAACAAAGCAAATATCCTTGGACACAAGAATGTTGTTTTCTCCCTAGTGGCAACAACACATCTACAACCTTAGAGGTTTCTGTCACTCCCCCAGATTACTAGAGGCATGAACCCAACTATTGAGCATAAATACTCCCTCTTGGAGTCACTAGCATCTACTCGGCCAAGATATCTACTAGCAACGGAGAGCATGCAAGATCATAAACAACATAGAGATAGCATAAAGATATATGATTCAGCACATCAACTTGACATAGTACCAATACTCATCGGATCCCAACAAACACAACATGTAGAATTACATAAAGATGATCTTGATCATGTAGGGCAGCTCACAAGATCTAAACATAAAGCACATGGTGGAGGAGACAACCATCTAGCTACTGCTATGGACCCGTAGTCCAAGGTAGATTACTCACACATCACTCCGGAGGCGACCATGGTGGTGGAGAAGGCCTCCGGCAGGGATTCCCCTCTCCGGCAGGGTGCTGGGAAGAGCTCCTGGATCCTCCCAATCTCGCTTCGACGATGGCGGCGGCTTGCAGTATGTTTCGAGGAAAAGCGATCCGTCCTTTAGGTTTTTCCCGTCGAGGAGAATTTATAGGTGAAAGGGCAACATCAGAAGGTGGGCCAGGTGGCCTCACCATGTGGTGGCGCAGCCAGGGGCTGGGCCGCGCCGCCCCATGGTGTGGCTGGCCCCTGGCCCCCCTCCGTCTCATCTTTGGTCTTCGTGAAGCTTCGGTAAAAATAGGAGGTTCGGCTTTTGTTTTGTCCAATTCTGAGAATATTTCCTGTGTAGCTTTTCTGAAACACAAAAACAGAAGAAAACAGAGAACTGGCACTGTGGCATCTTGTTAGTAGGTTAGTTCTGGAAAATGCATAAAAACGCCATGAAGTGTAACAAAACACAAAGCAAATGGTGTATAAACAAGCATGGAGCATCAAAAATTTTAGATACGTTTGAGACGTATCACCTCCTACCATGGTAGAGGGTGTCTTCTCGCCGGTGATTGCGCCACGTGATGACCTCAACCTCAACCACGCGTACTCATTGTAACCGGCAATGCGGCGGGTGCCGATGGAGTTCGGAGGCCCGTCGAAGGGCGATGGCTTCGTCCGCAACCTGTTCGTCCAGGAAGGCAGCGGCAACATGGGAGCCCTCGAGGTGTTCAACGGAATGACCGGTGCTCTATACGGTGACGCTGATGTACATATATCTTTCTACTACTGACGTAGTTTGGTTTAGCATGTGTAGTCGCAGACTGATGGCGTTCTATGCAATAGGGAGTTGACATCTTGAATGCATGATCAACAACAGCGCCGGTGCCGACGCCACCATGGATGAGGACGAGAATGAAGCGGAGGAAACCATCAATATGGTTGATGTGGACACAGGCGCCACTATCGGCAAGAGGAAGGCAACAGCACCTGGTGGCCGAGGCACCAAGTGGAAGTCATTGGAGGATGAATGCCTCATTGATGCTTGTAAGGCGATGAGACTTGATCCCATCGCCGACAAAAACCAAACTTTCGGCAAGTACTACAAGAGAATCTTGGATCAATTCAATGAGCGACTGATTATGCCAAGATCCATATGATCCAAAATGAGGGATCCATATCACACCGGTGGAGCACCATCAAGGCGGTGTGCAACAAATCTCATGATTGCCTTGAGATGGTCACAAGAAGAAGACTAGTGGAGAAAGCATGACGGACAACGTAAGCCAAATATGTTAATTGCATTACTTCATATGCAATGATCTACGTAGTACATTTCTTGCTTATCTGTCTTGTGCATTTGTATTGTCGTAGTTGTATAATACTCTAGATGCATACAAGAAGCTCAACAACGACAAGGATTTTGTGTTCATGCATTGCTTCAAGAAGCTCGAGGGGTACAAGAAGTGGGATCAAGTCCGACTCAATCTCTGAGAGGTCGGCGACGATGAGAGGCCGACGGCTCCAATGGCGACATCAGTTGGCAGGCCTCAAGCCAGCGTTAAGAAGGCCAAGGTCGCCAAACAAGCGTTGTCGTCGGCAACAAGCGGCATCGATGCATCTATCACCAAGATAGTAGAATCGATAATCGAGAACTCAAATGATTCAAATGAGAGATCCGATCTAAGGTGGAATGCAATGTATGAAACACAACAAGAAAATTTGAAGCTTAAAAAAGAGAGGGTTTTCCGCCGTCAAGTTGGAAGCCTAAGCCACCATGATCAAGGTGATGAATGAATCTACCAATGTTGCATTGGCTAAGACGAAGGAGGAGGCAAAGATCTTGCAAGCGGACATGTCCATCATGGATCCGTTGGCAAGAGCATGGTACATGATGTATCATGAGCGCATTGGTAAGGAGGTCTTGGCTGCCCAAGCGGCGGCGGTGCCTATGCCAACGGCACCGGTGCATGAGGTGCCGCCCGTGATGGAGGAGGCAGATGTCATGGGGGAGCCGCCTGTCACACAACCTATGTAGTAGCCGCCGATGATGAAGGAGCCGGAAGTCATGGAGGTGCCGCCGCCGATCATCACCCTTTGATCATCTCTACATGTGAGACTTGCATGTTTTTTTGGTAGCCGAACTTCAACGGTGATTGGGAGGCCGGATGTGGCACCCGGGAACTTGTCCCTTTTAGTTACATGTATGAAGTTTAAATATTTTGAATTTTTGTCAAATTTGTTTTTTATATTGCTTTTGGTTGAAAAATAATACTCCCTCCGTTTCAAAATATAAGATGTTTTAGCTTTGTGAAGCAAATGTATCTAGATATCTTTTAGTGTGTAGGTTCACACTAAAAGATGTCTAGATACATTTTCTTCACAAACCTAAAATATCTTATATTTTAAAACGGAGGGAGTATTAGAAAACGACGGTATTGAAAGCGCCGAAGTAGGACACCGCTTCCTACAGAAATAGACCAGCTGCCGGGCACTCACAATAAACGCCCACCGGCGCTTATATGGAGGGCCCGATGGAGACGCTCTACGTGCGACTTCGACAAATTCCTGGATCCCTTTTGCCTCCACTTGAATTACTCGATCCTATTCTCATATCAATCTTGAAGTGGATAATTGAAACTAAACTAGGACTGCACAATCTTGGCTTAATTTTGGATTCTCCAAACAGCAAACATAATACGCGACCGCTTCTAATCCAAACAAGAATTCCCCCAAATTAGCAGCTCTTATTTCATATTCCTTGAAACAGATCAGTGCAGATTCGCCATGGACCAGGAAGGCCGTTGCCAGAATCTACCGCACCGGTGGTTGCTGAGGTTCCCGAGCGAGAGACGCTCGGTGCTGAGGCCGGCGAGGTCGTGCATGGAGACGGTGCAGCTCCCATCGCGGATCACGTTTGCGACAAACACGGAGTTCCTCTGCACCCCGTTGACCCCGTTGGCCTCCACGTAGAACCCCCGGAAGCTGTCGATGAACACGGCGCGGTCGCCGATATCGTTCACCTCCGCCCACCTACGGCGGTGATCCCGGCCGAAGGCCCTGGTCACGAGCTTCCCCGAGACGCTGGATGGCGGAGGCGTCCTGACGATCAGGAGCAAACCGTCAGCTGAAGACACAACGAGCGGGAACATGCGCAGGCGCACGTTGGACACCGGTGGCGGCTCGATCACGGCGACCACCGCGAAGGTCTCGCTGTCCACGGCGACCGTCCTGCGGGTTTCCCCGTCGAAGAGATAGAACGCGCCGTCGCAGTAGGTGATGCTGCTGACCTGGCCGATCTCCTCCGAGCCCTCCACCGGGGTACAGGACCCGTCTCCCGGGCGGCAGAAGAAGCACGATACCTGCTTGGCGGTCCGCCGCGCGATCACGACGGTATGCTGTGGCGAGTGATCCCACACCATGTCGCGACGCACGACGAGTTCGCCGCGGAACGAGGGTGGGAGCTCGGGTAGGCCGGCCGAGGCGCCGGTGAAGGGGTGCATCACCGCGGCCGAGAAGTAGTGGTCCACGGCGAGCGCCCAGCCGCGCGGAGAGGCGAAGAGGAAGAAGCCGATGGCAGCGGGCAACGGGATCTCCGCGATGCTGTCGTCGGCGAGCGACCAGAGGTGGCGGCCAACGCGGAGCTGGTACTCGGCAGGCAGGAGGAGCAGGGGAACGCGTCGGCGGGCGGCGTGCGGCGCCGAAGCCGAGCGCCAGGACGGGCACACGGAGCGGAAGCAAGCAAAGTAGGCGTGGTGGGTGACCCTGTCGGCGATCGCCGCCACGAGGTCGGCCGGCAGGTCGGACCAGCTCATCGTCATGTCCGCATGCCGGCAGCGCCACCGCCAAGGCGTCTTCTCTGGATTTTTCTGCGTCTATGGGCTCTATGCTCGTCTCGTTTAGTCGTTTGACTTTGCAGATTCAGCTGAGTGTAATGGGGCTCATTTTATTTGCGGACATCGAGTTCCTTGCCACAGGCTTACACCTTTGTTGCTTGTAATAGCTGTTATTTAAAAAGTTGTGTAGGAAATTCTTCAGAGGGCCCATTTTGAATGAATGTAGGCCAAACCAAATATTGCCGTGACTTCTCTCGTTCTGGGCCCATTGCGGTCCCGCATGTCAGTATTTCTCCGTTTCATGTTAGTTCCAGCGTGTCAATCTGTGTGGCAATTCGATGTAATGGGGTCACTCTGCAGCGGTGTACAGTCAAGATCTAGTTCGTTCCTCCGTCCTTAACCTTGCCTGAACCCTAGGACGGCGGCGGCGGTGACACAGACAGATAGCGCTGCTTACAGCTCGCTTGCCCGCGCTCAACGGTCCGCGGTGATGCCGAATGTCGAGCAAGCCGTTGCTCGGAGATAGATCGCCATCGCGGGGAGACGAGCTGAGCAGCACAGAGAATGGAAAGGCCTGCAACTCAGGATCATGTCTCACCCAGAGCAGCCGGAGGAGGTGAGCTTGTCTTCTCTTATGTATTTTACCCTTCTTCATCGGTATCTTCTAGCTGGATGTAGGAAATCAAGATATATTTTAGCGAGAAATATTTGTTAGTCGAACACTAACAAGCATTTCTTATTTCTCCAACTTTGCGTCGAGTAGGATTCGCAAAGATTACAGCGTCCCTCTACAAATTCATCAGTACGTTGCTATGCTTGACAATGGCCACTCCCTAGTTGTGGAGGGTTGTAAGGTAACCTTGCTCGCTGCAGAAAGAAGCTTCAAGTCTATAACTGGGATGGTTAAACTTGTTCGTGGAAATGTTCCAATGGGCTCTGCACGAACTGCAGAATTCGAATGGGTATCACCGCGGGGGGTTGTTACACCTGTGGACATGCAAATGATTGAAGATCAATTGGAAAGGTTTGCAGACTCTCCTGGCCACATTTTGCATGCTAAAATTATTGGTGGAACACGAGATGGTGCTGTTGTCCTGGCATCCAATAAATCTCCTGCTGATATTGTTCGTCATGCTGGTAATCTAAGAAAATCTGCTGCTGGTGCTCAAGCTGCTATACATGCTAGCAGTAAATCTACTGCTATTGGTAAACTTGCTGCTGGTAAACATTATCCAGCTGCTGAACCTCATGCTGGTGTTGAAAAACCTGCTGCTGCTGAACCTCCAGCTGGTGCTGAAAAACCTGCTACTGCTGAACCTCCTCCTCCTCTCAGAATGGTGGCCACATTCGACAACTACACTACAGAACTTGATGATGGCTCAAATATTCTTGTTAAAGCACATGATGTTGATGTCTACGTCGATCGCCAGAAGAGGATACAAGTAGCTAAACTGATTGGAAAGTTTAGTGAAAACTTGCTGATGGGATCTCACCAAAAAGCAAGATATAGTTGGTTTAATAGAAGGATCTAAAATTACATTGAGATTGGCATTAACAGTCAACCTAATTTAGATGTGGCATTGGATAAATATGGAACGGGCAACCATATACTGTTTCTCGGTAACGTAACCACCCGTGCTGATCCAGAGTATGGTTTAACTAAAGGTAACGGGAACATGCCTAGTTCCATAAGGGATTGGATCAGACCTAGTAAGGTTGATACTCAAAAGGAAAGTCCAAATAATACTGCAAAGGTTACTCTAACAGATACTCTGAAGCGGAACCGCAAGCTCCTATGCAAGAAGACCTCCCCCAGAAAAAACGCCTCCACGAAGTCTAGGGCAGAGTGGTTGATGACCACCAAGCGGGAGAACACCTGCAAGAAGTCAACCAAAAAGTAGACCACCGAGGAGAACATCCAGTCAACCACAAAAAAGACCACCGAGGAGAACACCCCCTTAACCACAAAGAAGACCACCGAGGAAACCACCCCCAATAAGTCAACCACAAAGAAGACCACTGATACATCTTAAACGTATGCTCCATGCTTGTTTATACACTATTTGCTTTGTGTTTTGTTACACTTCGTGGTGTTTTTATGTATTTTTTGGAACTAACCTATTAACAAGATGCCACAGTGCCAGTTCTCTGTTTTCTGCAGTTTTTGTGTTTCAGAAAAGTTACACAGGAAATATTCTCAGAATTGAACAAAACAAAAGCCGAACCTCCTATTTTTACCGAAGCTTCGTGAAGACCAAAGATGAGACGGAGGGGGGCCAGGGGACAGGCTCACCATACGGTGGCGCGGCCCAGCCCCTGGTCGCGCCACCACATGGTGAGGCCAGGTGGCCCACCCTCTGGCACTGCCCTTTAGCCTATAAAATCCCCTCGACGGGAAAAACCTAAAGGACAGATCGCTTTTCCTCGAAACATAATGCAAGACGTCGCCGTCATCGAAGCGAGATCGGGAGGATCCAGGAGCTCTTCCCAGCACCCTGTCGGAGAGGGGAATCCCTGCCGGAGGCCTTCTCCACCACCGTGGTCGCCTTCGGAGTGATGTGTGAGTAGTCTATCTTGGACTAGGGGTCCATAGCAGTAGCTAGATGGTTGTCTCCTCCACCATGTGCTTCATGCTTAGATCTTGTGAGCTGCCCTACATGATCAAGATCATCTTTATGTAATCATACATGTTGTGTTTGTTGGGATCCGATGAGTACTGGTACTATGTTAAGTTGATGTGCTGAATTATGTATCTTTATGTTATCTCTATGTTGTTTTTGATCTTGCATGCTTTCCATTGCTAGTAGATATCTTGGCCGAGTAGATGCTAGTGACTCCAAGAGGGAGTATTTATGCTCGATAGTTGGGTTCATGCCTCTAGTAATCTGGGGGAGTGACAGAAACCTCTAAGGTTGTAGATGTGCTGTTGCTACTAGGGAGAAAACAACATTCTTGTGTCCAAGGACATTTGCTTTGTTTACTTTACGCACTTTGCTTAATGCAGTTATCCGTTATTCGCAACTTAATACTCAAGGGGTACTCGGACGACTCCCCACGAGTGGATTATTAGTCATAGATGCAGTTGGATTACGGTCTATGTATTTTGTCGTAATGCCCAGAGTGAATCTCATAGTGATCCTCATGACATATGTACGTTATCTTTATTCTATCAATTACCCAACTGTAATTTGTTTACCCAGCATGTTGTTATTTATCTTATGGAGAGACACCACTAGTGAACTGTGGACCCCGATCCAATTTCCTTTACATTGCTATACCGTTTTACTTTTACTCACACTGTTTACTTTTACTTGCATACTATTATCCTTTTACCACTCGATACGCTCAATCCTTTGTTTACAGCAAACCGGTGAGATTGACAACCTCATCGTAAGTTGGGAGCAAAGTCCTTGATTGTGTTGTGTGCAGGTTTCACGTTGCTGCTAGGTGAAGACACACCAACAATATTCCTGGCGCCATTATCCGGAGTGTCGCAAAGGTAGCAAGCATCACCTTCTGAAGTTTGGCTTTCTCCTACTGGTTCGATAAACCTTGGTTTCACAACTGAGGGAAGACTTGCTGCTGTGCTCATCATACCTTCCTCTTGGGGTTCCCAATGAGCTGTTACTTACAAGCCATCAACGAGTTTTCTGGCGCCGTTGCCACGGAGGAAGAATACTTCTACAAGGGGAGTCTCTCACGCACAATCTTTTACTTTATTTTTGTTTTTCTTTATTTTATTTTTGCTTGCATCTTTTTATCAAAAATACAAAAAATAGTTTCCTTTATAGTTGCTTTTACTTGCTTGCTTTTAGTTTTTCTAGAATGGGTACTCCTGAGAATACCAAGTTGTGTGATTTTACTAGCACCAAAAACAATGATTTTATCTGCACTCCTTTTGCGCCACCTGCTCCTGAGGCAATTTTTTATGAGATCAAACCTGCTTTGTTGAATCTTGTTATGAAAGAGCAATTTTCCGGTGCCAGTTCTGATGATGCTGCAGCTCATCTCAACAATTTTGTTGAGCTATGTGAGATACAAAAGTATAAGGATGTAGATGGTAATATTATTAAGCTTAAGTTGTTTCCTTTCTCTTTAAGAGAAAGAGCTAAGGATTGGTTGCTATCTTTGCCTAGAAATAGTACTGATTCTTGGGATAAGTGCAAGGATGCTTTTATTGGAAAATACTATCCTCCTGCTAAGATTATAGCTTTGCATAGTGATATTATGAAGTTTAGACAGTTTGATAATGAACATGTTGCTCAAGCTTGGGAAAGAATGAAATCTATGATAAAGAATTTTGCCCCACTCATGGACCGACTACTTGGATGATTGTCCAAACTTTTTATGCAAGACTGAATTTCTCTTCAAGAAATCTATTGGATTCAGCAGCTGGAGGCACTTTTATGTCCCTTACCTTGGGCGCTGCAACAAAGCTTCTTGACAACATGATGGTAAATTATTCTGAGTGGCACACCGAGAGAGCCCCACAAGGTAAGAAGGTAAATTCTGTTGAGGAAACCTCTTCCTTGAGTGATAAGATTGATGCTATTATGCTTATGCTTTCTAATGATAGAACTCATGTTGATCCTAATAATGTTCATTTGGCCTCTTTGGTTGCTCAAGAAGAGCATGGTGATGTAAACTTCATTAGAAATAATAATTTCAACAATAGTGCTTATAGGAATAATTTTGCTAGCAATAATTATAGGCCATATCCTTCTACCAATGGTAATGGTTATGGTAACTCTTATGGTAATTCCTCCAACAACACTAGGGGCACGCCCTCTGAGCTTGAAGTCATGCTCAAGGACTTCATCAGTAAGCAAACTGCTTTTAACAAGTCTATTGAGGAAAAGTTGGGTAAAATTGATATTCTTACTTCTAAAGTTGATAGCCTTGCTCTTGATGTTGAACTTCTGAAACTAAAAGTGTTTCCTAATGATGTGAAGGAAAGCAATCCTTTTGCTGCTACTAATACCATTCAAGTTAGAATTGATGAAAATGTTAGGATGTTAGCAGAATTGCATGCCAGGTGGGAAAGAGAAGATGAGATGGCTAGAAATATGAAGGTATGTACCATTACTACCTCTAATGATGTTACTCCTGAAGGAAATATGCCCTAGAGGCAATAATAATATTGTTATTATCATATTTCTTA
This sequence comes from Dactylis glomerata, assembly GCA_007115705.1. Taxonomy (NCBI): domain Eukaryota; kingdom Viridiplantae; phylum Streptophyta; class Magnoliopsida; order Poales; family Poaceae; genus Dactylis; species Dactylis glomerata. The sequence goes on along the minus strand of QXEO01000454.1, from coordinate 2,583,323 downwards.
TTCATGATAATGTTTATATTCCATGCTAGAATTGTATTAAGCGGAAACTTTAATACTTGTGTGGTTTATGAACAACACCGTGTCCCTAGTACGCCTCTATGGACTAGCTCATTGATTAATGATGGTTAAGGTTTCCTAACCATAGACATGAGTTGTCAATAAATAATGAGATCATATCATTAGGAGAATGATGTGATGGACAGACCCAAATAAAGCAGAGCAATTAGATCGTGTCATTGTGTTCATCTTTGCGAAGCTTTTCTTATGTCAAGTATTGTATTCCTTAGACCATGAGATAATACAACTCCCTAGTATTGGAAGAAAGCTTTGAGGTCATCAAACGTCATCCTATGTGAGGGTGATAATAAAGGTGTCTCTCAGGTGATCGGAAAGTACTTGTTGGGTTGTATGTATCGAGATGGAATTTGTCCCTCCCAAGTCGGAGAGATATACTTCGGGCCCACTCGGTAATCGATATCAACACCGCTTGCAAGCATGTGGTTAAGAAGTTAATCATGAAGTGATATCGGATTACGGAACGAGTAAAGTACTTGCTGTGAATGAGATTGAATTAGGTATGGCGATACCGACGATCGAATCTCGGGCGAGTAATATATCGTGTGACAAAGGGAATACATATACGGGATTAATTGAATCCTGGCATCGTGGTTCATCCGATATGATCATCGATGAATATGTGGGAGTCAATATGGGTTTCCAGATCCCGCTGTTGATTATTGATAGAAGATCATGTCGGCATATTCTCGAACCCGTAGGGTCACACACTTAACGTGCATCGACGCTAGGATAGAATGGATAATTGGTTTATGAGTTTTAGTTCGGAGTCTCAGATGAGATCCAGGACATCACGAGAGGTTCCGGAATGGTCCGGAGAATAAGATTCATATAAAGGAAAGCAGTTTTTGGATTCCGGAATCGTTTCGGAGTTTATCGGTATTGTACCGGAAGGTTCTAGAAGGTTCCGGAGTGGGACCAACGTGGGCCCACTTGTCGGAGGCCTGCGTGGGCCTAAGGGGAAGTGCCCTGGCCACTTTGGGCCAGGCACACAAGGCCCCAAAGGCCCAGCCGGCCAGCTCTAGGGGAAACCCTAGGGGAACCTTCCAGAAGAAGGGGGGGAGGAGACTTGCCCCCTACTCTTCCCCCCTAGCCGCCGCCCTAGGGCTTGGAGGAGGGGCCAAGGCAGCCGGCCAGCCCCCCATATAAAGGGGGGCAGGGGCGCAGCCCCCTCCTACTCCAACCCTAGCCGCCGGCCAACTGCTGCCCCTCCACCTCTCTCTCTCGCGACTGTGCGTAGGCGAAGCCCTGCCGCAGAAACTCTCCACCATAAGCACCACGCCGTCGTGCTGTAGATCCAATCTATCTCTCCACCATACTTGCTGGACCAAGGAAGGAGGAGACATCGCTGCACCGTACGTGTGCATCTCTCGGAGGCGCCGCCACTTGCGGCATAGGATCGGATCGGATCGCGAGGAGGAGACGGCGAGTACGACTACGTCAACCACGTTCTGTTGAACGTTTCCGCTGTGCGATATCTTCAAGGGTATGAAGATCTCATCTACCTCTCTCGTTGATTACATCTCCTAGATTAGATCTTGGCTTTCTTGTTCGCTCCGTAGGAATTTTTTTGATTTACTATGCTGCGAAACCCTTCAGTGGTATCAGAGCTAGATCTATGCGTAGATGTGTTTCACGAGTAGAACGCAACATGCTTGTTGTGGGCGTTGATGTTTTCTGTTGCAAACCTCTTGTTTTGTACTTCTTATGGCGCGACATAGTGAGATCGAAGCGGTCCAGGCCAACTTTACGCGACCTCGTTCGCGAGACCGGCTCCGCACTTGACGTGTGGCTTGTTTCACACATGCGGCTGGTGGATGCCAGTTTCTCTCACTATAGTAGTCATGAGGTTTACAACGGATGTTAGCAACCATAATATCAACGTTGTGGCTTTTCGTAGGTAAGAATCGTTCTTAGCTTGTTACTCCCATAAGCCACGTAAAACATGCAACAACAAAGTAGAGGCGTCTAACTTGTTTTTGCAGGGAGTGTTTTGTGATATGGTATGGCCCAAGACATGATGTGTATGAATTGAGATGTATGCAATGATCATGTTTTGTAATCTTTCACGGCTTGCATGTCGATGAGTTCACAACCGGCAGGAGCCATATGGTTGTCTTTATAATTGTGTATGACCTGCATGTCAACTTCTTATACGCCATGTAATAGCTTTACTTTATCGCTAAGTAGTTAGCAATAGTTGTAGTTGCTATTCGTGGTGGAGGCAATCATGGTGGAGTGATGGAGATCATGCCGGCGCGCACAAGATGGAGATCATTGCGCGGAGATTGGCTATACCATGTCACATAAAATTATATGCATGTGATGTTTATCCTTTTATGTATCTTATTATGCTTAGATCACGACGGTAGCATTATAAGATGATTCCTCACTTAAAGATCAAGATAAAATTGTGTTCTCCCCATGTATGCACCGTTGCGAAAGTACATCGTTTTGAAGCATCTCGTGATGATCGGGTGCTATAAACTCTACGTTCACATACAACGGGTGCAAGCCAGTTTTGCACACACGGAAATACTTGGGTTTGACTTGACGAGCCTAGCATATACAGACATGGCCTCGGAACACACGGACCGAAAGGTCAAGCATGAGTCATATGGATGATATGATCAACATGTTGATGTTCACCATTAAAGCTACATCATTCACGTGATGATCGGTCTCGGTGTAGTAAATTTGGATCATGCTTCACTAAACAACTTTGAGGGATGTTGAATTTAGTGGGAGTTCATTAGTAATTTGATTAACTTGAACTAATTATCATGAACTAAACCTTGTTGTATTTGCATAAGTCGTTGTAGTCTTTGGCACCGTTTCCCACCGACACTTAGCATAATTGAGTTAAAAGAACTATAGAATTCTGGATAATTACTTTTCGGTCTAGTGCCGTTTAGTTAAAATATCAAGATCAAAGATTAAGTCTTATTGTAAACTTTAGCAAACCTCACTTGCTCCATACGATTTAATAAGTTGTATTAATCTAAGAGCAATGATTCAAGTTTAGCATCTAAGATCATGTTTGCCTCCATGAGAAATTGATCTTCAAAATTGTTTGAGAATCAAAGTGATCTCAGAGCTGAAAGAATTGTTTCAGAAACAAACAAGAAGTGAAAGATATTTGATATCTAAAACTTTGATTGTTTGCAAAAATGATGAAGTATAATTTAGTAAAAGAACATATGCTCATATTGTATGACTATATGTGAAGATTGAAGATGCTAGGCATCCCGATCACCCAAAAGTTTGGGAACTAATATTATACTTGCATTCATCCTTATAAGCTATAGTAGTTTCATCATGAAAGATGTCATGATAGGACGAATGAAAAGGTATCGACTAAATTGTTTTTGCTATACCAAAAGAATACTAAAGAATGGAATCTGGAAGAATACCAATCATATAATGATGGTGATCCACTTCAAAGTGCAAAATCCAAGGCTATTAGTATTTGACTAAAAATCCTTTGGACTATGTGTCAAATGATTGACGCCACTATTGATGTCGATAGATTCTTCTAAAAGAGAGGAAATGCTAAATAGGATCTGCAAAATTATTTGGTAGAAAAGGAAAAGACTGGAATTGTCCAGCTCAGGTATATAAATGATATACATGTTATAGATGAATTCTTTTGCTCGTTAACAATGTAATTCTTGGGTATTCGATACTGATTTGTTGGTATGAAATGTCATACAAAGCAACACAATACAAGAAGTACAATGGCCTAAGTAACTAGCAAAAGAATATGGTAACAATGCGCATCGAGAAACAAATAAATGTGTTATTGTGTTTTTCGTCGGCATAAAACCTAGCCTTCTAGATATGTTAAGAACTTAATAATTGTTATTTTGTTCTAGTATTATGAGAGCAATGGTTGTTCGAATTATTACCGTCTTCCATAATCGATGGATAGATTATTATTATCTTGTTGGTGAAATAGACATTTATAACACTGATGCTAAAGGTCGCAAGACAAAACAAATTTCACTTATATGTGACACCGCCGTTTAAGTCATATTGGAAACAAAACATGAAAGAAATTCTATATTGATAGATTTTCGAGTCATTTGATTTTGAATTGATTGACGCTTGTGAGACTTTTCCTAAAAATGATTAAACTCCGTTCGTGGGCCATAGAAAGAACAAGCGACTAACTACATGGAGATCGTACATGTTGATGTATGTACTTCATGTGTGAAGTCGAGCGTGGTGTATTTTCTATTTCATCAATGACTCGAATAGATGTATGGTATATCTACTCGATAAGATAGAAGTATGAAACAATTGAAATTGTTCAATTTATGAAGTGGAAATTGTTGTAACAAGAATATTCATGTTGTATGATTAGATCATAAAGAAGAATATTTGAGTTACAAGTTTAGCAAACATCTAAGAGTTAGAGGAATTGTTCCACAAACTTGCATCATGATAAACACCATAGGAGTATGGAGTTTTCGATGGATGTAATCAAACCTTGTTTGACATGGTTAGATCAATGATGAAATAAACTACCAATATAATTTGTGGATTATGCTTTAGAGACTACCGCTTTTCACTGAATAGAGTGTCATCATAATCTACCGAAATGACACCATACAAGTTATAGTTGTCTTTTTCTTGAATTTTGGTATGCAAGGCATATGTGTAAAATGTTTACAACCAAAATTGAATTAGTAAGTCTTTGTAGGTTATCCCAAAGAATGTCGATGGGTGTTTCTTCTGCCACAAACCCAATTAAAGGCGATTGTCACTGAAAGAAGTGAACTTCTTATGAAGGAGTTTTTCGCGAAAGGTTTAAGTGGGAGGAAGATAGAACTTGATGAGGTTATTGAATCTGAGCAAGATGATCAGAGTAGCGCAGCACCAGAATATGTTCTGGAAGCGGCAACTGCATTCATAGCTCACGCGTCTACAATATGTTGTAGTCACGGCATCGAAGTTCCTATTTAACCAAGTTGGTCGTAATCAATTAGCAAGATTTGAGGACAAGATATTATTAGATAATAGTAACCAACAATATACAAAGAAGCGATGATGGGCCCTGACTTCGTCATATGAATTATTCTAGCAACAATTACATATAGAGATATGTTAGTTGAATAAACGAAACAACATTCCTCTACCGGAATGCACACCAAGGACGTGTACCTGACACGACCCAATGGGTTTTGTTGATTCAAAGGTTGCTAGATATGTATGCAAACTTCTATGGTAGAAGTAAGCATAGCGAAGTTGGAATCTTCAATGATGAAAATGTTAAAGTGTTAATTTCATCAAGATATTTAAAGATGCTTGTATTTACAAGAAAGTAAGTGGGAGCGCTAAGACATATTTCTAATGCCTTATGTAGATGACATATCGTTCAGTGGAAATTATGTGTTTTTCTTGATATTTGTGAAGTTTTAACTAAAATTAGATTTCTAATGAAAGACTTAGGTAAAACCAGAATATTAAGCATCAATGTCTATGCAGATAGATTGAGGCACTAATATAGTTTTACCAGAGTACATAGATGAAATATTGAATTTGTTCAATATGGAAACAATAAGAACGGTTCTTGTTGCATGGAAGAGGTTGGAGCAAGAATCAATTGTTTTGACACTTGATGAGTGAAACCGCAAGAATGATTTTATCAATCTTGTATACCATGATATGTAGATCCAGATATGTCTGATGCTCTTAAAAGGTTATGAGCATTCATATGATGATTGTTGGACAATAGTAAGATATTCTTATGTACTTTAGAAGAACTAAGAATATGTTCTGTATGCAAAAGTGACAAATGGTTCATTACAATGTGTTACATTGGCTTTGTCACATATACAGTTAAAATTTTATCTCAATTTTAAAGCTATTTGTTTTGAGTAAGAAGGTGGCACAATAAGATGGAAGAAATTTCCATGATGACTTGGATGAGTTCCAATGTTAACATTGTGGCGGACACTGCAACGAGGGCTAAGTATATAATCGCTTTAGAAGCGGCATAAAGATGCAAAGTAGATAGTGACAATCCAACTTCTTTTTGGCACTGTCGTCTAGGTCATATTGGCGTAAAACGCATGAAGAAACTCCATTCTGATGGACTTTTGGAGTCTCTTGATTTTGAATCATTTGACACGTGCAAGCCATGCCTCATGGGCAAGATGATCAAAAACCCGTTCTCCGGAATAATGGAGCGAGCAATGAACTTATTGGAAATCATACATACCGATGTGTGCGGACCAATGAGTATTTTGACGCACGGTGAATATCGCTATTTTTTAAGTGTGCTAGTACTATGTAGTTCTATTGTATGACAATAGTGACAACATAGTCTCGGCCAAGAAACAAAGGTCTCACTAGAAGACCAAGTTTATACGATGCCATCTCATACAAGATGAGTAATGCATGCTGACGCAAAAGAATATGCAAATACAAACGGACCTGAAAGTGTCAGACCCATAGATAAGGTTTACCACGTGCAACGCGTATGAATAACACCGGAATGCCAAAGGTGTTAAAGGCGCAAGTATGACTAGATTTTTGACTCTAGTGCAAGTGGGAGACTGAAGGAAATATGCCCTAGAGGCAATAATAATATTGTTATTATCATATTTCTTATTCATGATAATGTTTATATTCCATGCTAGAATTGTATTAAGCGGAAACTTTAATACTTGTGTGGTTTATGAACAACACCGTGTCCCTAGTACGCCTCTATGGACTAGCTCATTGATTAATGATGGTTAAGGTTTCCTAACCATAGACATGAGTTGTCAATTAATAATGAGATCATATCATTAGGAGAATGATGTGATGGACAGACCCAAATAAAGCAGAGCAATTAGATCGTGTCATTGTGTTCATCTTTGCGAAGCTTTTCTTATGTCAAGTATTGTATTCCTTAGACCATGAGATAATACAACTCCCTAGTATTGGAAGAAAGCTTTGAGGTCATCAAACGTCATCCTATGTGAGGGTGATAATAAAGGTGTCTCTCAGGTGATCGGAAAGTACTTGTTGGGTTGTATGTATCGAGATGGAATTTGTCCCTCCCAAGCCGGAGAGATATACTTCGGGCCCACTCGGTAATCGATATCAACACCGCTTGCAAGCATGTGGTTAAGGAGTTAATCACAAAGTGATATCGGATTACGGAACGAGTAAAGTACTTGCTGTGAACGAGATTGAACTAGGTATGGCGATACCGACGATCGAATCTCGGGCGAGTAATATATCGTGTGACGAAGGGAATACATATACAGGATTAATTGAATCCTGGCATCGTGGTTCATCCGATATGATCATCGATGAATATGTGGGAGTCAATATGGGTTTCCAGATCCCGCTGTTGATTAAGATCATGTCGGCATATTCTCGAACCCGTAGGGTCACACACTTAACGTGCATCGACGCTAGGATAGAATGGATAATTGGTTTATGAGTTTTAGTTCGGAGTCTCGGATGAGATCCAGGACATCACGAGAGGTTCCAGAATGGTCCGGAGAATAAGATTCATATAAAGGAAAGCAGTTTTTGGATTCCGGAATCGTTTCGGAGTTTATCGGTATTGTACCGGAAGGTTCTAGAAGGTTCCGGAGTGGGACCAACGTGGGCCCACTTGTCGGAGGCCTGCGTGGGCCTAAGGGGAAGTGCCCTGGCCACTTTGGGCCAGGCGCACAAGGCCCCAAAGGCCCAGCCGGCCAGCCCTAGGGGAAACCCTAGGGGAACCTTCCAGAAGAAGGGGGGGGGGGAAGACTTGCCCCCTACTCTTCCCCCCTAGCCGCCGCCCTAGGGCTTGGAGGAGGGGCCAAGGCAGCCGGCCAGCCCCCCATATAAAGGGGGGCAGGGGCGCAGCCCCCTCCTACTCCAACCCTAGCCGCCGGCCAACTGCTGCCCCTCCACCTCTCTCTCTCGCGACTGTGCGTAGGCGAAGCCCTGCCGCAGAAACTCTCCACCATAAGCACCACGCCGTCGTGCTGTAGATCCAATCTATCTCTCCACCATACTTGCTGGACCAAGGAAGGAGGAGACGTCGCTGCACCGTACGTGTGCATCTCTCGGAGGCGCCGCCACTTGCGGCGTAGGATCGGATCGGATCGCGAGGAGGAGACGGCGAGTACGACTATGATGTCTACGCACTTCTATTCTTGGAGACACTTGTTGGGCCTCCAAGTGCAGAGGTTTGTAGAACAGCAGCAAGTTTCCCTTAAGTGGATCACCCAAGGTTTATCGAACCCAGGGAGGTTAGTGGTCAAAGCTATCCCTCTCAAGCAACCCTGCAATTACGATACAGAAAGTCTCTTGTGTCCCCAACACACCCAATACACTTGTCAGATGTATAGGTGCACTAGTTCGGCGAAGAGATAGTGAAATACAAGTGGTATAGATGATTATAAGTAGCAACTGTGATGTGAAATAAATATTGCTGCGAGCAAACAAGTAACAAAATAGCAAGTAAACGGTGTGCAATGCTTGGAAATAAGGCCTAGGGATCATACTTTCACTAGTGGACACACTCCCAACAATATAACATGACTGAACAAGTAACTTCTCTTTGCTAAGGCACTCTGAATTACTCTCCTATTGAATAACACTAATCATTGTGTAGTGGCTACAGAAGCACCCCTTAAAGTTCATCAAGTACTTGACAAACACCACTCATAGAGATATCCAAATCAAATCACAATTCAAGATAGAAATCATTGCAACTTAAACCAAGTACTAACACGGTGCACACACTATCAACATTACACCATGAAAGGAGGAATAGATCACTCAAACTATCATAGCAATAATTATTCTCATAATCCACAAGAGATCACAATCATAGCCTAAACCAAGTACCACCATGATGCACGCACTGTCACCGTTACACCATAGCAGGAGGAATAGATTACTTTAATAACATTGCTAGAGTACACAAAATATCTGAATAATAACATGTACTTGTTCAACATGATACAAAGCTCACGATCACATAAAGATCACATCATGGGAGAGAGAGGTGAACCACATAGCTACCGGTAGAGCCCTTAGCCCCGGGGATGAACTACTCCCTCCTCATCATAGGAGACAGCAAGGTTGATGGAGATGGCGGTGAGGTCGATGGAGACGGCGGAGACGGCGATGGAGACCGATGGAGATGGCTCCGGGGGCACTTCCCCGTCCCGGCAGGGTGCCGGAACAGAGACTTCTGTCCCCCGAAATTCGTCGGCGATGGCGGCGGAACTACGGAACTCTTTCTGGAAATTTGCCGACTCCCCTAGGGTTTTCCGTCCCGAGGCTTTATATAGGCGAAGGGGCGTCGCGAGAGGGCAGCCAGGGGCTCCTCACACATGGGTGGCACGGCCAGGGCCTGGGCCGCGCCACCCTAGTGTGAGGGCAGGCCCTGGCCCCTCTCCGGCTCTCTTACGGATGTCTGGATGCTCCCGGGTAAAATAAGACTTCAGGAACTTGTTTCATCCAATTCCGAGAATATTTCCTGTGTATCACTCTGAAACACAAAAATAGCAGAAAACAGGGATCTGGCACTATGGCAACTCGTTAATAGGTTAGTTCCGGAAAATGCATAAAAGTGCCACTAAGTGTAACGAAACAATAGGCAAATGGTGTAAAAACAAGCATGGAGCATCAAAAATTATAGATACGTTTGAGACGTATCAAGCATCCCCAAGCTTAACTCCTGCTCGTCCTCGAGTAGGTAAGTGATAACAAAAGAATAATTTTTGAGGTGACATGCACCTACACAATCTTGATCATATATGTAAGCATTTGTGAGCTGGGATCATAAGAACTTAAAACATGGGCATGAAAGATATAATCTTGACAATAAGAACTTAGCAACCATGTTGTAAACATGCAAATGAACACAAACAAAGGATCATGAAAATGAAACAATGAAAGTCAAACATGTGTTCAAATCATAAGGAAAACATACAAATGGTTTTCAGCTTGTCCTTCAAAGAGAGCAAAACATAAATGCATAGGACACCTTCAAGTTTAAGAGGGCGACTAGATACAAATATTTTGTGAACAAGTGAAACCATGATCATGAATCAATCAATGAAAACTTTGGGACAATGCACATTATACTCAGAATGACAACTATGCTCTCTTAATGGTGCATAAAGGTAGAAGGTGGTGACTCAACATAAAAGTAAAAGAAAGGCCCTTCGCAGAGGGAAGCAGTGATTAAACATGTGCTAGAGCTTTTCATTTGTAAAACAGAGAGATAAAAATTGGTTTTGAGAGGTGGTTACTTTTGTCAATGACTGGCAATGGGGTTCTTACTATCTTCCATACAAAAATAAAGCAAGTTTTTGAGAGAGATTGGCACTTCGTGCTCTTTTTATAAAACTTGGCACTCCTCCCCACCTTTTCCTTTCACATACCATGGCTAACCGATTCCATCGGGTGCCCACCAACATTCACATTCTTTGGAGGAGTGCCTTTTTTCTTTCTTTTTTTTCCTTTTTTTTTTCTTTTTGGAATAAACAATATGGAAGATAGCAAATCCGACCACTACGTCCCCATGAGCTGAAAACAGTGTCACAAAACGAGAAGTATTTTGAAGGTTTTTGAAAGGTAGCACACGAAAATTTTACTTTGGAATGGCTTACAAATACCATGCATAGGAATTTATAGTGGACACAATGGCAAACTTTGGCTTTTGGGAGTTGGATGCACGAGTAGAGCTCATACTCAGTACAAGGCGAGGGCTAGCAAAAGACTGGGAGCGACCAACTAAGAGAGCAATAATGGCCATAATCATGCAAAGCGACAAAGCGACATTAAAAAAAGCATACGATGGCATCAAAAGTCAAAAACTAAATGATCATGAAGGCTAATGGCGACTTTGGAAGAGTCTAACATGTGTGAGCATGCGCCAAGTCAACCCAAATAAAGCATCAAGGAGAAAACCAAAATAATGCTTCCATACAATAAAAACAACGCATGATTTTTCAAAGGCTCATTAAGCAATCTCAGTTATTTGAGACAAGTCGTGCTACAGCAAAACCACTAAGCATACTATCAAAAAGACATCAAGCATGACATGAAAAAGCCTAAGCCGCAGTCTACACAAGCTCCTTCTTGTACCACTATTTTGCACAAAGCTTTTTCTCTTTTCCAACACCATTTGAAATTTTTATAAACACCTCTTTTGATGAAAACCAATAAAGATCAGAGGCAAAAATACACCTTGATGAAAAGATATGATAAGATCTGAACGCAAATCAAGGCGAAAACGAAAACCAAAAGCAGTAGCAGAAAAAGTAGAATGCTCGATTTTTAATAAGAGTGAAAACTAGAGCATTCTTTGCAAATGAAAACGAGTACATCTCCTGCAAAGGAAATTTGTTGGGGTCCAACCATTTATTGCAGCAAACAAACAAACTAAGCAAACTAAGACAACTAAAACAACTGACGCTCCAAGAAAAACACATAGTGCATGAAGCAATAAAAATATAGTGTTTTGAAAGGTGACCTGATTTTTGCCGATGAAGAAGGGGTGCCTCGGGGGCATCCCCAAGCTTTGACGCTTGTACTTCTTGGATATTTCTTGGGGTGATGCATGGGCATCCCCAAGCTTGAGCTTTTGTCCATTCTTCATCTCATCTCATCATTCTCCAATCCCTACACTTGAAAACTTCCTTCATACAAAACTAAGCACAATTCTATTAGCAACATTAGTGTAAGCATAAAATATATTCAACCTCCTTTAGCTTCAGGTTTCAACCCAAAACCACCACATATAAAGTATATACTACTGTAGCAACTTCCACAAGAGTTCTATGATCAAAAAGAACTCAAAAGAAAGCGATAAAGTGGCAAAAACAAATATTGGCAGAAATCTGTCAAAACTGAACAGCTAACAAAGGTCGAATTTTTGAGGGATTTTCTGTTACTCAAATCAAAAAGTGTTCAACTAACGAAAGTTTGGATATAACCTGGGGCATATGAACAAGAAATCGCAGGTCCAAAAGATATACAGAGAATTTATACGAATTTTTACGGTGCAGCACCGAAAACTGTTTCAGGACAGCAACATCCCCAAATCTTACCTCACTCAAATTAGAGGCTTCCCTTGGCACAACAACGAAATAAAAAGGATAAGGAGCGGTTATTACAGTAGTAATAACTTCCAAGACTCAAATAAAAGAAAAGGTACTGAAAATAAACAATGGGTTATCTCCCAAGAGTGCTTTTCTTTAACGCCTTTGAGCTAGGCGCAGAAATTTGCAAAGATGCTCATGTGGGCGCGCTTGAGGCAAAGGCGCCATGTAGGAATTTAAAGAAATAGAGAGCATCAAAAAGCATGTATGAAACACATTTAAATCTAAACCACTTCCTATGAAAAATAGTCTTGTAGAGAGACAAGTCATGAAAGCGCAAAGCAAAAAGCATAGGAAGGCAAAACAAGTAAAACTTCAAGAATTGCAACATAAAGAGGGGAAACTCAATATTGTTGAGATCCATCAAACCATGTTTCCCTCTCTCATAATAACTTTCAGTAGCATCATGAATAGAACTAACAATATAACTATCACATAAAACATCCCTATCACGAGCTACATGCATAAAAGGATTAATACTCCCCACATGAACAATAGTAGTAGGAGCAGATTCAATAGAATAATTATTCTCATCACCATAATCATCAAAGACAGGAGGCATATTGTAATCATAACTAATTTTCTCCTCAAAAGTAGGTGAACTGAAAATATTATACCCATCATCACAAGCTAGAGAACTACTATGTTGCAAAGCATATTCATCAAACATATCATCATAAGAAGGAACATGGATAGCACTAATGGTACAACAATTATTAACCTTAGAATTGGTACCAAAAAGATTTTCAATATCAAAAGTAGAGTGCTTTTCCCAATCATGATCACTAACATAAGTAATAGGCATAGGAACATCATCCCAATCAGAATTATCATAATCTATAGCAGGATCATAAAGCTTAAGGGAAGATACCGTGTCCTCTCGCCTTTTACTCCTCTTCTTCTTCTTCTTCTTCTTCTTCTTCTTCTTCTTCTTTTTACTCTCTCCTTTAGGAGGAAGAGACTTGAAGGACATCTTCTCCACATATTCTTTAGGAGGGAAAGGCATCTTCTCTACATAATCTGGCTTGCTGACAGAAACAACAGAAGAAACTTTGGAGGATTCCTCCTCTCTATTAATAATATCGAAACATCTATTAGTCCTGTCATAGCTTGGCAAAACATCATGTTTAATAAGATCTTGTAAGTAAGTATTTGCGAGGCAATCTTTAGCACAATAGAGATGACAACCAACAAGGGTGCTATTAATATCAACATCATTCATGTCTATCAAAGCAAGCTTTCTAGATATCTCTTCACAATTCAAAAACAAAGTAAGCTCATCATGCTGATTGAGAGTAATCTTATCATCACAATACAAATCTGCGGTACTCGTTCGATTAATTGGACATTGAAAATTAAAGTGACCTTTTTCACCGCAATATTCACAAAGAAAAGGATAAACTCACAAACCCATTCGCCAAGCACATCTAGATCCTTGAGCCACATGCTGGTTTCTTCATTTGCGTGGGTGATGCAATAATCTTCCTTGTTGTAACTCTGTTCACAAGGTCTATGTACTCCACAAAAATTAACATGCTTATAAGAAATAGTACTTTTAGAAGTTTGAGAATGTTTATTGCAATCATCAATAACAATATCACTTTCTATGCAAGTGTCCTTAAAAGGTTCATGATACACGTCCCCATTTCCTTTAGGAACATTCATATGTGAAGCAAAGGCTTTAAAGCAATCAACCATAATTTGAGGATCAAGACCATATTTAGCACTAAGCTCTTGAAAATTAGCAGTTTCAGCGAAGGACTTAATGCAATCAAACTCATAATTCATACATGATCCTTTACCTTTGTCGTTTTCCCATCCTTCAGCATTCTCTTGTATACGGTCAAGAAGTTTCCACTTAGCATCTTCCTTCATATGAGTGAATGATCCAAAGCAAGAAGCATCCAAATAATCCTTATCAGGAAGAGTAAGCCGTGCATAAAAATTATCAATAACAATATTACGGGGAAGATCATGAATAGGACATTTATGCATTAGTAACTTCAATCTTCCCCAAGCTTGGGCAATGCTTTCTCCCTCATGCGGATGAAAATTATAAATGTAATTTCTATCTTTATAAACCTGACTAGAAGGATAGAATTTAGAATAAAAGAGATGCACAATTTCCTCCCAGTCAATAGATGGACCATCTTCAAGCAGCCGATACCACTCCTCAGCTCTGCCTTTCAATGATAAAGAGAATAGCTTCTTCTTAACTTGGTTCATTGAAATACCTGCACACTGGAACAACTCACATAATTCATGTATAAAGAGCAGATGATCACCAGGATGGACAGTTCCATCACCTAAATAGCAGTTATCCCTAACACGTTCAACAATCTTCGTAGGTATTTTAAAAGGATGAGGAGCACAAGCATCATTAGAAACATCACATATGGGAGATAAAATATCATCAGAACAGACCTTCTCCACTAAAGCTGGGGGACTAAAAATATCATACTTAACAAAACCAGCTTCCCCAAGCTTAGACTTTTCTATAGCATTAGCATTAACAGTATTCAAAGCATTCGTACTAATAACATTGCTATGCGAAATAAGCTCCAAAGGATTTTCAATTTTCTCTTCAAATCTAAAATCAGGAAAAAGACTAAAGAACTCTTTGTTTTCCATTAAGCCTAACTAGTGAAAATAAAAACAAGAAACAAAAAGATATAATTGCAGAATCTAAAGGAAATAACTTCGAGCACTCACACAGGAGGATGCGAGTACCTTTTACCTTACCTCCCCGGCAACGGCGCCAGAAAAGAGCTTGATGTCTACGCACTTCTATTCTTGTAGACACTTGTTGGGCCTCCAAGTGCAGAGGTTTGTAGAACAGCAGCAAGTTTCCCTTAAGTGGATCACCCAAGGTTTATCGAACTTAGGGAGGTTAGAGGTCAAAGCTATCCCTCTCAAGCAACCCTGCAATTACGATACAGAAAGTCTCTTGTGTCCCCAACACACCCAATACACTTGTCAGATGTATAGGTGCACTAGTTCGGCGAAGAGATAGTGAAATACAAGTGGTATAGATGATTATAAGTAGCAACTGTGATGTGAAATAAATATTGCTGCGAGCAAACAAGTAACAAAATAGCAAGTAAACGGTGTGCAATGCTTGGAAATAAGGCCTAGGGATCATACTTTCACTAGTGGACACACTCCCAACAATATAACATGACTGAACAAGTAACTTCTCTTTGCTAAGGCACTCTGAATTACTCTCCTATTGAATAACACTAATCATTGTGTAGTGGCTACAGAAGCACCCCTTAAAGTTCATCAAGTACTTGACAAACACCACTCATAGAGATATCCAAATCAAATCACAATTCAAGATAGAAATCATTGCAACTTAAACCAAGTACTAACACGGTGCACACACTGTCAACATTACACCATGAAAGGAGGAATAGATCACTCAAACTATCATAGCAATAATTATTCTCATAATCCACAAGAGATCACAATCATAGCCTAAACCAAGTACCACCATGATGCACGCACTGTCACCGTTACACCATAGCAGGAGGAATAGATTACTTTAATAACATTGCTAGAGTACACAAAATATCTGAATAATAACATGTACTTGTTCAACATGATACAAAGCTCACGATCACATAAAGATCACATCATGGGAGAGAGAGGTGAACCACATAGCTACCGGTAGAGCCCTTAGCCCCGGGGATGAACTACTCCCTCCTCATCATAGGAGACAGCAAGGTTTTCTGCTGTTTTCGTGTTTCAGAAGTGATACACAGGAAATATTCTCGAAATTGGACGAAACAAGTTCCTGAAGTCTTATTTTACCTGGAAGCTTCCAGAGATCCGAAGGAGAGTAGGAGGGGGGCCACCAGGGCCCCACACGCAGGGGTGGCGCGGCCAGGCCCCTGGCCGCGCGAGCCTCGCGTGAGGGCCCCTGGCCCTACCTCTGACATCGCCCCTTCGCCTATAAAGACCCCCCGACGGAAAAAACCTAAGTACCCGATCACTTTTCCAGAACACATCGCGATCCGCCGCCGCCGTCGACCCGAAGATCGGGAGGGTCCAGAAGCTCTTCCCGGCACCCTGCCGGAGAGGGGAATCGCCACCGGAGGTCTTCTTCATCGCCATGCTTGCCTCCGGAGCGATGAGTGAGTAGTCTACCTTGGACTATGGGTCCATAGCAGTAGTTAGATGGTTGTCTTCTCCACCATGTGCTTCATGTTTAGATCTCATGAGCTGCCCTACATGATTGAGATCACCGTTATGTAATTCTACATGTTTGGTTTGTTGGGATCCGATGAATATTGGTGTTTATGATTGAGTTGTTGTACTGAATATTATCTTTTGTTATCTCTATGTTGTTTATGATCTTGCATGCTCTCCGTTGTTAGTAGCTATCTTGGCCGAGTAGTTGCTAGTGACTCCAAGAGGGGGTATTTATGCTCGATAGTGGGTTCATGCCTCTATTTAACCTGGGGGAGTGACAGAAACCTCTAAGGTTGTGGATGTGCTATTGCTACTAGGGAGAAAACAACATTCATATGCTCAAGGGCATATGCTTTGTTTACATTATACACTTTGCTTAATGCAATTATCTGTTGTTCGCAACTTAATACTCATGGGGTGTTCGGATTGATATCCCCGGGAGTGGATTATTAGTCATAGATGCAGTTGGATGGCGGTCTATGTATTTTGTTCTAATGCCCAGAGTAAATCTCATAGTGATCTTCTTGACATATCACGTTTATCTTTATTCTATCAATTGTCCAACTGTAATTTGTTTACCCAGCATGTGTTATTTATCTATGGAGAGACACCACTAGTGAACTGTGGATCCCGGTCCTATTTCCATCATATTGCTATCACCTATTTACTTTACTCGCATACTTTTACTGTTTTCCACTCGATACACTCATAACCTTTGTTTCAAGCAAACCGGTGAGATTGACAACCTCATCGCAAGTTGGGAGCAAAGTACTTGGTTGTGTGTGTGCAGGTTCCGCGTTGTAGCTAGCAAGCAAAGCGTGGACGAGGCGCCATATATAAATTGTCCGAAGCTATCGCAAGCTAGCAAGCATCACCTTCAGTCGTTTGTCTCTCCTCTCCAAGAACGATAAACCTTGGTTTCATAACTGAGGGAAAACCAGCTGCTATACTCATCACACCTTCCTCTTGGGGTTCCCAACGGGCTGGTCATTCACCACGCATCAATGAAGTATGGACAAAAGCTCAACATTGGGGATGCCCATGTCACGCCATGAAATATCCAAGAGGTACAAGCTTCAAAGCTTGGGGATGCCCCCGAGGCACCCCTTCTTCATCGGTAAAAATCAGGTCACCTTTCAACACACTATATTTTTATTGCTTCACATTCTATGCGTTTTTCTTGGAGCGTCTTTACTTTTGCTTTCAGTTTTCTTTTGTTTTGTTTGCTGCAATAAATGGTTGGACCCCAAAAAATTTCTTTTGGAGGAGATTTACTTTATTTTTCATTGCCAAGAACACTCTAGTTTTCACTCTTATCGTTCAACGAGTGTTCTCTTTTTCTAGAACTGCGTTTAGCTTTCATTTTTCGCCTTGATTTTTGTTCAGATATTGTTTTATCTTTGAATCAAGGTGTATTTATACCACTGGTCTATGTTGGTTTTCATCAAAAGAGTTGTCTCGAAAAGGTTTGAATGGTGTTGGAAAAGAGAAAAAGTTTCATGCAAAACAGTGGTACAAAAAGGAGCTTGTTTAGACTGCGGCTTAGACTTTTTCATGCCATGCTTGATGTCGTTTTGATAGTATGATTAGTAGTTTTTACTGTAGCATGACTTGTCTCAAATGACTGAGATTGCTTAATGAGCCTTTGAAAAAATCATGCGTTGTTTTTCTTATATGGAAGCATTTATTTGGTTTTCTCCTTGATGCTTTATTTGGGTTGACTTAGCGCATGCTTACAACATGTTTGACTCTTACAAAGTCGCCATAAGCCTCTATGATCATTTGGTTTTTTACTTGTGATGCCATTTTATGCTTCTCTTAATGATGTTTTGTCGCTATGCATGATTATGGCCGTTATTGCTCTCTTAGTTGGTTGCTCCCAGTCTTTTGCTAGCCCTCATTTTGTACTGAGTATAAGCTCTACTCGTGCATCCAACTCCCAAAAACCAAGTTATTCCAATGTGTCCACCATACATGCCTATTAGCAATTTGCTATTCCAAGTACATTTGACTTGCTTTTATCTATCCATCAAATTAAACTCTT
The DNA here is from genome assembly GCA_007115705.1 of Dactylis glomerata. Lineage (NCBI taxonomy): Eukaryota > Viridiplantae > Streptophyta > Magnoliopsida > Poales > Poaceae > Dactylis > Dactylis glomerata. The sequence goes on along the minus strand of QXEO01000454.1, from coordinate 2,564,897 downwards.
TTTGGTGTTATGTGAAAATTAGTCAGTAAAGCTCTCACGAACCTGATGGCACACTTTACTTTTCTCGCTTTTAAAATTTTGACACTATGGCTCTCTTATGTTTATGTTATGTTTGCAAGTTGTAACTTGGAAATTAGCCCAGCCCTGCCGTCATGGGGCAAGCTTTCAACATTGCACTTTCTCTTATTTGAGTTGATACCGTGATCTTTTGTTTATGGATACTCGCAATGTGAAATAAGTTGGGAATCTTGCGGGATCATGGAGTTTGTATATGTGTTAGAGAAATGCCTGGGCCGCTAATCTAAGCCATGCATCATTCATGGTGGAAATTTACAGCATGCCCATAGTGGACATTCGACGATGCATCTCACAATAAAAAGCTATACCAATGGTAAATAAAAGAGATGCCGAGGTGTTCATTGTCTGTTTGTCCTGTTATTTTGATGTGGGCTTGTTCCATATCATCGAGCAAGGAGGTACCCCGTTGGTGGTTCTCGATGATACGTGTATACTTACAATGACAAGAGCTTGCTTGGGACCCTAAGTCGAGTAGCACGAGGTTTGGGTATTCGTACTTCACGGGACACGGGGTTTTCAACTTATGATTTGTCAAGTATATGCTCATAATTGTTCTTGCATTAGCTTTAACCATTCAAGATGCCTATGATGGAGGCAATGGGAGCTCAAAGCTAGTAAGTACCATAATTTTTGAAGGTTTATAAAACTTGCAATCACTGCTTCCCTCTGCGAAGGGCCTTTCTTTTACTTTTATGTTGAGTCACCACCTTCTACCTTTATGCACCGTCTAAGAGAGCATAGTTGCCATTCTGAGTTTAATGTGCATAGTCCCAAAGTTTATCATTGATTGATTCATGATTATGGTTTCACTTGTTCTTAAATTATTTGTATCTAGTCGCCCTCTTAAACATGATGGTGTCCTATGCATTTATATTTTGCTATTCTATGAAGGATAAGCTGAAAACCATTTGCTATGTTTTTCCATATGATTTGAATACACGTTTGACTTTCATTGTTTCATTATTCATGATCTTTCGTTTGTGTTTCTTTTCATGTTATAACATGGTTGCTAAGTTTTTATTGTCAAGATTATATCTCTTATGACCATGTTTTAAGTTCTTTGATCCCAGCACTCAATGCTTTACATAGATGATCAAGATTGTGATGGTGCATGTCACCTCAAAAATTATTCATTTGTTATCACTTACCTACTCGAGGATGAGCATGAGTTAAGCTTGGGGATGCTTGATAGTCTCAAACGTATCTATAATTTTTGATGCTCCATGCTTGTTTATACACCATTTGCTTTGTGTTTTGTTACACTTCGTGGCATTTTTATGCATTTTCTAGAACTAACCTATTAACAAGATGCCACAGTGCCAGTTCCCTATTTTCTAGCTGTTTTTGTGTTTCAGAAAAGTTACACAGGAAATATTCTCAGAATTGGACGAAACAAAAGCCGAACCTTCTATTTTTACCGAAGCTTCACGAAGACCGAAGATGAGATGGAGATGGGCTAGGGGCCAGGCTCACCATAGGGTGGCGTGGCCCAGCCCCTGGCCGCGCCACCACATGGTGAGACCAGGTGGCCCACCCTCTGACGCTGCCCTTTCGCCTATAAAATCCCCTCGACGGGAAAAACCTAAAGGACAGATTGCTTTTCCTTGAAACATACTGCAAGCCATTGCCGTCATCGAAGCAAGATCGGGAGGATCCAGGAGCTCTTCCCGACACCCTGCCGGAGAGGGGAGTCCCTGCTGGAGGCCTTCTCCACCACCATGGTCACCTCCGGAGTGATGTGTGAGTAGTCAACCTTGGACTATGGGTCCATAGTAGTAACTAGATGGTTGTCTCCTCCACCATGTGCTTCATGTTTAGATCTTGTGAGCTGCCCTACATGATCAAGATCATCTTTATGTAATCATACATGTTGTGTTTGTTGGGATCCGATGAGTATTGGTACTAAGTTAAGTTGATATGCTGAATTATATATCTTTATGTTATCTCTATGTTGTTTATGATCTTGCATGCTTTCCATTGCTAGTAGATATCTTGGCCGAGTAGATGCTAGTGACTCCAAGAGGGAGTATTTATGCTCGATAGTTGGGTTCACGCCTCTAGTAATCTGGGGGAGTGACAGAAACCTCTAAGATCGTAGATGTGCTGTTGCCACTATGGAGAAAACAACATTCTTGTGTCCAAGGACATTTGCTTTGTTTACTTTACGCACTTTGCTTAATGCAGTTATCCGTTGCTCACAACTTAATACTCAAGGGGTACTCGGACGACTCCCCGCGAGTGGATTATTAGTCATAGATGCAGTTGGATTATGGTCTATGTATTTTGTTGTAATGCCCAGAGTGAATCTCATAGTGATCCTCATGACATATGTACGTTATCTTTATTCTATCAATTGTCCAACTGTAATTTGTTTACCCAGCATGTTGTTATTTACTTATGGAGAGACACCAATAGTGAACTGTGGACCCCGGTCCAATTTCCTTTACATTGCTATACCGTTTTACTTTTACTCGCACTGTTACTTTTACTTGCATACTATTATCCTTTTACCACTTGATACGCTCAAACCTTTGTTTACAGCAAACCGGTGAGATTGACAACCTCATCGTAACTTGGGAGCAAAGTCCTTGGTTGTGTTGTGTGCAGGTTTCACGTTGCTGCTAGGTGAAGACACACCAACAAAATTTCTGGCGCCATTGTCCGGAGTGTCGCGAAGCTAGCAAGCATCACCTTCTGAAGTTTGGCTTTCTCCTACTGGTTCGATAAACCTTGGTTTCACAACTAAGGGAAGACTTGCTGCTGTGATCATCATACCTTCCTCTTGGGGTTCCCAACGAGCTGTTACTTACAAGCCATCAACCACCAATAAAACCACCCCCAAGAAGTCAACCACAAAGAAGACCACCGAGGATAAGACCCCCAAGATGTCTACCACAAAGAAGACCACCGAGGAAAACACCCCCAAGATGTCTACCACAAAGAAGACCACCGAGGAGAACACCCCCAAGATGTCTACCACAAAGAAGACCACCGAGGAGAACACCCCAAAGAAGTCAACCACAAAGAAGTCCACCGAGGAAACCACCCCCAAGAAGTCAACCACCCCCAAGAAGTCAACCACAAAGAAGACCACCGAGGATAAGACCCCCAAGAAGTCAAACAAAAAGAAGACCACCAAGGAGAACACCCCCAAGAAGTCAACCACAAAGAAGACCACCGACAACACCCCCAAGAAGTCAAACACAAAGAAGATCACCCCCAAGAAGTATACCAACAAGAGTCCACCCCCACCGGAAACACCAACAAGGAGTCCACCCCCTACAAAAACACCCCCCCCCTACAAAGGACTGGACATTAGCATACTCAGATAACGAGGATACTTGTCATTGGGAATGCCAAATTGAAGAAGATTTTATGGAACAAAGGGCAGAACCACCATCATTAGTACATACAGATGTCGGAGAAAATTTCTCAGCACATCAAGTAGATTGGCAGAATGTCAATGTCAAACACATGGGAGGTGATGGCATCGACGAACCCATGGCAGAGAAAACAATGTGTGATGTACTTGGCATCGCTAGTGAACCTAGTGACGATGATGTAGAGGAAGAAAATGAAGGTCCTCCCGTTTTGGACATAGAGGAAGATGAGGACAGTGAAATAGAGGTGGTGGAACAAGAAACATGTGATGATGTAATCGATGAATCACTAATAGAGGAAGCTGCCATCCCGGTAGATGATGAGGTCACTAGCGAGTTAGCGATAACATATGATCCAGTGGTACCTGTAATTATGATGGGCATATACTTCGCCAACATGGTAGAATTCAGGAAAGCATTTGCACAATATTGTATCATCAGAGAGTTCGACGTCTTCAGAACTAGAAACACAAGGAAACGGTACGAGATGAGGTACAGATTAGACTACTACAATGGGGAGAGGGTGAAGGATCAATGCCCATGAAAGATCTCCGTTAGGATACTTCCTGGTGGAGAAACAGTTAGGGTACTGAGAAGCTTTCCTTGCACACAAATATCTATTTCTAACTGACGGGTTCTGGTTTTCATATGTGTAGCAAGTTTAGGAATTATTATGAAGCAACTAATGTATAAAATGAATGTTCCGATGCAGGTGAACAAGATGGGACCTGCACACAAGTGTCCAACATGCTGCAAACTAAGATCTTCTTGTGCAACTCAAGAATGGGTTGAGAAGCATGCTTTGGCCATCAATCTTGGATGATGAGGACGGCGGCATCAACGCTGAGCAGCCAAGATCAGCCGATGCAAAGTTTGCGCGAGACATGAAGACGGCCATGACCAGGTCATTTGAACCCCAGGGCAGAGGGAACGACAAGGCAACGACGATGGAGGGTGAAGCAGAGGGCAAGGACAAGGCCCCAATGGAGGTTGACTCCGACGACTCCGACGACGTCATGTACTGGGTTTAGCAAGTGGTTTAGTTAGTAATCTATGAAGAAAATGCAAATGGCATGCATATTAGCTATTGGTTTCCGTTCAATGCAATTTATCTTGCGTAAGATTTGACCCTTCTATTTTAAGTTAATATATAAAATATAATGCATTTTATCATAAATTTATCTAATTACATAGTGATCATCTCTATCCAATAATGTCGCATGAGTTCTGTCTTACACAATTTCATCATAAATTGGTGATATGCATTACTTGTATTGTGTATTTGTCTTGATAACCTTCTCTAATATGTTTTTCTGTTGCAGTAAAGGAGAGCTTTCTAATCAAGGTTTCCTTTTGTCCTGCAGCACTTCCTCTTTTGCTTTATTGGACAGGAACTATCTCACTCCCATTTTTACCTCTCAACCCGAGGACGATAATGACGACGATAACAGTGATGATCCTGGTAAGAAACATATCCTTAGATTCCATTCCTTATCTTAAAGAAATGTCAAGTGAATATGAGCCTAAAGTTGCAATCTGTGAATAAAAGTTTAAAATACATTTTCAGATAATTTGTTATAGTAAGGAAGGGTATGTTCTGTGTCTATGCAATATTTAAGATCAGGTTAAATCTAATTCGTGAGATTCAAAAATAAGTAAAATCCTCGATATTGTTATTCATTTTACTATTCAGTATTCACTAAGGATTTTTCTTTTTGGTATATCTGTAATGATACTAAATTTTATACTTGCATCGGTGTAGAACACACCTGCCCTTCCCTAAAATTACATATCACTTGAGTTTCTCTTTATAACATCTAGCCAAGATTTTCATGTGATTTCGTCCCGACATCCATTTCCACCATATAAGTTTTATACCTCCTTGTAATAGTGCCTGATACCATCTGTAGTCAGGTTGTAGTCAGGTCAGATGCTTTCCCGCATAAAGAAGCAAAACATGACAACTGGCTCACTTTATCTCAATTTATTTCCGTGCTCAGTTTCTTTCTGAATATTTAGATTGCCCTTTATAAGATCGAGTATTCCTTGCGGAATGACTATTGTTCTTGGTGAAAAACAGGTGAAGCGCTAGGGATACCTGCGACCGGAGGGCTGTAGCTAATGACTGCAAGCACAAAGTGACCAGTTCTCGATGGACACAAAGAATCTCTCCGAGTGGGTGAGACTGCCTGCCACATACGGAGTATTAGACCAACAGCCATTTTAGAGGAGTGTACACAGACATTAGAGTAAATGACAGTGCAGGTCACATAACTTGTTTTGTATGTGCACTTAAGTCACACATCTTGCAAACTCGACTAATCGGTCATACAACTTCTTAAATATGAGCATCCGAGGTCACAAACCGGTCTATTATCCGGTTAAAAAAAAACAGATCATGCGCCGAGGTCAGTTAGACTCGGTGTTTTTCAGTCAACCCCCTCGCGGAAAATTAGATGGGACAAAGAGTGAATCGGTACTTTTTCTATCCAGATCGAGAGTCATTTTACGTCCATGCGTAGTGCGTTATCCAGATCAATATTTTTAAAGGTTGATATTGCTGCTAGGTTGCTGTCCAAAATCGAGAATTGCTATATTATGTCAAAACCGAAAATTGCTATCCCAGGTTGCTATTTGCTGTCAAACCAAATGACAAAATTCTGTCCAGCTGCTCGATCTGTGCAATTCTGTACTTCTAATTTTCTGCTAGGGGTTAACTGCAAAAAAAATGAGTCTAAATGACCTCACATGTCCATCATGTGACAGGTTTTTACCAAAAAATAGGATAATAGACCGGTTTGTGACCTCTGGTGACACGTTTCGCAAGTTGTATGACCGGTTAATTGAGTTTACAAGATGTGTAACTTAAGTGCACATGCATAACAAGTTATATGATAAGCGGTGTCATTTACTCGAGACATTAGGATAGTTCGGCATGTGTTAGTAAAGAGTATCATACGCAGGATTTACTGGGTATCTTGCTTCGTTTTGTGAGGACGGAGTTGGCTCAAAATTTTGTTCTTCCATTTGCCCTCTTATGAATTGCATCAGTTGCAGGCTCGTCAGAGTTGATCTGCCCTTCTGCTTCCGTAATCTTCATCACGACTGCCGGATCATGTTGGTGTCCACTGCTTTCTGTTGGAACGGCTGTACGATGGAGCAGGACGAACACTAATGTCTTTGAGCCAATCGTCAGTACCTTTTGATGTTTGATTTATACTGTGTAGCACATAAAGTGGTTTTGATGTGCTTGCTATACAACGGGAAAAATATCTAGTGATTTCATATCTTCCATGATACCACACATCACAAAATTCAGATTTTTAAGTGTCAATAAAATTTAAAACAAATCTATGGGTGTTCATAAGATGTGTATTTTTCAGAACCAAAATCAAAATACACACGGAGAAACAAAAAAGAGCGTGGGTTTGTGTTTTTGTCCTTTTATGACACTATTTATCTTGGATTTGTCCTTTTTGTTTCTATCATTGTATCCCGAAATTGGTTCTAAAAATTTCAAGGATGGTAAACACATATCTTGTGATCATCCACAAATTTAGTTTAATTTTTTTGAAATTTGCAAATTTGAATTTTAAAGATTGGTATCATTATATCACGTATGGTATGGTATCACGATATGTTCTCCTTTACCCCGTCCCAACTGTAAACTGTTCGAATGTGATATTACGGCTGAATCGTGTCCTTGTGGGCCAGGTAGCATGGGATCTTGTAATGCTTGGTTCATAAGTAAGGGAGTTGCAGATTTCGCTTTGGCACCAAGAGCCAGCCTGGTAGGGTAGGAACAAACAAGATGCCAAAAATTTACTCTCATAGAGTTCTTTTCTTCTTGCGTTGCTACTCTAGCCTTTTCTCAATACAGAGTATTTCCTCCTCAGTATATAAGGCTTGCACGTGTATCTAGGTAGCCAATTTAACTTGTATAAAATAAATTATTTAGTACAAAAATTATACCATTAGAAAATAGAACATCTAATTTTTTTAATGATATTTTTTTAGTATTTACCATATACTGAATTGATCAAATTAACGATTTAGATGCACGCGTAAGCCTTATAAACTGAGAAGGAGGGAATACCATAGGTCCATAGTAGTACCACCACATGTCGTCTTTCCCGATGCGGGTTATCTCCAGTGGCGGAGCTTACTACAAGCCCCCACCTCCCAACTTTGGACCAATTTTTTTAGTTTTTTAAAAGGGTTTATATACATTTTTTTCTATCATTTTGCACCCTCGTCTCCCAAACTCTTGTATGTTGCATTTGGCCCCTATTGTTTTTCTCAAGCTCCACCGCTCCCTATAAGCTCCTTTGGTGATCTTTAGGGGATGAGTAGGCAAAATCATCATATGAGTAATCATGCTACTATGAGTTTCACATTGGATCTGCGCTACACACATATGCTCACGTGTCCTCCTTTTGGAAATGAACTCATTTATCTTTTTGGCCTTCCAGATTCAAATTCAAAGATACCAAAAGGGTGCCTTTCGTCATCGGAGGTGGACCACAACTCCTCCGTTGTTGATCCCCAAATTTAACAGTAGGGATACTTTGAGTTTGAGCTCGGTGAAGGTTATTCGATATCTACAGCTTAACTCCCTACCTTGTGTGTATATTCTAGATAGACCGTTGGGAGAGCCACCCGAGGGCATCAACTGGATGTCACTTCTATCGAGGCCCTTGAAGACCGCAGATGCGGCAATTTCGAGTCTGTGTTGTCGACGGATGAACGAACGCCGTATGGTTCCATTTTTGATCTTCAACATCTTCTTCATGACTTTAGATCATCTTCTTGTTTGTCTTGTGCAGCTAGGCACCTATCTTTCTTGCTCAACTATTGAGAGCCATGTAATGATGTACCATGATCCTTAATGTTAATATATCTAGCTTTGTTCAAAAAAAAAAGCAATGAAAAACAGACTCATTTGTGTGATTGTAGTCTAGGATATGATAATTATTACTCGCTCCGATCAGAAATAAGTGTCGGCGATTTTGTACTAGCATAATACAAAGTTTGTACTAAGTCTGCAACACTTATTTCTGATCGGAGGGAGTAATATATTAGTGTTTTCACTCCTTATATGTTATTTATAAATACACTATCATGTCATAAAACTACATGAGCGGAAAATATGCTTCCCCACCTACATAATATATGGAGCAAAAACAAACTAGTGGCATGCATATATTAATATATTAAATACCAGTGGCCTTGTTAGTGGCGTGTCTAGTTATTAGTGTATCCCAGACACGCCACTATTACATAAAAACCATTGACGTGTCTGTCACGACCCAGGATTTTATCAAATTTTGGGGGGAAATTTTCGTTTTTATTTTGCTTGTGTTGATTGAAAATTCACAGGGATTTAAAACTTTTGAGTTTATTTGAAAGCTTTGTTTGAAAACTATTTAAAATCCTCTATTTATTTCTTGAAGAACTTCTTTGAGAAAGAACAAGTATAAAAATGTTATTTTCCATCCTTTACTTTCAAACCCAAATTAGCCTTATGCAAGCATCCTTGCATGGAAATAATTCTCTAAGGGATTTATAAGTCTTGCTTTATTAAAAATGTGTTTTAAAATGTAGTGTTGAATTTTACAAAAATTTAGAAAGTGGTTTAACCTTGTTTGGATTCAATATGCAAAATCTATGGAAGGTAAGGAAAACAGAAAAAGGAAAAAGAAGAAAATAAAATAAAAATATGAAACTGGACCTCAGGGAACCCGTTCGGCCCAGACAGGAATCCAACCCACGGCCTGCTAAACCATTTCCCGAACCGGTACCAGCTCCCTCTCTCTCTCTCTCGCTGCCATGTGGGACCCACATGTCATCCCTCACCTCCAGCCCGAAATCCCCGCCGATGACCGTTTCTCCCTCTGTTAATTCTCCCTCTTAATTCCTCCTTAATACCTGCCGTTTCATCCCAGCGCCTGTGCCTATAAGAAGGCATCCCTCTCCTCTCCTCTTCCCCCTTTCTCCCTCTCCCGATTGCGCCGCCAGGCCGGCAAAATTACTCGCCGGAGCTCCGCAGGACAGCAGCCAATCCTCGCCGATTTCCGTGCAGTGAAGCATCCCCGCGCCCTCTCTCCTGCATCATTTCCCTCCCCACTCTCTGGCGCATCCCCCTGACACCTTTTCTTGCCTTGCTCTGCAGCCAATCAAGCTCCCCGACGTCGCCCGAAGGTCACCGTCGTCCTCGCCATCTCCAGCCGCCCCTCGCCATCGCTCCAGGACCCAATCGAGCACGCCGTCCACGCATTAGTATTCTCCGTGAAGCCCTGCACCTCGTCGTAACCCTGCCGTCGACCAGGAGCCGCCAGAGCATCGCCGGAGCTCAGCAGCAGTGCACCCTCGCCGGAATTTCTCGCCGGCGATGGTAACCCTAACCCTAGCCGAACCGGTAAGCCTCCTCCTTCTTTCTCGACCGTCGGATCGAGATTCAAAAGCCCAGATCTAATCTCTTAACCGAAAGGGCACGAATAGATCTGATCCGTCCAGATTTAGTTTGATCCGACGCTCCTCGTCAGTGATCCACACGAAGAGGTACCCTCGAATAGGAACATGCCACGTGTCGCGCCCAGATCTGTTCTGATTCAAATTAGGTTCAAATCAATTTCAAATCATCTGCAACTTGCATAATTCATATCTTTTGATCTGTAACTCGAAAACTAGCAAATAATATACCGTTGGAATCCTTAGAACATCTAGAATCCATTAGTACAATAATATCTTATATTTTATGGGTTCAATTTGAAACTATTTTCAAATTGAAATCAAACCTTCTGTTAGCTCGATTAATTCATATATTTAGTTCCGTTAATCCAAAAATTACAAATTGGTAGTCTCTGGATTCCTCAGAACATGTAGAACATCATAGGATCAAGAAAATCCAAATTTGATACGTGCACACACTTTGTGCATTCAAATTTGTCCAAATCACTATTTCAGTGATAATTCAATTTCTATAAGTTATTTTTGAGTGATTCCAATTGCAGTGACTTTGTATTACTGCAAGCTATCCAGTAGCATCACTCCCATAATTTCTTGAACCACTTCACAATTATTCAAATTCTAATATGAGAATTTGAGTATTCCTATATGGATTAATCTTATTTCTATTTCAATCAATGATCCCTTCTACTTTAGAAAATCCTATGATCATACCTAGCTACCAAATATCATCTTGAGATCACTTTTATCCAATGTCATGTCTATCTAAACAACATCTTGATCAAGATCTTTTCACTTAGATCTATCTTGTATAGTACCCACTTATTCAAACTACAAATGTGTCATTTGAGTAAAGTGTGATACTATCAATCTTAGTTTCTACCTTTGCTACTATGGTATCGATCAAATCAACATCATAGTACTTAACCCAATCCCATTTTACTCATTAGGAACCTTAAGCCATGTTTTCAAACATCATCTATACATATCCATTTCCATATCCATTCATTCATGTCTACCCAATCTTAGCCTTGCATTGAACTACTTAATATGCAATTGAGTTAATTGAGTACTTCAATGTTATAAGAATCCTAGCCTAAGCTTAAGTGTAATATATACTATTTAAGAATAATTGTTGTCACACTTATTCAATAGTATTGCTATTGCACTATTTTGTCTCTTATGTGATTTATCCACATGAGATATTCCAAGACTCAATATGCTTTGATAAAGCATAAAGACCTCACTCATCATATTGTCTAATTCATATGTACTCAAATTGCAATTGTGCTACTTGAGTAGAATATGAATTCATCTTAAACCTAGATTTTGATAATGTGGTGTTGTTATAACCCGTACCATAGTATGTGTTATACACCATGTTGATCAATGAACCATTTGAGCCATGCCCTCAAATATCATTCCTTCATACCCAATCCAATACCTACTTAATTCTATTCACGTGTATTGAACTATTCAACTTGCAAATGTGCTAATTGAGTAGTTCAAGCATTCTTGAAACCCAGCCTAGTTCCTAAATGCAACAGATGCTAATTAAGAGTAATTATTGTCACATTTACTCAATAGTGTTGTAGTTGCACAAATTGACTCTTGTGTAATTTATTTCACAGGAGCTATTCCTAAAACTCTCTTATGCTTTAATAAAGTATAAAAACTTCATCAATTATATTTGCCTAGCCCAATTCTCTCTCAAATCATATTGATCATCCCCAGCTAAGTTCTCAAATTCATACCTCCCAAATCATGATCCTTTACCATATCTTTCTTGTCATAACATCTCAATAAATCTAAATTGTTAAACAAACGCTTTTAATTGTTTGATTTGTTTGATTGTATTTGTATGGATTGTTTATGGTATGTTATTTCTGTGCTATAGTTTGTGCAAAGGACTACGTGCTTAGTTGAGAGAAGTGGAAACATCGTGTTCTTCAAAAAGGCAAGTGACACACATGTCCCTCACCTATTTTATTTATGCATTAGTATTATCACCACTTGTAGTATGCATGATAGGTGTTTTACTCAACTGTTTTATCAAATGCTTAGATCCTAGTAGTGTGTAGCAATCCCTCAAACCCCACATGTTAGGATGCTAAGTACTTTGTTAACTTTGATGCCATGCTAAGATCACTTGAAAAGTGTTTTGTGAAAAGTTAATAACTTCAACAAAAATGAAACACCTGGGTGGATTGGTATGTTGATGGAGGTGGTGTTGAGTGGCGACCTGGGGCTACACTATGTGTAGTTGCTGCCTGGGCGTACACTTGTGGATGGCCACCCAGGAATAAAGAGATGGCTATGTCTTCCATGCTTAGCGTACTTCCAGTGCAGCCTTATGACATTATGGGCTCTGTCTTGACTGATTTGATGTGGGAGTGCAACTAGGTGCAAGAAGACGGTGGTAGAAAAATTATAGGTTGGGAACGGATCTTGCCAGTTAGTTGCCCTCTCCTTCTAAAAGGTCTCGTTTCATTTTATGTATGGGCATAAAATGAATCGTAAGGTGAAAGTGCACAACCCTTGCAAGGTGTTTTAAATCTAATCGATTAGCCGTGTCCTCGGTTATGGACAATTGAGTCTCTAGACATGGAATGTACGGAATAATCTCATCACCGATTCTGAATTATTAAAATCTTGTCTAGAAACCCCTAGGTAGGAACTAAGGACCATACACTCCGAAGGGGTGGTGGTGCCTGAGGTTCCAAACTTTGTTGAGTTGCGCCCAGAACTACATACCGGCCAGTATGTAGTGTATGGGGGTTGTCTTGACCCTTGAAAAATAAAATTTGTTGAAAGAAAGTATTAAGATGGATTATAGGATAAAATTGGCTTTATGCAAATCAGCCTTTGAGATCCACCAGCCAAATGTCATTGTAGTATAGTCTTTCCACAAAAATGCCACCAAATATGTGTCATTTGCCAGTACATCATTGTACTGACCCCTCTGGGGCTGCATATTCAAACGTGCAGGTTTTATTTCGAGTAAGGAACCAGGAGTAGGATCTCGAGCTTACATTCCAACACGTCTGCCTGTGGCACTTGATGAAGATGGAAGCTCACTGCAACTATGCTTTATGCTGTGTACTCATAAGGTAGAAGACCTATGTAACTGGATTTACGATGTAATATTGATGCTATTGCAATGATTACTATATTTTGTACTGTGGTGCTATCTACTGATCCAGGGAATGGCACAGATACACAGGAGATTTGCCTTTAGTAAAAGGCGGGTCGTCACAGTGTCCCAAACATGCCACTGATGTTGAATACCACTGGCGTAACACTAGTGACATGGACAACATATATATCACTAGGGGTCTTTTACCACACCACTGGTGGCTGTTCCCCTACAAGTGCAATGATATTCATAATTAACTTTTACGATGATCATCCATAATGTAGTAATGAACCCATTTACATTGGATATACTTCGAGGGCCAAATGAGACATACGATATAATGGCTAAGGGTCAAAAGTCATTTGGGTAATTAAGTTTCTTTGTTTGTGGCACTTCAAATAAGATCGATGATTTCTTCCCCAACACGGGAAGAATGTGCATACCAAAGTTCTAATTCATTAAGGTTGATAATTTCAAGGAACACAGTCAAATATATAATTATCTATGCTTAACTTTATTTTCATGTTTAAGACCTTTTAGATACTGGGTTGGAAAACTTCTTTGGCCCGATGATACCAACCACATTGATTGCATATAAGCATACCAGAAAAATTGTATGCATGCCAAAGTAGTAGAGAATCCATATCATTTCATCTTCATGAGTGATTATTCCAAGCGATGCTATTTCAGTGCAAAGCACACACATGTTGTCAAATTATTGTAGAACCCATCATAACTTTAGGAAAAATCTGACCAATAAAATGGTAAATAATCATGCTAATGTTTCTCTTTACGCTATAGAATTTATACGAAAAATACTTACCTATCATACACTAGAAAGAAATATTTAGATATTTTTCTAGATCGTACATTTCTATCATTAATATAAATACATATACACTAATATATTATTAAATGCCAAAAATAACTCAAAAAATAGATGTTTTCTTATAAAATGTAGTTTAAATTTAGCACAAGCTGTTGCATTTTTCAGTATTATACATTAAAATTCTATAATAAAATCACTACAACTAATACATGGCAACATTACTAGTTATATGAGGTTAATTATGGAAAATAAGTAATCAAACAGTATACTCTATAAGATTATAGTATGCTATACAATAAGTTATAAAGAATTATAAGAGTTTAATACAAATTGTATTTTTTTAAAGTTTATTTGAACTAGACCAGCAGAGGACCTACAGGGTATGCCTGGTATGGCACGGCATACTCTGCAGCCCAGCCATGCTACTGTCGTGATAGTACAAGAAGATATATAATATGTAATACAATTTTGCTCTATTATATCCTGCACCTTAGCCTGACCCTTTGTACTGCTTGGTAGAAAGAATAAAACAACAATTGATTGAAAACCGATCGTCGGCCTCGACCTCGAGTACACCAAGACCAAGCCTGCCCGCGTCGCCCTCGTGCAACTTTGCGTGCACGATCACTGCCTAATCTGGCACGTATCCTTGGCAACAAGGTACTGTCCTTAGCTCATAAACTTCCTGAACCGCCCCGACATTTCCTTCGCCACTGTGGATAAGCGCCAAGACATCAGCAAGCTTGAAGCCCTGGGCATCCGCATACTAAACCACGTGGACATACAAGATCATTTCGCCATCCAGGGCACCCAAGGCCACGCCGGTGCGGGCAAGATGGCGGCGCTAATCATCGACCCCACGTACAGCGAGTACAAGGAGAAGATCCACAAGAAACTACACGACACCTGGTATCGTAGGGATCTGGTACCGGAGCAGATCCACTACGCAGCAAAGGATGCGTATGTATGCTACGCCATGTATTACACCATCAATATCATGAGAACCCACCTGACTCCTTCCCCTCCAAACTGGCCACCATTGAGGGAGAACCTCATAATGCCATACTAGATTCATGTACTGTTCGTTCCCGCTATGTAAGTATCCGAGGACCATCCTTATATATAATTTAGTTAGTGTGTTTCCCTATGTACTGAAGTGTATCTGTATAAGGGGCCGAAGATGCCCAGAGTGCGCCCATGCCTTCCGTTGATGTCCAGAGTGTGCTCTGTGCGCGCTCTGCCAGAGATGCCCAGACATGCCGCATGAGTGTCGTTGATGTCCAGAGCGAGGCCATGACTTGCTATCTCTAACTTATCTCTGACTTGCCCTCACTGCACGCGGGCCCCATCACATGGGGGACCCACCTGTCAATGACTCTCAAGTCACGCTTGGCAAGTCAGAGAATCTGCACGCGCCCATCGTGTGCACCTTGTAAAATAATATACTCCCAACATTTTTAGAATTTTGAAAAGTTCATAAAAGCTGTATCATTGGATTCGACAAGGGATTTGGTGCAAATGGGCACCGATGCTCCATACACTTTTAGAATTTTTAAAAGTTTAAAATCTCAAACTTCTATGTATTCAAAAAAATTGGCGTTAAATACATAGAAAGATATATACATAAGATGTGTATGCAGAAAGTCCCTTTAAAAAATATGTTGTATTTTGGAAGATATAAGAAGATAAATTTGTGAATGTAAATAGTATTAAAATAGTAGTAAGAAAGTACATCTTTTTCTTAGGAATTTGTCTTTTTTTGTGATATGCAATGTTGAATGCTACAAACCGGTACTAATTTCAATATGAAATTCTTTATATTCTAATAAAATTATATAGTGTTCAATCGTGTACTATTCACTATATAATATGTCAGATTTTATCTTTTTTGTGTAGAATAGAATATAAAGTATTTCATATTGAGATTTGTACCGGTTTATAGCATTCAACATTGCCTATCACAAGAATTTTGTTTCAATTTTTTTTTGAAAATTTAAAATACAAATTTCATGGCATATAATTCATAATTTATTGGAGAAAGATTGAGGTCAAACTTATTTTGAACTGCGTGCGTGCCTTGTACGGGCCTTGCACTGGCGGGCAGGAAGCCTGCTGCAATGAGGGTCCACGACGCAGATAAAATATTATTTCCACTCCTTGTACAGTGAACCGCTGCCCCTCTCCCCTTCACAACGCCAACTTTCAGTTATTATCTTGCGCTAGGCAGTTCATCGCCTCATTCCCCATCTTCTCCACACGACGGCTGCGCCCTCTCGTTTCTATCACATCGCCGCTTCTCGTTTCCATCACATCGCCTTCTCCCGCATTTGCCGGCATAGGTCATGTCTGGGTCTGGGTAGGACGAATCCCCGTAGGGGAAGCGTCAACGTCCGATTCCAAAAGAGCCCATTGCTGATCGTTACCATGAATCCATGGGGTGGGATAATCTCCACTTCCCATCAGTTGAGAACATAGTCGAGCGGGTCAACATCTTAAGCGCTGCTCGCCTTGCTATCGGCATGGTTGGCATGCGTCGTGCCATTCGAGGGACCCCGAATCTACCGCTTGATGCGCTGGGCCTGCTCCACAGCGACAATCCTCGTGGCCATATGATTGCGATGCACAAGTAAGAGTAACTAGATTCAGTATTCCTGTTATATATATATTGATCTCCTGTCTGTTTATGTTCTTGCAATCCACCAATCTCTCTGTCGAATACCTTGCATGCATCGACTTTTCAGATACAATAATTCCGAAAAATGAAGTTACTCTGCCCATGAGCCCTTTTTGGGTTACGGTTTACGGACTTAGTTTTCATCTTGTATGTGTTTATGATATATTCAAGCATAGTTATCCTTCTGTCGAACATCTAGTCTGCACAACATTTTTTGGCATTTTTTCCAAACAATGTTCTTGCAATCCAGTGAGCATTCTGTCGAATACCATGCAATGACTTTTTAAATACCAAAAATTGGAATAATGCTCTGTAACTGTTACTATGCCCATGACCGCTCTTTTTGTAATGGTTTACCTATATAGTTTTCCATCTATTCAAGCAAACTTTCCTTCTGTCGAACACCTTAATTTGTACAAAGTTTCCAAACAAATTCAATTGCAGGGCATTCACGCCCTCTTTATGCCGTTAAACAAGAAGATGGTTAAAGCACACATGCATTGCAATGACTTGGATGGAAGAGGGCATTGGGTAGGAAGTCACGGTGACTAGATGGCATTAGTCACGGATAAAGGCCTCCTGAAGATCCGCCACATGTACAGAGAAGTGACTATTGATCTCCCATTACTGACTCATATTAGAGTTTTGCCCGCGTATCGAACATGCATGTTTACGTACAAGCAGTGTGAGTTACAGCTTCTGAAGATACAGATTACCAAAACCCCATACATGAAACAAGGCAGTGATCAATGGCATTATGAAGCAATCGTGATCTTTGACAACTGATCACCTATGTAGAAAGGCACCAAGACAACGACTGGGTCATCCTTAAAAATTAGCACCTAGCACCTCGCAGGTATGTCGACGCCTGTACATTTTGTTGATTCGGTGATCAGAGAGAATTGTACCGCGTGTACGTGGTTACAGAACCACGAGAAGATGTTCTGGTTTGGGAACCACATACTTGGGGTGAGTTATGCCCTTTTCCTATCTGAATTTACAGATAGTTCTACCTGCTTACTGCATTGTTGTATTGTGGCTTATCTTCTTCCGTACGCAGGCACAGATGAAGGCCCGCGTATAATACTAGCCCCGAACATCGAGGATCCAGTTGCAGGGGATGCGGCTGAAGGCGTTGTAGTTGCTGGCGATGCGGCTCAAGCCGCTGTAGTTGCAGGTGATGCGGCTGAAGGAGATGCATTTCCTGCCGATCCGAATGAAGACGTTGATGAAGATGTAGATCAAGTTGTGGTTAATTCACAAACTACCTGGTTCTTGGCATCCAATACCTACCATTATGGCAATTTTGATCTACTTTGGATTTAGATAGATGGTGATAGAAACAGCAATGCTCCTGCACAGTTTGAAAATGGGATACGGTTGAGCACTTATCCTAGTCTACGGTGCCACGTTTTTGCAAGGCATCCCTTTAATCTTGGCCCGAAAGAAGAAGATCCTATTGATGGTCCAGTGTGGATCAGGTAGGATCATCTGCACGGGCTTTCAGTATTTCTTGGAATCAACAACCCAATCTTCCACTGACAACCCCGTGATGATGTTGCAAAAGTTGGTCCATCTGTTGGACAAGGCATGTCCTTGTTACAACGAGACTGTGTGTTTGCTGCATACCATCAAACCCGTCCCTACCCCCTTTGGCCAGTGCCAGAATGGAGCCATATACACGTCAATGGAGGAGCTCCGGCAATAGGATCACAATTGATATACCAACCCTCTTATTACAATGAGTGGGAGGCACCAATGTGGATCTTCCCAACAATGCCCCGGGCTCCCCCAACTCATCCTTGCGCCGGAGGTTGGGGAGAGTCAGAAGACTAGTTACCTTGAAGTGTTCTACTTTTAAACTTAAGTTAACGAACACTAGTATGATGATGTGTAAAGCCTCTGTGATTGATTATCTGCTTGTAACAGACATATTTTGTTGTGTTATGTTTATCTGTATGACCAAGCAATGGAATAATCTTCTATTGTTTGGATTTGCTAAATTGACATATTTTGTTGTGTTATGATTATCTGTATTTTGTTGTCATGTTGGTACTGCCAATTCCCCCTCTAGCCTTCTCTGGAAGCTGTCATGTTCCCTCTGTTCTTTGCAAGATTCAGAAAATGCACCATTTTTGTTGATTTTTATGTGTTAGTTATCGTGCAAAGCATTGATGTTCAGTTGGTGAATTTGCTAAATTGACATGATCTAAATACTCCAGCATCATAAAATAGTAATTTAGTGAATGATACACAGATAGTTGACAGTACTGAACCTATATGCTGATCACACAAATTTTGTGCAATGTTTGAGAAGTGATTTGCTCAAGCATGGAAGGGCACATGAGCCAGCAGTCAGACTGACCATCTACTTGACAAGATAATATCTAGTGGATCACATCAGAGAAATGAGAGAAATGTTCAAGGAATTGGTGTCCAGTAATATTTCACAGAAGTCATGGAACTACTCAAGAACCACAACCACCAGTAGATATTCATACAAGTCATAGAACTAGACAAGAAACACAACCGGAAGCAGAACAATCTACTTGTCAAGAAGGAGAAGCAGATGAGGATACTTGGCAAAAAGATGCCACAGATAATGACATTTTTATGCTACAAATAACAGAAAGGTTGATGATCATAGCTAAGTTTAGGACATAGTAGAGCAAGAGGATGATGCTGGCCTGGAACATGATAATCTGCAATTCACCAGAGAGCAAGAGCAACATAATAGAATCCATCATATATATGCATATTCAGAGAGTATTCATCGTATATATTCAAATTAAGAGAGAATTCAGATTTTGCATAACGGTTACTTCTCCATTTCTCTTAGCGCTGCTAGAATTGATGGAAGGCTGAGAACAACCTCCATTTCTCCAGTACGAGAACAACCTTCGCATGATCAGTGGCTTCCGCCCTGATGACCCACAAGTATAGGGGATTGCAACAGTCTTCGAGGGAAGTATTACCCAAATTTATTGATTCGACACAAGGGGAGCCAAAGAATATGTGTAAGCCTTAACAGATGAGTTGTCAATTCAGCTGCACCTGGAAACAGTCTTGCTCGCAGTGGTTTATCAGTAGCAACAGTTTTATAGTGGTGACAGTAGTGAAACAGTAACAACAGTAGTAAAATAGTAGCAGTAATAGTAACAGTTGTAAACAGTAGGAACAAATACTGTAGGCATAGGGATGGATTACGGGCTTTGCATGGATAAGATAATTCATGAAATCAATGAGACATGGGCATTGCAGATAAATAATGATAAATCATCCTAGTACAAACAATCATAGGCATGTGTTCCGTATATAGTCGTACGTGCTCACAAGGAGAAACTTGCACGACATCTTTTGTCCTACCAGCCTGTTGCAGCAGGGCCTCAAGGGAAACTGCTGGTAATTAAGGTACTCCTTTTAATAGAGTACCGGAGCAAAGCATTAGCACTCGGTGAACACATGTGATCCTCACATCATAGCCATCCCCTCCGGTTATCCCAATTTCTGTCACTTTGGGGCCTCGGGTTCCGGACAACAATATGTGTATACAACTTGTAGGTAAGACCATAAACAACAAGTATCATCATAGAAATAATAACATGTTCAGATCTGAAATCATGGCACTCGGGCCCAAAGTGACAAGCATTAAGCACAACAAGTTGCAACAATGTCATAGGCACTAAATAAAGATACTAGGCACTATGCCCTATCAATCTCATATCAAATTACATGAACAATCTCATCCAATCCCTACCATCCCCTCACCTACAGCGGGGGAATTACTCACACATGGATGGGGGAGTCATGGATGGTCGATGGAGGAGCGTCGGTGGTGATGGTGATGAAGATCCCCTCTGAATCCCCGTCCCGGCAGGGTGCCAGAACGAAGTTTCTAGTTCCGAATCGCGGTTTCTGATGGCGGTGGCGCAGCGGAAGTCTATCTGGGAAAAACGCCGTCTCCCCGATATTATGTCGTCAGAGGGTATATGTAGGCGAGAGGGGAGGCCGAGAGGATGACTGGAGCCTCCTCACGCCAGTGTGGCGCGGCCAGGGCTGGGCCGCGCCACCAGTGCGTGAGGGCCCCTCAGGCCTCATTTTCCTCCTGTCTTCTGGCTCCGTGGGTCTTCTGATGAAATAGGATTTTTGATGATTTTTCCCGAATTTTTACTGAAAGTTGGATTTCTGCACAAAAACGAGACACCAGAGCAATTCTGCTGAAAACAGCGTCAGTCCGTGTTAGTTACATTCAAAACACATAAATTAGGGGAGAAACAATAGCAAAAGTGTTCGGGAAAGTAGATACGTTTTGGACGTATCAACTCTCCCCAAGCTTAGCTATTTGCTTGTCCTCAAGCAATTCAGTTAACAACTGAGAGCGATAAAAGAAACTTTCATGAACACATTTGCTCATATGCTGTATATATACTAACTATGTGATCAAGTACTCAGGCAATTCATAATAAGAAATATGCAACTAATGTCACCTCATAGTCAAGCAAACTATGAAAGAGTGTCAATGCACTAATAACAAGTAACAAGTACATAAGAAGCTACAAGATTGTAATATGCATAAATGATATGAAAGAGTGGTATCCAGCTTGCCTTTATTTGTGGAGCAAAACATAAATATTGAGGCACCTCTGAAGTCCAAGGGAAGACTAGAAGTTAAAGATATCAAAGATACAAGCATCAAAGCTATACCACAGTTAACCGTGTTCTGGGACAAGCATATTACACTAAGAATAATAGCTATGCTCTCAAGAAGTGCTTAAACTTAGAAGATGGTGACTCAACATAAAAGTAAACGAATGGCCCTTCGCAGAGGGAAGCAGGGATTTAACATGTGCTAGAGCTTTTCATTTGTAAAACAGAGATAAAAATTTACTTTGAGAGGTGGTTGTTCTATGTCAACGACTAGCAATGGGGACTTGCTATCTTCCATAATAAACAAGTGAGAGCGGTTCCGAGTTCTTTGAAATTTGGCACATTGGTGCTCTTTTATAAAGCTTTGGCACTCCTCCCCACCTTTTTTCCTTTCTCAAACCATGGCTAACCGATTCCATCGGGTGCCCACCAACTTTCACATTCCTTGGAAGAGTGCATTTATTTCTTTCTTTTAGAATTAGATTATAATGGTCTGACCAGCTCCCTTGCAAAATTAATGACGAGCAGATGAAGCTGCCTAGTCGAGGGGTACTTAATTTAATATGGAAGATAGCAATTCCGACCACTACGTCCCCATGAGCTAAAAACAGTGGCACAAAATGAGAAGTAGTTGAAAGTTTTGAAAGGTAGCACATGAAAATTTACTTGGAATGGCTTTCAAATACCATGCATAGGAATTTATAGTGGACTCTTTGGAAGACTTGGCTTTTGGTAATTGGATGCATGAGTAGAGCTCATACTCAGTACAAGTGAAGGCTAGCAAAAGACTGGGAAGCGACAATCGAGAGAGCAATAACTATCATAATCATGCTTGCGACAAAACAAAATTAATATAGGCATAAAAATGATATAAGAACTCTGAGGCAATTTAGATCATCGAGGCTTAATTGACTTTTTGTTCAGTCATATGCATGCTTGAGCATGTGCCAAGTCGATTCAAATGAAACTTTCAGAGGTGGATACCACAATAACATACCATATTATGAATAAAACAAAGCATGCAAGCGTCTACATAACATGCTACAGGCTAATAGTAAATTGAAACTAATCATATGAAAGCAAGAACTACAAAGCATCCATTTGATAACATACACCTTACATGAACCGACTAAGCATTTCCACATAGATGAGTATATGTACAAAAATGAAAACAAATAGAGTTCATACCAGCCTCTTACCACATCTCGGATTGTCGTATGTCATCATTATTGCTCTTCACTTGTGTGGCTTGAATAATATAAAGTGAATACCAAGCTCCAATAGAGTAACGGGAGACTGAACTCTGCAACAAACTTTACAAAACCGAAGAAGAACAACAAATATTTTTGGGGTTTTCAATTTTTGAAACAAAAGCAGAAGGAAATAGCAAACAAAGCAAAATATTTTTGGATTTTTCAAGTAGCAAACCGAAAATAGCAAGTAAAGCAAACCAAAGATAGAAAACTAAAGAACCAAACAAAGAAACAACGGAAATATTTTTGGTCTTTTTGTGTTTTGGAAAGCAGAAGTAAGAACTAGAACAATAAAGAAGGTGAAACAT
This sequence comes from Dactylis glomerata, assembly GCA_007115705.1. Classification (NCBI taxonomy): domain Eukaryota; kingdom Viridiplantae; phylum Streptophyta; class Magnoliopsida; order Poales; family Poaceae; genus Dactylis; species Dactylis glomerata. The sequence continues at coordinate 2,542,124 of QXEO01000454.1, read as the reverse complement.
GGATATACAAGGGTCCGACAAAATATAATGTGTAGATTAGTGCATCGTCGGCATACCTCCCCCCAAGCTTAGGCTTTTGGCCTAAGTGGAGATCAATTTCGACTTTGATAGCTGCCCCAGGCTGGTGGGTCATCATAGGTGTAATCGTAACCCGGCTCTCGTGAAGATGAAGCTGATGGCGCATAATCATAATAAGGCTGCTCATATGGGAAATATGCAAAGTCGGAGGGCTGTCCCGACTCCTCAGCGCCCTCCTCATCGTGTACAGGCGGCGGGTGCTCCTCTACGTACGCATCAAGCTCACCTTCCGTAAGTGACCATCCATTCCTGCGATCAAGGTTAAACAAAAGAGGTGCAGGCAAACAGACTGATCGATCAGTCTTTACTACCCTCCAGGTAGTCTTCTTGAAAAAGGTTAGCTCAAATGTTAAATTAATTAAACTAGCAGGAGGAGAAATAAACTTATGATGAATCATAGAATTAAGATCAAGTTTCTCCTCGGGAAACTGCAGATCTAGAAAATGAGGCACAACACCATGCAAAGCTAATAGGCATGAAGCTATAAGTCCCCCACAAATTCCCTCTTTCTCTCGATTAATATCAAGATGGAAAGCTATTAAGGCACCCAAATGGTAAGTCCTATCACGCCTCAAAGCAGCAACAATAAAAGCTAGATCATGGAGAGATAATTTACTTGCAGATTTCCTAGCAAGAACACATTTGGTAATGAAGAAGGCAAAATATCGAATGGATGGGAGATGAATATTTCGAGTTTTACCACCCTCTCCTGTGAAGCTTCTTCCTTGACAAATCTCCTCGTATAGTTCTAACAATGGCCTAGGTTGTCCCCTTATCTTCTCAAGCGATCCCCACTGTGGTACTCTAATGGTTGTACAGAAAACATCAAGAGGCAAGTCCACAGATTTGTTATAAATTTTATAATGAACCATGGGGTTAGAAGTGGACCAACTAAATCTGAAATCCTGCACCACAGACATTGTTAGTTTAACATATTGGGGAGGTTCACCCTCAACAAAATACTCCAATCCTGCATTAGACAGTAAGGTTTGAAAATCCTGCAGAATTTCGGCAGCATTCATGAACTCTGAGCATGGATAGTGTGAGGGGAAGACCTTCTCTTCACGATGAACCTTCATAACTTCATGCACTTCTAGTTCATGTTGAGAGAGTTGATATGCATTCTCCTCCATTTCTGAAATTTTTGACAAACCTCATAAAAAGTGATTTTACGACAAGCAAGTGTAGGAAACTACTATGGTGAGTTACTAGAGAGCTATCATGCATCAAAATAACCTTTCTAAGCAATAGAACAAGCATGCATACTCATTTATACTGTCACCTACAATGCTAAAATACTCAAGAAATACTTCACCAAAAGAAATTCTACTTGGACAAGTGGAGGAGTCACATACCGGAGAACAAATGCTCCAAATTTCAGCAGAAATGTTGGGCTGAGCAAGGAGATCGAAAAATCGAGGTGAAGAACAGCAAGAACTCGATTTTGAGTTGAGTGTGTCATTGTTTTCGGGAGAGAGAAAGAGCTAGGGAAGAAGAGATGAGTGAGGGGCTAGGTGGGGCCCTCTCACACCTGGGTGGCGCGGCCAGGGCTGGGCCGCGCCACCTAGGTGTGAGGTGGCGTGGCAGCCCCTCCTGGTGCCTCCCAGGTGTCTCTCTGCCCCATTTTTGACATAAAAATTTATAAAGAATTTTCTGGAATTTTTCAGGAAACTTTATTTTTGAGGATTTTTCAGAAATTGGCATATCGATAAAACTCAGAAAAACGAGGATGAAAAGATTTCAAGCAAATCAAAACTAAGCATGCAGCAGCTCTGAGATACTCTTAATCATGCAACTAAACTGAATGAATATAATTGATGAAAGTGAATACAAGTGAGGTGGAGTGGATGCGGTGAAAACGAAGTTTCGTTCATATAAAATCACTTTGTTAACAAGGTTGATCAAGTCTTGTTACCAAACTAACTTTGTATGAGGCAAAACTTTGCACTTCACTAAATGCTTATGTTACCTCAACTTTGATAGGTATAGTCCCAACCATAACAATTTGATATTCTTCCTTGGGCTTTTGCTCTGAACAAATAATTTGACCAACTTTGATGGTCTCAACATGCTTAATTGAATTTAGAGCATTCTTCCTATCAATCTTCTTAGGAAAATAAACCGTATACTCTTTGTCATTGACATTAAAAGTGACTTTTCCTTGATTGCAATTAATAACAGCACCTGCGGTATTTAGAAAAGGTCTTCCAAGAATAATGGACATATTATCATCTTCAGGCATTTCCAACACAACAAAATCAGTTAATATTCAACAACTGTTAGCAACTTGAACAGGAACATTTTCACATATACCAATAGGAATAGTAGTAGACTTATCAGCCATCTGCAAAGATATATCAGTTGATACCAATTTTTCTAGATCAAGTCTCTTATAAAGAGAAAAAGGCATGACACTAACTCCAGCTCCCAATTCACATAAAGCAGTTCTAACATAGTTATTTTTAATGGAGCAAGGAATAGTAGGTATACCTGGATCTCCAAGCTTCTCTGGAACTTTACCATCAAAAGAATAATTAGCAAGTAAAGTGGAAATTTCCTCACTAGGAATTTTCCTTTTGTTAGTGACAATATCTTTCATATACTTTGCATAAGGAGGCATTCTAATAGCATCAGTCAAAGCAATTTGCAAAAATAAAGGTCTCATCCATTCACAAAACCTGTTGTAGTGTTCTTCTTCCTTGGACTTGTGTTTCTTACTAGGAAAAGGCATTGGTTTCTGTACCCAAGGTTCTCTCTCTTTACCATGCTTGGTGGCAATGAAGTCTTCTTTGGTGTACTTTGCATTCTTATCAATCTTCTCTGGTTCTTCTTCAACTTCTTCTTTATCGGAAGCATCTCCTGGTTCAGTTTCAGCATCAGAAATAGAAACACTGTTAGGATCTTTACCTGCATCAGAGGATTCTGCAGTTGTTTTATGCTTCTTCTTCTTCTTCTTAGAAGGAATATCATCACTTGCAGTTCGTTGAGAATCTTGCTTGACCCTCTTAGGATGTCCTTCAGGATATAATGGGTCTTGAGTAGCAGCACCACTTCTTGTGCGTATTTCACATGCTTGCTTCTCTCTTGCAGCATTAACTAGCAAGTCTTTTTGCACCTTGGTAAGCTGATCAATTTGTGTTTGAACCATTTGAAAATATTTAACAAGTATCTTCACATCATTAGCGGTTCTCTCCACAATATCCTGCAACTTGTTAATAGCTCTAGAATTTTCCAACAAATGATTATACACCATTCTATTAAAATTTTCTTGCTTAACAATAAAATTATCAAATTCATCTAAGCATTGATCAGGAGGTTTAGTATAAGGAATATCTCTTTCATCAAAGCGTTGGAGAGAGTGTACCTCAATAGTAGATGAGTGAGGGATTGGCTTACATAATTCTTCTATAGGAGGTAAATTTTTAACATCTTCGGCTTTAATACCTTTCTCCTTAAGAGATTTCTTAGCTTCCTTCATAACTTCATCATTTAATTCAATTATCCCTCTCTTCTTCGGCGTAGGCTCTGTAGATGGCGCAGGGGTTGGTGCTGGTGTTGGCTCAACTAAAGTCCAATCATCATGATTCCGGCTTATTTTAGCCATTAATTCTTCAGCTTCAGCCAGAGTTCTTTCCCTGAAAACACAACCAGCACAACTATCCAAATATGACTTAGATTCATCCATTAGTCCATTATAAAATATATCAAGGAGTTCATTTTTAGGCAATGGTTCTTTAGGCAGAGCTCTAATTAAAGAACAAAACCTTGTCCAAGATTCAGGCAATATCTCTCCTTTTCCCTGTTCAAAATCAAAGATTTTCTGCACAGCAGCATGTTGAGCACTAGCGGGAAAATATTTCTGAAAGAAAGCATTAACCAAAGCAATAGGACTAGTAAGAGATCCAGGAGACAAGCTATTAAACCAAGTTTTAGCAGCATCTTTCAACGAGAAAGTAAAATCTTAGCAACAAAGTAAGTGCGGAGCTTAATATCATCAGAAAACAAATTACTCAAAGTAGAAAGCTCATTCATGTGCTCCATAGCACTCTCATCTTTAGTACCACAAAAAGGAGTTTTCTCAACAATAGATATGTAAGATAAATCCAAAGAGAAATTATAATCTTTGTCTCTAATATTTATGGGAGAAGCAGCAAACTTAGGATCAGGAGACAAATTATATCTAACAGAACGTCTTGCAAGAAGTTCTTTAACATTACCAGCATTACGAGCAGCACGTGCTTCAGCAATAAAATCATCATTAAGCTCAATATAAGCATCATCATCATAATCATCACTAGAATATTCCCTAGACTCAGGTGAACTAACAGGTGTAACAGTGGTGTTTCCGAACTTAGCTCTAGCAATAGTAGCATCTAAAAAGGAACCTAGTGAACCACTCTCATCAAGCACAGTAGAAGCATCATCTAAATTATCAGTGGCATTTTCAATCTCAGCAGAAGTAGTAGCAGTAGCGTGTGGGTGTGGTGGTGTAAGCAACTTACTCATAACAGATGGTGAATCAAGAGCAACAGAGGTGTTGAGAGTCATACCTCTTCTTGTTGTGGATGGCAATATAGGAACTTTTCCATCACGAGGTTTACCCATGATGAAATTATTGCACCGAACAATATGAATACCAAGTGAACTTACAAATAAAGCTATGCTCCCCGGCAACAGCGCCAGAAAATAGTCTTGATGACCCACAAGTATAGGGGATCGCAACAGTCTTCGAGGGAAGTATTACCCAAATTTATTGATTCGACACAAGGGGAGCCAAAGAATATATGTAAGCCTTAACAGATGAGTTGTCAATTCAGCTGCACCTGGAAACAGTCTTGCTCGCAGTGGTTTATCAGTAGCAACAGTTTTATAGTGGTGATAGTAGTGAAACAGTAATAGCTGTAGTAAAATAGCAGCAGTAATAGTAACAGTTGTAAACAGTAGGAACAAATACTGTAGGCATAGGGATGGATTACGGGCTTTGCATGGATAAGATAATTCATGAAATCAATGAGACATGGGCATTGCAGATAAATAATGATAAAGCATCCTAGTACAAACAATCATAGGCATGTGTTCCGTATATAGTCGTACGTGCTCACAAGGAGAAACTTGCACGACATCTTTTGTCCTACCAGCCTGTTGCAGCAGGGCCTCAAGGGAAACTACTGATAATTAAGGTACTCCTTTTAATAGAGTACCGGAGCAAAGCATTAGCACTCGGTGAACACATGTGATCCTCACATCATAGCCATCCCCTCCGGTTATCCCAATTTCTGTCACTTTGGGGCCTCGGGTTCCAGACAACAATATGTGTATACAACTTATAGGTAAGACCATAAACAACAAGTATCATCATAGAAATAATAACATGTTCAGATCTGAAATCATGGCACTCGGGCCCAAAGTGACAAGCATTAAGCACAACAAGTTGCAACAATGTCATAGGCACTAAATAAAGATACTAGGCACTATGCCCTATCAATCTCATATCAAATTACATGAACAATCTCATCCAATCCCTACCATCCCCTCACCTACAGTGGGGGAATTACTCACACATGGATGGGGGAGTCATGGATGGTCGATGGAGGAGCGTCGGTGGTGATGGTGATGGTGATGAAGATCCCCTCCGAATCCCCGTCCCGGCAGGGTGCCAGAACGAAGTTTCTGGTTCTGAATCGCGGTTTATGATGGCGGCGGCGCAGCGGAAGTCTATCTGGGAAAAACGCCGTCTCCCCGATATTATGTCGTCAGAGGGTATATGTAGGCGAGAGGGGAGGCCGAGAGGATGGCTGGAGCCTCCTCACGCCAGTGTGGCGCGGCCAGGGCTGGGCCACGCCACCAGTGCGTGAGGGCCCCTCAGGCCTCCTTTTCCTCCTGTCTTCTGGCTCCGTGGGTCTTCTGGTGAAATAGGATTTTTGATGATTTTTCCCGAATTTTTACTGAAAGTTGAATTTCTGCACAAAAACGAGACACCAGAGCAATTCTGCTGAAAACAGCATCAGTCCGTGTTAGTTACATTCAAAACACACAAATTAGGGGAGAAACAATAGCAAAAGTGTTCGGGAAAGTAGATACGTTTTGGACGTATCACGCCCCAACTTCTCCAGCAAGAGAATAGCCTCCTCCAGATCTTCCCAGTTCCCGATCCCGATCTTGCCTGATCTGCAGCGAGGAGAACCCGCTTTCAACCTCGAGGCCATGTCCCCCGCGCGGCGCTAGCAGCGCTGTGGTATTCTAAGATCTCGGTAGGCAAGCGGGAGCAGGAGCTTGAAGAACAATAGGGGGAGAAGAGAAAGGTTACGTGGACGAGGTACGCCACTTGGCAGCCACGGTGGCAAAGCAATAACGGGGTATCCTGCCAAGTGGAGCGCCGAGTCGTCACCGTAACTGAGATATTTGTGTTCAAACGATTTCAACCGGTATTATTTGGGCTATTCGAATTTGACCTAGAAATGACCCTCTCAGTGATTGACCCCATAAACTTGCGGTACCGCTGAGCGATTGCAGCGAAGAAAGGTACCTGTGAGCCTATGACAAACAACTTGATGACCGCAAACTGAATAGCCCGTGTAGTGGTCCGTGACTATATTTGTGTTGATGAGCTTGCATGGGCCAAGTATAAACAAGAGGGAGGTCCATCCCACGTTGTTGCGACCCTGTGTCCCTATCCCAGACCACAGCATGAGACGCATCATTTCTAGCCTGCCATAGTCAGGGTAAGGTAATAAAGTTAATTCTATATAAAAAGTAATCAAGTTAGCCATGAATCTTTGCTGTTCATTGAGACTGTTCAAGCTTGCATGGGGGAGAGCTCTTGGTGGAACGAGTCAGCGGCAATCTTTTCTGATTGAGTTGACTTAGTTTCACAAATTGGTAATGTTGGATTCCAGCATATTCCAAGGAAGCAAATGAGGTAGCTCATGATCTTGCGAAGAATAGCTTCGATAATAAGAATTCTTGTAATTGGGTGGCAGAGGTCCCTAGTTTTATCTTGTGTAAACTCATAAACAATGTAATCTTTGTTGGTGTTGCACGTATAATATATAAAAAAAACTCATGAACATAATATGCAGCCTTCCTAAGCACTTTTTTCAACATGGAACAGTATGTTTTGGAGAATGAAAAACAATATGACACATATTACAATTAATTCTCTATGGAATCAAGAGATTGATATACAACACAATACCAAGGGCATATATTAGCACCTTATGACCATGCAGCCTTTCTTTCCTATGAATGTATATGTCCCTACATCAGCCTGTGTTTGAAAAATAAATGCATGAATCAGTCCATCTAAGGATACAGGTATGTAAGCGAGATCATGGCTTACTTATATTTGGATGGTATTCAGGAACAATCATCATCGGCATGACAGCTCCATTGCCTGGAAGAGTTTCTGCAACAAACAGAAAATAAAAAGAACAAGGTTTGTCGTTGTCAGATAAATTGGCCAATGTGAAGAATTGAGCATTGGGATGTCAATCTCCCATGATTTGTTGACCTCGGTAGCTTTCTCTGCCGACTATTTTGACGGAAACCTTGGTGCCGTTCCATTTAGAAACTTGGTACCTGTCCTGTTCGAAGTGTATACAATCAGTTCCCCTAAATAGAGTCCTCTTTTTATTGAGTTTTTAAACCAAAAATGCAAAGAAGATAGATTGTACATTGAGCACTCAATCCCTTTCTTTAGTATCTGGAGTTCGCCGTGTTTCAGATCATACTCCAGTATCTTCCCGGGGCTTGACACCATCGTGGGTGTCCTCCACTCTTCCTCGTCCTCTGCAAATAACAGAGCTCCTTCGCGTGCTCCTTCGGGGTCTACTTCCCGCATTCCTCCGCACAGGTGCAGCTGGAGCGCTCGGCATCGCTGCCGTCGACGGGGCCGGAGGTCGGCGAGCTCGCCTGCCTCGTCGAGAAGCTGCAGGACTGGGAGTTCCGGCTGCGCGGCGGCGGATGGAGACGGTGTCGTCAACGGGGCCAGAGGTCGGCGCGCTTGACCGCCTCGTCTGTCATGGCTGGCGCGGGCAGGCGTGGAGGCGGCGGCCAGGACGTGATGAGTCCGACCGATAATGTGTGACCTACTAGTAATGTGTGACCTACAAATAATGCCTGACCGACCGGTAACGCCGGATCGATCGATAATGTCTGATCTATCGGTAACTCTGATCAGTAACATCTGACCGACCGGTAACATCTGACCGATGAGTAACGCATGACCGATCGGTAACGCCTGACTGACCGGTAACATCTGACCTGCCGATAACGCCTGACCGACCAGTAACGTCTGACCACCAGTAACGCCTGACCGACCGGTAACACCTGACCTACCGGTAATGCTTGACCTACCGATAACGCCTGACCGACCGGTAACGCCTGACTGATCGGTAACGCCTGACCACCGGAAACGCCTGACCGACCTGTAATGCCTGACCGACCGGTAACGCCTGACCGACCAGTAACGCCTGACCGACCGCTAACGCCCGACCGACCGGTAACGCCTGACCGACCGATAACGTCTGACCGACCGATAACACCTGGCCGACTAGTAACGTCTCATCGACCGGTAACGCCTGACACGCCTAACCGACCGATAACAGATAACCCAGTGACACCTGATAGATCCTTATCTTTCTAGCAATTGTATTTGTGGAAAGCTAATCTGGCAGCGGCGACTTGACGGTGACCATGTTGACGGACTACGTCTGCAACAAGACCACCACCTGGCGTGCCGTGTCCTCCACCACCTCCTTCTCCTAGTGCACCGCCAACGCCCATGCCTCCTTCTCCGCCTGCCTCGATCCGAGCATAGTGCGTCGGCGGCGGTTGACGGCCTGGCGCGCCTCACCGACCCTCTTATCTTTCTCGGCCTGGACGACCGCCTCCATCGCTGCCACGAAGGCCACCACGTCGCCCGACTGCTGTCCAGCGAGCTCCTCCACCCTGCGCATGGCGTCCGCGACCTCCTTGTCTTTTCGGAAGCGGGCGCTGGCGATCTCCTGAGCACGGCCGACTTGCTATTTTTGGTGGGAGCCATGCTAGCCGGCGGTGGGAAGGATTTGGTGTTGGTCGGCGGGAGAAGAGGGTTTTTGGTGCCCATGACGGGTGCGCCGGATAGATTTATAGGTAGGCCGCACCGGCACGAAATTGTTTTGGCCACACGGGAGCGGCCGACGAGAAACATTGGCCCGCGCGCACGTCCAAGTTTTGGCTACAACAGTGGCGCGCGTGGAGCTCTAGAGGAAAATAATAATGGACTTATTTGCATATTTCATATAGTTCATAATAAGTTTAATGCTATGCTATAACTATATCAATCAGAAACTTTGATATGGGTGTGGTATTAAATGATAAAGAGACGCTACTCCCTCCATTCCGGTTTAAAGGGTCTACGCGTATTTCTAGGTTGCCAATTTAAACAACGTAATATATAGTATATATTACAAAAAATATATCATTAGAAACTTTAAACCTTCTAGTTTCTAATGGTATAATTTTTATATTATATGATTTATATTTTATTAGTTAAATTTACAATCTAGGGATACGCGTAGGCTCTTTAAACTGGAATGGAGGTAGTAGTAATCCTCTATTTACTAGTTCATTGGTCAACTGATGATCGAGGTTTCCCGATCATGAAGCATTACGCCGATTGACAATGTGATCATGGCATTTGGTGAAATGCCATGATGGAATTACCCAAAACTCATATTGCAACATGATTGTGTCATGATGTTCAAGTTGCAATATGAAGAAAGCATTGTAACTTAATCCTTAGACCATGAGGTTATATTTAATCACTATTTTCGGAGGAAGCTTTGATTGCATTGATATGTTGCAAACGTATCTATAATTTTTGATGCTCCATGCTTGTTTTGCACCAATTGCTTTATGTTTTGCTTACACTTCATGGCATTTTTATGCATTTTCTGGAACTAACCTATTAACAAGATGCCATAGTGCCAGTTCTTGTTTTCTGCTATTTTTGTATTTCAAAAAAGTTTTTCTGGAAATCTTCTTGGAATTGGACGAAACAAAGTCCAAAGTTCCTATTTTTTGTCACATACACGGAGTCCAAAGGAGACCCGGAGGGGAGCCAGGGGCTGGCCACACCATGCCTAGGCGCGGCCCCCTGGCCGCGCCTGGCTATGGTGTGGGCCCCTCGGGCGTCCACCGATGTTGCCCTTCCACCTATATATTGCCCTCGACGCGAAAACCCTAAAGAGGAAGCATCCATCCACGAAAAGTTCCGCAGCGCCGCCGCCATCGAAGACAAGTTTTGGGGGACAAAAGTCTCTGTTTCGGCACCCTGCCGGGACGGGGAATTGCTCCCGGAGCCATCTCCATCGACTCCACCGCCATCTTCATCGCCATTGCTGACTCCCATGATGAGGAGGGAGTAGTTCTTCCCCGAGGCTGAGGGCTCTACCGGTAGCTATGTGGTTTATCTCTCTCTCCCATGGTGTGATCTTTATGTGATCATGAGCTTTGTAATCTATTTGAACAAGTAGATGTTACTATTCATCTATTATGCTACTCAAGTGCTTTTATTAATGTGATCTCCGGGGACACCTTGTCCCACGGTGTGAAGGTGATAGTGTGCGCATCGTGTGTGGCTCTTAGGCTAAATATTACAGAAAGACTTATCATGAGTTCTAATTTGAGTTGGATGTCTCTATGAAATTGTGGTGTTTGTCTGGAACCATTTAGTGCGCTCAAGGTGATAGTGTGGGGTTATCTAGATGGGGAATGCGAACTTTAAAGAGTGCTTTTACAGCCCTACGCGGTGAATTGGTGTTCGTTATCCAACCGGAGAGTAGTTCAGGGTAGCATAGTGAAGAAAACATATTTATGTGTTCAATTATGATATCATTGTTGAGAGTGTCCACTAGTAAAAGTATGATCCCTGGGCCTTGTTTCTAAGCATTGAAACACCATTTACAACCAGTTATGCTACATGTTTGCTTGCTGCCATTTTTATTTTAGATTGCAATTACCACTTATAATCATCCATATTACTTGTATTTCACTATCTCTTCGCCGAACTAGTGCACCTATACACCTGACAAGTGTATTGGGTGTGTTGGGGACACAAGAGACTTCTTGTATCTTAATTGCAGGGTTGCTTGAGAGGGATATCTTTGACTTCTACCTCCCTGAGTTCGATAAACCTTGGGTGATTCACTTAAGGAAAACTTGCTGCTGTTCTACAAACCTCTGCACTTAGAGGCCCAACACTGTCTACAAGAATAGAAGCGTGCGTAGACATCAAGCTCTTTTCTAGCGCCGTTGCCTGGGAGGTAAGGTAAAAGGTACTCATATCCTCTGGCCACTAAGCTATCTTCTTGTACTGTTGCTGGTGTGTGAGTGCTCGAAGTTATTTCCTTTAGATTCTGCAATTATATCTTTATGTTTCTTGTTTTTATTTTCACTAGTTAGGCTTAATGAAAAACAACAACAAAATTAGAGAGCTTTATAGTATTTATCCTGAGTTAGGACATGAAGTGTTTGAAGAGAAAAGTAAAAAACCTATGGAACTTTATTTGCATGCTAATAGCAATATTATTAGTATGAATTCTTTGAACACCATTACTGCTAATGCTATAGAAAAGTCTAAGCTTGGGGAAGCTAGTTTTTATAAAAATAATCTTTTTAGTTCCCCAGCTTTAGAGGAGAAAATTTGCTCTGATGATACTTTATCTCCCATATGTGATAATTCTAATGATGCTTGTGATCCACATCCTGAAAGTATCCCTTTTAAAATACCTATGAAAATTATTGAACGTGTTTTGAATAACTGCTATTTTGGAGATGGAATTGTCCATCCTGGTGATCATTTACTCTTTATACATGAATTATGCGAGTTGTTCAAGTGTGCAGGTATTTCAATGGATCAAGTTAAGAGGAAGCTATTCTGTTTATCACTGAAGGGCAGAGCTGCGGAATTGTATAAGACACTGAAGAATGGCCGATCTATTGGCTGGGAGGAAATTGTACCTCTCTTTTATTCTAAATTCTGTCCTCCTAGTGAGATTCATAAAGATAGGAATTATATTTATAATTTTCATCCTCATGATGGAGAAAGTATTGCCCAAGCGTGGAGGAGATTGAAGTCACTAATGCTCAAATGTCCCATTCATGAGCTCCCCAGTAATATTGTTAGTAATAACTTTTATGCAAGGCTTTCAGGACATTACAAGGACTATCTAGATGCTTGTTTAGAGGGGTCTTTCACAAGCAAGGAGGTTGAAGCCAAGTGAGATCTGCTTGAAACAATTCAAAGCAATACCAAAGATTGGGATTGTGACAAAGGTAAAGAATCAGGTATAAACTATGAGTATGATTGCATTAAGTCTTTTGCTGAAACTGTTGATTTTCAAGAGCTTAGTGCTAAATATGCTCTTGATCCTCAAATTATTGTTGATTATTGTAGAGCCTTTGCTTCTCATATTAATGTTCCTAAAGAAAATTGGGACATGTATCATGAACCTTTTAAAGACACCTGCATGAAAAATGAAATTGTTATTAATGATTGCAATAAACATGCTCAAACTTCTAAAAGTACTATTTCTTATAAGCATGTTAATTTTTGTGGAGCACTTAGACCTTGTGAAAAGAATCAAATCAAAGAAGAATACTGTATCCACCACAGGAATAAAAAAAACTAGAATGTGGGACAGGGCTCTAAATTATCTTGGTGAAAAAGTTTGTGCCCTCTATCCTTTTATTTGTGAACTTTGCTATAAAGTGGGTCATTTCAATTTTCAATGCTCAGGCTATGATAATAGGCTTACTAATCCAATGAGTACTGCAAGTTTGTATTGTGATGACATGATCACTCCTAATCAGCATGATGAACTTACATTATTTTTGGGGTGTGAAGAGTTATCAAGAAAAACTTCTTTGGTAGATTTGTGCTTTTAATATGAATAGCGTCCTGCATGGATGTCATCTTTACTGTGTTGATAATTGCCATGCAAATACTTACATATAAAATATTATAAAAGATGAGACTTTACCAAAATATGACAGGACTAATATGTGTTTTGTTCTTATTAATGAAAAGGAGGAATCCTCCAAAGTTTCTTCTATTGTTTCTGATAATAAACCAGGGTATGTGGAGAAGCTTCCTTTCAAGCCTTTCCCTCTTAAAGAGGGGAAGAAGAAGAAGAAGAAGAGGAGGAGTAAAAGGAGAGAGGAAACAATATCTTCCCCTAAGCATGTTGCTCCTATTATAGTTTTTGCTGATTAGTCTAAACTCAATGATGATCCTATGCCTGTTACCTATAGTAGTGACCATGATTGGGAAAAATATACTCCAATTCTGAAAATCTCTTGGGTACCAATTCTAAAAATAATGATATTAATAATTGTTGTACTATTAGTACTATCCATGTTCCTTCCAATGATGATATGTTTATAAATGAACACACTTTGGAAGATAGCTATTCTATTGCTTATGATGATACTATATCTCCTATATATGATGATTACAATGATGAATATGATATTTTCAGTCCACCTACTATTGAGGGGAAAATTAATTATGATTACAATATGCCTCCTATATTTGATGACTATGGTGATGAGAATAATAATGATAGCTATTTTGTTGAATTTGCTCCCACTAAGATTAATCAGAATGACTATGCTTATATGGAAAGTAATAATTATTTTATGCATGTGGCTCATGATAAGAATGTTTTATGTGATAGTTATATTGTTAATTTTATTCATGATGCTACTGAAAGTTATTATGAGAGAGGGAAACATGGTTTTATGCATCTCAATAATATTAAGTCTCCTCTCTTTATGTTGAAAGTTTTGATGTTGCACTTGTTTTGCCTTCCTATGCTAGTAGCCTCTTGCTTCAATAATTTGTTTTCCTACAAAATTCCTTTGCATAGGAAGTGGGTTAGACTTAAATGTATTAGATATTTTCTTCTTGATGCATTCTTATATGTTCAATTTATACATATGAGAGCATCATCGAAATTATCATGCCTATCTTAATGGCTATAAAGAAAGAGCTTTTGGGAGACAACCCATTATATTTTTGCTTTCAGCTTATTTTTGTTTCTTTGAGTCTTGGAAGTTGTTACCTCTGTAACAACCTCTCCTTATCCTTTTTATTTTGTTTTTGTGCCAAGAATAGCCTCTAATAGGAAGAAGGTAAGATTTGGGGAATTTGCTGTCCAGAAATAGATTTCTTTGCTTCACGGTAAAAAATCGTGATAAATCTCAGAATAGTATGTTGATCTGAAATTTTTGTGCGCATGCCCCAGGTTATTATATAACTTTCATTAGTTTTGCACTTATCGATTTGAGCAATAGAAGATTTTCGAAAAATCGATCTTTACCTACTGTTCTATTTTGATAGATTTCTGCCACTATTTGCATTTGCCTCTTAATCTCTTTCTTTTTAAGTTCTTTTGATTGGAAGAGCTTTTAAAAGAAGTTGATACAGTAGCTAATATTTTAATGGATGTTTTACTTGAGTTGAAACTAAACCAAAAGTGGATCTACTATCTTGCATACACTAATGTTGCTAATGAAAATTGTGTGAATTTTTATATGAAAGAAGTTTTCAAGTGTAGGGAAAGGAGAATGATGTGATGAGATGAAGGATGGACAAAAGTGCAAGCTTGGAGATTCCCATGTCACCCCAAGAAATATACAAGAAGTAGAAGCATCAAAGCTTTGGGATGCACAAGGCACCCCCTTCTTCATCAACAAAAATATCAGGTCATCTTTCAATACACTATATTTTTATTGCTTCATATGCTATGTGTTGTTCTTGGAGCGGCTTTATTTTTGTTTTTTCAGTTTTATTTTGTTTTGTTTGATGTAATAAATGGTTGGATCCTAGCATTCTTGTGTGGGAGAGAGACACGCTCCGCTTTTTCATGTGAATACTCGTATTCTTCACATATATTTGTTGAGTATTCTTGTCTAGCTATTGCAATGCTTTTAGCTCATGTTTTTCATGCATCTCTTATTAAGAGCTTGTTAGTTTTCTTCAGTTATATATGATTAGCTCTCTTGTCTTTATTGATTATTATCTTTGAGAGTTGTTTCAAATAAGTTGATTGGTGTTGGATAAGAGTAAGATATTTCATGCTTATAGTGGTGCAAAAGGAAGCTTGCTTAGACTGTGGCTTAGACTTTAGCATGTCATACTAGATATTATTTTGATTATATGCTTAGTAGTTATTGTTGTAGCATGATGTGTCTCAAATAACTGAGAGTGCTTAATGTGTCATTGAAAGAATCATGTGTTGTTTTTATCATACAAAAGCATAATATTGTGGTATTCTCCTTTGATGCTTTATTTGGGTTGACTTGGCGCATGCTCACACCATGTTATGACTATGAACCAGTCACCTCAAGCCTCTATGATCATTTAGTTTTTGACTTGTAATATCACTTTAAGCTTTGATTAATAATATTTTGTCGCTATGCATGATTATGGCCATTATTGCTCTCTTAGTTGGTCGCTCCCAGTCTTTTGCTAGCCTTTACCTGTACTGAGCGGGAATTTGGCTCGGGCATCCAAACCCCTGAAAACCAAGTTATTCCAAAGAGTCCACTATAAATTCCTATGCATGGCATTTCAAACCATTCCAATTAAATTTTTATGTGCTACCTTTAAAACCTTCAAAATACTTCTCGTTTTGTGACACTGTTTTTAGCTCATGAGGACGTAGTTGTTGGGTTTGTTATCTTCCTTACTAAATTAAGTACCCCAACTTGCATGCTTCATCTGCTTGTCACTAATTTTGCAAAGAGCCGGTTAGACCATTATAACATAAAAAAAGGCACTCCTCCATGGTATGAGATTGTTGGCAGGTACCCGAGGATTCGGTTAGCCATGGTTTGTGAAAGCAAAGATTGGGAGGAATTGATGTCTACGCACTTCTATTCTTGTAGACACTTGTTGGGCCTCCAAGTGCAGAGGTTTGTAGAACAGCAGCAAGTTTCCCTTAAGTGGATCACCCAAGGTTTATCGAACTCAGGGAGGTTAGAGGTCAAAGCTATCCCTCTCAAGCAACCCTGCAATTACGATACAGAAAGTCTCTTGTGTCCCCAACACACCCAATACACTTGTCAGATGTATAGGTGCACTAGTTCGGCGAAGAGATAGTGAAATACAAGTGGTATAGATGATTATAAGTAGCAAACGTGATGTGAAATAAATATCGCTGCGAGCAAACAAGTAACAAAATAGCAAGTAAACGGTATGCAAAGCTTGGAAACAAGGCCTAGGGATCATACTTTCACTAGTGGACACACTCCCAACAATATAACATGAATGAACAAGTAACTTCTCTTTGCTAAGGTACTCTGAATTATTCTCCTATTGAACATCACTAATCACTGTGTAGTGGCTACAGAAGCACCCCTTAAAGTTCATCAAGTACTTGACAAACACCACTCATAGAGATAAACAAATCAGATCACAACTCAAGATAGAAATCATTGCAACTTAAACCAAGTACTAACACGGTGCACACACTGTCAACATTACACCATGAAAGGAGGAATAGATCACTCAATACTATCATAGCAATAATTATTCTCATAATCCACAAGAGATCACAATCATAGCCTAAACCAAGTACCACCAAGATGCACGCACTGTCACCGTTACACCAAGGCAGGAGGAATAGATTACTTTAATAACATCACTAGAATACACAAAATATCTGAATAATAACATGTACTTGTTCAACATGATACAAAGCTCACGATCACATAAAGATCACATCATGGGAGAGAGAGGTGAACCACATAGCTACCGGTAGAGCCCTTAGCCCCGGGGATGAACTACTCCCTCCTCATCATAGGAGACAGCAAGGTTGATGGAGATGGCGGTGAGGTCGATGGAGACGGCGGAGACGGCGATGGAGACCGATGGAGATGGCTCCGGGGGCACTTCCCCGTCCCGGCAGGGTGCCGGAACAGAGACTTCTGTCCCCCGAAATTCGTCGGCTATGGCGGCGGAGCTGCGGAACTGTTTCTGTAAAATTGCCGAATCCCCTAGGGTTTTCCGTCCCGAGGCTTTATATAGGCGAAGGGGCGTCGCAAGAGGGCAGCCAGGGGCTCCTCACATAGGGGTGGCGCGGCCAGGGCCTGGGCCGCGCCAGCCCTGTGTGAGGGAGGCCTGTGGCCCCTCTCCTTCCTCTCTTCGGATGTCTGGATGCTCCCGGGAAAAATAAGACTTCTGGCTTTTGTTTCGTCCAATTCCGAGAATATTTCCTGTGTATCACTTCTGAAACACAAAAACAGCAAAAAACAGGAAACTGGCACTGTGGCACTTGTTAATAGGTTAGTTCCAGAAAACGCATAAAAGTGCCACTAAGTGTAACGAAACAATAGGCAAATGGTGTAAAAACAAGCATGGAGCATCAAAAATTATAGATACGTTTGAGACGTATCAAGCATCCCCAAGCTTAACTCCTGCTCGTCCTCGAGTAGGTAAGTGATAACAAAAGAATAATTTTTGAGGTGACATGCACCTACACAATCTTGATCATATATGTAAGCATTGGTGAGCTGGGATCAATAGAACTTAAAACATGGGCATGAAAGATATAATCATGACAATAAGAACTTAGCAACCATGTTGTAAACATGCAAATGAACACAAACAAAAGATCATGATAATGAAACAATGAAAGTCAAACGTGTGTTCTAATCATAAGGAAAAACATACAAATGGTTTTCAGCTTGTCCTTCATGGAGAGCAAAACATAAATGCATAGGACACCTTCAAGTTTAAGAGGGCGACTAGATACAAATAATTTAAGAACAAGTGAAACCAACAATATGAGTCAATCAATGAACCTTGGGACAATGCATATCACACTAAGAATGACAACTATGCTCTCTTAATGGTGCATAAAGAAAGAAGGTGGTGACTCAACATAAAAGTAAAAGAAAGGCCCTTCGCAGAGGGAAGCAGTGATTGCAAGTTTTATAACCTTCAAAAATTATGGTACTTACCGGCTTTGAGCTCTCATTGCCCCCATCATAAGCATCTTGAATGGTTAAAGTTAATGCGAGAATAATTATGATGCATATGCTTGACAAATCATAAGTTGAAAACCTCGTGTCCCGTGAATACGAGTACCCAAACCATGCTAGTTTACTTAGAGTCCCAAGCAAGGCTCTTGTCATTGTAAGTATATGCATATCATTGAGAACCGCCAATGGGGTACCTCCGTGCCCGATGACATGGAACAAGCCCACACCAAAATGACAGGACAAGCAGACAATGAACACCTCGACATCTCTTTTATTTGCTATATTGTTTAGCTTTTTATTGTGAGATGCGTCGTCGAATGTTCACCATGGGTATGCTGCAAATTTCCACCATGAATTATGCATGGCTTAGATTGGCGGCCCGGCATTTCCCTAACACATATAAAAACTCCATGATCCTCACAAGATTCCCAATTCATTTCACACAGCGGGCATCCATAAACAAAAGATCACGATATCAACTCAAATAAGAAGTGCAATGTTGAAAGCTTGCCCCATGATAGCATGGCTGGGCTAGAATCCAACTTACAACTTGCAAGCATAACAACTCAACATAAAAGACCACAATGTCAAAAATTTAAGAACAGGAAAAAGTAAAGTGTGCCTTCCGGTTCGTGAGAGCTTTACTAACCGAGTTTCGCATAACACTGGTAAGAGTTTAATTTGAAGAGAAAATAAAAGCAAGTCAAATTTACTTGGAATAGCAAATTGCTAGTAGGTATGTATGGTGGACACAATGGAAAACTTGGCTTTTAGGAGTTGGATGCATGAGTAGAGCTCATACTCAGTACAAGGTGAGGGATAGCAAAAGACTGGGAGCGACCAACTAAGAGAGCAATAATGGCCATAATCATGCAAAGCGACAAAGCGACATTAAAAGAAGCATACGATGGC
This sequence comes from Dactylis glomerata, assembly GCA_007115705.1. Taxonomy (NCBI): domain Eukaryota; kingdom Viridiplantae; phylum Streptophyta; class Magnoliopsida; order Poales; family Poaceae; genus Dactylis; species Dactylis glomerata. The sequence continues at coordinate 2,523,101 of QXEO01000454.1, read as the reverse complement.
ATCAAAAGTCAAAAACTAAATGATCATGAAGGCTAATGGCGACTTTGGAAGAGTCTAACATGTGTGAGCATGCGCCAAGTCAACCCAAATAAAGCATCAAGGAGAAAACCAAAATAATGCTTCCATACAATAAAAACAACGCATGATTTTTTCAAAGGCTCATTAAGCAATCTCAGTTATTTGAGACAAGTCATGCTACAGCAAAACCACTAAGCATACTATCAAAAAGGCATCAAGCATGACATGAAAAAGCCTAAGCCGCAGTCTACACAAGCTCCTTCTTGTACCACTATTTTGCACAAAGCTTTTTCTCTTTTCCAACACCATTTGAAATTTTTATAAACACCTCTTTTGATGAAAACCAATGAAGACCAGAGGCAAAAATACACCTTGATGAAAAGATATGACAAGATCTGAACGCATATCAAGGCGAAAACGAAAACCAAAAGCAGTAGCAGAAAAAGTAGAATGCTCGATTAATAAGAGTGAAAACTAGAGCATTCTTTGCAAATGAAAACGAGTTCATCTCCTCCAAAAGAAACATGATGTGATCTAACCATTTATTGCAGCAAACAAAACTAAACTAACTAAGAAAACTAAAACAACTGACGCTCCAAGAAAAACACATAGTGCATGAAGCAATAAAAATATAGTGTCTTGAAAGGTGACCTGATTTTTGCCGATGAAGAAGGGGTGCCTCGGGGGCATCCCCAAGCTTTGACGCTTGTACTTCTTGGATATTTCTTGGGGTGATGCATGGGCATCCCCAAGCTTGAGCTTTTGTCCATTCTTCATCTCATCTCATCATTCTCCAATCCCTACACTTGAAAACTTCCTTCATACAAAACTAAACACAATTCTATTAGCAACATTAGTGTAAGCATAAAATATATTCAACCTCTTTTAGCTTCAGGTTTTAACCCAAAACCACCACATATTAAGCATATACTACTGTAGCAACTTCCCCAAAAGTTCCATGATCAAAAGAACTCAAAAGAAAGCGATAAAGTGGCAAACACAAATATTGGCAGAAATCTATCAAAACTGAACAGCTGACAAAGGTCGAATTTTTGAGGGATTTTCTGTTGCTCAAATCAAAAAGTGTTAAACTAACAAAAGTTTGGATATAACCTGGGGCATATGCACAAGAAATCGCAGGTCCAAAAGATAAACAGAGAATTTTCACGAATTTTTATGGTGCAGCACCGAAAACAGTTTCAGGACAGCAACATCCCCAAATCTTTACCTCACTCAAATTAGAGGCTTCTCTTGGCACAAAAACGAAATAAACAAGATAAGGAGAGGTCATTACAGTAGTAATGACTTCCAAGACTCAAATAAAAGAAAAAGTACTGAAAATAAACAATGGGTTATCTCCCAAGAGTGCTTTTCTTTAACGCCTTTGAGCTAGGCGCAGTAATTTGCAAAGATGCTCATGTGGGCGCCATATAAAAGCTTGAGGCAAAGGCGCCGTATAAGAATTTGAAGCAATAGAGAGCATCAAAAAGAATGTATGAAACACATTTAAATCTAAACCACTTCCTATGAAAAATAGTCTTGTAGAGAGACAAGTCATGAAAGCGCAAAGCAAAAAGCATAGGAAGGCAAAACAAGTATAGCTTCAAAAATTGCAACATAAAGAGGGGAAACTCAATATTGTTGAGATCCATCAAACCATGTTTCCCTCTCTCATAATAACTTTCAGTAGCATCATGAATAGAATTAACAATATAATTATCACATAAAACATCCCTATCATGAGCCATATGCATAAAAGGATTAATACTCCCTACATGAACAATAGTAGTAGGAGCAGAATTAACAAAATAATTATTCTCATCACCATAGTCATCAAAAACAGGAGGCATATTGTAATCATAACTATTTTTCTCCTCAAAAGTAGGTGAACTGAAAATATTATACCCATCATCACAAACTAGAGAACTACTATGTCGCAAAGCATATTCATCAAACATATCATCATAAGAAGGAACATGGATAGCACTAATGGTACAACAATTATTAACCTTAGAATTGGTACCAAAAAGATTTTCAATATCAAAAGTAGAGTGCTTTTCCCAATCATGATCACTAACATAGGTAATAGGCATAGGAACATCATCCCAATCAGAATTATCATAATCTATAGCAGGATCATAAGGCTTAAGGGAAGATACCGTGTCCTCTCGCCTCTTACTCCTCTTCTTCTTCTTCTTCTTCTTCTTCTTACTCTTCTTACTCTCTCCTTTAGGAGGGAGAGACTTGAAGGGCATCTTCTCCACATATTCTCTAGGAGGGAAAGGCATCTTCTCCACATAATCTGGTTTGCTGACAGAAACAACAGAAGAAACTTTGGAGGATTCCTCCTCTCTATTAATAAGATCGAAACATCTATTAGTCCTATCATAGCTTGGCAAAACATCATGTTTAACAAGATCTTGTAAGTAAGTATTTGCGAGACAATCTTTAGCACAATAGATATGACAACCAACAAGGGTGCTATTAATATCAACATCATTCATGTCTATCAAAGCAAGCTTTCTAGATATCTCTTCACAATTCAAAAACAAAGTAAGCTCATCATGCTGATTGAGAGTACTCTTATCATCACAATACAAATCTGCGGTACTCGTTCGATTAATTGGACATTGAAAATTAAAGTGACCTTTTTCACCGCAATATTCACAAAGAAAAGGATAAAGCTCACAAACCCATTCGCCAAGCACATCTAGATCCTTGAGCCACATACTGGTTTCTTCATTTGCGTGGGTGATGCAATAATCTTCCTTGTTGTAACTCTGTTCACAAGGTCTATGTACTCCACAAAAATTAACATGCTTATAAGAAATAGTACTTTTAGAAGTTTGAGCATGTTTATTGCAATCATCAATAACAATATCACTTTCTATGCAAGTATCATTAAAAGGTTCATGATACACGTCCCCATTTCTTTTAGGAACATTCATATGGGAAGCAAAGGCTTTAAAGCAATCAACCATAATTTGAGGATCAAGACCATATTTAGCACTAAGCTCTTGAAAAGTAGCAGTTTCAGCAAAAGACTTAATGCAATCAAACTCATAATTCATACCTGATCCTTTACCTTTGTCGTTTTCCCATCCTTCAGCATTCTCTTGTATACGGTCAAGAAGTTTCCACTTAGCATCTTCCTTCATATGAGTGAATGATCCAAAGCAAGAAGCATCCAAATAATCCTTATCAGGAAGAGTAAGCCGTGCATAAAAATTATCAATAACAATATTACGGGGAAGATCATGAATAGGACATTTATGCATTAGTAACTTCAATCTTCCCCAAGCTTGGGCAATGCTTTCTCCCTCATGCGGATGAAAATTATAAATGTAATTTCTATCTTTATAAACCTGACTAGAAGGATAGAATTTAGAATAAAAGAGATGCACAATTTCCTCCCAGTCAATAGATGGACCATCTTCAAGCAGGCGATACCACTCCTCAGCTCTGCCTTTCAATGAAAAAGAGAATAGCTTCTTCTTAACTTCGTTCATTGAAATACCTGCACACTGGAACAACTCGCATAATTCATGTATAAAAAGCAAATGATCACCAGGATGGACAGTTCCATCTCCTAAATAGCAGTTATTCCTAACACGTTCAACAATCTTCATAGGTATTTTAAAAGGATGGGGAGCACAAGCATCACTAGAAACATCACATATGGGAGATAAAATATTATCAGAACAAACCTTCTCAACTAAAGCTAGGGGACTAAAAATATCATACTCAACAAAACCAGCTTCCCCAAGCTTAGACTTTTCTATAGCATTAGCATTAACAGTATTCAAAGCATTCGTACTAATAACATTGCTATGCGAAATAAGCTCCAAAGGATTTTCAATTTTCTCTTCAAATCTAAAATCAGGAAAAAGACTAAAGAACTCTTTGTTTTCCATTAAGCCTAACTAGTGAAAATAAAAACAAGAAACAAAAAGATGTAATTGCAGAATCTAAAGGAAATAACTTCGAGCACTCACACAGGAGCATGCGAGTACCTTTTACCTTACCTCCCCGGCAACGGCGCCAGAAAAGAGCTTGATGTCTACGCACTTCTATTCTTGTAGACACTTGTTGGGCCTCCAAGTGCAGAGGTTTGTAGAACAGCAGCAAGTTTCCCTTAAGTGGATCACCCAAGGTTTATCGAACTCAGGGAGGTTAGAGGTCAAAGCTATCCCTCTCAAGCAACCCTGCAATTACGATACAGAAAGTCTCTTGTGTCCCCAACACACCCAATACACTTGTCAGATGTATAGGTGCACTAGTTCGGCGAAGAGATAGTGAAATACAAGTGGTATAGATGATTATAAGTAGCAAACGTGATGTGAAATAAATATCGCTGTGAGCAAACAAGTAACAAAATAGCAGGTAAACGGTATGCAAAGCTTGGAAACAAGGCCTAGGGATCATACTTTCACTAGTGGACACACTCCCAACAATATAACATGAATGAACAAGTAACTTCTCTTTGCTAAGGTACTCTGAATTATTCTCCTATTGAACATCACTAATCACTGTGTAGTGGCTACAGAAGCACCCCTTAAAGTTCATCAAGTACTTGACAAACACCACTCATAGAGATAAACAAATCAGATCACAACTCAAGATAGAAATCATTGCAACTTAGACCAAGTACTAACACGGTGCACACACTGTCAACATTACACCATGAAAGGAGGAATAGATCACTCAATACTATCATAGCAATAATTATTCTCATAATCCACAAGAGATCACAATCATAGCCTAAACCAAGTACCACCAAGATGCACGCACTGTCACCGTTACACCAAGGCAGGAGGAATAGATTACTTTAATAACATCACTAGAATACACAAAATATCTGAATAATAACATGTACTTGTTCAACATGATACAAAGCTCACGATCACATAAAGATCACATCATGGGAGAGAGAGGTGAACCACATAGCTACCGGTAGAGCCCTTAGCCCCGGGGATGAACTACTCCCTCCTCATCATAGGAGACAGCAAGGTTGATGGAGATGGCAGTGAGGTCGATGGAGACGGCGGAGACGGCGATGGAGACCGATGGAGATAGCTTCGGGGGCACTTCCCCGTCCCGGCAGGGTGCCGGAACAGAGACTTCTGTCCCCCAAAATTCGTCGGCGATGGCGGCGGAGCTGCGGAGCTGTTTCTGGAAAATTGCCGAATCCCCTAGGGTTTTCCGTCCCGAGGCTTTATATAGGCGAAGGGGCGTCGCAAGAGGGCAGCCAGGGGCTCCTCACATAGGGGTGGCGCGGCCAGGGCCTGGGCCGCGCCAGCCCTGTGTGAGGGAGGCCTGTGGCCCCTCTCCTTCCTCTCTTCGGATGTCTGGATGCTCCCGGGAAAAATAAGACTTCTGGCTTTTGTTTCGTCCAATTCCGAGAATATTTCCTGTGTATCACTTCTGAAACACAAAAACAGCAAAAAACAGGAAACTGGCACTGTGGCACTTGTTAATAGGTTAGTTCCAGAAAACGCATAAAAGTGCCACTAAGTGTAACGAAACAATAGGCAAATGGTGTAAAAACAAGCATGGAGCATCAAAAATTATAGATACGTTTGAGACGTATCAGGAATGCCATACTATATAAAAGTGCATGCTATAAATTCCTAATATCAATAACTCGGAGCCGCTCTCAACTTGTTTAGTATGAAAGATGACAAGAACTCTATTGCCATTCGTTGACAGGAACAATCACCTCCCAAAACAATTTTTATTTCTGTTTTACAAATAAAAAGCTCTAGCACATGATAACTCCATGCTTCCCTCTGCAAAGGGCCTTTCTTTTACTTATATGTTGTGTCTTCATCTTCTATCGCTATGCACCAATTAAGAGAGCATAGTTGTCATTCTGAGTATAATGTGCATAGTACCAAAATTTATTATTGATTGATTCATGATTATGTTATTGCTTGTTCTCAAATTATTTGTATCTAGTCACCCTTTGAACTTTGAAGGTGTCCTATGCATTTATGTTTTGCTATTCTATGAAGGACAAGCGGAATACCACATTGCTATGTTTTCTCTATGCTCAAAACAAACAAATAACTCTCAATACATTATTATTCATGATCTTTTGTTTGTGTTACTTTTCATGTTGTAACATGGCTGCTAAGTTCTATTGTTAGAATTATATCTTTTATGCCTATGTTTAGAGTACTTTGATCTCAGCTTGCAATGCTTTACATAATTTGATCAAGATTGTGTTGGCTGCATGTCACCTCAAAAATTATTTTTGTTATCACTTACCTACTCGAGGGCGAGCAGGAGTTAAGCTTGGGAATGCTGATACGTTGCAAACGTATCTATAATTTTTGATGCTCCATGCTTGTTTTACACCAATTGCTTTATGTTTTGCTTACACTTGTAGCGCCCCGCCTTTCACTAAAGGCAGAACTCCTGTGTATCTGTGCCATTCCCTGGATCAGTAGATAGCACCACAGTACAAAATATAGTAATCATTGCAATCACTACTAGAAAATAGATTATTAACGACTATGGCTTCAAAACTTTCGGTCGTTAAAAATCGCATAGAGTCTTCGCAAGCGTCGAGATAAGGTTGCCGAATTCTTTTTACGACCACTACATTGGCCGTCGCTAACCAAACATAGATGGCGGTCGTTATTGATCATTTATGTAGTCTGTTTGTACGTACAGTCCCTCTAACAAACTCAACTACTCCTCGTTTATCTCCACCTTCTTATCTTCTCGCTTCAAAACTATCCTAGCGATATTTTCTCATCAGTTCCAACTAATTCTGCTCCTAATCCTATATTTAGTTACTCATCCGGGTCTCCAGTCATTGCACAATGTTTGACATCTCCAAACGCCATCTTCCTCGATCGCGACTGTTCTTCCACCTCTATATCCCCGCTCCTTGCCGTTGAGGAACCAGAAAAATCGCTCAGCCCCCCGCGTCTCCTTCCCGTTTTCTACAGAATTTTTACTCAGTAATCCATCGCTCTTCCCCTAATGCTGTAATTTGATGAATCGTTGACTGTCTCCATTTTGTTGCCGGCAGATCCAGGCGGAGCTGGTCGTGTTTGCGCTCGCTCTACTACTTGCACTCCTCCGCTGCTTCCCTGTCGTGTATCTGTACCATGGGAAGGAAGTGCAACACTGATCTCCTTTTTTTCGCGTGATGCTTCTTAAATAAACTTGTGTTGATTTTTCTCCGAAGCATATTCCCAGCCATAGACTAAACAGTGTTACTTTGTAGGTTTCCACGACAACAAGGATGCGGAATCGATTGAGAAATACATTTGAGCAAGGAGATTGAATGGTTGAGTTTGCTCTCGAAATCTGGAAAGAATTAACAGATCAAGAGGCTACAGACTACTAGACTACTGATTTAGATTTGTAGAATTGTATTTCCATTCCAGAAGTCTATGTCACGTATTCATGTTAATGTATGTGATTTCAATTAATGAAAAGAGGCTACGATCCTTGGTTGCTCCAACTTATTTATCAATTATGTTGTTAATCTTGGTGTGGTGCATGCTGGATAGCGGTGCTTAATGAATTCGTACGTACAAGTGGTCGTCAAAAATAATTCGATGACTATTATTAGCGACAATAAAAGTGGTCGTTAATAGTAGAATTGTCGTCGTTGTTGTCTTACAATTAGCGACAACATCATGTGTGGTCGTTAGAAAAATAACGACCAAACCAATTTTGTGGTCGTTATACTTTTAACGACGGAGCCTATAACGACAACTAACGACCACTAGATTGTGGTCGTTAATGTCTTTTAACGACCAAAATCTGACTTTTAACGACCATATTTTTTGTCGTCAAAAGCCCTTTTTTTAGTAGTGAATAGCATCAAATATTACAATGATAATCCAGTTACATAGGTCTTCAACCTTACGAGTACACAACATAAAGCATAGTTGCAGTGAGCTTCCATCTTCATCAAGTGCCACAGACAGACATGTTGGAATGTAAGCTCGAGATCCTACTCCTAGTTCCTTACTCGAAATAAACCTGCACGTTTGAATATGCAGCCCCAGAGGGGTCAGTACAATGATGTACTGGCAAATGACACATATTTGGTGGCTATTGTGAAAGAACTATCTACATGATATTTAGCTGGTGGATCTTTGGCTAATTTGCATAAAGCAGGTTTTAACCTATATCAAAACATTTTTAATTTCTTTGAAATGGTTTTTGAGATGAGCACATGAAAATCACTCGAGTCCATCCCTCGAAATGACCCCATATGATTAAGTCTATCTTGAACTACTTAGACACCCGAGTCCATCCCTCGAATGACCAATCAAATTTTAAATAATAAAAAAAGGTGATGAGATTCTCCTGTACAAACATAAGTGCACTCTCAAGCCACCACATACTCTAGGTCCTTCCCCTAGGCATGCAGCCCTAAGCAGCCACTAACTAAACCAGACACCACATACTCCAGGTCCTTCCCCTAGGCATGCAGCCCTGAGTAGCCACTAACTAAACCAGACACCACATACTCTAGGTCCTTCCCCTAGGCATGCAGCCCTGAGTAGCCACTAACTAAACCAGACACCACATACTCCAGGTCCTTCCCCTAGGCATGTAGCCCTGAGTAGCCACTAACTAAACCAGACACCACATACTCTAGGTCCTTCCCCTAGGCATGCAGCCCTGAGTAGTCACTAACCCAAACTATCATTCTACCCAAGTGATTCATTGAAGTTGTTACTTTTAAATAAGCAGCAGGCAACACTTTCAAAACAACAGTAGCAATCCTAGCAAAGAATGGGGTTCAAGTGTTGGCTACACACTACTAGGATCTAGCATTGCACAAACTTATTTGGAGAATAACCTATCATACATACTACTGGTAAAACACTAACGCAGTAGTAAAAATAGGTAGAAGAATGGGTGTCACTTGCCTTTTTGAAGATCACGATGTTTCACCTCTCTCAACTAAGCACGTAGCTCTTCGCACAAACTATAGCACAAAAATAACATAACATAAACATACCATACCAACACAATCAAACAAATCAAACAATTGAAAAGTATTTGTTTAACAATTTAGATTTATTGATATGCTATGATAGGAAAGATATGGCAAAGGGTCATGATTTGTGAGATATGAATTTGAGAGCTTAGTTGGGAAGAGCAATATGATTTGAGAGAGAATTGGACTAGGCAAGATGTAAGTGATAAAGTCTTTATGCTTTATTTAAGCATGAACGAGTTTTAGATTAGCTCATGTGAAATGAACCACACAAGAGTCAAATAGTGCAACAACAATACTATTGAGTAAATGTGACAACAATTACTCTTAAATAGTATCTATCACACTTGGGCACTAGGCTAGGTTTTAAGAATGTTTGAACTACTTAATTAGCACATTAGCAAGTTGAATAGTTCAATACATGTGAACAAAACTAAGTAGGCATTGGATTGGGTATGAATGATTGATATTTGAGGACATGGCTCAAATGGTTCATTGTTCAACATGGTGTATAACACATACTATGGTACGGGTTATAACAACTCCACATTAATAAAATCTAGGTTTGAGATGAATTCATATTCTACTCAAGTAGCACAATTGCAATTTGAATATATATATGAATTAGACGAAATATAATGAGTGAGATCTTTATGCTTTATTAAAGCATTTTGAATCTTGGAATATCTCATGTGGGTAAATCACATAAGAGACAAAATAGTGCAATAGCAATGCTATTGAATAGTTGTGACAACAATTATTCTTTAATAGTATATATTACACTTAAGCTTAGGCTAGGATTCTTATAACATTGAAGTACTCAATTAACTCAAATGCAAATTGAATGGTTCAATGCAAGGCTAAGATTGAGTAGACATGAATAAAAGGCTATAGGTAATGGATATGTATAGATGATGTTTGAAAACATGGCTTAAGGTTCCTAATGAGTAAATGGGATTGGGTTAAGTACTATGATGTTGATTTGATCAATACCATAGTAGCAAAAGTAGAAACTAAGATTGAAAGTATCACACTTTACTCAAATGACACATTTGTAATTTGAATAAGTGGGTACTATACCAGATAGGTCTAAGTGAATATGATCTGGATCAAGATGTTGTTTAGATAACATTGATGACTAGGTATGAATATAAGATTTGCTATGGTAGAAGGAAACATTACTGAACAGAAATAGATTTATTGTTATAATGGAAATTACTCAAATCCTCATATTAGAATTTGAATAATAGTGAAGTATCTCAATAAAACTAGGAAGTGATGCTACTAGATAGCTTGCAGTAAAGCAAAGTCACTGCAAGTGGAAGCATCCTAAAATAAGTTATAGAATTCAAACTATGATCAAATTAGTGATTTGGATAGATTTAAATGCACAAAGTTTGTGCACGTATCAACTTTGAAATTTCTTGATTCTATGATGTTCTACATGTTGAGAGGATTCCAAAGACTACAAATTTGTAATTTTTGGATTAACAGAACTAAAGATATGAATTAATCAAGCTAACCGGAGGTTTGATTTCAATTTGAAAATAGTTTCAAATTGAACCCATAAAATATAAGATATTATTGTACTACTGGATTCTAGATGTTCTAAGGATTCCAACGGTATATCATTTGTTATTTTTGGACTTATGAAACGAAAGATATGAATTTTCTAAGTTTCTACACTAATCTGTCCAAGAATTCCGAAAATACAATAAGATTTGACACGTGGCGCTACCCTACTGGAGGATACCCCTTCGTTTAAGTGATCTATTTGTGACCTTTAGATGCAGATCTAATGGACCAAAATAGTTCACCGGAATAGCTCACCGGAAAGGTCGCCGGAAACGCGTCCACGGCGGCGGTTGCTTGGTTGTCCGACGTTGTTGAGATCTCCGATGATTATGAAGTAGCGGACGGCATAGAGGATGTTGAAGAGAACATGGTGGACACCTTTTCGAGCCCTGGTAAGCCTCCTAACGCTGGAAATAAGCGGATGGAGATGCAACGGTGTCGGGCGGCGCGGCCAACTTCACCAATATGATATAATATCATGTCCTGGAGGTAGACAATGATAAGGGGAGTCTACTGTTAAGAGGAAACGAGTTAAGGAGCGCCGGAGACGACGTACCATAGCGATGAACATCACAAGATCTGAATTTAGACATCGAGGGTAAGGGAGATACAGTCATCCTTTGAAGGAACTTTGTGAATGAAAGTGGAGGAAACGAACAAGGGACACATGGTGCTTCTCTCCGTTCGTCTTGGAATGGACCGAGGAGGGAGATCGGGAGGTGAATGCCGACGGGTGGCATTCGGGGCGTCGGTTTGGTTTGGGCAATTAAGACCATAAAATTGGAAGTTAATTCTCCGAACGGTTACTCCAGTGAATTTCCAATAAATTTCGTGTTGAAGCCGAGAAGAAACGGTCGTTATCTCCACTAATATAAAACAACCCAGACTGTCAGATCCAGAGGATCTAGACCATCTAGACTACCAAAATAAACGACTGAGATTAACCAGATGATGTACGATTTGCGCTCAACGCTAATGGCCAGTAATTAGGAACGAAAACCGTTCCCCCACGAACTCCCCACGCCGCTTACCCTGCAACGTACGGGCTGCTTCTTCTTTTTCCCACGAACTCCCTAGGCCGCGTTGTCGCATCTCTGCCGCAACCTGCGACCGGCGACCACGCCACTGCCGAGTGAGATTGCGCGCCACCAGCCTGCCTGCCGTCGTTGCCGTCCAGGTCGCATGCGAGGTCGCGGCCCAGTTTATCAAAATCATCCGTCCAATCTCCCGAACATCGCCGTGTCCCTCCCCTGAAAATCGCCATGGGCATCTCGGCAGCAGCACTCCCGCCGCAGCACGCCCGGTCGCCGATCGCCGCTCTCCGGCGCAGCACTTCCCGGCGCCGCCCGTCGTCCGCTGCCGTCCCACAAATGTACTACACCCCCTCCATCCCACACTAAGGCGCAGGTCAGTACGAGTCCTGTCTCGCCGCGATCGGTTTTCTTTTTATCGTCTGTTCCTGCTTTCATGGTGAAGGAATCAGATCTGGAGTGGGACATGTGGTTTGGACGTTTTGTGCATAGGAGTGTAATCTCTGTTAGGATTTTCCTTGGTGATTACGGGTTTTGATGCGTGATATCATGGGGATCACAGTCCAATGTTGAAATATTAGAAGTTAAATGATTTTGCTAGCTTTATGTATCAGCATCCATCGTCAGCTTGTAGCTTATTGCTCCGATCTGTGATGACAGTTTAGGCTTGTGGAGTGCAACGGTGTTTGAGTTGTGATCAGATGAGAACTAAATTGACGTGTTTTTTACTGAAATATTTCCTTAAGGTCTGACATTTCCCTGTGATGCGTCCTCACAATTTTACTGAAATAATATAACCTTAAGGTCTGGAGTTTTCCCCCATTAAAGTTTTTAAATTGCCTAAGTTGATGTGTTCAGAATATTCTTTGCAAAATGATAGCTCTACCGGTTCATGTATTAGTGACTCAATTATATGCATATGGAGCTCTAATATTTTTTTTAGCATGTTTGGAATAATTTGGGATAACGATATGCTACTATTTTTCAGTATTTGACATTCAAGTTTGAAAAGTTCTACTGAATGTGTTGACTGCTGAGTTGAGCTAATTAGTTTACCAACGGAGTGATGGTTAGTGGATACCATCAGAGATCTATATGTGGTTACCCTGATTTATCAGGCAATCTTTGGTTTGAGGTAAACATTGTGTGATTTGAGTTACATGTTTTGCAAAAAAAATAGGCTATATATCAAATTTGTGATCTTCTATCGTTCTTGCCTACACATGATTTTTTTCAGGACATGAGTAGCTTAACTTTGCTACACAAGGGCTTCTGTTCAGGCCATGTCATTGCTTATATTTACTATCTATCTGGGCTTGTGGCCTATGCATGTTTTTAGAGTTATGGATGTACTTCAATATGCTGAGGTACCTCCTCGGAATCTATCCTTTATACAAGAACTGCAGCGAGTGGGCTACTGGTGTGACATATCTTGGACATGTAAACTTGCCTGCAATTCTTGGTTTGACTTGCTTACTACAATGTTGTCACCGGTCATCACACGCGTGCATGTGATATTTTTTTCTAGAGATATTTGATCTAAGTGTTGGGAATAATATAATATAATTAATAATATGTAGCCAATGAATGTGTAGATTGTATTAAAGAGAAGGTTTCAAAATGTATGTTGGCAGGACTATCGCCAACATTTCATCATCGCTAAGGACTTTCCACGAGATGGTGTTAGAATAGTTGTAGAATTTTGTGGGATTATGTACTTGTTTTAGGTATGTCACAGGTGCAACCACACATTTTTAGTGAGAAGCAATTTTTACCTCATTTGTTTTATATGATTGGTAATTGAGTGATTGTAGGTCCAATGAAGACAAATCCTGAAGATGCACCTTTTTGGTAGAAAGGAGATGTCAAGCGCTCTACAGATATGCCATGAGCTGTTATTTCTAGAGAAGATTAGCACCTTGACCGGTGATGTTTACAAATTTTTATAAAAGTTAGGGCTCTTTGGTCTGCTAGAGTCAACCGCAACTGAGTTACTCATGAGTTGTGCACTTTGGTTCAGGATTAGAACTAGGGTATGCAGTGAAATTGATGGATTTACATTCATATTATATAGAATTATTCTATTCCATTTCAGAAAGATAAAATTATTTTATTTTTATTTTTTTCATAACAAATTGATAATATTTGTCAATTTAGTTTAAGGTGAAATAAATCACTCTAACTGCATACAAATACATTCATAAACAACATAGTTATAGAGAACGTGCATGTGCACGTGCTTGATTACTAGTATTTGATGGGAGGAGAAGGAGAAGAATTAACTGCCATGAACGTAAGTTCCTGGAGGTGAACGAGGAAACGAGGAAGACGACCGAGCGCTCGCTTAGTCGGGCTGGGCTGGTCGGTCTAGTTGGGCTGAGTCGGCCCAACTGGGTCAGTTCTCTTTTTTTTTGTTTCTGTGTTCTTTTTATCTTTTGTAGATTTTGCATATTGAATCCAAATGACTTCAAACCAAAAGCAAAAGTTTTCTAAAATTCAGAGGAACAAACTAGGGCAGTAATAAACATGTTTTCAAGAAAAAAGCTAATTTTGAATATATCTTTATAAACATAGCAAGGGGTTTGCTTGCATAAAAGAAATAGAATTAGGGTTTGAAAATAATTCTTTTAAAGAAAATAGGAAAATAGTATTTTATAAAATAATAGTTGAGATTCACACTCAATCATAGGTTTGCAAAACAATCTTTATAAATACTTTTGTAACTCATTTCTCTGCAAGCAGGTTTGCATAAAGTTGAATAAAAGCAAGAAAAATAATATTTTGGTATTTGGTTTTTCTCATAGGAGTTCAGCATGAGAGATAGGGAGTTTGAAATGGTTTTTGAAGTAAAGCTTATAAATAAACTCAAAAGTTTTAAATCCTTGTGAAATTTCAATCAACACCTTCCAAATAAAAGCAAAAAAAAAATTCCCCCAAAATTTGATAAAATCTTGGGATGTTACAACACTTCGTGACATTTTTATGCATTTTCTGGAACTAACCTATTAACAAGATGCCACAGTGCCAGTTCCTGTTTTCTGCTATTTTTTTATTTCAGAAAAGTTGTTCTGGAAATATTCTCGGAATTGAACGAAATAAAGCCCAAAGTTCCTATTTTTCTGTCACGTACATAGAGTCCAAAGGAGACCCGAAGGGGAGCCAGAGGCTGGCACACCATGCCTAGGCACGGGCCCTGATACGTCTCAAATGTATCCATACTTTTTTGATGCTCCATGCTTGTTTTTACACCATTTGTTTAGTGTTTCGTTACACTTCGTGACATTTTTATGCATTTTCCGGAACTAACCTATTAACGAGATGCCACAGTGCCAGTTCCCTGTTTTCTGCTGTTTTCGTGTTTCAGAAAAGTTACACAGGAAATATTCTCAGAATTGGACGAAACTAAAGCCAGTCGTCCAGATATTTCACGGAGCTTCTAGAATGCCGAAGAGGAGACGGAGAGGGGCCACAGGGTGCCCACACCACAGGGCGGCGCGGCATAGCGCTGGCCCGCGCCCCCTGGTGGTGTGGCCACCCTGGCCCACTTCTGACGCCGCCTCTTCGCCAATAAAGACCCCCCGACGGGAAAAACCTAAAGACCCGATCACTTTTCCAGAATACATCGCGATCCGCCGCCGCTGTCAACCCGAAGATCGGGAGGGTCCAGAAGCTCTTCCCGGCACCCTGCCGGAGAGGGGAATCGCCACCGGAGGTCTTCTTCATCGCCATGCTTGCCTCCGGCGCGATGAGTGAGTAGTCTACCTTGGACTATGGGTCCATAGCAGAAGCTAGTTGGTTGTCTTCTCCACCATGTGCTTCATGTTTAGATCTCGTGAGCTGTCTTACATGATCGAGATCACCGTTATGTAATTCTACATGTTGTGTTTGTTGGGATCCGATGAATATTGGTGTTATGATTGAGTTGATGTGCTGAATATTATCTTATGTTATCTCTATGTTGTTTATGATCTTACATGCTCTCCGTTGTTAGTAGCTATCTTGGCCAAGTAGTTGCTAGTGACTCCAAGAGGGGGTATTTATGCTCGATAGTGGGTTCATGCCTCTATTTAATCTGGGGGAGTGACAGAAACCTCTAAGGTTGTAGATGTGCTGTTCCTACTAGGGGGAAAACAACATTCATATGCTCGAGGGCATATGCTTTGTTTACATTACACACTTTGCTTAATGCAATTATCTGTTGTTCGCAACTTAATACTTGTGGAGTTCTCAGATTGATTCGCCACAAGTGGATTATTAGTCATAGATGCAGTTGGATGGCGGTCTATGTATCTTGTTGTAATGCCCAGAGTAAATCTCATAGTGATCCTCTCGACATATGCACGTTGTCTTTATTCTATCAATTGCCCAACTGTAATTTATTTACCCAGCATGTATTATTTTATCTTACAGAGAGACACCACTAGTGAACTGTGGACCCCGGTCCTATTTCCTTTATATTGCTATCACCTGTTTACTTTACTCGCACTGTTTAATTTACTCGCATACTATTATCACTTTCCACTCGATACACTCATACCCTTTGTTTCAAGCAAACCGGTGAGATTGACAACCTCATCGTAAGTTGGGAACAAAGTATTTGGTTGTGTTGTGTGCGGGTTCCACGTTGCTACTGGTTGAAGACGCGCTAACAAGTTATCGTTAATGGCACCCTTGTTAGAGTATCACGCAGCTAGTGGGCATCACCTTCAGTCGTAATTCATCCTCCTACAGGATTGATAACCTTGGTTTCATAACTGAGGGAAAACTTGCTGCTATCTTCATCAAAACCTTCTCTTGGGGTTTTCCAACTGGCCGGTTATTTACTACACATTCCCACGTCAACTTGGTCGCAGAAGTTTCTGTCGCCGTTGCCGTGTATTTAAGAAGAAGCTTTCACATCATCATCACCGCGCCATCAACCAGTTTTCTGGCGCCGTTGCCGAGGAGGAAAGAAGACTTCTGCAAGGGGAGTTTCACACGCACATCCTTTACTTTGTTTTAAGTTTTGCTTTTACTTTATTTTTACTTGCATCATTTTATCAAAAACCCAAAAAAATGAGTATCCTTTATAGTTGTTTTTACTTGTCTGCTTTTAGTTTTGCTAGAATGGCTACTCCTGAAAACACCAAGTTGTGTGATTTTACTAGCACTAATAATAGTGATTTTATCTGCACTCCTATTGTGCCACCTGCTCCTGCTGCAAATTTTTATGAGATTAAGCCTGCTTTGTTGAACCTTGTTATGAAAGAGCAATTTTCTGGTACTAGTACTGATGATGTTGCAGCTCATCTCAACAATTTTGTTGAGCTATGTGAGATGCAGAAATATAAGGATGTAGAAAGTGATATTATTAAGCTTAAGTTGTTTCCTTTTTCTTTGAGAGGAAAAGCTAAGGATTGGTTATTGTCTTTGCCTAAAAATAGTATTGATTCATGGGCTAAGTGTAAGGATGCTTTTATTGGTAGATACTATCCTCCTGCTAAGATTATAGCTTTGCGTTGCAATATTATGAAGTTTAGTCAGTTTGATAATGAACATGTTGCTCAAGCTTGGGAAAGAATGAAATCTATGATAAAGAATTTTCCCACTCATGGACTGACTACTTGGATGATTGTTCAAACTTTTTATGCAGGACTGAATTTTTCTTCAAGGAACCTACTTGATTCAGCTGCTGGAGGCACTTTTATGTCCCTTACCTTGGGCGCCACAACAAAGCTTCTCGACAATATGATGGTAAATTACTCTGAGTGGCACACCGAGAGACCTCCATAAGGTAAGAAGGTAAATTCTGTTGAGGAAACCTCTTCCTTGAGTGATAAGATTGATGCTATTATGCTTATGCTTTCAAATGATATGACTCATGTTGATCCTAATAATGTTCCTTTAGCCTCTTTGGTTGCTCAAGAAGAGCATATTGATGTAAACTTCATTAGAAATAATAATTTCAACAACAATGCTTATAGGAACAATTTTGCTAGTAACAATTATAGGCCATATCCTTCTACCAATGGTAATAGTTATGGTAACTCTTATGGTAATTCCTCCAACAACACTAGGGCCGCGCCCTCCGAGCTTGAGGTAATGCTCAAGGACTTCATCGGTACGCAAAATGCTTTTAACAAGTCTGTTGAGG
Organism: Dactylis glomerata; assembly: GCA_007115705.1. Classification (NCBI taxonomy): domain Eukaryota; kingdom Viridiplantae; phylum Streptophyta; class Magnoliopsida; order Poales; family Poaceae; genus Dactylis; species Dactylis glomerata. The sequence goes on along the minus strand of QXEO01000454.1, from coordinate 2,505,367 downwards.
AAAAGTTAGGCAAAATTGATATTCTTGCTTCTAAGGTTGATAGCCTTGCTCATGATGTTGAACTTCTGAAATTAAAAGTGTTGCCTAATGATGTGAAGGAGAACAATGTTTTTGCTACTTCTAATGCCATCCAAGTTAGAATTGATGAAAATGTTAGGATGCTAGCAGAATTGCATGCCAGGTGGGAAAGAGAAGATGAGATGGCTAGAAAGATGAAGTTATGTACCATTACTACCTCTAATGATGTTATTCCTAATGCTAGCAATCCTCTTACTTTGATTGGTGTAGAGAAAACTCCTACTCCTAGTGTTAAAAAGCCCAAAACAGCTAAAACTTTTTCTCAAAAGAGTGCTGAAATATTTCAGAGTGTAGGAGATGATAGCTCTATTTCCTTTAATGATTTTGATGTTGATGGCTGCAATATATCTGAAGTTATTTTGTTCTTGCAAAAGCTTGCTTTGACTCCCAATGCTAGTTCTTTAAATTTTGCTTTTACTAAGCATATTACCAATGCTCTTATGAAAATTAGGGATGAAAAGTTGAAGCAAAAAGCTTCTATTCCCAAGAAGTTAGAAGATGGTTGGGAACCCATCATTGATATGCATGTTAATGGTTTCGATTGCCATGCTTTATGTGATCTAGGTGCTAGTATTTCTATTATGCCTAGAAAAATTTACGATATGCTTGATTTACCACCTCTTGAAAAGTGTTATTATGATGTTCCTATTGCTGATGTTGCTAAGAAGAAACCTTTGGGAAGGATTAATGATGTTCTTATTATGGTTAACAATAACCGTGTTCCCGTTGATTTTCTTGTCATGGATGTTGAATGCAATGCTTCATGTCCTATTATTTTGGGAAGACCTTTTCTTCGAACTGTAGGTGCCATCATTGATATGAGGGAAGGCACCATCAAATATCAATTTCCACTCAAGAAAGGTATGGAACACTTCCCTAGAAAGAGAAAGAAATTACTTTTTGACTCTATTCTTAGAGCAAATTATGAGCTTGATGCTTCATCACTTGATATTACTTGCACTACAAGGAGACCCGTAGTAAAACAACGGATACTCTGCAACGCTCTAAATATGTGTTGGCAATTTTTGCGGTAGATACATACATATGTGTTGCTGAGTTCATCCGTTGTCAACTACAAAAGTTGTTTAATTTTCCGCGCATTCCATCAACCAAAGAAAAGTCTGCGGCTACGTTGCGCGCGGGACTGAAAATATAAACCTCGGTGTGGCGCGTTGATGAAAAACAAATTGGTCCATGTAAAGTGGGACCAGGGCTTATTCTACTCCGTATTTATCTACCCATAGACCATCTTCCCCAGACCTATCTTGCGCCTCCTAACATGTGAAGAAGGAATTTATTTTCCCCGACCGGTCCGATCTACCATCTGGCCGCCGGCCGCCGGCCGCCGGCCGCGGCAGCTGTAGATCCACAGATCCAGCCTCCCCGCAGCATTCTCTGCCCACCACAGCTGCAACCTGGATGACTGCCCAGCGACCAAGGAGTTCCCCTTGCTGTTGGGGACTCTCGGATCGCCTTCCTCGAGTTACCGTACTAGAATCCAGTGGCTGATTTGGGCGGCGTCAGCCCCGTCGTGATATCTTTATCCCGGTTCCAATTGATCTGTTTGTTCTCCATCTCCCCCACATTGTTGCTCTCTCTTTCTGATATTCGTGCATGTAACAGGTATCCTTATGAGATCTGGGAATCTGAACACGTCCGTAGATGCAGGTGATTTCGCCGTCGATGGCGTCTATGCAAAGTCTGCGTTCTCGAGTCTTGACAATATCCGGTGAAATTCTTTCCTTTCTTCACTTCTCCCCAAGATCCTCTTTTGTAATTTCCGTATTGATGTCTCCTTTATTTCCTTTTCCGTAGCGGGGCTGACGATATGCACGAGAAGAAGCCTGGATCCGGCGCTTATATGTAGTGAGCGATCTCTGCTCATTTACTTCTTTACCTTTTTTTTATTTGGTCTTGTTACTTGCCGTTTAACTTGGCACATGCAAACTTTGACTAGCTAACATGTGCCAGATTTTCAGTTCTGTACATGGCTGATCTGTTCGGTTGCTGTATTTTATTGTGTAACATTTCAAAATTGTCTCTTTCACCGTCTAATGACTAAAATTTCTGCAGGTGCATGTAGTTGCCAAGAAAACCGAAGAGATAAACAAAGCTGCCAACTGTATTCAAATAAAGTATTCTTCTCAGATTCGTCAAGAAAATGGGGTGTCATACTATTGTACAAAGATTCATACCAGTTTTGTGTTGTAATTGTGGATATGTGACATTATTTTGAGCTGTAATTCTGAATATGTATGTTTCCAATATATTTTGAATACATGGCATGGCTCATTTCTGGAATTAATTGGGCCAAATCCTAGCAGCCATGTAATGGGAATGAAGTGGATGCTCTAAAATAACCGTGTTAAATGGGCAAAACCTAACGGTGGGCTAGAGCCTAGAGGTATATCAAATAAAATGACCTTCTCGGCAAAATTCACATGGCTATAAGAAAGTTGTGTTGGACCAAAATTAAATGGGCATCCAAAGTTTTGTTGTCGCTGGCCTAGTGCCATGTCACATTGGCGTGTCCTAGCATCCATGTGCCAACAGATATAGGTGTTGCTAAGCTTGACTTGTATATGTTGCTACCTAGCAACGCTCTAGTTACCAATGGATGTATATGCGTTGCATTTTATCCTAGCAACGCCCAAAAACGCAACGCATATTTATTCGTTGGTATAGCAACTAGCAACGCCAATATGGACACTTAGATACAGATAAATGTGTTGCTGTAGGGTGTGTTCTGTTGTAGTGTTGATTCGCACTTTCTGCGCCTAGCTCAAAGGCGTTAAAGAAAAGCACTCTTGGGAGATAACCCAATGTTTTTACATTCAGTTATTTTTCTTTTATTTGAGTCTTGGAAGTTATTACTACTGTAATGACCTCTCCTTATCATTTTTATTTCGTTTTTGTGCCAAGAGAAGCCTCTAATTTGTGCAAGGTAAGATTAGGGGATGTTGCTGTCCTGAAACAGTTTTTGGTGCTGCACCGTAAAAATTCGTGAAAATTCTCAGTATATCTTTTGGACCTGCGATTTCTTGTGCATATGCCCCAGGTTATATCCAAACATTCATTAGTTGAACACTTTTTGATTTGAGCAACAGAAAACCCTCTAAAAATTCGACCTTTGTCAGCTGTTCTGTTTTGACAGATTTCTGCCAATATTTGTGTTTGCCGCTTTATCGCTTTCTTTTTGAGTTCTTTTGATCACAGAACTTTTGGGGAAGTTGCTACAGTAGTATATGCTTTATATGTGGTGGTTTTGAGTTGAAACCTGAAGCAAAAAAAAGGGTTGATTCAATGTTATGCTTACACTAATGTTGCTAATAGATTTGTGTTTAGTTTTATATGAAGGAAGTTTTCAAGTGTAGGGATTGAAGAATGATGAGATGAGTTGAAGAATGGACAAAAGCTCAAGCTTGGGGATGTCCATGTCACCCCAAGAAATATCCAAGAAGTACAAGCATCAAAGCTTGGGGATGCCCCCGAGGCACCCCTTCTTCATCGGCAAAAATCAGGTCACCTTTAAAGACACTATATTTTTATTGCTTCATGCATTATGTGTTTTTCTTGGAGCGTCAGTTGTTTTTAGTTTTCAGTTTTGTTTAGTTTTGTTTGCTGCAATAAATGGTTGGACCCCAAAAAATTTCTTTTGGAGAAGTTGCCTTGCTTTTCATTTGCCAAGAACACTCCGTTTTTCACTTTCATCGTTTCAACGAGTGTTCTCTTTTTCTAGAACTGCGTTTAGCTTTTGATTTTTGCCTTGATTTGTGTTCAGATCTTGTTATATATTTTCATCAAGATGTATTTTGACCACTGGTCCATATTGGTTTTCATCAAAAGAGTTGGTTATAAAAAATTTGAATGGTGTTGGAAAAGAGAAAAAGCTTTATGCAAAAAAGTGGTACAAGAAGGAGCTTGTGTAGACTGCGGCCTAGGCTTTTGCATGTTGTGCTTGATGTATTTTTGATAGTATGCTTAGTGGTTTTGCTATAGCATGACTTGTCTCAAATGACTGAGATTGCTTAATGAGCCTTTGAAAAAATCATGCGTTGTTTTAATTATTTGGAAGCATTATTTTGGTTTTCTTCTTTGATGCTTTATTTGGGTTGACTTGGCGCATGCTCACACATGTTAGACTCATACAAAGTCGCCATTGCCTCTATGATCATTTAGTTTTTGACTTTTGATACCATCTTATGCTTCTTTTAATGTCGCTTTGTTGCTATGCATGATTATGGCCATTATTGCTCTCTTAGTTGGTCGCTCCCAGTCTTTTGCTAGCCCTTGCTTTGTACTGAGTATGAGCTCTACTCGTGCATCCAACTCCTAAAAATCAAGTTGTTCCAAAGTGTCCACCATACATACCTATTAGCAATTTGCTATTCTAAAGTACATTTGACTTGCTTTTATCTATCCTTCAAATTAAACACTTTTTGGTGTTATGCGAAAATTGGTCAGTAAAGCTCTCACGAACCGGATGGCACACTTTACTTTTCTCGCTTTAAAATTTTGACATTGTGGTCTCTTATGTTGAGTTGTTATGCTTGCAAGTTGTAAGTTGGGAATTAGCCCAGCCATGCCGTCATGGGGCAAGCTTTCAACATTACACTATCTTTCATTTGAGTTGATATCGTGATCTTTTGTTTATGGATACTCGCGGTGTGAAATGAATTGGGAATCTTGCGGGATCATGGAGTTTGTATACGTGTTAGAGAAATGCCTGGGCCGCTAATCTAAGCCATGCACAATTCATGGTGGAAATTTACAGCATGCCCATAGTGAACATTCGACGACGCATCTCATAATAAAAAGCTATACCAATGGTAAATAAAAGAGATGCCGAGGTGTTCATTGTCTGTTTGTCCTGTCATTTTGATGTGGGCTTGTTCCATGTCATCGGGCACGGAGATACCCCGTTGGCAGTTCTCGATGATACGTGTATACTTACAATGACAAGAGCTTGCTTGGGACTCTAAGTAAAGTAGCATGAGGTTTGGGTATTCGTACTTCACGGGACACGAGGTTTTCAACTTATGATTTGTCAAGCATATGCAGCATAAGTGTTCTCACATTAACTTTAACCATTCAAGATGCCTATGATGGGGGCAATGAGAGCTCAAAGCTAGTAAGTACCATAATTTTTGAAGGTTATAAAACTTGCAATCACTGCTTCCCTCCGCGAAGGGCCTTTCTTTTACTTTTATGTTGAGTCACCACCTTCTATCTTTATGCACCGTTAAGAGAGCATAGTTGTCATTCTGAGTATAATGTGCATTGTCCCAAAGTTTTCATTGATTGATTCATATTGTTGGTTTCACTTGTTCTTAAATTATTTGTATCTAGTCGCCCTCTTAAACTTGAAGGTGTCCTATGCATTTATGTTTTGCTCTCCATGAGGGACAAGCTGAAAACCATTTGTATGTTTTTCCTTATGATTTGAACACACGTTTGACTTTCATTGTTTCATTTTCATGATCTTTTATTTGTGTTCATTTTCATGTTATAACATGGTTGCTAAGTTTCTTCTATCAAGATTATATCTTTCATGCCCATGTTTTAAGTTCTTTTGATCCCAGCGCACAACGCTTACATAGTTGGTCAAGATTGTGTAGGTGCATGTCACCTCAAAAATTATTTCTTTTGTTATCACTTACCTACTCGAGGACGAGCAGGAGTTAAGCTTGGGGATGCTGATACGTCTCCAACGTATCCATAATTTTTGATGCTCCATGCTTGTTTTTACACCATTTGTTTAGTGTTTCGTTACACTTCGTGGCATTTTTATGCATTTTCCGGAACTAACCTATTAACGAGATGCACAGTGCCAGTTCCCTGTTTTCTGCTGTTTTTGTGTTTCAGAAAAGTTGCACAGGAAATATTCTCGGAATTGGACAAAACCAAAGCCAGTCGTCCAGATATTTCACGGAGCTTCTAGAACACCAAAGAGGAGACGGAGTCGGACCAGAGGGTGGCCACACCACAAGGGGGCACGACCCACCCCTGGCCCGCGCCGGCCTATGATGTGGGCCCCCTGGTCCACTTCTGACGCTGCCCCTTCGCCTATAAAGACCCCCCGATAGGAAAAACCTAAAAACCCAATCACTTTTCCAGAACACATCGCGATCCGCCGCCGCCATCGATCCAAAGATCGGGAGGGTCCGGAAGCTCTTCCCGGCACCCTGCCGGAGAGGGGAATCGCCACTGGAGGTCTTCTTCATCGCCCTGCTTGCCTCCGAAGCGATGAGTGAGTAGTCTACCTTGGACAATGGGTCCATAGCAGTAGCTAGATGGTTGTCTTCTCCACCATGTGCTTCATGTTTAGATCTCGTTAGCTGCTTTACATGATCGAGACTACCTTTATGTAATTCTACATGTTGTGTTTGTTGGGATCCGATGAATATTGGTGTTATGATTGAGTTTATGTACTGAATTTTATCTTATGTTATCTCTATGTTGTTTATGATCTTGCATGCTCTCCATTGTTAGTAGCTATCTTGGCCGAGTAGTTGCTAGTGACTCCAAGAGGGGGTATTTATGCTCGATAGTGGGTTCATGCCTCTATTTAATCTGGGGGAGTGACAGAAACCTCTAAGGTTGTAGATGTGCTATTGCTACTAGGGGGAAAACAACATTCATATGCTCAAGGGCATATGCTTTGTTTACATTACACACTTTGCTTAATGCAATTATCTGTTGTTCGCAACTTAATACTTGTGGAGTTCTCGGATTGATTCGCCACAAGTGGATTATTAGTCATAGATGCAGTTGGATGGCGGTCTATGTATCTTGTTGTAATGCCCAGAGTAAATCTCATAGTGATCCTCTCGACATATGCATGTTGTCTTTATTCTATCAATTGCCCAACTGTAATTTGTTTACCCAGCATGTATTATTTTATCTTATGGAGAGACACCACTAGTGAACTGTGGACCCCGGTCCTATTTCCTTTATATTGCCATCACCTGTTTACTTTACTCGCACTATTTACTTTACTCGTATTCTATTATCACTTTCCACTCGATACGCTCATACCCTTTGTTTCAAGCAAACCGGTGAGATTGACAACCTCATCGTAAGTTGGGAACAAAGTATTTGGTTGTGTTGTGTGCAGGTTCCACGTTGCTACTGGTTGAAGATGCGCTAACAAGAAATCGTTAACGGCGCCCTTGTTAGAGCATCACGCAGCTAGTGGGCATCACCTTCGGTCGTTTGTCTCCCTCCTACTGGATTGACTACCTTGGTTTCATAACTGAGGGAAAACTGGCTGCTATATTCATCAAACCTTCTCTTGGGGTTTCCAACTAGCCGGTCATTTTTACTTCATCAACAAATGCCAACGAGTTATCTGGCACCATCATCACCGCGCCATCAACAAGTTTTCAGGCGCCGTTGCCGGGGATTGAAGAAGAAGAAGCTCCCACATCAAATACACGCTCCCCCGTCAACTTGGCACCATCAAACATCAAGTTTTCTAGCGCCGTTGCCGGGGAGGAAGAAGACTTCTGCAAGGGGGGTTTTCGCACGCACATCCTTTATTTTGTTGGGATTTCTATTTTCGTGCCCTCAGGTCGTTAGTTGTACTCAGTTTTCCCCAGCCGCTTAGTTTTTCCTCAGTTTTCCCCTCGCTCTAGTTTGAAACCCCTCGCAGACGCTCGGACGGGAGGTTTGCCGTTTAGTTGATCGTTCCGTGCTGACGTGTGGGGCCGCGTCGTGTGGGGCCGCGTCGCGTGGGGCTGGTAGAACGGGACCGCGTGGGACAGGACGAGACCGCGTTTGGTTGTACGTGAGAGCTCGGTTTTGTCTCTCTCGGCCCAAATTGGCATTTTTCAGAGCGCCTTTTTCCCCTCTCTCTCTGTAACAGTTCTCTCTCTTTTCACCAAATTAGTACCAAATCTAGAGAAGCTTCTATTTCTATCTTTCTTCAATGATTGTTGCCTTTTGGCCCTCGTTTTTTGCCCAATATGGTAACAAATCTAGAAGCTAGTATAGGATGAATTCACAGCAGCATAATAAATCCAGAAAACTAAATATAATACATAAACTGTATACAGCAGCCAATAACAATGTTCTTCATTCTGAATCATATATTTCGTCGTCGCTACAATTCATGAGATGAAAGAAATATTCACTAAACTCCCTCCGTCTGCAGTGTGCAGCAAATACATCCTCCAAACGGTATGGCCTTTGTTCATTTTTCGGACCATATCCTATTCTATCCGCACGTCGTGGCCACTCATCCCAGGCCTTTCTATCATCATCATACTCTCTGATATAACCCAAATCCGCGTAGTAGATGCAGCCAGGTCGAACTGTCGGGTGCACTCTGGTGTCGACGGAGATACACCGGCTAAAATTGACGAAGAGGGCACGACTGCCAATGTTACTGACGGCATGGAGAGAGCGGCTCTCAGTGTCCACACGGTACACCAATGGTTGACCTTCCTCCAAATGCCGGTTGTCGTCAGTGCTGCCGCCCAACAACACAAGCAGAAGATCACCATCCGACTCCACGAGGTAGAACTTGGAATCATAATCATTTCCAAGTTCTGGAAATGAAAATAGTGTCTTCATGCTGACAGTGCTCGCGCGCTGCTCCAACTGGATATTGTTGGTGCACACTATTCTTCCGAACTCATTCACAACTATTGCATACAATTCACCATTGAACGGGGTAATGCAACGCAGAGAATGGTCCTCGATCGTAAATCTTCCTTCTCCCCAATCATGTACATCTATATCCTTAGTTGGAGAGCTCTTATCGACCCAAGCAATTTCATTGGGGTAACCTGTGCAAATGAAGACCATAGTCGGGGACTTCATTACAGCGACTGACTGCACAATCATAGATGGCATCTGCGCCTCAAACATAGCGTTCAAAGTCTTTGTGAGTGGGTTCAGAAGCCGTATCTTGTGCGGCTGGTTCCTCTGGGCAAGCACGATGACGCCACGGTAAAAGCCGACGAAGTAGTATCTAAAAGGGAGTTGATGAAGATAACATTCAGCACTAAGATGTTTACGATTGAAAATAAAAATAGATTAACTCTATAGATATGGAGGAATTTGAACCTTGCATGAACTTCCGGTAGATCGATGGTGACGTAGCGGGATGTGCGGAGGTTGAGGAAGGAGAACTCAGCGGCGCGTGGAAGGGCGTGTTCTACCACGATCCATTCGTGCAGGTGCACGTCGGGCTCAGGTAGATCTGAGCGCCAATTTGTACAAACTTGCCTCAAAGCAGCATAGGTGTCCACGTACTCCTCGTTCGCCAGTAAGCAGTCGCCGATCTTGTGAAGTGGTCCGTCACCCTTAAGAGAGGCCCAGTTCACGGAGGCGCCGCGCTTGGATGCGCCGCCCTCGGATGCGACGGGCTCGGCGGCGACGGGCTCGGATGCGACGGGCTCGGAGGCGATGGGCTCGGAGGCGACGGGCTCGGGGGCGACGGCCGCCGGCGCATTCTTCTTCTCCATCGCCGGCAGGTGAGCGCGCGTAGGGCGGCTGGGGTTTTTTGGAGAAGGTGATGGGACGTGAGAGGCGTGGTTGCGTGCGTGAGTTATGATGAGACTGTGTGCAGAGGGAGGGAGAGGGGCTCTGTACTGGCAGTTGACGTTTTGGTCTCAGCACGCGCACCGCGCGGCTAACCGCTGCTCACCGCGACACGCGTCCGTGGGACTGCACGTCAGCACCGTTACGTGTACTCAGTTCTACCCTCGAGTCTTACACTGGAAAAATATCTGTACTCAGTTTTCCCCTCGAGTCCTAATACTGGCTAGTGCAATATACTCAGTTTTACCCTCAAGTGGCTGGTCAACAGAGAGTCAACAGATGGGATTAAGCCATCTAATTGAGTCATTTCATGCGCAAAAAAATTCAAAAAAATAAAATCATAGTGCCTCCAACTCATGCGCAAAATAAAATCATAACAATCATATATAAATCAAGTTTTCACACAAATGGCCACTTCTGAAATCACTAGTAGCTATGAAGGTTCATGGCTTTCCACTCAAACCCCTTCTCAAAACATCTATACCCAAAACATAGTTTGTCTGAATGAGGCCACAATTTTTACACTCATGTGTATTTGAATTGCTAATACTTTGAGGTAGGCCAACCTGGGTTTCATTGTACAAAACATGTGTTTTTCTTTTTCTAAATCTCTTATTTGAATTCCTTAGCCTGTTTATTATTTACTTGCCCTTGTATCCTTGATACTACTCAGTTTTACCCTCTCCCTTCTCACAGAAGCCCAAACTTGGCCTGATTGGTCGAGCTGTTGTCACACGGATCGTGCCCACCTACCGTCGATCCTATGATCTAACGGGCAGGATCGTGCCACCCTCTCTCTATCTGTCGGTGGCAAACTACTACCCCTCTATGTATGCTAAATAACGAGTTGGCCACCGGATTCAACAAGTTTGGTAATCACGAATTTCCACTTCTTGTAGGCATTACTTTTCACGGTGAAATGATAAACTATCACGAATTTCCTTTAGGCATTACTTTTCAAGGTAAAATAATAAACTATCACGAATTTCCATTTCTTTTAGGCATTACTTTTCACGAATTTCCTTTAGGCATTACTTTTCACGGTGAAATGATAAACTATCACGAATTTCCTTTAGGCATTACTTTTCACGGTAAAATAATAAACTATCACGAATTTCCATTTCTTTTAGGCATTACTTTTTTGTTGAGATATAAACACCCACAACGGTCATCTCCTCCTTAATTTATTATGTAACCCCACAACGGTCATCTCGCCCTTATAAACCCCCACCTCGGCCATCCCTCATGTCAATAGGTTCTGCCTCTATCTTCTTCGTTTCTGCCTCTCTCTTCTTCGTTCACATACACTTGATCCATTGTCATGGCTTCCACGTCTCGGACGCCGACCGGAAGGGGAAGGGGAAGGGGAAGGGGAAGGGGAAGGGGAAGGGGAAGGGGAAGGGGAAGGGGAAGGGGAAGGGGAAGGGGAAGGGGAAGGGGAAGGGGAAGGGGAAGGGGCGGCCTGGGTGGTGGATCATCATCATTGCCACCACCACCGTCAACACTGCCATTGATCATAGAGGAGTTCTTAATCGTCATCTATGAAGACCCTTTGGCCAAGAAGGTACATACGCGTTCCCACATATATGATGCATGTGATTAATTATGTGCATGTTCCAAAAAGCCTTTAATTTCAAACGATCGGCGCTCGATCTCTTTGCAGGCACTCCCACAGAAGTTTGCGGACTATCTTGACGGCCAGGAGCCCGCAAAGGTGTATCTGCGAGCAGCTGACTGCGGTCCTCGTCTCTGGACCGTGGAGGTCCTATTTGACGGACAAGGCCGGATGTACCTCGACAAGGGCTGGGAGAATTTCGCCATCGCGCACGGTGTGGATTTCGGCTACATCCTACACTTCAAATATGAAGGCGATGATGTGCTCACAGTGAAGGTGTTCGACGTAACATTGTGCAGGAAGTACTACTACACGGACGACGAAGATACTGACGATGAAAGCGACGACGACGTGAAGCCATGCATCCATCCCCTTTAGATAAGGGGATTATGACCAAGAATTTATATGTAGCTTCATATGCATCGATTTAGAGATCTAGCTATTTTCTATATATTATGCATGTAAAAATAATAGGGAATCGCAATTTCCACCATGATTCGAGCACCACAGCCTCCAAACGATGCCGATGCCGATATCGGCATGGTCAGAACGGCTATGCATGCTCGCCGCCACTGCTAGGTCACCGTCGGGATGCACCCTCAATCCCGTCCCCTCATTCGATCACTGACACACCAGAGATACCGCCGAGGCCAATGACGAACGCACATGCTGATGCCAATGCCGAACATGCACGCCGCTGTGGGCACGGCCACGTCGCCCCGCTATGCTGGACGCCACAGACCGCCGCGAGTTCTTTCCCTTCGCCACCACACTCCCCTAGCACCTATCTATACACGCCAGAAAGGAGAGACACTAGTTTTCTCTACAATGCTCGCATTCGTGTCTGACACCGTCAGTCAAAGTGTTGAGGTCGTCGTCGATGTCCTCGACCATTTCTTCTCTTCTTTGCATGGTTAAACGCATCTAGTTCATATCTATCTAATGCGTCTGGTCTCGCCTCATGCAGTTCTTTGTGGACGTCGATCTCATCTCGGCACCCCGCAGGCCACCTCCTCCGTGCCATCGCTGTAGAGCTCCGTTTAAAAATCTAATCCTACCCGTGTATTGCACCTTGTATCAGCGTCATGGCCCCACTTGTCATTCGATATACCGAAGCTCCACTCGTCCGCGTTTTGGTCAGGGATACGGCGATGCTTACAGTCAAACAAAGATGGATGCTCTGACGTGTCTTTGCGGGCTCTACGTGGCCCCACTAGTCAGCAGTTAACGGTCAAAGGTGTTCAACCGTCGGGCAACCGGCCGTTCCAGCACCGGTGACGGTTTCAGCCAAGGGCTTGGACAAAACTGAGGAAAAACTAAGGAGCTGGGGAAAACTGAGTACAACTAAGGACCCGAGGGCACAAAAATAGAAATCCCTATTTTGTTTTAAGTTTTGCTTTTACTTTATTTTTGCTTGCATTGTTTTATCAAAAACCCAAAAAAATTAGAATCCTTTGTAGTTGTTTTTACTTATCTGCTTTTAGTTTGCTAGAATGGCTACTCCTGAAAACACCAAGTTGTGTGACTTTACTAGCACGCATAATAGTGATTTTATCTGCACTCCTATTGCGTCACCTGCTCCTGCTGCAAATTTTTATGAGATTAAGCCTGCTTTGTTGAACCTTGTTATGAAAGAGCAATTTTCTGGTGCTAGTACTGATGATGCTGCAGCTCATCTCAACAATTTTGTTGAGCTATGTGAGATGCAAAAGTATAAGGATGTAGAAAGTGATATTATTAAGCTTAAGTTGTTTCCTTTTTCTTTGAGAGGAAAAGCTAAGGATTGGTTGCTGTCTTTGCCTAAAAATAGTATTGATTTATGGGCTAAGTGTAAGGATGCTTTTATTGGTAGATATTATCCTCCTGCTAAGATTATAGCTTTGCGTAGCAATATTATGAAGTTTAGTCAGTTTGATAATGAACATGTTGCTCAAGCTTGGGAAACAATGAAATCTATGATAAAGAATTGTCCCACTCATGGACTGACTACTTGGATGATTGTTCAAACTTTTTATGCAGGACTGAATTTTTCTTCAAGGAACCTACTTGATTCAGCTACTGGAGGCACTTTTATGTCCCTTACCTTGGGTGCCGCAACAAAGCTTCTCGACAATATGATGGTAAATTACTCTAAATGGCACACCGAGAGAGCTCCACAAAGTAAGAAGGTAAATTCTATTGAGGAAACCTCTTCCTTGAGTGATAAGATTGATGCTATTATGCTTATGCTTTCTAATGATAGGACTCATGTAGATCCTAATAATGTTCCTTTGGCCTCTTTGGTTGCTCAAGAAGAGCATGTTGATGTAAACTTCATTAGAAATAATAATTTTAACAACAATGCTTATAGGAACAATTTTGCTAGTAACAATTATGGGCCATATCCTTCTACTAATGGTAATGGTTATGGTAGCTCTTATGGTAATTCCTCCAACAACACTAGGGCCGCGCCCTCCGAGCTTGAGGTAATGCTCAAGGACTTCATCGGTAAGCAAAATGCTTTTAACAAGTCTATTGAGGAAAAGTTAGGCAAAATTGATATTCTTGCTTCTAAAGTTGATAGCCTTGCTCATGATGTTGAACTTCTGAAATTAAAAGTGTTGCCTAATGATGTGAAAGAGAACAATATATTTTTGCTACTGCTAATGCTATCCAAGTTAGAATTGATGAAAATGTTAGGATGCTAGCGGAATTGCATGCCAGGTGGGAAAGAGAAGATGAGATGGCTAGAAAGATGAAGGTATGTACCATTACTACCTCTAATGATGTTATTCCTAATGCTAGCAATCCTCTTACTTTGATTGGTGTAGAGAAAACTCCCACTCCAAGTGTTAAAAAGCCCAAAACAGCTAAAACTTTTTCTCAAAAGAGTGCTGAAATTTTTCGGAGTGTAGGAGATGATAGCTCTATTTCCTTTAATGATTTTGATGTTGATGGCTGCAATATATCTGAAGTTATTTTGTTCTTGCAAAAGCTTGCTTTGACTCCTAATGCTAGTTCTTTAAATGTTGCTTTTACTAAGCATATTACCAATGTTCTTATGAAAATTAGGGATGAAAAGTTGAAGCAAAAAGCCTCTATTCCCAAGAAGTTAGAAGATGATTGGGAACCCATCATTGATATGCATGTTAATGGTTTTGATTGCCATGCTTTATGTGATCTAGGTGCTAGTATTTCTATCATGCCTAGAAAAATTTATGACATGCTTGATTTACCATCGCTTAAAAAGTGTTATTATGATGTTCCTATTGCTGATGTTGCTAAGAAGAAACCTTTGGGAAGGATGAATGATGTTCTTATTATGGTTAACAATAACCTTGTTCCTGTTGATTTTCTTGTCATGGATGTTGAATGCAATGCTTCATATCCTATTATTTTAGGAAGACCTCTTCTTCGAACTGTAGGTGCCATCATTGATATGAGGGAAGGCACTATCAAATATCAATTTCCACTCAAGAAAGGTATGGAACACTTCCCTAGAAAGAGAAAGAAATTGCTTTTTGACTCTATTCTTAAAGCAAATTATGAGCTTGATGCTTCATCACTTGATATTAGTTGATTCACACTTTCTGCGCCTAGCTCAAAGGCGTTAAAGAAAAGCACTCTTGGGAGATAACCCAATGTTTTTACATTCAGTTATTTTTCTTTTATTTGAGTCTTGGAAGTTATTGCTACTGTAATGACCTCTCCTTATCATTTTTATTTCGTTTTTGTGCCAAGAGAAGCCTCTAATTTGAGCGAGGTAAGATTTGGGGATGTTGCTGTCCTGAAACAGTTTTCGGTGCTGCACCGTAAAAATTCGTGAAAAATCTCTATATATCTTTTGGACCTGCGATTTCTTGTGCATATGCCCCAGGTTATATACAAACTTTCATTAGTTAAACACTTTTTGATTTGAGTAACAGAAAACCCTTTAAAAATTCGACCTTTGTCAGTTGTTCTGTTATGACAGATTTCTGCCAATATTTGTGTTTGCCGCTTTATCGTTTTCTTTTTTAGTTCTTTTGATCACGGTACTTTTGGGGAAGTTGCTACAGTAGTATATGCTTTATATGTGGTGGTTTTGAGTTGAAACCCGAAGCAAAAAGGGTTGATTCAATATTATGCCTACACTAATGTTGCTAATAGATTTGTGTTTAGTTTTGTATGAAGTAAGTTTTCAAGTGTAGGGATTGGAGAATGATGAGATGAGTTGAAGAATGGACAAAAGCTCAAGCTTGGGGATGCCCATGTCACCCCAAGAAATATCCAAGAAGTACAAGCGTCAAAGCTTGGGGATGCCTAATGACCCACAAGTATAGAGGATCGCAACAGTCTTCGAGGGAAGTATTACCCAAATTTATTGATTCGACACAAGGGGAGCCAAAGAATATATGTAAGCCTTAACAGATGAGTTGTCAATTCAGCTGCACCTGGAAACAGTCTTGCTCGCAGTGGTTTATCAGTAGCAACAGTTTTATAGTGGTGACAGTAGTGAAACAGTAACAGTAGTAGTAAAATAGCAGCAGTAATAGTAACAGTTGTAAACAGTAGGAACAAATACTGTAGGCATAGGGATGGATTACGGGCTTTGCATGGATAAGATAATTCATGAAATCAATGAGACATGGGCATTGCAGATAAATAATGATAAAGCATCCTAGTACAAACAATCATAGGCATGTGTTCCGTATATAGTCGTACGTGCTCACAAGGAGAAACTTGCACGACATCTTTTGTCCTACCAGCCTGTTGCAGCAGGGCCTCAAGGGAAACTACTGATAATTAAGGTACTCCTTTTAATAGAGTACCGGAGCAAAGCATTAGCACTCGGTGAACACATGTGATCCTCACATCATAGCCATCCCCTCCGGTTATCCCAATTTCTGTCACTTTGGGGCCTCGGGTTCCGGACAACAATATGTGTATACAACTTGTAGGTAAGACCATAAACAACAAGTATCATCATAGAAATAATAACATGTTCAGATCTGAAATCATGGCACTCGGGCCCAAAGTGACAAGCATTAAGCACAACAAGTTGCAACAATGTCATATGCACTATGCCCTATCAATCTCATATCAAATTACATGAACAATCTCATCCAATCCCTACCATCCCCTCACCTACAGCGGGGGAATTACTCACACATGGATGGGGGAGTCATGGATGGTCGATGGAGGAGCATCGGTGGTGATGGTGATGAAGATCTCCTCCGAATCCCCGTCCCGGCAGGGTGCCAGAACGGAGTTTCTGGTTCCAAATCGCGGTTTCTGATGGCGGCGGCGCAGCGGAAGTCTATCTGGAAAAAACGCCGTCTCCCTGATATTATGTCGTCAGAGGGTATATGTAGGCGAGAGGGGAGGCCGAGAGGATGGCTGGAGCCTCCTCACGCCAGTGTGGCGCGGCCAGGGCTGGGCCGCGCCACCAGTGCGTGAGGGCCCCTCAGGCCTCCTTTCCCTCCTGTCTTCTGGCTCCGTGGGTCTTTTGGTGAAATAGGATTTTTGATGATTTTTCCCAAATTTTTACTGAAAGTTGGATTTCTGCACAAAAACGAGACACCAGAGCAATTCTGCTAAAAACAGCGTCAGTCCGTGTTAGTTACATTCAAAACACACAAATTAGGGGAGAAACAATAGCAAAAGTGTTCGGGAAAGTAGATACGTTTTGGACGTATCAACTCCCCCCAAGCTTAGCTATTTGCTTGTCCTCAAGCAATTCAGTTAACAACTGAGAGCGATAAAAGAAACTTTCACGAACACATTTGCTCATATGATGTATATATACTAACTATGTGATCAAGTACTCAGGCAATTCATAATAAGAAATATGCAACTAATGTCACCTCATAATCAAGCAAGCTATGAAAGAGTGCCAATGCACTAATAACAAATAACATGTACATAAGAAGCTACAAGATTGTAATATGCATAAATGATATGAAAGAGTGGTATCCCGCTTGCCTTTATTTGTAGAGCAAAACATAAATGCTGAGGCACCTCTGAAATTCAAGGGAAGACTAGAAATTAAAGATATCAAAGATACAAGCATCAAAGTTATACCACAATTAACCGTGTTCTGGGACAAGCACATTCCACTAAGAATAACAGCTATGCTCTCAAGAAGTGCTTAAAGTTAGAAGATGATGACTCAAGATAAAGGTAAACGAATGGCCCTTCGCAGAGGGAAGCAGGGATTTAACATGTGCTAGAGCTTTTCATTTGTAAAATAGAGATAAAAAATTATTTTGTGAGGTGGTTGTTCTATGTCAACGACTAGCAATGGGGACTTGCTATCTTCCATAATAAACAAGTGAGAGCGGTTCCGAGTTCTTTGAAATTTTGGCACATTGGTGCTCTTTTATAAAGCTTTGGCACTCCTCCCCACCTTTTTTCCTTTCTCAAACCATGGCTAACCGATTCCATCGGGTGCCCACCAACTTTCACATTCCATTGGAGGAGTGCTTTTTTTTCTTTCTTTTCAGAATTAGATTATAATGGTCTGACCAGCTCCCTTGCAAGATTAATGACGAGCAGATGAAGCTGCCTAGTCGAGGGGTACTTAATTTAATATGGAAGATAGCAATTTCGACCACTACGTCCCCATGAGCTAAAAACAGTGGCACAAAATGAGAAGTAGTTGAAAGTTTTGAAAGGTAGCACATGAAAATTTACTTGGAATGGCTTTCAAATACCATGCATAGGAATTTATAGTGGACTCTTTGGAAGACTTGGCTTTTGGTAATTGGATGCACGAGTAGAGCTCATACTCAGTACAAGTGAAGGCTAGCAAAAGACTGGGAAGCGACAATCGAGAGAGCAATAATTATCATAATCATGCTTGCGACAAAACAAAATTAATATAGGCATAAAAATGATACAAAAACTCTGAGGCAATTTAGATCATCGAGGCTTAATTGACTTTTTGTTCAGTCATATGCATGCTTGAGCATGTGCCAAGTCGATTCAAATGAAACTTTCAGAGGTGGATACCACAATAACATACCATATTATGAATAAAACAAAGCATGCAAGCGTCTACATGACATGCTACAGGCTAATAGTAAATTGAAACTAATCATATGAAAGCAAGAACTACAAAGCATCCATTTGACAACATATACCTTACATGAACCGACTAAGCATGTCCACATAGATGAGTATATGTACAAAAATGAAAACAAATAGAGTTCATACCAGCCTCTTACCACATCTCGGATTGTCATATGTCGTCATTATTGCTCTTCACTTGTGTGGCTTGAATAATATAAAGTGAATACCAAGCTCCAATAGAGTAACGGGAGACTGAACTCTGCAACAAACTTTACAAAACCGAAGAAGAACAACAAATACTTTTGGGGTTTTCAATTTTTGAAACAAAAGCAGAAGGAAATAGCAAACAAAGCAAAATATTTTTGGATTTTTCAAGTAGCAAACCAAAAATAGCAAGTAAAGCAAACCAAAGATAGAAAACTAAAGAACCAAACAAAGAAACAACGGAAATATTTTTGGTCTTTTTGTGTTTTGGAAAGCAGAAGTAAGAACTAGAACAATAAAGAAGGTGAAACATAGATATACAAGGGTCCGACAAAATATAATGTGTAGATTAGTGCATCGTCGGCATACCTCCCCCCAAGCTTGGGCTTTTGGCCTAAGTGGAGATCAATTTCGACTTTGATAGCTGCCCCAGGCTGGTGGGTCATCATAGGTGTAATCATACCCCGGCTCTCGTGAAGATGAAGCTGATGGCGCATAATCATAATAAGGCTGCTCATATGGGAAATATGCAAAGTCGGAGGGTTGTCCCGACTCCTCAGCGCCCTCCTCATCGTGAACAGGCGGCGGGTGCTCCTCTATGTACGCATCCAGCTCACCTTCCGTAAGTGACCATCCATTCCTGCGATCAAGGTTAAACAAAAGAGGTGCAGGCAAACGGACTGATCGATCAGTCTTTACTACCCTCCAGGTAGTCTTCTTGAAAAAGGTTAGCTCAAATGTTAAATTAATCAAACTAGCAGGAGGAGAAATAAACTTATGATGAATCATAGAATTAAGATCAAGTTTCTCCTCAGGAAACTGCAGATCTAGAAAATGAGGCACAACACCATGCAAAGCTAATAGGCGTGAAGCTATAAGTCTCCCACAAATTCCCCCTTTCTCTCGATTAATATCAAGACGGAAAGCTATTAAGGCACCCAAATGGTAAGTCCTATCACGCCTCAAAGCAGCAGCAATAAAAGCTAGATCATGGAGAGATAATTTACTTGCAGATTTCCTAGCAAGAACACATTTGGTAATGAAGAAGGCAAAATATCGAATGGATGGGAGATGAATATTTCGAGTTTTACCACCCTCTCCTGTGAAGCTTCTTCCTTGACAAATCTCCTCGTATAGTTCTAACAATGGCCTAGGTTGTCCCCTTATCTTCTCAAGCGATCCCCACTGTGGTACTCTAATGGCTGTACAGAAAACATCAAGAGGCAAGTCCACAGATTTGTTATAAATTTTATAATAAACCATGGGGTTAGAAGTAGACCAGCTAAATCTGAAATCCTGCACCATAGACATTGTTAGTTTAACATATTGGGGAGGTTCACCCTCAACAAAATACTCCAATCCCGCATTAGAGAGTAAGGTTAGAAAATCCTGCAGAATTCCGGCAGCATTCATGAATGCTGAGCATGGATAGTGTGAGGGGAAGACCTTCTCTTCATGATGAACCTTCATAACTTCATGCACTTCTAGTTCATGTTGAGAGAGTTGATATGCATTCTCCTCCATTTTTGAAATTTTTGACAAACCTCATAAAAAGTGATTTTACGACAAGCAAGTGTAGGAAACTACTATGGTGAGTTACTAGAGAGCTATCATGCATCAAAATAACCTTTCTAAGCAATAGAACAAGCATGCATACTCATTTATACTGTCACCTACAATGCTAAAATACTCAAGAAATACTTCACCAAAAGAAATTCTACTTGGACAAGTGGAGGAGTCACATACCAGAGAACAAATGCTCCAAATTTCAGCAGAAATGTTGGGCTGAGCAAGGAGATCGAAAAATCGAGGTGAAGAATAGCAAGAACTCGAGTTTGAGCTAAGTGTGTCGTTGTTTTCGGGAGAGAGAAAGAGCTGGGGAAGAAGAGATGAGTGAGGGGCCAGGTGGGGCCCTCTCACACCTGGGTGGCGCGGCCAGGGCTGGGCCGCACCACCTATGTGTGAGGTGGCATGGCAGCCCCACCTGGTGCCTCCCAGGTGTCTCTCTGCTCCATTTTTGACATAAAAATTTATAAAAAATTTCTGGAATTTTTCGAGAAACTTTATTTTCGAGGATTTTTCAGAAATTGGCATATCGATAAAACTCAGAAAAACGAGGATGAAAAGATTTCGAGCAAATCTAAACTAAGCATGCAGCAGCTCTGAGATACTCTTAATCATGCAACTAAACTGAAGGAACAAAATTGATGAAAGTAAATACAAGTGAGGTGGAGTGGATGCGGTGAAAACGAAGTTTCGTTCATATAAAATCACTTTGTTAACAAGGTTGATCAAGTCTTGTTCCCAAACTAACTTCATATGAGGCAAAACTTTGCACTTCACTTAATGCTTATGTTACCTCAACTTTGATAGGTATAGTCCCAATCATGACAATTTGATATTCTTCCTTGGGTTTTTGCTCTGAACAAATAATTTGACCAACTTTGATGGTCCCAACATGCTTGATTGAATTTAGAGCATTCTTCCTATCAATCTTCTTGGGAAAATAAACCATGTACTCTTTGTCATTGACATTAAAAGTCACTTTTCCTTGCTTGCAATTAATAACAGCACCTGCAGTGTTTAGAAAAGGTCTCCCAAGAATAACAGACATATTATCATCTTCAGGCATTTCCAACACAACAAAATCAGTTAATATTAAACAACTGTTAGCAACTTGAACAGGAACATTTTCACATATACCAATAGGAATAGTAGTAGACTTATCAGCCATCTGCAAAGATATATCAGTTGATACTAATTTTTCTAAATCAAGTCTCTTATAAAGAGAAAAAGGCATGACACTAACTCCAGCTCCCAAATCACATAAAGCAGTTCTAACATAGTTATTTTTAATGGAGCAAGGAATAGTTGGTATACCTGGATCTCCAAGCTTCTCTGGAACTTTACCATCAAAAGAATAGTTAGCAAGTAGTGTGGAAATTTCCTCACTAGGAATTTTCCTTTTGTTAGTGACAATATCTTTCATATACTTTGCATAAGGAGTTAGCAAGTAGTGTGGAAATTTCCTCACTAGGAATTTTCCTTTTTGTTGGTATACTTGGATCTCCAAGCTTCTCTGGAACTTTCTCTGGAACTTTAGCATCAGTCAAAGGAATTTGCAAAAATAAAGGTCTCATCCATTCACAAAACCTGTTGTAGTGTTCTTCTTCCTTGGACTTGTGTTTCTTACTAGGAAAAGGCATTGGTTTCTGTACCCAAGGTTCTCTCTCTTTACCATGCTTGGTGGCAATGAAGTCTTCTTTGGTGTACTTTGCATTCTTATCAATCTTCTCTGGTTCTTCTTCAACTTCTTCTTCTTTATCGGAAGCATCTCCTGGTTCATTTTCAGCATCAGAAATAGAAACACTGTTAGGATCTTTACCTGCATCAGAGGATTCTGCAGTTGTTTTATGCTTCTTCTTCTTAGAAGGAATATCATCACTTGCAGTTCGTTGAGAATCTTGCTCGACCCTCTTAGGATGTCCTTCAGGATATAATGGATCTTGAGTAGCAGCGCCACTCCTTGTGCGTATTTCACATGCTTGCTTCTCTCTTGCGGCATTAACTAGCAAGTCTTTTTGCACCTTGGTAAGCTGATCAATTTGTGTTTGAACCATTTGAAAATGTTTAGCAAGTATCTTTACATCATTGGCGGTTCTCTCCACAATATCCTGCAACTTGTTAATAGCTCTAGAATTTTCCAACAAATGATTATGCACCATTCTATTAAAATTTTCTTGCTTAACAATAAAATTATCAAACTCATCTAAGCATTGATCAGGAGGTTTAGTATAAGGAATATCTCTTTCATCAAAGCGTTGGAGAGAGTGTACCTCAATAGTAGATGAGTGAGGGATTGGCTTACATAATTCTTCTATAGGAGGTAAAATTTTAACATCTTCGGCTTTAATACCTTTCTCCTTAAGAGATTTCTTAGCTTCCTTCATAACTTCATCATTTAATTCAATCATCCCTCTCTTCTTCGGCGTAGGCTCTGTAAATGGCGCAGGGGTGGGTGCTGGTGTTGGCTCAACTAAAGTCCAATCATCATGATTCTGGCTTATTTTAGCCATTAATTCTTCAGCATCAGCCGGAGTTCTTTCCCTGAAAACACAACCAGCACAACTATCCAAATATGACTTAGATTCATCTGTTAGTCCATTATAAAATATATCAAGGAGTTCATTTTTAGGCAATGGTTCTTTAGGCAAAGCTCTAATTAAAGAACAAAACCTCATCCAAGATTCAGTCAATATCTCTCCTTTTCCCTGTTCAAAATCAAAGATTTTCTGCACAGCAGCATGTTGAGCACTAGCGGGAAAATATTTCTGAAAGAAAGCATTAACCAAAGCAATAGGACTAGTAAGAGATCCAGGAGACAAGCTATTAAACCAAGTTTTAGTAGCATCTTTCAACGAGAAAGGAAAAATCTTAGCAACAAAGTAAGTGCGGAGCTTAATATCATCAGAAAACAAATTACTCAAAGTAGAAAGCTCATTCATGTGCTCCATAGCACTCTCATCTTTAGTACCACAAAAAGGAGTTTTCTCAACAATAGATATGTAAGATAAATCCAAAGAGAAATCATAATCCTTGTCTCTAATATTTATGGGAGAAGCAGCAAACTTAGGATCAGGAGACAAATTATATCTAACAGAACGTCTTGCAAGAAGTTCTTTAACATTACCAGCATTACGAGCAGCACGTGCTTCAGCAATAAAATCATCATTAAGCTCAATATAAGCATCATCATCATAATCATCACTAGAAAATTCCCTAGACTCAGGTGAACTAACAGGTGTAACAGTGGTGTTTCCCAACTTAGCTCTAGCAATAGTAGCATCTAAAAAGGAACCTAGTGAACCACTCTCATCAAGCACAGTAGAAGCATCATCTAAATTATCAGTGGCATTTTCAATCTCAGCAGAAGTAGTAGCAGTAGCGTGTGGGTGTGCTGGTGTAAGCAACTTACTCATAACATATGGTGAATCAAGAGCAACAGAGGTGTTGAGAGTCGTACCTCTTCTTGTAGTGGATGGCAATATAGGAACTTTTCCATCACGAGGTTTACCCATGATGAAATTATTGCAGCAAACAATATGAATACCAAGTGAACTTGCAAATAAAGCTATGCTCCCCGGCAATGGCGCCAGAAAATAGTCTTGATGACCCACAAGTATAGGGGATCACAACAGTCTTCGAGGGAAGTATTACCCAAATTTATTGATTCGACACAAGGGGAGCCAAAGAATATATGTAAGCCTTAACAGATGAGTTGTCAATTCAGCTGCACCTGGAAACAGTCTTGCTCGCAGTGGTTTATCAGTAGCAACAGTTTTATAGTGGTGATAGTAGTGAAACAGTAATAGCAGTAGTAAAATAGCAGCAGTAATAGTAACAGTTGTAAATAGTAGGAACAAATACTGTAGGCATAGGGATGTATTACGGGCTTTGCATGGATAAGATAATTCATGAAATCAATGAGACATGGGCATTGCAGATAAATAATGATAAAGCATCCTAGTACAAACAATCATAGGCATGTGTTCCGTATATAGTCGTACGTGCTCACAAGGAGAAACTTGCACGACATCTTTTGTCCTACCAGCCTATTGCAGCAGGGCCTTAAGGGAAACTACTGATAATTAAGGTACTCCTTTTAATAGAGTACCGAAGCAAAGCATTAGCACTCGGTGAACACATGTGATCCTCACATCATAGCCATCCCCTCTGGTTATCCCAATTTCTGTCACTTTGGGGCCTCGGGTTCCGGACAACAATATGTATATACAACTTGTAGGTAAGACCATAAACAACAAGTATCATCATAGAAATAATAACATGTTCAGATCTGAAATCATGGCACTCGGGCCCAAAGTGACAAGCATTAAGCACAACAAGTTGCAACAATGTCATAGGCACTAAATGAAGATACAAGGCACTATGCCCTATCAATCTCATATCAAATTACATGAACAATCTCATCCAATCCCTACCATCCCCTCACCTACAGCGGGGGAATTACTCACACATGGATGGGGGAGTCATGGATGGTCGATGGAGGAGCGTCGGTGGTGATGGTGATGAAGATCTCCTCCGAATCCCCATCCCGGCAGGGTGCCTGAACGGAGTTTCTGGTTCCGAATCGCGGTTTCTGATGGCGGCGGCGCAGCGGAAGTCTATCTGGGAAAAACGCCGTCTCCCCGATATTATGTCGTCAGAGGGTATATGTAGGCGAGAGGGGAGGCCGAGAGGATGGCTGGAGCCTCCTCATGCCAGTGTGGCGCGGCCAGGGCTGGGCCGCACCACCAGTGTGTGAGGGCCCCTCAGGCCTCCTTTCCCTCCTGTCTTCTGGCTCCGTGGGTCTTCTGGTGAAATAGGATTTTTGATGATTTTTCCCAATTTTTACTGAAAGTTGGATTTCTGCACAAAAACGAGACACTAGAGCAATTCTGCTGAAAACAGCGTCAGTCCGTGTTAGTTACATTCAAAACACACAAATTAGGGGAGAAACAATAGCAAAAGTGTTCGGGAAAGTAGATAAGTTTTGGACGTATCAATGCCCCCGAGGCACCCCTTCTTCATCGGCAAAAATCAGGTCACCTTTCAACACACTATATTTTTATTGCTTCATGCATTATGCGTTTTCTTGGAGCATCAATTGTTTTAGTTCTCAGTTTGTTTAGTTTTGTTTGCTGTAATAAATGGTTGGACCCCAACAAATTCCTTTTGGAGAAGTTGCATTGCTTTTCATTTGCCAAGAACACTCTGTTTTTCATTCTTATAATTTCAACGAGTGTTCTCTTTTTCTAGAACTGCGTTTAGTTTTCGATTTTCGCCTTGATATGTGTTCAGATCTTCTTATATCTTTGCATCAAGGTGTATTTTTGTCTCTAGTCCTTATTGGTTTTCATCAAAAGAGTTGGCTATAAAAAGTTTGAATGGTGTTGGAAAAGAGAAAAAGCTTTATGCAAAAAAGTGGTACAAGAAGGAGCTTGTGTAGACTGCGGCCTAGGCTTTTGCATGTCGTGCTAGATGTCTTTTTGATAGTATGCTTAGTGGTTTTTCTGTAGCACAACTTGTCTCAAATGACTGAGATTGCTTAATGAGCCTTTGAAAAAACCATGCATTGTTTTAATTATTTGGAAGCATTATTTTGGTTTTCTCCTTTGATGCTTTATTTGGGTTGACTTGGCGCATGCTCACACATGTTAGACTCATACAAAGTCGCCATTGCCTCTATGATCATTTAGTTTTTGACTTCTGATGCTATCTTATGCTTCTTTTAATGTTGCTTTGTCGCTATGCATGATTATGACCGTTATTGCTCTCTTAGTTGGTCGCTCCCAGTCTTTTGCTAGCCCTCATTTTGTACTGAGTATGAGCTCTACTCATGCATCCAACTCCTAAAAACCAAGTTTGCCATTGTGTCCACTATAAATTCCTATGCATGGTATTTGTAAGCCATTCCAAGTAAATTTTCATGTGCTACCTTTCAAAACTTTCAACTACTTCTCGTTTTGTGCCACTGTTTTTAGCTCATGGGGACGTAGTGGTTGGAATTGCTATCTTCCATATTAAATTAAGTACCCCTCGACTAGGCAGCTTCATCTGCTTGTCATTAATTTTGCATGAGAGCTGGTCAGACCATTGCAATCTAATTTTAAAAGAAAAGAAAAAAGGCACTCCTCCATGGTATGTGAATGTTGGTGGGCACCCGATGGAATTGGTTAGCCATGTTTTCAGAAAGGAAAAAAGGTGGGGAGGAGTGCCAAAGCTTTATAAAAGAGCACCAATGTGCCAAATTTTCAAAGAACTCGGAACCGCTCTCACTTGTTTATTATGGAAGATAGTAAGACCCCATTGCCAGTCGTTGACATGAAACAACCACCTCTCAAAACCCAATTTTTATCTCTGTTTTACAAATGAAAAGCTCTAGCACATGTTTAATCACTGCTTCCCTCCGCGAAGGGCCTTTCTTTTACTTTTATGTTGAGTCACCACCTTCTATCTTTATGCACCATTAAGAGAGCATAGTTGTCATTCTGAGTATAATGTGCATTGTCCCAAAGTTTTCATTGATTGATTCATATTGTTGGTTTCACTTGTTCTTAAATTACTTGTATCTAGTCGCCCTCTTAAACTTGAAGGTCTCCTATGCATTTATGTTTTGCTCTCTCATGAAGGACAAGCTGAAAACCATTTGTATGTTTTCCTTATGATTTGAACACACATTTGACTTTCATTGTTTCATTTTCATGATCTTTTGTTTGTGTTCATTTTGATGTTATAACATGGTTGCTAAGTTTCTTCTATCAATATTATATCTTTCATGCCCATGTTTTAAGTTCTTTGATCCCAGCGCACAACGCTTACATAGATGGTCAAGATTGTGTAGGTGCATGTCACCTCAAAAATTATTTCTTTTGTTATCACTTACCTACTCGAGGACGAGCAGGAGTTAAGCTTGGGGATGCTGATACGTCTCCAACGTATCCATAATTTTTGATGCTCCATGCTTGTTTTTACACCATTTGCTTAGTGTTTCGTTACACTTCGTGGTATTTTTATGCATTTTCCGGAACTAACCTATTAACGAGATGTCACAGTGCCAGTTCCCTGTTTTCTGCTGTATTTGTATTTCAGAAAAGTTACACAGGAAATATTCTCGGAATTGGACAAAACCAAAGCCAGACGTCCAGATATTTCACGAAGCTTCCAGAACACCGAAGGAGAGACGGAGAGGAGCCACTGGTGGGCCACATCACCAGGGGGCGCGGCCTAGGGCTGGCCCATGCCGGCCTGTGGTGTGGGCCCCCTGGTCCACTTTTGACGCCGCCCCTTCGCCTATAAAGACCCCTCGATGGGAAAAACCTAAAAACCCGATCACTTTTCCAGAACACATCGCGATCCGCTGCCGCCATCGACCCGAAGATCGGGAGGGTCTAGAAGCTCTTCCCGGCACCCTGCCGGAGAGGGGAATCGCCACCGGAGGTCTTCTTCATCGCCATGCTTGCCTCCGGAGCGATGAGTGAGTAGTTTGCCTTGGACTATGGGTCCATAGTAGTAGCTAGATGGTTGTCTTCTCCACCATGTGCTTCATGTTTAGATCTCGTGAGCTGCTTTACATGATCGAGACTACCTTTATGTAATTCTACATGTTGTGTTTGTTGGGATCCGATGAATATTGGTGTTATGATTGAGTTGATGTACTGAATTTTATCTTATGTTATCTCTATGTTGTTTATGATCTTGCATGCTCTCCGTTGTTAGTAGCTATCTTGGCCGAGTAGTTGCTAGTGACTCCAAGAGGGGGTATTTATGCTCAATAGTGGGTTCATGCCTCTATTTAATCTGGGGGAGTGACAGAAACCTCTAAGCTTGTAGATGTGATGTTGCTACTAGGGGGAAAACAACATTCATATGCTCAAGGGCATATGCTTTGTTTACATTACACACTTTGCTTAATGCAATTATCTGTTGTTCGTAACTTAATACTTGTGGAGTTCTCGGATTGATTCGCCACAAGTGGATTATTAGTCATAGATGCAGTTGGATGGCGGTCTATGTATCTTGTTGTAATGCCCAGAGTAAATCTCATAGTGATCCTCTCGACATATGCATGTTGTCTTTATTCTATCAATTGCCCAACTATAATTTGTTTACCCAGCATGTATTATTTTATCTTATGGAGAGACACCACTAGTGAACTGTGGACCCCGGTCCTATTTCCGGTATATTGCCATCACCTGTTTACTTTACTCGCACTGTTTACTTTACTCGCATACTATTGTCACTTTCCACTCGATATGCTCATACCCTTTGTTTCAAGCAAACCGGTGAGATTGACAACCTCATCGTAAGTTGGGAACAAAGTATTTGGTTGTGTTGTGTGCAAGTTCCACGTTGCTACTGGTTGAAGACGCGCTAACAAGAAATCGTTAACGACGCCCTTGTTAGAGCATCACGCAGCTAGTGGGCATCACCTTCGGTCGTTTGTCTCCCTCCTACTGGATTGACTACCTTGGTTTCATAACTGAGGGAAAACTTGCTGCTATATTCATCAAACCTTCTCTTGGGGTTTCCAACTGGCCGGTCATTTTTACTTCATCAACAAACGCCAACGAGTTTTCTGGCACCATCATCACCGCGCCATCAACAAGTTTTCTGGCGCCGTTGTCGGGGATTGAAGAAGAAGAAGCTCCCACATCAAATACACGCTCCCCCGTCAACTTGGCACCATCAAACATCAGTAGACATCATGCATCAACCGTCACACCGTAGCAGGGTGACCGAAAAGGTGTTTCTTGGGTTTCCAAAGGGGTAGGTTGAGGCGTATAGACCAAGAGCGGGATTTGCTCATCTGCATGAAGGATAAGATACTCTAGGCCCACTCGATGAGAATTCATCAAAGCTGCCCATCATGTGACTAGGTCACGGAGATGGATTATCATTGTACGAGTAAACAACAATAGCCGGTAATAAGATCGGACGAGGTATTGGGAATACCGACGATCAGATCTTAGGTTATGCTAGTATCAGCAAAGCAAAGGGAAAGGTACATAAACGCTTATGGTTCAACGACTATAAGAACTTTGTTGAATGTATAGGGATCATCACGGATCTCCAGATCAGATTGATGATCATTTATCAGAGAGAGTTCTCGGTAATGTCTATAGCATTCTCGAACCGTCGGGTAATGATACGTCTCAAACGTATCTATAATTTTTGATGCTCCGTGCTTGTTCTTATACCATTTGCTTAGTGTTTTGTTACACTTCGTGGCATTTTTATGCATTTTTTGGAACTAACCCATTAACAAGATGCCACAGTGCCAGTTCCCTATTTTCTGCTGTTTTTGTGTTTCAAAAAAGTTACATAGGAAATATTCTCGGAATTGGACGAAACAAATACCGAACATCTAGATATTTAACGAAGCTTCCAGAAGTCTGAAGAGGAGACGGAGGGGGGCCACGGGGTGGCCACACCACCAGGGGCGCTGCCTACCCCTGGCCCGCGCCGCCCTATGGTGAGGGCCCCCTGGCCCACCTCTGGCGCTGCCCCTTCGCCTATAAAGACCCCTCGACGGGAAAAACTTAAATACCCGATCAATTTCCCAAAAACACATCGCGATTCGCCGTCGTCGTTGACCCGAGATCGGGAGGGTCTAGAAGCTCTTCCCGGCACCCTGCCGGAGAGGGGAATCGCCACCGGAGGTCTTCTTCATCGCCATGCTTGCCTCCGGCATGATGAGTGAGTTGTCTACCTTGGACTATGGGTCCATAGCAGTAGCTAGATGGTTGTCTTCTCCACCATGTGCTTCATGTTTAGATCTCGTGAGCCACCCTACATGATCGAGATCATCTTTGTGTAATTCTACATGTTGTGTTTGTTGGGATCCGATGAATATTGGTGTTATGTTAAGTTGATGTGCTGAATATTATCTTATATTATCTCTATGTTGTTTATGATCTTGCATGCTCTCCGTTGTTAGTAGCTATCTTGGCCAAGTAGATACTAGTGACTCCAAGAGGGGGTATTTATGCTCGATAGTTGGGTTCATGCCTCTATTTAATCTGGGGGAGTGACAGAAACTTCTAAGGTTGTAGATGTGTTGTTGCCACTAGGGAGAAAACAACATTCTTGTGTCCAAGGACATTTGTTTTGTTTACATTGCACACTTTGCTTAATGCAGTTATATGTTGTTCGCAACTTAATACTTTCGGGGTCCTCGGATGATTCCCCGCGAGTGGATTATTAGTCATAGATGCAGTTGGATGGCGGTCTATGTATTTTGTTGTAATGCGCAGAGTAAATCTCATAGTGATCCTCATGACATAGGCATGTTATCTTTATTCTATCAATTGCCCAACTGTAATTTGTTTACCTAGCATGTTGTTATTTATCTTATGGAGAGACACCACTAGTGAACTGTGGACCCCGGTCCAATTTCCTTTACATTGTTACACCATTTTACTATTACTCGCATTGTTTACTTTCTCGCATACTACTACTGTTTTCCACTCGATACGCTCATACCTTTGTTTACAGCAAACCGGTGAGATTGACAACTGAACGGATCGTAAGGGCACCTAGAGGGGGGGGGTGAATAGGTGCTACTCAAATTTTAATACTTTTTCAATTTAGGCTTGACACAAAAGGTAAATTCTCTAAATATGCAACTAGGGTGAATTTACCTATATGATAACTAGCAAGCTAAGCAAGATACAATATGTAAAGGCAATAAAAGATAGAGGAAACCGAGAGTGGAGCACACGGAGACACGGATGTAATTCCTGTAGTTCCTTCCTTTTTAGGGGAAGTACGTCTACGTTGGAGAGGTGTGGTTGCCACAAAGGCCTAACCAACGCCACAAAGGCTCACCCTATTCTCCGGTGCAAGCTTCCGCCACAAAGGCCTAGCTCACTTTCCACTAAGGGGTTCCTCAAGGCGGAACCAGCCTTTACAATCTTGGGGCACACATCCACAACTGAATCGGAGGCTCCCAAGGACAACACAATGCTGTCAAACAACAAGTATCAAGATATCAATCACACAAATCAAAGTCAAGGGACACAAGGGAACCCAAGACACAAGGGCCCTCAAGCAAATGAGAGGGGAAAGTAAATCGCTTCGGTGAGGATGTAGATCAAGGCCTTCTCCTTCGATTCTCCAAAGATCAAGAGCTTTGGTGGGTTGAGGGAGGAGATCTTGTGATTTTGGTGGCTCCAAATGGGGTTTTCTTCTTGGGCAGGACGAGCAGCTTGAGGTGGAATAAGGAGAGGGGTATTTATAGCCCCTCCCAAAATGTAGCTGTTGCTATCTTGGAGGGGCGGATTATCCAGCCAAAGTATGGCCGGATTATCCGGCCAGCCAGAATATCCGGCCCGGAATGAAATCTCCGGGCCAAAAATCCGCCCCGGTTACTGGGTGACGCTGATCTTGGTCCTTAGCCGATTTTCTGGAACTTCGAAGGGGGGTGGATTATTCGGCCCCGTATCTGGGTGACGCCGAGCTAAGTCCTTAGCCATTTTTCTGAAGCCTCACAGGGGGAGCGGATTATCCGGCCTCTGGCCGGATTATCCGGCCCCGTATCTGGGTGACACCGAGCTAAGTCCTTAGCCATTTTCCTGAAGCCTCGCAGGGGGGGCGGATTATCCGGCCCCATATCTGATTGACGCCGACCTTGGGACTTAGCCAAAATTCTTCGAACTAAAAACCTGCACCACTTAACACACACTTAAATTCCTAATGTTGTTATCTAACACACAAAATACGAGGGATACAAAGTATGCACTTTCGATCTCCCCCTTTTTGGTGTTAGATGACAACACTAGGATTTGCAAGAGAGACAATTATTTCAAATAACAAATAATTGAGCAAGTAGAAAAGCTCCCCCTAAATGTGTGCAACTCCACTTTTAAGTTCGAAGAAGTAGCACTTGAGTTTGAAGAGAGCATACCACTTGATAGAAGATTCAATCAATATGGAATTCCGAAGATGATAATGATGAGACATCAAATTCCATAGCCATCTCACACATATACCATGAGCTCATAAGGAACAAGTAATACATAGTTGAATAGTTGAACAAGCATAATGTTCCACAAGAACATAGAACATAGTCTCATACACACCATAGTAGCAAATAAACCAAAAATATTGTTCCAAACTTAAAGCAAAAAAATAAGAAGAAACACAAGCGCCAAATGAATGATAAACGCGCAAGCTTGTGTTCCCACCCATGCAAATCCCGAGATAATCCTAATAGAACTACTTCTCCCCCTTTGGCATCAAGACACCAAAAAGGGAGAAGAGAAATGCTACACGCCCCGAGGAATCAATCCTCCCAATCATCATGGTTGTCAGAGTCGTTAGCATAGTCATCTCCGCCAGCATCGTCATCACCTCCAGCATATTCATCCTCCATGTCCTCCTCAGCCTCTGCATGAGTATCTCCTATAGGAGCATCTAGAGTAGCAAAGAGATGCTTCTGCATATCAACCCAGTTGTAGCGATCGGTGTTCCATGCCTCATAGGAAGTAGTTGTGGTAGGAGTGGGCTCGGTAGTCTGTGCACCACTGAGACGGTGTAGAATCAGCTGCTGATTGTCTTGAATGGCCTTCCTCTCCACGTAGGCCTGATAGTTCTCACGATAGATCTCAACCTTCATGCAGAGAACGGTCCTCTCAAACCAATTGAGCTTCCTCACTTCTCTGGACATAGCAGTAGCAGCAGCCCTCTGATCACGAGTAGAAGCACTCGACCTCGCATCAGCCATGAAGGTACTAGGAAAAGCAGTGGAAGGAGCACGAGTCTTCTTCCTCTTGACATACATCTTCTTGACTAGGTGCTCCACACAATCATCATTGATATCATAATCTCCAAGGGCATGCTTGATGAGAAGCATGATGTAAGGAGCATATGGAAGTGTGTTCCTCTGAATGATAGCATCCTTAATCTCATAAAAGATAAAATCCATCACATCAAGAGTGAAGTCCTCATCCGGGTCGGTAGAAGTAGCACACTGATGAGCAAGGAAGAGGAGGTCAATTAGTGAGGTGCGGATGGCATCATTGTTACCACCACTAGGAGCAATGTTCTCTCTGAAAATGCGGACCAGCTGATCATAGAGAGGATGCAAACCATTGATGAAACCGACAACACCTGTGGAGTCATAGAGGTCATAGAGCTTGTCCTTGTCGGGCTTTATCCCCGGAGAGTGAACACGGCGACCCACTGGATTCTCCCCATCATAAGCATACCCCACGAGAGAGGCAAACACAGAGAAATCCGCTGTACATTCATGCTCTCTAGACATCCACTTCATTGACTTCTGAGGATTAGGCAAGATCACAAGAGTGGCATAAAACTGCTTGATGAGGTCGGGGTTATAGTTGCACTGAAGGGTAGCCAGCTTAGTCAATCCCATCTTCTCAATCACAGAAATAGCTTCATCAAAGTAGGTCTTGCTGCGAAGGTGATCGAGGTCAATAGGATGCATCGGACGAGTTGGATTCTTGAAGGACTCATAGATATCATGGTAGATGGCCCACTGCTCCTCACACTAGAAACCACGGTCCTCAATATCTTCATCTCTGGGTGTGGCGTACCAATTGTTGCACCGCACAAGAATGTAGTCAGGCTTAGGCATGGACTTGTAGTTTGGTCTAGTGTCTTTCCCTTTGCGACGACGGGCTTGAGCCTTGGCAACCTTTTCTTTCTGAGCATTCCTAGCAGCTTCCCTCTGATGCTGACGGAGCACAACCTCGTCAACTAGGACTCCTTCTTCATTCGGAACAAGCCGACGCTTGAGCTTCGGTAAGCTCGAACCACCTGTGAGAGAGATAGACATGGGTAGCAAGGGGATAAGCAGATGCACAGCACACGAGTTACTAAAGGAAGATCAAGAATCAAGTTGTATGAAAGGACAAACTTCACACAATGAATCAAATTTTTGATAGCAACTTAGGAAAAATTCGAGAAAAAATTGCCAGGCCGGATTATCCGGCCAGGGGGCCGGATAATCCACCCCCTCGAAAATTTCCCAAACGCTTGCTGTAAGACAGAAATTTGATAGATCGGGAGGAATGTACATACAACAAGATTCATGATGGCAAGAAATCAACAAGAAGAGGACCAAACACGAAGAACATGCATAGGTAAAATCACACCCTAGGGTTAGGAAAATACCCGCATCCATTGCAAAAATGGCTTGGTGAAAGCCCTCCCAAGGAGGAGGAGGCCCAACTCCGGCGAGGACCGGCCGAGGGGACGGTCGGAGCTCCGGTGGCGGCGAAGGAGAGGTGGCGGCGGCTGTGGGGAAACCCTAGGGCAGGGGATGGGAACTGCCCGGAGGGCAGCCCAACCCCGCCCTTATATACCCGGTCGCCACTCCGGCTGGATAATCTGGCCAAAATTAGCCCGGATTATCCGCCCCCTCGGATATTCCACCCACGGGGGCGGATATTCCGGCCTGGGAAGCCAGAAACTGAAGCAATGTTTTTTTTTCAAAAACAGAAGTTATTTTTGATGATAAATTGAACTCGTGTGCATAGATTAGATGTCTTGAGATAGGATGGCTTAGGTGAGAGAGCAAACATGGAGTGGTTCTCGGCGCTTGACATTGCAAGAACAAATCAACAAAAAATCCAATGCAAGTGCCTTCCCATATCAAAGTAAGAAACAACACCAAGAAAGAACACCAAGGCTTCAAATAAGATATGCAAGGAATCAACTCTTCAAAAAGAAGAGGTCGGTGGCCGAAGCCACCATGTATGAGTGTTATGGCATTGGACCGCGAAGATGTATCTTAGGTCCATAACCACTACTCGTCATTGAAGCTCATATATCACAAAAATG
This sequence comes from Dactylis glomerata, assembly GCA_007115705.1. NCBI lineage: Eukaryota > Viridiplantae > Streptophyta > Magnoliopsida > Poales > Poaceae > Dactylis > Dactylis glomerata. The sequence continues at coordinate 2,470,524 of QXEO01000454.1, read as the reverse complement.
ATATCTAAGAGAATGATATAATTACTATCGGCATTATGGGGGGAGGGATGGCCCAATTAATTAGGACCGTACTTCCCCTATTTCCATGCCCATGATGTCTACGCACTTCTATTCTTGTAGACACTTGTTGGGCCTCCAAGTGCAGAGGTTTGTAGAACAGCAGCAAGTTTCCCTTAAGTGGATCACCCAAGGTTTATCGAACTCAGGGAGGTTAGAGGTCAAAGCTATCCCTCTCAAACAACCCTGCAATTACGATACAGAAAGTCTCTTGTGTCCCCAACACACCCAATACACTTGTCAGATGTATAGGTGCACTAGTTCGGCGAAGAGATAGTGAAATACAAGTGGTATAGATGATTATAAGTAGCAAACGTGGTGTGAAATAAATATCGCTGCGAGCAAACAAGTAACAAAATAGCAAGTAAACGGTATGCAAAGCTTGGAAACAAGGCCTAGGGATCATACTTTCACTAGTGGACACACTCCCAACAATATAACATGAATGAACAAGTAACTTCTCTTTGCTAAGGTACTCTGAATTACTCTCCTATTGAACATCACTAATCATCGCGTAGTGGCTACAGAAGCACCCCTTAAAGTTCATCAAGTACTTGACAAACACCACTCATAGAGATACCCAAATCAGATCACAACTCAAGATAGATATCATTGCAACTTAGACCAAGTACTAACACGGTGCACACACTGTCAACATTACACCATGAAAGGAGGAATAGATCACTCAAACTATCATAGCAATAATTATTCTCATAATCCACAAGAGATCACAATCATAGCCTAAACCAAGTACCACCATGATGCACGCACTGTCACCGTTACATCATAGCAGGAGGAATAGATTACTTTAATAACATCACTAGAGTACACAAAATATCTGAATAATAACATGTACTTGTTCAACATGATACAAAGCTCACGATCACATAAAGATCATATCATGGGAGAGAGAGGTGAACCACATAGCTACCGGTAGAGCCCTTAGCCCCGGGGATGAACTACTCCCTCCTCATCATAGGAGACAGCAAGGTTGATGGAGATGGCGGTGAGGTCGATGGAGATGGCGGAGACGGCGATGGAGACCGATGGAGATGGCTCCGGGGGCACTTCCCCGTCCCGGCAGGGTGCCGGAATAGAGACTTCTGTCCCCCGAAATTCGTCAGCGATGGCAGCGGAGCTGCGGAACTGTTTCTGGAAAATTGCTGAATCCCCTAGGGTTTTCCGTCCCGGGGCTTCTTATAGGCGAAGGGGCGATGTCAGAGGAAGGCCAGGGCCTCCACACGCGGGCCCCGCGCGGCCAGACCCCTGGCCGCGCCGGGCATGTGTCTGGGGCCCTGGTGGCCCCCCCCCCTGACACCTCTTCGGATGTCTGGAAGCTTCCGGGTAAAATAAGACTTCAGGAACTTGTTTCGTCCAATTCCGAGAATATTTCCTGTGTATCACTTCTGAAACACAAAAACAGCAGAAAACAGGGAACTGGCACTGTGGCAACTCGTTAATAGGTTAGTTCCGGAAAATGCATAAAAGTGCCACTAAGTGTAACGAAACAATAGGCAAATGGTGTAAAAACAAGCATGGAGCATCAAAAATTATAGATACGTTTGAGACGTATCAAGCATCCCCAAGCTTAACTCCTGCTCGTCCTCGAGTAGGTAAGTGATAACAAAAGAATAATTTTTGAGGTGACATGCACCTACACAATCTTGATCATATATGTAAGCATTGGTGAGCTGGGATCAATAGAACTTAAAACATGGGCATGAAAGATATAATCATGACAATAAGAACTTAGCAACCATGTTGTAAACATGTAAATGAACACAAACAAAAGATCATGATAATGAAACAATGAAAGTCAAACGTGTGTTCAAATCATAAGGAAAAACATACAAGTGGTTTTCAGCTTGTCCTTCAAAGAGAGCAAAACATAAATGCATAGGACACCTCCAAGTTTAAGAGGGCGACTAGATACAAATAATTTAAGAACAAGTGAAACCAACAATATGAATCAATCAATGAACTTTGGGACAATGCATATCACACTAAGAATGACAACTATGCTCTCTTAATGGTGCATAAAGAAAGAAGGTGGTGACTCAACATAAAAGTAAAAGAAAGGCCCTTCGCAGAGGGAAGCAGTGATTTAAACATGTGCTAGAGCTTTTCATTTGTAAAATAGAGAGATAAAACTTGATTTTGAGAGGTGGTTGTCTTTGTCAACGACTGGCAATGGGGTTCTTACTTTCTTCCATACAAAAATAAAGCAAGTTTTTGAGAGAGAGATTGGCACTTCGTGCTCTTTTTATAAAACTTGGCACTCCTCCTCACCTTTTCCTTTCACATACCATGGCTAACCGATTCCATCGGGTGCCCACCAACATTCACATTCATTGGAGGAGTGCCTTTTTTCTTTCTTTTTTTCTTTTTTTTTCTTTTTTTGGAATAAACAATATGGAAGATAGCAAATCCGACCACTACGTCCCCATGAGCTGAAAACAGTGTCACAAAACGAGAAGTATTTTGAAGGTTTTTGAAAGGTAGCACACGAAAATTTTACTTTGGAATGGCTTACAAATACCATGCATAGGAATTTATAGTGGACACAATGGCAAACTTGGCTTTTAGGAGTTGGATGCACGAGTAGAGCTCATACTCAGTACAAGGCGAGGGCTAGCAAAAGACTGGGAGCGACCAACTAAGAGAGCAATAATGGCCATAATCATGCAAAGCGACAAAGCGACATTAAAAGAAGCATACGATGGCATCAAAAGTCAAAAACTAAATGATCATGAAGGCTAATGGCAACTTTGTAGGAGTCTAACCTGTGTGAGCATGCGCCAAGTCAACCCAAATAAAGCATCAAGGAGAAAACCAAAATAATGCTTCCATACAATAAAAACAACGCATGATTTTTTCAAAGGCTCATTAAGCAATCTCAGTTATTTGAGACAAGTCATGCTACAGCAAAACCACTAAGCATACTATCAAAAAGACATCAAGCATGACATGAAAAAGCCTAAGCCGCAGTCTACACAAGCTCCTTCTTGTACCACTATTTTGCACAAAGCTTTTTCTCTTTTCCAACACCATTTGAAATTTTTATAAACACCTCTTTTGATGAAAACCAATAAAGATCAGAGGCAAAATACACCTTGAAGAAAAGATATGAAAAGGTCTGAACACAAATCAAGGCGAAAAATGCAAGCTAAACGCAGTAGCAGAAAAAGAGAACACTCGTTGAAACGATAGGAGTGAAAACTAGAGTGTTCTTGGCAAATGAAAAGCGAGTTCATCTCCTTTAAAAGAAACATGATGTGATCTAACCCTTTATTGCAGCAAACAAAACAAAACTAATAAAGAAAACAAAAATAACTGACGCTCCAAGAAAAACACATAGTGCATGAAGCAATAAAAATATAGTGTTTTGAAAGGTGACCTGATTTTTGCCGATGAAGAAGGGGTGCCTCGGGGGCATCCCCAAGCTTTGACGCTTGTACTTCTTGGATATTTCTTGGGGTGATGCATGGGCATCCCCAAGCTTGAGCTTTTGTCCATTCTTCAACTCATCTCATCATTCTCCAATCCCTACACTTGAAAACTTCCTTCATACAAAACTAAACACAATTCTATTAGCAACATTAGTGTAAGCATAACATATATTCAACCTCTTTTTGCTTCAGGTTTCAACCTAAACCACCACATATTAAGTATATACTACTGTAGCAACTTCCCCAAAAGTTCCATAATCAAAAGAACTCAAAAGAAAGCGATAAAGTGGCAAACACAAATATTGGCAGAAATCTGTCAAAACTGAACAGCTGACAAAGGTCGAATTTTTAGAGGGTTTTCTGCTGCTCAAATCAAAAAGTGTTCAACTAATGAAAGTTTGGATATAACCTGGGGCATATGCACAAGAAATCGCAGGTCCAAAAGATAAACAGAGAATTTATACGAATTTTTACGGTGCAGCACCGAAAACAGTTTCAGGACAGCAATAACCCCAAATCTTTACCTTGCTCAAATTAGAGGCTTCTCTTGGCACAAAAACGAAATAAAAAGGATAAGGAGCGGTCATTACAGTAGTAATGACTTCCAAGACTCAAATAAAAGAAAAATTACTGAAAAGAAAACATTGGGTTATCTCCCAAGAGTGCTTTTCTTTAACGCCTTTGAGCTAGGCGCAGTGATTTGCAAAGATGCTCATGTGGGCGCCATATAAGAGCTTGAGGCAAATGCGCCATATAAGAACTTAAAGCAATAGTGAGCATCAAAAAGCAAATGTGAAAGACATTTATATCTGAACCACTTCCTATGCATAGGAATCTTGTAAGAAAATAAATCAACGAGGCACATAGTAGCAAGCATGGATAGATAAAACAAGTGCCACTTCAAGATTTGGAACATAAAGAGGGGAAACTCAATATTGTTGAGATCCATTAAACCATGTTTCCCTCTCTCATAATAACTTTCAGTAGCATCATGAATAGAATTAACAATATAACTATCACATAAAGCTTCCCTATCATGAGCCACATGCATAAAAGAATTAATACTCACCACAGGAACAATAGTAGTAGGAGCAAATTCAATAGAATAATTATTCTCATCACCATAATCATCAAAAATAGGAGGCATATTGTAATTATAACTAATTTTATCCTCAATAGTAGGTGAACTGAAAATATTATACTCATCATCATAGCCATCATAAACTAGAGGTTTAGTATCATCACAAGCTAGAGAGCAACTATTTCGCAAAGCATATTCTTCAAACATATCATCATAAGAAGGAACATCACATATGGGAGATAAAATATCATCAGAGCAAATTTTCTCCACTAAAGCTGGGGGACTAAAAATATCATGCTTAACAAAACCAGCTTCCCCAAGCTTAGACTTTTCTATAGCATTATCAACAACGGTGTTCAAAGCATTCATACTAACAACACTATTAGCATGCAAATTAAGCTCCAAAGGTTTTTCAATTTTCTCTTCAAACACTTCATATCTAAACTCAGGAAAAAGACTAGCGAACTCTTTGTTTTCCATTAAGCCTAACTACTGAAAATAAAAACAAGAAACAAAAAGATGTAACTGCAGAATCTAAAGGAAATAATTTCGAGCACTCACACAGGAGGATGCGAGTACCTTTTACCTTACCTCCCTGGCAACGGCACCAGAAAAGAGCTTGATGTCTACGCACTTCTATTCTTGTAGACACTTGTTGGGCCTCCAAGTGCAGAGGTTTGTAGAACAGCAGCAAGTTTCCCTTAAGTGGATCACCCAAGGTTTATCGAACTCAGGGAGGTTAGAGGTCAAAGCTATCCCTCTCAAACAACCCTGCAATTACGATACAGAAAGTCTCTTGTGTCCCCAACACACCCAATACACTTGTCAGATGTATAGGTGCACTAGTTCGGCGAAGAGATAGTGAAATACAAGTGGTATAGATGATTATAAGTAGCAAACGTGGTGTGAAATAAATATCGCTGCGAGCAAACAAGTAACAAAATAGCAAGTAAACGGTATGCAAAGCTTGGAAACAAGGCCTAGGGATCATACTTTCACTAGTGGACACACTCCCTCTTTGCTAAGGTACTCTGAATTACTCTCCTATTGAACATCACTAATCATCGCGTAGTGGCTACAGAAGCACCCCTTAAAGTTCATCAAGTACTTGACAAACACCACTCATAGAGATACCCAAATCAGATCACAACTCAAGATAGATATCATTGCAACTTAGACCAAGTACTAACACGGTGCACACACTGTCAACATTACACCATGAAAGGAGGAATAGATCACTCAAACTATCATAGCAATAATTATTCTCATAATCCACAAGAGATCACAATCATAGCCTAAACCAAGTACCACCATGATGCACGCACTGTCACCGTTACATCATAGCAGGAGGAATAGATTACTTTAATAACATCACTAGAGTACACAAAATATCTGAATAATAACATGTACTTGTTCAACATGATACAAAGCTCACGATCACATAAAGATCATATCATGGGAGAGAGAGGTGAACCACATAGCTACCGGTAGAGCCCTTAGCCCCGGGGATGAACTACTCCCTCCTCATCATAGGAGACAGCAAGGTTGATGGAGATGGCGGTGAGGTCGATGGAGATGGCGGAGACGGCGATGGAGACCGATGGAGATGGCTCCGGGGGCACTTCCCCGTCCCGGCAGGGTGCCGGAACAGAGACTTCTGTCCCCCGAAATTCGTCAGCGATGGCAGCGGAGCTGCGGAACTGTTTCTGGAAAATTGCTGAATCCCCTAGGGTTTTCCGTCCCGAGGCTTCTTATAGGCGAAGGGGCGATGTAAGAGGAAGGCCAGGGCCTCCACACGCGGGCCCCGCGCGGCCAGACCCCTGGCCGCGCCGGGCATGTGTCTGGGGCCCTGGTGGCCCCCCTCTGACACCTCTTCGGATGTCTGGAAGCTTCCGGGTAAAATAAGACTCCAGGAACTTGTTTCGTCCAATTCCGAGAATATTTCCTGTGTATCACTTCTGAAACACAAAAACAGCAGAAAACAGGGAACTGGCACTGTGGCAACTCGTTAATAGGTTAGTTCCGGAAAATGCATAAAAGTGCCACTAAGTGTAACGAAACAATAGGCAAATGGTGTAAAAACAAGCATGGAGCATCAAAAATTATAGATACGTTTGAGACGTATCAGCCCACACCTAAACCAAACAAGTATTGAAATATAGGTGTAATTGCAAGATGCTCAAGCCACACTCCTTGAATCAATGATATTTAGCTCATTCCTCAAACATCCAAATCTTGCTTCATCAAGAGGCTTCGTGAAAATATCGGCAAGTTGATCCTTGGTGCAAACATATGCAAGCTCAATATCTCCACGGGCAACATGATCTCTAATAAAATGATTCCGGATCTCAATATGCTTGGTTCTTGAATGTTGCACCGGATTATAGGTGATCTTGATAGCACTTTCATTGTCGCATAAAAGAGGCTCTTTGTCACAGTTGACACCATATTCCTTTAAAGTTTGCCTCATCCACAACAATTGAGTGCATCCACTTGCGGCGGCAATGTATTCGGCTTTGGCGGTGGAGAGAGATATACAATTTTGCTTCTTAGAAGACCAACACACCGAAGACCTACCAAGAAATTGGCAAGCTCTGGAGGTTGATTTCCTATCATCCTTGTCACCGGCCCAATCCGAATCCGTGAAGCCACAAAGAGAGAAATCTGAGCCTTTGGGATACCAAAGCCCATAAGTTGGGGTATGAACCAAATATCGAAAGATCCTCTTAACTGCCATAAGATGGCTTTCTTTAGGAGCGGCTTGATACCGTGCACACACACCTACACTCAACACAATATCAGGTCTAGATGCACAAAGGTAAAGCAAAGAACCGATCATAGAACGGTATACCTTTTGATCCACATCTTTACCATTGGGATCTAGTTCAAGATGACATTTAGTGGCCATTGATGTGGTGGCCCCATTTAGTTCCTTCATCTTGAACCTCTTGAGCATGTCTTGGACATATTTGGCTTGATTAATAAAAGTCCCTTCTTTCAATTGCTTGATTTCAAAACCAAGAAAGAACTTCATTTTGCCCATCATAGACATCTCGAACCTATCGGTCATAAGTTTTGAGAATTCAACATTAAAAGCTTTGTTAGTAGAGCCAAAGATAATATCATCAACATATAGTTGGCATACAAAAGCTCCCCAGTGACCCTCTTAGTAAAAAGAGTGGGATCGATTTGCCCAACTTCAAACCCACGGTCCAACAACAACTCCCTAAGGTGCTCGTACCACGCACGTGGGGCTTGTTTAAGGCCATAGAGTGCCTTATGGAGTTTGTAGACATGGTTAGGAAAGTTGAGGTCCTCAAACCCCGGGGGTTGCTTAACATACACTTCCTCTTTCAATGGACCATTAAGAAAAGCACTCTTAACATCCATTTGTTGCAACTTAAAATTATGATGAGTTGCATAAGCAAGAAGGATACGGATGGACTCAAGGCGAGCCACGGGAGCATAAGTCTCTCCAAAGTCAATGCCTTCAACTTGAGAGAAACCTTGAGCAACCAATCTTGCCTTGTTCCTCACAACAATTCCATGCTCATCTTGCTTGTTCTTGAATATCCACTTTGTGCCAATCACATTGCGGCACTCTCTTAGCTTCTCCACTAACACCCACACATTATTGCGCTTGAAGTTATTGAGTTCTTCATGCATAGCATCCAACCAATCCGGATCTTCAAGTGCTTCAAATACTTTCTTGGGTTCAACCATGGAGATATAGGCATGATGATTGCAAAATTTTGCCAATTGACTCCAGGTTGACACTTTGCCTCTTAAATCTCCAATAACCCTTTCAAGGGTATGACCTTTAAGTTCCAAATCCCTTTCAACTTTTTTCTTGCGACGGGCTTCGATTTCCTCATTTGACCTTGGAGGAATCGCTTGATCATCTTGATCATTTTAGTCCCCGTCTTGACCATTAATTTGACCTTGATCATCATTATGCACATCATCACTCTCTTCATGAGTAGGTTGATCTTGGTCTTGTGAAGAGTAAGGGGCGGTTGAAATGACCGGAGAGGATGGTGGTGCCCCTTCTTCTACATGAAGGTCCTTGTCTTGTTCTTCGGTTGGTGCATTAGTTGCTTCTTCGGGAGAGGCTTCATGAGCTTGCGTAGATGAGGGCTCCACTTGAGTAGAGCATAGTCCTTCTCGGTCCGCCACAAGGTGTCCCTCAATGGGGCGGAAAAATCCCACACCCATTCTTCTTATGGCATCTTGAGGTATTTCATCATCTACATCACAAGCAACAACATCTCGCCCCCCTTGGGAGCTATCATTTTCTTTGAATACCACACTACAAGATTCTTCAACATATCCGGTAGACTTGTTGAAGACTCTATAAATATGGGATTTGGCACCATAACCAACAAAAATAGCTTCTATAGCTTTCGGATCAAATTTACCTAAACGAACTCCTTTTCTTTGAAAGAAACACTTACACCCGAAAACCCGGTAGTAGGAGATGTTGGGCTTGCTTCTGGTGAGTATTTCATATGGAGTCATATTTAAGCCTTTGCAGAGAAAGAGCCAGTTCGAAGAGTGACAAGCCGTAGAGATAGCTTCGGCCCAACAGTTGTATGGAGACTTAAACTCCGCCAACATGGACCTAGCCATATCCATAAGAGTCCGGTTATTCCTCTTGGCTACACCATTTTGTTGAGGGGTGTATACAGCGGAATATTGATGATGAATCCCCTCATCACTAAGAAACCCATTTAAGGTATAGTTCTTGAATTCGGAGCCATTGTCACTTCTTATTGCCAATATATTTTGCCCATGTTGACGTTCAACTTCTTTGGCAAAGTCGATGACGGTTTGTTGAGTCTCACTCTTGTGCTTGAAGAAATAGACCCAAGTATATCTTGAATAGTCATCAACAATCACCAAACAATATTTCTCCCCACCAAGACTTGAATGAGAGGGAGGACCAAAAAGATCCACATGAAGGAGCTCCAAGATCCTCTTGGAAGAAATGATAGTATTGCTTGAATGGGGAGACTCATGCATTTTTCCTAGAACGCAAGCCCTGCAAACACGATTTTTGGCAAAAGAAACATTCTCTTTTAGTTCGAGAATGTGGCCACCCTTGTGAAGGCTTTGCAAAGTTCTCATATTGACATGGGCTAGTCGGCGATGCCAAAGCCAACCCACATCGGCCTTTCCAAATAAGCACATTGCACCCGTAATGGTTTTCCCCGAGAAGTTCACCACATACAAGTTGTTTTCAATGTACCCAATGAAAGCAACCTTTAGAGAATTGCTCCACAAGAGTACCATAATTTCATTATCAATGAAGACGGCAAAGCCCATCTTACCAAGTGCACGAACTAAAAGTAAATTGTAACCAAGGGTCTCAACAAGCATGACGTCCACAAGGGAAATATCCGGTGCAACCACCACCTTGCCAAGACCCAATACCTCGGATTATGACATGTCTCCATAAGTGACGGTTATATTGTTAACGCTCGGCCTCATCTCCGTCATGATCTTCTTGCTTCTGGTCATATGACTTGTGCATCCATTATCAAGCACCCATTTTGATCCATCGGAAGCATAGTCCTACAAGAGATCATTGCTTGGTTTTAGGTCCCCATTTCTCAATGGGTCCTCTTTTGTTAGCAACAAGGGTCTTTGGAACCCAAATAGACTAAGCAACATAACCATCATTTGGACCAACATATTTTGCATAAACATCACCATAATAATCACGAAATAAAACATAGTGAGGGTTAGCAATTCCTGCACGATCATCATGAGTGGCTTTGCCACCCACAATAGGATCCTTCTTTTCTTGTGTGGGCTTGGCCTTCTTTTTCTTGTTGTTGTTCTTCTTCTTCTTTGAGACATAGCCAATCCCCATTTTATCATTAAATACCTTTTGCTTACTCCAAAGGTCATTCAAATTTTTCTCACCTATGGGAATGGTGGACTTGGCAAGCCCATCTTTCAACCTAGTATTTTCTTCAATAACATTTGCATGATCACAAGTAGAAGTAGAAGACTAGGCACATCATTCTTAGTCAATTGAATTTGAAGTTGTTCATGTGACTTGGTAAGAATAGAGTGTTCACTTTTCAAGGCCTTGTGAGCCTTGTCAAGATCTTCTAAATCCTTAACAAGTTTATCATGACCAACACCAAATTCAATCTTTTCCTTTTTAAGCATTTTTACTTTGGCACGAGCATGGTCTCGCTCTTTAATGAGTTTGGAAACAACTTCATTATTAGATTCCTCAATGGAATCGAGCTTCTCTTCGAGAGTTGCTCGTTCCTCTTGCTCTCCTTCAAGAGAGTCTTTTAGTGAGGCAATATCTTAAGCATATTCTCTTTCAAGCCTCATTTGCTCATCTAGTTTTTCAAGAGTCTTACCATATTGACTCAATAGACTTTCAAAGTGTAACTTGTGTATACCATTTACACTAGACACATAATCATCAAAAGCAATAATTTCTTCCTTTACTCTAAGACTAGCAAGATCATTCAAAGGAGCATCATTTGTCTTATAGGAGGAGGAAGAGGGTGTGGGTGATACCTCGGAAGACTTGGCCATAAGGCACTTGACGTTCTTGACGAGAGAGTCCTCATTGGGGGATTCAAAGAGTGAAGCGGAAGAAGTGGAGGTGGTTGCAATTGCGGCCGTCTCACTAGTCGAGGTTTCTTCTTCATCACTCTCACTCCCGGAGTACTCTTCTTGAGTCAAGAACACAAACTTTGGTTGCTTCTTCTTGGGTCCACCCTTCTTCACAAATGGCTTCTTTGATGGTGACTTGGTCTTGCTTTTGAGAATGAGCTTCCCACCATGATCTTCTCTCTTCTCATAAGGACACTCGGCAACAAAGTGGAATCTATCATTGCAATTGTAGCATGTCCTCACCCTTTGACCAATGTTGTCACTCCTTTGAAAGCCACTTGACTTGCTTCTTCTTTGATTGTCTTCTTTAGCCTTGTGAGGATCAACCCAAAAGGTTTTTCCATAGAAAGCCATGTGCTCATGGTACTCATGCCTCATATCCTCGGGACACATCTCTAGTCTTGCTTCAATACTTGCTTGAAGAGGAACTTCTTTCTCAACCACACTTGCCTTTAAAGCAAGGTTAGAGCTTCTTTGCATTTCCATGGCACGAGCACGGGCATCTTCCGCATTTTATGCGGCAACCTTGTAGGCTTGAATCTCTTGCATCACTTGATTGGAGGTCATCTCGTGGAAGTTGTGCTTTCCTTGAACACTCTTCACATCCGCGGGCTCATATGGGGTGAGGGAAAGAATGTACTTCATCTTGATCCACTCATCATTAATATGGTGAGCACCGAGGTTCTTGAAGGTGGTAGCTATAGCCTTGAGTCTTCTATACATCTCTTGATGGTCATCACCATCCATCATGAAGAATCCCTTCGCTTGATTTGAGAAGGCCACATATCTTGTTCTCTTCATGCTCTCATTGCCAACAAACACATCGGAGAGACCTTGCCAAGCTTCTTTAGCGGTGGAGAAGTGTTGGATGTGAGGCAAGTCCTTGGACCCAACGACAACTTGAATCATGTGAAGAGCGGTTGCATTGAGTTGGCTATCAACTGCCTCTCTTCTTGTTAAGTTGTTGGGATCCACGGCCTTGAATCCTTCTTCAACAATCCTCCAAAGCTCGATGCAAGAACTGCGCATATGAGAGATCATTTGATATTGCCATTGACCAAAGTTTAATTCATCAAGCTTAGGTGGATCACCTCTATTGTTAATATGAGGATGAGGAACCAGCGGGTCGGGTGAATACCAATGAGGGAATTCACATTTCCCGTTGCCCTTAGTACAAGACTTAGCATCGGTACCTTTGTCGGCATCCTCTTCTTCCAACCCCACATTCTCCACTTGTGGAGTAGCGGGTTTTTCCGGAGGAGGAGCACTAGGACTTTTAGCTTGAATGAGTTGCGCTATCATTTCACGCAACTCACTTATTTGAGTAGTCATAGATGATTCCAAGGTTTTGAAATCACCCATGGAAACTTGACTCGAGCCCTCACTAGGTGGGGTGTCCATACTCTTAGGCGGTTAAGCCCGAATAAAGAGCCGAGGCTCTGATACCAATTGAACGGATCGTAAGGGCACCTAGAGGGGGGAGGGGTGAATAGGTGCTACTCAAATTTTAATACTTTTTCAATTTAGGCTTGACACAAAAGGTAAATTCTCTAAATATGCAACTAGGGTGAATTTACCTATATGACAACTAGCAAGCTAAGCAAGATACTATATGTAAAGGCAATAAAGGATAGAGGAAACCGAGAGTGGAGCACACGGAGACACGGATGTAATTCCCGTAGTTCCTTCCTTTTTAGGAGAAGTACGTCTATGTTGGAGAGGTGTGGTTGCCACAAAGGCCTAACCAACGCCACAAAGGCTCACCCTATTCTCCAGTGCAAGCTTCCGCCACAAAGGCCTAGCTCACTTTCCACTAAGGGGTTCCTCAAGGCGGAACCGGCCTTTACAATCTTGGGGCACACATCCACAACTGAACCGGAGGCTCCCAAGGACAACACAATGCTATCAAACAACAAGTATCAAGATATCAATCACACAAATCAAAGTCAAGGGACACAAGGGAACCCAAGACACAAGGGCCCTAAAGCAAATGAGAGGGGAAAGTAAATCGCTTCGGTGAGGATGTAGATCAAGGCCTTCTCCTTCGATTCTCCAAAGATCAAGAGCTTTGGTGGGTTGAGGGAGGAGATCTTGTGATTTTGGTGGCTCCGAATGGGGTGTTCTTCTTGGGCAGGACGAGCAGCTTGAGGTGGAAGAAGGGGAGGGGTATTTATAGCCCCTCCCAAAATGTAGCCGTTGATGTCTTGGAGGGGCGGATCATCCGGCCAAAGTATGGCCGGATTATCCGGCCAGCCAGAATATCCGGCCTGGAATGAAATCTCCGGGCCAAAAATCCGCCCCGGTTACTGGGTGATGCCGATCTTGGTCCTTAGCCGATTTTCTGGAACTTCGAAGGGGGGGCGGATTATCCGGGTCCTGGCCGAATTATCCGGCCCCGTATCTGGGTGACGCCGAGCTAAGTCCTTAGCCATTTTTTGAAGCCTCGCAGGGGGGCAGATTATCCGGCCTCTGACCGGATTATCCGGCCCCGTATCTGGGTGACGTCGAGCTAAGTCCTTAGCCGTTTTCCTGAAGCCTCGCAGGGGGGGGGCGGATTATCTGGCCCCTGGCTGGATTATCCGGCCCCATATTTGATTGGCGCCGACCTTGGGACTTAGCCAAAATTCTTTGAACTGAAAACCTGCACCACTTAACACACACTTAAATTCCTAATGTTGTTATCTAACACACAAAATACGAGGGATACAAAGTATGCACTTTCAACAACCTCATCGTAAGTTGGGAGCGAAGTACTTGGTTGTGTTGTGTTCAGGTTCCGCATTGCTACTAGTTGAAGACGCACCAACAAGTGTCATAAATGGCATCCTTGCTGGAGTGTCACGAAGCTAGCAAGCATCACCTTCTTAAGTTTGGCTTTTTCCTACTGGATCGATAAACCTCAGTTTCTTACTGAGGGAAAATTTGCTACTGTACTCATCCTACCTTCCTCTTGGGGTTCCCAACTGGGTGGTCATCCTGCCCGCATCAAGCTAATTTTCTGGCGCCGTTGCCGGGTAAAAAAGAAGACTTCTGCAAGGGGAGTTTCACACGCACATCCTTTACTTTGTTTTCGTTTTGCTTTACTTTATTTTTGCTTGCATCATTTTTATCAAAAACACAAAAAATTAGTTTCCTTTATAGTTGTTACTTTATTACTCTTAGTTCATTATGTTGTTCCCTAAGTACGTTTTGGAGGACCTTTTAGTAGGTAGTGGTTCTATTATTGGGAAAAGTAACATTGAGGAGTTCTTTAATTATATTAGCATGCATAAAGATGTTGAGGATAAATCTTTGGCTGAGCTTGCTCCTAGTAATGAAGTTGCTTCTGCTTATTTAGTTCACATGTTGGAAGCTAGGTTTGCTAGCCTTAATCCTTTTATGCAACACATGTTTCTTAAGCTTCATGATATTGAAGACTCGGAAAAGAACGATTTTATCTTAGATACTTTGCGTAGAGAATTTAGAGATGTTGCCATTGAAGCTAGGAAAGTTTTTAAGCGTTTTAATAAGCTTGGTTCGCATGTAGAAGTTATTGGTACAACCAAAGAAGATTTCAAAGTACCAATACCTTGCAAACTTGTAGGAATGCATGAAGGTTTAGAAAAAAAATTAATTGGATTTGTCCTAAAAATATTTTTGATGAAAGTAGTGTACCAAAGCGTGATCACAAGGGATCCTCAAAAACTCATTTGGACACAATTCAATTTATTGTTAAAAATACTTCTGCAATTGATCTTAATGCCTCATTTGATATTACTTGATTCACACTTTCTGCGCCTAGCTCAAAGGCGTTAAAGAAAAGCACTCTTGGGAGATAACCCATTGTTTTACTTTTAGTTCTTTTTCTTTTATTTGAGTCTTGGAAGTTATTACTACTGTAATAACCGCTCCTTATCATTTTTATTTTGTTGTTGTGCGAAGAGAAACCTCTAATTTGAGTGAGGTAAGATTTGGGGATGTTGCTGTCCTAAAACAGATTTTGGTGCTGCACCGTAAAAATTCGTGAAAATTCTCAGAATATCTTTTTGACCTGCGATTTCTTATGTATATGTCCCAGGTTATATCAAAACTTTCATTAGTTATACACTTTTTGATTTGAGCAACAGAAAACCCTCGAAAAAATCAACTTTTGTCAGCTGTTCTGTTTTGACAGATTTCTGCCACTATTTGTGTTTGCCTCTCGACCGCTTTCTTTTTGAGTTCTTTTGATCACGAAGCTTTTGGGGAAGTTGCTACAGTAGTATATGCTTTATATGTGGTGGTTTTGAGTTGAAATCTGAAGCAAAAAGGGGTTGATTCATTATTATTCTTACACTAATGTTGCTAATAGAATTGTGTTTAGTTTTGTATGAAGGAAGTTTTCAAGTGTAGGGATTGGAGAATGATGAGATGAGTTGAAGAATGGACAAAAGCTCAAGCTTGGGGATGCCCATGCACCCCAAGAAATATCCAAGCGGTACAAGCGTCAAAGCTTGGGGATGCCCCCAAGGCACCCTTTCTTCATCGGCAAAAATCAGGTCACCTTTCAACACACTATATTTTTATTGCTTCATGCACTTTGCATTTTCTTGGAGCATCTTGTCTTTAGTTTTCAGTTTTGTTTGCTGCAATAAATGGTTGGACCCCAACAAATTTCTTTTGAAGAAGTTGCCTTGCTTTTCATTTGCCAAGAACACTCTGTTTTTCACTCTTATCGTTCAACGAGTGTTCTCTTTTTCTAGAACTGCGTTTAGCTTTCATTTTCCGCCTTGACTTTTGTTCAGATCTTGTTATATCAGTATATCAAGGTGTATTTTGACCTCTGGTCCATGTTGGTTTTCATCAAAAGAGTTGTTTCAAAAAGGTTCGAATGGTGTTGGAAAAGAGAAAAAATTTCATGCAAAAAGTGGTACAAAAAGGAGCTTGTTTAGACTGCGGCTTAGACTTTTGCATGTCGTGCTTGATGTCGTTTTGATAGTATGCTTAGTGGTTTTGCTGTAGCATGACTTGTCTCAAATGACTGAGATTTCTTAATGAGCCTTTGAAAAAAATTCATGCATTGTTTTTATTATTTGGAAGCATTAATTTGGTTTTTTCCTTGATGCTTTATTTGGGTTGACTTGGCGCATGCTTACAACATGTTTGATTCATACAAAGTCGCCATAAGCCTTTATAATCATTTAGTTTTTGACTTTTGATGCCATCTTATGCTTCTCTTAATGATGTTTTATTGCTATGCATGATTATGGCTATTATTGCTCTCTTAGTTGGTCACTCCCAGTCTTTTGCTAGCCCTCATTTTATACTGAGTATGAGCTCTACTCGTGCATCCAACTCCCAAAAACCTAGTTATTCCAATGTATCCACCATACATACCTATTAGCAATTTGCTATTCCAAAGTACATTTGACTTGCTTTTATCTATCCTTCAAATTAAACTCTTTTTGGTGTTATGCGAAAATTGGTCAGTAAAGCTCTCACGAACCTGATGGCACACTTTACTTTTCTCGTTCTTAAAAATTCGACATTATGGCTCTCTTATGTTGAGTTGTTATGCTTGCAAGTTGTAATTTGGAAATTAGCCAAACCATGCCGTCATGGGGTAAGCTTTCAACATTGCACTTCTTATTTGAGTTAATATCATGATCTTTTGCTTATGGATACTCGCGATGTGAAATAAATTGGGAATCTTGCGGGATCATGGAGTTTGTATACGTGTTAGAGAAACGCCTGTGCTGCTAACCTAAGCCATGCATAATTCATGGTGGAAATTTACAGCATGCCCATGGTGAACATTCAACGATGCATCTCATAATAAAAAGCTATACCAATGGTAAATAAAAGAGATGCCGAGGTGTTCATTGTCTGTTTGTCCTGTCATTTTGATGTGCGCTTGTTCCATGTCATCGGGCACGGAGGTACCCCGTTGGCGGTTCTCGATGATACGTGTATACTTACAATGACAAGAGCTTGCTTAGGACTCTAAGTCGAGTAGCATGAGGTTTGGGTATTCGTACTTCACGGGACACGAGGTTTTCAACTTATGATTTATCAAGCATATGCTTCATAATTGTACTCGCATTAACTTTAACCATTCAAGATGCCTATGATGGGGGCAATGAGAGCTCAAAGCTAGTAAGTACCATAATTTTTGAAGGTTTATAAAACTTGCAATCACTGCTTCCCTCTAGGAAGGGCCTTTCTTTTTTACTTTTATGTTGAGTCACCACCTTCTATCTTTATGCACCGTTGACAAGGGTATAGTTAATAGAGCCCATTAGTTGAGTACCCCTGAGGCCCGTTAAGCTAGGCCCAATTGTAATGATAGTCGAATACGAGTTATTACCGTATGTCGATATTTGTAATCTGTATCGGACCCTACCCGCTCCTCGAGACCTGGCCACCTATATATAGGGGCCAGGAGGGGACGGTGTAGGGCAGATTGAAAGCAAGCCAGGTTGAACACCCAAGTTTACTTTCGATACACACCTATTTCGACTAACTTTACCTTCGAGTTCATCCGACGCCCTATCTCCCCGATCCTAAGTCCTTCATCTAGGACATTTGTCGAGTTAACCCTCGTCAACCGTCTAAGAGAGCATAGTTGTCATTCTGAGTTTAATGTGCATAGTCCCAAAGTTAATCATTGATTGATTCATGATTTTGGTTTCACTTGTTCTTAAATTATTTGTATCTAGTCGCCCTCTTAAACTTGAAGGTGTCATATGCATTTATGTTTTGCTCTCTCATGAAGGACAAGCTAAAAACCATTTGCTATGTTTTTCCATATGATTTGAACACACGTTTGACTTTCATTGTTTCATTTTCATGATCTTTGTTTTGTGTTCTTTTTCATGTTGTAACATGGTTGCTAAGTTTCTTCTATCAAGATTATGTCTTTCATGTCCATGTTTTAAGTTCTTTTGATCCCAGCACTCAATACTTTACATAGATGATCAAGATTGTGTTGGTGCATGTCACCTCAAAAATTATTCTTTTGTTATCACTTACCTACTCGAGGACGAGCAGGAGTTAAGCTTGGGGATGCTGATACGTCTCAAACATATCTATAATTTTTTATGCTCCATGCTTGTTCTTATACCATTTGCTTAGTGTTTTGTTACACTTCGTGGCGTTTTTATGCATTTTTCGGAACTAACCTATTAACAAGATGCCACAGTGCCAGTTCCCTATTTTCTGCTGTTTTTGTGTTTCAGAAAAGTTACACAGGAAATATTCTCAAAATTGGACAAAACAAAAGCCAAACATACAGATATTTGACGAAGCTTCCAGAAGTTCGAAGAGGAGACGGATGGGGGCCACGAGGTGGCCACACCACCAGGGGGCGCGGCCTACCCCTGGCCCGCACTGCCCTGTGGTGAGGGCCCCCTGGCCCACCTATGGCACCGCCCCTTCGCCTATAAAGACCCCCGACGGGAAAAACCTAAATACCCAATCAATTTTCTAGAAACACATCGCGATCTGCCGTCATCATCGACCCGAGATCGGGAGGGTCTAGAAGCTCTTCTCGGCACCCTGTCGGAGAGGGGAATCACCACCGGAGGTCTTCTTCATCGCCATGCTTGCCTCCGGCGCGATGAGTGAGTAGTCTACCTTGGACTATGGGTCTATAGCAGTAGCTAGATGGTTGTCTTCTCCACCATGTGCTTCCTGTTTAGATCTCGTGAGCTGTCCTACATGATCGAGATCATCTTTGTGTAATTCTACATGTTGTGTTTGTTGGGATCTGATGAATATTAGTGTTATGTTAAGTTGATATGCTGAATATTATCTTATGTTATCTCTATGTTGTTTATGATCTTGCATGCTCTCCGTTGTTAGTAGCTATCTTGGCCAAGTAGATACCAGTGACTCCAAGAGGGGGTATTTATGCTCGATAGTTGGGTTCATGCCTCTATTTAATCTGGGGGAGTGACGGAAACCTCTAAGGTTGTAGATGTGCTATTGTCACTAGGGAGAAAACAACATTTTTGTGTCCAAGGATATTCGTTTTGTTTACATTACACACTTTGCTTAATGCAGTTATCTGTTGTTTGCAACTTAATACTTTTGGGGTCCTCGGATGATTCCCCGCGAGTGGATTATTAGTCATAGATGCAGTTGGATGGCGGTCTATGTATTTTGTTGTAATGCCCAGAGTAAATCTCATAGTGATCCTCGTGACATATGCACGTTATCTTTATTCTATCAATTGCCCAACTGTTATTATTTTTACCCAGCATGTTGTTATTTATCTTATGGAGAGACACCACTAGTGAACTGTGGACCCCATTCTAATTTCCTTTACATTGTTACACCGTTTTACTATTGCTCACATTGTTTACTTTCTCGCATACTACTACTATTTTCTACTCGATACGCTCATACCTTTGTTTACAGCAAACTGGTGAGATTGACAACCTCATCGTAAGTTGGGAGCAAAGTACTTGGTTGTGTTGTGTGCAGGTTCCGCATTGCTACTAGTTGAAGACGCACCAACAAGTGTCGTAAACGGTGCCCTTGCTGGAGTGTCACGAAGCTAGCAAGCATCACCTTCTTAAGTTTGGCTTTTCCTACTGGATCGATAAACCTTGGTTTCTTACTGACAGAAAATTTGCTACTGTACTCATCATACCTTCCTCTTGGGGTTCCCAACTGGGTGGTCATCCTGCCCGCATCAGGTAACACACTTTAGGGATCTCGATGCTCGAGATTGTTTGGTAATATTCGGAAACGTCATGTGATGATTTATGAGAGGGGAATAGTTCCAATTAAGTCCGAAATAGTTTTAGCAGATTCCAAAATAGTTTCGGTGGAGTCCAAAATAGTTTCGATGGAGTTCAAAAGGGTTTTGATAAAGTTCGGAAGTGTTTCGGAGTGACGAAGATTTAATTATGAGTTAATTGATATTATTAAATAAATTAATATTAATTATATAATTAAAAATAGCAAAACACCTAATGGGCCTATTTTTAGAAGAAGCCCATCATGGGAAGGAATAGAGGGGCGCCTTGGGCCCCTGGCCGAGGCTAGCCAGGGTTAGGGTTTTGGGGCCGGCTTCGCTGGCCCCACCCAGCCGCCGCCGCCCTCCTCTCCCCCTTGGCCGCCACCCTTATGGCTTGGGGAGGGGGCAATGGTGCACCCCTCCAACCAATATAAAGAGGGGGCCCAGGAGAGGAGAGCACAACACAACTCCACAAGCCCCTCCTCCCCTGGCCACCGCCCTCCACCTCCACCTGGCCGCTAGCCACCTCCACTTCCCTCTCTCTCCAGCATGGCCTCCCAAAGGGCTGCATAGGTGGGAGATCTCACCACCGCTCCACGCCATCGTGCTGCGGAGTTTCCAAATCCCTGTCCAACGCCATCTACTTCCGCAATCTTGGCTGGAACGGGGATTCCGGGAGTCATCGTAATCGCCGCACATGTGCGAGTACGTGGAGGTGCCGCTTGTGTGGCGCCGGAGTCGTTGCTCCAAGATCTTCATGACCTTGAGGTCGGCTACGTCATATTCATCATCAACGCTTGTGCGGGAGTATAATCCCCGCGTTGGGTCTATGAGGGTACGTCTCGGAACTACTGTTACCGTTACAGCATTGCTAGTAGATAGATCCTTGGGCAATTCGGGGTTGCGTAGATTTTTTTTTGTTATTTGCATCGAACCCCAAAATTTTGCGCCGGGCGCCGTGCCTCTGCCGTCAGGATGTGCATGCCGGCGAGATGGGCAATAAATGCGTCAGCCCGTCAAGATGCCCCCTACCTATCCGCACATGCCTCATTTTACTGTCCACGGCCCGACCCATACAGATGGCTTTGAACCGTCATCAAAATGGGTTGGCCCGCTAAAGATGCTCTTTAGCTGGCTATACTATTGTCCTTGCTCTAATGAGTGTTTGTTCCATTATCATTTAATAATAATGGAGCTCGGTCCTGTTTCCAAGAACCTGTTTGAAAAGGAGATGATTATGATTAATATTACATTGGAATCACTTTTTGATTTGTCAAGTGAAAATTAGCATGGATTTGACTAGTGACATATGCCACGATGTAAGACTTATTTTGGTGCGGACAGAGGCTCCCAAAAGGGAGGCCGCCTCTGTCGGCACCCTAAAACACGTCTGATGACGTGTTTGCCGGACAAAATTATGGAGGCGCTAGTGGAGGTGCTCTTATGCTCGCTTTGTCTCAAACTGCTCGAGTGTCCGTGTCCTTGTTTTCAACTATAAAGTGTCTTGTGAATGCTCTATACATCTTTCTATGCATGGATCGATGTGAACTCTTTGTGATTACATCATTCAAAGAAAGCTTATGAAGAATCTCTCCAAGAGTAGCACTTTAAGGGCATCTCCAACGGCTCGACACAAACGGACCCCGGTCGTCCGAATTGGTCCGATTTTGATAGGGCTAGGAAAAAGTGCTCCTAGCAGCCCGATGCATTTTCGTCGGCCTGTCCACGGAGAAGCAAACGCGGCCCAAATTTGGGCGCAGTTTGTGTCACCACGGACTGACCGCGCAGTCCGTGCATGCCCTCCCCATTTTCCCGAGGGGCTACCTGCCAGCGATCATGGTCGCTTCGTATCCTGCGCCTCGTGTCGATTCAGTGCCTGCGTCGAGAAAAGGCTGCGTCGCCACTTCCGACTACGCACCGCCATCAATGGTGCTGCATCACTGGCCACCACCGCTTCCAACTCTGCGCCGCCATCAATGGCCTTCAGAGACCACGTCCTCTTCCCTTTATAAGAGGCGCTCCCCGTGGCTACGTCCAGTAGCAGAACACTGATACGTCTCAAATGTATCTATAATTTTTGATGCTCCATGCTTGTTTATACACCATTTGCTTTGTGTTTTGTTTACACTTCGTGGAATTTTATGCATTTTCCGGAACTAACCTATTAACAAGATGCCACAGTGCCAGTTCCCTGTTTTCTGATATTTTTGTGTTTCAAAAAATTTATACAGGAAATATTCTCAGAATTGGACGAAACAAAAGCTGGAGTCCCTAATTACCTGACATGAAGACGGAGTCCAAAGGAGAGCAGGAGACGAACCAGATGCCAGCCACACCTATGGTGGCGCAGGCCAAGGCTAGGCCGCGCCACCAGGGGGTGTGACCGCCTGGTACACCCCAGACATCGTCCTTCCGCCTATTTAATCCCCTCGACGGGAAAACCCTAGGGGCCCGAAATCTTTTCCAGAAAATGTACTGCAAGCTGCCGCCATCGTGGACGCGAGATCAGGAGGGTCCATAAGCTCTTCCCGGCACCCTGCCAGAGAGGGGAATCACCACCAGAGGCCTTCTTCATCACCATGCCTGCCTCCGGAGTGATGTGTGAGTAGTCTACCTTGGACAACGGGTCCATAGCAGTAGCTAGATGGATGTCTTCTCCTCCATGTGCTTGATGTTTAGATCTTGTGAGCTGCCTATCATGATCAAGATCATCGTTATGTAATTCTACATGTTGTGTTTGTTGGGATCCGATGAATATTGAGTACTATGTCAAGTTGATTTGTGATTTATCATCTCTATGTTGTTTATGATCTTGCATGCTCTCCGTTGCTTGTAGATATCTTGGCCGAGTAGATGCTAGTGACTCCAAGAGAAAGTATTTATGCTCGATAGTGGGTTTATGCCTCTAGTAATCTGGGAGAGTGACAATAACTTCTAAGGTTGTAGATGTGCTGTTGCTACTAGGGAGAAAACAACAATCTTATGTTCAAGGATATTTGTATTGTTTACATTACACACTTTGCTTAAGGCGATAATCTGCTGCTTGCAACTTAATACCCAATGGTTGTTCGGATGATATCCGGTGGGTGGATTATTAGTCATAGATGCAGTTGGATTACGGTCTATGTATTATGTTGTAATGCCCAAGTGAATCTCATAGTGATCCTCATGACATGTACATGCATTGCTTGCATTCTTTATTCTGTTGCCCAACTGTAATTTGTTTACCCAGCATGTTATTTATCTTTATGGAGAGACACCTCTAGTGAACTGTGGACCCCGGTCCATTCTTTTACATTCATATTACTGTTTACTTTCTACAAGAATTATTTACTTTCTTGCAAACAAACATCTATTACCACACAATACGTTTAATCCTTTGTTTACAGCAAACCGGTGAGATTGACAATCTCACTGCAAGTTGGGGCAAAGTACTTTGGTTGCGTTGTGTGCAGGTTCCACGTTCCTGCTGGCGCCAAAGTTATGCCCTAGATAGACTCCATATATAAATTCTCTGGAGCAGACGCCAAAGCCAGCTAGCATCAACCTTCAGAAGTGGTTTCTTTCTCCTACTGGTTCGATTAAACCTTAGTTTCATACTGAGGGAAAACTTGCCGCTGTCCTCATCATACCTTCCTCTTGGGGTTCCCAACTGGGCGGCTAGCACCGCTATCAAACACCTTCTCCCCTCCCCACGGCCACCATGACTGGGCGCTGGCCTTTCTGCAAGACCCACGCCGGCGCCTCATCCAAGGCCAAGGCCAAGGCCCTGCCGCCAAAGAAAGAGCGGAACCGACCGTACATGTCGGCTGAGATCGCGCAGGCCCTCTACGACCAGAACTCGTCGGTGGGCCTGCGTGACGTCCACCTTCCCGGTGGCTGGCACGTCAACGCCAGGAGGGTGCCGGTCCCTCTGGTGCCTTACCACGGTCGGGCGCGGCGTGACAAGATCTGGTGCCAGCGGGCCATCCTTCCGCCGGATCTGCGCGAGGACCCCGCCTTCGCCATGGACTCTGACTGGTGGGATCGCCCCTCCTACGAGCCCTACCCGAGGCGACGGTCGGGTCTACTCGGCAACGCCGAGTACGACTATGACACGGATCCGTACCCGCAGCAGCAGGTGCCGCACTGGGTGCCGCCGCCACCAGAGGAAGAGGAGGAGGTCGTGGAGGCGTCAGTGCTTCCGGTGGAGCACTACCAGCTGTCGGGCCTATCGGAGGAGGAGGCCCTCCGACGGGCCATCGAGGAGAGTGAGCTCATCGAGCTCGGCAACTAGGAGGGCCTCGAGGCGCAGCTGGCAGCCTCGGTGTCCACCAGCCATGACGGCGCATCCACCAGCCACGACGCCCCACCACCACCGTAGCCAGCTGCCGATCCCCAGCCCTGGGGCTACGCCGTTTGGGAGTCGCCGCCTCGCGCGCCTCCCATTCAGGTGAACTGGGGCCCTGGGGCTATGCTGAGCCCCAGACTCCTCCGCAGACGCCTCCCCAGCCGCCGCCGCAGGCTCCAGCGCCATCGCCAGCAGACCAGGGATGCCGACGGTGCCCTGGCCGTTTCCCTGGGACCCGCCGCCGGTGGTCTACCTCACCGGGGACGACGACAATGATGAGTAGGCGCGGCGGCGCGACAAGCCCTAGTTTTCTAGGGCTTTTCAAATTAATGTTTTTATTTTCATGTCTTTATTTTCAGTTATCTATGTAATATTTCCTAGCAATAAAAAAATTAAGAAAATACGCCGGGCCGCTGGGCACAATGCCAACGCAAACGGCAAAGGGGAGAGGACAACTCCCTTGTTCGTGTCCGCGACCCTACGCAAACGGTCCAAATCGGTCACGATTAGAGGCTAAAATGCATCAGGCTGTTGGAGATGACCTAAGAGTATCTCCACTGGCGGTCCTAAAACGCCTCCCAAAATGCGGCCGGCGCGGAATTTGGGATCGGGGCCAAAAACCGGCCCGCACCGCCGCCCCCAAAATCGCGCCGGCGCGTGGGCGAGCCCAATAAATGAGCCGACGCTCCCGTGCCAGTCCCTATGCGGCAGGATCCTACCGGGAGCGCCGGCACCTCACAGCAGTGCCAATCCGATGCCCGGGCCCCCCTTGCCAGCGACACCACCGCTTTTCCGCCGGATTCTCCAGCAGAAATTTCCCGCCGCTTCCTTTCCTGCCACTTCCTTTCCCGCCGCTGTTTCCCGCTGAGGAGCCGTCTTTCCGATAAAATATGTAAAATTAGTCTAATTCCGATGAAATCTAGCAAATTTAAAATTACCACTTTTCCAGAGCCGACGTTTTGGGGCTGCCGATGTGGGAGCCCGGCCCCAAAATTTTAGGAGATCCTACCGACGCCCTGAAAACGGTCTATCCAATGCCCGCCGGCCACAATTTTGGGGCTGCCGGTGATGATGCTCTAAGGCGCCGTTTAGTTGTTTTGAAAGACCATCGCTTATTTCATTTGTGTTAGCATTGGTTTGACCACGAGAAGATGCTCCTTTTTCGCCGGTGTGGTGCGCGCGCGTGCTTGTCTGACCAGACAAACACGGCAAGTGCTAGATTTGTTACATTCCTGTTCGATCTTTGCAGCAGTGCATAGATCAAGTAATGCCATTTGCGTTAATTGCAGCACATAGAGACATGCACCTGATAAAGAGACGATCGACGCCCCTTGATGCAAATAATCAACAATTTTGTGCACTCACCAGTCACCACTCATGCTTGACGCTCTCCATTAGTAGTATAGTTTGACTGCTAATTACCAGCAATTACCAGAAGTCAGCGACTACTGCTATCCTTTTTTAAGCAAACACCGATCTCATCACGCATCATTACACATGCACCTTGCCTTAGTGCATCGATGCCACTGCATGCTGTCGGCTCTGAAGCTCAGCACTAGTGGACGATCGACAGCAACGTCCATCACCGTAGACTGATAGCGTGCATATGCACTCACCACCAAAGATCAGCCCAAATCAGGGCGAACGGATCAACGGCGAATTCGACGACTCACCCAAATCGGGGCGAAAAGGCGGGGCCAGATCTTGAGTTCTTGACGACAGGGGTGGCGCCTTTCCGTTTGCTTATCACTGCGCGGTCTGGTCATCCATCGAGCTGGCGAGCCCTCCATGCCGGCGCAGGCACCGGCGGTGGCACGGCAACCTAATTTTTCCACATACGGCCGGTCAGGTGGTGACTGTTGACCTTCACATCGGCTACATTTTGTCTGGTGCTAGCCAACGCTATATAAGCAGCACTGCGTGTGTTTTGAGGTGCATAGATCACACACACACACACAGCGATGATCATGGCTTCCGGCATGATGCGTCGAGGCGCTCCGCTCTCCGGCACGGTCTCGCGTGTCCTGCTTATCGCCATGGCTCTGGTCGCTTCGCCTTGCCGGCTCGGCGCGTCGTCGACTGCCGATACGGAGGTCAGGACGAGCAGCCCGGCCCCGGACTGGCACGTCGTCAGTGTCGCCTCCCTGCTGCCGGCCGCGGTGTGCACGCCGTCCATAGGTACAGAATTTCTGCAAGCTCCGTACTGTGTTCGTTCGTTCATCCGTTTAGCGTTGACTACACCGTACACACAAGTAGATGCAGAAGCACACGAGTACGCAAGTGCAATGAGACGGCAATGGTTCGCGTTTGCGCTCATCAGATGTTAGCTAGGATAATACGCAATAGATTTTTATCTTCGTGTCATAGTATATGATTTTTTTAGTTTGTCTTGTAACATGCCACTGGTTTTTTCGGATAAACGGTATTTTTTTATTGGCTCATTAGCTTATACCAAAGCTGACAATCAAACAACCCATATCCAGCCTTTGCATAACAACAATATACACATCCGTTGAAAGATAGAGAAAGCACAGAGAAAAAAAAGACCTCAAACTATGTTGTCACCCATACGGGATAAAATAGCTTTCACTACTTATTCCAATCTTGAGCATACTTTCGTAAACATGTCGAGATGTCCTGGATTACAAGAATAGACCACGACCGGAGATAATGAGCACATTGAAAAATATGCTGCATAGGAACAAATTATTTAGCAGTAAAAACCATGTCATTTCTACATAGCATTAAGAACAACTTTGACCATTAATTTTGGTTGAAAAATATGCATAACATTTCACAAACATTATACCATCGGATTCATCTTGAAAACTTTCCAATGGTATATTTATTGTGACATATAAGATATATTTTTTGTTAATTAAATTAATAGTTAAATATTTTCTTAAACTATGTGCGTACCTGTTAAACTTATCCAGCACTCCCTGTAATCCCCATAAAATAGAGTGAGGCTGATCTCCATGCTTATTTTACAAGCTCTTATGTTATTTTGAAATATTTGTTTTCAGATTACTCTATATGCCCACATTAAATATTCTCCTACTACTCTCCTTGTATATTTGTACAATATTTGAAGTTATTTTTCTATCTTCATAGATCAATTCTCAGTTGCCGTAGCTATTGCAATTTATCAGGTGAAACATGTAGGTTTCATACCAAATAGATGCTATGTGACCTATAATTCCTAATGTAAGACTAGTCGTCGCCTTCCCTTCCGTTGCCACTAGAGCAGAAGGAGAGGAGTTTTTTTTTGCATTCTTCCTCTCCCCTTGTTATTCGGGTTGTTATGACGAGGAAAGTTGACGACAAGCCACCCACTAATCTCATGCATTTAACTTAAAAAATCATACACTCTACAACTCTCTCTTAATGAAGTCTAGGAAACACAACTATATTTTGTGAACCTTAATAAACATATGTTCTAGACTTGTGCATAATAGAATCTACTGTTGAGATATTATGTGCATAGTAACCTAGAAAAAATATAAAAATTATGATATATATAATCATGATGTTTGAACTTGATAAATAATTTTTATATTTAGTACCACCAATAAGCTCACACATTCGATATGATTCGATAAAATAGAAAAGTAATATTTATAATTTAAGGTAATTTCTATTCTTTTGATAATGACTGGGTGAGGGGGGGATTTTTCATTGTTTATTGTGTTACTGAAAGGCGAACAAGAGTATACACGAATTTTCCACTAAGATATTGTATCTTTCGGAGGCAGAGGCATGCACTTTCCCCATTTTGAATTTTTTCTACCTTTCCGAGTAATATCAAGGGAGCATTACAAGGGTACAAAACAAGAAGGCCAAATTAAGGCAACAACATTACACCAAAAATATTTAATATTAATAATGATAAGAATGAAGTAAAAATATTTGGTACAAACGGATGATAACCTTCTTAAGGGTCGTGATATTAGGGTTAGGGGGCGTCCTTCTAGCATATGCCACTTCAGAAAAACAAGCTGGAACCAACGAGGTCGTAGAAAATTGCAGGCATACCTTTCATAAAATGGGACAACTTCAATGTCACCAAAAGCCTTGGTAATTTGTTGGTATTAAGAAAAATATAATGAAATCTATTATGAATGAAATATCTCAAGAATGAAAAATGTTATAGTTTTAGTAGTTTGTCGTCAGCCTTTTCATTTTCTATGAAATATATATTCCTCCTATACGAAGAAAGATCAGTGCACACGAGTGGAACCAGAATAACCGTAACTGATGAGCCCCACCTTAAGGAAAGGGCGAAAAGTAGACCAATCGGCAAACTATGACGTCACTCAAGCAGGATAAAAATATCTTTCACCATTTGCTTGAACCGCAAGCTTACTTTTGTAAACAAGGCGAGGTGTCCTGGCTTTAAGAATATAGTACGACCGGAGATAGTGAGCACCCTAAAATAACCTGCAAAAGAGTAGATTGTTTAGCATTAAAATCCATGTCATTTATTTATACCTAGCCATAGTGACAATAATAAAACTACTGGTCCCACCCATATTAATATTTTATCCTTGTAATCTATGTTGTTCAAAAAATTGCCACAAATATTATCAACCGAGTATGGCAGATACATGCTAGAAGCCACTTGGATGGTTGGCCATATAGAACACACAAATTGACTTTGTAAAAACAAGTGTTTTCTATTCTCATCATGGTGAGAAAATCAATAATTTGTACTACTGCCTGCGTCAGTAGCGCTTTGTCAGGTTGTCTTTTGTTCAAATAAAACCATAATGAAGGTTCCGCATGCTTTTTTATTTTAAGTGTAACTTTCATTTTTTGAGATGTTATTGTTAATCACTGAAGCATCGGAATGCACTAGTGCTTTGTACATGGATTCTACATAGAACTTTCTATTAGAATTCGTCATGATATTGCGATAGTTGGACAAAAGTCAGCCGCTCTTGTAGAGTGTGTCATTATGTAAGTCACATACCTACGACATCTCACCTAAATGTCACATTTGGTGGAGATTTTTTCAACATTTTTTAATTATATCGCTTTTATTACGTGCAATGTTGTATAAAGTTGGATATTGTTCCCACATAGGAGTATTTACAAGCCAGGAATCCTCCAAGTAATCTGAGCTGTCCATGACGATGAAAGATTCATAACAAAAGAAGTGAATTTGCTTCGCAACTAGGCTTGCCCAAAAATGTGAATCCCAGGATTCAAATTTAAGTTGGGGGATAGCCTTGGAGCACACATATTTTCTTCCGAGGAGGTTTTACCATGCCCCCTTTTCAATTATAAGTTTGATAACCATTTTCTAAGAACAGCGGTATTTTTTTACCTAAAGGTCATAAGTTCCAAGGCCCCTTGGATCTTATGGATGACCTAAGACATTCCATTTAGCCAGTCTATAATTTGTTTCACTATACCTCTGCGAAAAGAGTTTTCATCGGAAGAAATCCAAACGTTCGAGTAGTCCCTTCGGAACTTTGAATATGAACAGCATATATCACACCATGTTGCTAACTATTGAGTTAATAAGAACTAAGCATCCTCCAGCAGAAAGGAGTTTTTCTTTCCATCTTCTCAGATGTTTCTCTAACCTTTCCTCTATATTTTTTCACTTGGCGTTTGAGATCACATGATAATGTATCGGTATTCCCAAATAACTCATCGGAAAGTGTCCTTGGTCTCAACCAAACAATTTAGTTTATTGAGCGATGTATTGCCCTGAGCTTTCCCAAAATAGAACAATTCACTCTTATAAAAATAAGTTTTAAACCAGAAAGTTACCCAAAAGCTGATAGTATTAACTTCAGTTTTTTTTGCCTGTTTTAAGACATGCCACTGGTTAAGCTGCTGATATTGGGGAGTATGTATGCATATGATACTTCCAATATAGGTTGCCTTATCGAATCGATCATTCGTCTTCCAAATCGAAGGTTGTACCGGGAAACATCCCGACTCCCGGACCGCTCCAACTCAAGTGGCTCCGGAGGACACGGCCGCTCCCGCTCGAGGACCTCCCCGGCCCGCGCGTCCCTGGCCGCTGCCGCCGCCGATCCTGGCGGCAGTGGCGGCGCCTGGCCCGCCAAATGGAAAAGGCGGACAGAGGAGGAGGGCTGTTGCACCGGCGCATCTGGGTGGAGAGGCGGCGGCTGTCAGGGCGAGGGCGGCGAAGATGGTGGAGCAGTCGGGGTTGAGCACTGGGCGATAGCGGCGACCTCTTGGCGGAAGCTATGCTGGTGCCCGTGGCTGGTGGCGGTGCGCGGCTCATCTGGGCCTGTTTTGGGCCTAGATCTGGGCAGGCGGGACCTGCCAGTGGCTTCCATCGGATGCATCTGGGGCTGTTGCAGCTGCGCTTTGCGTGGTCTGGTGGCCGCTCTGATTTTCTCCTATCGCTCGGCCGTGCAGAATGGAGGAAGCTGAGCCGGCGATGCCTTCTCTCGTTGATGACCTAGTGCGGTGGTGGCGGCATCCTTTTAGGCATGTTCGGCTGCACGAGGTTACCCATGACTGCGGTCCTGGGCATGGTGATGGTGGCTTGCTTCTTTGTCGGAGTTGGTCGACCGATCGAATAAAGGTGGTGGTCCTAGGGTTTCTCTCCTACGAAGACAAAGATCTTCTTGATGCATGTCTCCATTGATTTGACTGGAGTGTCAAGTTCCGGAAGGCTCCACTGGCGAACTTCACTGGGCAATTCAAGCCTGAAGATTGCTGGATCAGATGGAATTCTATCACGCGCACCCATGTTTATTTCTGAACGTTTGGTTCCAGAAGGAGTGTGGCGAAGCTCTATTATCTGTTGCCATCATGTGCCTCGTCTTATAGTTCATGGTGAAGTCAGAGGCGGAGAAAGGCATGAAAACTGTGTTTTGAGGACTTGCGGCGGTGATTCGAGCTTTTGTGGCGATGAGGAACTTGCTTGGTGATTTGTGACTCGTAGCAGCGGCTTTGGCAAGTGGGGGCGACATCACAGGTGAAGTTCAAAGTTCTACCTTGCAGGATAAAAATCCAAGGTCTGACCTTAATTGGTTTGTGTCTGGCAATGGTCTTGTTGAAGACATTGTTTTGTGAGCGATGACTTTTTCCTAGGTGAAATCCTAAGATCTATGATCGGGTGACGATAGCACTTGTGCGATGTTTTCTTCTTAGAGACGTCGCTTTTAGAGAGAGTGAACTTCTGGTGTTAATTTGGTGGTGTTAGTACTGCTATAAGGAATTAATCACTCTAGCGAGACTTTTCTATTTTGTAATTCTTCTTTTTTTGTTTGGCTGTGTGCCATCCATACTGCCGCTAGGGCAATGCGTTGTTGCAGAGGCTAGATGTAATTGGTATCTTCTTGATATTAATATATTCTCCTTATCGAAAAATAGGTTGTCTTATTGTACGGTAACCTCACAAGTGCTGACACATGCCCTAGACAAACAAGGTTGTCAAAAGTCTTAACGAGTCAAAGCCTGATAGGTCATTACCTAAGTCGCTTTGACTCCTTGTGAACGGAATGGCCATTTTGTCTGTGAACAAGTGCACCTGTCTGAATTACTCCCTACAAAGCTCTGGTCTAATTAAAAGATCCATTTTATTTCATGTGATCATGTCATGATCCACAATACAAATATACAAAAAAAATCTTCTTATACTTTATCAGATGACATCAAAAGCTAATATGCCATGCCGATGACTGCAAACATCAGTCAAAATCGAGACGTAGTTGCAGTGCTTGTTTTGCTATTACTAGCGGCAATTACATCATAATCTTATCTTATCTCATTTAAGGAAAACAAACAAAATAGTCGGCTAATTTTTGTTCCGGCTGTCTTGCAGCGGCATCAAACTCGACGGTCCTCAACGTCGTGCACCGACACGGTCCGTGCTCGCCACTGAAGTCCCGCGGCGACGCGCCGCCCCACATCGAGCTCCTGGACCACGACCAGGGCAGAGTCCACTCCATACACCGCAAGATCGCCGCGGCGTCAGCATCCATACTCGACCAAGCCCGTGCCGCGACGAAGGGCGTATCCTTGCCGGCCCAGCGTGGCATCTCCCTCGGCACAGGCAACTACGTCGTGTCTGTCGGCCTCGGGACACCGGCTAGGGAAATGACGGTGGTGTTTGACACCGGCAGCGACCTGTCGTGGGTGCAGTGCACGCCGTGCTCGGACTGCTACGAGCAGAAAGACCCGCTCTTCGACCCGGCGCGGTCATCGACGTACTCCGCCGTCCCCTGCGCCGCGCGGGAGTGCCAGGGGCTCGACTCGCGGAGCTGCTCGCCGGACAAAAAATGCAGGTACGAGGTCGTGTACGGCGATCAGTCGCAGACCGACGGCAACCTGGCGCGCGACACGCTTACGCTTGGGACGCCGTCGAACACGCTCCCAGGCTTCGTCTTCGGTTGCGGCGACAAGGACACGGGTCTGTTCGGCAAGGCCGACGGGCTCGTCGGCCTCGGCCGCGAGAAGGTGTCGCTATCGTCCCAAGCGGCGGCCAAATACGGCGCGGGGTTCTCCTACTGCCTCCCGTCGTCATCGAGCGGAGCGGGGTATCTGTCCCTCGGCGGGCCGACGCCCTCGAACGTGCGGTTCACGGCGATGGTGACCCGGCGCGACACGCCGTCGTTCTACTACGTTAACCTCGTCGGAGTGAAGGTCGGCGGGCGGACGGTCAGGATCTCGCCGGTGGTCTTCTCGGCGCCCGGCACGGTGATCGACTCCGGCACCGTGATCACCCGGCTGCCGCCGCGCGCCTACGCCGCGGTCCGCACGGCCTTCGCGCGCTCCATGGGCAGGTACGGCTACAAGAAGGCGCCGGCGTTGTCCATCCTGGACACGTGCTACGACTTCACGGGACACAGTACGGTGCGGATACCGTCGGTGGCGCTGGTGTTCGCCGGCGGCACCACCGTGGCGCTCGACTTCAGCGGGGTGCTGTACGTTGCGAAGGCATCGCAGGCGTGTCTGGCGTTCGCGCCCAACGGCGACGGCACGGACGTCGGCATCCTCGGGAACACGCAGCAGAAGACGCTCGCGGTGGTGTACGACGTGGCCAACCGGAAGATCGGGTTCGGTGCGAACGGCTGCAGCTGATGATGACGTGTAATCCCAGAGTATAGACCATATATCCACGAATAAATGGCTGAGATTAACTGTTACTGGCACATTTCGTGGTGTTATAAGTACTCCAGTTTAGATTTAGATTAGAAGATTAGATTTAGACTAGCATATGATGCGCCTGCGTTGCAACGGGAGATAAAAAAATATACGTCGCATCAAAATATACACTTGTTCATTTCAGTTTTAATACATCTGATACACTTGCGCTAGCCACCATAACCATGTGTTGGCGTCACTACCTTACCCAACTCAACGAAGAACTTCGCCCTCCACGGGATCGAGGAGTAGAGGAAGCAGAGTAAGATGGATAAAAGAGCTAACACCAGTGACGCCGAGGCTATTATTGATGAATTCCCATTGAATTAACGGTCTAGATGCAACTGATAAAAAATCAAATATATATCTTTTAAAGCATTTAGATTTCAAATCTGTGGTAGATCTATTATTCTAAACAGCTGCATACGAAAATAAGAAAGCAAGAAGCCAACTATTTACAAAAAAAACAATTCGATCTTGTACCATTCTTGCATACGCATCCCTTAATTGACCTGAAGCCTTCACGGGTTAGAGCATCTCCAACAGCTTACCCATATTTTGAATAAGTGAAGTGTGTTTGGGTGAGGGGGAGAGAGAGAGAGGGGATATAGATAAACCAAATTTCATTTGTTTTTCTAGCTTACCCCTATCTGGATACCCAAATCTGAAAACATACAACACAAAAACGCAATCAGGTCCTCAGACAAATAAAAACTACAATCACATCCATGTTCTTTACATCAAGCACCTTTAAAAGAAAAAATAGAAGCAACCTTGTCAGGGACATCGGCGCCGATCTCGCTGGTGCTGCGCCGGAGCTGCGTCCCGTCGGCCATCGTTGCCCCCCGTCGGTCGCCATTGCGCCGAAGCACACGAG
Source organism: Dactylis glomerata (assembly GCA_007115705.1). Taxonomy (NCBI): domain Eukaryota; kingdom Viridiplantae; phylum Streptophyta; class Magnoliopsida; order Poales; family Poaceae; genus Dactylis; species Dactylis glomerata. The sequence continues at coordinate 2,436,243 of QXEO01000454.1, read as the reverse complement.
GCCGTCGTCCCTCGCCGCGCGCAAGTGATACGTGCATTTTGCATCATTATATTTGCATCATATAGGACTAGTTTATAATGTTATTTGCATCAATCATCCATTATTCATGTATTTTTAGATGATTTCTGCGACTTCCCTACAAAGTCCCCCCTTGGTATTTAATTTTCAGGAGACAGAAAATCTCCTATTTTCGTATTTTGATGTTTCTGGACCTCAATTTGATCGGTGATTTTTACAGTGTTAATATTTTATCACGAGAAGCATAGGGAGAGGTGGTAGCACACAAGGGGAGCCATGAGGCTCAAACGAGCCCAGGTGGCGTGGCCCACCAGGCAGACCATGCCACCCAGGCCCGTTTGGCCTCGGTGGTCGCCTTGCCTCCATCTTCTTATTGTCGACTCTGTCTCGACAAAAAAAGGGACGCCCTAATTTTCTTGTAATTTTCTGAGGTGGTGGCGGAGGTGGAACCCTTCTTCCTCCTCCGGAAGGGCTGATGTGCTATAGCCGCCGGAGGGAAATCACCACCATCGACACCACCGACTCCTCCTTGGCATAGGGGGAGAATCTCCATCACATCTTCAGCACCATCATTATCATCCCTAACATTAGCACCATCTCCACCTCGAGATTCGACATCATCCCCCTCATAGTTTGTGGTAGATCGAACCCTGGATATTGTTTAAGTGCTATGTGCATGCTTGTGCTTGGCAACTTGTCATTATTTTATTGTGAAGTTATACTTTCAGATTGTGTTGTACCTCATATGCCACTGATCATGATCATGTTTGACACTTGTGAGTAGTTCTCGTTGTTCCTGGGGGCATAGGATGAATTGGCTATGATTTCTATATAGTATGCATGGAGTATTTGGTTAAGTTTTGATCTTTTATGTGATTCTATGATGGTAATGTGTGAATGTCGACTGCATATTACTTCACCTATATGGGCTCATAGGATTGCACCTTAGAGTGATTATGAGGATGAGAAACGCGGGAGAGACAGAAACCAGTTTCTTAGAATCTATATTATTTTTAGGGTTTTTTTTAATTGGGGACCTTAGAGCTTTATGCAATGGTTGGACAATTTATGTCTTAATAATCCCTAAGGTTCATGAAAGTGACCTTAGGAACAATCATTAGGGGTTTATAGCATAGTGTTGTATGACTACACCTATTTTTGGCTCCATACGACAAGAATAAAACTTGACAAGATACTCGTTCATATTTGCTTAGAAATCTGTATGCCAAATAAATCCATACCGCCCCTGGGAACATTTGTCGCTTATTGATTACACTTGAGCTTTTCCTCTCACTGCATAGAGGATTGGGCTTTCTCTGAAAAAAGCATTTACTTTATTGCAATTATATTTTCCATGTTGTTTCCTCTGCACAATTATACACCTAAAACCCCAAAACACTTTTATTTATTATTTCATGTTAAACTTGCCAACAAATACCTTCAGCTCCTCATGGGTTCAACAACCTTTTCTATATTGAAAGGTACTACAATTGATCTCCTCCACTTGGGAGTCATCAGCAAGGCACCAACCAGCAGGTCTATCGAGCTGGTGGTGGGGCACAGTGATATGTCTCAAACGTATCTATAATTTTTGATGCTCCATGCTTGTTTATGCACCATTTACTTTGTGTTTTGTTTACACTTCATGGCGTTTTTATGCATTTTTTGGAACTAACCTATTAACGAGATGCCAAAGTGCTAGTTCCCTGTTTTCTGCTGTTTTTGTGTTTCAGAAAAGTTACACAAGAGATATTCTCGGAATTGGACGAAACAAAAGCTGAAGTTCCTAATTACCTGACACGAAGACGGAGTCCAAAGGAGAGCAGGAGACGGACCAGAGGCCAGCCACACCCTATGGTGGCACGGGCCAGGGCCAGGCTACGCCACCAGGGGGTGTGACCACCTGGTCCACCCCCTGAAATCACCCTTTCGCCTATATATTCTCCTTGACAAGAAAACCCTAAGGCCCGAACTCTTTTCCAAAAAACATACTGCAAGCCGCCAGCGTCGTCGACGCGAGATCGGGAGGGTCGAGAAGCTCTTCCCGGCACCCTGCCGGAGAGAGGAATCACCACCGGAGGCCTTCTTCATCACCATGCCTACCTCCGGAGTGATGTGTGAGTAGTCTACCTTGGACTACGGGTCCATAGCAGTAGCTACATGGATGTCTTCTCCTCCATGTGCTTTATGTTTAGACCTTGTGAGCTGCCTATCATGATCAAGATCATCGTTATGTAATTTTACATGTTGTGTTTATTGGGATCCAATGAATATTGAGTACTATGTCAAGTTGATTTATGATTTATCATTTCTATGTTGTTTATGATCTTGCATGCTCTCCGTTGCTAGTAGATATCTTGGCCGCGTAGATGCTAGTGACTCCAAGAGGGGGTATTTATGCTCGATAGTGGGTTCATGCCTCTGGTAACCTGGGAGAGTGACAACAACTTCTCAGGTTGTAGATGTATTGTTGCTACTAGGGAGAAAACAACAATCTTATGTTCAAGGACATTTGTATTGTTTACATTACACACTTTGATTAAGGCGATAATCTCTTGCTTGCAACTTAATACCCAACGGTTGTTCAGATGATATCCGGTGGGTGGATTATTAGTCATAGATGCAGTTGGATTACGGTCTATGTATTATGTTGTAATGCCCAAGTGAATCTCATAGTGATCCTCATGACATGTACATGCATTGCTTGCATTCTTTATTCTGTTGCCCAACTGTAATTTGTTTACCCAGCATGTTATTTATCTTTATGGAGAGACACCTCTAGTGAACTGTGGACCCCAGTCCATTCTTTTACATTCATATTTTTACTTTCTACAAGTATTATTTACTTTCTTGCAAACAAATATCTTTTACCACACAATACGTTTAATTCTTTGTTTACAGCAAACCGGTGAGATTGACAACCTCACTGCTAGTTGGGACAAAGTACTTTGATTGTGTTGTGTGCAGGTTCCACGTTGTTGCTGGTGCCAAGCTAAGCCCTAGATAAGGCGCCATATATAAATTGTCTGGAGCCATCGCCAAGCCAGCTAGCATCAACCTTCGGAAGTTGGTTCTTTCTCCTACTGGTTCGATTAAACCTTGGTTTCATACTGAGGGAAACTTGCCGCTATGCTCATCATACCTTCCTCTTAGGGTTCCCAACTGGGTGGCTAGCACCGCCGAATCAAGCATTTTTCTAGCACCATTGCCGGGGAGAAAGAGGATTTCTGCAAGGGGAGTCTCTCGCTTCCAATTTTTTTACTTTGTTATTGTTTTGCTTAATTTCTTTACTTTATTTTTGCTTGCATCTTTTTATAAAAAATACAAAAAAATTAGTTCCTTTATAGCTGTTATTTTTGCTTATCTGCTTTTAGTCTTGCTAGAATGAGTAATCCTGAAGTTGAGGTTCGTACTTTTAAGCAACAAGGGGGAGAATATTTGAAAGATGCTTGGTACAGAATTAGTAATGCCCATCATAGATCTACCAAAAAGTACTCTACCATGATCCTTCTTAGGAATTTTTATGTTGGTATATCTAGTTGGAATATGTATGTTCTTGATACTCTCACAGGGGGTAATTTTCTGGGTACTCCTGCTTTGGAAGCATGCACTTTAATTGAAAGTTTAGTGGGAGTACCACCTATTAATGTTGTTAAAACTAAGATCACTTTGGAGGAAGTTATAGAAAAACTGAGCTCTCTAGAGAAAATTTTGCCAAATCTCCTTGATAACGCTAGCCAGGTTAATGAATCGATAGAAAGTATCGGTAAAAGAATTACTGTTTCAGAGGCTAGCACTATCCATGATAGTCAAAACCTTAGGATTGGTAAATTAGGGGAGTCTATGGAAACTTTAAGTTCAATTTTCTCTTCTCTTAAATTTAAGAAGGAGAAAGCTTTTGTTGGAAAAGAGCAGAAATTTATGTATGTTCCCAAGGTGTCTATGCCAAAACCGCAGAATATTTTTAAGATTGGTAAAACTTTTAGTTCAACTAAGAGTGATTTGGAGGTTGAATCATCTTCAGGGGCATCTAAAGTGGCTATTGTGACAAGTGCTGTTTTCGAGGAAACAATTGATCTTAATGCCCCTTCATTTGAAAATACTTGATTTCCACTTTCTGCGCCTAGCTCAAAGGCGTTAAAGAAAAGCACTCTTGGGAGATAACCCAATGTTTTCTTTTCAGTACTTTTTCTTTTTGTTGAGTCTTGGAAGTTATTACTACTGTAATGACCTCTCCTTATAATTTTTATTTTGTTTTTGTGCCAAGAAGAACCTCTAATTGGAGGAAGGTAAGATTTGGGGAAGTTGCCGTCCTGAAACAGATTTATGTGTTGTACCGTAAAAATTCGTGAAAATTCTCAGAATGTCTTTTTGATCTACGATTTCTTATGCACATGCCTCAGGTTATTGCCTAACTTCCATTAGTTTTGTACTTTTTAGATTTGAGCAAAAGAAGATTTTCAAAACAATCGATCTTTACCAGTTGTTCTGTTTTGATAGATTTCTGCCACTATTTGTGTTTGCCTCTTGATCTCTTTCTTTTTGAGTTCTTTTGATCATGGAACTTTTGAGGAAGTTACTATAGTAGCTTATGCTTTAATGGGTGTTTTACTTGAGTTGAAACTGAAACAAAAGAGTGGATTTACTATCTTGCATGCACTAATGTTGCTAATAAGAATTGTGTGAAGTTTTGTTTGAAAGAAGTTTTCAAGTGTAGGGAAAGGAGAATGATGAGATGAGATGAAGAATGAAAAAAAGCTCAAGCTTGGGGATGCCCATGTCACCCCAAGAAATATCCAAGAAGTACAAGCATCAAAGCTTGGGGATGCCCCGAGGCACCCCTTCTTCATCGACAAATATCAGGTCATCTTTCAAGACACTATATTTTTATTGCTTCATATACTATGCATTTTTCTTGGAGCGTCTTTATTTTCGCTTGTAGTTTTCTTTTGTTTTGTTTGCTGCAATAAATGGTTGGACCCCAACATATTTCTTTTGGAGAAGACACACTCCGTTTCTCTCTGCCAAGAAAACTCTAGTTTTCACTCTTTTCGTTCAACGAGTGTTCTCTTTTTCTAATACTGCGTTTAGCTTTCATATTTTGCCTTAATTTTTGTTCAGAACTTGTTAGTTCTTTGTAGCTAGGTGTATTTAGATCTCTGGTATATGTTGGTTTTCATCTTTAAGAGTTGTTTCAAAAAGGTTGTTTGGTGTTGGAAAAGAGAAAAAAAGTTTCATGCCTATAGTGGTACAAATGGGAGCTTGTTTAGACTGTGGCTTAGACTTTTGCATGTCATGCTTGATGTTATTTTGATTATATGCTTAGTAGTTTTTTCTGTAGCATGACTTGTCTCAAATGACTGAGATTGCTTAATGTGCCTTTGAAAGAATCATGCGTTGTTTTTATTATATGGGAGCATATTATTGTGGTATTCTCCTTTGATGCTTTATTTGGGTTGACTTAGCGCATGCTTACACCATATTTGACTTTAACCAGTTGCCTCAAGCCTCTATGATCATTTGGTTTTTGACTTTTGATACCACTTTCTGCTTTGGTTAATAATGTTTTGTCGTTATGCATGATTATGGCCGTCATTGCTCTCTTAGTTGGTCCCTCCCAGTCTTTTGCTAGCCTTCATCTGTACTGAGAGGGAATACTTCTCGTGCATCCAACTACCATAAACCAAGTTATTCCAAAGAGTCCACTATAAATTCCTATGCATGGTATTTTCAAGCCATTCCAAGTAAATTTTCATCTGCTACCTTTCAAAAAAACCCTTCAAAATACTTCTCATTTCGTGACACTGTTTTCAGCTCATGGGACGTAGTGGTTGGATTTGCTATCTTCCATATTGTAAGCTTTCAAAAAAAAGAAAAAAAAATGAAAAAAATGAAAAGAAAAAAAGTCACTCCTCCATGGTATGTGAAAGTTAGTGGACACCCGAAGGATTCGGTTAGCCATGGTTTGTGAAAAGAAAAGTGGGGAGGAGTGCCAAGCTTTATAAAAGAGCAATGTGCCAATTTCTCTCCAAACTTGTCTAGTATGGAAGATAGTAAGAACCCCATTGCCAGTCGTTGACAAGAACAACCACCTCTCAAAACAATTTTTTATCTCTGTTTTACAAATGAAAAGCTCTAGCACATGTTAAATCCCTGCTTCCCTCTGTGAAGGGCCTTTCTTTTACTTTTATGTTGAGTCTTCACCTTCTACCTTCATGCATCATCTAAGAGAGCATAGTTGTCATTCTGAGTATAATGTGCATAGTCCCAAAATTTATTATTGATTGATTCATGATTATGGTTTTGCTTGTTCTTAAATTATTTGTATCTAGTCGCCCTCTTAAACTTGAAGGTGTCCTATGCATTTATGTTTTGCCACTCCATGAGGGACAAGCTGAATACCACTTTGCTATGTTTTTCTATATGCTCGAAACAAACAATTGACTTTCAATGCATTATTACTCATGATCTTTTGTTTGTGTTACTTTTCATGTTTTAACATGGTTGCTAAGTTCTATTGTCAAGATTATATCTTTTAGGGATTTCTATTTTGGTGCCCTCAGGTCGTTAGTTATACTCAGTTTTCCCCAGCTCGTTAGTTTTTCCTCAGTTTTCCCCAAGCCGTTGTCTAAAACCCTCAGAAGGAGGTCGGACGGGAGGATTCCCGTTTAGTTGACCGTTTCCTTCCTGACGTGCGGGGCCGCATCGTGTGGGGCCGCGTCGCGTGGGGCTGGTAGAAAGGAACCGTGTGGGACAGGACGAGACCGCGTTTGATTGTACGTGAGAGCTCGGTTCTGTCTCTCTCGGGCCAAATTGGCATTGCCTTTTCAGAGCGCCTTTTCAGAGCGCCTTTTTCCCCTCTCTCTTTGTAGCAGTTCTCTCTCTTTTCACCAAATTAGTATCAAATCTAGAGAAGCTTCTATTTCTGTCTTTCTTCAATAATTGTTGCCTTTTGGCCCTCGTTTTTTGCCCAATATGGTAACAAATCTAGTAGCAAATCTAGAAGCTAGTATAGGATAAATTCACAGCAGCATAATAAATCTAGAAAACTAAGTATAATACATAATCTGCATACAGCAGCCAAAAGCAGCCAATAACAATGTTAATGTTCATGACAAACTAAGCTGAAAATAATACAAGACGCAATGTATGCCCAACATGAAGATTAGGATACCCCAGGATGAATGAATCTGTTCTTCATTCATCATATATATCTTCGTCGCTCCCTATTCTGGTCTGAAAGAAATATTCATTGAACTCCTTCCGTCTGCAGTGTGCAGCAAATACATCCTCCAAACGGTATGGCCTTTGTTCATCTTTCAGACCGTACCTTCCTAATCTATCCACACCTCGTGGCCACTCATCCCAGGCGTTCATATCATCAAAGTACTCTCTGATATAACCCAAATCCGCGTAGTAGATGCAGCCAGATCGAAGTGTCGGGTGCACTCTGGTGTCGACGGAGATACATCGGACATGATGGACGAAGAAGGCACGACTGCCAATGTTATTGACGGCATGGAGAGAGCGGCTCTCAGTGTCCACATGGTACACCAATGTTTGACCTTCATCCAAACGACCGCCCAACAACACAAGCAGCAGATCACCATCTGACTTCACAAGGTAGAACTTGTCATTTCCAAGTTCTGGAAATGAAAAAAGTGTCTCCATGTTGACATTGCTCGCGCCCTGCTCCAACTGGATATTGTTAGTGCACACTAATGTTCCAAACTCCAAATTGTGGTAATGACAAGGTAGAGCTTGTGCATAGAATTCACCATTGAACGTGGTAATGCAACGCATAGAATGGTGCTCGATCGTAAATCTTCCTTCTCCCTAATCTTCATCTATACCCTTAGTTGGAGTGCTCTCATCGACCCAAGCAATTTCCGCTGGGTAATATGTGGAAACGAAGAGCATAGTCGGGGACTTCATTACAGTGACTGACTCCAGAATAAAACATGGCATCTGCGCCTCAAATATAGTGTTCGATGTCTTTGTGAGTGGGTTCAGAAGCGTATCTTGTGCGGCTGGTTCTTCTGGGCAAGCACAATGACGCCACGGTAAAAGCTGACGAAGTAGTATCTAAAATATATTGATGAAGATAACATTCAGCACTAAGATGTTTACGATAGAAAATAAAAGGATTAACTCTATAGATATGGAGGAATTTGAACCTTGCATGAACTTCTGTTAGATCGATGGTGACGTAGCGGGATGTGCTGAGGTGGAGGAAGGAGAACTCAGCGGCGCATGGCAGGGCGTGCTCTACCATGATCTATTCGTGCAGGTGCACGTCGGGCTTAGGTAAATCTGATCGCCAATTAGTACAAACTTGCCTCAAAGCAGAGTAGGTGTCCACGTACTCCTCGTTCGCCAGTAAGCAGGCGCCGATCTTGTGAAGTGGTCCGTCAGCCCTGAGAGAGGCCCAGTTCACGGAGGCGCCGTGCCTACATGCGCTGTCCTCGGAGGCGACGGGCTCAGCGGCGACGGGCTCGGATGCGACGGGCTTGGCGGCGATGGGCTCGGATGCGACGGGCTTGGGGGCGACGGCCGCCGGCGCATTCTTCTTCTCCATCGCCGGCAGGGGAGCGCGCGTAGGGCGGCTGGGGTTTTTTGGAGAAGGTGATGGGATGTGAGAGGCGTGGTTGCATGCGTGAGTTATAATGAGACTGTGTGCAGAGAGAGGGAGAGAGGGGCTCTGTACTGGCAAAGTGACGGTTCGTCTCAGCAGTTGATGTTTGGTCTCAACATGCGCACCGCGCGGCTAACTGCTGCTCACCGCGACACGCGTCCGTGGGACTGCACGTCAACACCGTTACGTGTACTCAGTTCTACCCTCGAGTCTTACACTGGAAAAATATCTGTACTTAGTTTTCCCCTCGAATACTAATACTGGCTAGTGCAATATACTCAGTTTTACCCTCAAGTGGCTGGTCAACAGAGAGTCAACAAATGGGATTAAGCTATCTAATTGAGTCATTTCATGTGCAAAAAAATTCAAAAAAATAAAATCATTGTGCCTCCTACTCATGGAGTCTTGTTACGTGACCTGCCACGTAGACAATCATATATAAATCAAGTTTTAACACAAATGGCCACTTCTCAAATCACTAGTAGCTATGAAGGTTCATGGCTTTCCACTCAAACCCCTTCTCAAAACATCTATACCCAAAACATAGTTTGTCTGAATGAGGCCATAATTTTTACACTCATGTATATTTGAATTGCTAATACTTTGAGGTAGGCCAACCTGGGTTTCATTGTACAAAACATGTGTTTTTCTTTTTCTAAATCTCTTATTTGAATTCCTTAGCCTGTTTACTATTTAATTGCCCTTGTATCCTTGATACTACTCAGTTTTACCCTTTCCCTTCTCACAGAAGCCCAAACTTAGCCTGATTGGTCGAGCTGTTGTCACACGGATCGTGCCCACCTACCGTCGATCCTATGATCTAACGGGCAGGATTGTGCCACCCTCTCTGTATCTGTCGGTGGCAAACTACTACCCCTCTATGAATGCTAAATAACGAGTTGGCCACCGGATTCAACAAGTTTGGTAATCACGAATTTCCACTTCTTGTAGGCATTACTTTTCACGGTAAAATGATAAACTATCACGAATTTCCATTTAGGCATTACTTTTCACGGTAAAATAATAAACTATCACGAATTTCCATTTAGGCATTACTTTTCATGGTAAAATAATAAAATATCACGAATTTCCATTTAGGCATTACTTTTCACGGTAAAATAATAAACTATCACGAATTTCCTTTAGGCATTACTTTTCACGGTGAAATGATAAACTATCACGAATTTCCTTTAGGCATTACTTTTCACGGTAAAATAATAAACTATCACAAATTTCCATTTCTTTTAGGCATTACTTTTTGTTGAGATATAAATACCCACAACGGTCATCTCCTCCTTAATTTATTGTGTAAACCCCACTACGGTTATCTCTCCCTTATAAACCCCCACAATGGCCATCCCTCATGTCAATAGGTTCTGCTTCTCTCTTCTTCGTTCACATACACTTGATCCATTGCCATGGCTTCCACGTCTCGGACGCCGACCGGAAGGAGAAGGGGAAGGGGAAGGGGAAGGGGCGGCCTGGGTGGTGGATCATCATCATTGCCACCACCACCATCAACACTGCCATTGATCATAGAGGAGTTCTTAATCGTCATCTATGAAGACCCTTTGGCCAAGAAGGTACGTACGCGTTCCCACATATATGATGCATGTGATTAATTATGTGCATGTTCCAAAAAGCCATTAATTTCAAATGATCGACGCTCGATCTCTTTGCAAGCACTCCCACAAAAGTTTGCGGACTATCTTGACGGCCAGGAGCCCGCAAAGGTGTATCTGCGAGCAGCTGACTGCGGTCCTCATCTCTGGACCATGGAGGTCCTATTTGATGAACAAGGCCGGATGTACCTCGACAAGGGCTGGGAGAATTTCGCCATCGCGCACGGTGTGGATTTCGGCTACATTATACACTTCAAATATGAAGGCGATGATGTGCTCACATTGAAGGTGTTCGACGTAACATTATGCAGGAAGTACTACTACACGGATGACGAAGATACTGACGATGAAAGCGACGACGACGTGAAGCCATGCATCCATCCCCTTTAGATAAGGGGATTATGACTAAGAATATATATGTAGCTTCATATGCATCGATTTAGAGATCTAGCTATTTTCTATATATTATGCATGTAAAAATAATAGGGAATCGCAATTTCCACAATTATTCGAGCACCACAGCCTCCAAACGATGCCGATGCCGATATCGGCATCGTCAGAACGGCTATGCATGCTCGCCGCCACTGCTAGGTCACCGTCGGGATGCACCCTCAATCCCGTCCCCTCATTCGATCACTGACACACCAGAGATACCGCCGAGGCCAATGACGAACGTACATGCTGATGCCAATGCCGAACAAGCACGCTGCTGTGGGCACGGCCACGCCGCCCCGCTATGCTGGACGCCACAGACCACCGCGAGGTCTTTCCCTTCGCCACCATACTCTCCTAGCACCCATCTATACATGCCAGAAAGGAGAGACACTAGTTTTCTCTACATTTCTCGCGTTCGTGTCCGACACCGTCAGTCAAAGTGTTGAGGTCGTCGTCGATGTCCTCGACCATTTCTTCTCTTCTTTGCATTGTTAAACGCATCTAGTTCATATCTATCTAATGTGTCTGGTCTCGCCTCATGCAGTTCTTTGTGGACGTCGATCTCATCTCGGCACCCCGCAGGCCACCTCCCCCGTGCCATCGCTGTAGAGCTCCGTTTAAAAATCTAATCCTACCCGTGTATTGCCCCTTGTATCAGCGTCATGGCCCCACTTGTCATTCGATATACCGAAGCCCCACTCGTCCGCATTTTGGGCAGGGATACGGCGATGCTTACGGTCAAACAAAGATGGATGCTCTGACGTGTCTTTGTGGGCTCTACGTGGCCCCACTAGTCAGCAGTTAACGGTCAAAGGTGTTCAACCGTCGGGCAACTGGCCGTTCCAGCACTTGTGACAGTTTCAGACAAGGGCTTGGACAAACCTGAGGAAAAACTAAGGAGCTGGGGAAAACTGAGTACAACTAAGGACCCGAGGGCACGAAAATAGAAATCCCTATCTTTTATGCCCATGTTTAGAGTACTTTGATCTCAGCACTCAATGCTTTACATCGTTTGATCAAGATTGTGTTGGTGCATGTCACCTCAAAAATTATTGTTTTGTTATCACTTACCTACTCGAGGATGAGCAGGAGTTAAGCTTGGGGATGCTTGATACGTCTCAAACATATCTATAATTTTTGATGCTCCATGCTTGTTTATGCACCATTTGCTTTGTGTTTTGTTTACACTTCATGGCGTTTTATATGCATTTTCCGGAACTAACCTATTAACTAGATGCCACAGTGCCAGTTCCCTGTTTTCTACTATTTTTGTGTTTCAGAAAAGTTACACAAGAAATATTCTCGGAATTGGACAAAACAAAAGCTGAAGTCCCTAATTACCTAACACGAAGACGGAGTCCGAAGGAGAGCAGGAGATGGACCAGAGGCCAGCCACACCCTATGGTGGCACAGGCCAGGGCCAGGCCGTGCCACCAGGGGGTGTGACCGCCTGGTCCACCCCCGACATCGCCCTTTCGCCTATATATTCTCCTCGGCAAGAAAACCCTAAGGCCCAAACTCTTTTCCAGAAAACATACTGCAAGCCGCCACCATCATCGACGCGAGATCGGGAGGGTCGAGAAGCTCTTCCCGGCACCCTGCCAGAGAGGGGAATCACCATCGGAGGCCTTCTTCATCACTATGCCCGCCTCTGGAGTGATGTGTGAGTAGTCTACCTTGGACTACGGGTCCATAGCAGTAGCTAGATGGATGTCTTCTCCTCCATGTGCTTCATGTTTAGATCTTGTTGCCTATCATGATCAAGATCATTGTTATGTAATTCTACATGTTGTGTTTGTTGGGATCCGATGAATATTGAGTACTATGTCAAGTTGATTTATGATTTATCATCTCTATGTTGTTTATGATGTTGCATGCTCTCCGTTGCTAGTAGATATCTTGGCTGAGTAGATGCTAGTGACTCCAAGAGGGGTTATTTATCTTCGATAGTGGGTTCATGCCTCTGGTAACATGGGAGAGTGACAACAACTTCTATGGTTGTAGATGTGCTATTGCTACTAGGGAGAAAACAACAATCTTGTGTTCAAGGACATTTGTATTGTTTATATTACACACTTTGCTTAAGGCGATATTCTGTTGCTTGCAACTTAATACCCAATGGTTGTTCGGATGATATCCGGCGGGTGGATTATTAGTCATAGATGCAGTTAGATTACGGTCTATGTATTATGTTGTAATGCCCAACTGAATCTCATAGTGATCCTCATGATATGTACATGCATTGCTTGCATTCTTTATTCTGTCAATTGCCCAACTGTAATTTGTTTACCCAGCATGTTATTTATCTTTATGGAGAGACACCTCTAGTGAACTGTGGACCCTGGTCCATTCTTTAACATTAATATTAGTGTTTACTTTCTACAAGTATTATTTACTTTCTCGCAAACAAATATCTTTTACCACATGATACGTTTAATCCTTTGTTTACAGCAAACCGGTGAGATTGACAACCTCACTGCTAGTTGGGACAAAGTACTTTGGTTGTGTTGTGTGCAGGTTCCACGTTGCTGCTGGTGCCAAGCTAAGCCCCAGATAAGGCGCCATATATAAATTGTCTGGAGCCATCGTCAAGCCAGCTAGGATCAACCTTCGGAAGTTGGTTCTTTCTCCTACTGGTTCGATTAAACCATGGGTTCATACTGAGGGAATCTTGCAGCTGTGCTCATCATACCTTCCTCTTGGGGTTCCCAACTGGGTGGCTAGCACCGCCGAATCACACAGGCTGTAGGAGCCGCAGCAAAGCTCCTGACGGCTGTCGCTGGGTCTGCTTAGGCCAGGGTGGCCATCGATGAGGCCGGAGCAGGTGAATAGTGGGTGAGCAGCAGAGTAATTTCACAGTGCGGCGGTGGCCTTCTCGGCTCGATTCCGGCCTAGCGAGGGCCAGCGCGGCAAGGGAGAAGGTCCGCAGGAGTGCTGGAGGTCAGGGGCGGCCTTGGGGCAGCGCGCCAGAGAGTCCCCGGCAGCCAGAGACGGCAAGATCGTTGGTGGAAGCTCGGTCGCTTGAGAGGAATTATCCATTGGGGCAGTTGGTGCCTTCCCGTGATGTTTTGGCTGATGTGGAGCCTTACCCAAAAACTGTGTATGCTTACCCAAATATTGGTAGGAGGTGCTAGTTTTTGGGTGATCGTCTAATTTTTTTAGTAGGGGGCCACTTATAGGTAAGCTATTGGAGCAAATCCATCTTACCTAAAAAACTAGTTGGTAGCCGTCATACCCATTTTTAGGTAAGCCCTTAGAGATGCTCTTACACCGAACATATCTATGGTGCCAGCCTAATCCATGGCAACAACCATCGGCTGATGGAATTGGAGATCATGGGTGTACTCTGTAATGCAATCACTTACAAACATTGAAAAGCTACTACATGGCAGAAGGGGACACCACAAAATCTGTAGCAAATAGAGTAAAAGTTTAGCTAACCGTAGCAGAGTGGGAAACAATCAGGGCATTAGTCGACAACGACGCATCTATTCCAATAGACGCGAGATGAGAAGTAATTTTGGGGTACCATTATGCGTTACATCGCCTATCACAACAGCTGGAAAAGGAAAAAAGTGAAATCAGAAAAAGGCGAGAGTCAGTCAGTGCGCCAAGAAAAGCCTTCCACGCCGAAAGAAGCAACACGTCATACACAAACAACGGAAGGCACCGCAGACACGGATCTCGGATGGAGAATCTTGAGTATGCGGATAGAAGGAATCTGGCACGGAATCTCGACTCATCTTTCTTATTAGTCGATGAACGAGGAAACATTATACCAAAAACACTATAAGCAGCACTCGTAGCAACACAAGCTTACTTATTCACCACACAACCAACACCAGGGGATCCGAGGGAACTTATGCATAGAGCAGCACTGCAAGGATGGGGTTAGTAGGAGATAAGCTAAAAGCAAGAGACAAAGCACGGCGTCATCACGAGGGAACCCGCAAATCTCGATCCCTAAACAAAAATAAGTCACCACGCCGTTACAACAGTCCTCGACACAGAAGTAGAGGTCAAAGATCACGATATCCGTCACCAAGGCGCTACAATAGCCCACGACACAAAGGGAGCCGGAGATCCAAATCTCCAAGGTATGCACACGATTACGAGGATGAAGAAAACGAGAGATGGGGGCGTCATGCTTTACTCACAGAGTTCGCTGGACACCAGTACCCAAAGGATTTAAGTTACCCCACGATCAACAAAAGTATGATGTGTCTTAGGAACCTAGATCGTGGTTATCAGACTACCTGCAGGCAATAAAGATACTCGGGGGATCAAAGGAAACAGCAATGCAAAGCTTGCAATTACACCTCACCGCCGCAGCACGGTCATGGCTAGGCAAGTTAGGCAGGGAGACAATTGGAAGCTAGGACAAAGTCGCAAAAGAGTTCATAAGCAATTTCAATTCTACTTACAAGAGGCCAGCGTCAATCGAAGAAGTCAAAGCTTGCACCCAGAAGAATAATGAATCTCTCCGCTCATACATACAATGGCGGAGTATCATAAAAAATTCTGCAGTAGAAGTCTCTGACAAAAGGGCAATCGATACCTTCACGCAAGGACTCCATCAAGGAGATTTCATCGAGGAGATTGGTCGGATAAAGTCGAAAACAGTGGCAGAACCCATGGATGTAGCAAACCGATTCGCAGATAGAGAGGATGCGTATCAAAACAAGAGAACTCGATCACCCGAAGATGACATGTCAAACAGATACAACAACCAGAGGCAACGATCCCGCAATTACGACAACTACAGCTCCCACAGCAAGGTAGCCGCATGGTATAAAGAAAACAACTATCAAGGAGGTGACCGCCGAAACAGCGGGTATCGCAATGACAACAGAGACAAATCGGGTAGTAACAGGCAGTTCTGGCCAAGGGGCTCAAGAGAGTACAATCAATCACCAGATGACATGCTCAATGGACCATGACATATGCACTACACATACATCTACAGAAAAAGAGTGTTAAGACATGCGATGAAAGATTGTAGGACATTCCTTAAGCTGCAAGAAGCTGTAGGATTCAAGCAAGCCAAAGCAAAGAGTCAAGGATACGGAGGAGCCACAAACAACAAGCCACAAGTAAATCAACAACCAACGAATAGAGCTACACAAGGACAGGGACAATCCAGCAAGGGCAATGAAAACGATGGAGGTTATATCCCATCTAAAGACTATATCGCGGCGATGATACAACCAGTAACAAAATCCAACAAAGAACAAAAAAGCATATCTCGAGAAGTCAACTTAGCAATAACATCGCCTCCCGTGTACACAGAATACCTGCACTGGTCCGAGCAGCCGATAGAATTTAGTAGAGAAGACCACTCGATAATAGTGCCTCAGCCAGGGAACATCCCTTTGGTACTCAAAGCCAAAATCGGAGGATACAACGTGGATAGAGTATTCATAGATGCAGGAAGTGGAATAAATTTGATCTATGCAAAAACCCTCCGGGCAATGCGCATATCACTAGAATTTCTCAAACCAACAGATTGCTCTTTTCATGGAATTGTCCCTAGAAGCGCAAATTACCCACTAGGTCGAATTGCAGATGTCTGCTTTGGAAACCGTCTGAATTATAGGCGAGAAAAATTGGAATTCAGGTCATGGACTGGCCATCTCAATATCATGTGATCCTCGGGCGACCCACGTTTTCGCGTTTCATGGCAGTACCTCATTACGCATACCTTATACTCAAGATGCCAGTGCCTAATGGAATTATCACAGTTAAAGGAAGCTTTGAGCTCTCTGACATCTGCGACAAAGAATTACACAAGGTGGCGCAAACGTTCGGCTTGTTAGCCAAATACGGGTAACGAAAAGAAGGGCCAGAGCGAACAACCACACCCAGCACAAAGCAACTCGTGCAAGATAAGGCCATCGACATCGAACCAGATGCAAAGAAACTTTGGGTCCAAACGAAGGACCCGAACAAATCTACATCAAATGAGTCTGGGACTCCTACAGCCTAGATGAAGATATTAAAACAAAGGCTTCTCAGACTGAAAAGTTCGAGTTAGTTAAATAACGCTACTCAGCCACAAGTTATAGGGTAAAAACCCTCCAAACCTAGAACACAGGCCACCGGTCGGGTTCCTAGGGTCACCCCATGTATCTTTTCATTCGGCATATAAATAATAGACAAGTTTTTCATACTTTGTGTTCAAAGTTGGCTACGCTTGGGGGCTCCACCTCAAGTATCTGCGACATACAAACCGCACCAAACACGAGGTTGTGGCAAATGCACAAATTGTGGCAACACACAAATTGCGGCAAACGCATAATTGTGGCAAACCACACGAAAAAGCATCCCGAGTCAAAAATCTGGTACAGCCGCTGAGGCATCAGACTAAGCAAAAAGACTCTCACACCGAAAAAACAATATATAGCAAAATTGCTAATTACAATAAAGAGTATCAAAATATACAATGATCACTGATCTGTAGAACCAGCCAAAAGTGGGTCTAAATAGTGATTCTCTCAGAAAAACTGAGCATCGGCTTCAAGCAATCGGGCTATAATCCTTCTCGCAGGATCAATCGTGGCATGCATGTGCACCCACATCAGTGTCGCCCTAGATCTTTGAGGAGTTAAACCCTGGGACATAGTGTTAAAATTAAGTTGCGGATGCCACTTCCACACCAAAGCAAGAGCAAAGTTGGCGCCAGCAATCAGATTCAGCTCTATCAGACGATGGATACATTGACTAGTCTTGAAAACATCCAGCAACTCGCAAAAACTCGCAGAAAAGGGATTTCTTGGGAGCATCACAGCGAACATAGTCGTCAGAGATTTTTGACAACCCTCCAAGGCTTCTTCAATATGTTGGGCCCAATCTTGCAGCGGAACCACAGCATGGCGACAACGTGCATCAGACTAGAAGGTATTGGTATCAGACGACACCCTCTCAAGGGCCGAAGCTCGCTCGCTTACTCGACGATCATCAGCAGCATGATCTAAACAAATACCTAGGAAAAAGACAGTAAGGCCAGCACAAGCAGAAGTTTCGACAAAAATACTCGGGGGCTTCGAGTGACTTACATTGTAGTTGCTCACTTGCCACTTCGACAATCTCGATCATGTAAAGATCGCACTCTTCGAGTTGAATAACTTTAGCCATAAAGAAGACACTTTCTGGGACAACGCAACATATTTTTTTGGCTTGGCCCATAGCAATAATATTCCGCTGTTTCAAAGTCTTCAGCCGACCTTCGAGATCTGCAATTCTCCCAGTATATTCAGCAGTACGATCAAAGGAATCGGGTTCAGTGGAAATTTGGGAACTTGGGAGTTGACCGTATCTACTGGTGGCAAGCTGAGTGACGTCTCACAGGACTAGTTGGGAAACCCCAAGAGGAAGGTATGATGAGCACAACAGTAAGTTTTCGTTTAATCGACCAGTAGGAGAAAGAAACCACTTCTAAAGGTTGTTGCAAGCTGACTTTGGCAAGGCGCCAGAAAACAGTCTGTGCATGGTTGACGGCGCCAGCAGAAACGTGGAACCTGCACACAACACAACCAAACTACTTTGCCCCAACTTATAGTGAGGTTGTCAATCTCACCAGTTTCCTGAAAACAAAGGATTAGACGTATAGTGTGGAAAAAGATGTTTGCTTGCAGTGAAATAAAATAGTACTTGTGGAAAGTAAATAGTGCTTGCAGTAGATGGTAATATAAATGTAAAAGAATGGACTAGGGTCCACGGTTCACTAGAGGTATCCCTCCATAAAGATATAACATGCTAGGTAAACAAATTACAGTTGGACAATTGACAAAATAAAGAATGCATAACAATGCATATACATGTCATGAAGATCACTATGAGATTCACTTGGGCATTACAATATAATACATAGACCGTAATCCAACTGCATCTATGACTAATAATCCACCCGCAGGATATCATCCAAACAACCCTTGGGTATTAAGTTGCATGCTTCAGATTATCGCATTAAGCAAAGTGTGTAATATAAACAATACAATTATCCTTGAACAAAAGATTGTTGTTTTCTCCCTAGTAGCAACAACACATCTACAACCTTAGAAGTTATTGTCACTCTCCCAGATTACTAGAGACATGAACCCACTATCGAGCATAAATACTCCCTCTTGGAGTCAATAGCATCTACTTGGCAAAGATATCTACTAGCAACAGAGAGCATGCAAGATCACAAATAACATAGAAATGATAAATCAACAATCAACTTGACATAGTACTCAATATTCATCCAATCCCAACAAACACAAGATATGGAATTACATAAAGATGATCTTGATCATGATAGGCAGCTCACAAGATCTAGACATGAGGCGCATGGAAGAGAAGACAACCATCTAGCTACTACTATGGACCTATAGTCCAGGGGTGGACTACTCACGTATCACTCCAAAGGCAGGCATGGCGATGATGAAGGACTTCGATGATGATTCCCCTCTCCGGCAGGGTGCCGGGAAGAGCTTATGAAACAGCGGTGGCTTACAGCACTTTTCATGGATAGATGTTTGGGCCCCTAGGGTTTTCCCAATGAAGTGAATTTATAGGCGGAGGGGCGATGTCAGACGGCGCCTGAGGGGCCCACACCACAGGCCAGCGCAGCCTGGGGGTAGGTCGCGCCACCCCATGGTGCGGCCGCCTCCTGGCTTCTCTACTTCTCTCCTTTGGACTCCGTCTTCGTGTCAGGTAAATAGGAACTTTGGCTTTCGTTTCGTCCAATTCCGAGAATATTTCCTGTGTAACTTTTCTCAAACACAAAAATAGCAGAAAACAAGAACTGGCACTGTGGCATCTTGTTAATAGGTTAGTTCCAAAAAATGCATAAAAACGCCAAGAAGAGTATACAAAACATAAAGCAATTGGTGTAAAACAAGCATGGAGCATCAAAAATTATAGATACGTTTGCAACGTATCAAGCATCCCCAAGCTTAACTCTTGCTCGTCCTCGAGTAGGCAAGTGATAACAAAAAACAATTTTTGAGGTGACATGCAACAATCTTGATCAAATCGATGTAAAGCATTGCAAGCTGAGATCAAAGTACTCTAAACATGGGCATAAAAGATATAATTCTAACCATAGAACATAGCAACCATGTTACAACATGAAAAGTAACACAAACAAAAGATCATGAGTAATAATGCATTGAAAGTCATTTGTTTGTTTGAAGCATAGAGAAAACATAGCAAAGTGGTATTCAGCTTGTCCTTCATGGAGTAGCAAAACATAAATGCATAGGACGCCTTCAAAGTTCAAAAGGGTGACTAGATACAAATAATTTGAGAACAAGCAATACCATAATCATGAATCAATCAATAATAAATTTTGGGACTATGCACATTATACTCAGAATGACAACTATGCTCTCTTTATCGGTGCATAAAGATAGAAGATGAAGACTCAACATAAAAGTAAAAATAAAGGCACTTTTGTAGAGGGAAGCAGGGATTTAACATGTGCTAGAGCCTTTCATTTGTAAAACAGAGATAAAAAATGTTTTGAGAGGTGGTTGTTCTTGTCAACGAATGGCAATGGGGTTCTTGCTCTCTTCCATACTAAACAAGTTGAGAGCGGTTCCGAGTTCTTGAAAAATTGGCATTTACATGCTCTTTTATAAAGTTTGGCACTCCTCCCCACCTTTACTTTCACAAACCATGGCTAACTGAATCCTTCGGGTGCCTGCCAACAATCTCATACCATGGAGGAGTGCCTTTTTTCTTTTCTTTTTTAAAGGTTATAATGGTCTGACCAGCTCTCTTGCAAAATTAGTGATGATCAGATGAAGCATGCAAGTCAAGGGGTACTTAATATAATAAGGAAGATAACAAACCCGACCACTACGTCCTCATGAGCTAAAAACAGTGTCACAAAATGAGAAGTATTTTGAAGGTTTTAAAAGGCCACATGAAAATTTGCTTGGAATGGTTTGAAATGCCATGCATAGGAATATATAGTGGACTCTTTGGAATAACTTTGGTTTTTGGGAGTTGGATGCACGAGTAGAGCTCATACTCAGTTCAGGTGAAGGCTAGCAAAATACTGGGAGTGACCAACTAAAAGAGCAATAACGGCCATAATCATGCATAGCGATAAGGGATTTCTATTTTTGTGCCCTCGGGTCCTTAGTTGTACTCAGTTTTCCCCAGCTCGTTAGTTTTTCCTCAGTTTTTCCCAAGCCCTTGTCTGAAACCCTTAGAAGGAGCTCAGACAGGAGGATTCCCGTTTAGTTGACCGTTCCGTGCTGACGTGTGGGGCCGCATCGTGTGGGGCCACGTCGCGTGGGGCTGGTAGAAAGGAACCACGTGGGACAGGATGAGACCACATTTGGTTGTACGTGAGAGCTCGGTTCTGTCTCTCTCGGCCCAAATTGGCATTTTTCAGAGCGCCTTTTCAGAGCGCCTTTTTCCTCTCTCTCTCTGTAACAGTTCTCTCTCTTTTCAACAAATTAGTATCAAATCTAGAGAAGCTTCTATTTCTATCTTTCTTCAATGATTGTTGCCTATTGGCCTTCATTTTTTGCCCAATATGGTAACAAATCTAGTAGCAAATCTAGAAGCTAGTATAGGATAAATTCACAGCAGCATAATAAATCCAGAAAACTAAGTATAATACATAAACTGCATACAGTAGCCAAAAGCAGCCAATAACGAATCTGTTCTTCATTCCTCATATATTTCGTCGTCGCTATATTCCATGAGATGAAGGAAATATTCACTGAACTCCTTCCGTCTGCAGTGTGAAGCCAATACATCCTCCAAACGGTATGGCCTTTGTTCATTTCTCAGACCGTAGTATCCTAATCTATCCACACGTCGTGGCCACTCATCCTAGGCCTTTCTATCATCAAAGTACTCTCTGATATAACCCAAATCCACGTAGTAGATGCAGCCAGGTCGAACAGTTGGGTGCACTCTGGTATCGACGGAGATACACCAGATATAATTGACGAAGAAGGCACGACTGCCAATGTTACTGATGGCATGGAGAGAGCGGCTCTCAGTGTCCACACGGTACACCAATGGTTGACCTTCCTCCAAATACCTGTTGTTGTCAATGCTGCCGCCCAACAACACAAGCAGCAGATCACCATCCGACTTCACAAGGTAGAACTTGGAATCATTTCCAAGTTCTGGAAATGAAAATAGTGTCTCTATGTTGACAGTGCTCGCGCGCTGCTCCAACTGGACATTGTTGGTGCACACTAATGTTCCGAACTCATTCACAGCTATTGCATACATTTCACCATTGAACGGGGTAATGCAACACAGAGAATGGTCCTCGATCGAAGATCTTCCTTCTCCCCAATCTTCTTCATCTATATCCTTAGTTGGAGAGCTCTCATCGACCCAAGCAATTTCTATGGGGTAACCTATGCAAACGAAGACCATAGTCGGGGACTTCATTACAGTGACTGACTCCACAATAATAGATGGCATCTGCGCCTCAAACGTAGTGTTCAATATCTTTGTGAGTGGGTTCACAAGCCGTATCTTGTGCGGCTGATTCTTCTGGGCAAGCACGATGACGCCATGGTAAAAGCCGACGAAGTAGTATCTAAAATATATTGATGAAGATAACATTCAGCACTAAGATGTTTACGATTGAAAATAAAAATAGATTAACTCTATAGATATAGAGGAATTTGAACCTTGCATGAACTTTCGTTAGATCGATGGTGACGTAGCGGGATGTGCGGAGGTTGAGGAAGGAGAACTCAGCGGCGCGTGGAAGGGTGTGTTCTACCATGATCTATTCGTACAGGTGCACATCGGGCTCAGGTAAATCTGAGCGCCAATTTGTACAAACTTGCCTCAAAGCAGAGTAGGTGTCCACGTACTCCTCGTTCGCCAGTAAGCAGTCGCCGATCTTGTGAAGTGGTCTGTCACCCTTAAGAGAGGCCCAGTTCACGGAGGCGCCGCGCTTGGATGCGCCACCCTCGGAGGCAACGGGCTCGGCGGCGACGGCCTCGGATGCGATGGGCTCGACGGCGACGGGCTCGGATGCGACGGGCTCGGAGGCGATGGGCTCGGAGGCGACGGGCTCGGGGGCGACGCCCGTCGGCGCTTTCTTCTTCTCCATTTCTAGCAGGGGAGCGCGTAGGGCGGTTGGGGTTTTTTCGATTTAGAGAAGGTGATGAGACGTGAGAGGCGTGGTTGCGTGCGTAAGTTATAATGAGACTGTGTGCAGAGAGAGGGAGAGAGGGGCTCTGTACTGGCAAAGTGACGGTTCATCTCAGCAGTTTGGTCTCAACACGCGTCCGTGGTACTGCACGTCTGCACCGTTACGTGTACTCAGTTCTACCCTCGAGTCTTACACTGGAAAAATAGTTGTACTCAGTTTTCCCCTCGAGTACTAATACTGGCTAGTGCAATATACTCAGTTTTACCCTCAAGTGGCTGGTCAACAGAGAGTCAACAAATGGGATTAAGCCATCTAATTGAGTCATTTCATGTGCAAAAAAAATTCAAAAAAATAAAATCATAGTGCCTCCTACTCATGGAGTCTTGTTACGCGACCTACCACGTAGGAAATCATAACAATCATATATAAATCATGTTTTAACACAAATAGCCACTTCTCAAATCACTAGTAGCTATGAAAGTTCATGGCTTTCCACTCAAACCCCTTCTTAAAACATCTATACCCAAAACATAGTTTGTCTGAATGAGGCCATAATTTTCACACTCATGTATATTTGAATTGCTAATACTTTGAGGTAGGCCAACCTGGGTTTCATTGTACAAAATATGTGTTTTTCTTTTTCTAAATCTCTTATTTGTATTCCTTAGCCTGTTTACTATTTACTTGCCCTTGGATCCTTGATACTACTCAGTTTTACCCTTTCCCTTCTCACAGAAGCCCAAACTTGGCCTGATTGGTCGAGCTGTTGTCACACGGATCGTGCCTACCTACCATCGATCCTATGATCTAACGGGCAGGATAACCCCTCTTTCTCTCTCATCATGGCCACCCTCTCTCTATCTGTCGGTGGCAAACTACTACCCCTCTATGTATGCTAAATAACGAGTTTGCCACCGGATTCAACAAGTTTGGTAATCACAAATTTCTTGTAGGTATTACTTTTCCCGGTAAAATGATAAACTATCATGAATTTCCATTTCTTTTAGGCATTACTTTTCATAGTAAAATGATAAACTATCACGAATTTCCTTTAGGCATTACTTTTCACGGTAAAATAATAAACTATCACGAATTTCCATTTCTTTTAGGCATTACTTTTTGTTAAGATATAAACCCCCACAACGGTCATCTCCTCCTTAATTTATTGTGTAAACCCCATAACGGTCATCTCTACCTTAATTTATGGTGTAAACCCCACAACGGTCATCTCTCCCTTATAAACCCCCACAACGGCCATCCCTCATGTCAATAGGTTCTGCCTCTCTCTTCTTCGTTCACATACACTTGATCCATTGCCATGGCTTCCATGTATCGGACGCCGACCGGAAGGGGAAGGGGAAGGGGAAGGGGCGGCCTAGGTGGTGGATCATCATCATTGCCACCACCACCGTCAACACTGCTATTGATCATAGAGGAGTTCTTAATCGTCATCTATGAAGACCCTTTGGCCAAGAAGGTACGTATGCTTTTCCACATATATGATGCATGTGATTAATTATGTGCATGTTCTAAAAAACCTTTAATTTCGAACGATCGGCGCTCGATCTCTTTGCAGGCACTCCCAAAAAAGTTTGCGGACTATCTTGACGGCCAGGAGCCCGCTAAGGTGTATCTGCGAGCAGCTGACTGCGGTCCTCGTCTCTGAACCGTGGAGGTCCTATTTGACGGACAAGGACGGATGTACCTTGACAAGGGCTGGGAGAATTTCGCCATCGCGCACGGTGTGGATTTTGGCTATATCCTACACTTCAAATATGAAGGCGATGATGTGCTCACAGTGCAGGTGTTCGACGTAACAATGTGTAGGAAGTACTATTACACGGACGACGAAGATACTGACGATGAAAGTGACGACGACGTGAAGCCATGCATCCATCCCCTTTAGATAAGGGGATTATGACTAAGAATATATATGTAGCTTCATATGCATCGATTTAGAGATCTAGCTATTTTCTATATATTATGCATGTAAAAATAATAGGGAATCGCAATTTCCACTATGATTCGAGCACCACAGCCTCCAAACAATGCCGATGCCGATATCGGCATGGTCAGAACGGCTATGCATGCTCGCCGCCACTACTAGGTCACCATCGGGATGCACCCTCAATCCCGTCCCCTCATTCGATCACTGACACACCAGAGATACCACCGGGACCAATGACGAACGTACATGCTAATGCCAATGCCGAACATGCACGCCGCTGTGGGCACGGTCACGCCGCCCCGCTATGCTGGATGCCACAGACCACCGCTAGGTCTTTTCCTTCGCCACCACACTCCCCTAGCACCCATCTATACACGCTAGAAAGGAGAGACACTAGTTTTCTCTACATTTCTCACGTTCATGTCCGACACCGTCAGTCAAAGTGTTGAGGCCGTCGTCGATGTCCTCGGCCGTTTCTTCTCTTCTATGCATGGTTAAACGCATCTAATTCATATCTATCTAATGCGTCTGGTCTCGCCTCATGCAGTTCTTTGTGGACGTCGATCTCATCTCGGCACCCCGCAGGCCACCTCCTCCGTGCCATTGCTGTAAGCTCTATTTAAAAATCTAATCCTACCCGTGTATTGCCCCTTGTATCAGCGTCATGGCCCCACTTGTCATTTGATATACCGAAGCCCCATTCGTTCGCGTTTTGGTCAGGGATACGGCGATGCTTACGGTCAAACAAAGATGGATGCTCTGACGTGTCTTTGCAGGCTCTACATGGCCCCACTAGTCAGCAGATAATGGTCAAAGTTGTTGACCTGTCGGGCAACCGGCCGTTCTAGCACTTGTTAGGGTTTCAGACAAGGGCTTGGACAAAACTGAGGAAAAACTAAGGAGCTGGGGAAAACTGAGTACAACTAAGGACCCGAGGGCACGAAAATAGAAATCCCTAGCGATAAAACATTATTAATCAAAGCATAAAGTGATATTACAAGTCAAAAACCAAATGATCATATAGGCTTGAGGTGACTGGTTTATAGTCATAACATGGTGTAAGGATGCGCCAAGTCAACCCAAATAAAGCATCAAAGGAGAATACCACAATATCATGCTTCTATATGATAAAAATAACGCATGATTCTTTCAAAGGCACATTAAGCACTCTCAGTCATTTGAGACAAGTCATGCTACAACAATTACTACTAAGCATATAATCAAAATAATATCTAGCATGACATGCTAAAGTCTAAGCCACGGTCTAAATAAGCTGCCTTTTGCATCACTATAAGCATGAAATATTTTACTCTTTTCCAACACCAATCAACCTATTTGAAACAACTCTCAAGGATAAAAATCAACAAAGACCAGAGGTATAAACACACCTAACTAAAAAGAAGTTACAAGTTCTGAACAAAAATAAAGGTAAAAAACAAAAGCTAAATGCAGTACTAGCAAAATAGAACTCTCGTAGAACGATAAGAGTGAAAACTAGAGTGTTCTAGGCAATGAAAACAGAGTGCGTGTTCTCCAAAAGAAATATGTTGGGGTCCAACCATTTATTACAACAAACAAAAGAAAAGAAAACTGAAAGCAAAAATAAAGACGCTCCAAGAAAAACACATAGCATATGAAGCAATAAAAATATAGTGTCTTGAAAGATGACCTAATATTTTTGTTGATGAAGAAGAGGGTGCCTTGGGCATCCCCAAGCTTTGACGCTTGTACTTCTTGGATATTTCTTGGGGTGATATGGGCATCCCCAAGCTTGAGATTTTGTCCATCCTTCATCTCATCTCATTATTCTCCTTTTCCTACACTTGAAAACTTGCTTCATACAAAACTTCACACAATTCTCATTAGCAACATTAGTTTATACAAGATAGTAGATCCACTTTTGGTTTAGTTTTAACTCAAGTACAACATCTATTAAAACATTAGCTACTGTAGAAACTTCTCTCAAAAGTTTCATGATCAAAAGAACTCAAAAAGAAAGAGATCAAGAGACAAATGCAAATAGTGGCAGAAATATGTCAAAACAGAACAGCAGGTAAAGATCGATTTTTTCAAAAAAAATCTGTTGCTCAAATCAAAAAGTAAAAAACTAACGAAAGTTATATAATAACCTGGGGCATGTGCACAAAAAATCGATCAATACGATGTACTGGGATTTTTTACGATTTTTTACAACGAGGCGCAGAAATCTGTTTCGGGACAGCAACTTCCCCAAATCTTACCTTCCTCCTATTAGAAATTATTCTTGGCACAAAAACAAAATAAAAATGATAAGGAGAGGTCATTAGAGTAGTAACAACTTCCAAGACTCAACAAAAATAAAAAGTACTGAAAGAAAACATGGGTTATCTCCCAAGAGTGCTTTTCTTTAATGCCTTTGAGCTAGGCGCAGAAAGTAAGAATCAAGTATTTTCAAATGAAAAAGCATCAACATCAATAGCTTTCTCAAAAACACAACTTGTCACAATAGGCACTTTAGATACCCCTAAAGATGATTCAACATGTAAACCACTCTTAGTTGCACTAAAAGTTTTATCCATTTTAAGCACATTCTGCGGTCTAGGTATAGACACCTTGGGAACATACATAAATTTTTGCTCTTTTCCCACAAAAGCTTTCTTCTTCTTAAATTTAAGAGAAGCTAAAATTAAACTTAAAGTTTCCATAGACTCCTCTAATTTACTAATCCTAAGGTTTTGATTATCATGGATAGTGCTAGCCTCTAAAACAGTGATTCTTTTATTGATACTTTCTATCAATTCATTAACCTGACTAGCGTTATCAAGGAGATTTGGCAATCTTTTCTCTAGAGAGCTCAATTTTTTTATAACTTCTTCCAAAGTGATCTCAGTTTTAACAACATTAATAGGTGGTACTCTTACTAAACTTTCAATTAAATTGGATGCTTCCAAAGCAGGAGCACCTAGAAAATTACCCCCTGTAAGAATATCAAGAACATACCTATTCTAGCTTGATATGCCAACATAAAAATTCCTAAGAAGGATCATGGTAGAATACTTTTTTGTACATCTATGATGGCATTACTTATTCTATAACAAGCATCTTTGAAACTTTCTCCACCTTGTTGCTTAAAAGAACGAACCTCAACTTCAGGAATACTCATTCTAGCAAGACTATAACAGACCAACAAAAATAACAACTATAAAAGAAAATAATTTTTTTATATTTTTGATAAACAAGATGCAAACAAAATAAAGTAAAGAAAATAAGCAAAACAATAACAAAGTAAAGAGATTGGAAGTGAAAGACTCCCCTTGCAGAAATCCTCTTTCTCCCCGGCAACAGCGCCAGAAAGCAGTCTTGATGTCTCACAGGACCAGTTGGGAAATGCTACCGGTTGATGGCGCCAGAAAAGAGGCTGCTGGCGTATGGTTGAAAGGACGAGATGTCGCCTAGAGGGGGGTGAATAGGCGTTTTAAAAACAATTATGGAATTGGCTTGAAGGAATGCGGAATTAAACTAACATTTATTTTCTTCAAGCACAAGACCTAAATATGCTAGGCTCAACTAAGTGCAACAACAACAACTAGATATAAGCAAGATAGCACAAGATATAATTCACAAGTGATAAACAAGATATAAGTACTTCAAGCACGATGGCTATCACAAGGAAATAAACTCGGGTATAGAGATAACCGAGGCACGCGGAGACGAAGATGTATCCCGATGTTCACTTACATAAAGTAAGCTAATCACCGTTGGAGAGATGCGGGTAACCACGAAGGCCCCCGAACGCCACGAAGGCTCACCTTCTTCTTCGAGTCCCCCACGAAGCTAGGGACCCCTTCTTATGGTTAGCTTTTCCTCCACTCCGGAGATGGCAAGCTCCACAACCACTTCACAACTCCCACGAAAGGGAAACCTGGGCCTCTTCACAATCTTCCACGAAGAGGACACCGTGGCACAACCACCGAGCCAACTAGGAGGTCACCCTCCAAGAGTAACAAGCTCACGGTCTCTCACTCGAACAAATCGTAATGGAGAGCTCAACACTATGCAAGGATGCAAAGCAAGAACACAAGAGGAAGTGCTCAAATCCTTCTCTCCCAAATCCCACCAAGGCAACAAATGCTATGGAGGAGTTAGAGAGGAAGAACAAGGGTGGAGGTCAACCAATGACTCCAAGATCTAGATCCCAAAGGTTCCCCTCACTTAGAGGAGGAATGAGTTGGTGGAGATTGTAGATCTAGATCTCCTCTTCCAAATCCCTCAAAAAGATGCAAGAATCATAGGAGGGATTAGAGGAGGAAGAAAGCTCTCAAGGTCAACAATGGAGATGTATTTCGAGCTCTAGAACCATAGGGAACCGTTGGGGAAGAAGCCCCCTTTTATAGGGCAAGAAAACTGCCCGTTACAGAGTTTTCGGGGCGCTCCGAAGCAGAGCCCGGAGCAGCTCCGGACTACACTCCGGAGTAAGTATATTGGCACTGCTCAGCCCGGAGCAGAGCCCAGAGCTACTCCGGATTTGGAAAACTGCAAAAACACTCATACGAAAAATGTGATAACTTTTGCATCCGAACTCCGTTTTTAGTAAACTTGGAATTTTTGAAAAGCTTAGAAAAAGTACTACAACTTTATGCGGAGAAACACCAAGAAATGTCAAGAGGAAAAATACCAAATGTGGAGAGGTGTGAAACCTCCCAAAGTGAAGAACCGGTAAAACTCTTCAACTCAAAAACGCAATAGACGATGCATTTGGATTCCATTTTCGATGAACTTGGACTTGTTGGAAAGCTAGCAACAAGCACAAGAACCTCACATGGAGAAACACCAAGAAGCAACAAACTAGGAAGATGCAAAGTATGCAAAGGATTGAGCTCCCTATGACGATGTGATCAAGTTACCCAACCGAAAGCCCCGCTTGATAGTACGGCTATCTATCCTATAACCCGGTCTCCCAACAAACACCTTGAGACCGGTAAAAGGAAAACCTAGCAAGGACATACCTTTGCCTTGAGCATCCCGCTTGATCTTGATGATGATGCTTCATGCTCTCAT
This sequence comes from Dactylis glomerata, assembly GCA_007115705.1. Classification (NCBI taxonomy): domain Eukaryota; kingdom Viridiplantae; phylum Streptophyta; class Magnoliopsida; order Poales; family Poaceae; genus Dactylis; species Dactylis glomerata. Next base: position 2,406,421 of record QXEO01000454.1, on the reverse strand, counting down.
CAAGCCAGAATGCTTCACTTGATCATTGTTGCTTCGTGAAGACTTTAATTTGCTCCCCCATAAACCATTATGGGATAGCTTTGTTAACACTCATCTTCACAAGTCCATTATCACCAAATGGACGACAAGCCTCAAACATATGATCTTCTTGAGATGCTTATCTTGAACTTTCACAACTCAACCTTGATAAAGAACATCATTTGATTTCATTCTCCCATGGGCCATATTGAATCCTTCTTTTGATGTAAGACCATGGGAAGATACTTGATTCCACTATTCTCTCTTCATCTTGGTCAACCTTGTATCTACTCATGCTCTATCGAATCTCTCTTAAGATGCATATGGAATTCTTCATTTGATTGCATGCTCTAAGTCTTGGTCAACCATGGCTCAACTCATGAGACCATCGTGACCTCGACATAGAGCCATAACTTGAATTCTTCTCATGTAACCAAACTCTCAAGATCTTGAGACTCCTTGGCTTAGCACATAAGCTAGAGCATGGAATACTTGAGTTCTACACAAGAACAACATCTTTATTTCTTCTTCTTGATCATATTGGATTCATCTCTTCTATTCAATGATCTTGATGCCAATACTTAAGATATATCTTTATCTTCATGGCATCCAAGCCTTGAATCCAACACATGGACTTCAAGCAATTCCTATGAACAATTCCTTCATAAAAATCTCAATGAAAACATTAGTCCATAGGGATTGTCATTAATTACCAAAAACACACTTAGGGGCAATTTACCCTTACAATCTCCCCCATTTTGGTAATTGATGACAATCTCAACAAGAGGGTTTATATAATGAATGATAGAAACTAATATGCAACTTATCCGAGAATAAATTGCATACAAGAGGTTGTATTTGATATGGTCAAGTAACACGAAGCTACTACCGCATATCAAAATCAATTGTACTCACATAAACTACAACAAATATGGTTGATGTGAGTGCAACCAAAATATATAGAGCAAACTCCCCCACAATATATGCACGTGTGATGAACTTGAATTTCATTGCATACATTGTCAAGATAAACCATTGATGGAGTTTACACTATATATTCAACCATGCAAAACATCTAACAAAGAAGAGATGCATGAAAGGCAAACACTTAAGCACAACCAAACTTAAGTATAAAAACCATTTACCTTAAACCCTCTAAACTTCTCCCCCATTGGCAACGATTGCCAAAATGGATGAAGGAATTTAGAAGGCCAATATAGTATGAGTTCCTCCCCAAGATGTGCATTTCTCATAAAAATGAGTGAAATCATATGCACTTATCAAATTAACAATATTTGGAGGAAGTCAAACCATATTGAGGATCAAAGATTGCAAAAAGATGACATAGTGAAAGAATCTTCAACGAATGAAGCAAGCAAGCAATCAAGAGACCCAAAGAACCAATTGGACACAAGAAGAAGTGATGATAAGAGCTACTAGGTGCTTTAAATGAAATAAGGAAGCTCCCCAAGGTCCATGCATAAATTTGAATTTTTGTTGCATTTGAATACAATATGCACAAACATGGAATCCTCACTCCCTCTATATCATTTAAAACAAAACATGAGCACGAAAGAATACAAAAGGATCAATACGCTTATCAAAGTTAAATTTAGTCCAAAAAGATTCACGAGATATGAGTGCGAGAAGAAGCAATAAAGAATAAATAAGAACTCATAAATCAAGTTCTTACCAACACCATCAAGAACAAAATGGATAAGAAAGATGGTCGGCAAAGAACGAGGATATCAAGGGAAGAAATTAACACTCTTATGCATATATATTTCTAAGTGGACAAAAAATCATGATGAACAATCCACAAAGGAACATGTATACAGAAGAGGTTAGTTGAACTTAAGGAAGACATGATATCCAAGAGAGAGTCATAGAATATACCAAATAGCTTTGCTAGAAAGCATATATAGCTCAAGGCTCCATTTTCCATTATGGTATATTAATAAACTCCCCACGCAAAATCATCAAAGCCATCACAACTAGCAATAAGGGATCAAAAGATAGTCAGGATACTTTGAAAGGCAACAAGCATAATAAAGAAGGGTACAACTTGCAACATTATCTATATTGCACATGAGAGAGCGTTTAGGAATTAATATGCAATAAATTGCTAAAATGGCATATTTGGGATTGGTGAATCATAAACATGATTTTATATACTTCCCATCATATGCAATCATCTCAACTTGCTCACATATGAAATAAAGATATTTCTTTATAAGACCTTTGCAAGAACCGCAACATTTGCAAATAAATATTATCATGCCAAGAACCAACCTACAAGAGTTGGGATGCTAGAAAAGTATGCATGAATGTTATACTTGTTACCGAGATTGCAATGGTGTGATGTAGTAGATAAGAGTTCGCCGGTCATCCTAGCTTGGCTCCAATAATCATATGGTGATAACACCTTCCTTATAAACGAGACAAGCATCCATTGCATCTCCAATGTACCTAAGACATCATTCAAGTACATCTTGGTCCCCAAACTTATTGGGTCCAAAGTGGTTAGACTAACCACAATACATATGATAGACTCCATATAAATATGTGCATAGTTAGAGATGAAATTTGAATTTCATGCACATCTTAGCTATTTAGGATTTGACGGAGTATAACATATATATTGGATCAAAGAAAGAACTAAGACACAAAGTTAAGCATAAAGAGAATATGCACGCACCTAGCTTTCAAGAACCAAAGAAGATACAATTTAGACAAATCACCAAGAGTATAAGGAGGTATAAAAGGTGTGGTAAAACACATTATTTGTCCAAATGATATCAATGGAACAAATCAACAAATGATTTATTCAACAAAATTCAACAAATGAACCTAACAACTTATTGAGCATGAAAGAATAAATAAAAGCATGCTCAAAGATTTATCTCATTCGAGCAAATAAATCATAGAAGAAGGAATGAGATAACTAACTCCCAAAAGAGCAAGGTTCCAACAAATAAACTAAACCCTCTACACTTTTCACAATGGCACAAGTACCAAAAAGAAAAGGTTTGTCTTACAACAACACACACTTGATAGGGATCAAGAGATGAGACAAAGTCACACAAAAGGATCCTCAAGAAGGCAATAAGACAATGGGAGTCAAAATAATTTCTTGGCAAGAAATATGGGCAATAAGAGGCAAATTCCAAGGTGAAGATGATCTAGAGGAATTACCACGCATATATACGAATACCAATTGTCAAAGACAAGAAGTTCATATTGGAATTATTTTCCGGTGGTGTATTGCAAAGATATTCAAGATCAACTTCACAATAAAAGGCATATGGTTAAGTATTCAAATTAAGCACCATGCACGAAAAAGGATTCTTGGTAGCTCCAAAAATAGTCAAACAATCATGCAAAGCAATGATTAGAGTAACTAGAAGCAAACGGCTTCCTACTTATGATATATATATAAATATATTTGAGTGAAACTGCACCAAGAATTCTTACTCAAACCAAGACCAAAGAAATGAGCAACAAAATGTTTTTAAGAAAGAATGGAGCTTGTTTGAGCAAACATGCCACCTAGGAACAAGATAATTAACAATATCAACTCTAAGTGGCAATACCTCAAATGGTCACATTTCCTAGGTTTGTGATATGCATAAGGCATATTACTCCCCCATAATGTGATATTCAATTCTTTACTACAAGTGGCAAATAAAATCCAACTAGAGATAATTAATGGAGATATAAAATTTGAATCTCTCATGAGCATGGCATACCACATAGTGACTAGATAATTTTGCAATATCAATACTAAGTGGTATTACTCATGTGCACACATTTATAGGATTGTGAGATGCAAAATGGCAAATCACTCCCCCAAAATGGGATGTTCCATTAATCACTCGATAAGAGCCAAATAAGATACCATAAAGATGCATTAGAGGCTCAAAGAAAACACACAAGTATATGATGTGCCGAACAACCAACACCTACTTGAATACACAAGTTAAGTAGGTATAAGGAACAGCATATACAAACACATACTTGGTACAAAACCAAAACATGCAAAGGGGCAAGTAACTTACAATGTAAAGAGGTTAAGTACAAGTTACCGCAAAGAGGCACATTGGATATAAAATGATAGTGTCAATGACTTGGCTTGATGAAATAAAATTAATGAAGATCCCTTAATTCTTCATGAGGTAGCCAAGTCTCCAATGCCCTTCAAAAACACCTATTGATCAAGTTTTAGCTTGTTGGTCCCCAACCAAGTTGGGTCCTAAGAGGTTAGTAACAATAGGCTTGGCAACCCAAATGGTTCTTTTCTTGACACCACTTTGAGTTCCAACAAACTTGGCAAACACATTGCCATCCTTATCTTTCCTAAGAGAATAATCATCATCAACAATGATAGGATTAGATAAGGTACCGCTTAAGCATGAAGAAGCAAAGTGCCCCTTCTCACGGCAAATATAGCAACAAGTGCTTCCCTTTCTCTTCTTCATTGATTTCTTGATTTGGGAAGCTTCATCTTGTTTCTTCTTGGGAAGTGGCCTATTTTCAACTTGAGGTCGAACTTGAGCTTGACCTTTTGCCCGCTTCCCTTGTTGCTTCTCACTCAAGTGCTTCTTCTTCAATGGGCAAGATCTCACATGATGCCCTTCAATCTTGCACTTGAAGCAAACAATCTTGGCCAAATTCTTGACTTGGTCTTGGCCCTTCTTCTTCTTGTTGCTCTTGGACTTGTTCTTGTTATTGGAGTTGAATCCAAGTCCACTCTTGTCATTAGGGGATTTTTGCACACTCAAAATATTATCGAGTGTGGATTTCCCTTCATGACGCTTATCCAAGTCTTTCTCCAAACTAGTGACTTGGGCCTTGAGCTCTTTGATTTCCTCTACAAGGTTAGTAGTAATACAAGTACTAGAGGAGGTAGAAGCTTCATTGTTAGAGCAACAAGGCATAGCAAGTAATTCATCACAAGATGTAGCAATATTATGCCTAGACAAATTACTTGGACTAGCACAAGATAATATAGCATTTTGGTTCAAAGTAGTGATAATGTCCAAATGAGGCTCACAAGATGTTTTCTTAGAGATACTTGCCTCATGAGCTAACTTTAGCCCATTATAAGAGATTAAGAGATCCCCATGAGAGCCCGAGAGCTTTTCATGGCTTTCCTCCAATTTCTTATAATTGCTTGTTAGCAACTCAAGTTGAGCCCTTAGCTCAACATTCTCCTTTAATATAGATGATTCACAAGAAATAGAGTTAGTAGCACAAGCATCATTAATAGATTTAGCATTTGTAAGCTCATAAGATTTAATAGATTGAGATAGGCAAGAATTAGTATGCTTCTCTTCGGATAACTCTTGCTTGAGGAGATTGAATCTCCGTTTCCCCTCATTAACAAGGGAGTTCAATTCCTTAATGGTCTCCTTGTGGTCAAACAAGGTTTCCATTAAGTGTTCGACTTTAGCACGAGCATCATTATTACCACGAAGAGAGGCATACACAATTCCCATCTCATGCAAGAAAGCTTCATTATCATCATCATTATCATCATCATCATCACTCTCATCATAAGGAGATGTGTCGGGATTCAAAGTAGGAGTTACCTTTGAACCGCTTGCCATAAGACACATGTGAACTTGCGTAGATGATGATGGAACTTCAATAGAAGCACATTCTTCATTTTCGAGTGTAGGACAAGCTCTTGCGAGATGTCCATACTCGTGGCATTCATAGCATTGCCTTCTCTTGATAGAAACCTTCTTGGTTCTTCTATTGATTTCTTCTTTAATTATGTGACCCAATTTTTCTTTAATTTCCTCTACATGGTTAGTCATACAACAACTAGGGGAAATAGAATCATTTTGATTATGGTCACAACAAGAAACAAGCATATCATCACAAAATTTAATCAAGCAAATTTTAGGAGATATGCAAGGACCTTTAACACAAGAATGAGTAAAGAATTTCTTGCAAGAAGTGTTTAGGTCCAAACTCTCTACACCATTAGGATTTATAGAAATAGAATCATTGGTGCAAAGAACAAGACTACCAACATCACATATGATTTCTTCACTCACCGTATCATTACCTTGTGACAAGTCACATGTTGGTGAAGTGGAAGAACTTGAACAATCATCACGACCGGATGTGGAAGCAACTTGGAGCTCTTCATGATGTGAAGGTGAAGAGAGCTCCTTGGGTTCACTTTCAACATCAAGAGAAATGGACCCACCAAATGACTCTTCTAGCTTGGTCCATATCTCATGAGACGTCTTGCACTTTGAACCCATCAAGCAAACATAAACTATGGAGCTCACAGACAATAAAATTTCATTAAATACTTGAGCTTCTAGATGTAAATTTTTCTCATCCTCTATAGATAGACTTTGAGGATCCATCGGAGGAGAAAAGCCTACATCTAGAAATCGCTCTATATTTGGACACAAAGTCCGAAGATTGTAAAGCATGCGATTTCTCCATAAGTTATAATTTGTGCCATCAAAAATAATTGTGTCATTGTGCACTAAATAACTAGCCGACATCTTTACTCTCAAGGCGGTGAAGCCTAAACAAGGAGAGACCTTGCTCTAATACCAATTGAAAGGACGAGATGTCGCCTAGAGGGGGGTGAATAGGCATTTTAAAAACAATTATGGAATTGGCTTGAAGGAATGCGGAATTAAACTAACATTTATTTTCTTCAAGCACAAGACCTAAATATGCTAGGCTCAACTAAGTGCAACAACAACAACTAGATATAAGCAAGATAGCACAAGATATAATTCACAAGTGATAAACAAGATATAAGTACTTCAAGCACGATGGCTATCACAAGGAAATAAACTCGGGTATAGAGATAACCGAGGCACGCGGAGACGAAGATGTATCCCGATGTTCACTTACATAAAGTAAGCTAATCACCATTGGAGAGATGCGGGTAACCACGAAGGCCCCCAAACGCCACGAAGGCTCACCTTCTTCTTCGAGTCCCCCACGAAGCTAGGGACCCCTTCTTATGGTTAGCTTTTCCTCCACTCCGGAGATGGCAAGCTCCACAACCACTTCACAACTCCCACGAAGGGGAAACCTGGGCCTCTTCACAATCTTCCACGAAGAGGACACCGTGGCACAACCACCGATCCAACTAGGAGGTCACCCTCCAAGAGTAACAAGCTCACGGTCTCTCACTCGAACAAATCGTAATGGAGAGCTCAACACTATGCAAGGATGCAAAGCAAGAACACAAGAGGAAGTGCTCAAATCCTTCTCTCCCAAATCCCACCAAGGCAACAAATGCTATGGAGGAGTTAGAGAGGAAGAACAAGGGTGGAGGTCAACCAATGACTCCAAGATCTAGATCCCAAAGGTTCCCCTCACTTAGAGGAGGAATGAGTTGGTGGAGATTGTAGATCTAGATCTCCTCTTCCAAATCCCTCAAAAAGATGCAAGAATCATAGGAGGGATTAGAGGAGGAAGAAAGCTCTCAAGGTCAACAATGGAGATGTATTTCGAGCTCTAGAACCATAGGGAACCGTTGGGGAAGAAGCCCCCTTTTATAGGGCAAGAAAACTGTCCGTTACAGAGTTTTCAGGGCGCTCCAAAGCAGAGCCCGGAGCAGCTCCGGACTACACTCCGGAGTAAGTATATTGGCACTGCTCAGCCCGGAGCAGAGCCCGGAGCTACTCCCGATTTGGAAAACTGCAAAAACACTCATACGAAAAATGCGATAACTTTTGCATCCGAACTCCGTTTTTAGCAAACTTGGACTTTTTGAAAAGCTTAGAAAAAGTACTACAACTTTATGCAGAGAAACACCAAGAAATGTCAAGAGGAAAAATACCAAATGTGGAGAGGTGTGAAACCTCCCAAAGTGAAGAACCGGTAAAACTCTTTAACTCGAAAACGCAATAGACGATGCATTTGGATTCTGTTTTCGATGAACTTGGACTTGTTGGAAAGCTAGCAACAAGCACAAGAACCTCACATGGAGAAACACCAAGAAGCAACAAACTAGGAAGATGCAAAGTATGCAAAGGATTGAGCTCCCTATGACGATGTGATCAAGTTACCCAACCGAAAGCCCCTCTTGATAGTGCGGCTATCTATCCTATAACCCGGTCTCCCAACAAACACCTTGAGACCGGTAAAAGGAAAACCTAGCAAGGACATACCTTTGCCTTGAGCATCCCGCTTGATCTTGATGATGATGCTTCATGCTCTCATCAAGCCGGAATGCTTCACTTGATCATTGTTGCTTCGTGAAGACTTTAATTTGCTCCCCCATAAACCATTATGGGATAGCTTTGTTAACACTCATCTTCACAAGTCCATTATCACCAAATGGACGACAAGCCTCAAACATATGATCTTCTTGAGATGCTTATCTTGAACTTTCATAACTCAACCTTGATAAAGAACATCATTTGATTTCATTCTCCCATGGGCCATATTGAATCCTTCTTTTGATGTAAGCCCATGGGAAGATACTTGATTCCACTATTCTCTCTTCATCTTGGTCAACCTTGTATCTACTCATGCTCTATCGAATCTCTCTTAAGATGCATATGGAATTCTTCATTTGATTGCATGCTCTAAGTCTTGGTCAACCATGGCTCAACTCATGAGACCATCGTGACCTCGACATAGAGCCATAACTTGAATTCTTCTCATGTAACCAAACTCTCAAGATCTTGAGACTCCTTGGCTTAGCACATAAGCTAGAGCATGGAATACTTGAGTTCTACACAAGAACAACATCTTTATTTCTTCTTCTTGATCATATTGGATTCATCTCTTCTATTCAATGATCTTGATGCCAATACTTAAGATATATCTTTATCTTCATGGCATCCAAGCCTTGAATCCAACACATGGACTTCAAGCAATTCCTATGAACAATTCCTTCATAAAAATCTCAATGAAAACATTAGTCCATAGGGATTGTCATTAATTACCAAAAACACACTTAGGGGCAATTTACCCTTACAATGGTTGACGTGGGAGCAGACTATCCTTGTGCGTGGTGAATAACCAGCCCGTTGGGAACCCCAAGAGGAAGGTATGATGAGTATAGCAGCTAGTTTTCCCTCAGTTTAAGAAACCAAGGTTTAATATCGGTCAGGAGAGGAGAGACAACGACTGAAGGTGATGCGGAACCTGCACACACACAAACAAATACTTTGTTCCCAACTTGCGATGAGGTTGTTAATCTCACCGGTTTGCTTGAAACAAAGGTTATGAGCGTATCGAGTGGAAAACAATATAGTATGCGAGTAAAGTAAATAGTGCAAGTAAAGTAAACAGGTGATAGCAATATGATGTAAATAGGACCGGGGTCCACAGTTCACTAGTGGTGTCTCTCCATAGATAAAATAACACATGCTGGGTAAACAAATTACAGTTGGGCAATTGATAGAATAAAGATAAACATGATATGTCAAGAAGATCACTATGAGATTTACTCTGGGCATTACAACAAAATACATAGACTGCCATCCAACTGCATCTATGACTAATAATCCACTCCCGGGGATATCAATCCGAACACCCCAGTAGTATTAAGTTGCGAACAACAGATAATTGTATTAAGCAAAGTGTGTAATGTAAACAAAGCATATGCCCTTGAGCATATGAATGTTGTTTTCTCCCTAGTAGCAATAGCACATCTACCACCTTAGAGGTTTCTGTCACTCCCCCAGGTGAAATAGAGGCATGAACCCACTATCGAGCATAAATACCCCCTCTTGGAGTCACTAGCAACTACTCGGCCAAGATAGCTACTAACAACAGAGAGCATGTAAGATCATAAACAACATAGAGATAACAAAAGATATAATTCAGTACAGCAACTTAATCATAAACACCAATATTCATCGGATCCCAACAAACCAAACATGTAGAATTACATAACGGTGATCTCAATCATGTAGGGCAGCTCATGAGATCTAAACATGAAGCACATGGTGGAGAAGACAACCATCTAGCTACTGCTATGGACCCATAGTCCAAGGTAGACTACTCACTCATCGCTCCGGAGGCAAGCATAATGATTAAGAAGACCTCCGATGGCAATTCCCCTCTGCGGCAGGGTGCCGGGAAGAGCTTCTGGACCCTCCCGATCTTCGGGTCGACGGTGGCGGCGGATCGCGATGTGTTCTGGAAAATTAATTGGGTACTTAGGTTTTTTCCACCGGGGGGTCTTTATAGGCGAAGGGGCATCGTCAGAGGGGGAGCCAGGCGCCCTCACGTGGGGCCCGCGCGGCCAGGGGCCTGGCCGCGCCGCCCCTGCGTGTGGGGCCCTGGTGGCCCCCCTCCGACTCTCCTTCGGATCTCTGGAAGCTTCCGGGTAAAATAAGACTTCAGGAACTTGTTTCGTCCAATTCCGAGAATATTTCCTGTGTATCACTCTGAAACACAAAAACAGCAGAAAATAGGAAACTGGCACTGTGGCAACTTGTTAATAGGTTAGTTCCGGAAAATGCATAAAAGTGCCACTAAGTGTAACGAAGCAATAGGCAAATGGTGTAAAAACAAGCATGGAGCATCAAAAATTATAGATACGTTGGAGACGTATCAAGCATCCCCAAGCTTAACTCCTGCTCGTCCTCGAGTAGGTAAGTGATAACAAAGAATAATTTTTGAGGTGACATGCACCTACACAATCTTGATCATATATGCAAGCATTGGTGAGCTGGGATCATAAGAACTTAAAACATGGGCATGAAGATATAATCATGACAATAAGAACTTAGCAACCATGTTGTAAACATGCAAATGAACACAAACAAAAGATCATGAAAATGGAACAATGAAAGTCAAACGTGTGTTCAAATCATAAGGAAAAACATACAAATGGTTTTCAGCTTGTCCTTCAAAGAGAGCAAAACATAAATGCATAGGACACCTTCAAGTTTAAGAGGGCGACTAGATACAAATAATTTAAGAACAACTGAAACCAACAATATGAATCAATCAATGAACTTTGGGACAATGCATATCACACTAAGAATGACAACTATGCTCTCTTAATGGTGCATAAAAAAAGAAGGTGGTGACTCAACATAAAAGTAAAAGAAAGGCCCTTCGCAGAGGGAAGCAGTGATTGCAAGTTTTATAACCTTCAAAAATTATGGTACTTACCGGCTTTGAGCTCTCATTGCCCCCATCATAAGCATCTTGAATGGTTAAAGTTAATGCGAGAACAATTATGATGCATATGCTTGACAAATCATAAGTTGAAAACCTCGTGCCCCGTGAATACGAGTACCCAACCCTCATGCTACTTTACTTAGAGTCCCAAGCAAGGCTCTTGTCATTGTAAGTATATGCATATCATTGAGAACCGCCAATGGGGTACCTCCATGCCCGATGACATGGAACAAGCCCACACCAAAATGACAGGACAAGCAGACAATGAACACCTCGACATCTCTTTTATTTGCCTTTTGTTTAGCTTTTTATTGTGAGATGCGTCGTCGAATGTTCACCATGGGTATGCTGCAAATTTCCACCATGAATTATGCATGGCTTAGATTGGCGGCCCGGCGTTTCCCTAACACATATACAAACTCCATGATCCCTACAAGATTCCCAATTCATTTCACACCGCGGGCATCCATAGACAAAAGATCATGATATCAACTCAAATAAGAAGTGCAATGTTGAAAGCTTGCCCATGACAGCATGGCTGGGCTAGAATCCAACTTACAACTTGCAAGCATAACAACTCAACATAAGAGACCACAATGTCAAATTTTTAAGAACAGGAAAAAGTAAAGTGTGCCTTCCGGTTCGTGAGAGCTTTACTGACCGAATTTCGCATAACACTGGTAAGAGTTTAATTTGAAGAGAAAATAAAAGCAAGTCAAATTTACTTGGAATAGCAAATTGCTAGTAGGTATGTATGGTGGACACTTTGGAAAACTTTGGCTTTTAGGAGTTGGATGCACGAGTAGAGCTCATACTCAGTACAAGGCGAGGGCTAGCAAAAGACTGGGAGCGACCAACTAAGAGAGCAATAATGGCCATAATCATGCAAAGCAACAAAGCGACATTAAAAGAAGCATAAGATGGCATCAAAAGTCAAAAACTAAATGATCATGAAGGCTATTGGCGACTTTGTAAGAGTCTAACATGTGTGAGCATGCGCCAAGTCAACCCAAATAAAACATCAAGGAGAAAACCAAAATAATGCTTCCATACAATAAAAACAACGCATGATTTTTTCAAAGGCTCATTAAGCAATCTCATTTATTTGAGACAAGTCATGCTACAACAAAACCACTAAGCATACTATCAAAAAGACATCAAGCATGACATGAAAAAGCCTAAGCCGCAGTCTACACAAGCTCCTTCTTGTACCACTATTTTGCACAAAGCTTTTTCTCTTTTCCAACACCATTTGAAATTTTTAAAAACACCTCTTTTGATGAAAACCAATAAAGATCAGAGGCAAAAATACACCTTGATGAAAAGATATGACAAGGTCTGAACGCAAATCAAGGCGAAAAAGAAAACCAAAAGTAGTAGCAGAAAAAGAAGAACGCATGATTTTAATAAGAGTGAAAACTAGAGCGTTCTTGGCAAATGAAAATGAGTACATCTCCTCCAAAAGAAATTTGTTGGGGTCCAAACATTTATTGCAACAAACAAACAAACTAAACCAACTAAGAAAACTAAAACAACTGACGCTCCAAGAAAACCACATAGTGCATGAAGCAATAAAAATATAGTGTTTTGAAAGGTGACCTAATTTTTGCCGATGAAGAAGGGGTGCCTCGGGGGCATCCCCAAGCTTTGATGCTTGTACTTCTTGGATATTTCTTGGGGTGATGCATGGGCATCCCCAAGCTTGAGCTTTTGTCCATTCTTCAACTCATCTCATCATTCTCCAATCCCTACACTTGAAAACTTCCTTCATACAAAACTAAACACAATTCTATTAGCAACATTAGTGCAAGCATAACATATAATAAATCCTCTATTTGCTTCAGGTTTTAACTCAAAACCACCACATATATAGTAGATACTACTGTAGTGACTTCTCTAAAAGTTCCATGATCAAAAGAACTCAAAAGAAAGCGATAAAGTGGCAAACACAAATATTGGCAGAAATCTGTCAAAACTGAACAGCTGACAAAGGTCGAATTTTTGAGGGATTTTCTGTTGCTCAAATCAAAAAGTGTTCAACTAACAAATGTTTTGATATAACCTGGGGCATATGCACAAGAAATCGCAGGTCCAAAATATATACAGAGAATTTATACGAATTTTTACGGTGCAGCACCGAAAACAGTTTCAGGACAGCAACATCCCCAAATCTTTACCTCACTCAAATTAGAGGCTTCTCTTGGCACAAAAACGGAATAAACAAGATATGGAGCAGTCATTACATTAGTAATGACTTCCAAGACTCAAATAAAAGAAAAAGTACTGAAAAGAAAAAAATTGGGTTATCTCCCAAGAGTGCTTTTCTTTAACGCCTTTGAGCTAGGCGCAGAAAATTGTGAATCAAGTAATATCAAGTGATGAAGCATCAAGCTAATAATTTGCTCTAAGAATAGAGTAAAAAGCAATTTATTTCTTTTCCTAGGGAAGTGTTCCATACCTTTCTTTAGTGGGAATTGATATTTGATGGTGCCTTCCCTCATATCAATGATGGCACCTACAGTTCGAAGAAAAGGTCTTCCCAAAATAATAGGACATGAAGCATGGCATTCAACGTCCATAACAAGAAAATCAACGGGAACAAGGTTATTGTTAACCACAATAAGAACATCATTAATTCTTCCCAAAGGTTTCTTCTTAGCAACATCAGCAATAGGAACATCAAAATAACATTTTTCAAGCGATGGTAAATCAAGCATGTCATAAATCTTTCTAGGCATGATAGAAATATTAGCACCTAGATCACATAAAGCATGGAAATCATAACCATTAACATGCATATAAATGATGGGTTCCCAACCAGCTTCTAGCTTCTTGGGAACAGAAGCTTTTTGCTTCAACTTTTCATCCCTAATTTTTATAAGAGCATTGGTAATATGCTTAGTAAAAGCAATATTTAAAGAACTAGCATTGGGAGTCAAAGCAAGCTTTTGCAAGAACAAAATTACTTTAGATATATTGCAGCCATCAACATCAAAATCATTAAAAGAAATAGAGCTATCATCTTCCACACTCCGAAAAATTTCAGCACTCTTTTGAGAAAAAGTTTTGGCAGTTCTAGGCTTTTTAACACAAGGAGTGGGAGTTTTCTCTACACCAATCAAAGTAAGAGGATTGCTAGTATTAGGGGCAACATCATTAGAGGTAGTAATAGTATATACCTTCATCTCTCTAGCCATCTCATCTTCTCTTTCCCACCTAGCATGCAATTCCGCTAACAATCTAATATTTTCATCAATTCCAACTTGAATAGCATTAGCGGTAGCAAAAACATTGCTCTCTTTCACATAATTAGGAAACACTTTTAATTTCAGAAGTTCAACATCATGAGCAAGGCTATCAACTTTAGAAGCAAGAATATCAATTTTGCCTAACTTTTCCTCAACAGACTTGTTAAAAGCAGTTTGCTTACCGATGAAGTCCTTGAGCATTACCTCAAGCTCGGAGGGCGCGGCCCTAGTGTTGTTGTAGGAATTACCATAAGAGTTACCATAACCATTACCATTGGTAGAAGGATACGGCCTATAATTATTACTAGCAAAATTGTTCCTATAAGCATTGTTGTTAAAATTATTGTTTCTAATGAAATTCACATCAACATGCTCTTCTTGAGCAACCAGAGAGGCCAAAGGAACATTATTAGGATCAACATGAGTCCTATCATTAGCAAGCATAGCCATAATAGTATCAATCTTATCATTCAAGGAAGAGGTTTCCTCAATAGAATTTACCTTCTTACCTTGTGGAGCTCTCTCGGTGTGCCATTCGGAATAATTTACCATCATGTTGTCGAGTAGCTTTGATGCGGCGCCCAAGGTAAGGGACATAAAAGTGCCTCCAGCAGCTGAATCAAGTAGGTTTCTTGAAGAAAAATTTAGTTCTGCATAAAAAGTTTGGATAATCATCCAAGTAGTCAGTCCATGAGTGGGGCAATTCTTTATCATAGATTTCATTCTTTCCCAAGCTTGAGCAACATGTTCATTATCAAACTGAGTAAACTTCATAATATTGCTACGCAAGGATATAATCTTAGCAGGAGGATAGTATCTACCAATAAAAGCATCCTTACACTTAGCCCATGAATCAATACTATTCTTAGTCAAAGACAGCAACCAATCTTTAGCTTTTCCTCTCAAAGAAAAAGGAAACAACTTGAGCTTAATAATATCACTATCAACATCCTTATATTTCTGCATCTCACATAGCTCAACAAAATTGTTGAGATGAGCTGCAGCATCTTCAGTACTAGCACCAGAAAATTTCTCTTTCATAACAAGGTTCAATAAAGCAGGCTTAATCTCATAAAAGTTTGCAGCAGTAGTAGGTGGTGCAATAGGAGTGCATATAAAATCACTATTGTTCGTGCTAGTGAAGTCACATAACTTGGTGTTTTCAGGATTGGCCATTTCAGCAAAACGAAAGTAAACAAGTAAAAACAACTACCAAGGATTCTAATTTTTTTGGGTTTTTGATAAAAAGCAATGCAGGTAAAATAAATAAACTAAAGCAAAACAATAACAAAGTAAAGGATGTTTGTGCGAAAAACTCCCCTCGCATAAGTCTTCTCTTCCTCCCCGGCAACGGCGCCAGAAAATTAGCTTGATGGCGCTACGTTGTCGCGGGAGGTTTTCTTCAATCTTTGGAAGTATTCTTCTTTAGTCCCCGGCAACGGCGCCAGAAAATGAGCTGCTACCGGTTGATGGCGCCGGAAAAGAGGCTGCTGGCGTATGGTTGACGTGGGAGCAGACTGTCCTTGTGCGTGGTGAATAACCAGCCCGTTGGAAACCCCAAGAGGAAGGTTTGATGAGTATAGCAGCTAGTTTTCCCTCAGTTTAAGAAACCAAGGTTTAATATCGGCCAGGAGAGGAGAGACAAATGACTGAAGGTGATGTGGTACCTGCACACACACAAACAAATACTTTGTTCCCAACTTGCGATGAGGTTGTCAATCTCACCGGTTTGCTTGAAACAAAGGTTATGAGCGTATCGAGTGAAAAACAATATAGTATGCGAGTAAAGTAAACAGTGCGAGTAAAGTAAACAGGTGATAGCAATATGATGTAAATAGGACCGGGGTCCACAGTTCACTAGTGGTGTCTCTCCATAGATAAAATAACACATGCTGGGTAAACAAATTACAGTTGGGCAATTGATAGAATAAAGATAAACGTGATATATCAAGAAGATCACTATGAGATTTACTCTGGGCATTACAACAAAATACATAGACCGCCATCCAACTGCATCTATGACTAATAATCCACTCCCGGGGATATCAATCCGAACACCCCAGTAGTATTAAGTTGCGAATAACAGATAATTGCATTAAGTAAAGTGTGTAATGTAAACAAAGCATATGCCCTTGAGCATATGAATGTTGTTTTCTCCCTAGTAGCAACAGCACATCTACCACCTTAGAGGTTTCTGTCACTCCCCCAGGTGAAATAGAGGCATGAACCCACTATCGAGCATAAATACCCCCTCTTGGAGTCACTAGCAACTACTCAGCCAAGATAGCTACTAACAACGGAGAGCATGCAAGATCATAAACAACATAGAGATAACAAAAGATATAATTTAGTACAGCAACTTAATCATAAACACCAATATTCATCGGATCCCAACAAACCAAACATGTAGAATTACATAACGGTGATCTCAATCATGTAGGGCAGCTCATGAGATCTAAACATGAAGCACATGGTGGAGAAGACAACCATCTAGCTACTGCTATGGACCCATAGTCCAAGGTAGACTACTCGCTCATCGCTCCGGAGGCAAGCATGGCGATGAAGAAGACCTCCGGTGGCGATTCCCCTCTCCGACAGGGTGCCGGGAAGAGCTTCTGGACCCTCCCGATCTTCGGGTCGACGGTGGTGGCGGATCGCGATGTGTTCTGGAAAATTGATCGGGTACTTAGGTTTTTTCCGTCGGGGGGTCTTTATAGGCGAAGGGGCGTCGTCAGAGGGGAAGCCAGGCGCCCTCACGCGGGGCCCGCGTGGCCAGGGGCCTGGCCGCGCCGCCCCTGCGTGTGGGGCCCTGGTGGCCCCCCCCCTCCAACTCTCCTTTGGATCTCTGGAAGCTTCCGGGTAAAATAAGACTTCAGGAACTTGTTTCGTCCAATTCCGAGAATATTTCCTGTGTATCACTCTGAAACACAAAAACAACAGAAAACAGGAAACTGGCACTGTGGCAACTTGTTAATAGGTTAGTTCCGGAAAATGCATAAAAGTGCCACTAAGTGTAATGAAACAATAGGCAAATGGTGTAAAAACAAGCATGGAGCATCAAAAATTATAGATACGTTGGAGACGTATCAGGAAACCCCAATAGGAAGGTATGATGAGCACAAAAGTAAGTTTTCCCTCAGTATGAAACCAAAGTTTAATCGACCAGTAGGAGAAAGAAACCACTTCTGAAGGTTGTTGCTAGCTGACTTTGGCAAGGCGCCAGAAAATAGTCTAAGCGTGGTTGACGGAGCTAGCAACAATGTGGAACCTGCACACAACACAACTAAACTACTTTGCCCCAACTTACAGTGAGGTTGTCAATCTCACCGGTTTGCTAAAAACAAAGGATTAAACGTATAGTGTGGAAAAAGATGTTTGCTTGCAGTGAAATAAAATAGCACTTATGAAAAGTAAACAGTGCTTGCAGTAGACGGTAATATAAATGTAAAAGAATGGACCGGGGTCCACAGTTCATTAGAGGTGTCTCTCCATAAAGATATAACATGCTGGGTAAACAAATTACAGTTGGGCAATTGACAAAATAAAGAATACATAACAATTCATGTACATATCATGAAGATCACTATGAGATTCACTTGGGCATTACAACATAATACATGGACTGTAATCCAACTGCATCTATGACTAATAATCCACCCGCAGGATATCATCCGAACAACCCTTAGGTATTAAGTTGCAGGCAACAGATTATCGCCTTAAGCAAAGTGTGCAATATAAACAATACAATTATCCTTGAATAAAAGATTGTTGTTTTCTCCCTAGTAGCAACAACACATCTACAACCTTAGAAGTTATTGTCACTCTCCCAGATTACTAGAGGCATAAACCCACTATCGAGCATAAATACTCCCTCTTGGAGTCACTAGCATCTACTTGGCCATGATATCTACTAGCAACGGAGAGCATGCAAGATCACAAATAACATAGACATGATAAATCAACAATCAACTTGACATAGTACTCAATATTCATCGGATCCCAACAAACACAACATGTGGAATTACATAAAGATGATCTTGATCATGATAGGCAGCTCACAAGATCTAGACATGAGTCGCATGGAGGAGAAGACAACCATCTAGCTACTTCTATGGACCCATAGTCCATGGGTGGACTACTCACGCATCACTCCGGAGACAGGAATGGCGATGAAGAAGGCCTCCGGTGATGATTTCCCTCTCCGACAGGGTGCTGGGAAGAGCTTCTGGACCCTCTCGAACTCGGGTCAACGATGGCGGTGGCTTACAGTACTTTTCGTGGATAGATGTTCGGGCCCCTAGGGTTTTCCAATGAAGTGAATTTATAAGCGGAGGGGCGATGTCAGACAGCACCTGAGGGGCCCACACCATAGGCCGGCGCGGCCGGGGGTAGGCCGCGCCACCCCATGGTCTGGCCGCCTCCTAGCTGCTCTCCGTGTCTCCTTTGGACTCTGTCTTTGTGTCAGGGTAAATAGGAACTTTGGCTTTCGTTTTGTCCAATTCTGAGATTATTTCGTGTGTAACTTTTCTGAAATACAAAAATAGCAGAAAACAGGAACTGGCACTGTGGTATCTTGTTAATAGGTTCTTTCTAGAAAATACATAAAAACGCCACGAAGTGTAAACAAAACATAAAGCAATTGGTGTAAAACAAGCATGGATCATCAAAAATTATTGATACGTTTGCAACGTATCACCGAGGTATCTCTCAAACACTTTAGCATCAGGAAAAATTGGCTAGAAAAGAAGGAAATAACAAATTCAATACAAATAAAATAGTGTAGAAAACATCATCACATAAGTTATTTACAAGCAAGGAACAATCGGTCCAATCTCAGGGGAATGTTTTGATTACAGCAAAAGGAGAAGCACGTAACACACAAGGTTATCTAACAAGACAAGGAGAAATCTATGCCACCTCAGGAGGTACGGAATCCGGTGCAGGAGGAGCACTAGATGAAGGAGGAGCAGTCAAATATGACGACACATGACGGATTAGGGAGACAAGGTTTGACAAATATTTCTTTGCCTCAGTGAAGAACTCCTTCATCTCCAAAGGCTCTCGAGCGTGATACGAGCTTACCTTCTCCCAGTCAACATTTTCACAATGCGACATCGCCAGAGCCACTGTCGCTTTGGCACCCCTTCTTACTGAAGATCTCTTTAGAGCAAGAGTAGGATCCTCATGGGTATCAAAGGCTTCAACCAGCTGCCTAAGATTCCCCGATGGCATTTCCTTCTTTTTATTTGAAAACAACTCGACAAACAAGCGCATCAGCACATGTCGAGTTCTCTGGAGAACATTTCTGGCATTCCCGCAGTTTGATTCCAGCACGCCAACAACATCAAGTAGAGGGTCTTTGCCTTTGTCGTCAGGAAGCTTGTAGACCTCCCAAATTTGTTCTGCTGCATCCTGAAGACATCATAATCAGCACAAGTAACATCAAAACAGAAGAAACAAAGTCAAAAATGAGAAAATACTCACTGCCAAATGAAATGGACAAGGCATCAATGCGCTCGACAACTGCTTGTTCATGTTTGGTTTGCCTTTGGTTCGCCTCGGCAAGAGCTTTCTCAGCTTTGGCAGTTCGAGCCTTAGTAGCTGCAAGGCGAGTTTCAACATCTTTCAAAGCCTTAGCATCGGTGGAAAACTTAGCTTCTAACCCTTTTTCGCGAGCAAGGGCATCAGACAAGGAAGCTGCAAAATTAAACAAAGGGGGTTACTCAGCGGATAATTGCCAAACGTAAGAGTACCCATAAAAATCAAGTTATTTAATATTTACCCTTCAGTTTATCAGCAGTTGTGCAGAATTCAAGACACTCCGTCACCAGTGTGAAAAATATCTAAATAAGAGGCTGAGAGGGAAAGGAACTCAAGTTTAGTTGCCATCGCAAACTCGAAAAGGAAGATCTCAACAAAAGGAAAAATTACTTATGTCATTCAGTGAAGACGTCGCGTGGTGCTTCTCAAGTGAAAGGTCTGAAACCTGTGCATCTTTCTTGCGGCGGTTTCCACTGTAGATTTTGTTTGGACCTCTGTCACTAGTGCTTTATCGGCAGACTATTTTGGTGGATTCACCTTCAAAGCGAAGAAACTGAAGAAGAGGGAACCTGAATCTTAGTTCTTTAACCAATAGCTTCATCGCTACAATAAGATACTCAAGTCAGATAAGGCGAATAAAGAGAAGATGGGATAGCCTTCGAGTACAAAAAGAGAACTTACGAGTCTGAATCAAGCATGCCAAACAAACTTAAAGGTGGAGGAGGCGCCGAAGAAATTGTTTTGACAAAGGGTACATCTTTTGATTTTGATGTACCCAAAGAAATCAAATCCTCTTTGCGTTTTCTCTTTTTCCCGCCATCTTGGTCTTTAGAATGAGCAGGGGGAGGTGACTCAGTTGAGTCAGTTCCCTCTAAAGAATTTTTGACCTCATCCTCGCCTCGGCTCACGACGGTCTCGGGGACAAGCGGCCCCTCCTCAGGAAATGGGGGACGTGAAGCCAAAGAAGGATGACCCTATGACAAGGCAAATAAAAAAAGAGAGAGAAAAAAATTAGAAAAAGGAATCCAAGGAAAATTGAGGGTACAAAGTACCTATTCGGTTTCCAAACTGATGCCTCTGGCAAAGGATTCTTGGTATCAAAAGGAACTGCTAAACAAGCGGGCACTGCTTTCTTAGCAGTCAACATGGTCATTGATCTAACCCTTTTCTTGAGTTCCTTTGTCGTCGGATCCTTCTTGGAAACTCGGGAAGGGTCTGTTATACCTGAATACGTCCAGAGCTTTGAAAATTCGAGCTTGCAGCGGCAGAATACGTCGTTGAAGAAAGAAAACAATTAGTTGTGTCCCATGGAATTCTTTCTTGGCTGCATTCTTCAGCCCTTAGATGCGAGCAAACAGTGGCTTGATTTCCTCAGCTTCAGTCTCTGATGGAAGAGCATCCCAAGACGTTAGCTTCGTCAGGCCTTTGGCATGATCAAAGGGAGTTAATCCATATTCTTTGGTTTCGGAGGATTTCTGGTTCTTGATGTAGAATCACTTCTGCCTCCAGTTTTGAACCGATTCAACCATCTCAAACTTCAGATATTGAGATTCTGATCGAACAGACACAATGGAGCCGCCAAGGTCATGAATTTCTTCCTTGGACACATTGCGGCGCAAATGAAACAGATACCTTCACAGGCCCCAGTCAGGATTGATGCCCAGGAAGGCCTTGCACAGAGTAATGAAGCAAGTAATATGCAAGATTGAATTTGGCGTGAGCTGATACAGCTGCACACCGTAAACAAAAAAAGACCACGAAGGAATTCATGGACAGAAAGAGAATATCCGTGGAGAAGGAAAGCAAGAAACATCACCCGATAGCCCAACTGCGGGTAAGGGATGACCTCGATGCTGGGGAAGGTGATCTCCGCAGAGGGCGTCAGAAAGCCTTCCTCCTTGACTTTAGCCAGATCCGCATCCGTGATGGTGGATGCGGTCCAGCTAACAACTACTGAGGAATTACATGATTTCACTGTTGATGACAGCTGGGAGATAAGTTGATAAGTTGTTCTCCAAGAGAAAGATGAATTCCAAGAAAAATATACAAGCATAATTTTCAACATATGCCGGCATTTTCCATCAGTGTGCTTTGGAAAAGTGAATGCATGTCCAAACATAAATTTTTAGCATGGTAAATTATTCATGACCGTATTAATACCAAAAACATGCTTCTTAGAAGACACTGGAAAGTGGGCTCAGAATCACAATTGTGTGTTATGCCTTTTGCCAGATTTTGGAGGATTGATCTCACTTACTTTTTAAAATGTAACTTGAGTGCTAGGATTTGGTCTTATCTTCGTATCAATTGGGGAATTGATTCTGGTTTAGAAATTCTCGAATATGCAAAAGGAATTTTAAAGATCCTTGCTTTGTTGAGATTGTCATTTTGGCTTTCTAGGGTATTTGGAATGATTGGATATTTAAGGGTATTAAACCAACTTTCGGAGATTGGAAGGTAGTTTTTATTTCGGAGTATAAGGTTGTCCTACTTAAGCATAGGGTGAAACCAAGCACTATCCCATCCTTGTCATTATAGCTTGACAACCTTTTATAAATTTGTAGTTCCTTAGTGTTTTTGTTTTTTATTCCTGTAAATATCAATATTCTGTATATTGTTTTATGTTTTGATAAAAAGTTGTGGGGGACTCCCCTACAGTAGAAAGCTTCAAAAAAAAAAGATTTCATCTTCATTTGCCGAGGAGAGCAACATAGATAGATATATAAAGTTGATGGGCTTTCTCGAGCTGTGAGGTGCTCTGCTACTGTTCATCGTGACTAATCGTTGCGCGACACGTTTAGTACATGAACAGTGTTCACGTATACGTATAAACAGTGTTCACGTATACATATGAACAGTATTCATACGTAGTGTTCACGTGTACGTATGAACAGTGTTCTGGGCCCCGCTTTTTATTTTTTCCAAATTTTTTTATTTTTTCTGGTGGTAATTTTCTGATGGTAATTATTTTAGGTAATTTTTAATATTGCGTAACTTTTCAATGATAATTTATTCCAGTGCATGACAAGTCGCTTCTAGCCGTGACGATGATACGTAACTCTCCAACGGTAATTTCTCACTTATGCACGAACAAGTCGCTTCTACCCGTGACGCAACAGTAATTTGTCAGTTGAAACTTCTCAGTAGTAAATCGATGTGGCAATTCTCCTGCGGTAGATATCTTACGTTATTTCTTCGATGATTATACGTAACTCTCCAACGGTAATTTCTCACCGATTCACGAATAGTAATTTTTAGCAGAAGTTTTCACCGCTAACAGTTATTTCCAAAGGATGGTTTCCTGGTGGTAAATCTCTGCGACAATTCTTCGATGTTAGTTAACCTTAAACTCTCCGGCGGTAATTTCTCATCGGTGCACGAATAGTCATTTTCAGCAATGACCAAAAGTTTTGACCGCTAACGGTTATTTCCAAGCGGTGGTTTCCCGGTAATAAATCTCTACGACAATTCTTCCACACTAATTACCCTCCTAATTACCCTCCAATAATTCTTCGACCATGTGTAACTTCCACGCGTTAATTTTTCACCGGTGCATAAATAGTTATTTTCACAATTAACTTATAGACTTCGATATTCGTCTCTATGGACAAAGCGGTCCAAAGCGGTCCACAATATTATCATCTAGAACGACATGGTCATTTTGCCCCACCTCTCTCTTCTTTGTTTCTCCACTGACATGGTCATTTTGCCCCACCTCTCTCTTCTTTGTTTCTCCACTTATTCGAGATGCGCTAACGTTCTCTCTCTTCTTTGCTTTTTCACTTATTCGAGAAAGTCTTGAAGGCACGACACACTTCGCTCCATCGGACCGTACCACATAAAATATACCACTCCGCAAATTTTCAGAAGATATAAAAGAAGATAGTTACCACTAACTACTAATGCTAGAAGATTAAGACACGGGGCGTCAAAATTCCTAGTATTACATATAGTTTCAGTTTTCCTAGAGCGCAACTTTCAAGGAGTCGTCATCAAGCACAAACAAGCAATTAAATACGTACTATTGAAGTACTAACAACGAGTAGAAGCTCAAAGGAAACTTTATTGCATGCTTTTCAAGTGTGTCACACGACTGAAGTACTGAACACTGCGTGGAGATAGCCAGCCACGAACTACGGCACGCCGTGGCGGTTGATGCTGTCGGTGGCCGGCTCGTCGGCGCGGCCAGCGCCAGCGTCTCCGCCCTGGCCTCGCTGCGGCTGCTGGCGCCCATGCAGATTAAGCTGCTGGGTGGGGAGGGCGGTGCCGGGGATGGTGGGCGCGTCGGTGCCGGTGCCGCCGTGGGGGAGGTCGGAGACGGGGAGGTGGCCTTTGGCGCCGTAGGCGCGCATCTTGTAGTCTTCTAGGCCGTCGTCCTTGTTGTACTGCACGTACGGGCTTGTTTCCGTCGGCAGCTGCACCGAGTCGCCGCCCTCCTCGCCGGCGCCGGCGGCCTTCCGCGCCTGCTGCTCCCGCCTCTCCTTGGTCGCCTCCATGCCGTTCACTTACGGACACCCTGCTCGATCTGCTAGCGACTGGTTGGATCAGATGGACGATGTACAGCTGCAGGCTAGTATGTGCTTATCCAACATGACGAGATCTTCCAGGGATTTATACGGATCGAGCGAGGAATACAGCACGGCTGGGAGTAGATCGAGCTTGGAGACCTTGGAGTTCAGGTCCCGAGGCCACCTAGCCATTGCAGGACACGCCGTGGCAAGCGGAGGGTGCTCGCACGTCTACGCGTGGCCGTGGAGCGGTGCTCGCGCGACGCGTAGCTCGACTCCACTGGGTTGGGTACAGTGTTCCGTTTCGGGAATACTAATCTGTGCCGGGGAAAACGGAGCAGACGCCAGGGCGACGCCACTTTCTTGTTCGAGTATAAGATTCTCTCATTTGAGGTCAGAGACTTGTAGGTGAAAAAAGAGTGGACGGTTTACGCGATGTACAATGTTTTTTCGAAATGAAGGTTAAAATTCATCTGCATCAAACCTTGTTATATAAACTAGGAGCGTGGCCCGTGTATTTGCGCGGCTAAATTTTCATATTTCTTTGTTTATAGCTTAATTAAATTATTGTATTGGTATTCTATTTGGCAAATATTTTGAACTTTACGGCAAACATGTATCCTAAAGGCACCATGAAAACACTTATTTTTTCGAAACGGAGGCTAAGCCCCAGCCTCTGCATCGATTGATACATGCGGCCTTCTTTATTAGTTTATTCAACAAAAGTCTGACATGAGACATGCATGAAAGAACTCGAAGCCACCACACATACCTACAAACACGATAATAAGAGAAGATTATGCAAACACTTATTGGGTTAACTCTTACTCACATATTTGCTCCACACAAATTATTTTACTTTAGTCCTTCAATCCATTAATGTTGATTTATTATGCAATATATGTGAATTATTGCGACGATGTGAATATCATGTTATAACATTAATAAACTCAAGTGAAAAAGACTTCCATAATTTATATCAGGATCCGGATATGACAAAGTAAAATAGCCGCCGCATTTTGGTTAGTTGTAGCTCATAGTGTAAAAATATGAAGTCTCGTACTAATTTAGCGGAATTGCATATTTGATTTGGGGTGCATATAGGATATTCTATCGTGGTAAACTAATATTTTTAATGCTTTGTGTAAAGAAGACAAATTCACCTCAGTTGTAAACCCTTATGTTAGCACCCAATTTTGTCTTTTTATCTAGCCCACACGAAAAGTCAGTTTTTCATGAAACAACTTGGGTCCATGCAACATTTTATTTCTGTTTTTTTGATAATTCAAAATATGTTTAAACTGTATTTGAAATAAAGGGTGCATGTGCACCCAAGAGCCAAATATCCGCGTCCTATCTTAGAGCATCCATTGGTTAGCATGACTCTTACATTCAGTCAGTAATTCATATCGGCAAGAAACCATTTAGATATATGTAATGTATTTCTTGGTAGTGAAGTTTGTGATTTCATACCTTCGAATGTGCAATCTTGTATTGTTCTTGCAAGGTGGCATATGTAGTACGCTTCTTTTTCATATGGTTTTTTTCCTATAGGGTTTTATTAGATATTTGAGGATTGGAGTAGTTTTTTTACTATATTTCCATCACACTCAAATATCTCATAAAAAGTATATTAGTAGGTTACGAAAAATTGCACTCTGCACGACATTACAATCTTGTGCTTTTACATTCCTACTCCCTCTGATTTATCCTGCATTCTAGGTTTGGTTAAACTCAAACTTTATAAAGTTTAATCAAATATCTAGCAAAATATCAATATCCCTAGTAGCAAATTCATACTGTATGAAGATACATTTATGATGATCCTAATAATGCTAATAATGCTAATTTTGTATATTTTTTCCTTTTTTTATCAAACTTTGAATTTCAGTAAACACATGACGAAGTGCAACTGTGCAGTGATAGATTATATTTTTAAATTTAATAATAAAATATGTCTTAAATAATGGGCTAGTACATATTTTTGTTAGACGGAACACCATCCTGTATAGATTGAACTCACTACCTGGCAAAAAAAAGAAGAACTCGGTCCATCTCACATGCTATTAAAATAGACTCATGCGGTGATTTAATCGGATTTGCTTCTCTCAATTTCTTATGAATTGCTTTGTGGAGCCAATCTTACCTGGTATAGAAAAAATATTAAGAAATTTTTGAGTGTATGCACGTATAACATCAGGACTCTGTTCAAATAATGCACAACCGGCATACGGCAGGGCTCCTTGGTTTGGTCCTACCGTTGCATGTTGGTGGTTCTAGTCAATCGCATGCGCGTACCGGCAATTTTGAATCTCGACCGTTAATACTTTCGTTATTTTGTACAGGTAGATCAATGTGGTGGTTCTACTATATCTTTGTATATTGTTTTTAATATTTAGAACATGATTGCTGATTTTCTAGGAAGGAGAAGATTTCGAGCGCATTTGTTATTTAACACATCTAGACTCTATACGGCCGATCAGATTTATAAGACATATAACACATCTATACTTTTTACTGCCGATCCCCGATGTCGATCTCTATTATTTTAATGTGAGACTATGTTAGACACACACACATTGATGTTTACATAAAAAAAGTAAATTATGAGATGGCATACTTCCAACAAATTGTTGGTGACAAAAATAACCCGCCAAATTTTAGAAAACAGAGAAGTGTCTTGTGTATTTTTTTTAGCCTCAGGATTAAATCCTGGTTATCGTTCCCCATGTAGTCTAGAGAGAGTCAATAAATTTTCCTATTTGTTTCCTACACATCTATACATGTAGAAAATATGGAGAGTGTGTCTAATATTAACATTGAGAAACAAAACATTCCTTGGATCTGTTGTACGTTATTTCTTTCAAGGAAGAAGAAAGAGAAATACTACAACTTTTCAACCGCCGTACTTATCTCTCACAAAAAAAAATTGTTGAACGTGGGCATATCTGGACGTGGCCGCTGTACCTTTTTTTATTTCATGGTTACACATACGTTGTTGGTGGGACGTGACAATAGTTACGTAACTTCAATCCCGTATTTAAATCTTAGCCTTTGATTATAGATCTAACCGTTAAAATAATTCTGATGATGTGGATTAATCCTGTGTCTTTATTTTAGATTCCCGTATTATGCTTTTAGTATATAGTAGATTATTTAATTAATGAAGTCTTGTAAAGAGAGTACAATTATCTCAAAGCCATCTCACTGTCGCATCACCTACAAGCTTGATGGAGAGGGTCAACATATCAGGACCCTACGTCCAGACGTCACACCTACGCACGTTATCTTAAAACGGATGGCTTCACCAAACAACGCAAACGGCTAGCTGAGAGCACAAACAGGTCTAATAGACTGTTACCCTGCACCGTTGAACTTGTTTTAGAAGTCGTCGTCGCCATCATTCATTGACCCGCAGGACAGGAATAAAGGCATTGATCGTGTCAGGCCTGCTGTTGATGCTACCATGGCGCCAGAGCTTACCCATCACCACGTGCCCGCCATCTAGACCCCGTTGTGTCACGCCGCCAAGACCCACCACCATAGATGCACACCATTTCACCTCTTGGCTCCAACATCTATCAGCTACTTCCAAAATAATGTCCTCATGAGGGAGAGCGACACCGAACGCGTCACCATCGCTCGATCCAAAATTCTAGATCTAGGGATTCCCCCAGAGCAACACGAGTGAACGAAAGGCTACTGCGGCAATGCCTTCAACAAGGTGACGGTACATAGACGCCACCATATATCGCCCGTTGCTGGCGCGTAGTTGACGTGGGAGCTTCTTCTTCTTCAGTCCCCGGCAACGGCGCCAGAAAAATAGCTGATGGTCCTTGTGCGTGGTGAACAACCAGCCCATTGGGAACCCCAAGAGGAAGGTGTGATGAGTATAGCAGCTGGTTTTCCCTCAGTTAAGAAACCAAGGTTTATCATTCTTGGAGAGAAGGGACAAACGACTGAAGGTGATGCTTGCTAGTTTGCGACAGCTTCGGACAATTTATATATGGCGCCTCGTCCAAACTTTGCTTACTAGCTGCAACGCGGAACCTGCACACAACACAACCAAGTAATTTGTTCCCAACTTGCGATGAGGTTGTCAATCTCACCGGTTTGCTTGAAACAAAGGTTATGAGTGTATCGAGTGGAAAACAGTAGAATATGCGAGTAAAGTAAACAGGTGATAGCAATATGATGGAAATAGGACCGGGGTCCACAGTTCACTAGTGGTGTCTCTCCATAAGATAAATAACACATGCTGGGTAAACAAATTACAGTTGGGCAATTGATAGAATAAAGATAAACGTGATATGTCAAGAAGATCACTATGAGATTTACTCTGGACATTACAACAAAATACATAGACCGCCATCCAACTGCATCTATGACTAATAATCCACTTGTGGCGAATCAATCCGAGAACTCCACAAGTATTAAGTTGCGAACAACAGATAATTGCATTAAGCAAAGTGTGTAATGTAAACAAAGCATATGCCCTTGAGCATATGAATGTTGTTTTCTCCCTAGTAGCAACAGCACATCTACAACCTTAGAGGTTTCTGTCACTCCCCCAGGTTAAATAGAGACATGAACCCACTATCGAGCATAAATTATCCCTCTTGGAGTCACTAGCAACTACTCGGCCAAGATAGCTACTAACAACGGAGAGCATGCAAGATCATAAACAACATAGAGATAACAAAAGATATAATTCAGTACAGCAACTCAATCATAACACCAATATTCATCGGATCCCAACAAACCAAACATGTAGAATTATATAACGGTGATCTCAATCATGTAGGGCAGCTCATGAGATCTAAACATGAAGCACATGGTGGAGAAGACAACCATCTAGCTACTGCTATGGACCCATAGTCCAAGGTAGACTACTCACTCATCGCTCCGGAGACAAGCATGGCGATGAAGAAGACCTCCGGTGGCGATTCCCCTCTCCGGCAGGGTGCCGAGAAGAGCTTCTGGACCCTCCCGATCTTCGGGTCGACGGCTGCGGCGGATCGCGATGTGTTCTGGAAATTGATCGGGTCCTTAGGTTTTTCCCGTCGGGGGGTCTTTATAGGCGAAGGGGTGTTGTCAGAGGTGGCCCCAGGCCTCCTCACACCATGGCGGCGCGGCCAGGGCTTGGGCCGCGATAGCCAGGTGTGAGGGCCCCTGGTGGCCCCTCTCCTTCTCTCCTTCGGATGACTGGAAGCTCCCGGACAAAATAAGACTTCAGAAACTTGTTTCGTCCAATTCCGAGAATATTTCCTGTGTATCACTTCTGAAACACAAAAATAGCAGAAAACAGGGAACTGGCACTGTGGCGACTCGTTAATAGGTTAGTTCCAGAAAATGCATAAAAGTGCCACGAAGTGTAACGAAACATTAGGCAAATGGTGTAAAAACAAGCATGGAGCATCAAAAATTATAGATACGTTGGAGACGTATCAAGCATCCCCAAGCTTAACTCCTGCTCGTCCTCGAGTAGGTAAGTGATAACAAAAGAATAATTTTTGAGGTCACATGCACCTACACAATCTTGATCATATATGTAAGCATTTGTGAGCTAGGATCATAAGAACTTAAAACATGGGCATGAAGATATAATCTTGACAATAAGAACTTAGCAAGCATGTTGTAAACATGAAAATGAATACAAACAAAAGATCATGAAAATGAAACAATGAAAGTCAAACGTGTGTTCAAATCATAAGGAAAAACATACAAATGGTTTTCAGCTTGTCCTTCAAAGAGAGCAAAATATAAATGCATAGGACACCTTCAAGTTTAAGAGGGCGACTAGATACAAATAATTTGAGAACAAGTGAAACCAACAATATGAATCAATCAATGAAAACTTTGGGACAATGCACATTATACTAAGAATGACAACCATGCTCTCTTAATGGTGCATAAAGATAGAAGGTGGTTACTCAACATAAAAGTAAAAGAAAGGCCCTTCGCAGAGGGAAGCAGTGATTGCAAGTTTTATAACCTTCAAAAATTATGGTACTTACCGGCTTTGAGCTCTCATTGCCCCCATCATAAGCATCTTGAATGGTTAAAGTTAATGCGAGAATAATTATGATGCATATGCTTGACAAATCATAAGTTGAAAACCTCGTGTCCCGTGAATACGAGTACCCAAACCTCATGCTACTTTACTTAGAGTCTCAAGCAAGGCTCTTGTCATTGTAAGTATATGCATATCATTGAGAACCGCCAATGGGGTACCTACGTGCCCGATGACATGGAACAAGCCCACATCAAAATGACAGGACAAGCAGACAATGAACACCTCGACATCTCTTTTATTTGTCATTTGTTTAACTTTTTATTGTGAGATGCGTCATCGAATGTTCACCATGGGTATGCTGCAAATTTCCACCATAAATTATGCATGGCTTAGATTAGCGGCCCGGCGTTTCCCTAACACATATACAAACTCCATGATCCCCATAAGATTCCCAATTCATTTCACACCGCGGGCATCCATAAACAAAAGATCACGATATCAACTCAAATAAGAAGTGTAATGTTGAAAGCTTGCCTATGACTACATGGTTGGGCTAGTCTCCAACTTACAACTTGCAAGCATAACAACTCAACATAAGAGACTACAATGTCAAATTTTTAAGAACAGGAAAAAGTAAAGTGTGCCTTCCGGTTCGTGAGAGCTTTACTGACCGAATTTCGCATAACACTGGTAAGAGTTTAATTTGAAGAGAAAATAAAAGCAAGTCAAATTTACTTGGAATAGCAAATTGCTAGTAGATATGTGTGGTGGACACTTTGGAAAACTTTGGCTTTTAGGAGTTGGATGCACGAGTAGAGCTCATACTCAGTACAAGGCGAGGGCTAGCAAAAGACTGGGAGCGACCAACTAAGAGAGCAATAATGGCCATAATCATGCAAAGCAACAAAGCGACATTAAAAGAAGCATAAGATGGCATCAAAAGTCAAAAACTAAATGATCATAGACGCTATTGGCGACTTTATAAGAGTCTAACATGTGTGAGCATGTGCCAAGTCAACCCAAATAAAGCATCAAGGAGAAAACCAAAATAATGCTTCCATACAATAAAAACAACGCATGATTTTTTCAAAGGCTCATTAAGCAATCTCAGTTATTTGAGACAAGTCATGCTACAGCAAAACCACTAAGCATACTATCAAAAAGACATCAAGCATGATATAAAAACGCCTAAGCCACAGTCTACACAAGCTCCTTCTTGTACCACTATTTTGCATAAAGCTTTTTCTCTTTTCCAACAGCAGTTGAAATTTTTAAAGACACCTCTTTCGATGAAAACCAATAAAGATCAGAGGAAAAAATACACCTTGATGAAAAGATATGATAAGGTCTGAATGCAAATCAAGGCGAAAACGAAAACCAAAAGCAGTAGCAGAAAAAGAAGAACACTCAATGAATGATAAGAGTGAAAACGGAGTGTTCTTTGCAAATGAAAACGAGTACATCTCCTCCAAAGGAAATTTGTTGGGGTCCAACAATTTATTGCAGCAAACAAAACTAAGCTAACTAAGAAAACTAAAACAACTGACGCTCCAAGAAAAACACATAGTGCACGAAGCAATAAAAAATATAGTGTTTTGAAAGGTGACCTGATTTTTGCCGATGAAGAAGAGGTGCCTCGGGGGCATCCCCAAGCTTTGACGCTTGTACTTATTGGATATTTATTGGGGAGATGCATGGGCATCCCCAAGCTTAAGCTTTTGTCCATTCTTCAACTCATCTCATCATTCTCCAATCCCTACACTTGAAAACTTCCTTCATACAAAACTAAACATAATTTTATTAGCAACATTAGTGTAGGCATAACATATAATCAACCTCTTTTTGCTTCAGGTTTCAACTCAAAACCACCACATATATAGAAAATACTACTGTAGCAACTTCCCCAAAAGTTCCGTGATCAAAAGAACTCAAAAGAAAGTGATAAAGCGGCAAACACAAATAATGGCAGAAATCTGTTAAAACAGAACAGCTGACAAAGGCCGAATTGTTTAGGGGTTTTCTGTTGCTCAAATCAAAAAGTGTTCAACTAACGAAAGTTTGGATATAACCTGGGGCATATGCACAAGAAATCGCAGGTCCAAAAGATATACAGAGAATTTATACAAATTTTTACGGTGCTGCACCGAAAACAGTTTCAGGACGGCAACATCCCCAAATCTTTTCCTCACTCGAATTAGAGGCTTCTCTTGGCACAAAAACGAAATAAACAAGATAAGGAGTGGTCATTACTGTAGTAATGACTTCCAAGACTCAAATAAAAGAAAAATTACTGAAAATAAAACATTGGGTTATCTCCCAAGAGTGCTTTTTTTAACGCCTTTGAGCTAGGCGCAGAAAATTGCGAATCAAGTAACATCAAGTGATGAAGCATCAAGCTCATAATTTGCTCTAAGAATAGAGTCAAAAAGTAATTTCTTCCTTTTCCTAGGGAAGTGTTCCATACCTTTCTTTAGTGGGAATTGGTATTTGATGGTGCCTTCTCTCATATCAATGATGGCACCTACAGTTCAAAGAAAGGGTCTTCCCAAAATAATAGGACATGAAGCATGGCATTCAACGTCCATAACAGGAAAATCAACAGGAACAAGGTTATTGTTAACCACAATAAGAACATCATTAATCCTTCCCAAAGGTTTCTTCTTAGCAACATCAGCAATAGGAACATCATAATAACAATTTTCAAGCGGCGGTAAATCAAGCATGTCATAAATCTTTCTAGGCATGATAGAAATACTAGCACCTAGATCACATAAAGCATGGCAATCAAAACTATTAACATGCATATCAATGATGGGTTCCCAACCATCTTCTAACTTCTTGGGAACAGAAGCTTTTTGCTTCAACTTTTCATCCCTAATTTTTATGAGGGCATTGGGAATATGCTTAGTAAAAGCAATATTTAAGGAACTAGCATTGGGAGTCAAAGCAAGATTTTGCAAGAACAAAATAACTTCAGATATATTGCAGCCATCAACATCAAAATCATTAAAACAAATAGAGCTATTATCCCCCACACTCCGAAAAAATTCAGCACTCTTTTGAGAAAAAGTTTTGGCAGTTTTAGGCTTTTTAACACAAGGAGTGGGAGTTTTATCTACCCCAATCAAAGTAAGAGGATTGCTAGCATTAGGAGCAACATCATCAGAGGTAGTAATAGTATATACCTTCATTTCTCTAGCCATCTCATCTTCTCTTTCCCACCTGGCATGCAATTCCGCTAACAATCTAATATTTTCATCAATTCCAACTTGAATAGCATTAGCAGTAGCAAAAACATTGTTCTCTTTCACATCATTAGGTAACACTTTTAATTTCAGAATTTCAACATCATGAGCAAGGCTATCAACTTTAGAAGCAAGAATATCAATTTTGCCTAACTTTTCCTCAACAGACTTGTTAAAAGCAGTTTGCTTACCGATGAAGTCCTTGAGCATTACCTCAAGCTCGGAGGGCGTAGCCCTAGTGTTGTTGTAGGAATTACCATAAGAATTACCATAACCATTACCATTGGTAGAAGGATACGGCCTATAATTGTTACTAGCAAAATTGTTCCTATAAGCATTGTTGTTAAAATTATTGTTTCTAATGAAATTCGCATCAACATGCTCTTCTTGTGCAACCAGAGAGGCTAAAGGAACATTATTAGGATCAACATGAGTCCTATCATTAGCAAGCATAGCCATAATGGTATCAATCTTATCATTCAAGGAAGAGGTTTCCTCAACATAATTTACCTTCTTACCTTGTGGAGCTCTCTCGGTGTGCCATTCAGAATAATTTACCATCATGTTGTCGAGTAGCTTTGTTGCGGCGCCCAAGGTAAGGGACATAAAAGTGCCTCCAGCAGCTGAATCAAGTAGGTTCCTCGAAGAAAAATTCAGTCCTGCATAAAAAGTTTGGACAATCATCTAAGTAGTCAGTCCATGAGTGGGGCAATTCTTTATCATAGATTTCATTCTTTCCCAAGATTGAGCAACATGTTCATTATCAAACTGAGTAAATTTCATAATATTGCTACGTAGAGATATAATCTTAGCAGGAGGATAGTATCTACCAATAAAAGCATCCTTGCACTTAGCCCATGAATCAATACTATTCTTAGTCAAAGACAGCGACCAATCTTTAGCTTTTCCTCTCAAAGAAAAAGAAAACAACTTGAGCTTAATAATATCAATTTCTACATCCTTATATTTCTGCATCTCACATAGCTCAACAAAATTATTGAGATGAGCTGCAGCATCTTCAGTACTAGCACCAGAAAATTGCTCTTTCATAACAAGGTTCAACAAAGCAGGCTTAATCTCATAAAAGTTTGCAGCAGGAGCAGGTGGTGCAATAGGAGTGCAGATAAAATCACTATTGTTTGTGCTAGTAAAGTCACACAACTTGGTGTTTTCAGGATTGGCCATTTCAGCAAAACGAAAGTAAACAAGTAAAAACAACTACCAAGGATTCTAATTTTTTTGGGTTTTTGATATAAAACGATGCAGGTAAAATAAATAAAGTAAAGCAAAACAATAACAAAGTAAAGGAAGTGCGTGCGAAAAACTCCCCTCGCAGAAGTCTTCCAATCCTCCCCGGCAACGGCGCCAGAAAATTAGCTGCTGGCGCGTAGTTGACGTGGGAGCTTCTTCTTTTTCAGTCCCCGGCAACGGCGCCAGAAAAACAGCTGATGGTCCTTGTGCGTGGTGAACAACCAGCCTATTGGGAACCCCAAGAGGAAGGTGTGATGAGTATAGCAGCTGGTTTTCCCTCAGTTAAGAAACTAAGGTTTATCATTCTTGGACAGAAGGGACAAACGACTGAAGGTGATGCTTGCTAGTTTGCGACAGCTTCAGACAATTTATATATGGAGCCTCATCCAAACTTTGCTTGCTAGCTGCAACGCGGAATCTGCACACAACACAACCAAGCACTTTTTTCCCAACTTGCGATGAGGTTGTCAATCTCACCGGTTTGCTTGAAACAAAGGTTATGAGTGTATCGAGTGGAAAACAGTAGAATATGCGAGTAAAGTAAACAGTGCGAGTAAAGTAAACAGGTGATAGCAATATGATGGAAATAGGACCGGGGTCCACAGTTCACTAGTGGTGTCTCTCCATAAGATAAATAACACATGCTGGGTAAACAAATTACAGTTGGGCAATTGATAGAATAAAGATAAACGTGATATGTCAAGAAGATCACTATGCGATTTACTCTGGGAATTACAACAAAATACATAGACCACCATCCAACTGCATCTATGACTAATAATCCACTTGTGGCGAATCAATCCGAGAACTCCACAAGTATTAAGTTGCGAACAACAGATAATTGCATTAAGCAAAGTGTGTAATGTAAACAAAGCATATGCCCTTGAGCATATGAATGTTGTTTTCTCCCTAGTAGCAACAGCACATCTATAACCTTAGAGGTTTCTGTCACTCTCCCAGGTTAAATAGAGACATGAACCCACTATCGAGCATAAATACCCCCTCTTGGAGTCACTAGCAACTACTCGGCCAAGATAGCTACTAACAACGGAGAGCATGCAAGATCATAAACAATATAGAGATAACAAAAGATATAATTCAGTACAGCAACTCAATCATAACACCAATATTCATCGGATCCCAACAAACCAAACATGTAGAATTACATAACGGTGATCTCAATCATGTAGGGCGGCTCATGAGATCTAAACATGAAGCATATGGTGGAGAAGACAACCATCTAGCTACTGCTATGGACCCATAGTCAAAGGTAGACTACTCACTCATCACTCCGGAGGCAAGCATATCGATGAAGAAGACCTCCGGTGGTGATTCCCCTCTCCGGCAGGGTGCCGGGAAGAGCTTCTAGACCCTCCCGATCTTCGGGTCGACGGTGGCGGCGGATCGCGATGTGTTCTGGAAAATTGACCGGGTCCTTAGGTTTTTCCCGTCGGGGGGTCTTTATAGGCGAAGGGGCATTGTTAGAGGTGGCCCCAGGCCTCCTCACACCATGGCGGCGCGGCCAGGGCTTGGGCCGTGCCAGCCAGGTGTGAGGGTCCCTGGTGGCCCCTCTCCTTCTCTCCTTCGAATGACTGGAAGCTCCCAGACAAAATAAGACTTCAGGAACTTGTTTCGTCCAATTCTGAGAATATTTCCTGTGTATCACTTCTGAAACACAAAAATAGCAGAAAATAGGGAACTGGCACTGTGGCGACTCGTTAATAGGTTAGTTCCGGAAAATGCATAAAAGTGTCACGAAGTGTAACAAAACATTAGGCAAATGGTGTAAAAACAAGCATAAAGCATCAAAAATTATAGATACGTTGGAGACGTATCACCCGTCAGGACCAGAGTCCCAACTCGGTTTTCACTAGCAGCCTCACCTTCCCAACTCGGATCTAGGACTAGATCAACTAACTGTGAAACAGGCCGGCACCTTTGGTTAGGAGGAGGCCACCACTGCCATTCCTGGTGCCACTGCCCGTTGTAGTCGTATGGGAGGACTAGCTACATGACTAGGATCGTAGTATCCCACCGCTAGAGATCGCAGCAAGAGCGGTTGCCGCATAGATTGGATCTGTGCGTTGCCGCCACCAACTGCGCCACCAAAACAACGCTGCCACACCTTGGATACGGTCACCCGTAGCACCAGAGCCGATGGTGGGCGCTGCCGCTAGCGCCACAGACCAAAGCCAGTGAAAGTCCAACGTCCCGATGGTGGTGGTAGGAAGAAGAGACGTGGAAGTGATCGAGGGCCGATGGCCGGTGACAGAAGCTCCGGTGCAACCGGCGTGCCACATGGGAGCAAGGGTTAGGAGCAGGACAGGAGCAATCTACAATGCTAGGAGTGTTTAGCATAAAACCAAGATACTTGTGCTTAAATTTTGGAAAACCACGACTTTATGTTTGAATCGCAAAACCCCATGACTATTTGGTCATTTTTTTGCAATGTGCAATAAACTCAAATTTATCGTGAATTGACACCATAACTGACAGGGCATACCCATTTGAAAGCCCGACATGGCAAAAAAACTAGTAGACTTGCTGACATGAGAGAGGGCCACTTGTTAGTTGAATTGAAAGACAAAAAACTGTGTATGCTTCCTCGCTCTAAAGCGCTGCCCATGCTCACCTTAGAGCTACAACTGCCCCCTTCTTGCCAGCGCACCCCTTCCTGCTCCTGAGCGCTGCCGCCATCACATCCCTGCTCACCACCACTCTTACTCGCCACCGTCGCTCTGTCCCACCACTCTAGCCTTCCCCGAGCTTCGGCGATCCCTCATTTCACTTCACCTCCTCATCCAAATCCCCCCTGACAAGCGCTTGCGAGGAAGTCCCGAATAACCAGAAACAACTCATCTTCTCCAACCCTAGCTGCCGCTCACCGCCAACATTTTCGTCAACTCTGACCTTGCCTGACCTCACTGAACCCTCTTTTGCCATGACGGTAAGCCCATGGTCCGAAAGGGCATCTCCTCTTCTCCCTATCGTTTTGTGCACCCGGTATGCTCCGACGGCCATCGAACCATGGCAACCACTGGACCATCGCGACGCACACACGTGGAGCAGGGGAGTCCCCATGCGCAAGTGGAGCAGGGGTCAGGGGCGCTCCATGTTGTGGAGGCGGGCAATGGGGCAGGTGGCAGCACTTGGCCACGAGCAGGGGCGGCCGCGCTCAGTCGCGTGCAGTAGGGTGTTGTGGTGAGCAGGGGCAGAGGTGCTCTGGCATTTGGTGATGGGATACCGGATGAGGGGGGAGTCGTGGTCGGGTGCGGTTGGTGAAGGCGGGGAGTGGTGCTCCGGCGAGCAAGGCCAGGCCTGTTCGAACACGTTCCAGATGACTAGGCGATTGTGGTCGGGTGCGGTTGGTGGAGGCGGGGAGTGGTGCTCCGGCGAGCACGACCAGGCCTATTTCAATGTGTTCCAGATGACTACGCGGTCATGGTGGGGTGCGGAAGGTAGGTTGAGTTTTTTATATATTTTTATTTTTTGAAATCGAGTTCTTTTGCTTTAAAAAAATTGTGATTGGGTTGACATGTGGGACCCAATGACATGTCATACTTACAGGTGGGTCTTTCCTGTTAGTTTCGGTGTCAAATCGGGATAAATTCGAACTTGATATGCATTGCAAAAAATTGAACGAACTGTCATGGGATTTTACCTTTTAAATGTAAATTCGTGGTTTTCTCAATTTGAGCACAAAAATAGTGTGGTTTTATGCTAACAGCTCTAATTCAAGGGAAAAATATCTCCCTCCACACCTATCTAGTAAAAGAAATAGATATAAGTAATGACTTTATAAATATATGTTATAGACTTCTACATAATAGAATCCTCTGTTGAGGTATTATGTACATTCTAAACAAGAAAAATAACAAACACATATATAAGTATAAATGGCACAAGTTATTATACACATAGATTTATTTAGTTCCACTATATTATTTTGGTATTTGTGTTATGATGATTTTTGAACTACATAAAATAAATCTTGAGATTTGGCACTGTGAAGAAGCTCGCACTTTCAATATTATTTGATATGTCAAAAAATAAAATTCGTAATTGTATG
This sequence comes from Dactylis glomerata, assembly GCA_007115705.1. Taxonomy (NCBI): domain Eukaryota; kingdom Viridiplantae; phylum Streptophyta; class Magnoliopsida; order Poales; family Poaceae; genus Dactylis; species Dactylis glomerata. The sequence goes on along the minus strand of QXEO01000454.1, from coordinate 2,367,389 downwards.
GTAATTTGTATTATTTTGATAATGACTAGTCGAGGGGGGATTGTCCATTGTTTATTGTGACTAAAAGGCAAATAAGATTATGTATGAATTTTCCACTACTTTATTTTCCCCTTTTGTCGGTATTATCAGGGAATTATTACAAGGGTTGGAAACAAAAGGCTAAATTAAGACAACAATGTTAAACATAAATTATTTAAAATTAAGTAATAATGATATGAATAAAGTAAAAATATTTTGTATAAACGGATGACAACCTTCTTCGGGGTCGTGAGGTGAGACTGGGGTTAGGGGTCCTTCTCCCCCACTCCAATGGGAATGGCTAGAGCACTTGCAACTTTAAGAAAAAGAATTAGATCCAACGAGGTCATTGGAAATTTTGGGCATGACCATTGCTAAGAATGAGACATATCGAATGCGAAAATGTTTGCGAAACAAAGCTGAATGAGTGGTGCTGCCAAAATATTGGAACTAGGTGATATTACGGTAGAATATAATGATATATGTTACTGTTTTAGTATTTTTTTTCTTGTAAATTTTTTATTTTCTTTGAAATATATATTTCTCCTATACAGATAGACAAAGAAAGCTTAGTGGAAATGAGTGAAACCAGAATAAGCGTAACTAATGAGCCCAAGCTTAAGGAAACCGAGAAAACTAGAAGATCGTTACCAAAAACGGGTCTCATATGTGAAGTTATTTCCTCCATTATCAAAATGCCTTCACATTAGTTAGAGGTCATGGGCGACTGATCCTTCATGCCACGCAGCCGGAGACCACTAGTGATTAAGGTTCTTCCCATGGTAATAGATAACCACTCTTGGATCTATGTGATTCACGCAGCCTAGCAATTGTGTGCCGGCCTCGATGCCCACCGTTTTGGTCCTCTTGGCCCTATGGGTCTGATCTGCTGCTTCCACCTCGCCCAGTAGTTGTATGGCTCCGAGTCATAGTCCACCAGCTCGTCTGCTTCCATCATGACAGATTGCCCTCGCCAACGGGCTCACTAGCCAATTTCCGACAGGGCCCACGGGGACATGGCATCTCCACATCCGCTTCCGGGAGAGCTGAGTCAACTTATATTGTATATTTTATAATGATTCTACTAATAAGATTGATTTTGTATTGTAGAAGTTAAAATATTTTACTATATAGTTTATGAAAATTAAGAAAATTTAACTTTAACCAAAAATTATACTCCCTCCGTCAGGAATTACCCTGCATTCTATGTTTGCTCAAAGTCAAACTTTTCAAATTTTGACCAAACATATTGGTAAAACTATCAATAATTATGAAACCAAATACATGCACTATAAAAATATATTTTATGACAATTCTAATGATGGTTATTTTATATTATAAATATTAATATTTTTTCTTATATGCTTAGTCAAAGTTTATAAAATTTGACTTTGACTAAACCCAGAATGCAGGGTAATTCTTGACAGAGGGAGTATGCAACATAATTTGGAATGAAGGGAGTATCTATACTATTGGTTTCGAGTTGATGGTGAAGCCACCCACTCGACATACAACATGTGACTGATAAAAATACCTCTAACAAAAAAACTGAAACACAAACAGCCGATCTCCATAATTAATACGGAAATCACGTGCAATAACCATCAGGATCACCCCATCCTATTTTTAGCACTAACCAATCAATCACCATATTCGGCAGTAGGAGATGGGGCATATGGCGATAGGAGGCGGAGCATATGGGTAATCAATCACCACCTCCACTCCCTTCTTGTGCTCCCTCGTCGCACCGTGTGCACCGCCATCTCCGCCGCCGCGTCGTGCGCAGTGCGCACCACCGCCGGCCGGCTCCTCCTCCCGCCCCAACCTCCAGTAGCCAACACACCTTGGCTTAGCTTCCACGATGCGCGCCTGCCGCCGGCTTCCCTCCATAGCACGCCCCATGGTCCTCTTCCACCGTGTCCGCCGTCGTCGAAGAAAGAGCCAGAGGCTCAGGCACCAAGAGCTCCCTCGAGTGTCGCCGCCATCGGAGAAGCATTCTCAGGCATGGGCATGGCGTATGGCGCTGGCGGCGACCGGGCCCGATCTGGCACCACCGCTGGCATCGGTGGAGGAAGGGGAAGGCAGAGGAGGCGCCGGCCGAGCCGACGGAGGAGCTGATCTGGGCGTGCCGTTGGCGGTGCTGTGCAGCCCTGTGAGTCCTCCTCGCCGGTGCATCCCGCTTCCCTTCAGCTCGCCGGCGCGGATATCCCCACCCTCCAGCCCCCATCTCGCCTCCCCGTGTATGCCCTTTTCCCCACTCATGCTCTGCTCCCTCCGGCACTCCCGCACGTGATGTGCTCTGCTCGGTCCTCCAGTGCCACAGGGTCTTCCAGGGAGGCGGCGCCGCGCCCGGGTCCTAGCCAGGCGTGGGCAGGATCTGGAGGGTCCTGGTCAACGACGAGTTGACGACAATTCTGCCATATTTCTTCCTTTGCAATCTCTATCACCCCTTATAATTTAATCTGCAATGTATTCTTGGCTTGATACGTTCGTCTGTTTTAGGTTGTGCGATGGGTGATTCCTTCCTGCGGCGCCTGCTGAAGGTCATCGTGTTTGACACAAGGCTGAGGAACAACATCGTGTCTGCCTCACCATCGCGCTGGGTGACCTCGTCAAGTAGAAAATGCCGCTTCGGACGAGCTACGGATGGAGTTACGTAGTGACCTCACCAGTCACCACTCCTCAACGAGCCAATGGTGTTCACGTATGGTATGATGGGCTACAGATAGAGCCATTTCTTAATCTTCCCATCAGGTATAAATATAATGCAAATCATCCGCATGGACTCTCCATCTCCAAAAGAAGGCACGAAGGAGCTTGCTGCATAGGTGTAAATTGAATTGAATTGATTTCAAAATCCTTTCTTCAAAATTATATGAGCATTTGAATATTTTGGATTAGATGCTTAAAGTTATAATCTTAGATGGATAAATTGTTAAAATGGTATATTCGAGAACATAACATATAACAATATTGTGATTTCTAGCTCCATTGTGTTATGTCTTAGCTGCATACGTTGGCAATAAGTACACATCTTCATGGTTTCATCACCTTTCTCGATGCACATGCCTACTACTCCCTCCGGTACGAAATAGATGACGCGCGGTCAGAACAATTGTTTTATTGCAAAAACCCCCTCCACTTTCCGATTCTTCACATTTGAGGTCCCTATATATCTGGAATAAAACTGAACTCTTCCCCATCGAGAGGGAGGCCGGCCATGCTCCAGCTCGAGCTCCCGCCGGCCCTCCCCGGACGCCCGCCGCAGGACCTCCCCGGAATCCCTCGCGCCGGCCCTCGCGCCGATGCCCTTCCGCCAGCCTCCCTCTCGAGCTACCGCCGGCCTCCCGCTCGCATCGGCTGTCGGCATCCCTGGCCTCCAGACGGTCTCCCTCCCTCGAGCTCGCGCATTTGCGCCGCCAGCCTCCCTCTCGAGCTCCTTCCGGCCTCCCGCTCGAGCTCCCGACGGTCTCCCGCCCTCGCGCCGCCGACCTCGACGCCATTGCGCCGTCGGCCTCGCGCTCGAGTTCCTGCCAGCCTCCCGTCATCACGTTCGAGCTCCTGCCGGCCTCGTCCTCACGCCCGCACCCTCGCGCCGCCGGCCTCGAGCTCGAGTTCCTCCACGGCCAAGTCCGTGCTGCCAAGTCCACAGTCAAGTCCGGTGAACAAAAACCGGCGGCGCCGCCACCCAAGAGTCACCGGCGCTCACTGCTATAGTTCTTCTCTGAAAAGAATAACGTACAGGAATTCTAGTCAGGAAATTCTCTGAAATTTCAGTTAGAAATTTCTCAGGAAATTATCGAAAAAGTTAGACCGGTGTTGCAGCAAAACTTGTGTGATGGGGCAGCCGACAGTCATGCCAATATTGTGATCAATGTACATGGATCACCAATTCATTAAGAAAATCACATCTAGATGTAGACATTAAAGCACAAATACCAAACAATCAAACACAAAGCAAAATGATCTAGAGGACAGTAGCCACATTCTCTTAATAACAATTGATCAAAGCAGCCAAGCTTTCTAATCTAGATGCAGATGCATTTTGGAAATAATTAAATGGCATTACTGCTCATCCAGGAAATATTCTGGAACAGACCAAGATTGCAGCATGATTGCTGTTACAGAAACTAACTTCCACAGCACTACTGTCGGTAACCTCCATTCAGCTATGAACAAAAGCAGCCGCTGGCCGCATAAAATTAGACTCCTGTTGATCTGAGACTGAGGTCTGACTAAGAAGAACCAAGCAGCATGCATTCATGAGTCCCTGGATAGAAAATGAGTAGATCATGTCCATATATACCTGAATGAAGGGTTGCAAGTGCGACACCTGAAGCAGGACTATATAGGCAGGGTATATCCTGGAATAATCCACAAAAATTAACTCATCTGAATCATCACTGGGAGGTAACCACCAGTACTTGACCTGCTGAACCACCTGTAGCAACATAAAGATAGATTAGTATCAACATAAAGGATATATGGCATTTGTCGAGACGGAATCTACATTGGATGAAAAGGCATCCGAGCACAGGCTTTACTTTAATAAAAATGGTGAAGCCTATCTGCTGCTGCTTTTCAGCTTCAACATCATTTGAACTAGGCAATTCAGAATTGTAATCCTAGTTAAAGATCCCAAATTAGCAATGTACCCACAAAAAACTTGATCAGACTAACTGTAGGATTGTACATACATAATGAATAACCGTGCTCCTGTCGACTATCATGGGCTTCACAGAACAATTTGTTGTTTTCTCATTCAAAGGAGTTACCTGTGAACATGCACAGACTTGTTTTGGCACACTGGTCATCATAATTACTCCACTGAACGCAAATCTCATAGCATCACCTTCTTTCTTCTATTTTAGGTGTGGTGTCCAGAATCTCACTCTCTTGTCTCTAGACGAGGTTGTGACACCCACATCACCACATATATAAATGCCACGAACCTATTGAAAAGTAAAGAGTAAGGACAAGATCCATGTAGCAAATGTAACATCATGGAAGGTTTTGATAATGAGAATAAAACATTTTTAACTAAATAATTAGCTAAGGCTTGAAATAGTTGAAGTCATGGAGAAGCATATAGTCCTTGGGACAGAGAGTCTTCCAAGACGGAATTTGTGCTCCAGTTGAGCAACCATTGCCTGATAATCATGTTACTATTAGAAACAAAACTTAATCCAGAGGCACTTTCTCAATTGTTTGCTATTCATCTGCTCTATGGTTGGGAAATAGACTAATACAGTAACTGGTCAGGTGCATCTTGTGCTTTCATCTTCACAGGTTCACAGCCAAGAACAGAACACAACAGACATACTAATACAGTAACTGGTTCACCACCTAACTAGAACATAACACAACAGATAGACTTGCCTGTCCCGAGAAATCATCTAAAGGGGGAGCAAGGATTCTAGTCATTTAGCAAGCATCCTAGTAACTGCTAGCTAATTAGAGACTATTTATAAATTATAATCAAACAAAAACATTATGGTTCATCATGAAAAGCCAAATCATTAGTAGAGCAGTAAATAGACCAAACAAGCACTGAATACCATCATCACATATGAATTATCAACTGAATGTAGAGCTTTTCCAAGGACGGGAAGCATCTGTCAATAACAGCATCCACATCCAGACTAACAGTATGCATATCAACAGCTAATGGAGTAACAGAGTGCACAAAGAAATGCAGATTAAGTGGAAAGGGCACAGCTACTTGAAACCTTCCACACCTATGGTTCGAAGGCTACTGGAGTTGATTCGGACACAACTGAAGCCTGTGCTATTCTGAATCAGCAAGCATTCCAGAGCGAGGCAAGCAACAACCACGGTGTGCAGCGAGGATTCGGAGATGAGCGCGAGCTTCTGAAGCTTAGGGAAGTGAAGCGCTTGGACGGGGGACTTGAGCCAGGCGTCGGCTCGGTCGCGGTGCAGATGGTTCAGGGTGCATAGTAGCCGGCAGGAGATGGGAAACGGCGAGGAAGAAGGCCGGAAGGTCGCGATCAGCCTCACCACCACCCACTGCCGCGCCGCCGCCCGCCATGGAGGAAAAAGGTGGAAGCTTCATCCACCATGTCGCACCGCAGAAACAGCTCATCCCCTCCCTCATCACCATGCCCTCCAGCTCCACTGCTCTTAAGCGAATCCGTAGTCTTCCCCATGCCCTCCCTCATCGCCGGAGTACGCCGAGACGCCGAGCCGTCCGAATCACGGGATAAATAGTCGATATTTCTCGCGGGGAGTGGACCGGGAGGAGGGGGCGGGGAAACTGAGCAGGGATTTTGATCGGGAGGAGGCGTGGGGGAGCAGCGCGCCGCGGGCACGGGCGAGGCGTGGTGGCCGGCCCGGCGACGGAGCAGGCAAGGTGCGGAGCGACGGAGAATGCCAAGCGCGGAGAAGACGATGCGGAGGGGATAAAGGACCGTGGGTTTGGTCGGAAATAAGTGAAGGGTGTTTTGACAAATTCGACCATGCGTCATCTAAAACGCGCCGGAGGGAGTATTACTTTAGAACAACTAAAAGGTGCAACATAAGAAAAGGTTGCTGCTGGAGAAATTTCGCGGGCAAATTTGACAATTACTTTCTAAAATTCTTTAGTAAGTACAGAATGCTAAAGAGGGCATAATTATTGGTTAAAATATTTGTATCAAGCGGACCTGCATTTGGCCTATAAATTATTGGATGATAACATGTCTTACACTCAAAAAACTACGTTGATCCAAGTTTTAACCTTCTACCCCCATGCAACGATTTTCTCTTATATTATTTATACTACAGGTATACAATGATTTTCACTTAGACGGAGAGCATAACAAATCGATCAAGTTTGTATAGAATTCTTTCTATGTTGCGCATTTCCATTTTTTCAAATAAAATGTTAATGATAACAAGAAATATTGCTCAAGCGGGATTGTTACGAGGAAGTACATGCAAATGAAGTCGAAGATGACATCCCTAACATTTTAGACAATATTTAAGCATGTCGAGGAGTAGATATAAGTTAATAAATTTATTGTTAGATCTGAATGACATATCTTGGTGACTTCAGATACATTATCGGTCAAACTATATTGGAAATACACTTCAAGCATAGTGGAATCTTCATCCTTTTAAATATTATGACTTTTGTCTTATTTGCATACATGAATATTCACCGTAAATTATATCTATATGTGCTGCGTGAAAGAAAAAAAATCCGTGGCAACGCACGGGCATTCAGCTAGTTCATGCTAAAATCGTAGTCAAGACAATGTTGGAAACACCAAACTCATTTCTGCATGCAAAAAAAAAACAAGCCTGGATTGCATTGGTGCCCGAATCAATGATTGACTTTAAAAAAACGAGAGCAGACAGATGGCTCCCGAGCTACATGGAGCCTGTTTTTTGAAACATACGAATGTGAAATTTGAAATTTTTAAAAAATTCAGGAAAAATAATCTTGATATAGATAATTATGAGATTTACTAGTGTGTAAAAATCAATTTGAAACTCATTATATTTAGCCTCAGCAAATATGACAAATCTGCCAAATTTTCAAACCTTGAAACTATGCACAGTTCACTAGATTCAGATCCATGCATTATTATTTTTGCTAAGTCTAAAATACAAAAAAATAAAATTGAATTGAGTTTTCGCACACTAGTAGATCCCATAAGTGTCAACATCTAGATTTTTAGTCCCAATTTTTTCAAAAACTTTTAAATGCCATTTTTGAATTTTTCAAAAAAAAACATCCTTCATGGAAGTCGAGCTCCATTTGATGTTTTCGTTTTAAAACCCTACTATCGAAGATGATGAACTCAATCCCTACCCCTGCGCTGACTAACTCATTGCGAGTGGTAGCATTGTTGTGTACATCCTCGTTGGTTAGGTCATGATCGGCGCCCTGTCAGGCACTCGTCCTCTGTGGACATCCCCTTGGTGAGGCGCCCCAACACCAGCTTCACACCATGGAAACACCCAATGCCAAATTTCTCAAAGTCACATTCTCTGGCAGCGTCTGGGCCTTGTTGAGCCCCTGCGCAAGAACCGCCAACAACTTTTATGCACTCGAGCTTTTCCTTGGCCTCCTGATGGCCGTCAAGTTCTCATCCCGCTGCAGTGCCACGTTACTCCCCTCCATGCACGAGGCCATCATCCCCCGCTCCCTATCCAATTATTTAGCACTTACCAACACCCTTTTGTTCCTCCTCCCGACAAGAGGCAATGTCGGCAGTGACATGGAGCTAGCAAACCAGAGCTCGACGGATTGGGCGAGACATGATGGGTGTAATTGGCCTCACAACTTCTACGATATAGGGGGTTGAAAGGGTAGAGGATGGTGTGTGTTGTTACTTGTTAGGCCCGTAGGTGTGAATTTTCTTCTTTTCCAATGGATGCTTGTGTATTTGTTTTTGAGGCTGTAACGCCCCACCTTTGGATTAAGGTGGAACACCTGTGTTAAGTGCTATTCCCCGGATCAATGATAGCACCACAGAACAAAATATATTATTCATTGCATAGTATCAAGATTACAACGTGGATCCAGATACATAAGTCTCCAATTATTACAAACCATCATAGTCTCATGGACTAAAACACATAACAGAGTTCAACACATCTCAATCACAACGGAACTAGGGTAGTAGTGAGCCTCCATCTTCACCATGCGCCACAGGCAGTCATGTTGGTATGTAGACTCGAGATCCTAACATCTTACTCCTCATCAGAAGAACCTGCACATTTGATTATGCAGCCCCATGAATGGGGGTCAGTACAATGATGTACTGGCAAATGACACTTTTTTGGTGGCTGTTGTGAAAGAACTATCTACATGATATTTGGCTGGTGGATCTCTTGGATAATTTGCATAAAGCCAATTTTGTCCTATTCTTTCCAAAACTTTCTTTCAAAATTTTATTTTTCAAGGGTCGAGATGACCCCCAAATACTACATAGTTGCAAGTTATGTAGCACTGGGCGAAATTCAACAAAGTTGGAACAACAGAAACCACCACCCCTCGGAGTGCATGGTCCTGAGCCCCTAACCTATGGGTTTCTAGTCAAGTTTTAATCATTTAGAAATGGTGATGAGATTCTTCCATACATTCCATGTCTAGAGACTCAAATTGTCCATAACCGGGGACACCGCTAATCGATTAGTTTTACACCCTGCAGGGGTTGTGCACTTTCACCTTAAGACCCATTCTACCCAGAGAGAAGAATGAGACAAGACCTTTCAGAAGGAGAGAGCAACCATACTGGCAAGATCCGTTCCCACCTATAATTCTGCTACCACCCAATATCTTACACACAAGTTGAACCCTCAATCTTAATCAGTCAAGACAGAGCCCATATTGTCATAAGGCTGCACTGGAAGTACTCTAAGGCATGGAAGACATGGTAACCTCTTTAATCCTGGGTGGCCATCCCGAGTGGCATTCTGAGTACACATCCTCTCGACAAGGCCTGTTCCCCAAAAGTCACCTACATCGCCGCCTCTTATCAAACCAATCCACCCAGGTGATTCATTTTAGTTGAAGTTCTTAATTGGTTCATAAAACAACTTTACAAGTGATCATAGCATTGGCATCAATTCTTCAACTAAAACTACAACCTAACAGGGGTGGATTCAGAGGTGGCTATACACTACTAGGATCTAGCATTGCAAAACTTCACTTTGAAATCCAGCCTTTCATGCACACTACTATAAAACACTAATGCATAAATAAAATGGGTAGAAGCATGTGTGTCACTTGCCTTGGTAACAGCCTGCACACTCACAACAGTCACAGTAGTTGTTCTGCTCCTCTTCACAATCTAAACAAACAAGATAAACAGGCATAAACAACTATTTTCTAAATGACAAACAAAGACATGTATGTATGTATGCAAATGACATTTTAATTTCACACACTAAGTGAGTGTGTGAAAATGTTGTATATAGTGAAACATGCTGTTTATAAAACAAGTGTGGTGTTGGAAAAGTTTTCTTAAACAATTTGCAAAGCAATTAACAAAATAGTTAATTGGAAAATTGAGTTAACACTTCCCAAAATTGGTTCTGGTTTGGTACTGTTCTGTAAAATTTGGGTTAAGATACCGCTGGATAGATGACAATAACATGAAGCCACTGTAAGTGGTTTCACTCCAAAATAGTTTATAGAAATCAAATGAGGTCCAAAATAGTGATTTGAGTAAATTTATCAGTAGCAAGTTTGTGCACATTTCAAGTTTGAAAACTTTTGATTCTAAATTGATCTACATGTTCCACGGAATCCATAGACTACAAATTTGTAGCAATTGGACCTACAGAACAAAAGTTATGAATTAAAAGGGGTTTACAAGTCATTTTGCCAATTTATTTATCAAACATAACTTTGTACAGTACCCCTGATGTTTTTCTACAGAAATGGATTCTACACATTTCAAGGATTTCAGAGACACCAAATTTGCAATTTTTGGCCAAGAGGTTTATTTTATATCGATTTTACAAGTTGCAGCTGAAACTGAAATTTGAATTTGAATTCAGTTTGACCATTTGACTGGGGGGCTGACGTTGGACTGCGACGTGGCGCGACGGTACTGGCCAATACCATTTTGGTAATGGGATCTAATAATAGCCGTGCGATGCAGATCCAAGGGCAGAGAAGAAAGACAGGGTTGAGCTCACCGGCGAGGCTAGATCCGGCGAGGTGGCGGCTCTGGGGTTCAACGGCGGCAAGGTTCCGGTGTACGGAGACGGCGATGGAGTTGTGGATGAGGTGCGGACGGCGATGGCGAACCCGAAAGTTTGAACGGCGTCTCTGATTTCTTCCTGCGTCAAGGTCGGGGGCGGCTGGAGTCGACGGTGTCCCCGGCGCTTCAGAATGACGTCCACGACGTGGTTCTGCGGGCAAAATCCATTCGGCCGACGGTCAGAGAGATCGCAAGAGGGAGAGGAAGAGAGAGAAGCAAGAGAGGGAGTGCAGGCAGCTCCACCGCGTTGATACCGACGAAAATCGGCGGCGGACTGCATGGTTTCCGGCGAGGGATTCCAGCAGCCTGGCGGCTCGAAATCGAGAAGAGGGAGGAAGGGAAAGGAGAGGAGGGCACGGGGGTCTTATAGGCAAGGTCTTGAAGGCCATTTACTCGTGAGAAGTTAACGGGGGCGTTACTCCGGCGACCGTTTCCGAAACGGAGAGAGAGAGAGAGAGGAGATTGCGGGAAGGAAGAAGATGACAGGCGGGGCCCGGGTGTCGGGGAGAGAGAGGAGGGAGATGAGCGGGGTGGGCTGTCAGGCGGCTGCTGGGCTGATGCCCGGTTTGGGCCCCGGGTGCGGCCCAGGTGGGCTGAGTCTTCTTCTTTCTCTTTTTTTTCTTCTACTTTCTTTTTCTTTTGTTTCTGATTTCTGTTTTGGTTTTTTTGAAAATGCTAAGCAAAGCTGATTTGAATAAAATCAAATCTGACCACTTTTGCACTTTAGAAAGTGTGCTTTAAAACTATAAACCAAAGGTTTAATGATATGTTGGAAAAGAATTTAAACATAGAATCCAAATAACTAGGAAGTTAAATTTTAAATAATAACTTCCTAAAATATTTGGTTTTCAAAATTTATTAAGTTAGTATTTAAAACAGTAGTGCTTCTAAAATATAAAAAAAATAAACACTTTTTGAAGCACCACAAGGTAAAGTTTTGTAATCAAAATACTTACTAAAGGAATTTAAAATAGCTCCCATAACTAATAGAACTATTTTAAATACTTTTTGAAAACCTTTTGTTTCTAAATTTGGGGTAAAATGGTAATTGAAACAATATTCTTTGAAGAAATAAGATTCAAAACTTTGGAAAAGACCATGATATGCAATATGCCATGTATGCATGATGAATTTTTATATTTGAAAACTTGGGATGTTACAGACTAACCCCCTTAAGATGAAGCTCGCCCTCGAGCTTCGGAAAGGCTAGCAAATAGGTGTGGATGATCTTCTCGAAGATTATCTTCACGCTCCCAAGTTGCTTCTTCTTCTGTGTGGTGACTCCACTGCACTTTGCAGAATTTGATGGTCTTGGTGCGTGTAATTCTTTCTGCTGTCTCTAAAATCTTGATGGGTTTCTCCTCATAAGTCAAGTCACTCTCTAGTTGAACTTCTTCGAGGGGTACCGTATCGTTCAACGGTGTTTCTGACATCTCTGGATGGCATTTCTTTAGCTGACTCACGTGGAACACATTGTGTACAGCTGAAAGAATCTCGGGTAGCTCCAGCTCATAAGCTACTTCTCCCTTGCGGGATAAGACTTTGAATGGTCCTATAAATCGAGGTGCTAACTTACCCTTGATACCAAACCTCTTGACACCACGAAGGGGTGACACTCTGAGATAGGCTCTATCTCCTACTTCATAGGTGACATCTCTACGCTTGTTATCAGCATAGCTCTTCTGTCGAGATTGAGCTATCTTCAATCTATCCTTGATTAACCTAACCTTCTCTTCAACTTCTTGAATGATGTCAGGCCCGAAGAAACTTCGTTCTCCTACACCACTCCATAGTAGAGGGGTAGTACATTTCTTGCCATACAAAGCTTCAAATGGTGCCATCTCAATACTAGCTTGGTAGCTATTGTTGTAGGAAAACTCTGCGTAAGGCAGGTTGTCATCCCAACTAGATCCATAGTCCAAGGCACATGCTCTTGGCATATCTTCCAAAATCTGGTTTACCCTCTCAGTTTGACCATCTGTCTGTGGGTGAAATGCTGTGCTGAATTCCAACCTAGTTCCTAAGGATTCATGAAGTTGCTTTCAGAAATGAGAGGTAAATTGAGTTCCTCTATCTGACACAATACTCTTTGGAACACCATGAAGGCACACAATCCTCTTCATGTAAATATCAGCTAACTTTGCACTAGTGTAAGTGGTCTTCACTGGTATAAAGTGAGCTATCTTAGTCAAACGATCGACTATAACCCAAGTTGAGTCATACCCTAATTTTGTGCGGGGTAATCCAGTGATGAAGTCCATACCAATTTGATCCCATTTCCAATCTGGCACTTTCAGTGGTTGAAGTAGTCCAGCTGGTTTCTGATGTTTAGCCTTTACTCTACTGCACACATCACACTTGGCTATATATTCAGCAATGTCTCGCTTCATATTGCTCCACCAGAATCTTTCTTTCACATCTATGTACATCTTGGTATTATCAGGATGAATAGAGTACGGGGTCTCATGAGCTTCTTGGAATATCAATTTCCTAAGATTGGGGTCATTGGGCACACAAATACGCTTCTCAAACCAGATAGTTCCTTGTTCATCTTCACTAAAGTCTTTAGCTTTGTCCTTCTTCATATCTTCTTTAATCTTCTCTATCTCTTTATCTCCTTTCTGAGCTTGGCATATTTTGTCCATCAGAGTTGGTTGCACTACTAGTGAGGCTACAAAGCCTTTTGGTACTACTTCTAGACTGAGGTCTCTCAAACCCTCACACAGATCTTCTGGCAACACTTCTGTTGATAGACAATTCACATAGGCTTTACGACTCAAGGCATCGGCTACCTCGTTTGCTTTACCAGGATGGTATTGCAAACTCAAATCGTAATCCTTGATGAGTTCTAACCATCTTCTTTGTCTCATATTTAGATCTTTCTGAGTAAAGATGTATTTCAGACTTTTGTGATCGGTGAAGACTTCACATCGCTTTCCCATCAAGTAGTGCCTTGATACGTCTCCAACGTATCTATAATTTTTGATGCTCCATGCTTGTTTTTACACCATTTGCCTACTATTTCGTTACACTTCGTGGCACTTTTATGCATTTTCCAGAACTAACCTATTAACAAGTCGCCACAGTGCCAGTTCCCTGTTTTCTGCTGTTTTTGTGTTTCAGAAGTGATACACAGGAAATATTCTCGGAATTGGACGAAACAAGTTCCAGAAGTCTTATTTTTCCCGGAAGCTTCCAGAGATCCGAAGAGGAGATGGAGGGGGGCCACGAGGGCCCCACACACCAGGGCGGCGCGGCCAGGGGCCTGGCCGCGCCCCCTATGTGTGAGAGACCCTCGGGCCACCTCTGACGATGCCCCTTTGCTTATAAAGACCCCCCGACGGAAAAAACCTAAGTACCCGATCAATTTTCCAGAACACATCGCGATCCGCCGCCGCCGTCGACCCGAAGATCGGGAGGGTCCAGAAGCTCTTCCCGGCACCCTGCCGGAAAGGGGAATCGCCACCGGAGGTCTTCTTCATCGCCATGCTTGCCTCCGGAGCGATGAGTGAGTAGTCTACCTTAGACTATGGGTCCATAGCAGTAGCTAGATGGTTGTCTTCTCCACCATGTGCTTCATGTTTAGATCTCATGAGCTGCCCTACATGATTGAGATCACCGTTATGTAATTCTACATGTTTGGTTTGTTGGGATCGATGAATATTGGTGTTATGATTGAGTTGCTATACTGAAATATATCTTTTGTTATCTCTATGTTGTTTATGATCTTGCATGCTCTCCGTTGTTAGTAGCTATCTTGGCCGAGTAGTTGCTAGTGACTCCAAGAGGGGGTATTTATGCTCGATAGTGGGTTCATGCCTCTATTTAATCTGGGGGAGTGACAGAAACCTCTAAGGTTGTAGATGTGCTGTTGCTACTAGGGAGAAAACAACATTCATATGCTCAAGGGCATATGCTTTGTTTACATTACACACTTTGCTTAATGCAATTATCTGTTATTCGCAACTTAATACTTGTGGAGTTCTCGGATTGATTCGCCACAAGTGGATTATTAGTCATAGATGCAGTTGGATGGCGGTCTATGTATTTTGTTGTAATGCCCAGAGTAAATCGCATAGTGATCTTCTTGACATATCACGTTTATCTTTATTCTATCAATTGCCCAACTATAATTTGTTTACCCAGCATGTGTTATTTATCTTATGGAGAGACACCACTAGTGAACTGTGGACCCCGGTCCTATTTCCATCATATTGCTATCACCTGTTTACTTTACTCGCACTGTTTACTTTACTCGCATACTTCTACTGTTTTCCACTCGATACGCTCATAACCTTTGTTTCAAGCAAACCGGTGAGATTGACAACCTCATCGCAAGTTGCGAACAAAGTATTTGGTTGTGTTGTGTGCAGGTTCCGCGTTGCAGCTAGCGAGCAAAGCTTGGACGAGGCGCCATATATAAATTGTCCGAAGCTGTCGCAAACTAATAAGCATCACCTTCAGTTGCATTGTCTGCTCTTCTCCTGATCGACAAATCTTGGTTTCTTAACTGAGGGAAAACTAGCTGCTATATTCATCACACCTTCCTCTTGGGGTTCCCAACGGGCCGGTTGTTTTACTTCATCAACTCGGTAGCATCAAGCTTCTTTTCGGGCGCCGTTGCCGGGGAAGAGTGGAAGACTTTTGCGAGGGGAGTTTTCGCATGCACATCCTTTACTTTCTTTTAAGTTTTGCTTTACTTTATTTATTTTTACTTGCACCGTTTTATATAAAAACCCAAAAAAATTAGAATCCTTGGTAGTTGTTTTTACTTGTTTACTTTAGTTTTGCTGAAATGGCTAATCCTGAAAACACCAAGTTGTGTGACTTTACTAGCACGAACAATAGTGATTTTATCTGCACTCCTATTGCACCACCTGCTCCTGCTGCAAACTTTTATGAGATTAAGCCTGCTTTATTGAACCTTGTTATGAAAGAGCAATTTTCTGGTGCTAGTACTGAAGATGCTGCAGCTCATCTCAACAATTTTGTTGAGCTATGTGAGATGCAGAAATATAAGGATGTAGAAAGTGATATTATTAAGCTCAAGTTGCTTCCTTTTTCTTTGAGAGGAAAAGCTAAAGATTGGTTGCTGTCTTTGACTAAGAATAGTATTGATTCATGGGCTAAGTGCAAGGATGCTTTTATTAGTAGATACTATCCTCCTGCTAAGATTATATCCTTGCGTAGCGATATTATGAAGTTTAGTCAGTTTGATAATGAACATGTTGCTCAAGCTTGGGAAAGAATGAAATCTATAATAAAGAATTGCCCCACTCATGGACTGACTACTTGGATGATTGTCCAAACTTTTTATGCAGGACTGAATTTTTCTTCGAGGAACCTACTTGATTCAGCTGCTAGAGGCACTTTTATGTCCCTTACCTTGGGTGCCGCAACAAAGCTACTTGACAACATGATGGTAAATTACTCCGAATGGCACACCGAGAGAGCTCCACAAGGTAAGAAGGTAAATTTTGTTGAGGAAACCTCTTCCTTGAGTGATAAGATTGATACCATTATGGCTATGTTTGCTAATGATAGAACTCATGTTGATCCTAATAATGTTCCTTTAGCCTCTTTGGTTGCTCAAGAAGAGCATGTTGATGTGAACTTCATTAGAAATAATAATTTTAACAACAATGCTTATAGGAACAATTTTGCTAGTAACAATTATAGGCCGTTTCCTTCTAATGGTGATAATAGCTATCTTGGTAGACCTAAAATGCCTAGTGAAGAAAGAATTTTTGAACTTGAAAAGGCTACCAAGAATTTTATGCAGCGCAATATGAGCAGAACAGGGCTTTCACCAAGACTATGGAGGAGCAATCAGCTCTGTTGAGGACTATTAGTCATCAACTTGAAAATTTAAACAAGGCTATTCCTGAATTGCAAGCTAAGGTTTCCAAAGCTGAAACCGATATTTCATTATTGTCTAATGTGTAATCTTCTTTGGTTAACAGAATGCCCGCTAAGCCTGATCCTTTTGCTACTGCTAATGCTATTCAAGTTGGAATTGATGAAAATATTAGATTGTTAGCGGAATTGCATGCCAGGTGGGAAAGAGAAGGTGAGATGGCTAGAGAGATGAAGGTATGTACCATTACTACCTCTAATGATGTTGCTCCTAATGCTAGCAATCCTCTTACTTTGATTGGTGTAGAGAAAACTCCCACTCCTTGTGTTAAAAAGCCTAAAACTGCCAAAACTTTTTCTCAAAAGAGTGCTGAAATTTTTCGGAGTGTAGGAGATGATAGCTCTACTTCTTTTAATGATTTTGATGTTGATGGCTGCAATATATCTGAAGTTATTTTGTTCTTGCAAAAGCTTGCTTTGACTCCCAATGCTAGTTCTTTAAATATTGCTTTGACTAAGCATATTACCAATGCTCTCATGAAAATTAGGGATGAAAAGTTGCAGCAAAAAGCCTCTGTTTCTAAGAAGTTAGAAGATGGTTGGGAACCCATCATTGATATGCATGTTAATGGTTTTGATTGCCATGCTTTATGTGATCTAGGTGCTAGTATTTCTATCATGCCTAGAAAGATTTATGACATGCTTGATTTACCACCGCTAGAAAAATGTTATTATGATGTTCCTATTGCTGATGTTGCTAAGAAGAAACCCTTGGGAAGGTTTAATGATGTTCTTATTGTGGTTAACAATAACCTTGTTCCCGTTGATTTTCTCGTTATGGACGTTGAATGCCATGCTTCATGCCCTATTATTTTGGGAAGACCCTTTCTTCGAACTGTAGGTGCCATCATTGATATGAGGGAAGGCACTATCAAATATCAATTCCCACTAAAGAAAGGTATGGAACACTTCCCTAGGAAAAGAAAGAAATTACTTTTTGACTCTATTCTTAGAGCAAATTATGAGCTTGATGCTTCATCACTTGATGTAACTTGATTCGCAATTTTCTGCGCCTAGCTCAAAGGCGTTAAAGAAAAGCACTCTTGGGAGATAACCCAATGTTTTATTTTTAGTACTTTTTCTTTTATTTGAGTCTTGGAAGTCATTACTACTGTAATGACCTCTCCTTATCCTGTTTATTTCATTGTTGTGCCAAGAGAAGCCTCTAATTCGAGTGAGGTAAAGATTTGGGGATGTTGCTGTCCTAAAACTATTTTCGGTGCTGCACCGTAAACATTCGTATAAATTCTTTGTATATCTTTTGGACCTGCGATTTCTTGTGCATATGCCCCAGGTTATATCCAAACTTTCATTAGTTGAACACTTTTTGATTTGAGCAACAGAAAACCCCTCAAAAATTCGACCTTTATCAGCTGTTCTGTTTTGACAGATTTCTGCCAATATTTGTGTTTGCCGCTTTATCGCTTTCTTTTGAGTTCTTTTGATCACGGAACTTTTGGGGAAGTTGCTACAGTAGTAAATGCTATATATGTGGTGGTTTTGGGTTGAAACCTGAAGCAAAAAGAGGTTGATTATATGTTATGCTTACACTAATGTTGCTAATAGATTTGTGTTTAGTTTTGTATGAAGTTTTCAAGTGTAGGGATTGGAGAATGATGAGATGAGTTGAAGAATGGACAAAAGCTCAAGCTTGGGGATGCCCATGCATCACCCCAAGAAATATCCAAGAAGTACAAGCGTCAAAGCTTGGGGATGCCCCCGAGGCACCCCTTCTTCATCGGCAAAAATCGGGTCACCTTTCAGGACACTATATTTTTATTGCTTCATGCACTATGTGTTTTTCTTGGAGCGTCAGTTGTTTTAGTTTTCTTAGTTAGTTTAGTTTTGTTTGCTGCAATAAATGGTTGGACCCCAACAAATTTCCTTTGGAGGAGATGTACTCGTTTTCATTTGCCAAGAACACTCCGTTTTTCATTCTTACAATTTCACCGAGTGTTCTTCTTTTTCCGCTACTGCTTTTGGTTTTCGTTTTCGCCTTGATTTGCGTTCAGACCTTGTCATATCTTTTCATCAAGGTGTATTTTTGCCTCTGATCTTTTTTGGTTTTCATCAAAAGAGGTGTTTAAAAAAAATTCAAATGGTGTTGGAAAAGAGAAAAAGCTTTGTGCAAAATAGTGGTACAAGAAGGAGCTTGTGTAGACTGCGGCTTAGGCTTTTTCATGTCATGATTGATGTCTTTTTGATAGTATGCTTAGTGGTTTTGCTGTAGCATGACTTGTCTCAAATAACTGAGATTGCTTAATGAGCCTCTGAAAAAATCATGCGTTGTTTTTATTATTTGGAAGCATTATTTTGGTTTTCTCCTTGATGCTTTATTTGGGTTGACTTGGCGCATGTTCACACATGTTAGACTCTTACAAAGTTGCCAATAGCCTCTATGATCATTTAATTTTTGACTTTTGATGCCATCTTATGCTTCTTTTAATGTCGCTTTGTCGCTTTGCATGATTATGGCCATTATTGCTCTCTTAGTTGGTCGCTCCCAGTCTTTTGCTAGCCCTCGCCTTGTACTGAGTATGAGCTCTACTCGTGCATCCAACTCCTAAAAGCCAAAGTTTTCCAAAGTGTCCACCATACATACCTACTAGCAATTTGCTATTTCAAGTAAATTTGACTTGCTTTTATCTTCTCTTCAAATTAAACTCTTACCAGTGTTATGCGAAAATTGGTCAGTAAAGCTCTCACGAACCGGAAGGCACACTTTACTTTTTCCTGTTCTTAAAAATTTGACATTGTGGTCTCTTATGTTGAGTTGTTATGCTTGCAAGTTGTAAGTTGGAGACTAGCCCAGCCATGCAGTCATGGGCAAGCTTTCAACATTGCACTTCTTATTTGAGTTGATATCGTGATCTTTTGTTTATGGATACCCGCGGTGTGAAATGAATTGGGAATCTTGTGGGGATCATGGAGTTTGTATATGTGTTAGGGAAACGCCGGGCCGCTAATCTAAGCCATGCATAATTCATGGTGGAAATTTGCAGCATACCCATGGTGAACATTCGACGACGCATCTCAAAATAAAAAGCTATACAAATGGTAAATAAAAGAGATGTCGAGGTGTTCATTGTCTGCTTGTCCTGTCATTTTGATGTGGGCTTGTTCCATGTCATCGGGCACGGAGGTACCCTGTTGGCGGTTTTCGATGATACATATATACTTACAATGACAAGAGCCTTGCTTGGGACTCTAAGTTGAGTAGCATGAGGTTTGGGTACTCGTATTCACGGGACACGAGGTTTTCAACTTATGATTTGTCAAGATATGCATTATAATTGTTCTCGCATTTACTCTAACCATTCAAGATGCTTATGATGGGGGCAATGAGAGCTCAAAGCCGGTAAGTAACATAATTTTTGAAGGTTATAAAACTTGCAATCACTGCTTCCCTCTGCGAAGGGCCTTTCTTTTACTTTTTTTTGTTGAGTCACCACCTTCTATCTTTATGCACCATAAGAGAGCATAGTTGTCATTCTTAGTATAATGTGCATTGTCCCAAAGTTTTCATTGATTGATTCATATTTTTGGTTTCACTCGTTCTTAAATTATTTGTATCTAGTCGCCCTCTTAAACTTGAAGGTGTCCTATACATTTATGTTTTGCTCTCTTTGAAGGACAAGCTGAAAACCATTTGTATGTTTTTCCTTATGATTTGAACACACATTTTACTTTCATTGTTTCATTTTCATGATCTTTTGTTTGTGTTTATTTTCATGTTTACAACATGGTTGCTAAGTTTTTATTGTCAAGATTATATCTTCATGCCCATGTTTTAAGTTCTTATGATCCCAGCTCACAAATGCTTACATATATGATCAAGATTGTGTAGGTGCATGTCACCTCAAAAATTATTCTTTTGTTATCACTTACCTACTCGAGGACGAGCAGGAGTTAAGCTTGGGGATGCTTGATACGTCTCCAACGTATCTATAATTTTTGATGCTCCATGCTTGTTTTTACACCATTTGCCTACTGTTTCGTTACACTTCGTGGCACTTTTATGCATTTTCCGGAACTAACCTATTAACAAGTCGCCACAGTGCCAGTTCCATGTTTTCTGCTATTTTTGTGTTTCAGAAGTGATACACAGGAAATATTCTCGGAATTGGACGAAACAAGTTCCTGAAGTCTTATTTTTCTCGGAAGCTTCTAGAAATCCGAAGAGGAGACAGAGGGGGGCCACGAGGGCCCCACACACCAGGGCGGCGTGGCCAGGGGCCTGGCCGCACCCCCTATGTGTGAGAGACCCTCGGGCCACCTCTAACGATGCCCCTTCGCCTATAAAGACCCCCCGATGGAAAAAACCTAAGTACCCGATCAATTTTCCAGAACACATCACGATCCGCTGCCGCCGTCGACCCGAAGATCGGGAGGGTCTAGAAGCTCTTCCCGGCACCCTGCCGGAGAGGGGAATCACCACCGGAGGTCTTCTTCATCGCCATGCTTGCCTCCGGAGCGATGAGTGAGTAGTCTACCCTGGAATGTGGGTCCATAGCAGTAGCTAGATGGTTGTCTTCTCCACCATGTGTTTCATGTTTAGATCTCATGAGCTGCCCTACATGATTGAGATCACCGTTATGTAATTCTACATGTTTGGTTTGTTGGGATCCGATGAATATTGGTGTTATGATTGAGTTGCTATACTGAAATATATCTTTTGTTATCTCTATGTTGGTTATGATCATGCATGCTCTCCGTTGTTAGTAGCTATCATGGCCGAGTAGTTGCTAGTGACTCCAAGAGGGGGTATTTATGCTCGATAGTGGGTTCATGCCTCTATTTAATCCGGGGGAGTGACAGAAACCTCTAAGGTTGTAGATGTGCTGTTGCTACTAGGGAGAAAACAACATTCATATGCTCAAGGGCATATGCTTTGTTTACATTACACACTTTGCTTAATGCAATTATTTGTTGTTCGCAACTTAATACTTGTGGAGTTCTCGGATTGATTCGCCACAAGTGGATTATTAGTCATAGATGCAGTTGGATGGCGGTCTATGTATTTTGTTGTAATGCCCAGAGTAAATCACATAGTGATCTTCTTGACATATCACGTTTATCTTTATTCTATCAATTGCCCAACTGTAATTTGTTTACCCAGCATGTGTTATTTATCTTATGGAGAGACACCGCTAGTGAACTGTGGACCCCGGTCCTATTTCCATCATATTGCTATCACCTATTTACTTTACTCGCACTGTTTACTTTACTCGCATACTTCTACTGTTTTTCACTCGATACGCTCATAACCTTTGTTTCAAGCAAACCGGTGAGATTGACAACCTCATCGCAAGTTGGGAACAAAGTATTTGGTTGTGTTGTGTGCAGGTTCCGCGTTGCAGCTAGCGAGCATAGCTTGGACGAGACGCCATATATAAATTGCCCGAAGCTGTCGCAAACTAGCAAGCATCACCTTCAGTTGCATTGTCTGCTCTTCTCCTGATCGACAAACCTTGGTTTCTTAATTGAGGGAAGACTAGCTGCTATATTCATCACACCTTCCTCTTGGGGTTCCCAACGGGCCGGTTGTTTTACTTCATCAACTCGGTAGCATCATGCCTCCAAATCTTCAAGGCATGAACTACTGAAGCTAACTCAAGGTCATGTGTAGGATAGTTGAGTTCATGTTTCTTGAGTTGTCTAGAGGCGTAAGCTACTACTTTACCTCCTTGCATCAACACACTTCCTAAACCCTGATGTGAAGTGTCATAGTACACTTGAAACTCCTTCTCTAGATTAGGTAAGCGCAGAACAGGTGCAGACACTAATCTCTTCTTCAACTCTTGGAAACTGTTTTCACATCCTTCAGTCCATTCAAACTTCTTTTCTTTCTTTAATAACCCAGTCATTAGTTTGGCTATCTTTGAAAAGTTTTCAATGAACCTCCGGTAGTACCCGGCTAGTCCTAAGAAACTACGAACTTCTCCAATATTCTTGGGTGGTTCCCATTCTGTCACTGCAGTCACTTTGGCTGGGTCAACTGCAATTCCATCCTTGGTTACGATGTGTCCAAGGAATCCTACTTCGCTGAGCCAAAACTCACATTTACTGAACTTAGCATACAACTTGTGCTCTCGAAGCTTCTCTAATATTGCACGAAGGTGTGTTTCATGTTCTTCCTTACTCTTTGAATAGATTAGTATGTCGTCAATGAAGACAACGACAAACTTATCTAGAAATTCCATGAACACTTTGTTCAGCATGTTCATAAAGTATGATGGTGCATTGGTCAAACCAAAAGGCATAACCGTATACTCGTACGATCCATATCTAGTGACAAAGGCTGTCTTGGGGATGTCAATGTCCCTAATCTTGAGCTGAAAGTATCCAGACCTAAGGTCGATCTTGGAAAACACACTAGCTCCTTCCAAGTGATCAAACAAGTCATTGATTCTTGGTAGTGGATATTTGTTCTTGATGGTCACCTCATTCAACGAACGATAGTCCATCACTAAACACTGACTCTTATCCTTTTTCTCTAATAAATCCTTTTCCTAACTGTTCCTCTAGTTGTTTCTTAAGTTCTTTCAACTCATCAGTGGATATAGGGTAAGGTCTCTTTGCTATTGGGCCAGTGCCTGGTAGCAAATCAATGAGAAATTCTACATCTTTATCAGGTGGCATTCCTGGTAGCTCATCAGGGAACACATCTGGGATTTGTATCTAATTCTCTTCCCTTCTAGGGTGGTGAGTGTAATTGCTCTATTCACACAATCTATGACTCCACCATAGGTAGTCATCCAATCCATACCCAAGATTACATCTAAGCCCTGTGAGTCTAGAATTACAGGATGGGTTGGAAATTTATATTTACCAATTTCTAGAATCAGATGTCTGCAACCGGTATTGACTAACAATTCTCCACCAGGGGAACTCACTTTAATTGTTTTTCCCATGGTTTCAGTGGGGAACCCATTTTTGTTCACAAAAATTCTTGATATGAATGAATGAGATGCTCTAGTATCAAATAAAACTAATGCTGTAAAGGAGTTGAGAGGTAACATACCCATTACTGCATCAGGTTCATTCATCACCTCCTCCACATTGAGGTGGTTCACTTGGCCTTTCTGAAATGGATTGGGCTTGGCAAGCTCAATGGACTTGTTTTCTGGGCAACTGGTGGAATAATGACCAGTCTTCTTGCAATTGAAACAGGTGATGTGAGAGAGGTCCTTCTTGGGTTCAGTGTTGTGGCGATGCTGACCATTGTGTCCATTGTGATGTCCACTGGAGTTATTTCCCTTGAATCCTCCACTATGCTTATGGCTGTTGAAGTGACTTCCGTTTCCTTTGCTGAAACGACCCCCATGCTTGTGTGAACTGCTATGTCCACTGCCTTCAGATGAGTGGTGCTTCTTGTGGAATGGTTCCACATGGCTCTTGCTATTGCTGAACTTCCTTTTGCGGTTCTCTTCCTTCCTGATGTTGTTATCCAGTGTGATGGCTTGATCAAGCAGAGACTGATAGTTGGGTGCATAGGCCACTGACGAGGGTATCTTGAGTTCTCCCTTGAGTCGACTAAGGAATTTTTCCTTCCTCTTTGCATCAGTATCAATATCTTCAGGTGCATACCTGGACAGAGCACAGAAATCATCCATATACTCCTTCAGAGTTCTTCCACCTTGTCTCAGACTGCGAAATTCATCCTTCTTCACCAAGTCTTCCTTGGATAGTGGTTTGGATCAACCACTTCTCCATGCCGTACTCCTTGTACTGCATCTTCCCACAGAAAACTGGAGGTGGTATCTGAAGCAAGGTGGCGAGGTCAAGCAGCACATCCGTGAAAAGGTAGTCTCCCTCACCAGCAACAACTCTCTCGTCATAGGTGTCCATCTACAACATTTTGAAAAGAAGAGAGAAAAGGTCAGAACTGGAATGAGAAGTACAAGTAGGAATGAAATGATTAAGACAATAAGATCATGAATATTTTGCATAATAAAGTTTTGTGTCCTATGGCTTTCCAATCCTAGGGTCTCGATCCTACAGGCAACACTATGCTCTGATACCATTTTGTAACGCTCCACCTTTGGATTAAGGTGGAACACCTGTGTTAAGTACTATTCCCTGGATCAATGATAGCACCACAGAATAAAATATAGTATTCATTGCATAGTATCAAGATTACAACGTGGATCCAGATACATAAGTCTCCAATTATTACAAACCATCATAGTCTCATGGACTAAAACACATAACAGAGTTCAACACATCTCAATCACAACGGAACTAGGGTAGTAGTGAGCCTCCATCTTCACCATGCGCCACAGGCAGTCATGTTGGTATGTAGACTCGAGATCCTAACATCTTACTCCTCATCAGAAGAACCTGCACATTTGATTATGCAGCCCCATGAATGGGGGTCAGTACAATGATGTACTGGCAAATGACACTTTTTTGGTGGCTGTTGTGAAAGAACTATCTACATGATATTTGGCTGGTGGATCTCTTGGATAATTTGCATAAAGCCAATTTTGTCCTATTCTTTCCCAAAACTTTCTTTCAAAATTTTATTTTTCAAGGGTCGAGATGACCCCCAAATACTACATAGTTGCAAGTTATGTAGCACTGGGCGAAATTCAACAAAGTTGGAACAACAGAAACCACCACCCCTCGGAGTGCATGGTCCTGAGCCCCTAACCTATGGGTTTCTAGTCAAGTTTTAATCATTTAGAAATGGTGATGAGATTCTTCCATACATTCCATGTCTAGAGACTCAAATTGTCCATAACCGGGGACACCGCTAATCGATTAGTTTTACACCCTGCAGGGGTTGTGCACTTTCACCTTAAGACCCATTCTACCCAGAGAGAAGAATGAGACAAGACCTTTCAGAAGGAGAGAGCAACCATACTGGCAAGATCCGTTCCCACCTATAATTCTGCTACCACCCAATATCTTACACACAAGTTGAACCCTCAATCTTAATCAGTCAAGACAGAGCCCATATTGTCATAAGGCTGCACTGGAAGTACTCTAAGGCATGGAAGACATGGTAACCTCTTTAATCCTGGGTGGCCATCCCGAGTGGCATTCTGAGTACACATCCTCTCGACAAGGCCTGTTCCCAGAAGTCACCTACATCGCCGCCTCTTATCAAACCAATCCACCCAGGTGATTCATTTTAGTTGAAGTTCTTAATTGGTTCATAAAACAACTTTACAAGTGATCATAGCATTGGCATCAATTCTTCAACTAAAACTACAACCTAACAGGGGTGGATTCAGAGGTGGCTATACACTACTAGGATCTAGCATTGCAAAACTTCACTTTGAAATCCAGCCTTTCATGCACACTACTATAAAACACTAATGCATAAATAAAATGGGTAGAAGCATGTGTGTCACTTGCCTTGGTAACAGCCTGCACACTCACAATAGTCACAGTAGTTGTTCTGCTCCTCTTCACAATCTAAACAAACAAGATAAACATGCATAAACAACTATTTTCTAAATGGCAAACAAAGACATGTATGTATGTATGCAAATGTCATTTTAATTTCACACACTAAGTGAGTGTGTGAAAATGTTGTATATAGTGAAACATGCTGTTTATAAAACAAGTGTGGTGTTGGAAAAGTTTTCTTAAACAATTTGCAAAGCAATTAACAAAATAGTTAATTGGAAAATTGAGTTAACACTTCCCAAAATTGGTTCTGGTTTGGTACTGTTCTGTAAAATTTGGGTTAAGATACCACTGGATAGATGACAGTAACATGAAGCCACTGTAAGTGGTATCACTCCAAAATAGTTTATAGAAATCAAATGAGGTCCAAAATAGTGATTTGAGTAAATTTAACAGTAGCAAGTTTGTGCACGTTTCAAGTTTGAAAACTTTTGATTCTAAATTGATCTACATGTTCCAAGGAATGCATAGACTACAAATTTGTAGCAATTGGACCTACAGAACAAAAGTTATGAATTAAAAGGGGTTTACAAGTCATTTTGCCAATTTATTTATCAAACAAAAACTTTGTACAGTACCCCTGATGTTTTTCTGCAGAAATGGATTCTACACATTTCAAGGATTTCATAGACACCAAATTTGCTATTTTTGGCCAAGTGGTTTATTTTATATCGATTTTACAAGTTGCAGCAGAAACTGAAATTTGAATTTGAATTCAGTTTGACCATTTGACTGGGGGGCTGATGTTGGACTGCGACGTGGCGCGATGGTACTGGCCGATACCATTTTGGTAATGGGATCTAATAACAGCCGTGCGATGCAGATCCAAGGGCAGAGAAGAAAGACGGGGTTGAGCTCACCGGCGAGGCTAGATCCGGCGAGGTGGCGGCTCTGGGGTTCAACGGCGGCGAGGTTCCGGTGTACGGAGATGGCGATGGAGTTGTGGACGAGGTGCGGATGGCAATGGCGAACCCGAAAGTTTGAACGGCGTCTCCGATTTCTTCCTGCGTCAAGGTCGGGGGCGGCTGGAGTCGACGGTGTCCCCGGCGCTTCAGAATGACGTCCACGGCGTGGTTCTGCGGGCAAAATCCATTCGGCCGACGGTCAGAGAGATCGCAAGAGGGAGAGGAAGAGAGAGAAGCAAGAGAGGGAGTGCAGGCAGCTCCACCGCGTTGATACCGACGAAAATCAGCGGCGGACTGCACGGTTTCCGGCGAGGGATTCCAGCAGCCTGGCGGCTCGAAATCGAGAAGAGTGAGGAAGGGAAAGGAGAGGAGGGCGCGGGGGTCTTATAGGTGAGGTCTTGAAGGCCATTTACTCGCGAGAAGTTAACGGGGGCGTTACTCCGGCGACCGTTTCCGAAACGGAGAGAGAGATGAGATTCCGGGGAGGAAGAAGATGACAGGCGGGGCCCGGGTGTCGGGGAGAGAGAGGAGGGAGATAAGCGGGGTGGGCTGTCAGGCGGCCGCTGGGCTGTTGCCCGGTTTGGGCCCCGGGTGCGGCCCAGGTGGGCTGAGTTTCTTCTTTCTCTTTTTTTCTTCTGCTTTCTTTTTCTTTTGTTTTTTCTGATTTCTGTTTTGGTTTTTTTGAAAATGCTAAGCAAATCTGATTTGAATAAAATCAAATCTGACCACTTTTGCACTTTAAAAAGTGTGCTTTAAACCTATAAACCAAAGGTTTAGTGATATGTTGGAAAAGAATTTAAACATAGAATCCAAATAACTAGGAAGTTAAATTTTAAATAATAACTTCCCAAAATATTTGGTTTTCAAAATTTATTAAGTTAGTATTTAAAACAGTAGTGCTTCTGAAATATAAAACAAATAAACACTTTTGAAGCACCACAAGGTAAAGTTTTGTAATCAAAATACTTACTAAAGGAATTTAAAATAGCTCCCATAACTAATAGAACTATTTTAAATACTTTCTTTCTGAAAACCTTTTGTTTCTAAATTTGGGGTAAAATGGTAATTGAAACAATATTCTTTGAAGAAAAAAGATTCAAAGCTTTGGAAAAGACCATGATATGCAATATGCCATGTATGCATGATGAATTTTTATATTTGAAAACTTGGGATGTTATAGAGGCAACAGTTGCTTTTTTCAAAACAAGGAAAGCCCCAACCTCTGCATTAAAATGATGCATACGGCCTTTACTAATCTTATTATGTGTTCGCAGACAACAACAATTTACGGGTCGCACAAAGTGGCCACGTGGATGAGTCAAAAAAACATAATACAAGTTCGATGATACATCGATGGCTTATTCTATTAAGCGACCGCCAGCCGCACCGGTTGAATATATCATGAGCTACCATCTCCAAGCAGCTGCACCTAGAATCCATCGCCTCCCGCTCCTCCTCTTGGTGGAGATAAGACCACATAAGGATCCAGTGGGTAGCCTTAGGGATGACCTTCAAAAATGAGTTTTTTTGTCTTGTTAAAGATAAAGTCATTTCTTGTATTCTAAATTGCCCAAATAATCGCATAAACACTCACTCTAATATGAACAAGATCCTTCTTTGGAATGCCCTTGAGCCAATTTCCAAAAAGGTTAGTAGTGTTCTTAGGCGGTTCCAAGCCAAACGTCATATGAATGATACACCAAATTAATTTTGCAAGAGGGCTCAAAAAATAAGTGTTGTATGGATTCTTTATTATCGCAAAAGCAACATAAGTCATTACCATTCTAGTTTCTCTTAAGCAGGTTATTTTTTGTTAGAATAACTTGCCGATAAAGAAACCACATAAAAATCTCGACCCTAAGGGGTATCTTCATTTTCTAAATATACTTCTTTAGATATTTTGTATCATCATCAAGAAGATATAGATACATTGACTTAACAGAGAAGATATCGAAAGAAGTCTCATGGGAGAGTTCCCGATTCACAACCAAACAATTGTTTATAATCATTCTCAACTCCTTAGCTTTCCCAAAACAATATATTTCGCTCCTATGAAAGTTAATTTTTAATCCCGATAGTTGCTCAAAGATGCATAAAACTAGTTTCATGTTTAGAGCTTTTTCTAAAACATGTTCTAGAAAGATAATCGTATCATCCACATATTAGAGTATTGACACTCCTCGATCAACAAAATGTGGAATAAGCCCGCTGACCTGACCATCTTATTGTGCCCTATTTATCATTATTGCAAGCATATCCTCAACAGTATTAAAAAGAATGGGAGAAAGGGGATCCCCTTGACGTAACCCTTTTCTAGTTTGAAAGTAGTACCCAATATCGTCATTAACTCTAATTCTTACACTACCTCGGCTAATGAATTCTTGAATCCATTTGCACCATTTTGGATCAAACCCCTTCAATGCTTGTTGCAAGAAATCCCATTTTACCTTGTCATACGCTTTCTCAAAATCAATTTTTAAAAGCACCCCATCAAATTTCTTCTTATGTAGTTCATGGATTTTTTCATGAAGTACAACTACTCCCTCAAGAATATGTCTCCCTGGCATACAAGCTGTCTGAGTTGGTCTCATAACCTTATGCGCAACCTCTGAAATTCTATTAGTCCCCACCTTTGTGAAAATTTTGAAACTTATATTTAATAGACACATTGATCAATATTGTTGTGTTTGAAACTTTGAATAGCATTCTCTTTTTCTCTAAAAAGAGGAATAAAGCCCCGACCTAGCATCACAGCCTTGTATTATTCGTTCGCGTAAATATTTGTACATTGTAATTAGCATTGGGGGCAGGGAGTCTTAGAAATAAAATAAAGAAACCCTCATCATTAACCCTTATTTACCCCTAGTTAATATTCGTTGCGTCATATATGCAAACAACGTAGTTAAAGGCCAAACGAAAGACTGAGAAAGAGGAGGGAGGGAGTGAGGGCGAGTGAACATGCACACACTTGCCATATGCTTTATATTATAATTTATCATGTTTAGCGCTTGTCACAGAATAAATAACTTATTAATTATGTTTTTGCTAATCCTCAATTGATTAAAAAACAACTTAATTAGTTGATTTTCAGACCGTTGGACTCCGACATGATTCATGCTACCATGAGTTCCAACATTTGTTGAAACTTGAAATTGAGATAATTTTTCGGTTGCACATGAGATTGTAGAAGAAAAATGTCCCGGAGCGTTAGATTGCTTCGTGATTCGTGCTATTCATGAGCACCAAAGATTCGTCGTAGTCATGAGTTTCAACATGGTTTGCAACTAAAATTAGATAGTGTCACCTGAGGGAGAATTAGAATTGATCATTCCTTTTAATTTACTGTTCCGACGTATGGGTATTCAACTTATAAAAATAATGGCGCAACCAAAAATATTTAACAGGATCGTTGGTCATGAGTCGCAACATGGTTTCCAACTCAAATTTGATAGTGTCACTCCTAATTTATCGTTCCGACGCATGGGTATTTAACATGTAAAAATAAATGGTGCAGAACGGCAGAAGGCGGCGCTAGCTTGTCATACACTTTTCAAATCTCTCACTACTGCTCTAAAGCATCAACACACCAGTGAAGAATCCGATGTCCTTTGCTTCAAAGTGCATGAGACAAAGCACAAAGCAACCCAATTTGGCTCCCTTTCTTTGCCTTCTTTAACAAAAGCAAAGCATATCACATTTCTTAAACCGAGTGCTCAACAGGCAGCCGCGGAGCAAAATGCACATAGTAGCGGAGACGCTCAACGAGGGTATCTCTTTATAGCTTCCTGAACAATCCTGGTAGCAGCTACAGACGCATTGATGTACCGTTTCAGCATGTCTTCGAGCTCGGCAAGGGAGAGCTCACACAATTCCTGCAGCAGCTTCGCCAGGACCGTGGCGAGGCTCCCGGCAAGCATAGTGGAAGGGCTGTCGAGGTCGATAGCTCGACGTGGTCCGAGGAACCGCCCACGGGGCACGCAGGTTCACCAGCAGCAACCACCCCAATTGCATCCTCCTCCTTCTGCTACGCCCTTTGTCGTCCCAGAGGAGCTCTACTTCTTCAGCGCGTTTGAGCAGCAGTACGGCGACCACCACCCGTTCTTCTACGGGTGCCGCTTCAGCGAGGTCGTGGGGATCGCCCGGAGAGAGGGCAAGCACGTGTTCCTGTACCTCCACGACCCGGACCACCCGTACACCGAGCCGTTCTGCCGGGGCACGCTCTGCTCGGACGTGGTGGTGGAGTTCCTCGACGCCAACTTCGTGTCATGGGCGGCGGTCAGCGGCAGAGGGGAAGGGACGGGCATGGTGGCGTTGCTGCAGCCCGACAGCTTCCCCTTCTGCGCCGTAGTCTCTCCGGTCTCCGGTGAAAGCATCACAATCCTGCAGCGGGTACGAAGCCACACTCAATAACGTTCAGTTCATGGTATAAGGAACATATTGACAGTATCCTTACTGAATATTTTGGTTCAGAGATGTCACGTCTTTTTAGGATGATGAAGAGTATCGCATACCTTGTCTCCTCCTTGCAGGTAGATGGGCCAGTTACACCGTCAGAGCTGGTGGAGATATTACAGAGAACCATTGATGAGCAACGTGCTGCGTTCAGGGCCTCGACGCACGATGAGCAAGCTGCGGCATTCAGAGCCTCTAGGGCAGAGGAAGAAGAGAGGAGGAGGTCGGCTGTGAGGCTGAGACAAGAGCAGGACGCAGCTTACCTGGAGTCGATTCGGAAGGACCAGGTTGCCGCAGTGGCGCTGTGTGCTGTAAATTGTACA
Organism: Dactylis glomerata; assembly: GCA_007115705.1. Taxonomy (NCBI): domain Eukaryota; kingdom Viridiplantae; phylum Streptophyta; class Magnoliopsida; order Poales; family Poaceae; genus Dactylis; species Dactylis glomerata. The sequence continues at coordinate 2,335,634 of QXEO01000454.1, read as the reverse complement.
TGTCCTGCTCAGCTCAGATATGTTACTTACTAGCTTTGTCAATGCAGGAAAAGGAAAGATCCACCAAGAGTCCTCAGGATGGAATCGGCAAGTCAAAGCCAAGCCAGGAATATACTGGCAAAGCAGCAAGACGAACTGCCAAGACGCCTATGCATGAGGAAACTGCGCCTTCACACCAAACTGAAGCAAATATCAAGGTACGAAAAACAACAGAACATAATTGGTACACTGGCGTATGGACCATTTCAAACATATCAATTCTTCTGCAGATAATGATAAGATTTCCCAACGGAGAGAGAAGGCAGCAGAGCTTCCGTCACACAGACACAATAAGAGAAATCTACAAGTATGTTGATTCCATGGGCATACCAGGCATAGGACAATATCAACTTGTACGAAGCTACCCAAGGAAAACTTACGGACGTCAGCAGTTGGAGATGACTCTTGGAGATGCAGGTTTCCATCCAAGTGTGACTCTGTACATTGAGCAAGTACAGTAAACATCATAATCACGAAATTGGATACAAAATTGATGCAAATGATGTAATGCAAATAACTCCATGTATTTCCAAATATGTAGAAAAATAATCTATGCAATACACGTATGAACGCGTAAGGCTTGTTTCATCGCCATTTGCCATATAATAAGTCTTAATAGCCACCACAGTAGGGTGACTCATAACCATCATATAGGTCTTACACATGCATGGTTCACAACAGAGGAGTTCTGATTACAACACTGAGTTCACGGCACCATGTCCATGCCCATAAATTAAACCGTCCAAGCTTGAAAGATACATCAATTAAGGCTACAATACAGGTTGGATTGTAACCATAATTGATCAGCAGAAGCTGGTGCGTCATCTCACAGCCTGGCCCGTACGGATACCGCCGGGGAGCTTGCTTCAGTTGAGGGTGGTTTCTCCTCCCGATGAGATGGCTCCACCTGCTGCTGCGCCTTGTTGGAAACAAACACAGACCAACCACAGTCTCTCAGAACAAAATTATCTTCCATTTTTCCCATCTCTACTAGATCTGCAATCATTCGATCATTCTCCAGCGTTGGAGGGAGAACTTCCAACATTTTCTTGGCCACTTCAAGTGCTTGCAGTTTCTCTAGGGCATACGCCTCAAAAGCTTGGCACCCCCGACGTTCACAGCGCAATGAGGCGAAACGCTCCATCTGAAGAGTCAACACATCACCGTAATTGATCCCCATAAAGGTGGCAGCCTCCACAACGCCGTCAATTGCAGGATAGTCTAGTTTGCTCCTCCGTCCGGGCTGCATGGGTAGAACTGTGAATGGAGTGCCTCGGAACTCAAGAGGGAAATGCTGCCTCATTGTAATAACTGCTAGCATTGCCGCATCCTGTAAGGCGTCACAGAGGGTTTTGCGCGTAGCTTCCACTTTAACCAACCAACCAGAGCGTTGCTGCAGCCCCTCTACTATGATCCATACACGATGTCCGATCACCTGCTCATGCCATTTGATTGGCTCGTCCCAAAACCTTGGCTGAGAAAGGCTGCCAAGGTGGCTCAGCGCAATCCCGAGGAAAGCCAACCAGCCACCTGACAATTCATCATCGCTCACGACGTTTATTCCCTGCAGCCAGTAATAATTGGGATCAGCGACGCGATACTAAGTGGTAGGCAACTAAGCAATAGCAGAGAAAATGAAAGCATTATTTTCATAGCGGTAGTGGAATGATCTTATAAACGCCCTACAATTTTCAGATCACGTCCAACAGTTTGCTGAAAATTGCACATGCAAACAACTGAGGTAAGGTAATACACGGGATATTGTCCCCCTTCATACAGAGATCACCAAATGTATACAATAGATGCATTTGACAAGAGCATGAACATACAACAGTTGAAACTCTATACACAATAATGTTGATTTTAAGAAAAGTTCGGACAGATGAGTGGACAATGTCAACTCAAGGAAACCAATATTAAAGGGGAGTACGATCTATTTATTACCCAATGAAAAATAAAGAGTAGGCCATCATATATGGCATACCTGAAATTTTGGGTGATCATCATGTGCTGACATCTTTTCAAGCATATGAGGTTGCGCCACAACTACCATGTTTGTAATGTCAGTTCCACCTATCTGACCTTTAGCCAACTGAGCCTGGTGTTACAAGACGGTACAGTTAGAGAAGTAAAATCATTTTATCTAACAACTAAACATGTTTTATGTTGTAATGGACTACAATCAATCTAGTAATGTGCATGTAGTATGATCAAATGTAGTAACTATAACCTTAACATCAGATATACTGGAGTAAATTAAACAAACCCACATGTTTTATTTGAGGACATCCCATTTCACCATCATAAGAACGATCCATATAGTCCAAAGCTTGGTTACCCTGATACAAATAGACTAAGTATTAAGTCTCGAGCAGAAGACATGACGATCAACATTTAAAGGAGAATCGATTAATTATAAAGATATGTTGGTTAGCAGACAGATTTTTTTTTGTGCCCTCTGCCATAATGTTTCCATATAATCTTTAAGCATTTTTTTGGCAAAAACGCAAAAAGTTTCGATGCATTGATAGAAAAGAGAGAGTTTTTACATAGAGATAATCTTTAAGCATAGAGATAATAAACTAAGCTAACCAGTTCCTGGGAACATTCTTTGGATTGATCCGTCAAAACATCGTGTTGTTGAAATGAACTTCGATGCAAAGGATGGAAAACATCCATCTCTGGTGGACCTGAAAAAAAACGCATTAGGGTTAACTAATGAGTGTTTTGAGTCCCATTGCAAACCCTTTGTGCTCTATGAATGCAACTTCTGTAGCAGACAAGGTTTTGAGTAAATGGCATTGTTTCCGTTCGTCAAGTAACTAAAGTATCAAACTTGTGGGTGCCTGTTAGCATTCTGTATTTATGAAGTATCTTCGAAGTTACATGGAAAATTAGCAGCATATTATAGTGGAAATAAGGAAAATAGAAAAAGGCTTCCAGTACTCTAGTTCAACCAAATAAGTGAACAGGCTACTGATAGTGTTATATGGAAAGACACATAATCGAGCAGAACTTGATGCAGAGTCATCAGTTTAGTTGAGTTACTGGATGTGTCATTTTTATGTCATGCATTGACATAACTGTTAATATTTAGAATCACATCAGTGTTGAAACTTGCCGTCAAATTTGGGCATGACATTCATGCTAGTAATGCTATCAACTTGCGCCGACTCTTGAAAGTGAGGCTCGATCCCGCTGAGTTCAGGAACAGAAAGAATTGAGTTTTGGATTTTTTTGCCACAAGCGTATCGGTGATGCCCATTAAGGAAGTCGGTTCCCTGCCGATGTTCAGCTGGTATTAGAACATCACAGATACACATAAAATAGTGGGGACAGGGGAAAATAACCTTCATGCTTCTGATAGAACCCTGCTCTAGCTCAATCTCATTCTCATCGCCTGGAATTGTTGATAAAGGCTTGAATTGTTGAAAAGAAGCTTTCAGGAGAATTGGGAATGCTGAAAGTTCATTTTTAAGCTGCAAAAGAATTACATAGGTGTGTTCAAATGATCATTGTCAGCCTAAATTGCTTCAAAAAAAATCATCAACCAAAAAACATGAGTATATTAATCATAATTTCCTGCTGGATTTGACAACACTAACCACACTGAAGTAAAAAGATACAAACTAAAATGAAAGCAGGCAAAGTTTTCAAGTATAAATAATGAGCAAGGGATAGACTTTACACAAACCCGAATTTCCAACGAGCTACCATCCATAGTTATAGGGTCCACCATTTTACCTAACTACTTATACCTAGTATAAATTGTGGCTCTTGACTGTTAAGATCTAAGTATAGGATTTTTTTTACACGCAAAAAAACCCAGATATAGCCAACCATATATCTCAAAAGTAGAAAGTCTTGAATGAAAATTAAATACTCGAACTATGGAAAATCAACAGCTAGCAAGCTTTATGTAACTAGTATTTTTAGACCAGTCAACAACTAGCAATCATTACATTTTTTAAATAGAGAAGCTATTGAACTTCTATAACCATGAGAGCTAAAAGACTTAGCCTCTGCCATATTTTGTAGAATTACGTGCACCAACTGGTTTAATCAAAGGTTTGAAGAAATGGAGAAAGGCGAGTAACGCGTGTATCCTTCAACACCCCGCCACACACGTGGCTCCCTCATGCCTAAGCATTGAACGAAAGTGGGCATCGATTTTTGAACTCAAGGCACTGGCTAATGCCATCAAGAATATTATGCAGCAACCAATATAGCCAAAATTCCAAACTGATGGAATGTGGAAAACACACTTATACTGCAAATTAAAACCTTCATTAAAATAATTATAACTTTAGATCAAACATGAGTGCGTTCATAGGGGTGAGTGTACGTGCGTTTATGTGAGCGTCTGTGTTGTACTGTGTTCTCAAAAAAAACATCAATAAAAAATCAGCTGAAATGTGAAATAATTCATGTACTTGCACCTTAAATTTTTCTATCTGCTGGACATCTTGCTCTCTAGAATTTCAGTAGTAATACGATCTTTGATTTTTTTTGTAAATGCCCCCCTGGAGCTCAGCTTCCAGTTGGAATTTCTATCATTCGTGTCCTGTATATTCTTCCCAACTTGACTATATTCACTTTCAAGCTATTTGCCAATGGCAGAAAATTCAATGGTGGTCCTTCCAGAGGTACAAGCTAGTGTTATACCATATTTTATATAACCAAGACTTCAAACTGCAAGCTAAATGGATTTGCAAATTAAGAATGTGTACATAATTGTCTGAATAAATGAAGTGCATGTAATGCACATATCCTCCTAATCTATTAAATTTTGAGAAAGCACCATAAACTGATTTTTCTTGCAACACACAAGTGCTATTTCCTGCAAGAAAATAATTTATTGCACATGGAAAGGAAGAAATCTATTTCAATTATTTGGGGAACCAATAAATTCTTGTTGCGGAAGTGCAATTTGAATTTTTTTTATAACTGAGATCATCATAAATATTATTTCCATTCGGTCTAAATGCCGAAATTAGCATCTGATTGTCAATTTGATATTCATTAACCGAGCACCTGTCCAACTTAGTTGCTTTGACTAAAACAGATGGACTATTCACATTAAAATTGTATTGTGTGGTTACCTTCAAAAGAACCACAGCTGTGAGAGGTTTTGCACGCTGATTGCAAAATATTATACAAAGTCTATTTTCAAGTAGCTGATCTTTACCTTTTATATCCCATGCATTATTTCATCCTGACAAGTCATATTGTCAAATGTTATATTGAATGAAAAAAATTTAGAAAAATAGAAACAGCTTGCCAAAAACCATAGTATTGAATGTTGACGGTGTACTCGGATCCATAATTGTATGGTTTTAGACGCTGTAGTTGATACATGCCCGTACATTTTCGGATATAATCCTCATGCACTCGGGTGCTACTTTCACTAGATCTAACAGAATCCACACCACACATGGTCAAAACGTAACCATGCATAATGTAGATGTACATAGATCAACATACAAGTAATATAAGTGTTTCATATGAGTCCTCAAAGGGCATTAGAAATTCAAGGGCAACAAATGAGTGCACCCTAAGCCTATAATTGGGGTTCCCAGTGGAGGTATGACTCAGGAAATTGTTGTTTCGTACCAATTCCCTAGCTTTCAACGGCCACCACTGAGATCGAAATTCAGAATACGAGCACCTGCCTATAGATACAGGGAAATGAACAAAACACCATGGTCCCCTAAACCCATCGGCCAATCCTATCAAACCGCCCAGCATCTAACCCCCAAAAATGATCCAACCAACCTTAGAGATACATAGGCAGTACGAGCACCTGCCTAGATACAGGGAAATGAACAAAACACCCTGGTCCCTAAACCCCATCGGCCCATCCGACCAAACCGCCCAGCATCTAACACCCAAAAATGATCCAACCAACCTTAGCGATCCAAAGCAAGTGGAGTTACTCAACACTCAGTCTCCTTTGGAGATCGGCGTCGCACGATCTCAAAATGGATATGTGCATGGTTTAGGGGCACACCTCAGATTTGGGGGGGTAACCAATGAAGGCGTCGACGAAGGACATGAGGCGGTTGGAGGAGGAGGAGGACGACGATCCCGGCGCCACGCAGCCAGAACGGCCGGTCACCAGATCGCGCAGGCCCATCTCCGCCGACGACCGTCGTCCGTCTTCGCCCTTGGTAATCGGCGCCGGCGTCAGTTACTACTGCTCCGCTCAGGGTTGGTGACGACGGGTGCGAGGCGGCTGGGGGGTTTTTTGAGTAAGCGGTCGCTTTCTGGTCCTGGCTAGGACTATTTATACGCGGAAATTAGGGCTCCTTGTCCGATGCAATGGGATAAAAAGACGTTTTTTGAAATGCACGAATATCGTACAAAAGTATTTTGAAAATTTTGCTATGGGTGGGTCCATAGGAACAGAAAATGTAAAAAAAATATTCGCAGTCTATCAACGGAGCAAGAAGCCAACAATCTCCATCGAACAGCTAATCGGCCTCTCTGGAATCCGGTGGCGGCGTCCCATCGAGGTGCTTGGCGAAGTCGCCATGTGCAAGATCGCCAACAAGCTTCTCGGTCGCGATCATGGAGCTCAGCTTCTACCCACCGGTTGAGGGAGCAAGAACATGAGCTTTCTTGACGGCATCATGGCGCGCGCGATTGCGTGGGACAGGCAGCCTCAGTACATGGCAGCTGCTGGTGTATGTGCCCATGTGCGCTGTGCTACCGATTAAAGCCCGTTGAATGATCAGGCTGGCCCTGTTCTGAAACAGTATCTCTGAAGAAGATGGATCGATCTGAATATTCAGAGTTTGGTTTTCGTGCCCATGCCATTCTCCGGCACAAACATGGAGCTCAGTGTCGTCTTAGAGCAGTACAATAAGGTCTAGTCAGCAGGCTATAAGGATTAAAATAATATTTTTATGATGAGTTGGAGGAGAGAGAAGAGGAGAGAGAAGAAGAGTGGGCTCTAATGCAAGAGCCAGCTCTAGCACGTGCTCCTAGGCACTTTGTGAGTGTGTCATATGGGCCATATAGTCATAAAGTAAAATATTTTTGTAGCCAACTATTGTATATGTTAGCTATAAGATGACTATAGATGACATGACACAACCTTAGAGCCAGCAGCTGACTCTACTATTAACCTTGCTCTTAAAGGTAAAATAATCATGTACACTAGACGAAACATCAATGCTTTCTCTCCCGACTGAACATATAAGAAGATAATAAAGAAATATAGTGAATAATAATAGATCAATAAAAAACATATGTGAATTATGATAATGATCTAATTATATGTATTTTTGTCGGTTGTATGAATTATTATTTTGTGTGTGTGTGGATTGTTGTGTTATATTGATTTGGTAATTAGGAAAGTTAGAAATAATATATTTTTTTTCGATAAAGAGCGCTTTATTACTTAAAGTTTAAGTATTACACCCGACCTCTGCATAACTAAAATTAGAAATAATATATGTTTGGTTTAATATATAGAGTGTTAATTAGAGATTCTATCAGAGTATTTTTAAGAGAGCTCTCTAAGTGTATATATAGCGAGAAAAATTTGTCTGCACCTCCGCTCCTACAGCTCAAGCTGCAATCACTGATTATATTCCTTCAACGTGAGTGTTCTCTGCTCTGTATATTGTGATGGGGCTAGCTTTAGTTTCGGTCAAAAGAACTGACACTAAATTGACCAACAATTGAATTGGACTACCTAAACTTTGCTAGCAGATGGCGTCCTGGCATCTGTTTTTTTTTTTTTTTTTTTGCTTTGCTTTGTTTTGGCGTCAGAAGAAATATATCTAGGAGGCTCTGACATGCAAGTATTACATTGCTGGGTGTACAATTGAATTGGACTACATAAACATTTGATCCGGGCATATGCTACCAGGAAAATAGACAGGCGCTCTTTTTCCTTTTTTATGGGATTCGGTCAATACAATCATCAATATTTTTGCCAGGTTTGGCTACATGTTTCCTCTAGAGAAGTAGAGATCACGACGACAAGAAGAGATCAGTGGAACTATGAGGTTTGCTAGAAGAAGAACTGTTTTCTCATGTCCAATGGGCTGGGCCCCACCTGCTGGAGCAACCAAATGACAATGGTGCACCGGAGTCCTTTGCTTAATCCAGGTGGGTGTGTTGTATCCTTCCAAGGTCAAAATGTTTCTCTGGAGACTAGCGAAACAATCGCTCCCGACGGACGATGTGCGGCACCACCGACATATGGCAGATGATGATCGTTGCCACTTCTGTGGAACACAAGATTCGTGGAGACATGCACTCCTAGACTGCTCGATGGCCCGGTGCGTCTGGGCACTAGAGGAGGAGGAGGTGACCGAGCATTTGCACTGCTCGGAGGAGAGAGATGCCAGGTCTTGGCTGGCGGCCATGGTGGAAACGCTCAAACACGATGGGCGAGTATGGGTCTTCGTGACATTGTGGTCCATCTGGCATGCACGGAGAAAGGCTATCCATGAGCAACAGTACCAGAGTCCTCTATCGGTACACTGTTTTGTTAACCAATTTGTTGCAGACCTTGAGCAATCTCGCACCAAGGCTGAGAAGAAGAAGACACCATCAGGTGGAGAATTGGGGGCGCTGGATCGCGCCGCCACAAGGGGTAACCAAGGTCAACGTTGATGCAACGGTCAGTAAGAACACAGGCAGGGGTTCGGTGGTTGTGGTCGTGAGAGACCACGACGGTTTTTTTCTTGGGAGATTCAGCGTTGGCTTTCCCCGGTCAGGTGGATGTTGAAACACTGGAAGCTCCTGCATGCCGAGAGGGCCTTGCCCTAGCTAGCGATATTTACGCTCGTCGAGTCCGTCTAGCGAGTGATTGCCAGCCTCTTGCAAGGAACCAGAGGCGTCTATGCCCACGTAGCTCAAGAGTTCCACAAGCATGGGAGTTCTTTCGAGTCCCTGGAGTTCTGTCATGAGAAGAGGAACTCCAATGTAGAAGCTCATTCTTTAGCTAGAAGTAGTGTGAATTTAGAACTTGGTTGTCGAGTCTGGCTTGGTGCACCTCCAGAAGGTGTTTGTATCCCTATGATTGTTGATCAATAAAGATGATCTAAACCCCTCAAAAAAAGGTGGGTGTGTTGTAAAAGGTCAGATTTGAGTTATACTGTATGAAGTAGATAGACACCATGTGTGTTTGGGCTTAAAACCCTACTACAGAGTTTGGGAAAGCTTCTTGCATATGAGATACAAGTCGAGCCTACAGTATTTGTTTACGTCATTTATTCAGCTAGAAGAACTTGTGTGTCGTTTCTACATAGATGAATGTCTTTGTAAACCTGTGACTACTACCTGCTGCGATGGAGATAGTGTTGTGAAAGACCGCGTCGGGCCAAACAACAGATCAACCAAGGTTTACTACAATATACTAAACAAAAATTAAGTGTAAATAATAGAGGTAACAAATTTGTTTAAAAACTCTGACTTCAAGTACATTTTATGACAGTTTGGTACCTTGAAACTCAGTTCATGTTTTGTTGTTTTGCTTAGGTTACACACCAGGTATGCCACTTTTTCTACCGAGTGACTCAGGACATATTCACATTCTAAAATTAAGTTTCTCAAAATCACAACTTTTGATCTAATCTTTCACAAACAACCCTAACCATGCCACTTGTTAGTGTTCACTTGTATGGGTACATAGACAGTGTGTTGTGCTGGATTCAGATTTCACCTATGAAAGGCCACCCGAGGAAAACAACAAAGTAAGCGATTTGAGGAGATCGTGGGAAGATAAATACTTACTTTTCTGAATTTTGTATGGTATGCTTTTAAATTGCAAAAACCATTCAAGCAGGTCCAATCACTATTTTGTGTAGTTAGGGTTTTAAATTAATTTATTAAGGCTCAGGACACTGTTTGTATAATTTGCCTATAAAATACCAAATATCATGTGTCAAAGTGGCAACCACTCCACGTGACATGTCGGCATCAATGTTAAAAAAGCCTCTGGGATATTTAATGTGATGTTTCTAGGTATTACTAGTAATAAGCATGTGTGGAAATAAAAGACGGGGTTTAGTTGCATTAATCGATGAAAGTGTATCACAAATGTGTTATAGAGACATGTGAGCCTGTTTCACAAAAGTCTTGACCAACATGCATGCTTTACAAGTGTCATGACAAATATCATCATATTTAATGTTCTTCTTTTGCCCGCAGTGACCAGCATGCCATACTCCACCACCTCCCTTATCAACATATCTCCTCCGTAGTCCGCAGCGGTATAAGAAGATGATACTTCAAATTTGTTGTCCTCATTATCATTACTCCTTTTAAGACCAAATATCATATTATGCATTTAATCCTGACGTCCTCATGTCAATTAGGATTTTCAAGTAGAAAATGTTATGCAAGTCAAAGAACCAGAGAAAAAATTACAACCCAAATGTTGTGCATGCAATAGCATCGTTAATGGCATAGGTAGGTATTGTGAGAAGCCTCCTAGGGTGTCCTCATTTAACGTCATTAATTGATGCATAGCCACATAAATACGTAGACGCCACCTATGCCTACATTGGAGTGACAATGACGGGGTGTTGATATAAATATTATCACTATTGGTAATTATGGGTTTGAGGGTATTCAAAATTTGCAATGACATATAGAAAACATTCTGAGTCCTAGAGTGGAGTAATATCTTACCCCTAGGCATGTCATCTATATAAAGCATCATTTTCCTTCTCATGCATCTTATGGTGGACCCATCAATTAAATGTGAGACCAAATATCATAATAATGGATGTAATCAATACATCCCCATGTCAAATAGCACTTTCAAGTAGAGATATATACAAGTCGGAGCACTAGAGAAAAAATTACTGAATATAGCCCAGGAGCTGCTCACGCAGTAGTAACAACGATTGGATGACCACTAGCAATTAGGAATCTAGTGGAAATATATATATGTCACGAGAGGCCTTCTAGGGTTCTCGCTTTTAATATTTAATGTCCTTAGTTGATGAATCAAGACATAAATATGTAGATGCCACCTATCCCTACATAGGGAGTGAAAATGACAGGGTGTGGATATTGCTTCTCTTAACACTAGTGATGATGGATCTGAGGCTACTCAAAGTTGCCAACGATGGGTGGCAAACATTGTCAGAGAAGTCCTAGTGTGTAGTAATATATTTATCCTATACATGTCATCTATATAAAGCTTCATTCTCTTTCTTGTGCATCTTATGGTTGACTCCATCATTTAACTTCTCAATTTCTATTCTTCTCCAGTACCTTCTTACTGTGTGTTTGTGCCCTTCTCAGTATTTCATGTATGAAAAACACATGACACAAGAGGGCTAAAGTCTACTCAATAACCAACTTTAAAAACATGTGAAAACGTGATATCCTTTGGAGAAAAACCTAAAATTAAAACCACCCCTTCAACATAATACAAAGAGTATATCTAAAATGAAGAACTAGAGTGGGGATAGTCATCTCTTATGATAAGGCCTTGGGTATTTCTTTTTCTTTTAGTGAAGGTTGTATTAGTTGTAGTCTACCTGCAGTGTTATAGCTATGTTGTAGAAACCTCCGTAGGAATTAAAAAAGGGAATGTTGGTATACCTGAGTGACAAGAGTTAACCACTAGCACTGATTTCCACTTCAAGTCTAAAGCTGAATGCAATACTTTGTACTTGTACTTATTTCCAAGCATCTAACCAACCCACTTGCTTGGGGAGTGTAGGCAACATACTTATGGGATTCAGGGTATGTTCAATATTAGGTTGTGATGCCCTTATAAATATATCAGTGCCTTTGACTAACATAAAACTTGCATATTGTATTTATCATGTTTTCTCATATTTATGCAAGTTATTTTGTGCCACCATATTTTCAAGGGATTTCTATTTTCGTGCCCTCAGGTCGTTAGTTGTACTCAGTTTTCCCCAGCCGCTTAGCTTTTCCTCAGTTTTCCCCTCGCTCTAGTTTGAAACCCCTCGCAGACGCTCGGACGGGAGGTTTGCCGTTTAGTTGACCGTTGGTTGGTGCTGGCAAGTGGGGCCGCCGTTGGTGCCCCACAGTGGACACGCCTCCACTTATCCAGATCATCGTGGGACCCGCAACTTGTCCACGTTAGCGCGCCGGACCCACAGCTTACCCAGGTGCCCGTTGCAAAATGGGAGCCCGAGCCAGCCCCGCGCCCGTGCCCGTGCCCGTGCCATTGCTTCCCCCTTCTTTCCCCGCGCCCCATTGTTCTTCTTCTCCGGCAGCGGCAGCCCTTCCCCGGCAGGCGGGTGATGTCTAGTTTCTCTTCGACCTCCCGTTCTTCATGGCCGCAATATGGACCCGTGCCTTTGACAAGATGCCCTGACTGCCCACGCCAAGAGCCTCTGAAGCGGTCGATCTGTAAGACGAACGACAACGGCAACCGTGGACGTGAGTTCCTTGCATGCGAGAGCTTGCCATATAGAGAGGGGGATAAGGTTAGATCTCGCTCCAATTGCTCTGTTTTCTATCGATTTTCTTGTTATTCCCTCGAATTTGGGATTTAGGGTTCACGTTGTTGTTTTCAGATCCTGGATAAATGCAGGTATTTCGAGTGGATCGATGTGTACGTTCAGAGGCTTAAATTGCAGGAATCAATTGGCGGTATTGGGGAGCGCAATTTGGGAGGGGGGGTACTTGCTGTAGAGAATGCGGTGGAGAGAGGGGCCGTCCCGATTATGCCTAATGCTCCCAATGCAGAACTGGTGGAAGTGAAGGGAGAACTGAAGAAAATGAACAAGCAGTTAAAGCAGCTGATCGAGTTGAAGAAGCAAGCTAATCTGATGGCTGGTTGTTTTTTTTGTTGTATAATTGCGGTCGGATTCTTATCATTGCTCGTCAAGCGCTAGAAGTTGTTACAAGGGATCCCTTGTTACAAATCCATTATTCAGTTACATGTACTTGTAGTTGTTTTCAAAGTTAGTGTGTGCATAGTTGATAATTGTTAGAGGGGTGACATATATGTATGTCTCATGTTTATACCAAAATTATACCACTTTTGGGACGTTTCAAATAACCAAAACTATATCCCAAACTATATTCCCTAAAAGAAAAGGAATGCTAAAGAAAGTTGATAATTGTTAGAGGGGTGATAAATAATCCATTCACCGAAATCCCACAAATATGCCAAATATGTATGTCGCATGTTTCTACCAGAATTATACCATTTTTGGGCCGTTTCAAATTGCCAAAACTATATTCCCTAAAAGAAAAGGAATGCTAAAGATAGTTGATAATTGTTAGAAGGGTGATAAATAATCCATTTACCAAAATCCCACAAATATGCCAAATATGTATGTCTCATGTTTCTACCAGAATTATACCATTTTTGGGCCGTTTCGAATTGCCAAAAAACTATTTTCCCTAAAAGAAAAGGAATGCTAAAGATAGTTGATAATTGTTAGAGGGGTGATAAATAATTCATTCACCGAAATGCCCCAAATATGCCAAACATGTATGTCTCATGTTTCTACCAAAATTATACCACTTTTGGGCCATTTCAAATTACCAAAACTAAATTCCCTAAAAGAAAAGGAATGCTAAAGATAGTTGATAATAGGGGTGATAAATATGTATGTCTCTTGTTTACCACTTTTTAGTTTAACATTTTTAAATCGTGGAAAATAATGCATAAATAGACTCCATAAATAATCCATAAATGCACACGGATCGACTCCACCAACCGTTGATAATAGAGGGAAGGGATAGTTACGTGGTAAAATAATCCATAAATGCACACGGATCGACTCCACCAACCGTTGATCCACCGACAGAGAGAGAGGGGTGGCCACGAAGAGAGAGAGAGAGGGGTGGCCACGAAGAGACGGATAGGGGTATACTGCCCGTTAGATCAGTGGATCAACGGTTGGTGGAGTCGATCCGTGTGACAACCGCTCAACCAATCAGGATAAGTTTGGGTTTCTGTGAGCATTTGTGACAGTACTTGAGGGCAAAACTGAGTAGTACTAAGAAACCAAGGGCACCTAAATAGTAAATAGACTAAGGTATTCAAACAAAATAATTACAAAATGAAAAATGAGTGTTTTGTACAATATAATTCATATTGGGCTACATCAAATTATTTGCAATTCAAATATACATGAGTGTGACAATTATGGCCTCATTTAGACAAACTATGTTTTGGGGAAGATGTTTTGCAAAGGGGTTTGAGTGGAAAACCATGCATCTTCATAGCTACTAGTGATTATGAGAAGTGGCAATTTGTGGTAAAACATGATTTATCTATGTTGGTTAAGGTGGCAGGTTGCGTAGGAAGACTCCATGAGTAGGTGCCACTATGTTTTTATTTTTTTGGATTTTTTTGCGCATGAAATGACTCAATTAGCTATGTTAATCTCATTTGTTGACTCTCTGTTGACCAGCTACTTGAGGGTAGAACTGAGTATATTGCACTTGCCAGTCTAGTACTCGAGGGGAAAACTGAGTGCATATAAAATTTCTGAATAAGGCCCGAGGGTAGAACTGAGTACGCCTGTCGCGGTGCACGCTGCAGCCGTGCATAGCGGACGCGTGTTGCGGTACACCAAACGCCACCTTCGTCTTTATAGAGCCCCTCTCTCTCGACGCTTGCCCACTCTCATTCTCACTGCAACCGCCTCTCCTGTCCCATCATCTTCTCCACTTCGCGTCGAAAAACCCCCTAAGAAAAAACCCCGGCGATGGAGAAGCCTGAGATGTCCATTGCCGACGTAGCCGCCGGCGCATCGGCCGCCGGCGCATCTTTCGGCGCATCGGCCGCCGGCGCATCTTCCGCCGGCGCATCGGCCGCCGGCGCATCGGCCACCGGCCCCGTCCAGGCCCCCGTCGCTGCTTCCGACGTAGGCGCCGGCGCATCAGCCGCCGGCGCAATGGCCGCCGCCCCCGTCCAGGCTCCCGTCCAGGCCCCCGTCCAGGCCCCCGTCCAGGCACCCGTCCAGGCACCCGTCGATTGGGACCTGTACGACGACCCGTACGAACCAGTGCCGTACGTCGCGCCGGCGAACCCCTACGACACCAGCATCGTCGACGACTATCCGGAGGTAACCCTTTGTTCCCTTGTTCTTATGCCATTTCAATCCTTTTGTGTTAGATCTAGCGTTATTAGGGTTCGTCTGTTCCTAGTTCAATCCTTTTATGATAGATCTAGCGTTATTAGGGTTCGTCTGTTCCTAGTTCAATCCTTTTATGATAGATCTAGCGTTATTAGGGTCCCTAGTCTGTTCCTAGTTCAATCCTTTTATGATAGATCTAGCGTTATTATGATAGATCTAGCGTTATTAGTGTTTGTGATTTGCTTTTGTTTACGATTCGGTTAACTTATGTGAGTAATCAATCCCATCCCGTTAATTTGTGCCGATGATGATGAATATTTGGGCACAAATTGATTCAGGGTTTGGTCTGTGAACAATTGGTGTGTACAAATTTGTTGTGCATGATCTTTGGTTCACTGACCCAAATCTTGGATATAAGTGTGTCCAATGTAACTGAGGCTTCTTTTTTTCGTGCCCATATTATCATGCATGATCTTTTGTTCACTCTCTGTTCCATCATCGCTGCAATTGACTCCGTGTTTTTCGATCTTTGGTGCTACGTGACAGGTGCAGAGCAGCGACGTCGACAGCGACGACGAGTCCTTCCACACCAAGACTCGTCACGTCCTCAGGAGGCTGCAGTCCGGCCATTACGATCGCCACTTTGCTCGAGGCGTTTACAGGTGCCCCTTCTGCAACAGGAGGCTCCGCGCCACCGACTTCAACTGCCTGGGGAACCATGCCGAATCCCTTGGCAGTGCCACCGGAGGCGCTAGAGTTGGAACGACCGTGAACGTGCATGCGTTCATGGCCAAACACAAAGCACTTGGGATTCACCTGCGCAGCCTCCAAGCTTAATCCCATGTAAAATGTAGCTTATGTTGGATCTAGGGATCGGTAGTACTGTTGGATCTGTCCTCAATATATATATATATGCTATGTTGGCTGCTGTATGCAGCTTTTCCTATATTTTCTCGATTTATTATGCTGCTGTGAATTTATCCTCTACTAGCTTCTAGATTTGCTACTAGATTTGTTAACATATTGGGCAAAAAACGAGGGCCAAAAGGCAACAATCATTAAAGAAAGACAGAGATAGAAGCTTCTCTAGATTTGATACTAATTTGGTGAAAAGAGAGAGAACTGTTACAGAGAGAGAGAGAGAGGGGAAAAAGGCGCTCTGAAAAATGCCAATTTGGGCCGAGAGAGACAAAACCGAGCTCTCACGTACAACCAAACGCGCTCTCGTCCTGTCCCACGCGGTCCCGTTCTACCAGCCCCACGCGACGCGGCCCCACATGACGCGGCCCCACACGTCAGCACGGAACGGTCAACTAAACGGCAAACCTCCCGTCCGAGCGTCTGCGAGGGGTTTCAAACTAGAGCGAGGGGAAAACTGAGGAAAAACTAAGCGGCTGGGGAAAACTGAGTACAACTAACGACCTGAGGGCACGAAAATAGAAATCCCTATTTTCAAAGAGTGATCAAGTGGACTCATGAACCCGGTTTAGTTTCTTATATAAGAAATGTTCAAACTTCTGCAATAATTTAATCCAGAAGTTAAAAAATACTTTTCATATATTTTTAGTAGTCATTGTTGTACCGAACCCCTACTTTGGTGGAGTTGTTGATACCAAGGGAGATCTACAACTTCTATAGGTTTCTTGAATAAGTATATCACCTACAATGCTTTATGTTCAATAAAAATTGCAAGTCATCTTTTTGGTGAAAAGAGCACTTGCGACAACAATCTTCACTTGACATCTCAACAAATTTGTATACTCCTTAGTTGTTGCCGTTAGACACACACACAAACAAACAGAGAGAGAGAGAGAGAGAGAGAGTTGTCTTGATCTAACAACCTGACTGTGTACGCATGCATACATGGCAAAATCCCCACAAGGTGTACACGTAGGCCCACTCCTAGCGGCGAGATGTCGTTGCTCGTCTAATAACCCCAGTGACAGTGTATAGTTGTAGCATCTTTAAATGTGTTATTGTTTCAATCTTTCTGTCACTTACATATCCTTCTCTCCACTTTAACTGCATAAGAGTAAAAATATAAGTGAGCAACAAATGAATTAAAATGAACATAGCAAGTAATGGATGAGTTGCAAATATGAAAAACTAGGACCTAGTTTCACGAGTTCACTTGTTCAAAATCTCCAATAAACTTGGTGGAAGAAGTTCGCATAAATCACATGGTTAGGGAAGTGGATGTACAACTCAGCCATCCAGGTTCAAGTCCCCATAGATGCAGATTTGGGTTCTTTCCCTACCGTATTCCTTTCAAAAAAACTTGGTGGCACAAAATAATACATAGATATGCGCAATCATTTATCAAAAAAATGCAAACATATGATAGAAAGTGAATCATCTATAAAGTCATCATGTCCTAATTTTAGCAAACCCTACATCCACAAAAGTATGAATCTAATACCCCTTTAAGCACTTGCATCCACACAACAACATAGACTAAAGTTAGTACATAGCATTACCTTACTTCTGTGGAAACAAGTAGGTACTTGGTTGTCTACAAAGGGACGCAATTCTCTTTTTATCGCAACGGGCGTAATCATAGAAATACCAACATGCATAAAGAGTGTTTTGCCTCTCTGTCACTAGGACAGAATCAAGCCACTCAACTATCCAACATAACGGACATTGTTTCTCGCATAATGTTCCATCTTCAAAGGATTAGAGTACAGGAATTGTATAGAAAATAATAAAATTAGGGTGTTTAAATAATTAGGTGATGTCATGTCTATGATGGCATGTGCATGTGTAAAATATCTCTAGCGGTTCATTCTAAGGCAATAACATGCACACAAATGAGTATTAAGGGGGTGTTTATTTCTCACCCAAAGTTTAATAGTTTGATATGTGTTTGGTTTATACCACACTTCATTATCCGTATGGTCCACCTATTATAGAGTGAAAATTGTGCCAACTTGTGCCACGCTTTGTGGCTTCCAATTTCACAAACACACTTTTCTGCCTGCCACACTTGCTAAACTTAGTCTTGGAACCAAACATGCCCCCAAACACAAGTGTCCAACCACTTCCATAGATTTTGAAGTACCCATAATTCCCCTTGGATCATGCCTCCTAGAATTGGTGTACTACTTATATCATTCAAGACACCCCTCAACCACTTATGTAGTATAACACTATCACATACTCCCTCTTTTTTATATTACTCCACATATAAGGTTAGATCAAAGTCAAATGTTGCATAGTTTGACTAATTACATAGAAAGATATATTAACATATATAATATCATAAACTCAATATAGTTAGAATCATAATATAGTATACTTTCATATTATATACATTTAGTATTATGGATGTGTGCATTTTTTCATATATACTTGGTCGAACATATTAAAGCTTGACTTTGACCAAACCTAATATGTGGACTAAAATGGAATGGATGGAGTTTGCAACAAGAACAAGAGCATCAATATGGGTCTGCAAATATCTCAAGATATAACACAACAAGAATTGCATAGGATAAATCAACTTAAACAAGAATTGACCATCGTACTTATGAGTATTTCAAAGTAATATTGTAGGAAAACTCATTAAGTCTATGGAGATTAAATTTCATGGAGATAAACTATGATGTTATTCTACAAATCCATGGTCTAGGGGTGGAATACTCTCCCTTGTGGTGGAGATCAGCAAGGCGGCAATGGATGAAGAGGAGCTGGGAAGGGAGGCGATGACGGTGTCGGCCTCCCTCCTCCGATTCTCCTCTGGTACTGGTTCTCCGCATCGCATTGTACATTATGAGTAAATATTCATGTTATTGTATATAGTTGATTTTATATTAAAATGGATCCCTATGTGAAAGGGCGAAGGTCGATGTCCACTCATCCATCATCTTTGTGAGTTGGTTCTAGGCCCCCTGAGCGTGACAAAGAGGGTGTGTCATATGGGACCACCTTATGGTCTACTAGAAGGCCTCCTCGGTTGCATATGGTGCTAGTCCTCTTTATCTCTGAGAAATATTCCCTAAATTATTTGGGACTTTGAGGCTTCGAGAAAATACCCAAAAGATATTAAGAAGAAATTATAGTTTTGTGCCTCCGAAGTTAAATAGCAAATTAAGTAGAGTTTATTGTAAATACTCAATAAAAGTGGTAAAAAGAACAAAAATATTATACTAAATTTCATAGGACTAGATACATTTTGGACGTATCATCATCATGACGCGGATGCGAGTTCTGTGCCTTCAAGGTCGAGATTATGTTAGTGGCTTTGCCCCCTTCTTTCAATCTCTTGTGTCAATTTGACGACTGGTTTGGCCAAGATGGTGCTGACACTACATAGTGGGAATAAGTGAGCTACACGAAGGAGAACCTACAGAATGGGGAGGGGATTCTAACTATATCCCTAATTGTTCTGCTCATCTCTCTGCTCTGCGTGGCAATGAGGTGCGCAAAGTAGTGTTGATGCCGATGCTCAAGTGATGGATGCCTTTGTGGGATGTATCCTTGCCACCACGGCATGGTTAGAGCATCTCTAGCAGATACTGCAAAACGCGGAGATGGTAAACCGCAAATAATCTTAGAAGTTTGAATGCTATAAATTGGATAATATGATTGGTGTTGTTGAAGCAAAACCTGCGAATTTCCAAGTATTGAGATCCAGTTGTTGGTTTTGCCTCAATTCAAGGCGATGGTGTTGAGCACAAAATTCAGTACTAATTGCATTATGCTTGAAAATTGGTATGGATGGCAAATTTAACTATAATCGCGGGTACCCTACCTTATGGATAGTGGTCAACAAAGTTTGGTATCCATAAGTGGGACAGAGCTGCCTTATGGGCAATGGTGTCAGCTGACCCCAATGGATACTAGCAAATCCTTCACTAATTGTTGTTAATAATTTGTAGAGCATGATCACAGTATTAAAGAGATGATATAGAGATGAACCTAACACCAAAAATTTCTAGCTTCGTCTCTGCAATATTCATATCCTACGTGTCAAGTCGTGGAGAGGCATGTCCGCATGTGTACATTCACGTGCCCATGTGTACCCAATTTTTTGGCTCTTAACGTGTGCTTTAATATTATAGATTACATCTTTATGTTAGACAAAAGGAGATGTAGAAGAAACTCTTTAATTTGTTGGTGTCGTGCTTTAACCTTGTATACATGTACCGTTTATCTGGTACGTTGTTACGCTAGCACTCGTGACACCAGAGGACACCGGTGGACATATCTACGCGCTATTTAAGTCTAACATCCACACCCTAAGGTACAGTTTAAGAGACATGCACATACTTTAAGAAAAAATTGACCATTAATTTGTCAATAAAATATAACCTATATGGCATAAAATTATACCATTGATTTTTTTTGAATACAAATAAAATAAAATAATTATTATGGTATATATCTAATATTTTGTTGATGGTGGTTAAATTTCTTAAACTATATGCATGTCTGTTAAATTGTACCAAAGAAGCAATTATTATGTAAAAGATACTTCCACAATTAGATCTTGTTCTAGGTTTACTAAAAGCCAAACTTTGTTAAATATGACCGAATATATTAAAAAGAATATAAACATTACACTATAAGATGTATTGTATTAAAATCTTTATAAAATATATTTTCATAATATATGCAATTATTATAGATGTTGTATTGTTCTAATACTCTTAATCAAATTTTACAAAGTTTGACTTTGACTAAACAGAGAACGTGAAGTTGATAAAAAGGATGAGTGCAAAAATATTCTTAAGTATGAACTTATAATCGAACATTTTTCTCTTGAAAATGTAACTGCAAAGACATTCTAGTTACCAAGTAAAAAACAGTCAAAAATCGAATCTCTTAGCTGGTTAATTTAATGAAAAACTAGCGGTAATTTCATGCAGCAATTTTGGTGCATTCAACATTTCAACTTTTTCAGTGGTATAGTATATGTAAAACCTATAGAATTCGGCGCGGCATATATATATGGATTTTTCTCGTAAGAATTATGCCTCCTACTCGAAAAGATAAGGAGGTCCCGCCAGGCAGTGTCTGCTCTCCACATCTGCAACGGCCATGGCGTTCGTCGCCATCCAAGCCTGCCTCCCCGTGTTCCCCGCTCGCCGCTCTGCTTCCGGCGCCGCGTCGTCCCTCCGCTCAGCTGCTTCACGCACCCGCCTCCCTCCGCTCGGTACTTCAACTAGGCATCGCGTAGGCAGCCTGCGGCACCGGCGCCGGCCGTGCCGCGCCGCCGCCATCACCGCGTCGCTCGAGCTCGACCTCACCGAGGACAACGTCCGGCAGGCCATCGACGACGCCAAAGCCGAGGCAAGCGAAAAACCATCCTCTTACCCCAGTTCTTTCTGAGCACACAGCTATCCTGATTCGTGACTCGCGACGCCAGCCTTCAACTGACGCCATTGTTGGTTTTCTGCACTGTACTTCAGCTGGCCCAGCTGTTCGATACTTCGGTGGGCATGACAGGTGAATTCCAAACCAATTCAATCTACGCACCATGGTATCAGCTGCTAATTATTTTTGTGATCTTCGTAAATCGTGGCTGATGGCAGGGCAAGTTGATCTGGCGGAGCTGGACGGGCCGTTCGTGAAGCTCCGCCTCAAGGGCAAGTTCTGGCACACCCGCGCTACCGTCGTCGCGAGGATCGGCAATTACCTTAAGAACCGTATACCGGTGAGCTCTTCTTCCTCCTGGCCAGCAAAACATGAGAGCGTTGAATTCGTGACAAGGTTCTTGATTTGGCAACATTTGGGCAGGAAATCTTGGAGGTGGAGATAGAAGACGAGAGCCAGCTTGATGACAGCCCTGCGGCTTATTAGGTACTCCACAGCATAACGCTACATAGATATATAGTAGTATGTCAAAATCACCAAGTACTTCAAGAGGCATTGCCACCTGACCCCTGACTGAATAAAGTGCTGTTTCCCTAAGAAAACTATTTCAGTCATGTAATGTATTTCATCTTCCATTTAGGTTGCAGAAAAATCTATACTTTTCTAGCCATCTTCTGAATCTCAATCCCAGATTGTAGTATGTGCAGTCTTCTGCTGTATTGACCAACTACTTATTAAGTCTTTCAAATTTAAGTTCTAGTACCCCTCTGACTGAATAAAGAGCCTTTCCCTAAGAAAACCATTTCAGTCATGTAATGTATTTAATCTTTGCATTCAGGTTGTAGAAAACTATAGACATCTTTTGAATTTAATCCTAGATGTAGACATGTAGAACCTTTCCTAGCACAAGTCAGAAAATTTAACGACAATAGTTAAGGCTGCATAAACTTCAGTTGAATTTTGTTGGATTTTCCCTTTACATGAAACAGTTCATTTCCTGCAGGAACCAGGGAGAATTTAGGTGTTCCAAACTAGAACCTAATGGTTACAAGCCTTTAACCATCCTCAGTTTTGCAATATATCATACCCCCCGATGTTATCAAGGCTGTGATGTGTGATTCATGATTACATGAGCTATGGATAACAGGCTTGACTGTGATGCTCTGGCCAGAGACCTCAAGGCGTTGATTGATGAAAACTGGGATTGGCAAGTCCGTCGTGTCAGCGATACGGATTTTGCTGTGGTGTTCCCGACCCAGGCCAGCTTGAATCTCTGCAAGAATCTGTGTAAGAATGCTGGGGGGATTACTCTGCCAATTAGCAAGATTTCGGTGCTGTTTGTGGATCCTGTCCCGTACTCGACTGCTGCCATGTCCTTGGCTAAGATTTGGGTGAAGCTCTCTGGTGTCCCGCAATGCTTACGAAAGACTGATTTGCTGATGGAAGGAACCAAGATGCTTGGTCGACCTCGTTTGGTCGATGAGGACTCACTGCCAATGCTTGATCTCCCTGTTAGGATGCTCTTTCACTCCCATGACCCAGACCGCTTGCCTAAGTCGGTGATGTTGTTTGCTAATTTGAAGGGCTTCAAGATTGGGGTGGAGGTGGAAACGGCCAAGGGCCTGGGTGGCCCTTCCCGTAGGCCGGATGACAAGGACAACAGTGACGACAAAGGCGACGATGGAGATGATCGTACCCAAACTGAAGATCAGAGCCAGTCCGAGCGCCACTGGAAGAGGCAGCCAAGTTCAAACAAGGACAAAGGCAAGGTGGGAGAGGTCGCCGAGCAGGTTGTACAGAAGGGAGGGGCTAAGCAGGCTTGTCTCTCTCCTGTGATGAAGACTCCTCCGCCCCAGCCGATGCAGGCAAGAGCTGATGAGATCATTCCCCCTGTGCTGGTCTACGGCAAGACCCTTAAGAAGAGGCCAGGCTCCAAATCCTCGGTTGGCAGCAGCAGTGTCCCGCTCCCTTCTGCCAAGGACTTCTCGGCGTCCAAGCCAGCGTCTGCGCCTGCTAAGTCTCAACTGTCCCCAATTCCGTTTGATCAATATGGGTCCAATCTTGATGCAGATTTGCTTGGTTCTCAGACCATTCTGGAGCCCAAAGCCCTGTCTATGACTGTCATCCTTGATGAAGACTCTTCCCCTTCTGACCACGATGCGGACCCCTCGGTGCTCAAACGTTCGAAGTTGTCGGAAGCTGATCGTACTGACATTGGCTGGGAGAGCCCGGAGAAGTGGGAATTTGACAACGAGACTCTAGCCTCCAAGATTGCTAAGCTGAAGAAGAAACAGGATGGCGAAGTGCACAACCCTCCGAAGACTTCCTCCCAGGTGGACTTGGCCAAGGAGGTGGCGGCGGTTTCAGGGGTGGCCAAGGCAAGGCGTTCTGAAGCGGTCCCTTCTTCGTCTTCATCTCCGACTGCAGCGGCGAGGAGGAGTGCCAGGACCAAGGAAGGAGCTGCAGAATCTATGATGCAGAAGGCTTCAAAGCGTGCGGCGATGAAAGCAGGTACTCAACCCCCCCCCCCCCCCCCCCTCCTCCCTGTTGCCTCGATGATTTCCTTGCTTTTCCTGCCACGCCGGACTCTGTTTTCTTGGGTATTGCTGCGGATTCTGGCATTGCTCAATGCCCTGTGTCGCCCAGAGAAGAGTCTTTTGTTTCCTTGATTAGGGCTAAAGATAGGGCTCAGGCCGTGATTGCTGAAGCGGCGGAGAGTCAGGCGCTAGCTAAGGCTAGAAAATGTGCGGAAGAAGCAGCAGCGCATGTCCATAGGCAAGAACTAGGGGGCTCCAGTGTGGAACCCTCGGCGCCTAATACTACTGTGGCAGAGTGCTCAGTTAGTGTCGCCTTGCCTGGTGCGGGGAAAAAGGCAAAAAAGCGTATGCCTGCTTGTGCCTGCCCTCCTAGGGAAAACCTGAGAATGACTCCCGCTCGCCAAGCACGAGCTGCTGAGAAGATGCCCCAATGAGGATCGTCGGTTGGAACATCCGTGGGTTTGGGCGCAGTGGTCGCAAAACCCAGATTAAGGAGCTGGCGCGTAAAGAAGCGGCTGATATTGTCTTTTTACAAGAAACGATTCGCCAAGACTTCACTGATCAGGAGCTCAGATCTTTGGTGAATGGTGAGGTCTTTCACTGGCAGTGGAAATCGGCTGTGGGACACTCTGGGGGAATGCTGCTGGGAGTGAGGGATGATATGTTCGAAGTGGATGGTGTCGATCAAGGCCGGTTCTTCCTCAGTGCGACAGTCCTTCACAGAACTGCGCGATTCAAATTCGAGCTGATTGGGGTGTATGGACCAGCGGACCATGCTCTGTCTGCGATGTTTCTTGCTGAACTTGAGTCTAAGGTTCAAAGTACCCAATATCCAGTGGTGATTATTGGTGATTTTAACTTGATCCGAGGCCCTCAAGACAAGAATAACAACAACATAAACTGGCCTCTAGTTAATGCCTTTAATGAGTGTATTGCGAATTTGGCTCTGAATGAAATCTCAAGGTCTGGCGCCCGTTTCACTTGGTCTAACAGGCAAAGTAATCCTGTCCGCAGTGTGCTGGACAGGGTCTTGGTGTCTGCTGACTGGGAACAGCAATTTCCATTGTCTACTTTGAGGGCTCTGCCAAGTGTTGGCTCGGACCATGCCCCTTTGGTTCTGGACTCTGGGGAGAATGTGGTCTGTAAGTCCCAAAGATTTTTCTTCCAAACCCAGTGGTTTGAGTTACAGGGGTTTGGTGAGATGCTGCACCAGTGGTGGTTGGAGCATGCGTCCCAGATTACAAGATGTAGAGGGCCAATTGACTGGTGGCATATTCAATCTGCCGCGTTGCGTCAGTTCCTGAAGGGCTGGGGAGCTAATCAAGGCAAGCGCTTAAGGGTTTTAAAAGCTGACATCCTCTCTCGTATTCAAGAGCTGGATGCCAAGGCTGATGGGCATGGCCTGGACGAGGAAGGCTGGGGTCTCAGATATTATCTGGAGGATCAGCTGCTGGATATTCTTAGTGGAGAAGAGGAATATTGGCGTCAGAGGGGACGCCTGCAATGGACCCTCCAGGGAGACGCCAACACCAAGTTCTTTCATGCCTGTGCCAATGGCAGGAAGAGACGTTGCGCCATTCTCTCTTTGGCCTCGGACAATGGTGTAGTCGTGGACAAAGACGAGATTAAAGAGCTCATCTACTCCTTTTACATTAACCTTATGGGCTCAGAGGAGCCTAGGGTTTTGAGGCTCCAGGAAGGGACCTGGACCCGAGAGCAGAAGGTCTCTGAGGTGGAGAATGAGTTGCTCCTGAGATCCTTCTCCCAGGAGGAGCTTGATGAGGTGCTTAAGGAGACTAAAGTAGATACAGCCCCGGGCCCTGATGGTTTCCCAGTGCTCTTCTACAAACGCTGCTGGCCTTGGATCAAGACGCAAGTGTTGCAAATTCTCAATGGGTTTGCCCTGGGTACAGTGGATATAGCAAGACTTAACTTCGGCATCCTGTCTCTCATCCCAAAGGTCCCAGGTGCGGACAATATCAAGCAATTTCGCCCAATTGCTCTCATCAATGTCATCTTCAAGCTTGTTGCAAAAGCATATGCGATGAGGCTCTCTCCTGTGGGAGTGATCTCTCTCTCTCAGACTGCTTTCATTAAAGGAAGGCTGATCCATGATGGGCCGTTAGCGCTGCATGAAATCATCCATGAGCTCAAGGTCAAAAAGTCTGAGGCTGTGCTACTGAAATTGGATTTTGAAAAAGCCTACGATAGAGTAAACTGGCAGTTCCTTAGAGAGGTTCTAATCAGGAAAGGTTTTGATGCTGCCTTTGTGCATAGGATGATGCAGTTGGTGTCTGGTGGCCAGACCGCAATTGCTATCAATGGGGAAGTTGGTCCCTATTTCCGCAATAAGAGAGGGGTCAGACAAGGTGACCCAATCTCTCCGCTGCTGTTTGATTTCGTGGGGGATGCTCTGGATGCCATTTTGTCGAGGGCTAGAGTGGCCGGACACATTCAGGGTGTTGTCCCCCACCTGATTCCTGGGGGGGTGTCCCATTTGCAATATGCGGACGACACCATGATCCTGATTCAGAATGACCCTGAAGGTATCAGGAATTTGAAGTTCCTGCTAATCTGCTTTGAACTGATGTCCGGGATGAAAATTAACTTTCATAAAAGCGAAGTCATTGTGATGGGGGTTAGCGCTGAGGAGCAGGCTAGGGTAGCAAGGCTCTTGAACTGTAACCAAGGAAAATTCCCCTTCACTTATTTGGGATTCACAATCAGTGACCATAAACTGTCCATAGCTGATGTTGAGCCTTTGGTGGCCACGGTGGGTAAGAGAGCGGCCCCCTGGCAAGGCAGGTTTATGTCTTCGGCAGCTCGTTTGATCCTTATCGACGCCTGTCTTTCTAGTTTGCCACTGCACACAATGGGTCTGTTTATGCTGGCTGATGGCACTCATGCTGGGTTTGATAAGCATCGAAACAGATTCTTCTGGGAAGGACAGGGTAATAAGCGTAAGTATCACTTGGTTGCATGGAAAGATATTTGTAAGCCTAGGGACCAGGGTGGTCTGGGGGTGATGAACACTAAGTTGATGAACCAAGCCCTCATGTCAAAATGGATTTGGCGCATGTTCTCTGGTGAAAATGAGAATCTGCTTTGGCTTAAACTTCTAAGAGCAAAATATAGCTGCACTAACTTCTTCAGCTCAAATTCCTCCGGGGGTTCTCCCTTCTGGCACAGCCTTCACAAAATCAAGCATCTGTTCAAGATGGGGGCCAGATTCACTCCTGGTCCTCGGTCAGAGGTTGCTTTCTGGTCTGACCTCTGGGTAGGAGATGCCCCCCTTAACTCTCGTTTCCCCAGGTTGTTTGACAAATGCTCTGACCCTATGTTGAAAGTTGGCCAGGCCAGAGTGTCTGGAAACTGGAATATTGCTTTCAGAAGATCTTTTGACCCTGAGGAATTGGAGCTTTGGTCTCAGCTAGTTCTTGTGCTGGACGGGGCGAGATTTGACGATGAACGGGATAAGGTTTCCTGGTCCCTGGAACCCTCGGGGTCCTTTTCGACGAGGTCAATGTATAAGGCACTCTCAGCTGGTCCGCAGGTGCAACTAGCTGAGCTGCTCTGGACGCCGTCCATTCCCCTCAAGAGCAAGATCTTCTCCTGGCAGCTGGCCAGAGGTAGGCTACCGTCAAATGACCAAATTCTTCTTAGGAGAGGCCCCTCGAATGGTAATTGTGCTCTTTGTGGTCTCCCTGAGGATGTTGATCACATCTTCTTCAACTGCTGCCTCGCACAATTTATGTGGAGTGGGCTTAGAGACATGTTCAGTGTGAACTGGTCTCCCGCCTCAAGACAGGAGTGGCTGGGCATCTTGGCCAATTTTGCTCCAAGAGCAAAGCGCTTGCTCTGGACCTTGTTTGTTGCCCAATCCTGGTCGCTGTGGATAACCCGTAACAAGTTTTCTATTGAGGGGGTTTTTCCTCATCAACCTGCTGACGTTGTTTTTAAACTTCTCTTAACCTTGCAGCTGTGGCGGCCCCTTCAAAAGCGTAGAGACTTGCCGGTGTTCGTCGAGCTTGAAAGGCTGGTGAAGCGTCTCTTCTCCATCACGCATGTGTCTCGCCACCCCCAGCCGAACGCTATCTAATGCTATCTAGTTTCTAGTTCTGTGTTCCAAGGCCTGCGTGCCCCCTTTTTAGCTTTCGTCCCCCTGGAACTCTGAGGTGCATCAGTGTGATCTTCACCTCAGGCTGGAGACTGTCTATTTAGCTGTTTGCTCCTGGTTGTAAGCTGCTTGCAGCATTTATACTTTGTCTCGCTCGTGGCCGTGTGGCTTTATTAATTTAAAGCCGGGCATGGGATGCCTTTTATTTAAAAAAAAAAATGAACCCCATTTTCAGCCTCTTGTCCTTTCAGTGATAGCAATATATATATCCGATGCCATCAGCCACCTCCAGTGCATTAACGTAATGACCTTTTATAAATTAACTGAAATGCTGAAGCGAGGTTGTTGATGGCTCAGATATACTAGAACCGACTATTCTGATGCCTTTCTTTTCTGGCCATTGTTTGGGACATCACGGATTAGCAGTTGCATAGATGGATTGGTTTGCACCAGCTACATTCTGGTGGTAGATATCTGATATTTGAATGTATTTTTTTCAGGGTAAAGAATATTCAAGGTGCTGCCCAGGGTGCCGCTTTGCACTACCCGGTTTGGTCTAATCATATTTTTGTAAATGGAAAAGATATAGCAATCATGTGCTCCTGTTCTGATTGTATACTCATGTGTTTACTAACTCCTGCAAAATGATGATTAAGTTGGTGTGGTCATCATACTGCGTTTGAAATTCCACTGCATCAGTATGTTCCAGTATTCATGTGTTCATTCATTGTGTAGAGCCCACGGTCCTATGAAACGCTCAATGTTATGTTAATTTGAACTTCAATTTCTACACGCAGATGGATGTGACATAATGCTGTTCTCACATCTTTCGTTCCCACTTCTTACGCACCGTGCCATATTTCTATGTCTGTAAAAACGTTGGCGTTGCAAGCTGATCTGCAGTCATGTACATCCTTGTGATGAAAAGCAGAACTGCGTTCAAGTATGAATCCTGATATCCTGCATCAAGGGGGCTCTCTGCTCCTTCCAGGACCATACTTCCCAAAAGCTCAGGCAGCAGCAAACTGTCTGACGAACAAGGCATTGAACAGCTTCTATCCCTGTGTAACAACACATTACATGTCGTTAAACTTCTACCGGTGTCACTCTGCTCGCTTGTTTTCATTCCCAGAGATCGGCGGCACCGGCTCATTTGCCTCCTGGTTCGTATAAACATCGGTGGAAAACTATCATCTCTGGCCTGAATCTGGACGGCCCTGCTCCAACGGAAAGCTGGAAGTTTTTGCTACCAAATACAGTACCATATGGAAAAGGAGGTTCAGAACGGCATGTGCCAAATCACTGCAATGTTCACCAAGAACCAATGGACACAACTGAACAAACAAACTGACAGAATGCGCCAAACAAAACGTTCTTCAGACCAAGCAAACCCGAACACCTCCAAACCTGCACGAGGGTAAAAATGGATACGGTATAATTACGGATACACGAGCCGTGACCCAGCAAATGCCAAATCGAAGAGACTTCCAGCTCCAGACTTCCCAGCGCCAGGACAGCATGTGCCAAACCTGTGAAGGAGATTGGTCAGTGGCACTCCAGCTTCACTTCAGCATCAGCACCAATCTCTCTGCAGCTCTGACGGACAGACAGGCGCAGAGGAAGATGCTGAACTAGGAGTGCTCCACAGCTCATGCCCCAGGACCCAGGTCCTTGCAGATTCCGCTGCATGCCCCAGCTCTCGCAAGGTCCAAACCGCCATGATCGCCCTTGGGATGATCGGACCGGACTGCCAGAGAGTATCATCGGATCATCCGCTGTGCATTGCGCCTTGCCGTTCCTGTCAGCAAGCAAGCAGTACGGTGGTGCAGGTGCATGCACATCGCTTTTGCCCAGGTTCCTGTGTTGTGCGGTCCTGTCACTCAGCCGATCCACTACATGGCTAATCTATCATTTGGCCGTGTTCTGAATCTTTTATAATGCTGAGCACTGTTCTTCATTCCGAATCATTGAGCTGAACTGAAATTTCCCCCCTGTTTATTTGCACGGATGGAAAGGAGGAGTGCACCGCACTGCATTTTGCTGTTGTCCTGGCCCTCAGGTTGCTTCTCCAGCTCTTCTGAACGATAATATAATCCATTCTTAATCCCCTGTTTGTCGGCCAGATTAGCGAGGATCCGGTTCCATGTCAGGCCAAAAGGACGCGAATAATCAGTCGGACGCGGCTTTCGATGGATGGACAGGTCGAGCTACGCAAGTAATCCCAAATCATTAGACTATGCACAAGGTGAGAAGGGTGTTGTTAGTATCTGTATTATTTTTGACGGTACATTTTTTACGCTTTTGTGATGCAAAGTCTTGGCTCTACATGTGACACCACGTGAGCCGATCCTCGAGCAGCCCTACCTACGTGCACCAAATCCGGGTCGCCTGTTTTGGTATCGTTGACCTTGCTGTTTCTTTGTTTGCTCTGAATCTGTATACTTCCACATTGGCTTTCTGAAATACAAAAAAAAATTCTTAGAATACCATAACTTTGCTGATCTAGCCTGACTGAGCTCGGCCAGTTGATCAGTTCCATTCCACGAGCCACGTATAGTGTATACTTCCATCTTAGCTTTTTGAAAATTCAAAAAATATATATACTTTGTAGAATACTAGTCCATATCATAGCTCTGCTGATCTAGCCTGATTAAGCATGCTCAGTCCAGTTCCATGAGCCACGTATACGCCCTCTGATTGGACCGGCCAACACTAAATCGATCGACATCCCATCTCACTAACCTGTGTACGTACGCACACGATGATCACGTGATCCGTGGCCCGTGCAACGCAATTTCTATCGTCTCACTAACCATTGATAAAACTTTTTATTCGAAAATAATTCAGATCAGTAGATCACCACTGACCAAGTGGCAAGCGTGTACACGTGGACGGATTACGTATGTCGACGAGTGTCTCGGATAGAAGAGTTTCTTCTCCCTTTTCCAGCACGATGCATAGCGTGGATTTTCGACTTCGTAGGAACCGTATCTCCATCGTCCTAGGATCCACCGGTCGATCGGCAGCTCCGAGGAGGATTAGACGTAGATTACAAGAGCAAAATTTTGATTAACTATGGTCTTGGCTAGCGCGCGCGCGTCCATGGGTTAATCTCTGGTCGATCGTGATCTTGCCGATCTCTGTTGCGTCCTGCAGTGGTGAGCGATGACGCGTCGGTTGCTGAGTTAACTATGTTTCAAACTGTCATATGACGCCCGCCAGAATACACTGTCATGACGCGCTGTCTGCTGCCAGCGTCTACGTGTAACTCGTAGTGTCATAAGAAGCTCATCGTGATGATTCCCTAAAAAAGAAGAAGCTCATCGTGAAGTGCAGAGTCGGCTTAATGTCGGCCCTGAAAAAAAAAGGGGCTTTTGTTCCATTTTATAAATAAAGCCGCACGATCAAATTGATATAAGGTGATACGAAGATCCTCTTACAAACAAAGCAGATCAGAGATAAATAAAGAAAGTACAACAAGAGCAAGCTTGCCACTGAAGCCACGGAACGAGACTAGGAATCGTAGCTCTAGGACGACGCCCCCAAAAGGGTAACGACGTGCACGCCACCACTGTTGAGACCGCGGGGTCAAGGGTATTCACGTGGAGACCTGGAGGTGGCGGAGGTAACCACAATAACGCCCTCAAGAGGGTTCTAACATCGAGAGACATCGCCATCGGTGGCGTCGAAACATTGAGCTTCGCCCAAAAAAAACCACGCAGACGCTCGATTACTCGGACCGCCCACATTCGTGAAGCCCCAGCCTCCAGAACACGATCTAGGAAAGGACCTTGCCAAAGCTTCGCCGACTCCAGGATCCCCTGCTGTATGTTCCTCCCATCCAAATGACCAAAGAACAAGATCATCACTGCAGCCACGTTGCCCGTCGAAGAGACACGTGCGCGGTTCATGTTCCGAGGCCACCATTCCGGCATCCACGAGCTCGAATCGACAAGACCAAAACACACCGCAAAGCTCGAACAAGGTGGCCAGCACCACACAACCCACGATGTAACCAAAGTGAGGGGATATGCCCTCCGCCACCCAAGACGACCGCTTCCGATGCTACAACACGGCCCATCAAGCCAAGATAATGCCCTATCGGGCCTAGATTAGGCCCAATTATCCCCCTCTCGGTGTCGCCGCGCTGTTGCACCAAGGTTACCGACCACTGCAACCCTACTTTGTCCTGACCCCCGCCACCACTAAGCGGCCTACATCCATTTCATGCCGCTAGGCGCTGTGGATGGCGTCGCCAACGCCTCATCCCTCCCGAGCCAACCGACCCGTCCGCAAGGAAGAGCACCACCACTGTGATGCCCCGAGGCAGGTCGCACCATCACTGCCATCGGTCTAGCCTCCGCCATGCCTCCATTACTGTACCAGGGTGAAATTCACCTTTCCCACGAGGCTGCTCTAGCGCATGGGGAATTGAAGTCCCACCACCTTCGGCGTCGCGCGGGATTTGCCCGACAACCCTAGCTGGTAGCAGAAGAGGAGGAGGAAAGGAGGAGTGTGGGAGTTGAGGGGACTAGGACTGGGAGCTAGGCAAAGCTTTTGTAGAAAGTCTAAGGTCAAAGCAAAACAAAATAATATTTAGGGACCTTCTATTTTACCAAGAACAACCTTAAAAGACCAAAACACGTTGTTTTAGCTTGTAAAGAAACACCTAGTTTATGTCAGATTTTGGGCAAGCAACACCGTGATAATGTCATTGGCGTGGTACCAGGCGAAGCCGAGGAGAAAATACATTGCCAGAGAGGGGTTAGGGTTGCGAGACGGGACGATGATGTGGTAGAGTCAAAGAAGAGACCCTAGCAAACATTTTGAATAATGAGAGGAGTCAAGCAAAAAGATCGCATATTCGCATTGGTTAGAGTGGTTGCAGTGTAGGGTTGGACTCATTAAAAGTTAGTGAAGGAAGGATCGCCACAACTAGGAGAGTTTGACATGATTGACCCGAGGCTATGGCTATTTGACATGACAAGTCAAATGAGGTAAGATTAATTAGGAAGGTGTGGGCGACCATAAAATTCTAACATGTGTCATCGCTTTAAAGATATCAACAACATTTTTGGGCTAGAGACCAGGCGACCCATCCTATATAGATGATTTTAGAAAATTATCTGACATGTCGGTTAATCGAAAGGAAGTTTGAGCTGCTTGTCTCGCAGCAGAAAAAACTCCTTGCATTCATGCTCAGCCTTGTTGCTCGCTCATCTCCCTCGGCACACCTAAATAACTCTTTCAATCAACTCTCATCTCGCAGAATATGATCGATCGTCCCCTTCCTCCTCTCTTTGTTGGTCATGTTATGTGTAAGGTTGCAGAGATTGCGGACATGAAGGGATCGTAACTAATGATCCAGCTTTCCTTGAAAATAAGTTTGCGGTTGTGCCAAATTCGATGAAGATGTTGGCTAAGGTGGATCACCTTGTCTGGCTCCGACTGGCCCTTGTGAGTAAGATATGTGGCCAATGACCATGAATCATTGAATTTGCTGCCTACATGCATGGTTGATGTTGTTGAGAGGTTAGTGAATCGATAATTCTTTTAATTGCAAAGAGTTTTAGATGAGCGTCAAGCATTGTGTTGTTAATTTGATGCAATGATTTTGGGTGCACGTTTTCAAGGGAATTCTTCACATGATGTAAATGCGCTTCTCTCTTACTGTCTGCATTGCTCACATATGTTGTTTACTTTGCTTCTTTATGTTGCGAGAGCTCTGCATCATTTTGATTATTGACCAACAAGCCTCCACTTGTTGACATCTATGAAAGAAACTGCAAACAAATTTACAAGTATAAAAAAATATAAGAAAGGATAAGGTTCGAAGGCAGCATACGGTAGCACCAAAAACTAAAAGCAGCTAAGTCGCTACTCCCTCATATACAGTTACCCTATGTTCAGGTCTAGTCAAATTAAAAAAAAATAGAGCTTGACAAAATAATTAGAAAAATATATCAACATTTATAACATAAAATCTATGGAATTGGAATCGTCATAAAATATATTTTCATACTATATGCAAAATTTTAAAATTGCAGGTGTTGATCTTTTTTCCTATATACATGATCACTTTTTTTTACATAGTTTGACTTTAACTAAAACAAGAATGTCGGGTAGTATAAACAGAGGGAGTACTTATTACACTACCACTCCAGGTGCAACCAAAATTTTGATGTTACGAAGATCAATGATCCAGGTGCAAACAATATTGTAACCAATGTAGCCAGAGTAGAAAAATGGTACTACATGCAAGATTTTGGTGTTTTTTTTAAGATAGAAGGCAGCTTGTACCCGACTTGAAATTAATAAAGCCACCACTGCAGAGTTTTACAGCAGCATAAGGATTACACAACCACCTACCCGAAGAGAAGGACAGGACCAACAAAGTACCATCGTAACTTGACCACACTGGTCAGGTTACCAAATAGTTAGGAGGGTAAAACTGGAGTACGATAAACGATAATACAGGACTACACATCACGCAGGCCGGCAAGGTTAGGCATCTGTTGGTTCCTGTTTGAAGCCGCTGGAGGAGTAGAGGTACGGGCGAAGAAGGCCTTGGTCAGTGCAATCAGCTCGTCCATCGCTCCCAGGTCCTTAGGCTTTTGAAGCGGACGCCACAGCTGCAAAGAAATCATAAGTTTGAAAATTATGTCAGCGGGTTGGCGAGGAAATTTTCTCTCAATGGTAAACTTGTTACGTGTGGTCCAGAGAGCCTAGCATTGGGCAACGAAAAAAGTCCACACCATTCTTTTAGACCTCTTCCCAAGAGAGTCTAAGATTCTAAACCAATCAACTCTTGAGCTAGGGTTCCAGCTTACGCTAAGCATATCACGAACCCCACTCCACATAAATTGAGCTAGAGGACATTGGAAGAAAATGTGATCCACACTTTCAATCTCTCCACACAGGGCACACAGCCCATCAGACGGGCCGTGCTTGGCAACTATCTGATCATTGGACGGCAAACGACCACGAGCTAACTGCCACGTGAAGATCTTAATCTTTGGAGGGATAGCATAGCTCCAAATATACTTTGTAATCTGAACTTCTGGTTTCCTGCACAGCTCCCTATACAAGGACCGAGAGGAATAGCAGCCAGATTGTTCCCACTCCCAGGATATACGATCCTCTCGATCCTCCAGCTCAATCTCCTCAACAAGACTGGATAGCTCACCCCACGCTTGGATGTCATCCTGGTCCAGGTTTCTTCGAAAAGGAATCCACCAGCCCTCCTCGGAGTAAGCTTGGGCAAGCGTAATGTCCGTCTCAGAGCTTTTCCGAAAAAGATTTGGGAATTTCACACTCAGAGGAGCATCACCTATCCATAGATCATTCCAGAAACTGATGGAAGAGTGAGCCCTTGGAGAGAACCTGACACCTTTCTTGAAAAGGTTCTTGATTTTGTGTAAGCTGTGCCAGAATGGAGAGCAGGCCACTGGTCTGGAGGAGAATAGATCCTTGACATCATATTTTGCCTTAAGTAATCTTAACCAGAGCAAACTTGGGTCTGGCTCACCCAGGATACGCCAGATCCACTTGGCCATGAGAGCAATATTCATTAATTTAGAGTTAATAGCCCCCAAGCCACCCTGGCTTTTGGGTTGGCACACATCCTCCCACTTAACCATATGGTATTTCTTTTTGGTGCCCTGCCCCTCCCAGAAGAACATGTTTCTATGCTTATCAAAGCCTGCATGGGTCCCATCGGCCAGCAGAAAGAGACCTAGAGTGTGGAGAGGCATATTGGACAGGCACGCATTAACCAGAGTGAGCCTAGCCGCAGAGGACATGAATCTCCCTTGCCAAGGAGCAGCTCTTTTGGCCACTGCTGCCACCAGATGCTCCATATCTGCTATAGTCAGTTTCTTGTCGCTCATGGTGAAGCCTAAGTAAGTGAAGGGAAACCTACCCTGCTTACAATTGAGTAGCCTGGCCACTCTAGCCTGCTCCTCGCTATCACAACCCATAACAATTACCTCACTCTTATGAAAATTGATCTTCATTCCAGACAGAAGTTCAAAGCAAAGCAGGATAAATTTTAGGTTAATCAGGCTCAATTCAGAGTTCTGAACCATAATCATAGTATTATCTGCATACTGCAGATGGGTTACCCCTCTGGGATCAGGTGAGGAACCACTCCCTAAATGTGCCCTGCTACCCTAGCACGGGACAGAATTATATCCAGAGCATCTGCCACAAAATCAAAAAGGAGAGGTGAGATAGGGTCCCCTTGCCTCACTCCTCTCTTGTTTCTGAAGTATGGGCCCACCTCCCCATTGATAGAGATAGCAGTTTGGCCACCACTGACTAACTGCATAATTCTATGCACATAAGCAGGATCAAAGCCTTTTCTGAGGAGCACTTCCCGCAGAAATTGCCAGTTAACTCTATCATAGGCCTTTTCAAAATCCAACTTGAGCAAAACAACCGGCAATTTCTTTGACTTCAACTCATGGATAATCTCATGTAGAGCCAAGGGACCATCTTGGATAAATCTACCCTTGATGAAAGCTGTCTGGGAATGAGAAATCACTCTATGAGCTACTGGAGAGAGACGCATAGCATAAGCTTTAGAGATCAGCTTTAAAATAACATTGATCAGAGCTATAGGTAAAAACTGCTTGATGTTTACAGCACCTGGGACTTTGGGGATCAGGGAAAGAATTCCAAAATTTATCTGGCAATGTCAACTGTCCCTAGGGCAAAACCATTCAGAATGAGCAGCACCTCTTTCTTTATCAGCCCCCAGAACTTTTTATAAAACATCATAGGCAATCCATCAGGCCCAAGAGTTGTATCAGTCTTGGTGTCCTTAAGAACAACATCGAGCTCCTCAATAGTAAAGGATCGCAACAAATCTTCATTTTCCTGAGCAGTTACTTGCAAATTGGCATTCCAGATATTTTGCTGGAGACACAGGGTCTTTGGTTCCTCTGAACCCATTAGGCCCCTGTAAAAGGCATAAATAATGTCTTGGATACCACTGGGATCCGTCACTTGTCCAGTCTCATCCTCCAACGAGAGAATCGCGCACTTGCGTTTCCTGCCATTAGCGAAGGCATGGAAGAGCTTCGTGTTTGCATCCCCTTTTAGGAGTCATTGCTGTCTTCCTCTTTGTCTCCAGTAATCCTCTTCTGCACTCAGCAGGTCCATCATTTGTCCTTCTAAGTGATAACGAAGGGTCCAGCCATCCTCATCAAGCCCATCGGTATCAGCCTCAATATCCAGCTCTTGGATACGGGCAAGGAGATTGGCTTTAGCCACCCTGGCCTCTTTGCCCAAGTTAGCACCCCACCCTTTCAAAAACTGCCTTAGCTCTGTAGATTGGCGATGCCACCAATCAATGGGACCACGACATCTATGGATTCCAGCTGCATGGTCCAGCCACCTAGCAGCCACCATCTCTTTGAAGCCAGGAATATCGAACCAGTTTGTCTCAAAGAAGAACCTAGATGACCTCCTGGGCACTACACTGCCTGTGTCAAGTACCAGTGGTGTGTGATCCGAGCCCAAGCTAGTTGAGTCTCGAAGGGACAAGCAAGGGAATTGGGATTCCCACTCTGGGGCAACCAGCGCCCTATCCAGAACACACCGCATCGGAGACCATTGCCAGTTTGACCAGGTGAAGCAAGCCCCCAAGCGTGCAACTTCTCTAAGAGCCATGCGCGCAATGGCATCATTGAACGCATTCACCAATGGTCAGTTGACATTGGAGTTGTTCTTATCTTGTGGGCCCCTGATCAGATTGAAATCGCCCAGGACAACCACTGGGAAAGAGGAGCTAAGCACTTTAGTCTCCAGGTCCCCTAAGAACTGAGATGAGCGGGCATGATCAGCTGGGCCATAAACCCCAATGAATTTAAATTTAAACCTGGAATGCCTATGCAGTATTGACGCGCTGAGGAAAAACTGTGCCTGATCAATGGAACCCACTTCCAAGGTGTCATCTGTGATCCCCAGCAGCATACCACCCGACCGCCTTGCTGATGGACGCCAATGCCAGTGGAAAAATTCGCCATTCACCAAACTCCTAAGCTCCTGATCAGTGAAATCCTGACGCATGGTTTCTTGCAAGAAGATGATATCTAGTTGTTCCTTGCTGATAAAGTCCCGCAATTGGGTTCTCGGCCACTCCAGCCAAAACCCCTCATATTCCAGCCCGCGGCTCTCATTGAGACTCCTGTGCTAACGCTCGTGCTTGTCGAGCGGGGGTAGCTCTCAGGTTGGTGCGCGGGGGAAGGGCCACCCTAGGTGCCTTCTTGTTCTTCCGTCTCTGCAAAGAAGCTACCAGGATGTCTTTCGGATTTCCAACTTCCTCAGCAGGGCACACTGCCTGTGACAGAGGAACAAAGGTACCTACCACACTAGTAGGTTCCTCTGGAAGGGGGGCCGCAGCCATTTCCGGAGCTTGCTGTCCATCCTGCTGAGCAGCAGCCTCAATGGCCTCAGCAATCTTCGCCTGGGCAATCTCTTTAGCACGAATAACAGAGAGGAGAGCAGATGGGGAAGGAGAAGAGAAACCGTCTCTTAAAACCAAACCACAATCACCAACCACTCCCATAAAATGCAAGTCCGACGTAGAAGAAAACGCAAGGAACTGGGAGCTAGGAGGGGAACTCATACCTGATTTAGCCGCAGCCCTCTTGATTGCCTTCTGGAGAATGGGCTCGGTCTCGGATCCTTTGCCACGGGCACTGCTACGAGACCCCGAGATCGGAGACACGACCGCCGTCGAGCGCTTGGCCTTGGACACCTGGGAAGATGCCGCCACCTCCTTTGCCAGATCAATCTTTGGAACAGAGGCTGGTGGGTTGTCAACCTCCCCATCATGCTTCTTTTTCAGCTTTACAATCTTCGTAGCCAAGGTTTCAGAATCATACTCCCAATCCTCCGGGCTCTCCCACCCCACCTTTGCTCTGTCAGCAGCTGACAGCTTGGAACGCTTGAGAATATTGGGGTCAATTGGGGCTTGGGATTCTGGTGGGGAGTCATCATCAAGGATGATGGTCATGGATATGGCTTCCGGCTGCAGAATGGGTTCTTTGGAGAACAAGCCTTCACCCTCAAGATTTGAGCCGTATTGGTTGAAAGGGATCGGCTGCACTTGTGCCTTTGCAGGAGCTGAAGCAGGCTTGGAGGCAGATTCATCTTTGGCAGAAGGGAGAGGGACACTGCTGCTACCCACAGACGACTTAGTACCAGGCTTCTTCATTAGTTTCTTCTGGTAGACCTTGTGGAGACCATGTTTAGGGAGAGCTAGAGGTGGGGTAGCCATGGGCGCCTCTGGAGGAGGAGGAGGAGTGGAAGCATCCATCGGCTCCGCCACTCGAGCAGTACCCACCGGCATCCCTGAGGCCCTAGTGTCTCCCACCTTTTCTTTGTCCTTGCCGCTCCGCCGCTTCCAGTGGCAATCAGATTGGCTTTGGTCCTCTGTCTGGGTCTTGTCCTCATCTTTGTGCTCACCATCATCTTTCTTAGAGGGCTCTCCCATCTGAACAACATCACCATCCTTAGCAAGCTCCACTGACACACCTATGCGGAAGCCTCTGAGATTAGCAAAGAGCAGCACTGACTTCGGAAGGTGATCCGGAGCGTGAGAGTGGAACAACATGCGGACCGGGCCAGCACTGTCTGCCAAGGAGTCCTCATCCACCACCCTTGGGCGCCCCAGCATCTTTGTTCCTTCCAGCAAGAGATCCGCTTTCCGCAGGCAGGTCGGGACCTCAGAGAGGAGCACCCAGATCTTGGACAAGGTAGCTGAGGCGCGAAGGTGAGGCTGGGGATCGGCGAACAAAACAAACACCTTACTGATTGGAAGAGCAATCCCGCCCGCATTCCGACAAAGGTTCTTACACAGGGTCAAGCTTGCTTTTGTTGGACAGACTACTGAAAAATCAGTGTCACTGATGCGCTTCACCTGCCAGTCCCAATTGTCTTCCACCAAAGCCTTCAAATCTTGAGAGAGCAACTCACAGGTAAGCCTGTTCTCCCCAGCAATCACCACTGCTTCATGCTCTGCAGCTGCAGGCTCAGGAGCCAGCATAGAATCCTCCACTTC
This sequence comes from Dactylis glomerata, assembly GCA_007115705.1. Lineage (NCBI taxonomy): Eukaryota > Viridiplantae > Streptophyta > Magnoliopsida > Poales > Poaceae > Dactylis > Dactylis glomerata. The sequence goes on along the minus strand of QXEO01000454.1, from coordinate 2,295,503 downwards.
AAGACAGTGAAAACCGACGCCGTCCACCGCATAACCATACCACTGCAACACCGGCTGCTTGAGAGCCCTCGGGCACATTCCGGTCATGTGTCCCTCTGTATCGCACAAGCTGCAGTGCGCCTTGAACTGGCAACCTGACTGGAAGTGGCCGTCCCTGCCACAGTTGAAGCACTTGATGCCTTGCTTCTTGCCCCCAAGCTTATGAACCTCCGAGGGCGTAGATCCATCCACAGATGGAGGAGGAGGGCCCTGCTTCGGCGGCGGCGGAGGAGTTGGCGTAGGAGTGATGGTTGCCATCGTCGACGCCCTGGACTTCACTGAGTACTTCTTGACCCCCACCTTACGCCTCTTTACTGGCTCCTGGGCCCTGGACGCCCCCCCTGCGCACGCCGGTCTTCTTCCCGGCGATGGTCCTCGCCCCGGTGCCACTCTGGCGACCGGTTGCGGTCCCAGTCGCGAGAGGCCGCCCGCTCCCTCTGGCGGCGCTCCTCTTCGTACTCCAGACGGCTCCGGAGCTGCTTCTCCAGCCACCGGCCCGCATCGGAATCGTACTCTTCGAAATGGCGCTTGCTGCCCGCTCTGCCCTCTCCCCGGCCGCGCTCCATGGACGGGATCTGGGAAGGCAGTAAACGAGGAATGGATCTCGTAGATCTGGTGCGCCGCAACCAGGAGGAGACGTCGGAGAGAGAAGCTGGGTGGGAGTGATTTAGATCTAGGGTTCCGACCGGGATCCACTCCCAATTATATACCCCTCCCCTATGCGGGCCCTCGAGCACCCGGCCCCTGGGCCTAATTTGCTTCGTGGGCTGCGGATGAACTGGAGACTAAGGCAGAGGCCCACCCGCAGCACGTTCCCCTTCTCTGACCGCTTCCACTATCACTAGCACTGGGACCCCCATGTCAGCGACCTGAGACTCAAGCCCCTGAGATCCCTGGCCCACCACCGCCGCAACCTCCCCAACCCTCGCCGGCGAGCTTGACGGGGGGACGGAGATTGGCGTCGGTGGCACCTCGACCACCAGCGACTCCGGCGGCACCACCGGCGGGAACTCATCCAGCGCCGCCCTAACCTCCGCCTCGGGCTCCAGCCCCGCCACAGATCTGGAGCACCATGGACGGACCTCCCGGAGCAGACGCGATCCATGGCCGCCCGGAGCAAACTTCTTTCTCCGGCGCCCTGCCGCCCCAAGCTTAGCAGCCCCCACTCGCTGCCAGGCCGGAGAAAGAAAATCCCCCAAACTTACCGACGAGGGGCCAGATCTGGGGGAGCGGCACTCTGCCGTCGCCCGATCTGCAGATCCGCCGTCGTCGCCCTCCTCGTCGGAGCTCTCGCCGGCCAGCGCCCAGAACCTCGACCCCCACCGCCCAGCGCTCAGGCAGTGGAGACCGCGGCGAGGATGGCTCCCCGAGCGGGGCGGCGCTTGCGAGCTTCGTCGCCCGCGCGGGGGCGAGAGCAGCTCACAACGGTCATCTTTCCCTGAAGTCCAACTGGTTTGTGCTTTGCACTCCGCAAGATTTTGGTGTTGCCAAGATATTGGGTGATGGTCCCAAATTCGTCATGGACGTGGTTTTGACGAGCAGGGAGACGACTAATCTCCCTCCCGTTCTAGCTGACTGACGCTTAGGCTTAGCGCTGACCTATTTAGCTTCAGCCGTGACCCGGGGCAAACAATTGCCAATTGTCAAAGTCGTCGAATTCGTTCATACCACGCCTCGACGACAAACCAGAGTCCACTTCGATCAAAGCTACGATCAATCTCAGCCGGAGCTGGTGGCGGAAAAGTGGCCACCGGCCAAGTTCATTCGTAGTAGGGCGAGACGTCAGAAAAACAGAGCAGCCTCCACGACCGAGCGGCACGACGGGGTAGCCGAAGGGAACACGAATTTTTCCTCCCTTCATGAAGCAGTGTACGTGCCTACCTGAGACCGTGGTGGTAGTTGCCAGTTGCCACATGAGCGATGATCGTCATATACGGTACTTTTAAGTTTTAAAAAACACATAAAGCATTGACATAGATTATGTCATGTTGTATCTTATGCATCTGCAATTTTCATTCAAAAATATTATAACCCTGAGCCTGTAGAAAAAACAATGAACGTGTAGAAAGCACATGATATTATTTACTTAAATATTTTTCTTTTTTGGCACATGCCAAGCATGATTATATTTTGAGATGAAATTTTATAGATGCATGAGGTACAACATAACCAACACCCATGATTTATCTCACATTTTTCAAAAACTTAAAAATGCAATATATAATAATGACGTGTGGGCGTTCGAACCCATTCAATTACTTCTCTACACGGAAAAAATAACATATGGAACCTGAGCTTGGTGCATTTTGAAAATAAAGACTTCTTTAAGAAAACAGATTTTCCGGATAGATACTACATAAATATAATTTCTACCAACGTGCTTTCTTGTAAAAAATTCACCAATCTTTAATAATCATCAAAAGCAGTACAAAGGGCCTTAAAAGTAATAAAATTATCAATAGGTCTTTAGACCACCTAGCGACGACTACAAACAGTAGTGCGAGTCGAAGGCGCGCCGCCGTCCTCGCCCCTCCATCACCGAAGTCGGGCAAAGCTTGTTGTAGTAGACAAACGGGAAGTCGTCGTGCTAAGACACTAGAGAACCAGCGCGCTAGAGCAGCAACCATCACCAATGATGACACCGTAGATCGGAAGAGAGTGACCTAAAACCACACCAACAAATATAAAAACCGACCAGATCCCATGAGATCCATCGAACACACGACTCCATGAGCCCTCTGCCGGCGCTAAGCACACCAGCATAGCAAGGATAGGGCAGAAAGGACCTTATTCTGTTTATAGGATGTAGCTGTCGCCTCACCATCCCAAAGAAGACACGGGAAAATTGCCTAAACAAAGAACTGAAAACCTCCCGCCGGCGAGGAGCCGTGGTCCGCCACACCTCCGAGGCCGTGAGGCCACCGGAGGCTGAGCAGACCGATGCCGTCACCGGTGGGAGGGACGAAACCCTAGATGGGTTTTGGTGGCGCCATAGCACTCGCCTGTCTCTTCTGACGTACCCGTTCAGTAAAGCTAGATCGAGTTTGTTCAATTTCTACCAACGTGTTAAATCTTGTTAGAAAATACGTTGTATTTTGGTTATACGAAAATCACAATATATGGCTCTAAATAACCATTACAAAATTCGTTTTTGTTCTTCACTTTGCTTTTATGTATAGGTCACAAATATAAATTACACGCGTGTGTCAGACATCGATATGTACATGATTTTTTCACAGTTCTTGTTGGAAATTTTTTGAGTTTTACCTTCTTTATTTTTACAAAAATCAGGCTACATGGAGGTCGGCTTCATTTTAATTTTTGCATCCCCCATGTCTACTCTCTACAAGCTGATTCTCTTCTCTAAGCTCCCATGTCTCTTCTTATCACTTGCCGAACAAGCTGGTACGTACTGGGGAATAGGGAAGCTTGTATCGGATTCCACGAAATATGCCCAATTCCAAATCCAAGGAGAACTTTAGACATCTTAATATTTTAGGTTTGGGACATCACTTTCTTTTTCCCGATTAGCAGTTGTGCTACCAGAAAAAGAAGAGACTATAATACAAACAAGCTTGATCTTTCGAGGTTAGGAAGAAATTCTGTACTGATATTCTAGCTACAAAATCATGACTCCATATGATAACATTCTTTTCTTCCCCAAAATATGACACCGGAACTCTCCCCTGGAAAAAAGTTGCGCATTCACCAACCTTGCACTCATGCCAAGAGGCATATTTTCCATGCAAAGAGAAAGGCATGGACCCAAAGATGGCCTTTTCTGACCTAACTTGTTAAAACTTGTCGCTGAATAAGAAAAATTCCTTTTGCAATTGGACATAAACATATTTGAAAACGACCTCCACACTCACCAACAGTGCTATTACTCCATCTGGCAAATATCCGAATAATTGCGTTAATATGTCAGCAACTTCTTTCTTTTAAAATACATATAATTGTCTGCATCAGTGTAAATACACACTGTTGGTGCAGATCATGAAATTGCACTGGGCCAACGTCGACAGGGGTACACTCTATTCAGTCAAGGTTTGTAACCTCTATCTTAAGTAGCACATAAACAAGAAGCACTGCGCGTGCATTATTTGACAACGTTTTTACTGGTGATGAAGGTAAGCCGTTCATTTATTTTCAGTTGCTAAGCTATCAAGAGTGATCCTTCCAAAGTGTGAGTCGCACTAGTTATAATATATTCTCTACCCGATATATTTTAAAGTGATTTATATTTAGCTATGTTCTAGACTATTATAATAATCATGGGTACTTTCCCTGATTTTGATTTGTTGAATTTAGTTGTTAACCTCCATTGTTGAGATCTACGTTTTGCTTCTGAAGAAAAGGTGTTTTCACCATGTAGCAGCAGGGTTAGACAAAAACCTCGCTAATGTAACCAACATTGCCCCACTAGGAACCCATCACACAAAAAAGGAACTCATTTTAGCTGTGTCCATCTTATATGCAGAAATCTTGGTTAAATTCTTGTGTGGTTATATCTTTTGAGTGCGATGTTAAGTTTTTAATGAAGTTCCATTCTTGAATTTGTCTTAGACCTGTTTTAAAAATAAAATTGTGTATGTACACCACCGAGTAGTTCCACAAACTTCTCCAAACATTGAAAATCTCAATGACGACAAATTCATTTTCTTTATGTGGTTTTCAATTTTATCTAACTAATAAATTGAAGTGCCACTAGATTACCGATATAATGGATAGACATGTAGCATGGTTCATTACATGTGGCTTTATGAGGTGCTAATCTTTTGTGAAAATATAGACATGAAATTACAAACAACTAGTTAGCCAAACTAAAAGTAAAACACTAGGAAATGACATGGTACATCGCAAAGGCCGTGACATACGCCACATCCATGTGATGTCACACATGTTTACCCATCTTCTTCACCCAATGTTGGTGATGGGTGGACCAAGCGGTGTGTTTGCTAGTCGCGCCACAAGACCTAGCTCCACATGTTCGATGTAAATATATTTACTCGAACTAGATAATAGTTGTTTGAATAAACTGTATTTCATGATTCACGTCGATGCCAAAAGTGACTCTCATAAATTATAGAGTAATTATGAGCATTTGCTGCAAAAAAAACTTAATTGCCTATATAAGTGGATCAATATCATCCATTCTAGACCTTGATATTAGGTGAAAAAGCTCCAAATACGATATAGAGAGAGGATAGAGTAGGCCCTCGTCCCACCAGAGTACCGGCGTTGTTCCCTCACCTCTGCTGGCTGCTTTGCCGCAACTTGTGGAGGGAGGGGAACCCTAGAGACCTTGTTTCTCATGCGTTATATAGTATATGGTCTACTTATTTAGAGTTTCGTCCATGCACCGCTTCCGCCCAGTGGTGGTGATGATGGCGAGAATACTGATCCTCAAGATCATCTCCCTTTGATGCGGTGGCTCTCTTTCCTATGGTGATGAATCTTGAGGCTGTGTCAATGTCGTATGGATTTTTTTTAGATTTGGGTGGACACATTGTGTGTTTGGTGGTGGTGGCATCTTGCTTCGTCCTCGTTGACGGAAGTGAAGGTCATCTTTGTCATGTATGCCTTTTTTCTAACCCACTTATTTGTGGCACCACTAGCATAGCCTGAAGATTTACCACCATGTATTTGAAATTTTATGGCCTAGCGGAGTTCGATTCACAGTTGTATATATTTCTCTACCATGTAAATTTTAAAATTTATTCCATTTTAGCTATGTGTTCGACTATTTTTATCAGGACGACATGAGACTTTGCCTTATTTTAATTTGTTGAATTTGGTTGTTAGCCTGCATTGTCATGGACTACATTTTGCTTCTTAAGGAAAGGTGTTTTCACCATTTACCAGCAGGGTTAGACAAAATTCTCGTTCATGTAACCATTGCCCCAACAGGAACCCGTCACAAAATAAGAAACTCATTTTAGTTGTGTGCATCTTATATGCAGAGATCTTAGGTTGAATTCTTGTGTGGTTATATATTTTGAGTGCGGCGGTAAGTTTTAATGAACTCCCATTTTTGAGTTTGTCTTAGACACTGATATTGTTCGACTTCTATCATCCACTATAGTTTCCTTAAAACGGCCTCTCAGACAAACAAAAAGTCAAGGTTTGATCCTCATAAATAACTCATGTAATATGAAATTACATTGTTAAAGGATGTTATGTTTGTTAATTTTGGTTGTTAACCTTTCATTTCCATGATCAGGTGAATCACCGGTTTTCTAGTAAAATTATGTGTTTACACCACCGAGTAGTTCCCAACTAATTACTTCTCCAAACATAAAAAATATCCATGAAAATAAATTGATTTCTATATATGGCTTTTGATACTTTATCTTACTAACAATTTGGACTGCCACTAAATCACTGACATAATGGATAGACACTTAGCATAGTTCATTACATACGAGTTTATGAGGTGCTAATTTTCCATGAAAAAATAAACATGAAATTAGAAAAAAATTGGTTAGCCAAACTAAAAAGACATTAGGGAACGACACAGTAAGTTGCAAAGGCCATGACGTACGCCACATTCACATGACATCACACATGGTCGTGCCACAAGACCTAGCTCCCACACGTTTGCTTTATATATTACTCTAACTAAATAAAACTTCTTTAATAAACTATGTTCCATGATCCGAGTCGATGCCAAACACAACTCTTTATTATTGCAGAGTAGTTAATTAGCATTTACTATCGAACAAACATAAATGCCTATAAAAGTGAATCTATATCAATCATGATAGTAGAAGAACAAGCCCTAGATCCAATCTAGAGAGAGAACACGGAGTGGGCGCTCGGCCACCGGTGTACTGGGGTTCCAATCACCTCCGTTGAATTCTTTGGCGTGACACGAAGAGGGAGGGGAACCTTGAAACCCCGTTCCACCTGCGTTATACAATACATGTTCTGCTTAGCTAGGGTTTTGTTTTGCCCGTCTACTGCTTTGGCCCCAAACAATAACCATGATGGCGGAGAAAATGGTCCCTCGAGCCCCCCCCCCCCCCCCCCCCCCCCCCCGCCCGCCCTATTGACGTGGTGGCTTTCTCTCCCTTTGGTGATAAATTTGAAGGCACAAATTTAGAGGAAGTGTCAAGTGCATTCTCATCCCCTTATCTGAGGTGCCATCGGTGTATTGCATAGCCCACAACATAGTTTGTTGGCCCGATGGTATTGCGGAGTTCCATTCATAGTCCCCGCCATGGCTAATGATTTATAGAAGAACTCGTTTTTAAATTTATATACATTTTTAAAGTTGCGATGTAAGGGTTTGACTACTTTTTATCTATAGCCTCTGTAAAAAAAATTGATCATCCATGGTGTAATACACAGGCGCAAGAAAAAAACAAGCTTGCAAGTAACCGTCGCATTACTCGTCGGAAATAGAGCAGAAAAAACACGGTAGGAGGCTGAACTGCCAGTAGAAGACAGCTTTTTGGCCATGTTTAGAGCCAGCCCGTCACTGGCAACAAAATCCTCCAACACTTCCCTCCCATCTCCTTTCTTCCTTCTCCTTGGTCAAACCGCCTTTCTCTCTTCTCTATCCTCCCCTTAAAAAAAGTAGCACCCGGAGAACCGAGAGGCTGGGAATCCAGGGCGGAAAAAGGGGACCTTCCTCTCTCTTCTCTCGTTCTTGCGACAGGGAGGGAAGGGTTCTTTCCGTGCGTTTCTCGTTTTCTGGGAGGGGAGTTCTTGGTGAGTGGAGTCAGTGGAAAACCTAACCTCCTCATCTGTTCCGGCAAGATCTTTGTTTCCCTCGTTTGCGGCTGTTCCGTTATCGGTTGGTGTGAGAGGAAAAAGGATCGAGAAAGGCAAAGTCTTGTCCAAAATTCACCACTCTTTGCAGGGGAAATTTTGGGTTGTTAGGTTTTGTCTGAATTGTTCCTTCTCTGTCGCCGACGGGAGCAGGGAGACACATGATCTGCATCAGGCTCTGAATAACTTGTCTCCCTCTGCTCCAATCCATCCACCCGCCTTCGCTTCTGGGGAAGAGAAGAGGGATCAATCATTCCGTATCGGAGGTACCGCCCACTTGAGGGTTCCACTTGTGCATTTCCTTTTTGTGCCGCTTTTATTTCGCTGGGCCGTTGTTCTTATCGCTTTCGTCTGTGCGGCTACTTCGCCATCAAAATTGCTTGTCTGAGAGTTATTTTTGATGTTTGCTGAGATGGTTTTGATACAAAGTTTGCATCTTGGTTCGGAAATTCACACATTCAGTCGTCATACAAACGGAACAGGGGCCATACCCCTGTTTATTCGCACTTCACTTGTGAAATCCCTTCATTTCGCATCGAAATTGCGTCTTCTGGATTTCATGTCCGGGGATTTAGTGATTTTCATTATCCGTTTGGTATCAAATATCCGTCCTTTCGGTTCTTGTGCATGGATTCAGAGTCTGTGATCGTATAATTTACAGCGCATGTTGCAATGGCCTTTTCTGTATCAGTTCAGTCTTCAGTGGATTAATGAAGATTTCATTTTCCTTCACTTTGATTGTTCATCTCCTTAGGATTTCTATGTTGCTTCTTTATTTATACCTATTTCCATGATGCAGCCCAGTAGAATTGAGTTGGTCTGCCCATATATAATGGGTTTGGCTTTTATGTCCTATCATCTGGCTAATTTCTTTGCTTTCTGAATCTGAACAGCATTCATTCTCAGTTTTGTGTTTTAAAGGAAACTTTTGGCTTAATATTACAACCAAATATCCTGATGTTTCGACGGTGCTAATGTGTTATACCGTTACTTTTTTCAGCTGAGGAAGATTTCTTGATCACATGACCGGCACCAGCGATCGTGGATCAATTATGGAGGACTGGATGGCCATGCCTCCGACACCTAGCCCGAGAACACTCATGTCAAACTTTTTAAATGAAGAGTTCAGCTCTGGTCCATTCTCTAATTTATTTGGTGAACATGGTAGCAACAAGCCCCAAGGTCAATCAGAGAAGCGAGGAGAACTTGTGGATTTGAGGGAGCAAGTGCCTGCTCAATCAGCTCAAGCAACTCCCCGAAAGGATATTTCCCTGCAACCAAATTTTTTCAATGCTAATCAGAAATCAAACCCACATGGCGGTCTGGCTGAGCGCATGGCTTCGAGAGCTGGTTTCAGTATCCCAAAGATCGATACATCTCGTGTTGGTTCATCCACAGTTGTTCGATCACCTATATCAATTCCACCTGGTCTCAGTCCAACTACTCTCCTTGAGTCACCAGTTTTTCTTTTCAACAATATGGTATGCCATCTTCTCATATCTTGTTTGCTAATGTGCTATGCTGCCCGCAAGAACCTATTTATCCAGGTTGTGATAAGCTATGCTGCTTTGAGTTAGCATTGAACACATAAAAAAAATGCTTTTACCATAAATTAAGTTTTTCTGGTGTACAGAAGAACATTGATTGTTGTCAACTGTTTTTTTAGAAAGCATTTATATATACTGCCTAGATACTACCTATTTATCCAGGTTGTGATAAGCTATGCTGCTTTGAGTTAGCATTGAACACATAAAAAAAATGCTTTTACCATAAATTAAGTTTTTCTGATGTACAGAAGAACATTGATTGTTGTCAACTGTTTTTTCAGAAAGCATTTATATATACTGCCTAGATACTACCTCCGTCTCAAAATATAGTATGTTTTGGAAAGCTAGTTTAGCTTTCTAAGCATACTATATTTTGGAATGGAGGTAGTAGTTGTGTGCAATATAGAGGCATGTGTTTACAACTTGGATTGATGCCTATTATGTGCAATATGACTGTCCAAAAAAATAAGATCTCTGTATGGAAATTTACAATGTTTGGTGTTTTTCGTTCCATAGGCAATAATCTCAATTCAACACTCACAGATAGTCAAATACGTGTATGTGCTTACCACTTGATATACACTATGTGAATGGAGCTGTAAATGATCATGATCTGTTGTAGGCACAGCCTTCTCCAACCACTGGAAAATTGCCATTTTTGATGGCTACAGAGGCTAACTCAGCAATGCCACGAGCTGGCAAGATGAACGATGATAGTGCATTTAGTAATGATGTTTTTTCCTTCCAGCCCCACTTAGAGTCAAAAGTGCCAAGTTTCCCATATGTGGAAAAGGTAATTTTCTTGACTTTTAGGTTCTATCTATTTTTTGCAGTACTGTTTGGCCCTCTTATTGCCACCAAAATAATCGGTCTCACTTCTCCATTTATATCCCTGATTTTTCGTATGTCATACAGGGTTACATTGCTTGCAACCAAAATCAGTCATTGTCAAATATGCATCAGCAGGAATCCAGTCTACAGTCAAGCTTTACTGCAACCAAGGACACTGCTGATGAAACAATTGTTCAACCAAAGACATCCGACTCCATGTTTGGTGATAATCACTCTTCTGAAGAACAGGAAGATGATGAGACAGACCAAAATGGAGAATACTCTTCTGCCACAATTAGCACCCCAGCTGAGGATGGATATAACTGGAGAAAATATGGTCAGAAGCAAGTTAAGAGCTGTGAGCATCCAAGGAGCTACTACAAATGTACACACCCAAATTGCCCTGTGAAGAAAAAGGTGGAGCGTTCTGAAGATGGTCAGATAACAGAGATAATCTATAAGGGCAGTCACGAGCACCCTTTGCCACCTCCAAACCGTCGCCCAGGTGTCCCTTTGTCACACATCAATGATCCACAAGTACATGTTCTTGAGAGGCCTGGTTCACACGAAGGTCTCAACTCTGCATCTTTGTGGGGAAATGGTAAAAGTGGATGCATCCATGATGTGCAAAATGAAGGTATTGAGGGAAGACCATCTGCTTCCCCTCATGTATCAGCATATGGTGATACATCCACCGTGGAGTCCCAAGATGCAGTTGATGTCTCATCAACGCTGTCCAACGAGGAGATGGACAGGGCAACACATGGCACCGTTTCTATAGACTGTGATGGCGGCGAAGATGAAACTGAATACAAAAGAAGGTTTGTGCCGTCCCCCGCTTAACTACTTAACACAGTCATGATATTGCATTCATTTATGAGTCTGGTTCTTTTTCAGAAAGCTGGATGCTTTGGCTGCTCCTACTCTTCCTACTGTCAACACCACAAGTACAATCGACATGGTAGCTGCAGCATCGAGAGCCGTCCGGGAGCCTCGTGTTGTTGTTCAGACAACAAGCGAGGTCGACATCCTTGACGATGGTTACCGTTGGCGCAAGTATGGTCAGAAGGTTGTTAAAGGAAATCCAAATCCAAGGTCAGTTGAATGTTCATGTTCCAGTCACAGTTTGATCATTTCGAGCATGCAAAACATAATATCATCTCATTTGTCTGCAGGAGCTACTACAAATGTACCCATGCTGGCTGTTCAGTGCGCAAGCACGTGGAAAGAGCGTCACATGATCTGAAATCCGTTATCACAACGTACGAGGGAAAGCACAACCATGAAGTCCCAGCAGCCAGAAATAGCGGGCATGCGAGCTCCGGTTCTGGCAATGCTCCACCGTCCGCCCCTCAGGCCAGTCTCTCACACCGCAGGCAAGAACAATCGCAAGGCACCTTTGCTCAGTTCGGTGGCGCATCTCCCTTCGGTTCCTTCGGCATTCCACCGGGAGGCCAGCTGGGAGCGGCGCCTGGCAATTTCCGCTTTGGGATGGCCCCACCAGGCATGTCGATGCCGATGCCCATTGCTCGTCATCCGTCAATGATGCAGGGCTTCCCAGGGCTCATGATGCCGGAAGGACAGCCGAAGGCAGAGCCAGGGACACAGTCCGGCTTCCCAGCGGCGAATGCAGCTTACCAGCAGATGATGATGAGCAGGCCCCCCTTTGGTCCTCAGATGTAAATAATACTAGGATGGAAAGAAAGGAAAGAGATAGATGTGCTCCAGCTTGCCTGTAAACATGGTAGAGAATTGCTACAGCATAGCTTCCTTTAGTTTTTCTTGGTCACTCCATTTTTTTCTTTTGGGCATTTTTTTATGCAAAGAATGAAGAGGATGATTCTCATATCTTTCAAGTTTTTGTAATCAGAAAAAAGGGGTTAGTTTCCAAGACAGTGGGAATTGGTTAATCAATCAAAGCATGTTCTGGTTATGAGGGTTCAACAGCTCATGTAGTCATGTAATTGTGAAAACCTGGTGCTTTTCAGGTCTCTAAACTCTGAAGGAAAGATTGGTTGCCATTCTGACGATACGAAAGAAATGTTACTGCGTCAGTGCGTCCTGCACTAATTTAAACTAGTCGTAATAAATTTCAATCGCTGCATACTACTAACAACAATGGAAGTACTCCGTAGCAGTTTGGATTTGCATTCCCGCGCGACCAAATTCGGTTCAGGCTCAGTACGCCGCCCCCCTGGTGACGGAGCCCGGGAACACCACGACCTCGTCGCCGGCGGCCACGCCGTGCCACTCGAACGACCTGGCCTCGTCCATCACGCTCTGCCCGTGGATGAAGAAGTAGCCGCCCTCGCGCGGCAGCGGGAACCCGGAAGACGACGCGCGCTCGAGATACCCGCGGAGCGCCGACACCGCCCCGCGCGCGCGCACCGCCACCTCCATGCGCCCGGCGCCGCACCACGACACCACCGTTAGACGCAGCGGCGGCGCCGGCGGCGCGACGCTATCCCTCCTGGCCTTGACGCCCGGCCTCCTGCTCAGAGCCGTTACCGAGCGGTACGGCCTCGTCGTCGCTGTCGTCCCCCGCCGCGTGTCGCCGTCGTCGTCGAGCTCGACGTGGACGACGGAGCCCTCCACGAGGCCGTACCGCTCGGTGACGCCGTGGCTTTCGTCGCCGACGTCGTCCACGAGCGCGTGGCCGTCGTGGGAGAGGGACAGCGCGGTGGCGGGCCACCCCTTGCGGCCCTGGAGCTGCTGCTTGATGTCTCGGACGGTGTCGAAGAAGCCCACCTCCATCTTGAAGGGCGCCTCCTCCGACGAGCACACGAAGGTCACGTCCATCACCACCAAAACCAGGCAAGAAGCAGGGATGTCAGATGTGGCATGGTATATTGGTATATATACCGCCGATTCCTGGATGAAAATGCAGTGCGTGTGGTGTGAGTCTTGGATTTGGCTGCATGAATTGTAAATGAACATCCGGTGGCCTTCTTCAGAGTTCAGACTTCATGCATGATCAAGAGTTCAGACTGTTGGCTGAACCTCTTCCCGCAGGCTAAAGTTACCCATATCGTCTCCACTAGATCAGATCACCTTCCTCTGCTTCTGGAGTACGAACAACAGACCAGAACCAGCAAACAACAACCTACGCTGAGGTACGAACATATGTGGGAGCGAGATCCCTCTCTCCCATCAGTAATTGAGGAAGCCTGGACAGGTAGCCCTGCTTGCTCTTCGCTTCATGACCTAGCTACCAAAATAAACAACACCCGCAGCCATCTCAAGGAGTGGAGCACCGAAAACTTTGGCAGCGTCTCAAAACAAATTAACAAGCTCAAGAAGATGATTAGCAACATTTGGAAAAAACCGAGAACCACTACTAGAGATGACAGAGTTCGTGAACTAAGCTCTACACTAGACGAACTACTCCACAGAGAGGAGATGATGTGGAGGCAACGTTCAAGGGTCAACTGGCTGTGCGAAGGTGATAGGAACACAAAGTTTTTCCATAGGAAAGCTTCCTGGAGACAGACAAAGAACAGAATCAAGAGAATCAAGGCAAGCGATGGGAGTTGGACCGATGACCCTGCCGAAATTGAAAACCTGGCCACCAACTTTTTCAAAGACCTGTACACAAGGGACAGAGATGTTGATCCGGGCGAGCTAATCAACTTGCTCCATACACCAATCACGGCTGAGATCAACAAATCCCTGTGCGAGGCCTTCTCGGATGAAGAGATTGGCAACGCTCTGTTTCAAATTGGACCGCTGAAAGCTCCGGGCCCGGATGGCATGCCAGGCCGCTTTTTCCAGAGAAATTGGGCCGTTATGAGGGAGGATGTCTCCAGAGCCGTCAGGGATTTTTTTGAGAAGGGCGTCATGCCGGAGGGGATCAATGATACCACAATAGTGCTGATTCCGAAGGACAAAAACCCTGAGTCCCTAGCTGAGTTCCGCCCGATCAGCCTCTGCAATGTCGTCTATAAAATCATCTCCAAGTGTCTAGCCAACCGTCTTCGTCCGATCCTCGATGACATTATCTCGGAGACACATAGCGCTTTTGTCCCGGGAAGGCTCATCACGGACAATGCGGTGATCGCTTTTGAGAGTTTCCACAAAATCCAGAGAAGCAAGAACAAAAATAACACCCACTGTGCCTACAAGCTTGATCTTTCTAAGACATACGATAGGGTGGATTGGGGTTTCCTGAAGAAGGCTCTTTTGAAACTCGGGTTCTGTGAAAAATGGACCAAGTGGGTAATGGCCTGTGTGACTTCAGTAAGGTTCTCTGTGAGAATTAATGGACGCAACCTGGAGCAGTTCTCCCCTACTAGAGGGATTAGACAGGGCGACCCTCTTAGCCCTTACCTGTTCCTTTTTGTGGGCGAGGCCCTCTCCTGCATCCTAAGAAAGGAGACTGTGGATGGAAGAATCTCTCCGCTGAAGGTAGCTAGAGGTGCTCCTGGAGTCTCCAACTTGCTGTTCGCTGACGACAGCCTTCTCTTCTTCAAAGCTTCTTCAGAGGAGGCGCGGTCGGTTGGTAGCGCTCTGGATTTATTCCAGAGATGCACGGGCCAACTCATCAGCCACGGCAAATGTTCACTCCTATTCAGCTCGGTTTGCCCCCAGTCCAAGCAGCTTGACATCAAATCCATCCTGCACGTCCCCAACTCCACCTTTGAAGAGAAGTACCTGGGTTTGCCCACCCCGGACGGTCGCATGAAAGGTGATCAGTTTCAACCTATCTTAAACAGATTTACTAAAAGGTTAACAAACTGGGCTGAGAAATTTATGTCCCATGGAGCAAAGGATACGTTAATAAAATCAGTCGCTCAGGCGATCCCAGCCTATGCCATGGGAATATTCAAAATGTCATTGGGCTTCTGCAAAGAGTACGAGAGACTCATACGAGACTTTTGGTGGGGAGATGATAAGGAGAACAGGAAAGTTCATTGGATGGCCTGGGAAAACATGATCAAACCGAAAGGTAGAGGAGGCTTGGGTTTCCGAGATATTCATCTTTTTAACCAAGCTTTGTTGGCAAGGCAGGCTTGGCGCCTTGTCCAAAACCCCAACAGCCTGTGCGCAAGGATCATTAAAGCAAGATACTTCCCGAATGGGGATATCCTCGACACTGTCTTTGCATATGATCCGTCCCCTGCTTGGAAAGGCATTGAATTTGGACTGGAACTGTTAAAGTTAGGAATCATCAAAAGAGTTGGAAACGGAAGAAGCATTCAGATCACCCGTGACAACTGGATTCCCAGGAAAGAGGGCCTCAAGATCACCAACATGAAAAAGAACTCCAGGCGCAGATGGGTTAACCAACTGTTTGTGCCAGGCTCTAAGGCCTGGGACACGAACCTACTGCAGGAGCTTTTCCATGAGCATGATGTTGATGCCATCGCAAGCATCTCTATCCCGGTATCGGACTCTGAAGATAGGATCGCCTGGCATTATGAGGAAAATGGAATGTTCTCGGTTAAAAGTGCTTATCGCCTCGCCCTCTCGCGCAAACACCAAGCTAGTGTGTGCAGCAGCAGCTCTGCCCCAAATGGCGACCGCGCCATCTGGAACCTAATCTGGAAAGCTAACGTGCCACCCAAGGTCCGCGTCTTTGCCTGGAGAGTGGCCACTGACTCTCTACCCACAAGGAGAAACAAATGGAGAAGAACTCTTGAAACCAACGACCGCTGCTCCATCTGCGGGACTGCTGCTGAAGACTCTTTCCATGCAGTGGTGGACTGTACGAAAGCAAGAGCCATCCGTCAGGCCATGCGCAAAGTCTGGGGTCTGCCACCTGAACCGAGCTTCACTTACTCGGGATCAGATTGGCTCCAGCTGCTACTCGGTCAAGTTGATGAGTCCGCAAGGTCCAGAATCCTGCTCCTGTTGTGGCGTGCGTGGCACCTACGGAACGACATCATTCATCACGACGGCAAAGCTACCATTGCCGAATCCGTGAACTTTATGAGGTCCTTTTCCTTGGACTGCCAGCCAGCCCAGGAACCCAAAACTGCATCGATTGTCAACCCCCTTCTGAACTACACTGAAACGCCCAGAGTCTGGAGTGCGCCTCCAGCCAGCTGGCTGAAGCTGAACACTGATGGCTCCTTCATCAGCAGCTCTGGGCAAGCAGGTGCCGGAGCGGTGGTTCGTGATTACAGGGGTGAGGTGATTGTTGCGTCCTGTACCAGACTCGTCCGTTGCATGGATGCGGAGGAATCGGAAGCTAGAGCTGCTCTTCACGGGGTGAGCATCTGCGCCAACCTGGGCCATGCGAAGATCATCCTGGAGCTGGACAGTCAGTCCACTGTCAGCGCCCTTTCTTCCTCTTCT
Source organism: Dactylis glomerata (assembly GCA_007115705.1). Classification (NCBI taxonomy): domain Eukaryota; kingdom Viridiplantae; phylum Streptophyta; class Magnoliopsida; order Poales; family Poaceae; genus Dactylis; species Dactylis glomerata. Next base: position 2,279,013 of record QXEO01000454.1, on the reverse strand, counting down.
ACTGACAGATCACGGTTGTGGGGGATTCACGACGAGATCAAAGGGCTCCTAAACATGTTTCAGGACCACAAGATCCTGCACGTGAGAAGAGACGCAAACAAAGTGGCGGATGCCCTGGCCAAGCTCGCCAGGGAAAAGGACTCCACGATCTCTGGTTCTACCCTGCCTGCTGAAATTAGAGAGCTTGTTATGCTTGACTGTAACCCGAACCTGAACTTTGATATTTAAAGCCCTCTTTTTACTCAAAAAAAAAGATGCCTCAGTGGTTCCCTCGCAAAAAAAAGAAAAGATGCCTGAGTGGTTGTTATCATGCACAATGAGGCCATGGTCATTCCCTCATCTCACAAATTGCGCATGCGTTCTAAGTTCTGATTGAAATGTAATTGATTGTCACAAGAGTTTTAACGGCAAGAAGCATTGCATAATAAGGAAGAGGCATCTTTGGTTCTTGATTTTCTTTTGCCATGTCTTCATTTTATGCAGGTTATACATATGGCTACGCATTGGATTTAAGAATAATCTCTCGTGCTCTCGGAGGACCAGAAGGATCTTATGGTTACTGGATGCAATGGTTTTTGTTGACGGCCGCTCGGGATTTCTACAGGTTAGCGGCTTTCTAGGAGAATGACTGATGCTTAGCTTACTTGTTTTTATCCTTTTTCAAATGTCAACCTAATGTGATCCCTGAGATGTAACTCTACCGTTGCTTGCTACTTAATACATAAGCTATACAATAAATGGTTGTGTGTATCAAGCTGAAGTCTTTATCCCCCATTTCGAAAAAAGTGGTGTTACCATACAAAAAAGGCAGACACGACAAGATATGCTACAGCCTAGACAACTGTCCTCCTTAAGGGCCATCCAAGTGTTCAGGGAAGACAATGCAAGTGATTTAACCAATAAAATACACTGTTTTTTCGTCTTTTGCAAATTCAAATTCACATGTCTCATTGAGATTTATGTAATTCAGTTTCAGTTGCGTTCATATTCTAATCATATTTATTGATAGAATATTTGTGCACAACATGCTGCTGCTTAACAACTTTAATCTCACACCATCATCGACATGACCAAGAGATTAACCGTTTTCCTTACATCTGTAACTTGGATTTATCAGAACGGTTAGAGAGTGTTGACCTAGTCATGAATGTTTGTATGGATGGTGAGCTAGAGTCCTCTATGTTGGTGTGAAGATATGCATTGTTTTCAGCATGAACATGAATGTGCTGGATTATATGTGTATGTTTGTTATGAATGTTTTCGTTGAAATATTGTGTGAATATATGTTGGATGTGAAACTTTATTTTCAAAATACCGCGAGGCACGCAGAAGGAAAGAAGCAGTGTGCTACTTGACCTCAGTGCAAATGATCAGACCAAACTTCCCATTGGAGTCAACAGCCACCGATAAGCATGTCTATCCATAGGTGGAAATGGAGTAGAAAAAATAGGGTTGTTTTATGGTACTCCCTCCATTTCAAAATATAAGATGTTTTAGCTTTGTGAAGCAATTGTATCTAGACATCTTTTAATATGTAGGTTCACTCGAATATACACACTAAAAGGTGTCTAGATATGTTTATTTCACAAATCTAAAACATCTTATATTTTAAAACGGAGGGAGTACCTTTTATTTGTTATAGGAGAAGGACAAGTATCAAATAATCAAATGGCTGAGATTGTCCGATGTAGATTAGGTCCATCCGGCCCATTAGCTGTAATTAGTAGTCAAAAAAATAAGGAAAGGTCCATCCTGCTCGCACGACCTCTTCCACCTCCACGCACGACGGACGCCTGCGCCGCCGCCGCCTTCACCTCGTCTGCCTCTCACGCGGCTACAGGAGGAGGTCCGCCCCGCCGAAGACGTCGCCGCGAGTTCCACCTCCACGCGCCGACAGTACGGACGCCTGCGCCGCCGCCGCCGCCTTAACCTCGTAGATGCCGCCGCCGCTGCGTGACACCTCGCAGATGTCGCCGACTCCTCCAACTCCAACGCGCCCACAGGAGTAGGGCCGCCGTACTTTGGCAAACTTTACACCATGCAGAACCCAACTCAAGCTTGCTCACAGCAAGCCTTTGGCAAACTTCTCGCCAATCTGTCGAATGACCGGCATACATGCATTGTCGCAGCGGTACCTTCTGGAAATGAAGCCGGTTAACATCAGGCGTCACATGTGCCTCTGGTTTGCAAATCGATATGAAGAGAGCGCAAAAGCCTTCATCCTGCAGGGTAAACCAGCAAGAATTACGACGACGGACGTTGTCAATCTAATGGGCTTGCCTGCAAAGGGGCAGGAGTTTCATCCCGGCAGTTCCATGAGAACTACTGGTACATTATTCGTTGATCTTAAGGACAAAAATACCAGCAGGATATCACTGTTACAAAAGTGGAATCAAACGGACTTGCCTCTAAGATGAGTTCCTTACATGCTTATATGGGATTGGATGTAATAATCAGCACAGTTTACTATGCGTATTAGGATGAAACAGTCACCATTTGTTCCAGTTTTCAGTTGCTATTTTCGTGTTGGGCACTGCAGTCATCGTACCAGTACCATCTTCAGAATGGCTATTTTTGTTTTTATGCTACAACAATTCAAGCTTCTACATGCCTAGTTTTACTGTCTGATGCTTGTATGCTACTTTGGTATTCCAGGCCAATCAGGGTGTCATAAATCTTTTGCTATGCTCCAATGCTAGATAAAATTCAGATAATAAAACAACAAGTACCAGATGGATTTATGATGATATAAAGTTAGTTATTGCTATTAGCCTTTTGTATCATCATTGTCCAATTTAGTACATGTCTGACTGCCATGTGAAGTACATGTAGATCGCTCTACTGTAGAGATTGCAGAAGTGAGCTAGTTAGCTTCATGCATAATGGACTACTAAACCACGCTGTTTTTTTTGTCTAATGAAATATGTGGTTTAAACCACGCTGTTTGGTACACATGGTTTGCACAAAAGTGTTTCAACAGAAAAAACCTGATTTCTTTCACTACCAGCAACACTTTTGATTCAAGGTGTATGATAGGACACAAATTAAATCTTTATAGCAATTCAGCACAGTTTCAACAATGCAGGGATAGAGCAGTACACCAGTACACAACATGCATTACAGATTCTCAGATCAGGTTTTTATACACATAGTGATCAGGTTTGCCAGCAATAAAACCAAATCTTTGCATTACATATTCGGCAGCATCTCATGCACGCTTTTGATGTGCTTACAGTATCTCAGGAGGCATTACATGAACTCAGAATATAACAATATTTCAATAAGTCATTAATATTTTTGCAACAAGAACTTAAAGCTCGTTTTGTCATTTTGTATCTTCAAGTAACCGATAGAGTCGTGCACTATACTGGACTGATATTTTTGCAAGAAAATGATACAAAATACAGTAATCTGGATGATCCGATCATCAGTGACATCCTCATCATCTGACATTGGTTGCTGTCATGGAAAAAGCAAGTTCATTTCAGTACAAACACAGTTATTATAGAATTATGTCTATGATAGTTGAAATGTGCAACAAATTTACCAGGGCAATTAGCATTAACCAACAAATGAGCAATATGCATTTTTATCAACAAGTAAATTACTAGTTTGCACACAAACAGATGTAGTGTAGTTCACTTGCAATAATCAGGACACCTATAGCAATGCTACTAGAGCCTAGCAACTAGACAGCAAAAACAAGATGTCTCCGGGGGGGGCTAGTATGCAATATATTGCAGGAAACAACTAGAGCTCACATTATGGCCAATGGAAAAGAATCTTCAAGTGGGCAACATCAGTTTCTTGCATAGGTTTTATTTGGTTTATAATTTACTAATCTAAACCAATTCCTTGCACCAATGGTATTATAGCTCACTTCTACAGTTGCACCGACCAAATTGAATTCTATCTCACTTTTACAGTTGAACACATAGTGAATTAAAAAACTAAGGGCTCGTTTGGCTCCCATCATTTGGGGCTAGAATCAAAGAATTCATTTATGATTCTAACAATTACTTGTTTGGCTGCCACGGAATTGGTTGTGGAATTCATTTGGAATTCCATGGGATTTCAATTCATGCCTAACCTTAATACCTATTGGGTACCCTGTCATTTTTGTGGATTTTTTAAAATGAAATGATATCATCATGTCATTTCATTTCATTTCTACCAAATGAAATGAAATGATGGGTGCCAAACGAGCCCTAAGAGAACTTTAGCCATATATCAGGATCATGTGGAATGATCTTGTTTTGTGGAGTTTCAGGTGCTAACTAAATTGTATCACTGTGATATCTGGAGAATCCAGTTTCTATCACTGCTGATAAGCTATGTTTGCAACAGCCATCCATGTACAGAACCTGCACAATTTATGTGATTTTTGCAACAACAATCCATGTACTCGTATCTGGCTAATTGCTCTTTTTCTCTCGAAAAGGAAAGCAACATACGGGAAGCAAATTAAGAGCGCTTGAGGGACACTAGGGTCTATTTCACAAACGGGCTAGAATTAAACATAGAAATGTATGTGAGAGTGAGATTGATCTAACAAGAAGCCAAGATATGCAAAATACAAATGAATGTAGGAGCTGCCAACTTTCCAAAATTAGCAGGAAATGAATCTCTGCACGGAAATAACAATCCAGTAGTTACTAAGACCTAGGCCATTCATTTGCAGGACCAGAGGACAAACAGGTTGTTTGTTTTAATATCATGGTTCTTGGTTTCATATTGTTTCCTTGGATCTTGTCCGTGTACCAGCATGTGGGGAACACAAAATTTGGTGTACATGTCACCAGCAAATTGATCTAATAAGGAGCAGCAGTAGCGACAACGTTGGTTGGCTGACCAAGAACTAGATCTACAGGAAAAAAAACCTAGAAGTTCTAGGCTAGAACCTAGGCCATTCATCTACACCTAGCAGTACATGGGGAGAGGAGGGGGCGAGGTAGAATAAGACTTACAGGAACAAAATCCAGGTTCGTCGGCAAAGAGGGAGGGTGGAAGGAGCTCGGCTTCGGCGGCGCTGGGGAAGGATCTCGCGGGGCGACGCCGGCCTCCAACGCTGTCGCCTTGTGAGGAAGGATCAGAGACGGCAGCCTCTGCGTCGGCATCTCACCGTGAGGGCCCTCCGTGGTGGGGTAGGGGAAGGCGGAGGGGGGAGGTGGAGATCAGCCGATAGATCTTGCCGGCGGGAAGGGCCGAGGCGGCGCTGCCGCCGGAGTTGGGCATGGCGATATCAGGGGCGACATAGGGGCAAGAGAAAATGACAGAAAACTACCACAATTGGGGCAACGTTGTCAGAAAACTACCAAAGTGGTTACGCGGGACACATAACTATCACTATTCGGGCTAGGCCGTGACAGAAAGCACTGATTCTGTATTTTCCCCGGTTTAACCATCTTTCTGGCAAATGGGGCCCGCTGTCAGTGATGACGTGGCAGTCGTTTGACGGTGGGACGACTGGCCCGTTAGGTCTTCGTTAGGTTCGCCGGTATAAGATAGCCGTTCGGCTGTTCTTGCTTCTCTCCCGCTGTTCTTCTCTCTCCCCGAGCCTCTGTTCAATCGCCGCCGCCGATCTACCGCCGCCGCAGCCCGTTGCTGGAATGGTTTCTTGGGGCGATGGTGAGGAATCGTCCGCTGACACCAGATCGGATGCAACGGTTAGTGTCTCTGCCCCTGATAAGGAATTTAGGGTTAGGGTTCCGCATCTTGATTTGGGGATTTCTTGATGTTAGGCTCAAATTTGTCCCTGAAGCTAGTGTGTTATTGTCATGTTAGAGTTTGAACGTTACCTACGACTCGGATTTTAGCGGTTTAGCCGACGATGGTGTGAAGCCTATCGTCTGTAAGCACGGAGCACCTGCTGGCAAATTCGTTTGCTTTGATAGGTGCTGGACTGGGAGGAGATTCTATGGCTGTGCAGGGCAGGTGTGTGTTGTAATTATTTTTGAAGTCAACTTGTTACATGTAGGAAATATTCTAAATGTTTCATCTCTTGTTATGTACTGTAGGATGGAGAGGAGTGTGATTTCAATCTTTGGGTTGATGATGAGTGGCCAGCTGCACTCCAGAAAGCCCTTGGCAAGCTCTGGGATATGTATGGAGAAACTAAAGAAGGGAGAGTAAATGACTCTCTCAATAATTTAGAAAAAAGGTTTCATTTGCAAGCTGAGGTTGAGAAGTATCACATTGATCTGAAGAATGCCCAAGCAGAGATTCAGAAGGTTGTGGAGGAGAAGCAGCTTATTTTGGCTTTGAAGGCCAAAGCTGAGCAAAGTTTGATGGAAGCAAGGGCTGAATTGCAGGAGAAGAAGACTCTGGATGCATCTACCAGCAATATGCATAAATGTCTGAGGTTGCAGGCAGAGAAGGAGGAGAAGAAGAAGCTGGAGTATACCATTTATGATCTCCTTAAGCAGAAAGAAGCAAACCATGTCAAGGTGAAGCAGATCAAAGATATCTGTGATATGATTGAGTGAGCTTGCCTGTAAGCTTGTGTGTTGGTTAAGCAATGTGTGTAAGGTCATATGTTAAGCTATCTGATTGGTTTGTACTGGTATTTGAACAATGTGTGTAAGCCTGTATGTAATAATTTGACTTCTCATGGTTAGCTTTGTGAACAATTCTATGGTAATATGAAAGTATGGTTGCTGAGATCATTTGGTTAAAATAATTTGAGTTGTGTGCTATAATTTGAGCAAAGACCTGTTGGTTAAAATAATTTGAGTTGTGTGCTATAATTTGAGCAAAGACCTGTTGGTTAAAATAATTTGAGTTGTGTGCTATAATTTGAGCAAAGACCTGTTGGTTAAAATAATTTGAGTTGTGTGCTATAATTTGAGCAAAGACCTATGTGCTATTATTGTGAATAATTTGACCTGTGTGCTATAATTTGAGCAAAGACCTGTTGGTTCAATATAAAGTTAGAATGGTCTCGACGACTCGTTGCCGAGACCATTTGGTTCAATATATAGGTAGAATGGTCTCGACGACTCGTTGCCGAGACCATTTGGTTCAATATATAGGTAGAATGGTCTCGACGACTCGTTGCCGAGACCATTTGGTTCAACATATAGGTAGAATGGTCTCGACGACTCGTTGCCGAGACCATTTGGTTCAATATATCAACAACAAAGCATAATTCAAGCATAACAGAGATCTCAGAACAACATTTAGCACCAGAGTCTTACACATAATTAATCCAGGACCATATAACAAGTTCTGTCCTAGACATTTAGCAACAGAGTTTTACACATAATTAATCCAGGACCATATAATGTTCTGTCCAGGACCAAATCAAGCACAACATTTAGATGATAGGCATCAGGACCATATAGCAAGGTTCCATCATACAATCTACTACACATGGTTATCAGTTGTCTTCAGTGACACATGCAGAGGTACCAAGGCCAGGAATTGGAGGGACAGATGCATCTCTGCCAGCAGAAGCATTGGCTCCAGCATTGAAATAACCAGATATCCCCCTGGCACCTGGAGCTTGCCAAGCAGTTGAAGAACCTGGAGCTTGCCAAGCAGTTGAAGAACCTGGAGCTTGCCAACCATGTGAAGAACCTGGAGCTTGCCAAGCAGTTGAAGAACCTGGAGCTTGCCAACCATGTGAAGAACCTGGAGCTTGTGAAGAACCTGGAGCAGCACTTCCTTGTGAAGCAGCACCTGGAGCAGCACCTGGAGCAGCACTTCCTTGCCAAGCTTGTGAAGCAGTACCAGAAGCTTGTGAAGCAGTACCAGAAGCTTGTTCATCAGGCATTCTTCTACTGGTCTCCCTGGGTTTAGGTGGCTCAAACTTGCCTCTCCTTCTTTTTTCTTGCCTTCTCCCCTTCAAATGATCTTTGAAAGCAGGTGGCATGATGTCAGGTGTATCTGTTTTGGTCCAACCATGCTCAGCTGGCATTGGAGTGAAGACAGGTTTGTAGGTTTTGAGATACATTTCTTTTTTGAGGAAAGGAGAGACAAAATCTTCTGGATGCAATGCTGCTTTGTATAATGCACTCACTGCATGGTTACAAGGCAACCCAGACAACTGCCATTTCCTACAAGAACAAGTCCTGCTAGTGATGTTTACCTCATGTGTGTTCTTGCCACTCTTCACTTGCCAGAGTCCCTTATCTGCCCTTTTTGGTACACATCTCCTTGAATATGTCTTCATCAACTCCAATTGCTCTGCATAGTGAGGTGCTATTTCCCAGGAATTAGATTATGCTCCCTCCCTCTTTCCATCCCATCTGACCATGCATTTGTCATATATTCCAACAAGCATGGTGACTATAGGTTTGTTCCTGACATCTAGGATGTACTTGTTGAAAACTTCACTCAAATTATTGACAACCAGATCAGTTTGGCAATTTGTGTCCATTGCACACCTTGCCCAAGTGTGCATTGGAATCTTTGACAACCAAGTCCATGCCAGCTCACTCTGCTTCTTCATTTCTTCCATTGCAGCATCAAAACCATCTCTTGTGTAGGAGTAGGCTGCATTGTCCATGCACTTCTTCAAATCTTCTCCTCTAAAGCCTGCTGTCTGGAAATTGGCATAAATATGCCTTAGGCAGTATCTCTGTGGTGAATTGGGGAACACTGTGCTGACTGCTTTGAGTAAACCCTTCTGCCTGTCTGACATGATTGTGTAGTACCCAAATTTCCCTTGCTCTCCTCCAAGTGCTTCCTTCAATTGCTCAAGAAACCATTGCCAATTTTCAGTATCTTCTTTGGCAACTACAGCCCAAGCAATAGGATATATATTATTGTTGCCATCTCTGCCAGTAGCAGCCAGGATCTGAGCACCTGTGGTCAGCTTGATGAAACAGCCATCAAGCCCAATGAAGGGCCTGCAACCTTCAAGAAATCCTACTCTGGCAGCATTCACATAGAAGAATAAACCATGAAATCTTGGGCTATAAGATATATCAACTACCTGCCCTTTCTACATTGCCTCCTGTTGTTCTTCAGTTGGACCTGTCACAGTTGTAACAATGCATCTTGATCCAGGATTCTTGTCAATAATAGTCTGCAGGTAGTCTCTTATTCTGAAATATTGCTTCTTGTGGTCACCTAGCACCATCTTTATTGCCTTTGTCCTTGCCCTGTAGGCCATTCTCTTGCCAACATCAACTCCAAAGTCCTTCAGTGCCTTGTCTTGCAGACTTGTGATGCAAGTTGTTATATCTGACTTGTATTCATCAACATAGGCACTGCTAAGCCACTTTGAATTTACCCTAGTGCTGGTAGGCTCAGTTGGACAGGAATGCTTCAGCTGCATCTTCTTTATGCAGAAAGTAGGCTCATTTTTTTATCTTGGAAGCTGTCATGTAGAAAGGGCAGTCCCACTTATTGGTTTCTTTCTGCTTGCACCACACAATTTACCCGATGTAATATTTTTTGCACAAACTTGCTACCATCAAACTGGAAAAACAGCTCCCACATCTCACTCTTCTCCCTACATTCCAATTAACAAAGCATCACTGCCTAAATTTTGCTCAAATTATACTAACACAACCATGCATCTGTGACTACATTTTTCTCAAATTTTGCTCAAATAACAATGAATTTTCCTCATAAAACAAGCATCACTGCCTACATTTCGCTCTAATTTCCCAAACCCTAATCCTAATTTTGCTCACAGAGAAGAGGAGAACTCCAGAGAAGAGGGTACTTACCCGCTGCCATTGTAGAGGTAGTGGCTCATCGGGTCATCCATCGATGTCCTTCCCATCGAGGTCCACCATGTCTTCTCCGATGCCGGTCGCGGTGGGGTTGCCGCCCGCAGCGGCGGCGGCGGCGCTGCCTTTGCAGCACCCGCGAGATCCCCTTCTTCCCCCATCCACTCCATGCCCTGGCCAACGCCGATTCCAGCCGCTTCCCCCTCACCGCCGGCGAGGTCGGAGTCACCGGAGTAGGAGCCGCCGCCACCACCAGTCGCCATTCCCAGAGGGCGCGGGAGAAAAACGGGGAGAGAAGTGAGGGAGAACGGTCTGGACCCTAAACCCTAACGAAGACCTAACGGGCCAGTCGTCCCACCGTCAAACGACTGCCACGTCATCACTGACAGCGGGCCCCATTTGCCAGAAAGATGGTTAAACCGGGGAAAATACAGAATCAGTGCTTTCTGTCACGGCCTAGCCCGAATAGTGGTAGTTATGTGTCCCGCGTAACCACTTTGGTAGTTTTCTGACAACGTTGCCCCAATTGTGGTAGTTTTCTGTCATTTCCTCCATAGGCAACGAGATCGCGAGGACGATGGTGTTCCAGGCTTTCCTTTTTTAGAAATCCGGTGTGTCTACGCAGTCCCCTCCGAGCGAGGTCAAATAAGTTGGGCCGGTGTACGTCTGTTGGGCCAGGCCCTTTTCTGGGCGCGGTACAAAATTCCTACAAGTACCAACATTACTTGTCACGTTTTTGACACGAGTATTAAATGTTTTGAACCTTTAGATGGACAAAAATAGAGGGCTAGTATCTATTTAAGGGTACCATAAAACACCTCAAAAAATATGACGAATCCACCCAATCATTACTCATGTGGTGTCGAAGACAAATCGTCAAGCATGGGACTCTAGCCCCCTTCGACCAAGGAGCGGCGAGGGCCAACTTATGGCGTTCATCTTTGGAGTCAAGACGGACGAGGTGCACTTTGAGCATGGGACTTTCCCTTCAGCAAATAAGTCATGTGGACATGTGTGCACCAATGCTATATATATATATATATATCCCTATATGCACGAGTGACACGATGCCGCCAATCCCATGTAAGAAAGTCCACTAATACCCAAAAATTGCAGGGGACCAATAATAGCACGTTCGATAAGTAATTAGTGAGTGCAGAATTCACGAGCACTCGAAGGAATTGATGTATAAAGCCGCTGTAGATATAATTGTATTTGCTAGAAAGATTGATAAGTAAAAATAGTTTTTGGGTATAAGTGTCGATAAATAAATAAATACAAAAGTAACATGATTTAGAGATGTCCCAATACTATAATGAGGGTATATTTAATAAAATACAAGTGTTCCCAGTGATGCCAAAAATAATTTCTAGCCATACACTTAAATAACCAACATGCTAAGAAAGATGGATGTCTTCATGCGCAAACGCACCCCTCGTCATTATATAACTAGCCTTATCCAAAAGAGATAAAGGAATGTATTAAAGGCTAAGCTTAACCAAATCATTACATTCTAGGGTCCATGTGGCTTCCCGCTTCTGTTGCAATTCCAAGATTTGGGAAGAAGCATCTATCCAGCCTTTCCTCCTCTCTTCCTTGATATATAATGTAACCCTATGAGCCCACAAATGATAACATAATGTCAAGCTGACGTCCACACACTACCATATAAAATTACAAATTAAGAATAAAAAAGTTCCATATGAAAATCATGACTAGGGTTTCCTATGCCCTCGGGAAAATAAAGAAGTACTCACAACAATAAAACTTGTCAATGATATGAGACGTATGGAATAGAACACTTTATGAGAGTATAAATGTACAACCAAATAATAACACAATATCGATTACTAGTATGCAAACTACACTGTAAAGTTACTCAAGATTTTGCTTACACAAATTGTGAGGGGGGGGGAGGTAGTCGATAATGAAGATGGTGATAATTTAGTTAGTGGAGATAGTGTAGATGGCGTTGGAGATGATCCTCTCCAAGTTGAGGTGGTGTATCGATGGTTGCCTCCTTTCGGAGGTGGCACACCACCTTCAGATGCTACTTCTCCGACCCAACAAAGAAGGGAAGCTTAGTATAGGTGGATTCAGAGCACCCAAAAGGAATAGGTGGCCTTTTCTCATACAACTCTACATGTCTTAAATCTAGGTAAAACAAATATGGTTGCAGTTTCTATGAGGGAGGCACACCCAACACTATTTCACACAATGCACAAAATACACTCAAGCGAAGAAACTCTTTGGTGAAAATTGGTTTGGCTCTACGCCATAATATTACATGGAACAAGCTCTTAAGATCACATAACCCATTATGAAATGTCAGGAAAACATGTTACTGGGGTTCCCTTATTTACTTATATATATAGGATAGCCGTGATGGAGATGAACTTGAAAAGGGTCTATGTAGTAGCTATGGGAGGACGAATGTGGCATACATAGTATTTATACCAAAATTTTGTATTTATTATAATTTATTTTACTGATTTATGATCATATTAGTACATACTTAGGTTAGCTAACAAAATTAACTATCATAAAATGCTGATAAATAATATTTGATATGCAGATATAACATTTATTATTGAACTATATTTGTAGAAACGATATGTTAGTTTCTTTCCGAGACATTCCTTGTTATAAAGATCTTTCGAACTATATTTTCTTGAATATGAGAAACAAAAAAATCACTATAATAGGCCCCTCACAATATTAGTTTCTGGCACTTGCAAGAATAATTATAGTGTGAATCATATTTGTGCATGTGTTCACGTATATTTTAATATCCTTGATAACCTTATTTGTGCATGTGTGAGTATATGTGATATCCTAGAGAAGTGATATCCAAAGCGTATGGTCTAACAATATCTTGATAGTGATTTCTAGCGTTATTGGATATAAGCAAATAGAACTTCTGGAGTTGGTTAACTGGATTATTTTGCATTGCATGCTGATTTACCAAGGTTTTTTCTGAAGGGTCCACCTGTGACAAAGGTGTGAATGTGCTCAACAACAAACTGATTATGTCATCACAGTTGTATACGTACGCATGTGTTTTGGTAAATAAGATTAGTTCTCAAAAGATGTTGTATCAAGGCCATCCTGACTATATGAGATTTGAATAGCCTCGGAGTTAAGTAGGACAAAATTGCTTTATAACTACTCCCTCCGATCAGAAATAACTGTCGGGGATATAGTACAAACTTTGTACTAAGCTAGTACAAAATGCCGACACTTATTTCCGATCGGAGGGAGTAGCAAATATGCTATATGCAAATTTCTCTACTTCTCCCCCTCTCTTGGCTTATACTGAAATTTAACTAGCCACTAAATTTTTTTGCTCTAGTGACACCTCGTTCAGTCCTTCCTTGAAATATTATGCAGTATATAGATGGCTGATGCGCCACAACACCTCCTTGAGAGTTGAGACCGACTTACCTAGGACTTTATGGAATTTCCTTTAGTTCTGTACATCATGCACGACCAGGAGATGTTTTACACCATGACCGAGTAAGTGAGTATGATGCAGAAGTGATGGTGCTCGTCAAGCCCTTGCCTTGAGAGTCCCTGTACCTCTCCACCGAACCACAGATGAAGAAAAATAACATGTGTATCTAGCTTTTTTTTTCAAAATGGGAAAAAAAGCTAGATACCACAGGCATCTCCAAGGGAAGCCATTTTGCGAACAAAATGCCATTGAAAATGCCCTAAGCGGTAATCCACCTTCTAATGCCGCCCCTGCCGCGTGCCGTCGTCGTCGTCGAGGGCGACATGAACGACAGAGCCCTCCACAGGGCAGTACCTCTCGGTGACGCCGTGGCTTTCGTCGCCAACATCGTCCACGAGCGCATGCCCGTCGTGGGAGAGGGACAGGCGGTGGCGGGCCAGCCCTTGCGCCCCTGGAGCTACTGCATGATGTCTCGGAGGGTGTCGAAGAATCCCACCTCCATCTTGAAGGCCCCTCCCCTGACGAGCACACAATGGTCGTCCATGGCTACCACCTAGAACAAGCATAAGGACGCAATCAGGCAGGCTTACAGCAAAGCCACCTAGAACAAATCTCAACATATCTTGGACTTGGCTGCATGAGTTTTCAGTGAAATGCATCGGTTCTTCAAGGAGTTGAGACTTCATGCATGATCAAGATGCCTGAAGTTGTTGCTGCTATCATGCAGAATGAGGCCATGGTCCTTCTCTTATCTCACAGAATGGGCATGCCTAGTGCGATAACATTGTAGTGTAACCGACATAAGAACTTCAATCGGCAAGAAGCATCGCATGAGCAAATCATGATGCACGGCACATGCCCTCTCCTTCACTAGCAACAGCCAGTTTCTCTGAAAACTAGCTACTCTGATAACAGAATCAGACATGCATTCACCCCTGTTACTTACCTCATACTGCTGTGATTAGGAACAAGCAACTTTGGTTCGTGATGCTTTGGGATGTCTTATATAAGTAAGTACACAACAAATAATTCACTTATTTTCAGTTGAAATTATGTTACTTTCTACGAGAGAATTTTTCTGGTGATATGTCACACTAGAAAACAGAGGAGAATTATTGGAACTGTCCCAGAGATTCAACATCAGAATAGCTAAGCAAAAACTACATTTTTCATCAAGCAGTTACGCAAGGGTTACAAAGTACAGATGCCTTGCCAAAAATTCTTCACTACAGTTATCCACTCAAGTGTTCAGCAGAAACTAGCAGTATTTATCAGCAAATAACATCTCCCAGTAACATCAGTCATCACTCACCAGAGAACTCATCCATAATACTCAAATTTTCATCTAGAGAATTCAGTGGTAGAATTAAAGAGACCGAATTGTACATAGCAAGTTGGTTAAATAAGTTGTCAAGTTACACATGATCTCTCATCAGACTAGCTATATTTGTGATCTAACAAAAACGTGACATGATCAGGAATGTTGAGTTGTGAATTGCTGACACATCAAAGAAACAAATATGAAATCTGGATGGTTATGTCTAACAGCTCACATGGTTCTGTGTCGCCTCAGATTTTACTCCTGTATCTAACCACCTTTGAAAGTGTCTCCTGAGCTGCCAATGTCTGGGCATGGTCGTGGCCAAGCATGACCGTCCTGATGCTGATGCAGGTTCTGCACAGCTCCTCACCGCTGTCAAATAACCCGCCTCTCATCAGTAGCTTCGCCCTTGTCTCGAGCAGCGTTGCTTTCAGCAGTGTCATCTCATGCCAAATGAACTCGTCGACGTGGTTGTCTGCTTGCAGTTTCTTCTTCCAGCACAGTGATCCCTGCTTCAAGTCCTGTATCCGTGACGCAATTGACTTCTCTGCATCCTCGAGGATGTTGGTGCACACCTTGAGTAACTCCAATGCCGAACTGCAGCGCGAATATGTCATGAATGCTTGGATTGCCAGGGGCAGTGCTATCTTCTTGATGAAGAGCACCAGATCGACTGCCTTCAGTTGAGTCACAGGTGGCTCTGATTTGAAGCCAAACAAAAGGAATGCACTAGCCCACATGTGGTCTGAGTACATAGACATATTGCCAATCCTTATGACACCAGATACTGCTGCAGATGCCGGTGTCAAACTACCGCTGATCTTGCCGAACAGCTGCACGATCGGGTGAAGTTGAATCCAGCAACCTGGACGTCGAGTTGTTTTTCGTGCCAAGCCAAGTTTTACTAGTAAGTGTGCTGAATCCACCTCAGCTTTCCTTGCTTGCGGTGGTAGAAAGCAGTGTGTGCCGCATAAAAGCGCAGTCTTAAGTGATGCACTCCACAACTGAATGCTATTGGCTTTTGTTGGCAGCTTGCTGGCCATGGCAGCTAGTAGGGTTGACGATATGGGAGATGGAGCTAACCAAGAACCTACTGTGATCATCCTCAGAGCAAGGCTACCTCCTTTCACCTGGTCCAGCAATGCAAAGCAGAAGACTAACAACTTAATCAGAAACAAATTGTTCTGCCATAAGTTGTCATCACTGGAACTGAGCACAATCATGTTCTCATTTAACGATACCCGCTCAACAGCCTCAAACAGAATACTAGGATCAATCATCAACTCAGACAACAGCGAACCAACAAGCCACAGCCCAAAGTTCAGTCGTCCCAGCTGCTCATCGAATGTTTTCAGAACTTCTAGTTCCTCAGGAGGGTAATCCTTCTTCTTTTTTCCTTTTATAAGGATCATAGCATCAGGGAACGAGAGCTGCAAAATATGCATTGGTTCAAGGTTCATCACAAGTGGTAGCCGTGTCGTCACGATGACATGGCTTGCTCCTGTGCTCCTTGGTATGAAATCTTGCAGGTCCTTCCCTTCCCACCAGTCCCTCTCACTCTCGAGGTTATCAATTATAAGCAAGTAGGGAACATCCCTGAAAAGCTCTCTCTTCACCCTTTGAAAAGCATCCAACTCTTGCTCCTCAAAGCACCTAATCCTACCATGCTCCTTCTCAGCCTCAGCACTGATATCCAACCCCAAATACCTTGAAAGATTCAGTATATTCTGCCTCAAGTACTTGGCCTCGCCTCCAATCCACAACACCATCTTGTACCGCTGTGAGCACCGGTATGCAAACTCCAATGCCAACTCCGTCTTGCCAATGCCTGAAATGCCGTTGATGCAGACCATACTGCCATTGCCATGATCCTTGCTTGTGCACCTAAATCTTGACTTCCTGTGCATTGATCTCTCCTTCTGAAGGCTTCTCCCTTTCATTGATGACAGCTCAACCGCTGGACCAACCAATGTCTCCGACATAGGTAGCTTGCACTTGTGCAGCTCAAAGCTTCTGAACTCGCCATTAGAAGTCCTCGCCGTGTCACTCTCCTCATCAGCAAATCCATCTGACACACCAGTGGTTTCAGAACTAGTCATGGTGCCCAAAGGGCACTCAAGATCTTCGACATTCCCCGCACAACCGAAGAGCATTCCCTCAATCTCAGCAAGCTCCTTTTCTCTACCAATGAAATGCCTGTTATGCGGAAATGGCAACCCCTCAATCCCCTCGCTCTCTTTCTCAGCCATTGTACCTCGGCCAAGCTTCGACTGCAGCACGGCGACCACCCTTGACACACACCTCCTCCAGCTGCTCCTATCTGTCTCCAGCTTCAACTCATGGCACCGCACTAGCCCCTGGAAAGCTTCCATCCCCTCCTTATCTTCAGGCTTGCCGTCAAACAGCCCGGCAATGTCTGAAACCCGGGTGTCGAACAAGATAGGCACCAAGTTCCTCTTTTGAGCAAAGAACCGGATCTCCTCGAGGACCAACGGGTTGAGGAAGCTGGAATCTGTGACAACCACGATGCCGAAAGCCACAGAGCAGATGATACGGTCGGCAACCTCATGGCTGTGCGCGCCGGAGTACCTAGCCCGGTCGGTCATGAAGGAAGCGATCCCCTGTAGCTCCAGCTCTGCCTTGAGCCACCTGCAGAACCTCTCGAGGGGAGGCCCCTGGCCGTGGAACCCGATGTACACGTCGCAGCTCCGGAGCCTGCTGTTGGACGACATCGGCGACGCCACGGCCCCCCGCGTGAGCGACACGCGCGGCACGGGGAAGGAGAAGGACACACGCGGCGCCGGCCCGCCGCCGCGAGAGTGGTAGCGCTCCGACGGCGGCGTGCGAGTGGTGCTCGTCGGGGCGTCCGTGTCCTCCGAGCGGAACCCGTCGGTGCGGGGCGCCGGCGAAGAGCCGGTGGCATTGGAGATCTTGGGGGTGTCTCGATGCCGCGGCGGCGGCGGCTCGGCGACGCGAGGGGAGATGTAGGGAGACTGCAGCGCGGAGACGAACGCGGAGGACGGCGGCGACGGCGAGTTGGGGTGGGGCGAGGAGGTGATCGACCAGTCGGAGCCGCCGCGGCTTCCGGCGTTGGTTGTCCTGATGGTGAGGGACTTGGCGGCGATGGGGATGTCGTCTTTGGGCACCGGGTCTAGAAAAAACTGAACTCTTTGCTCTCCTCCTTCCATGGTTAACAAGTCAATACTCTGAAAATCTCAGTGGCCAGAACTTCTTAGGAATTTGGTCTTCCTGCCTTTCCCTGTCAGAAATCCACACACAAAGAATATGTTCTGTTAAATTCTGAACTAGTATCATCAGGAATTTATGGATTCAGGGCCAGACGCCAGAATATGCAGTCTAAAATACCAAAGAAGCAAAAAGGAACATGCAAAGAACCTACAGCACATTCACCAAGCAGAACAAAAACACAGAGCTTTCAGAAGTTAATTACCAGCACTAAGCCTTCACGAATCCAACAACGCCATCATCAGTGTGGCGGACGACCTGCTCAAGCTTCAAGAATACCAACCCAAGCCGACAGGAAAAGCTTGTAGGACTAAAAAATTGTCAACTTTGGATGTTCAAACCATAGGATGGTACCTTCCTATCATATGATAAGTTTTCCTGGAAAAGTATCCTATGATCTTGTCTCGGCTCAAAAGTACTAGTCAAGGAGGTGAAGAAACTTTGGAGGTCGGTGGCGGTTTGAACTCTGAAATACTCACCCCTGTCTTGAGCCTTGGGAATGGAGGAGAGCTGGAGATGGCAAAAGAAGGAGCAGAGAATAGCAACTGGGTTGGAGGCTGACATCAAAAGGCCAAAGAGAAAGGATCCCAGAACTGCAAAAGATCACGGCCGTTTCTAATCTGAAGGAAAAAGGCGGCCGGCGACCAAGACCAGATGGTGCTTGGCGGGAAGTTGGGGTGTGGGTGATGAGGGTGACAAATGCAGAGCAAAGACTGAATGAGATGAAATGCAAGGAGCGGTACCTAGTACTTGATTGATCCTACTACTGTGTGTTTCATTGATTTTTCACTGATGGATGGGACGGATGGACCCTGCACTAGATTAGATGGATTAATGGGCGCTGCACCGCAGCATATGCATACTGAGCCAGGCCACTTCTTCATGTTTTACATCTGATCTTGCATCTGGGCGGTGCCCAAATATATACTCCTATTTCACTGCAACTAGAGATCTACTGCAATTCCAAGTTTGTACCACCAAAGCTTCCGTGATCATCCAAACGGCCGTTGCTGTGGGAATCAGTGGATCACATCATACTCGTGAAGAGGCCGGTGGCCCTGTATTCGTCAGCAGATTTCGTGGCAGGGCGACCAGGCGACCAGGAACTGTACTGCCCTCCCCATTCAAGGCTGATGCCAGGACGAGGACGGAGACAGACAAAAGCCACCGGCTCAGACTGCCTCCTCACATGCTTGGGCACATGTACACATGCCCTGAAATTGAAGGTCGGCTCATGGATTGTATTCTCTTCTCTCTGAGCTTCATTTTATCCTATTTCTATCTGCTTGGTTATAGAGCAATTCTAGCATATCCGCAAAATAGGTGGAACCGTAAATCCGATGTTCTATGGCTTTGCACGAGAAAACTGCACATAATAGATCATGTAAAACGGCCTGTTTCGCAAATTTTCTTTTGCGGTAAACCTCAAATCATCCTCGGTCCCGCATCCAACGGTAGGTCCAGCAAGTTTTCTAGTTTACTGCAAAGTCAATACACATTTGGTGGGAGACACATTTCACCCTCTCTTTCCCGCTCCCTCACTGCCGTCGACGCCAATCCCTTGCACCCTCGTCATATGTCCTCCCCTCGTCACCCAATCTTTGCCATGGACCTCCACGTGCCGCCGCTCGCCAATTCCGCGTCTGAGTGGCCCCAATCAGGGCCTCTCACGGCACCCGCGCCTCCATCGTAGTGCTCTCCTTCCTCCCACCGACGTGGCCAAGCACAAGCAATAGAGGCAAGCGCCTAGTAATAGGGGTCGAGAAGGCGTGGTCATGTCTTCCGGTCTCCCTCCCCGTTGGTGGCGGGTGCCAAAAAGGGTGAATTACAAGGCGAAGAAGACCAATAAGTTGGTGCCTCATGGACCCGCGCCTCCTCCACACCTGCAAAAACCCCTCCTTCCTTTGGGCCCTCCTCCACGCCCCTCACCGATGCTGGCTCCACCATGTTTTTGAGTCGGGGAAGTAAAACTTTGCCCCTACTTTCTAAGTGTGTGTCGAATTAGTTTAGATTGCTTAGTTAAAGGGTTTTCCATCCTATAGATTCAATATGCATTCGGTGCCTACTTTGTATGTGAGAAGGTTAGAGGAGATCAACATTGATAATCAACCATTTGAATCATTTGATAATGATTATGGTGATAATACGGATGAGGTAGAGGAGGAAGTGTTTGATGCTTTTTAAACAAATGGTAAATCAAAGAGAATCTAAAATACATGAAAGTTGAGGAAATTACATTGGTGAAGGCATGGGAGGGTGTGGCACTCGACACAGTAGCCGATAAGGATAAAGCCGGAAAGAAATATTGGAAACAAATCAGGGAGAAGTTTTGGTTCATGCCGGAACAATCACCCCGCTCATTGAGATCCCTCCAAGTATGATGTGATATAAAACAACAACAATGTTGTCGATGGAGAGTCTATTTGGAGAAAGGGAGGAATGCAACTCCCTGATGCCCGCAACAGTTTAGTGAGATGGCCCCAATGCCAGCCGACCTGGTATATTTGCTAACTTGTCAAATTTGTGTTGGTTTCTTTCTTGAATATTGTGTGAAAATATATGATTACGCATAGGCCTATCATTACGAGGATTTGGTAATGAGGAAGACGACCAATGAGAATGGTCAGAGGGTGGGCAAGAGGGGTTTGATACTGAAGAAGAACCATTACTATTTCGCGATAGGCTCACACAACAAGCATGATCACAACCAAGATGATGAAGTAAGAGAAGCATACCATACACATAAGAAAAGGATAAGTTGCTTTGTTGAGCTTGGATAAAAATTGGTCAAGATTTTATTTGTGGTGCCAAGCAAAAAAGGAACTGCATGTTGGAAGAGGGTACATGACCACTTCCATGAGCGGCTATGTGATACGTTGCAAACGTATCTATAATTTTTGATGCTCCATGCTTGTTTTACACCAATTGCTATATGTTTTGTCTACACTTTGTGATACTTTTATGATTTATTTGGACTAACCTACTAATAGTTGCAAAAGTGCACAATGTTCTTGTTTTACACTTTGATGTGTAGGAATTACCAAGAATACAAGTGGAAACCTTATTGGAGTCAAATTGGGACTTTCCAGAAATCTGTACCAGAACTTTTTTCGAAGATGGTCACGTTACGGGTCGAAGACGGCGTCAAACGGAAAACTCTTCAAATACAAAGTTGTAGGGAATTTCACGGAGAACGTTCTGGACATAAAATTCACCTGATTCCGAGTCCGGACGGCCGAGATAAGCCCGCTCCTTTGCAGACTAGGCCTGGGCCGCGCGAGCCCCGTGTGAGGACGCCTGGCTCCACCCCTCACGACGCCCCTTCGCCTATATAAAGCCTCGGGACGGAAAACCCTAAGGGATTCGGCAATTTTCCAGAAACAGTTCCGCAGCTCCGCCGCCATCGCCGATGAATTTCGGGGGACAGAAGTCTCTGTTCTGGCACCTTGCCGGGACGGGGAAGTGCCCCCGGAGCCATCTCCATCGGTCTCCATCGTCGTCTCCGCCGTCTCCATCGACCTCACCGCCATCTCCATCAACCTTGCTGTCTCCTATGATGAGGAGGGAGTAGTTCATCCCCGGGGCTGAGGGCTCTACCGGTAGCTATGTGGTTCACCTCTCTCTCCCATGATGTGATCTTTATGTGATCGTGAGCTTTGTATCATGTTGAACAAGTACATGTTATTATTCAGATATTTTGTGTACTCTAGTGATATTATTAAAGTAATCTATTCCTCCTGTTATGGTGTAACGGTGACAGTGCGTGCATCATGGTGGTACTTGGTTTAGGCTACGATTGTGATCCCTTGTGGATTATGAGAATAATTATTGCTATGATAGTTTGAGTGATTTATTCCTCCTTTCATGGTGTAAAGGTGTGAGTGTGTGCACCGTGTTAGTACTTGGTTTAAGTTGCAATGATTTCTATCTTGAATTGTGATCTGATTTGTTTATCGCTATGAGTGGTGTTTGTCAAGTACTTGATGAACTTTAAGGGGTGCTTCTGTAGCCACTACACAGTGATTAGTGTTATTCAATAGGAGAGTAATTTAGAGTACCTTAGCAAGAGAAGTTACTTGTTCATTCATGTTACATTGTTGGGAGTGTGTCCACTAGTGAAAGTATGATCCCTAGGCCTTGTTTCCAAGCTTTGCATATCGTTTACTTGCTGTTTTGTTACTTGTTTGCTCGCAGCGATTTTTATTCCAAGTTACATTTGCTACTTATAATCATCTATACCGCTTGTATTTTACTATCTCTTCGCCGAACTAGTGCACCTATACATCTGACAAGTGTATTGGGTGTGTTGGGGACACAAGAGACTTTCTGTATTGTAATTGCAGGGTTGCTTGAGAGGGATAGCTTTGACCTCTAACCTCCCTGAGTTCGATAAACCTTGGGTGATCCACTTAAGGGAAACTTGCTGCTGTTCTACAAACCTCTGCACTTGGAGGCCCAACAAGTGTCTACAAGAATAGAAGTGCGTAGACATCAAGCTCTTTTCTGGCGCCGTTGCCGGGGAGGTAAGGTAAAAGGTACTCGCATCCTCCTGTGTGAGTGCTCGGAGTTATTTCCTTTAGATTCTGCAATTATATCTTTTTGTTTCTTGTTTTTATTTTCACTAGTTAGGCTTAATGGAAAATGAGTTCTGTAGTCTTTTTCCTGAGTTTAGATATGAAGTGTTTGAAGAGAAAATTGAAAAACCTTTGGAGCTTAATTTGCATGCTAATAGTGTTGTTAGTATGAATGCTTTGAACACCGTTGTTGATAATGTTATAGAAAAGTCTAAGCTTGGGGAAGCTGGTTTTGTTAAGCATGATATTTTTAGTTCCCCAGCTTTAGTGGAGAAAGTTTGCTCTGATGATATTTTATCTCCCATATGTGATGTTCCTTCTTATGATGATATGTTTGATGAGTATGCTTTGCGACATAGTAGTTCTCTAGCTTGTGATGATGAGTATAATATTTTCAGTTCACCTACTTTTGAGGAGAAAATTAGTTATGATTACAATATGCCTCCTATTTATGATGATTATGGTGATGAGAATAATTATTCTATTGAATTTGCTCCTACTACTATTGTTCCTGTGGTGAATATTAATTCTTTTATGCATGTGGCTCATGATAGGGATGTTTTATGTGATAGTTATGTTGTTAATTCTATTCATGATGCTACTGAAAGTTATTATGAGAGAGGGAAACATGGTTTGATGGATCTAAACAATATTAAGTTTCCCCTCTTTATGTTGCAAATCTTGATGTGGCACTTGTTTTATCTATCCATGCTTGCTACTATGTGCCTCGTTGATTTATTTTCTTACAAGATTCCTATGCATAGGAAGTGGTTCAGATATAAATGTCTTTCACATTTGCTTTTTGATGCTCTCAATTGCTTTAAGTTCCTATATGGTGCCTTTGCCTCAAGCTCTTATATGGCGCCCACATGAGCATCTTTGCAAATTACTGCGCCTAGCTCAAAGGCGTTAAAGAAAAGCACTCTTGGGAGATAACCCATTGTTTATTTTCAGTACCTTTTCTTTTATTTGAGTCTTGGAAGTTATTACTACTGTAATAACCGCTCCTTATCCTTTTTATTTTGTTTTTGTGCCAAGAGAAGCCTCTAATTTGAGTGAGGTAAAGATTTGGGGATGTTGTTGTCCTGAAACAGTTTTCGGTGCTGCACCGTAAAAATTCGTATAAATTCTCTGTATATCTTTTGGACCTGCGATTTCTTGTGCTTATGCCCCAGGTTATATCCAAACTTTCGTTAGTTGAACACTTTTTGATTTGAGCAACAGAAAACCCCTCAAAAATTCGACCTTTGTCAGCTGTTCAGTTTTGACAGATTTCTGCCAATATTTGTTTTTGCCACTTTATCGCTTTCTTTTGAGTTCTTTTTTATCATAGAACTCTTGTGGAAGTTGCTACAGTAGTATATACTTTATATGTGGTGGTTTTGGGTTGAAACCTGAAGCTAAAAGAGGTTGAATATATTTTATGCTTACACTAATGTTGCTAATAGAATTGTGTTTAGTTTTGTATGAAGGAAGTTTTCAAGTGTAGGGATTGGAGAATGATGAGATGAGTTGAAGAATGGACAAAAGCTCAAGCTTGGGGATGCCCATGCATCACCCCAAGAAATATCCAAGAAGTACAAGCGTCAAAGCTTGGGGATGCCCCCGAGGCACCCCTTCTTCATCGGCAAAAATCAGGTCACCTTTCAAGACACTATATTTTTATTGCTTCATGCACTATGTGTTTTTCTTGGAGCGTCAGTTGTTTTTGTTTTCAGTATTAGTTTAGTTTTGTTTGCTGCAATAAATGGTTTGATCACATCATGTTTCTTTTGGAGGAGATGAACTCGTTTTTCATTGCCAAGAACACTCTAGTTTTCACTCTTATCGTTCAATGAGTGTTCTTCTTTTTCTGCTACTGCTTTTGGTTTTCGTTTTCGCCTTGATTTGTGTTCAGATCTTCTTATATTTATTTATCAAGGTGTATTTTTGCCTCTGATCTTTATTGGTTTTCATCAAAAGAGGTGTTTTTTAAAAAAAGTTCAAATGGTATTGGAAAAGAGAAAAAGCTTTATGCAAAAAAGTGGTACAAGAAGGAGCTTGTTTAGACTGTGGATTAGACTTTTGCATGTCATGTTTGATGTCATTTTGATAGTATGCTTAGTGATTTTTGCTGTAGCATGACTTGTCTCAAATAACTGAGATTGCTTAATGAGCCTTTGAAAAAATCATGCGTTGTTTTTATTGTATGGAAGCATTATTTTGGTTTTCTCCTTGATGCTTTATTTGGGTTGACTTGGCGCATGCTCACACATGTTAGACTCTTACAAAGTCGCCAATAGCCTTCATGATCATTTAGTTTTTGACTTTTGATGCCATCTTATGCTTCTTTTAATGTCGCCTTGTAGTTCCTATAACCACATCAATCAAGGGCTGCACGTGAGTGGCCTTGGTGTAAAAATTCTTACATTTTATTCCTAGACGTTCAAGTTTAACTAGGGCATGTTTCCAGGCTTGCTTGGTAGGAGATCTTGGTGATGCCACCTTTGTAGAAAGGGTCATGCCTGAGAATTCATGGTCAACATAGGCAGGTAGTATTTACTTATCAATATTATCTTCTAGCTCCCATATATATCAAATGATTTATCCAATGCCCGATAAAGCATACAATATTATTTTGGGGGACAACTGAAAGAGCATGTGCCCCCATGTGTGGTTTTGGTAATTAATGACAATCTCTATGGACTAACGTTTGCATTGAGTTATATTTATAGGACTTATCCGTAGACAATGCTTGAGCCATATGTTGGTTTCAAGGGTGTAAGAAGATGAAGATAAAGAAGATTATTCAATAACCAAGGTGTTATTCAAGAAGTGATTCGAAGATTGGTCTAAGAGAGTTGAGCCTATAGAGTGTGTCTTGAGGAAAAAGATGGAGTGAACTCTCATGTGCATTCTCAAGACATCATCATTATGAAGGAAGAAGATGAAGTGCAATGTTGATCAAGTCGAAGCGCAAGTTCAAGATAGGCATCTAGAAGATATCATTTGCTTGAAGCTCGATGTCCATTTGGTGGTAATGGACATGTGAAGATATTTCTACTAGTGTCTCTCCCACGGTGAAGTATGGGGAAGCAATCCGCAAGACTTCACCGAGCAAGCACAATCAAGAAAGGTAGTTCAACTTGAGAAGATCAAGATCGTCATCATCTAGCTCAAGTGGATTGCACAAGGAAAAGGTTTGTTCTTAATAGGTTTTCTCTTCTACCGGTCTCGTGTGTTAGTTTGTAGACCGGGTTATAGGATTGGTAGCCGTACTATCAAGAGGGGCTCTCGAGTGAGTAACTTAATTGTATCGTTCGGAGAGAGCTCAAACCTTTGCATACTTGGCATTATCTTTCTTGGTTCTTATTTGGCTTTTATCCATGTGAGGTTCTAGAGCTTGTGGTTATTTCCATGACAAGCTCTAGCTCATCAAAAACGGATTTCATATGGAACTCTTATTGTATTTTCGGTGTTTGGAGGTTTTACCGGTTCTTTTTAATAGCTAAGTCAAACCTTTTATCATTTGGTTTCATCCTCCTTTGTTGGACTATGATGTTTCTATGGATGAAGTTTTAGAGCTCGTTGTGATGATTCCAACGAGCCCAAGATCATCAAAAACGGAGTCCAGATGCAAAAGTTACAACCGTTTTCGTATCGATGTTTTCCCCCGGGCCGAAAATTCCGCCCCTGCGAAATTCTGCTAAGTCTTTGTGGTGCAACCCTCTGTAAGGGGGGAGGAAATTTTGGGCGGAAATTTTATTAGGGGGGCGGAAATTCCGCCCCCGGGCCGGAAATTCCGACCCCAAGGCCGGAATTTCTGGGTTAAAATTCCTATAACGGTCAGATTTCGTGCGGGGGCTATATAAAGCCCCTTCTTCCTCATTTGTAGGTCGGCTCTTCCATTTTCTCTCTCCTCCATTGTTGACCTTGAAGAGCTTGCCCTTCCTCCCCATCCCTCCTATGATTCTTGCATCTTTTTGAGGGAAAAGAGAGAGGAGATCTAGATCTACATTTTCACCAATCATTATCTCCTCTATGTGAGGGGAACCTATTGGATCTAGATCTTGGAGTTCTTTGTGGATTTCTTCCTTTGTTCTTCCTCTCATATCTCTCCATAGCATTAGTTGCTTTGGTAGGATTTGAGTGAGAAGGATTTGAGCACTTGTGTTCTTGCCATTGCATCGGTTTGAGTTCTCCTCGGAGATTCGGTGGTGAAAAGTTCATTGAGCTTTTTTACTCTTGGGTTCTTGGAACCCTAGACGGCTTAGTGGCTTAGTGGATTACTTGGGGACCTCCAATTAAGTTGTGGAGATCTTTCCAAGCTTTGTGGTGCCTCTATGGCAATTACTTGGGAACCTCCAATTAAGTTGTGGAGATCTTCCCAAGCTTTGTGGTGCCTCAGTGGCGATTCTTGGGAGCCTCCAATTGAGTTATGGAGATTGCTCCAAGCTTGTACGGGTTCAGTGACCGCCCTCAAGTATCCCATAGTGGTCGGGTCTTCCATCTTGGTGGGAGGGCTCGAGGAGATTACGGTGAGCCTCCGTGACGTTTGGGGAGCCTTGTGCCTCCACACCGCTCCAACGGAGATTAGCACTCGCAAGGGTGTGAACTTCGGGATACATCGTTGTCTCTACGTGCCTCGGTTATTTCTATATCCGAGCTCCTTTACTTATGCAATTTACTTTGTGATAGCCTTCGTGCTTGAAGTTATATGTATCTTGCTATCACATAGTTGCTTATCTTGTCTAGCATAAGTTGTTGGTGCACATAGGTGAACCTAGTTTATTTAGGTTTTATATGCTTAGCAAATTAAACGTTAGTTTTATTCTGCATTTGTCAAGCCACTCATAAAAGTTTTAAATCGCCTATTCACCCCCCCCTCTAAGCGACATCCGTGTCCTTTCAATTGGTATCAGAGCGGGTCTCTCATTTTAGGCTTCACCGCCTTGAGAGCAAAAGATGTCGGCTAGGGGATTAGTGCACAATCACACTTTTATATTTGATGGCACAAACTATGATGTTTGGAAAATTAGCATGCTTAATCATTTTCGAGATATGGACCCAAATATAGAGCGAATTCTAGATATGGGTTTTTCTCCTCCTAAGGATTCCCAAAATCAATCTTTAGAGGAGAAGAAAAACTCTTATCTAGAAGCTCAAGCTTCTAATGTGCTTGTTAGTTTTCTGAGCGATGCAGTTATTCTTGCAATCATGCCTTTCCATAGCGCTCATGAGTTTTGGACAAAGATTCAAGACAAATATGATATGTCCAACAAGATTGAGGATGATTGTATTCCCTCCACTTCCGGTCGTGATGAACTCTCTTCCACTTCACCAAAGTGTAGCAAGACACAAGGTAACTCTATGGTGAGTGGTGATGGAAATTGCAATGTTGATAGTGAGCTTACTTGTGATGATCATTCATCTCTATCTCATTGCCATGCTTCATCTTTGGACTTAAACACTTCTAGCACCATAAATGCTTTGCATGCTTGTGTTGATAGTCCTTGCATATCATGTGTATGCTCCTTGAACACATCTTATAATGATATGCTTACTTCGTCTTGTTGCCATGATATAAATGCCTCTAGTTCCTCTAGTTGTTGCGTGTCTAACAATGTAGAGGAAACCGGAAATTCTATTGGCCAAGACATGGTCTCACTTGGAGCTTCAAGTATTTATTCATCATCATCTATTGCTTCCCACATTTGCCTTATGGCTAGGCCTTCAAAGGTAACTCCTACTTTAGAACCTAATATATCTAGTGATGATGAGAATGAGGATAATGAAGAAGAAGATGATCTTGCATCTTTATTTGAGAAGAGTGAAATGTTTTTTCATGCTATTCGTAAGAATAAAATTGCTTGCTCTTACTTCTATAAGATTTTGGCTATTGCCACCGAGAGCAATAAAATTATTGAGGAGCATGAGAATACCATTTTTAAAATGCAAGGTCATGCCCGTGATTACGCGGATGAGATCGCGGATCTAAAAGAAGCTCTAGAAGAAGAACAAACCACCAAGGAATCTCTTGAGGAGACCTTTACTTTAGAGTTATCTAAAATAAAGAAATCCTATGATAGAACTCTTGTGGTGGCAAATGATTTTGAAACTAAATATGAAGAGCTTGTAGTTACTTATGCTAAACTCCTTGAGAATGTTGTGCTTCTTAAAAATGACTCTAGGGCCATTTCGTGTGAGCCCATCATTCTCACCGAGTCGCATGAGCAACTTAAAGCTTCAAATTGAAATGAGCTTAGTAAATTGCCTTCTCCGCTTTCCGTTAGTGATGATGCTTGTGCTACTAACTCTACTTCTTGTGAAGCATCCATCTTGAAGGAGAATGTTGAGCTAACGGCTCAACTTGATTTGCTAACTAGCAATTATGGGAAATTGGAAGAAAATCATAGAAAGCTCTCTAGCTCCCATGAGGATCTTCTAGCTTCCCATGATAGGCTAAAATTAGCTCATGAGGCTATTATGTCAAAGGTAACATCTAGTGAGCCTCATGTGGACATTTGCACTGCTTCTCAAAATATCATATTGCCTTGTGCTAGTCCTAGTAATTCATCCACTCATAACATTGCTACATCTTGTGATGAATTACTTTCCTTTCCTTGTTGCTCTAACAATGAAGCTTCTACTTCCTCTAGTACTTGTGTTGTTACTAACCATGTAGAGGAAATCGAAGAGCTCAAGGCCTAAGTCTCTTTCTTGAAGAAAGACTTGGTAAAGAGTCATGAAGGGAAATCCAAACTCGACAATATGTTGAGAGTGCAAAAATCCCCCAATGACAAGAGTGGACTTGGGTTTATCTCCAACAACAAGAACAAGTCCAAGATTAACAAGAAGAAGAAGGGCCAAGGACAAGTCAAAGATCCGACCAAGATTGTTTGCTTCAAGTGCAAAATTAAAGGGCGCCATGTTAGATCTTGCCCTTTGAAGAATAAGACACTAGTTGAGAAGCAACAAGGGAAGCGGCCTCAAGTTCAAGGTCATGCTCAACCTCGAGTTGAAGAAATGCCACTTCCCAAGAAGAATCAAGCTAATGCTCCCATTGCGGAGAAATCAAGTGAGAAGAAGGTGAAGAAAAGAACTTGCTACATATGTCGTGAGAAGGGTCACCTTTATTCTTCATGCACTATGGTTAACTCATCCAACCCTATCATAATTGATGATGTTTATTCCCTTTGCAAGGATAAGATTGGCAATGTGTTTGCCAAATTTGTTGGTACTCAATGTGGTGTCAAGAAAAGAACCATTTGGGTGGCCAAGCCTATTGTGACTAACCTCTTAGGACCCAACTTGGTTGGGGACCAACACACTAAAACTTGATCAATAGGTGTTTGTTGGAGGGCATTGGAGAGTTGGCTATATCATGAAGAATTAAGGGATCTTCATCAATATATTGTCTCAAGTCAATTGGATTATCTTGTTTATATCATATATCCAATGTTCCTCTTTGCGGTAACATGTACTCAACTTATCTACATTAAAAGTTACTTACCCCTTTTGCATGTGTTGGTTGTGTTCCATTACATGTGTTGGTATATGTTGTACTACCTACTTGTTTTATTTTGATTAATCAAGTATGTACTTGTGGGTTTGCACACCATGTATGTGTGTTTGTGTTTGAGCCTATATTGCATCTTCTTTTATATTATTTGGCTCTTTTGAGAGACTAATGGACTATCCCATTTTGGGGGAATGATATGCTTTGGCACTTCACAATCCTAAATATGTGTGCACATGAGGAATACCACTTAGTATTGATATTTGAATTTATCTAGTCTCTATGTGGTATGTCATGTTCATGAGAAATTCAAATTCTATAATGTCCATTAATCTTCTCATATTGAATTTTATTTACCTCTTGTGAATATAAATGCATTATCACATTATGGGGGAGTAATATGCTTTGTGCATAGTACAAACCAATAAAATGTGTATTTTTTGAGGTTGTGTCACATAGTGTTGATATTGTAAATTATCTTTCTTCTATGTGACATGTTTGCTGAAACAAGTTTCAATTTGCCAAATTGTTTTATTGCTCTTGTTTTGGATCTTGTTTGTGAGATACATTCTTGGTAGGGTTTTCCTAAAATGTGGAAGTCTACATCAAAGTTGGAAAACCATTTGCTTCAAGTTGTCCTAATCATTGCTTTCCGTGATTGTTTAACTATTTGAGTCTATCAAGAATATCTTCTTTAGCATGGTGTTTAATTCTTATCCTTGTCATATGCTTCTTTGTTGTGAAGATGATCTTGGATTTATGTGTAAAATACCACCGGGAAATTAATAACTTCAAATACCTCTTGTCCTTGGACAATTGGTACTTTATCATGTGGTATATATATATATTGATCAACTTTTTATTGGCTATTGCTTTTAATTACCTTATCTCTTGCCATGGAATGTATTTTTTTTAAATTCCCATTGTCTTCCTTGACTCTTGTAATCCCATTTGATTTTGTTGAACTTGTTTTGTGTTATTCTTAATATAGGTTGAGATGATGATCCCATTTGTGTGCATTTTGTATTCAAATGCAAAATCATAAATAATGCACTAATCTTGGGGGAGCTCTCCTATATTTGCTATAACATACTCTTGTGGCTTATTTCAATTGGTTTTGGTTATTGTTGGAAGAGAAATCTTTTCTTTTTGGTACTTACTGTGCCATCATAAAAAGAGTGGAGAGTTTGGTTTGTTTGTTGGAATCTTGCTCTCTTTGGGAGAATGGCTATCTCTTTTCTTAATTTTGCTCTATATTATTAAAATGAGAGAAGTCATTGGTCATGTGTGTTTTAGTGATCCTTTATGCTCATTGGCGTTTGCTTTGTTCACTTGGTGGACTTGGAGTCAATTTTGTGTTGAGTTGATTCTTTAATATAATTTGGACAAACTTTAGTTCTTCACACCTTTGTGTGACTTCTTAGTGTTTTGTCCAAATTGTATCTCTTTTAGCTCTTGAAAGTCTTGTGCATGCATATTTACTAAATGTATACTCTATGGCATGCTTTGCTTTCTTTGATCCAATATATAGGGTAAACTCCATTAAATCCTAAATCGGCTAAGATGTGCATAAAATTCAAGTTCATATCTATATGTACATATTTATGTGGAGCTTGTCCTATATATTGTAGTGTCTCTAACTACTTCAGACCCAATGAGTTTGGGGATCATATTGTACTTGAATTTATTTTAGGTACATGAGAGATATATTGGTGCTTGTCTCAATAATAAGCATGAAGCGGTGACTAGTTGATAATTTGTGGCAAGCTAGGATTATTGAAGAACTCCTATCTACTACATCCTTCTAATGGTATCTCGGTAACAAGTATCTTATTCATGCATACTTTTCTAGCATCTAATCTTGTGTGGGTCATTTCATGGCATGAAAATCTTTATTTGCAAAGATCTTAATGAAACCTCTCTATTGAAAATGTGAGTAATTTGAGATGAGTACATATTTTGGGGAATATATAAAATCATGCTCATGATTCACCCTTCCCAAATATGTCTATCTAGCAATTTTATTGCATATCAATTCCTCAAGTTCCTCACATGTGCAATATTGATGAAAGTGCAAATTTAGTTCTTTCTTTTGGTATACTTATTCATGATACTTGTTGTTTTTCTCAAAACATCCCAACTATTTTCTTTCCCTTGTTGATATTTGTGATGTCTTTGACATGTTTGTGGTTGAAGTTCTTCAATATGCAATAAGATAAATTGAGCCTTTGGCCATACTTTAAAAGTAAAAATTTCATTGGTATATTGCATGAACTTGTTTAGATATCATGTTCTTCTCTTGTATCTATTTTATATGTACATGTTTCTTTGTGATAATTATCTTTGTGATATTGTCTACTTAGAAACTTATACATATGAGAGATGATATCTCCTTAATTGATATCTTATTTATTCCTTGTGTGTTGGGATGGAATGCTAAGCAATATCATTCATTGAGGACTATGTGGATACTCTATGTTCATCTTTGTACTAGTCTTATAATATGCTTTATCATTCCTATCACACATTCCTTTGGTTGAGACGTTTAATATGTTGGTTCCTTATTTATTGCTCAACCATTTCCTTGATGCAAGTGTTAAGCTTGATTTATTTTCTATGGTCTGTTCCTAATGGTTCTTTTTAAATGGTATTGAGGGAGTGAGGACTCCATGTTGTGCAAATTATATTCAAATGCAAACATTCTATCTTGTGCACGTACCTTGGGGAGCTTCCTTATTTCATTTTAACGCACCATTTTGTGGTTATCATAGTATTTGATGTCTCATGGTATCATTTTGTTTTGAATAATATCGAGGGAGTGATGATTCCATGTTTGTGCACCTTATACTTCTATTCAAATGGAATATGTTGTGCACAAATCTTGGGGAGCTTCTTCATATTATTTAGAGTAGTGTTTTGGTCTTCTCATAATATCTTTATTTGTTTCGCTATTTGGATCTTTTGATTGCTATCTTCATTTGTTGGAAGTTTAACCATCATGTCATCCTATTTTGTTTAAAATCTTTGATCCTCAATATAGTTTGATTTCCTCCAAAATTTTGTCTTTGGATTTGTGCATGTGTTTTCACTCTTTTTGGGCCATGCACACCTTGAGGAGGAACTCTCACTATTGGCCTTCTAAGCCTTTCCGCCCATTTTGGCAATGAATGCCAATGGGGGAGAGGTTTTGAGGGTTTGAAGGGAATTGGGCTTCATGCTTTGGTTTTGTTCTTAAGCATTTGCCTTGCATGCTTTGCATGGTTGAGTATATATAGTGGAAATTCCACCAACAACATTGGTTGGCAATATATGCAATGAAATTCAAGTTCATTCACACATGTATAGATTGTGGGGGACTTTGCTCTATATATGATGGTTCTACTAACATCACATACTTTTATAGTATTTGATGTTAGTGTAACCATTTTAGTCCTTTAAATTCATTACATAAACCCTTGCAAAGATATTGTCATCAATTACCAAAATGGGAGAGATTGAAAGAGCATGTGCCCCCATGTGTGGTTTTGGTAATTAATGACAATCCCTATGAACTAACGTTTGCGTTGAGTTATATTTATAGGACTTGTCCGTAGACAATGCTTGAGCCATATGTTGGTTTCAAGGGTGTACGAAGATGAAGATAAAGAAGATTATTCAATAACCAAGGTGTTATTCAAGAAGTGATCCGAAGATTGGTCTAAGGGAGTTGAGCCTATAGAGTGTGTCTTGAGGAAAAAGATGGAGTGAACTCTCATGTGCATTCTCAAGACATCATCATTATGAAGGAAGAAGATGAAGTGCAATGTTGATCAAGTCGAAGCGCAAGTTCAAGATAGGCATCTAGAAGATATCATTTGCTTGAAGCTCGGTGTCCATTTGGTGGTAATGGACATGTGAAGATATTTTTACTAGTGTCTCTCCCACGGTGAAGTATGGGGAAGCAATCCGCAAGACTTCACCGAGCAAGCACAATCAAGAAAGGTAGTCGAACTTGAGAAGATCAAGACCGTCATCATCTAGCTCAAGTGGATTGCACAAGGCAAAGGTTTGTTCTTGATAGGTTTTCTCTTCTACCGGTCTCGTGTGTTAGTTTGGAGACCGGGTTATAGGATTGATAACCGTACTATCAAGAGGGGCTCTCAAGTGAGTAACTTAATTGTATCATTCGGAGAGAGCTCAAACCTTTGCATACTTGGCATTATCTTTCTTGGTTCTTATTTGGCTTTTATCCATGTGAGGTTCTAGAGCTTGTGGTTATTTCCATGACAAGCTCTAGCTCATCGAAAATGGATTTCGTATGGAACTCTTATTGCGTTTTTTGGTGTTTGGAGGTTTTACCTGTTCTTTTTTATAGCTAAGTCAAACCTTTTATCGTTTGGTTTCATCCTCCTTTGTTGAACTATGATTTTTCTATGGATAAAGTTGTAGAGCTCGCTGTGGTGATTCCAACGAGCCCAAGATCATCAAAAACGGAGTCCGGATGCAAAAGTTACAACCGTTTTTGTACCGATATTTTCCCCCTGGCCGGAAATTCCGGTCTCGGCCGGAAATTTCGTAATTTCTGCCCCTGCGAAATTCCGCTAAGTCTTTGTGGTGCAACCCTCTGTAAGGGGGCCGGAAATTTTATTAGGGGGGCGGAAATTCCGCCCCCAAGGCCGGAATTTCCGGGTTAAAATTCCTGTAACGGTCAGATTTCGTGCGGGGGCTATATAAAGCCCCTTCTTCCTCATTTGCAGGTCGGCTCTTCCATTTTCTCTCTCCTCCATTGTTGACCTTGAAGAGCTTGCCCTTCCTCCCCATCCCTCCCATGATTCTTGCATCTTTTTGAGGGAAAAGAGAGAGGAGATCTAGATCTATATTTCCACCAATCATTATCTCCTCTATGTGAGGGAAACCTATTGGATCTAGATCTTGGAGTTCTTTGTGGATTTCTTCCTTTGTTCTTCCTCTCATATCTCTCCATAGCATTAGTTGCTTTGGTAGGATTTGAGTGAGAAGGATTTGAGCACTTGTGTTCTTGCCATTGCATCGGTTGCATCGGTTTGAGTTCTCCTCGGAGATTCGGTGGTGAAAAGTTCGTTGAGCTTTTTACTCTTGGGTTCTTGGAACCCTAGACGGCTTAGTGGCTTAGTGGATTACTTGGGGACATCCAATTAAGTTGTGGAGATCTTTCCAAGCTTTGTGGTGCCTCCGTGGCAATTACTTGGGGACCTCCAATTAAGTTGTGGAGATCTTTCCAAGCTTTGTGGTGCCTCAGTGGCCATTCTTGGGAGCCTCCAATTGAGTTGTGGAGATTGCCCCAAGCTTGTACGGGTTCGGTGACCGCCCTCAAGTGTCCCATAGTGGTCGGGTGTTCCATCTTGGTGGGAGGGCTCGAGGAGATTACGGTGAGCCTCCGTGGCGTTTGTGGAGCCTTGTGCCTCCACACCGCTCCAACGGAGATTAGCACTCGCAAGGGTGTGAACTTTGGGATACATCGTTGTCTCTGCGTGCCTCAGTTATTTCTATACCCGAGCTCCTTTACTTATGCAATTTACTTTGTGATAGCCTTCGTGCTTGAAGTTATATATATCTTGCTATCACATAGTTGCTTATTTTATCTAGCATAAGTTGTTGGTGCACATAGGTGAACCTAGTTTATTTAAGTTTTGTATGCTTGGCAAATTAAACGTTAGTTTTATTCTGCATTTGTCAAGCCACTCGTAAAAGTTTTAAATCGCCTATTCACCCCCCCTCTAGGCGACATTCATGTCCTTTCAACAACTATATGCAATTGTGGTATTTGATTTCTGAAACATGTGTTGAAATACTTGTGATGCTCCAAGTAAAGTACACCAGGGATGGATCCACCCCTGAAGTGCGTCAATGGCGGCATGGACGTGAGGAGGCTTTTTTTGGTGAGAAAAGGTGGCACCAAGAATTAGTTGCTTTTTATTGGATTTGTTTATTCTCTCAAGCAATTACAATTTTAGAAAAAAGAAAGTCTGAATTTTCTTTGTTTATGAGAGAGTAAGAAATCTTGTTGTGCATCCATATTTCATGGATTTGTGCGGAGTGTAAAAAATGTGTGTATTTCCTTTTATATTGTTTTCATGGTCCATGGAATACTCCTTTTATTTGGTTTAGACCGGGAAATAAAAGGCATAAATGGTTTAGATTATTTAAGAAAATTGTTCTCTCGTGGTTTCCTCAACATTCGTGTAGTTATTTCAACACTATATGGTTCAGGTCTTAAATGTAATAATTTTGTTATTCAACGGATTATTTCTTACCTTTGTTTATCATTAAGTTTTCTACTAGTTAATGCAGTCTGAAGCAAATATTTCTGATATTCTTCCTTACTAATATACAACAAATTATTTCTTAGTATTTGTTCAAATCTGAACCACCCTATTAGCTATATACTTTGTGTTAAATAAGGTTTGACGAGTTCTATCTAGGTACACTGATGTTCACTATTAAGTAGTTAAATACATCCGTTTATTAGAGGCTCATCAATAGAGGCTTGTGGATCAAATGTTCCTCATCAACATGGCTGAGTGTATTTAGAGATATGCAAACTGCTTGGCAGCTTGGATAGTTTTCGATCTACATATGTGGTAGCATGGATGATCTAGTAATCAATGGATTCACGAGAATGTTATGAAGGAGATGTAGACTTTGTTATGTCGTAATCTAAACCTTCTGTCTCCCGGTTTTGATTGGGGATGTACACCATAGCATTTATGTAGCATATCTCATATATATATGGTTGTTATTGATTTATATGTGCGTTGCTTCGAATATTCTTGTTAAATGTATCATGCAACAAGAAAAGAAGTACATAAAACAACCAACTTAACTTTTCTTGTTATGCCTTTTACCCCTAAACATAGATCAAACACAAATTTAAACAATGATTCAAATATAAATCCAACCATAGCTCAAATATATATTCAAACATAAATTATTCCATATCTCTTCGTTGGATTTAAACTTGATTTAAACTAGACTTGCTATTTCTAAACTAGAACTCTTCCTCCGAGCCGTCAGGGAAGTTTGCGTCCATCCACCTCTCCAGTGACGAGTCACTATCACCGGTGAGGTCGACAACGGATGTGAAAGAAGACCTGGTGGCGCCTCGATGTGTGGCAGATGTCCCAACGCTAGATGAAGACCAACCGACGTCTCCACGCTCAGAGTACAACACGTACAAGCAATGCTCCTCGGCGACGCGCTTCGGGTAGTGGTAACAGGTCTCCTCCATGTTCGCCTTTTGGCTTGCTCCACCTTGAGCCACTTGCGGGCCTCCGTGACCTCCATCGTGAGGAACGGGATCCAAGACCGATAGGCCGCCATCGAACTTGAGGAAATTGAGCTCTCTGCAGTTGGAGCTGTGGCGGCCAATATTTTTACGGTCGTACGCCCACACCGCCTGTGCCGCCCGATAGGTACGAACCAAGCATGTATTTCTAGCCGGTGTTGTGGTCATGGAGCTCCGCCACTCACAAATCCCACGCCCGGTAGCCTCTACAAGCATAACCCCCTTTTGAAAATTGAAACACATGAATTTAAAACGTATAAATAGGAAAAATTAAGAATTAAGATGTCATGTATCCTAAATTTTTATAGGAACCAAAAAATCAAAGAACTTTCCCCTCTTTAATTTTGTTCCAAAGGATGGCCCGAGGACGGGGACGCACCGGGCCTGACGCGACGTTGTACCGGCCGGTCTATCCGTCACAGCGCCGGAGGGAACGCGACGTTGTATTTTTGCAACTCTAATTTATTTGCTACTAGTACATCCAAAAAAATGCTACTGTAATTTATTTGCTAGCACGTACGTACATCCGAAATGCTACTACTATTTGGGGTGCTACGCCTGCCAAATAATCTACTTGAGTCCAGACTTCCTTGCAAAGAAGCAAGACAAGCGCTTTTTCCAGGAACATTGCCGGCCGCCGGGAAACCCAACCGTCGGAGAATGGCCGCCACCGGCGCCGGAGAAGGAAAGAAGGCGGCCGCCGGGAGCAGCCTCCACAGCAAGACCCTCCTCAAAAGCGAGCAGCTCTACCAGGTAACATCTACCCCTCTAAATCGAGCCGAATTAGATCTCCCAGAATCCTCCGATCGGTCGGACTATCCATGCTTGGACGAAATGAGGATCCAATTCCCCTATCACGTTTCTCTGCCGCAGTACATACTGGAGTCCACGGTGTTCCCGCGCGAGCCCGACTGCCTCCGCGAGCTGCGCGTCGCCACCACGACCCACCCCATGTAAGGATCACGTTCGATTCAGAGGAGTAGCCTGTCCAGTTCCGGTGGCTGTTGCTCTCGCGTTTCTTGCACGGCATGTGTTTGACTTTTTGTCCGTACGGGGCGTGGGGCGCGCAGGGCCGGCATGGCGGCGTCGCCGGACCAGGTGCAGCTGTTCGGCCTCCTGATCGAGATGCTCGGCGCCAGGAACGCCATCGAGGTCGGCGTCTTCACCGGGTACTCGCTGCTCGCCACTGCCCTCGCCCTCCCTGACGACGGGAAGGTCAGAAATTCTGCCGTCTGCTGGCCTCCTGGTGTGTGTGTACACGACACCATCATCGTTTTGGTTGATGTCTGTGCTCGATGGATGACACAGGTCGTGGCCATTGACGTTAGTCGCGAGAGCTACGACAAGATAGGATCGCCGGTGGTCGAGAAGGCCGGCATGGCGCACAAGATCGACTTCCGCGTCGGGCTAGCGCTGCCGGTGCTGGATCAACTGGTGGCCGAGGTACCTACACTCACCCCTCTGCCTCCATGATGATGGTGAGCTCATGAACTTGGAGTGGACATTGCAGGATGGCACCGCGGGCAAGTTCGACTTCGCGTTCGTGGACGCGGACAAGGCCAACTTCCACAACTACCACGAGCGGCTGCTGCGGCTGGTCAGGGTCGGGGGCCTCATCGCCTACGACAACACGCTCTGGGGCGGCTCCGTGGCCGCGCCAGACGACGAGGCCCTCTCGGAGCGGGACCGCGAGCTGGCGCGGATCGCCAGGGAGTTCAACGCGGCGCTTGCCGGCGACGGCCGCGTCCAGGTGTGCCAGCTCGCCATCTCGGACGGGATCATGCTGTGCCGCCGTGTCGCCTGATCCATCGGCATGAGCTGCCAATCGTTGGTGTCAGTACAACTCAATAAGCATCGCGAGTTGCTTGCAAGTAATGTCGAGCAGAACTATGTACTAGTATGATGGAAGATGGGTAGCATGTGTTTCGTTGTGTCTGAATTGTTAATCTGTTCGTGCCACCTCCCGCAAAACACAAAGCAAAGAATTCGTTCCAGTTCCATCATTGGCTCACGGTTGAATTGCAGAACACGCACAAGCATACAGGATGAGGTAGAGGCCCATCAAGGTCCACGCAGGGAGTTCTCTTTCGTTTACAGTGCGAATTGTTCTCCTGGCGGCGCCGACGCCGTTTTTCTCTACTCGCGCCCTTTTTGAGGGATTCTCTGCTCGCGTCTTTGTCTTGTCGGATTCAAATCGAAATCGAAACCTTCCCCTCGGCAGGACTCAATTTTTCGCCTTTGTTGGGTTCCAACAATTAGACAG
This sequence comes from Dactylis glomerata, assembly GCA_007115705.1. NCBI lineage: Eukaryota > Viridiplantae > Streptophyta > Magnoliopsida > Poales > Poaceae > Dactylis > Dactylis glomerata. The sequence continues at coordinate 2,239,671 of QXEO01000454.1, read as the reverse complement.
GGTAAACGGAGGCCCCTCTGATTTTTGGTGTCGACCCGTGGAGTGTCCTCGTCGTCATCGTCATGGGGCTGCTGGTGCTCAACCGGGTCATGTCCATGCAGCAGGATCGGCGCCGCCGGCAAATCCATCCCACGGACGCGGTAAGCCGCCCCTTGCTTCGCTCGTCGCCTTTGTTCTGTTTTGCTATGTGCATGTTCTCAACTTGATTAGACTACCATTATTCCACGGTATTGGCAAAATTTTCATCTCTTTGAGTAATGTTATTAAATCTCCAACCCAGCTCTTACCTAACCCCAATTCGCATTTGTAAACAAAGGGACAATAATCCGGGAGGAGGTTGCAGGATAAGTAGCTGCCTCAGTGACCAAATAGCGACACTGTTAGATATGAGGCACTCGGCATTACGGACTGAAATACTACGTCACTGAACATGACATGAGACCTGCAGTTTCTTATTTTCTTATGTTAATCTTTGCATTATTGATAACGATGGATGATGCTTCGTAGGTATGACTAGAAGAAAGCGCTCGCCCGGTCAACAAGATGGTAATCCCCGAGGCACAAAAAGAATGAGATGCTCAGTGCCGGAGCTGCCAGACCTTCCACAGGTACGCCAATAAAATGCTGATGATTCCAAACGAAAGCTCTGGAAATATGTTTTAGGACTCCGTACGTTGTTGTTATGACTTATGAGTGCGTGACTAGCAAAGTGCTTATGCGTGTGTGTTCTACCGGACCCAAAACAAATCAATATGATCTTAGCAACCTGAAAAACACCAGTCAACCATCTTATGTTTAGATGTGGTTTTTATGCCATTAGAAACATGTTCGGTTTCACCCCAGCTTAATTTATAGTCATCTCGTTCCACTATACAACAATCCTCTAAAAAACCATAAACTTCCTTTTTAATCTTCTTTTTTGCAACATGGATCCAAAATTATAAAACTGTAATGCAGAAACTTATGACAGCATAATCACATATCGTTAAATCACATATGTAGATCACGGATCAAAATTTTGCAATTAGCAAATCAACAAAGGAAATTACGTAAGGTCTAACCTCATAAGCTTGCAGAGAGTCGCCCAAATCCTCCCCTGAGCCATTTAATTTATCATATAGACAAGGAGGCGAAGCATATTTTTCGTTTCGGTACCATACACATTTTCCATGCTAATTATTTCATCTTATGCATTTAGGGCTTGTAAGTTCAGTCCTAAAGGAATAGGTTACTCAAGACACTGTCAAGGAAAACCACTTGATGTAATGCTTAATTGATCTACTCACTCTGTTGCACTATTTAAGTACGTAGCAGAGCAAACATTGCCCAGAGCATCTGGCGTGTAATGTATCCATATGGTCTTGTTCCTCCATAGTTAACGGATCAGTGTGCCTTTACGATTTCAGTTTCAGTGTTAAATTACATCCTATTTTGTGTTTGTAGGAAATCTGGAATGATATACTGTCCCGGCTGCCACTTCGAGATGCGGCCCAAGCTGGCTGTGCGTCTCACACATTTCAAAGCTCCTGGAGATGCCGTCCCAACCTCACCTTCAGTGAAGAAACACTGGGCCTTTATGGAAAGGCATGTGGAATAGATAAACTTAGTCGGGCAGGCTGGCGCTTTCTCTCTAAACATAGAAACAATCGTACACAGATTTTCACCAACAGAGTCAACAAAATTATGAGGAAACACTCGGGCACCGGCTTGAAGACATTCACGCTTCATTTTTGTGGTTCCTTCATCAACGCTAATTTTCTCTACAGGTGGCTTCAGATTGCTGTTACTCCAGGGATTGAAGAACTCATACTTTCAGTGCCTACATACATCGGAATGTATTACAACTTCCCGTGCTCACTTTTATTCAATGGGAGTGGAAACTCGATTAGACATCTTAACCTCAATCGTTTTGTCTTCCAACCCATGGCGGGGGCGGGACTTGGTGGCCTGACAAGGCTGCGTCTGTCTGAGGTGCATATTACGGGAGATGAGTTAGGGCAGCTTCTTTCCAATTCTCATGCCATGGAAGAACTGAAACTCGATCATTGTCATAAGATCATTTCCCTCAAGATACCTTGCCAGCTACATCGGCTCAACTATCTGAATGTGTTTGCGTGCAGAGGTCTGCAAGTGATAGAGAATGAAGCTCCAAATGTTTGTATTGTTCACAGCAATTGTACCATGAGCAGACTTCGGGTTGGAGATCTTCTACAAGTAAAGGAACTAAAAATGATGGACTTTGATGAAACTAACCTCGTTCATCATGCTCGCGTCAAGCTTCTATTCATTATGCCAAATCTTGAGACTCTCAATCTATATTCGGCTGGCGAGGTACATTCTCAAACTTTAGTTCTTCCATTGTTGTTTAAGGATGGCCACCGATAGATTTGATTTCTGGGTACCACCATTATTTTTTACGAAACAGATCTTCGCCCGCTTTATAAATAAAGCATCCACATCCATACGGTTAGCGGCATTATTCACACAGCATTAGTCGTATCATGGAATATGTCAAAAATTTCCAGGGAAGACGTGTCTAACCCATATTTGATCTAACCTAGATATCACCATCTATATGCAGAAGCTCAGTACGCCGATGTTACCTGCAAAATTCCTCTACCTCCGGAACTTGCAGATTTTGCTTGATGATGGAGATGTGCGGGGCTTTTCCTATGACTATTATTCTCTAGTTTATTTTCTTGATGCTTGTCCTGTCCTGGAGGACTTTGTCTTGTGTGAAAGTAACTTCTTACTCTAGCTTGCTACTCTGATATCTAACCATTAATTCTAGGATGTTCCCATGTTTCCAGGTATCACAGACTCGCGTAAGGCAGGATTTGAATTCAGCTGAAGACTGTCATGTGAGACAGATGGACAGATGGCAGAACACCGGCACAGCAGCATCAAGAATGTGAAGATTGCGGGCTTCTGCTCTGCAAAGAGCCTTCTCGAACTAACATGTCATATCCTTGAGAATGCAACTTCACTAGAGTGCCTTACGTTGGACGCCATATATGATGACATCAGCCGTTTAGGGTCTGATAGGTCTCATTTACACAACAAATATGGTCAATGCTGGCCTAAGATAGGCAGGCACATGATCGCACACGCCCACAGTGGTCTCTCGGCTATTGGAAGATACGTTGTGGAGAAAGTTCCCTCCACAGTCAAGCTAGATGTTAAGAAGCTCTGTAGCCGTTGCCACAGAATTATATGATTGGCACTCATCCATTGTCTCATTATCTTGCCTTTCCGTAAAAATAGATCTGTTTTGCCAATTCCCAGACTTGGTTCTCAACTCCCAAACCATAGGACTGTGTCGTACTTTATACAGCTTTGAGTTGCAACATGAGTTAAAACTGAGATTTTTTTCAGCTGCATATAATTTTGTAGTTTATGAGGTCATACTTTATCTTATATATACAGTCTCTACAAGTTATGATGACCAAACAATGTAAAGTATAACCAAATGTGTAAAAAACCATTAACATCTGCAATACCAAATCAACATGGAATATATCTTAATATGACGAGAGTGGACGTTTGGAATTCGAGCTCCATGGAGCTTGAAATTCATTCTAAAAATTTACAGAATAATAGAGTGCAACATTGCCTACGTCATAGTATTTTTTCAGATTTTTTTTAAATGTTTGTGTTCGAATTTTGTAAACTTCAAAGAAGAAAAAAAGGGCTCACTGGTGACCGAGCTCCATTTGGAGTTTTTGTTAATATGACTATATACTATGATAGTTGTTCACAATTTTTTCTATAAAGTTGGTGAACCTCTAAATTCTTTGACTCTAAACAAAATTACCTGCCTTTTCCTTAAAACGGAGAGAGTATATCTCGTACTATTATGTAATTAGACTCATGTAATCTTAATAACTTGTATACTATAATAAGGGAATATCTATATCTCAGGCGACTTAGATTTAACTAAACCCCAGTCACGTGATGTCATTCAAATCTCAGTTCAACCTAGTTGCAACTCATGTGTAACTAATACGCAACACAAATCTCGAAGCAAATTAATTGATCTAGGTGCAACCAAGAAAAATCTTAGTTGCAATCATTTGCAACTAGGAAATCTCAGTTGCAACCCACTTGCAACTAGGAAAATCTTAATTGCAACCCACTTGCAAGTAGTAAAGTATTAGTTGCAACCCACTTACAACTATGGAAATCTCTCCTACAGCCCACTTGTAATTGTCATATCAGTGAGGCAAATTTAAATGGCTAAGCAGTCGACTTAGATCTAACTAGATCACAGATGCCTGATTTCTAGCGATTCTGTCATGATAAATGCTAAACATATCTAATATATCAATCCATTGAAGTGATAAATATACCATGTCATAGGTGAGCACGCTAAGAGAAGATGCATTGAAAGCGGGTCTCTCCTAGTGCATTGTATTTTAACATGTAATCCTAGGAGCTAACTAGAACTGAAGAAACAACTATGGCAATGCATGTCTCTTAGATGTTTATATTGTAGCCAATAAGTGGCATGAACTTAAACATGTCCATGTTTTGACACGTACAAGGGTAAACATATCAATCTCAAACTCAGTGGCATCCATTCAAAAGTATGAATACATTGTCATGTGATATATTCAAGTATATTTTAAGCTACATGAAAAATTCATGAAAAGTCAACGTGCTTGTGGTCTCGTTCAAATCGAGAATGTTGATGACCTAATATTTTTTCATAAATGACTATCATTTTTTTGTTACAATGTTGCAATCTATCATGATTTTTTATCGACTTGGTTAGGCACATACGCCAGACAATGTACAATAGAGAATGAACTCTCCAAATAACAAGCTCTAGATCCCCATAGAAAAGAAAAACAACATATACCAAAAAAGTAGATGCCAAATACACAAATGTTTGAGCTCTGTACGAATAATGTGATAGCCTCTATTGATAGTACGACTATCAAACATGTAACCCGGTCTCTGCCAAGTACCCTCAGACCAGAAAAACTAGGGAAACCTAGCAAAGCCATGTTTTTGTCTTGCACATTCCATTTGACCTAGATCATGTCGTTTATGTTTGCCTCAAGTTGGAGAAATTTAGTTGATCACGCTCACACATGGTGAAGAAACACAAATATATATCTCCCTCGTATTGCATTATGGGAAGCAGCATGCTTAGACACATGTTGACATCTCCATTGTCACAAAATAGACGGCTAGCTTTAGGCATATAATCCCTCAAGGTGCTTAACTATTTTGAACTTGCACTTCACAACTTTGATGACCATCTCCACTTGATATCATCCTCACACGGGCTATAAGAAACCTTCCTTTTTGATGTAGTGTTGATCTTCTAGAATCTAATCCTCAGACTCCTCTTGATCAATCATTCTCATATATACATGAATTTCATCTTGATTCATATTGACCATCTTGATTCACACACTGAATCTTATCTTGGACTCAATGATATTGATGCATATCTTGGGTTTGATGGCATTCGTCCTCGAACCCATCGATTATTCTCCATTCATCACCTATGGAAAATTCCTCATAAACAAATCAATAAAACCATTAGTCCATAATGATTATCATTAGGGATATGCACTTTCAATGTTTTTACACACAAGGATAAATATATGAAAATTGGAAGCTATGAAAATTCATGAAATGTAATCATTAGAATATATCAAATATATTTCTCTATAAACTTCCTCCACATGATAGATATGGCCAAGGTTTGCAAATAAGGACAATTCACAAATTATATACTTTGATAGTTGTAGAATAAAGTAATTTAGAAGGGCATCTCTAGCCGATCCCTTATAAATCCTCTAAACATCGCCTTATATCCTTTAACTCTTTATAGTTGGACCGTTAAAGAAAAGTGGTTCCTAAACGATCCCCTAAACTTAACTCTCTAGTTTTCTTAAAGTTTTACAAACCAAGTTATTCATGGAGAAACACATGGAAGGGTTCAAATGAAGTAAAAGAGCATGATGATTAAAGCATAAATTTAAGTTTACAAACCAATTTATTCAAAGCCAAACATAGGAATGGTTCAAATAAATTTGAGAGCATGAAGGGTTAAAATTAATTAAGTAAAAGCACAATTATGAAGTGTTGTGGAGTAGCCACTGATGCTCAACAAGATATTCTTGTAGCTGAGTATGAATCTCTCGGTTCTCAATTCTTTGATGTGCTGTTTGCGTCATGATTTGGTCAACATGATCCCCATTGAAGATGTACACAAAACATTCACCTAGTCAATTCGTCAAAAACTTGGAGCGCGAAGGAGATGAGAAGGTCGGTTGGCAGTCTTGAGCTATTGCCGAAGCTGTTAGAAGGTTGACGGGGCTGCAGTTCGGCCGGTAGTGGATAAAGGGTCTCGAAGGACAAAGATTCTCCTTGAACCTTGGTTGTCGATCAGACATCAAGCTTGTCGCGACTGAAAAGTCATGGTCGGGATTTTGCGGGCTAGCTTCAATTTTGGCACCTCCTAGCTTTGCTAGATGCAGACATTCTACACCATCTCCATCCTCCACGAGCTCCATTTTGGAACAAATCCAGCTTCGTGGTTGGAAGTTTCAATGCAGCGGCGGAGACTTGACCCTATTCTGGCGACAACAACAACTAGAGAGCGAATTAGAGTAGGGCAGGAGGGCGACAGAGGCTGTGGGGTGTCAGCGGAGGCCAATGGTGATCGTCGAAGGCGATGCCGGTGATGATGTGGTGCAGGCGGGTGATACGTCTCAAACGTATCTATAATTTTTGATGCTCCATGCTTGTTTTTACACCATTTGCTTAGTGTTTTGTTACACTTCGTGGTGTTTTTATGCATTTTCCTAAACTAGCCTATTAATAAGATGGCACAGTGCCAGTTCCCTATTTTCTGCTGTTTTTGTGTTTCAGAAAAGTTACACAGGAAATATTCTCGGAATTGGACAAAACAAAAGCCAGACATCCAGAAATTTACCGAAGCTTCCAGAGAACTGAAGAGGAGACGGAGAGGGGCCACGAGCCGGCCACACAATAGGGCGGCGTGGCCCAGGCCCTGGCCGCGCCCCCTATGTGTGAGGCCACCTCGGTCCACTTCTGACGCCGCCCCTTCGCCTATAAAGACCCCCCCCCCCCCGACGAGAAAAACCTAAGTACCCGATCAATTTTCCAGAAACACATCGCGATCCACCGCCGTCGTCGACCCGGGATCGGGAGGGTCCAGAAGCTCTTCCCGGCACCCTGTCGGAGAGGGGAATCGCCACCGGAGGTCTTCTTCATCGCCATGCTTGCCTCCGGCGTGATGAGTGAGTAGTCTACCTTGGACTATGGGTCCATGGCAGTAGCTAGTTGGTTGTCTTCTCCACCATGTACTTTATGTTTAGATCTCATGAGCTGCTTTACATGATCGAGACTACCGTTATGTAATTCTACATGTTATGTTTATTGGGATCCGATGAATATTGGTGTTATGATTGAGTTGATGTGCTAAATATTATCCTATGTTATCTCTATGTTGTTTATGATCTTGCATGCTCTCCGTTGTTAGTAGCTATCTTGGCCGAGTAGATACTAGTGACTCCAAGAGGGATTATTTATGCTCGATAGTTGGGTTCATGCCTCTATTTAATCTGGGGGAGTGACAGAAACCTCTAAGGTTGTAGATGTGCTGTTGCCACTAGGGAGAAAACAACATTCTTATGTCCAAGGGCATATGCTTTGTTTACATTACACACTTTGCTTAATGCAGTTATCTGTTGTTCGCAACTTAATACTCAAGGGGTTCTCGGATTGATTCCCCGTGAGTGAATTATTAGTCATAGATGAAGTTGGATGGCGGTCTATGTATCTTGTTGTAATGCCCGGAGTAAATCTCATAATGATCCTCTCGACATATGCACGTTATCTTTATTCTATCAATTGCCCAACTGTAATTTGTTTACCAAGCATGTTGTTATTTATCTTATGGAGGGACACCACTAGTGAACTGTGGACCCCGGTCCTATTTCCTTTATATTGCTATCACCTGTTTACTTTACTCGCACTGTTTACTTTACTCGCATACTATTATTGCTTCCCACTCGATACGCTCATTCCTTTGTTTACAGCAAACCGGTGAGATTGACAACCTCATCGTAAGTTGGGAGCAAAGTATTTGGTTGTGTTGTGTGCAGGTTCCGCGTTGCAGCTGGCAAAGCAAAGCACTGGACGAGGCGCCCTATAAATTGTCCGGAGCTGTCGCGAAGCTAGCAAGCATCACCTTCTGGAGTTTGGCTTTTTCCTACTGGATCAATAAACCTTGGTTTCTTACTGAGGGAAAATTGCTGCTATACTCATCATACCTTCCTCTTGGGGTTCCCAACTGGACGGTGATTTACATCAACACCGCCGCAACAAGCAGCGGGGGAAAGTGTCGCCTCGGGGTGGAGGGTCAAATGTTTCTCAAATTTGAGACTTGGCCGATGTGAGGAATAAATTTTTTACTCCTCTAATTCCTTTGAGGGATTGACTAGGTACAGTTTAGGCCCTTAATACAATTTTTTACTTCTTTATCAGCTTTTAGGGGACCAGCTAGAGATGCCCTAAGGGGACCTCATATCCCAACTCTTTTTTATCCAAAATTGCCTAGAGAGAAACAAGTTGCACCTGCTAAACCTATCTCATTTGTCTAAAATTTTCCGAAGCTACCAGTCCATACCATCCCTTATGATCCCGATATTCCATCTGAATTATGCTCCAAGTAGCAATCTTGCTAGTCCACTGCCACCGCCATCAGCTACGTCAAGTCAAGGCAATGCGACACTTGAATTTGTACGTCCTCCAAGCTCGAGAGGGAAAGGCTGGAGTAGGGTATTGCCATCCTTGTCATACCAAGGTTGAGCTTCTCTAATGGGGGGATGCCCAATAGGGTAGGACCAAGGAATAGAGTTGGTCTACGATTCTAGGGCTCATCATGCAGGCCTTGGCATGTTCTCTAGGACTACTCGATCAAGCCTAGCGAGGAGACTTGGAGGAGAAGGATTGGCCCATCCGCCCCAATAGGCAATTTGGCGTGCCTCACCTAAACCCTAGCATGGGTGTCTATATAAGCCCTGACATGGAACCTTAAACCCTAAGCCCATAGCAATCTCCGCACACACTCCACCTCATTCTCCTAGTCAACACCTCTCCCGCGGTGACTCCCTGTAATCCTACTGCGAAATATATACATATAAGTAGGAGTAGGTCTTTACCTCCTTTAGAGGGGCCGAACCTGGGTAAACTCCTTGTGCCCAATCTCATTCCTGGGATACCGATGTCACAATCGCCTTTCATCTCATCTAAGCCACCCCTAGTGGCATGTGCCGGATCAAAGCACCGACATTCTCCAATCACTCTCCCACCTTCATCCTGTTTCTTCTCCTACCGCTACTCCATCATCTAAGAACTTTTTTTACCGTACATCATCTAAGATCTGATGGCTGCCAGCATTTATTTTGTAAGAGTAGAGACCGTGATTACTTGTAACTAACATGTGGTGATCGATATGTTTAGATATGCAAATCCCTTAGTTAGAGTTGCAGAGCATTAGGAAGAGTAGATACCGAATGTTACCAAATATAATATTTGATAGCGAAAATTGATGGGACAAGGCGTTTTTGATAGGGAAAATTTATGGGACAAAGGCATTTTGGCTCCCGAGTGCATATGCTCCTGTATTTAAAATACATTTCTAACATATTTAAAAATATTAATATAATTTTTAAAATGTTGCGCTCACAAAGTCGTTTTGAGAAAACTGACTTTTTGTGCGGCCTGTGTAAAATAGATTAAAATTGATGCTAAAAATAGCCTTTTGTTACTATCTTGTTTGCACAGGTATGGAAAATGAAAGTTTTTCACAAAGCTTGCGTGAGCATATAGAATATAGAGATATACGAATGGAATTTTTCCCTAAATATTTAAGCAGTTTTTAGAAAAATCAGGTAGGTATAAAGGGAGCCTAGACACGGAGATAAAAAGTGTATTACCGAATTGATTTATGCAAGATTAAATTACCGAACTTATTTGGGGAGATTACGTAATCATGTACAGAAGACAGCTCATAGAAACTGCTGCCAGAACGACCATAACGATAAGGAGAGGGAGGAAAACTCCATTTCCCGTTTTGTTTACTGTGCTTCCTCCTCTCGCCTCCACACCACAGTTGCGCTCCTTGGATCTCCGAGATCGAATCCGAGAATTCCCGATCCCGATAACCCCGCCGCCATGCGCTCCCACCAATCCCACGAGCTCGTGTCTCGCGCCCATCTTTCAGCTCTGTGATCCCATCGGGCTTTCCGTAGCCGCCGCCGCCGCCGCCGTTGACGCCAATTGGCGGTGGCCGGCATGGATTCCGGCGCCAACAGCGTGAGCTCCGTCGGCGAGTCGCCGCCGCCGGTCTCTCCTCCGGGTCGTCCGGTGGCCAAAGGCCGCGGCCTCCGCCGCTGGCGGCGTATCCCCCGCGAGCACCACGACGACGAGGGGTCCCCCACGGGCCCCGTTGCCCCCGCCGCCGCCACCGGCGCCGCTGGCGCTGGCGCTGAGGAGGACTTGTCGCAGCTCCACAAGCGCCGCCTCCCAGTCGGCGCCGACGGGCCTAAGGGGAAGCAAGAAGCCGCGGCCGAAGAGGAGGATAGCCCGGTTGCGTCGGTCGAGTCCAGCTTCGTGCCGCCGGACGCGCCTCCCTCGCCGGTTCCGCCTCCGGCTCCGACTAAGCTCGACCCGGATCTCGGGTTCCTGATCGCGTCCACCGGCTTCTCGGTGGGCGCCGGCGGCGCCGACTCCGACAACAGCGACGACCGGACCAGCAAGTTCTCCACCGCGCTCCCGCGCCACGACTTCTCGCTCGCCGGCTTTGGCCGCGACCGTGACAGGGCGCGGTCCCGCGCCCCTGGCGCCGCTGCTCACGCCAAGAACCTCCGAACTGCACGCGCGCGCGGCGTCGGTGTGCGCGCTGTCTCTGTTGCCTCCTCCACGGCGGAAGCGGAGAACTCGCGCTCCAGTGTCGAGTCTGACCTCCGGAGCACTGGGGCTGCTCACGCGCGAAAATCAAGTGCTGGCATCAGCAGCAATGGCGTCCACAAGTTCCTGTACACTGATGGCGAGCACAGCGATGAAGAAGCTCCAAGTGAGCACTTGCGATCCACAGCAGGAGGTTTCTATAAGGAGAATGGGAGTACAGTAGGGAGAATGGTGATGGGGAATGGTGATTTGTATGCCAATGATCATGGGTTTCATGAAGGGAGCATTGGCAAGGGTGAGAATGGAGGGATCCATTCAAGTCTTGATCCGTACACGGAGTCAATTTCAACGCTTCAGTCAGCACAAGAAGCACTTGAGAATGGTATAGTAATATCCCCCTTTATTTATTCTTGCAAAATAAGTTCCCTTCACTTTAGCTTGATGCATGAATGAATCAGTACCCAAAGATTGTTCTTTTAGATTGAGCAAGTGTTTGTAGTACTTTACATGGAAGCCTGTTACCTCTAGCTTTCTAAAAAACCTTGCATTTTGGAAAAGATGTAGAGTGTGAAGTTCAGAATTTCTGGACTACAAATTATGTTTATTCAGCTATTCGTTTCGAGATTAAACCAGACGGTTTCCTAAAACAGCCTACTTTATTAGGATGAAATAACTGAACACTTGATCCATTATAGTGATCAACGATAAAATGTACAGTACATACATGCATGATCTTTCTAGGGGTCCAAGATATTTTTTGACAAGTTCATTTCACAATGAAGCTGTATTATGTTGATACTAAGTGTTGTTTATACTAAGTGATCAACGATAAAAAGCTTTATTTCACAATGGCCCCATGCTATGTTGATACTAAGTGTTGTTTATTCAGTCAGTGGCGGAGCCAGGACATAAATGTTCTGGGGTCACCAGTCAGAGCATATTCTACCTAGTTTCTTAGACACTTTTATAAGAAAATACACAGTAAAATGAAGCCTGTGCTGGACCCCACAGCTACAATGTGGATCCATCATCGGATTCAGTAACACGTCACTTCTGAAGGAAGCGTACCATCTTCCATGGCCATTACTACGGCAAATGTAGCCACTCTCCTAATATGTCGCGCATGATTTGCTTTCATGTTGGATCTGCAAGATGTCCAATAGGTTGCCTTTGTTCTCTTCTTGGTACACCAACAACCACATGTTGGCTTCTTCGATGTGACCACTTCTTGTCTGATGTGCGCAAGCCTGCCAATGAACTTCAAGGTTCCTAGCTATGCACAAGACACCTTTTGGCTGTTCTGGAAATGAAATCACAGTTGAAACTAATATGTTAAACATTGTAAGTGGGGAAATCTGAATGCCCCTTTTTTGTTTCCCTCGTGGAAGCCCGCCTGTAGTGAGTAATGCAATTAACAGAGTTGATATTGAAGAAAAGTTGGATTTAGTAACTGATGTTCATCAACATGTCCAGCTTGATTACTGGGAAAAAAAGAGATGATTGCGAGGTAGGACATATCGATGCTAGTCAGTGATGTGAGGGTGTCAGCTATGGTATCATTACACATGAATGGTAGAGAAAGATGTACTGGACTAGCGGAACTCCTGAACTTTTAATTGCTATAGCGGAGAGCACGTCTCTAGTTTTGAATGAGCATGCGCTCATGGAAAAAAAATGTCAAACATGGTGTAGAAGCTAGCCAACATTATGAGATGACATCCTGAAAAAATGGTTTTGTTGACATTTTATTCCATTTTAGTTGTAAGATCAGGCGTTAAACGTGATAGCAATACTTGTGTAAAAGGAATTACAGTGTGCATGTTTTTCGCCGTTTGACACATCAGATACTTCAAACAGTTAAACTGTTGACTTGTTGATCAATGCCATAATTCAATGCTGTGGGAATTAATTACCGCAGATGACATGCCTGTTTGATAATAGATGTCTGTGTTGTGTTTCTATATCATTATATTTACTGTCACATTCAGCTTTTAATAGGTGGCCTGCTTCATCTCCTAGTTTTCAGAAGAATTTTTTGTACTATGCTGTCTGCAAGCTTTTTTCAAAGTAGTTTCAGTAGGAGCCATTGTAGTATAAAAAGGAAGAGCATTGCTTTGCCTGCATGTTCTCAGAAGTTTCCTTAGTCCATTTCCTGTTATAAATTATTGAGTGCTCTGTTGTCGTGTCATTGCAGCAGGACCGAAGTGTTTTGTTGAAAAGATGACATCTTCTTTTGCTTCAGTCAAAGTGCTTTTGCAATAACTATTTCCTTTTCTACATATTTCTGCAGAGATCCAAATGTTTGTGGAAATAGGGAAAGAAAACAGTGATAATTCTGCAGACAACTATGATGAAAATGAATGGAGCAGCTCACCCGATTGTGAAGAATTTTCTGAAGAACTAGGTGAAAAGTTGAAGCTTCTCGAGTCCAAACTGGAAGAAGCTTCCTCTATAATCGATGAGAAGGATTCAAGAATACTTGAACTTGATACACTCAACCAGACACAACCAAGGGAAGCGGCACTATACAATAGCAAGCTGCTGTCTCTACAGTCTGAAGTTGATCAACTGCTCATGGAGAAGATGGAGGCAGAGATTCAGTGCTTTATCCTGACAAGAGCTTCAGAAGCTTGGCAACCCCAGACTGAGGATCACGATACTCTTTACGAAGCACAGAAGTCTCTGTCCGAGGATCACAAACAGTTGGAAGTCAAGCTTCGGCAGACCGAAAACAGAGCAATGATGCTAGAGGAGATGACAAAGAAGCTAGAGGCACAATGCAAAGAGCTTTCGAACGCTTCAGAAGTCCTGAAGCTGCAGGCTGGAGCAAGCCGAGCCTCGCTTTTTTGTTCCATTCAGTTAGTGCTGCTGTGTATCGCTGTGTGGACAGTCATCACGCGGTTCTTGCCCACCCCTGCGGAGTTTGTACCTACTTGAGGTTAGAAAAGTTCTCGCACTCCTGCCGAGTTTGTACCTACTTGAGGTTAGAAAAGTTCTCCCTGCCGGCGATGAGCCTATGTGTAGACATTCTTGAAAAGTTGTTTCCTGTAATCTATTGTTAGGCATTGATGGCCTTATAAATTTTCGGTTTGTAACATAACCTCAGATTTTGCTAGTTATATGTTTACTTGTACTTAATTACAAATCTGCTTGTTGCTCCTCTGTATCCTGAAATATTAATGAATTACAAATATGCTTGTTGCCCCTCTGTATCCTGGTAGGGCTAATGAATCCGACCAGTGTTCATGATGTCATCTTCTTCTCTGCTGCTCTTTGGTTGTTCTGTGCAAGTATAATAAAGTTGCACAATCTTTTGGGGCACACCTACTAAGGTTCTCTTTGATTCAAATGATTTTCATACGAATTCTAGAGTATTCAAATCCTTAGAAACTTTTTCTACGTTGCTTGTTTGATTTGTAGGACGAAACCTTAGTACTCCTTCCGTCCCGTAATATAAGATGGTATTACAACCTTTTTATTATGGGGCCATGGGAGTACTATGTTTCTTGGAAACGTAACATTCATTCAAACCTCTTTGTAAGAGTCCTTCACTTTTCCTATGATTGCCTCCTTTAATTCATAGGATTTGCACAGAAATTGTATAGGATTTGAATTCTATAGAAAAATTTCCTACACATATGTTTGATTCATAGGAATATATACCATAAAAAATAATCCTATATGAATCTAGTAGTGTAATCTATAGGAAAAAAGCATTAGGTCATACCTAATGGAAAAATTCCTTTGTTACAATCAAATACACTTATATATTCCTATAGAATTCAAGTAAGCATGTCATTCCAATCCTATGACTTCTCTATTCCTATGATTTTCTTAACCTATGAATCAAAGGACCTACAGGATTGAAATGGATATGACATTACAAGTGTGCGTTTTTCCTATTCCTACGTGTTTGGAATCCAGTGGATCAAAAAGGCCGTGAATATGTAACTTTCCCGTGGATCAAATTACTGAATATAGCTGACATGGACAAAGGGAGATAAAATTCGTGCGGCAATGAATATACACACGCGCTTGCACTACTTGTTCAGATTAATTAAATTAATCTTGCACCATCTCACATACATGATACATACAACATCAACGGTATAGAACTACTGAAAACACGGCAGATTATAACAAGCTGCTCCGGCGTCCTGGACAGGAGGGTTTCAGCCGGAGAAGAAGGTGGGGTCGTATCCGTTGCTGGTGGTGGCGAGGATGTAGTAGGCGACGATGTGTCCGATGGAGCCCCAGGCGAGGACGTCGACGATGTTGAAGCCGACGGGGTCGTTGGACTTGAGGATCCCGGCGAACTCCTTGGCGCGGACGTCGCCGGCCTCGAAGTGGGTCTTGCCGTTCTGGGCGGGGACCTGCTTCGCCACGTTCTCCCGCTGGAAGTTGAAGAAGACGAAGCGGCCAAGCACGAGCGACAGCCCCGTGCTGAGGCTGATCACCACCGACGGCTCCAGCGCCGCCCGCGCGGCCACGGACCGCCTGGCCGACCGGAAGGAGACCACCGAGGCGCGCCGCGGGGACGGCGCCAGGCGGAGCCCGGCCACGGAGGGCGGGGACAGCACGGCGGCGGTGGAGGTGGCCATGGGGTGGTGGTCCTTCTTTCGCTGGAGCTGTGGCTGTGGGTGCTCGAGAACGACCAATGCGCGGCGAGTTCTTGATCTCTCGGTAGGCGCTACGTACGTGCTGTTTGGGTATATAGGGGGGGTGGTGACGTGGGAGATATGGTGGGGGCGCGGGAATGCGAGGTTAGTGGTGGAGGGAGGGGGGATTTCGTGCTGCGGCCATGGCGTGTGGCCATTGGAGGGTGCCGGATAAGGTATATCTAAGCCATAACTTTTTTCTTCTCTTCCCTCAACAAGTCAGCAGCAGTGTGTCGTGTGCCCCTCAGTGAGAAACATGGATGGCCAGTAGGTCTAGAGGGAAGGAGGTGGCTGACTGGCTGCGCAACATATGAACCGCGCAGTTCAGGGTTTAAAATTTGGAAATTCAACCGGGCTTGTCGAAGGTTAAGGTTACATTTTTTGCAATTAATACCACTTATATTTATACTTACAAATAACACCTGATAGAGATACACGAGTTGTCTCCGACTTTTACAAGATAAAGTTTAAAAGAAATGAGCAAATATTCAAGATCTTCAGTCTTTTTTTTTCTTCCATGACGTTTTGTATGTTTCTAAAGTCAATTAAAGATAGATACCAAAAATATATACGTGTAAATACCAATAAATGTTCTCCCATAATTTAATTTTATCCGCAATGCCAAAATTATGGTGAGCTGTGATTAAGTAGGACGAGTACAATTAATTGAGATGAAGCATAAAGACGTTCAATCAAGAAACTATTTTCAATAGAGTTGGTTTACTTACGGAGTGCACGAAGAAATCAATCAAATCTCTCACTCTACCAAGATGTTGGCACTTTTGGGGGGAGCAATCTTTCACTTCCCTTAGTACTACTTCCCCTGTCCATATATCAGGAACTACCCGCCTTCCGCTTCCACATTCCGACTATTTTTTTACTAGATTATGGAAAGGCACTAGTACAAAATAGCCCTATGGTGGCAAGAGCGCCGTTATTGACGCGGGACCGCCACGCCATCAATCTGAAATAATAGTGGTGTGACGCGGCACTCCACCAAAAACTCTCTAACCCGCGGCATGGAGGGCTTCGCGCCACCATTAATAGGCGCAGCCGTGTCATGGCGATCCAAGCGCATGTCACTATCGCTTTCCCAGGCACTTATATTTACAGTTAGATGTGCGCATGATGCCGGCCGGTGTTATTTAGGTGCATGCGGGCTTGGCCATGGTCTGTCAAATGCCACAGTAATCAACAACAATTTGATATTGCCTAATTAATTAACATATAAGCAATGTTAAAGAAATCGGTAATCGTTAACTGCTCGGCTGGCTTGGGATTAGAGATTAATCGGAAATCGGCCTATTAACTGATTTAATCGATCGACAATTAACCGGCCAATTTTTTCTATATCACAGGTACCCAGCACTAAAATATGAAATATTTAACCAGTAGAAGTGCGCACAAAACCAATATTGAACAGAAATATTATGTCGAATCCTTGTCTTTGAATCCTCGTGTAATATTTCTTTAGGGCAATTCATGTGCTATTGCATTCAGTTACATGGTCGTACATGACATGTAGGCACAGACAACGAGACACTGCAAACCCGGCTCTCCCAATACGTACACAAAGCAGCCCGAAAAGCAAATAAAATAACGTGGTCCCTTGAATCCTGTGTGCAACAAGCCATCGATCGCTGCCTGTCTTGGATGTTACCGGAGAAAACTGCTGGCTGTTGGAATTGGGGACGGTGGGAGGAGCCGCTCGTCGAGCTGCTGGGGGAGTTGTGGTCGCATCAGCAAGGGGCGGCGACAGACTTGATGTTCTACTAGCTGGAGAGTGGGTGGGAAGGAGGAGTACCACAGGGAGCCGGGAGAGGAAGGGCGGCCGAGATCCCTTCGCCGGCGGCGAGCATCGGAGCGGCGACGAGGTGAATTCCTCGAGGGGGCAGCGTGACTTAATTTCCCTGGAAACTCTACGTGAGGAGGCGGCTGGGAGCGGGGTTGGTAGGCCATTGCCTGATAATTTTTAATTTTTTTTTGAACCAGCAGAGTGAGCTTTATTAATCACCAACAAAGGTTACATCATCTATAAGAAAGTTTAAAAGAAAACTAGGGGGCTCATCGTCCCAATTATAAGAAATACCACTCGAAAAACAACTTTTAGCTATCTCGTGAGCCACTTTATTTGCTTCCCGCGGACAATGTTTGAAGGAGACACTTCCAATCGCTGTAGATAAATCCACACAATCGGCATAAACTGCAGAAGCTTCACTCCACCAATAGTCTTCACCCGTACATGCATCTATAGTATCCAATGAGTCTGATTCTGCTTGGATTCTGGTACATCCTAGTCTGTTAGCCAGTGCCAACCCATGTTTCATTGCTATCGCCTCAGCCATCGCCGGCGTAGCCACATGCGGTATAAACGAGCTCGACGCTGCAATAAAACGACCTTGATAGTCTCGAAGGACAGCCCCTGTAGAACCAGCACCAACATCTGCATGGAATGAAGCATCCACGTTGAGCTTAGTAAATCTAGGCTCAGGTTTTGACCATTTCACATGCGAGTTCGGACCCTGCGGCCTTGCGGCCGACGCGGCATTAGCTATGATGGAAAAGATTGACATCTTGCAGTAGTACATTGGTGGAACTG
Source organism: Dactylis glomerata (assembly GCA_007115705.1). NCBI lineage: Eukaryota > Viridiplantae > Streptophyta > Magnoliopsida > Poales > Poaceae > Dactylis > Dactylis glomerata. Next base: position 2,221,455 of record QXEO01000454.1, on the reverse strand, counting down.
CTTCATTATGAGAACGACGGCGTCTAATCCACCATAGGTACCAACATGCAACAGCAATAGTTTCATTGAGTCCAATATTATGAAAACCTTGTAGCAAGCCCGACTAATCGGTCCAGCGACTAACGCTAGCGATCACACGTTATCGGCACGGTCGGCTCCCGATCAGCGATTACACGGCCGATTAATCGTTGAATCGGACGATTTTTGGAACATTGCATATAAGTGCAAGCCTCACATGGTTTTTGAGCTAATAATTAACAAATATAATATGGTCACTTGAGATATCTAAATATATGTCTTGAGCTACTAATTAACACATACAACATGACCAATTGAGGAAAGTCTCAAATATGACACTAGTTGCCATAGACCACAATTATTCTCTATGGTTGTTCTCCCATGGAAAAACATATCAACTCTTTTCCTTCGTTGATATCATTCTCTTGGATGAAACGCGTCCAACGGGCACCTCTCATGCAAGTCCTTGTTCGTCCTTTCTTCACTATGAAGTCATATGTACGCCCAAGCGCCAGAAGTTGTACAATTCTTTGATCTTGTACAACTTGATTGAACAAAAAACATGAAGTGCAAGGGAAAACCTATATAAATACACCAAAATAGCATGAAAAATAACATGTTACTGCACTATAGTGAATCACAATAATGTTGCAAAGAGAAGTGAAAGCAGTATTGTTAACTACCATGTAATTTTCAAACTTTGGTCGCATGTCGATACTAAACAAAGTGCCGCTCGTTGTGCGAGAGTCGCCATCAAAGCTGGCGCATACTTGTCACGTTGTCATAGCTGCAAATTCCACCGCGGTAAATCAATCAGATTTCACAAATTATTTCACAGGCAAAGCTAGGTGAACAGCGATGCACAATAACCAACTTCCCTAAGTATTTCACCAGCGGTGCTAGGTGACCGACAATGCACAATAAACAACTTTCCTAATTATTTCACCGGTACAGCTAGGGGACCGGTGATGCACAATAACCAACTTTCCTAAGTATTTCACCGACGGAGCTAGGTGACCGGCGATGCACAATAACCAACTTCCCTAAGTATTTCACCGGCGGAGCTAGGTGACCGACGATGCACAATAACCAACTTTCCTAAGTATTTCACCTGCGGGTAGTAGAGGCGTGAGAAGGGCGCTACTTACCAGTGGGTCGAATGCACGCGGTGGTTCTAGCGAGGAGGCTGCAGAATGAGGGAGGGGCGACATGGCGATGGTTCTGGCGAGGAGACTGCAGGACGAGGGAAGGGCGTGTCGCCGCTGAGAGAGAGAGGGAGATAGAGCTAGCGTGGCGGTGATCTAGATCTAGATCTAAGAAATGACAGGGCCGGGGCCGAGGGGGCTCTTGGATTTATTACTACTCACGTGTCGGTGGCATGCCAAGTAGAAATTCTTTCAAATACTTGCAAAACAATCTGCATATAGTCATTTCTTGTATCCAATACAAATGTTCATTTGTATAGTTGTCCTCGGTAAAGTAATCTATGCATTGTCAACCGAATTTACTTGTCCCTAGAGAGAAGGTAACAGAGGGGCCAAACATGTTGGATGACATGTCATCCTAGTAAGTGTGGCGTCGGCTTTACATGTGCCACATCTTTTTTGGAATATCATTAAGTCAGATCTTCTAGAGATGTTTCTAGAGCTATTTTGTCTAATTTTTGGTAAGATTATCTTGTTACCAAAAAGTCAATAAGGCAAAAAGGATCCAACAATACAGACCTATCTGTCTCTTAAACGTAAGTTTCAAGATATTAATGAAAGTGGCCACCATTAGACTATATACAGTGGCTGATCATGTGGTTCAACCGTTGCAAACCGCTTTTATGCAAGAAAAAAATATCGTTGATGAACTGGTTATCCTGCATGAAGTGGTTCATGAACTACATACAAAAAGTTGATGGGGTAATTCTAAAATTAGATTTCAAAAAAGCTTACGATAAGGTTAAGTGGTCTTCTCTTCATTAAACACTCAGGATGAAAGGTTTTTTACATGAGTGGCTCGCTTTGATCAATAATTTAGTGTCAGGAGTTAGTGTGTCCATTAAGGTTAACGATGACACTGGCTGTTACTTCTGGACTAAGAAAAGTCTTAGACAGGGCGACCCATTATCACCCATGTTATTTAACATAGTGGCTAATATGCTCGCTAATATGATTGAACGCGTAAAAGTTGATGGTCAAATTGAAGGGGTGATTCCATATTTTATGGATGGTGATTATCAATCCTTCAATATGAAGATGACACAATTCTTTTTATGGAGCATGATCTTGAGAAGGCTCGAAACCTTCAATTAATTTTAGCGGCTTTCGAGCAACTTTCGGGTCTCAAGATTAATTTTCATAAGAGTGAGTTGTTTTGTTTCGGTGAGGCACAGGGCATGTCCAGCCAATATGTTAACTTGTTTGGCTATGGGCAAGGCCAGTTTCCTATTTGGGATTGGGGACTCCGATTCATTATCTTAGAAAAACAGTTGCCGAATGGAAATCAGTCGATGAGAGACTGCAGAAACGTCTTAGTAGTTGCAAGGGTAAATTTTTATCCCTGTGAGGGAGATTGGTACTCATTAATTCAGTACTTACTAATATGGTACCGTATATGATATCTTTCATTCTAGTGCCAAAAAGAGTCTTACACAATCTTGATTATTATGGTTATAGATTCTTTTGGCAAGAGGATAGCGACAAAAAGAAATATCGACTGGTTAAGTGGAGTGTTGTTTGTAGACCCAAAGATCAGGGAGGGCTGGGAGTTCATGATGACCTTCAGGTCAAGAATTCCGCCCTACTAGGTAAACGGCTATTTAAGCTTCTTACCGAAAATGTGTCTGGCAAACCCTCCTTAAGATAAAATATGTTGGCTCGAAGGCGTTGTCTCAGGAAATATGGAAACTTGGGGACTCGCATTTCTGGGCGGGTCTAATGACTACAAAGAAACACTTCTTCCGCTTTCGATCTTTCTCGATTAACGATGGATTGCAGATATGTTTTTGGGAGGATAGGTGGCTTGGAAATACCACTCTCCATGAACAGTATATGCATTTGCATTGTATAACATAGTATGGCACAAAAGTGATACCACTGCTACCGTAATGGATACCTCACCTCCAAATGTGTCATTTTGACAAAGATTTAATTGGACCTAGATTTATTGCATGGTATGCCTTAATTACTTCAACGTTTGAATTCTGTAATGAATTTTGATGAAATCTACATGCCAATTGAACTTTTTTATTAGAGTCTTTATACAAAGCGATTATACAATCTGATGTGCCAGTTGATGATAACAAGACTATTTGGAAGATGAAGATACCACTAAAGACCAATTTTTTTGGGTAGGAGTAATCCTAACCAAAGACAATTTTGCTAAACGGAACTGGCATGGGGCTAGTAGATGTGTATTTTGTCACTGGGATGAGACAATTAAACATCTATTTTTCCAGTGCCACTTTTCTAGATCTATATGGTCAATTATCCAAGTAGCTTCCAACTTGTATCCTCTTACTAGTGTAGCCAATATTTTTGGGAATTGGCTTCATGGTATTGATCTCAGATTTATAACCCTCATTAGAGTGGATGCGCTTGCCGTTATATGGTGGCTTTCCCTATGTATAAATGATAAAGATTCTAATGATAAAAATCTTCTCTCTTTCAAGTCATGTACAGGTGAGTCGGTACGCTCTGTTTATGGTCACCTCTTCAGTGGATGGAGAATCAAGACCTCTTTATGGAGGTATGTACACGATTAGAGTCTACGGCAAGGGATATTTTTCCATACATGGGTGACCATATAATCTAAGGATTGGTCCACCACCATCACCTTAGGCGAATTACAGTTGCTCTAAATGATATGTATTGCGCCTTACTTTGAGACTATTGGATGACTGTGTGCATTCTAGCTATATAGAGGCCGGGTGTAATGCTTAAATTTTTTGAGTAATAAAGCGCCCATTATCAAAATAATATGCCACATCTTTCATATGGAGATAAAATTTTAAATCTGGTTCAAATTAGAATTTTGGTGCTTAAATCTGGCTTAATCTGTCACAAAAAATCTACTTCAAAAGTGTCACAATGTAACACATATGTAGTTCGTAGATGGATTTACTAAACATATATATACTAGGCTTTCTAGCAAACTTGGTCCACAATCTAACCACCGAACTAAGTTCTCCGTGAGGGTAACAAGATTCAAAAATTCAACGCCCATGTTGTGGGCATCCTAGCGGAATGGATCGGAGGGGCAGTGCGGACATTTATGTCGAGTGGCAGCATCCGGTATTCTATGTCAAGATCTCTCAAGATCTTCATCATCTCGTGCAGAATGAGTTCTCTCCGGTCGAACCTCATCCCCATGTCCTGGAAGTTGATGGTGTGGCGGCACCATATGGATATTCTCAGCCTGTTAGTGTCGTCGATGTCGCGGAGCACGACCATGGAGCCAGGGTACCAGTGCTCCTTCTTGTTGTCAAGGTAGCTGAAATTTGAAGAAACAATGTGCATAAGCGCTTAGTGAACACTTGAGTCAAAGTGTCTGAAACTCACGCAATTACTTTCCTGGATTCCTCATGATAGAATGGTTTATGGCAAGGAACATAATTGAGGGAAAGAAGAACGACACACGTACTGCATTAGTCTCTCCTTCATGAGGGCCAGTTTCTCTGGCGGTGTAGCGACATTAACAGAGAAGTCGACGGCATCTCCCATGTCCGGGCTCCTGTAGTAGTTCATGATGGGCAACATGGCGAGCTTGCTGTTGGGATAGTAAACCTTAAGGTTGTCATATCGTAGGAAAATAGTAGTCATGATGTTCATCTCCTCAACGACTACCTGAAAGAATTCCCAACAATGCATAGCCACGTCAGTTAACAAGTCGCAACACAAGCTAACCCAATCGATACATGTGAAGGATTTTGGTTAACCTGCATCCCGTCGACCTCGCACCGATCGCCGACGTCGAAAGGATGCATGACGAAGAGGAAGATGATGGCCTCGAAGATGGTCTTGAGGGTGTTGCCGAAGATGAAGACGGCGACGAGGAGCTGCGAGCTGATGACGACGAAGAAGCGCGTGGTGGTAATGCCGAGGATGAGGAGCCAGAGGGCCAGCACGATGAGCGCGACGACGACGTTGGCCATCTGGTGGAGCTTGTTGACGGCGGTCTTGGTGTCGTTGAGCGTCAGGGCTAGGGCCTTGCGCTCCCTGAACGCGTTCACCACCCAGTTCTTGAGCGACCTCTTGCCCACCCTGTTGTGCTCCTGCGCTCCTTCGAAGAGGTCCATGGCCTTCAGGGCCTCCTCCTGCCTCATGAAGCGCATCAGGTCCGACAGGTATATGTGCCTGCAGCATGCAGCAACATTGTTCAAGATTCAGAGTTGGATAAGCATGCTGATTTGGGCATGGCATTTGGCAAAGATTATACAAGATCAATGAGAAAGAAAAAAACTGACTTTGATCCAGGTTTGGCGACATTGTGGAAAATCCTCTTGGCTGCGACCTTGGCCTCGTACTCGCTGTGTATCTGCGTGGCCAGCTCGTCCTCCTCGCACGTGGCGTGCTTGATCTGCTCGTCCATGGTCGTCAGCGCCCCGTACCGGACAATCTTCATCAGCCTCTTCATGCTCCACGCGGAGATGTTCTTCTGGCTGAGCCTGTGGAGCTGGTCGATCGAGATGGACCCTTCCTCCAGATGCCGGTCGGACTTCTGCTTCTGCAGCTGCTTGCTGGCCCCTCGCCGGGACGTCGCCGCTGTGAGCCGCCCGCTCTTGGGCGGCACCGTAGCTGCAGGCTTGCTGGTGGGCATGGCCGCCGCCTGGAGCTCGCTCGGGATGGTCGCCCCGGCGCTCTGCAGCCGCTCCATCTCCGCGATCATGCGACTCTCGTCGACCAGGGGCGGGCCGGAGAGCGTCTCGATGACGTACTGGTTGAAGAGCGCGTCCTGGATCCGGTCGAAGAAGGTGGAGACGTGGAAGGACGAAGCCAGCACCTTGAGCAGCAGCGTCTTGACGAGGCGGATCACGGTGGCGACCAGGAGGCAGCACAGCACCTTGGTCACGTAGGGCAGCACTAACGTGTGCGTCTCGCGCTGGGCGTCCTTGTCGAACAACAGGTGCCATGACACGAGCGCGACGCCGAGCCAGAGCACGTTGCGCACGGCGCGGCGCACGCCGTAGACGAAGTAGAGCACCTTCTTCTTGAGGAGGAAGTTGCGCTCCACGAAGAATACGGCCATGCGGATGATCCAGCCGGAGACGAGGCGGCCGCAGATGAACACGCACACCAGCAGCTCCCATTTCCACAGGTGGAGGCCCGAGAGCTTTTTCTTGGCCAGTGTCGGGATGGTGACGCTGCAGACGAGGGAAGCGAGGATCACGATGAGGCCGACCCACTCCAGGATAATGAGACAGTCCACCGTGTCGCGCTTGGAGTCGGCGTTGAGGCCCTCCTCCACGAACGGGTCGTCGTCCTCCTCCGGGTCGAACCCGCCGCCGGGTTTGCCGAGGAAGCCCGACCTGGCGATGAGCCCCGACCGGAGCTGCCCGGACTTGGGCGGCGCACCGACGAAGGACTTGCGGTGGTCGTTGCAGTCGGTGGTGGTGGAGCCGCTCGAAGGCGGCGGCGGGTCCATGAGCCGGGACCGCGTCTTGCTGCGCGGGAGCAGGCCGGCGCCGCCGCCCGTGGACGTTGACGTGCAGCGGATCACCTCCGCGGGGTCGCCTCCTGCCCCCGCGTGGGCGGCCTTCTTCCGGCTGTTGCCAGCACCGCCGGCATCAGAGGAGGAGGACGACGAGCCCCCAGTCGTCGACGAGGGGTTGAAGCGTTTGCGTGGGTCCTGCTGGAACGAGACGCGGGACGGGGAGATGGGCGCGGGGACGTGCAGCAGCCGCCGCATCTCCTCCATCTCCAGCTCGGGATCGAGAGAAACCTCCCCGCCGGCCGCCGCCTGCTTCCGCAGGAAGTTCCCGATGAGGCGGCTGGGCGGGTCGTCGCTGCACTCCCCTTGCGCGCTCGTCGGCGAGGGCGGCGACTCGGGCGGGCGGTTCTTGAAGCTGAAGGACTCGGCGAAGCGTCCGGCGCCGTTGGGCGAGGCCGGCGCGCTCGAGCCGCCCGACCCGGACCCTCCGGGCACCGCGCCATAGTCCGCAATCGTGACGCCGGGAGCGGAGTTGAGGGAGAAGGAGCTCTGGCCGACGTCGTCGTTGATCTTGAGGACGATCTCCCGGCGCTCGCGGTCCTGGTCCTGGTCGAAGTCGAATGACGCCGACCTGGACGACCTGTTCGACCCGCCGTACGACTTGATGCTGCCCTTCCGCTGGAGCGCCATCGCGCCTCCCAGTCCCCGGCGGGAGAGCACGTACCGGGCAAGCTATTGATCAGCAATGTGTGGAGGCTCGATCGGCGCGCGCCGGAGACGCCGGGCGAGGACGCCGGACGCGACTTCGATTTGGCAATGGCGTCCGGCGCCGGCGGATCGGCTTATGTGTAGGTTCCGGCGATGCAACAGTCAGTGCACGGCGGCAGCTGCGGGCACAAGTGTCACCTCGTGATCTGCTCTCGGGTGAGTGAAAAGTGGAAGCTGATGAGCCTGGAGTGGGCTGGGATATATCGGGGGAGACGCATGCACGCACAGCGGAAGACGTGGCTGCTGGTGCACGGCAGTCCGCGACCAGCGGCGTTGGGAGTGTGAGTGGTGGCCGCAAGCTGCACAGTAGTGAGCTCCGGTCCCTCGGCCTATTTTTGGAGCGCGAATGACTCCATGAATGGTGGATGTGGCTTCAGTGTCTCCTAATGGTGCTCTTCTCCAGTGCATGCCCTCGGCGGCTCTGCTAGGTGCGTCAAGTGGAGACCGAGTCTTTCCACAAGAAAACAAGTTGAGAAACGAGACATGCACGATGGGTAGACCCATCTTGAAACATGGGATCAGACCCTGGTCGACTGATTTCTGTTCGAAGTTGATTGGGACATTGTTATTTCTATGTTTTTTCTTTGAGGAGTCATTTCTATGTATAAGGCCTATTTTTATCCCCGTGGGGTTTGGGGATGGGAGGAAATTTGGTGTCCACCGAATCCTCTCAAATCCCCTCAACTACTTTTCAAAAAAAAAATACTAGTATGGTGGAGAGCTTTTAATTTAGGCAAAATTACACTAGTATGGTGGGCATTTGTGGGGATATCCCAGTATTATCCCGTCCAAACCCGGGGAATTTCTTGTGATCCGAAATAATCCCCTCTGATTCCCTCGAATGCACTAGACATAAACAAGGCATAAGGAGTGCCGAACTTGTTGAGTGACATTTTATTGTTCCATTGCTTCAGAAGTTTTTGTTCATGACCCCGTGCCACGCTCCTTACAGGGTGACTCGGGAACCTAAATAGCCGCCGGGCCCTTCCACATTTGTCCACATTGTCGCCCTTGTCGCGGGCTATCGCCGTAGTCGCGGCGGGCGCCCTCGCCACAGAAGGTGCTAGGGGAAGCTCGCCATGGAGGCTGTTGGTGCACGTTGTAGACTTTGAGCGGTCCATTTGACGTAGCACGTAGCTGGACAATGGGGCTCCGGTGGAGCTCAAGCGGCGCGGTAGCGGTTCGGCTATCGGATGGTGGCTAGCGAGGTCGTCCTTAGAGGCGAGGCGGCCAATGCTAAGCATGCTATGGTGGGCGTGGTGGTGGTGGTGGTTGTGCAGCAGCGAGGCGGAGGCAAGGTAGATGTGGCCATGCAGTGGTGAGGCGGGACGACGAGACCGACGAGTGGGCGGGCTAGATCTGGGCTCATGCGGGACCAGGTCTGGCATCGGCCACACTAGCGATTTGGGATTGATCCGGGCTTCGTGAGCCATGGCATTGTGTGATGTTGTAGCCCTTCTACTGCGTAACGCCTCCTCCTGCACGATGCAGGGGTCGTTGTGCCTCGCCTTGCTCAATGTTTGACGATCATTTGTGTCCTTCATCCTCGACGAAGACCATCACCGACTTGGTACACCATCTCGCCTCGCTGGCCATAGTTCTTTTAGTGTGCGGATTTCGGATCTCACGAGAAATCCTTGTCGGCTTTTTGGAGCTTACGTGGTGGCGCTTGTGGGCGCCGCCACTCTTCCCCAGACGGCATTTGGGCGACCCTTTTTCCACTACCTTTGAATACCTAGGGAAACCCTAGGACTAGCTCACCGGTCCAGACAGCAGCGGCGTGAAGATGTCGCTCTCCATCTTGAAGGTGTTGCCTTGGTGTTCAGTGATCCATGTCTCATAAAGTTTAGTGGTGAATGATGTAAGACTTCGTCCAAGATGTGGGTTTCAGAGGGCGCAGTGTGCCTTCTCTATGGCACCATAGAGGCTAGGGGCAGAGCTAGACTAATTCATGGGTATGCAATGCATACCTAATAATTTTTGCAAAATATTTCAGTATATAAGCTCCCATATGCATGCGTATGCATATTAGTGCTTCCAATATCTGCAGATAAAATGCACAAGTTTACTTAGAAAACAACAAGAGGGCAGCGGAGATCCTATAAATTTCAGGAAGTTTTCTATATGACTTGCAAAAACAATATAAATATTTGGTCGCATTTATTATGAGCAGCAAAAGTAACTTTTTTTAAGTCTAAAAGACTGATAACATGAAGGATTAAGCCTGTATATTTATTCTTATCCAATCTCTGAAATTTTTAATAAGAGAGATACTACATCAAGTCGCCACTGTATTGTTTACTCTGTTGTAGTTTAACATGACGGGGTCACTCAGAAATCATGAGTTAAATGGGTAAATGAACTTTTTCTACTGGGGACCAATTCGAAGTTTTTCTATCTCTGAATTGTTTCCCTATCTGCTCCAGAACATCGGAAGTTTTTCTATATGGCTACAACGAAGAAAATATGAGAATTTAATAAGGAAAAAGTTTACAAGTCTTTTAAAGTTATAAATATCTATTAAATGGGGTAAGTACATCACTATACATGTACCAATCATCTTATAATATATATACTTTTAGGAGGCAAAAAATTAGGCTTACGGTGGATACATTACATGTATGTACGTAATGTAGATTTTATATGACAAGTGCGTTTATCATGCATATTAATTATCTGGTAGTTTAGTACCGTAACATTATAAGCGGTCAATAGAAGTTATATACTTATATATAAAAAGCTACATTTGGTGGACGTGGCCACATATTAATTGTCCGGAGAATGCAAGATGATTACTTTTGAATAGCCATGGAAAACAATGACATCTTTTGGCACAAGAAATATATACCTTATTTATATATGCATGGGCACCTAGAAGCAAACAAATATCAACAAGAAGCTCCTCCAATCAGTCTGAGTTGTGCTAGTCCATATTGGAACTTACAAGGCATAAGTAAACAGTTGGACCTATAAAACATTTGCACATATAGAAGTGCAGAATACAAAAGAGGCCTTAGTGATTTGATAATGATTTAGTATGAAGAAAAGTGTAATCAGCATTTACATGAAGTATAATGTGAAAAAGGAAGTATTTATAAGAAAGAAACATCTGTTGATCACTTGATCATGAGAAAATAAGTGAATGACATTGAGGGAAAAGAGATAAATCTGAGCACGAAAAAGAAGAGCATCTAAAAGTGAAGAAAACACAGAGAGAAACGTCTCTTGCGTGGCATTCCTTTCGGCTGATTGCACATCAATACCAAGAATAAAATGTGCCAAACTGAACCTGTAAAATTTCAGCATGGTGGGGACAAATAGTTACTTTGCTTGTGAGTCAATTATTTCATCATAAATTAAAGGTGGTTCAGTGGTTGTAGTTGCCGTCATCTGGGAACATAATAACGTGACTCCATTATCACAGGTAGAAATGCAAACATATAACTAGATCTACTAAAAGCTGACCACAGCACATCATGACACAAGCAATTTACAAAGTTTGTATGGAACAAAGAACATGTTATTTTGCTTTTCATTGGTGCTCGACGTCGCTGCTTCCTAAGGTGAGACCGAGAACACTGAAACCACTACGAATTTCAACATTATCTGATGGACACACTAGATACAAAACATTTTCTAAGGTTTGCAGAGCCTAGAGAAGGAGGAGAAGGGGATCAGATTTCATAGTTCTATGTACTGTTGTACCATGGGACAAGGATTGAAGAGGCACAGAATAGACGTGTATGTGATCCGACCGTTCATAGGTAATCCGACGACACTGACGGAAGTTCGCAGATTTGGAGGATGTGTCCATTTTCAGGTGATACGTTCCCCACGAACATGCCACAATCGATGCGATATTCCATGCTCGGCTTGTATCCACATCAAGGAAAATGACTCCAGCGTATGACAGGAGAAAAGGGTTCTGCTCTTCTTAACAAAAAATCTCATGGATATCGGCTCTGCTGTCACCGCGATGCTTGTAAGTAAAGATGCCACTGGAACTGGATGTAGATGAAACAACAACTGCTGCATTAGGCACCAAGGGAACTAAGACGAAACCATAAATCGCCCAGGTCTAGCAGGTGAGGGTATAGATGGTATGCCGGGTGTGAAGGTCTGTGGGAATAGAGATCAGAAAAAATCTCACCAGAAATTTTCCACCAATGATCATGTTGCATTTGACAGTGCAAATATAAAGCAGGAAGATGACACGAACAAGCAATAGTAAGAGCGTAATTCAAAGATGATTGATGATTTCACATCAAGATGCTGGTATAACTCAAAAAAAGTATTTCTAGCTGAACCCCAAAAGATGCCATAATCATTGGGACTCTGCATACAATGAAACAGAGGAGAACTTAGTGAGAAACACAACGTTCATACTTCATAATCATGTGTAGTTTTCAGGATGGACTATGAGTGGATATCATACTTGGTGCAATCTTCAGGTGCAAATTAAAAAAACCATGTATTAATATTTGGAAAGCCCATATAAACTTATATTTGGAAAGCCCATACAAAGTTATATTAGAGAAAGGATTCAACTTTCTTCACAGACTTGTATTGCAAACATTTGGAAAACCAGAATTCCAAAGGTAATACTCCACACTGATCTGAGGTATGTCTCCTGCAATACTGAAGCAGGTCAATACCAGTATATGTACTGGTCATGCCAAAGCTATATCTATACCTAATAATAAAGAGAGCAAGGGTTCCATGGTTTGGTTCTTCCGTATGTTCCAAAATCCCCCCCCCCCCCGAAGTTTAACACAATTACCCACCGCTGCCATCACAAAAAAAACGTTTCGTTTTTCCAGTCTTGACGTTTGTTCGGTTCCTATATCGCCCCTTCCTAGCGATCCCCAGCAAAAATCCCGTGTACAATTCAAAAAAAAAAAAATCTCATGTACAGAAAAAGTTATCCATCTAAGTTGCTGGTTCAATCACACCGGCCATATATCCGTGTGTGTTTCAGTTTGAAACATGACGGTCACACGAGGAGCTCTAAACGGATCGGATCACAGCTGCTTCCTTCCTCCCACATATATAGTGCGGGAACCAAGCCAGGTCACCTCTCAAAATTAGATCGAACACCGCCACAGCGGTCGCCTTGACTTGGACAAGCCAGTTTCGCGTCAACCTGTTTCGTTGCGTGGTGTCATAAAACCCCCAAACGAATCAATTGGGTCAGAGTTGCAACGCACAGCCGCCGCCACCGGCCGTCGGGACGGAAGATGAGAGACCACGCGTGTGTCAGGTCGATCTTCTGCACACACATGATGTGACCTTGATGATATGTCCTATAGAGTCATGGTCGCCGAGAATACCAATGCCGCCAATCTACTGTACAATGGACACGCGAGCCGTGCCTAAGACTGCTCTCAACGGTCCTTCGCCAGTTGAGGTCGGAGAAGATCCAATCGCCATGCCCTGGCGCAGGCGTTTTTCCCATCATCAATGACGTGTGTCCAGTCATCACAAACGCTGTGATCAACACCATCTTCTTTCTTGAGGAACTCTACTACTCAGTCATCTAGCGGCCAACACCGTCTTCTACTTCCTCGAGGGACTCTACCGCTCGCCTAACAGCCACCGCCACCGCATGGCCGACAGGGTGCAGAAGCTAGGAGGTGGCCACGAGCTTGCTAGGCGGCCTGGTCCGGCGTCAGGGAAGCCATCGAGCGCCGTGGGCATATGCACCAGACGGACAGTACCTACTTGCTCGCCCAGTCGCCCTAGATCCTCCATGGAGCTTTCTCGAGCCGGCTGCTCGCGCTGTTGCGTTCCCGGGTTCCTGGGACTGTAGTGGAGGAGGTCTCAGTTGATGATCGTTTGGGATGTTCACTTTCCAAAGCTGGAGGTATGCGCCTTGCTTGTCTAAGCTAGGTTACTTTTGTCGATGTTGTTCTATGCCCAGCTTTGAGTAATTACCCTTATTGAACGTGGACGGAGATCTTAACCACTTCATTGTGGGGCTTGCACTCTGTGCCATGGGAAAAATTTATTTTGCTGAAATAGCACGTGATATGCCGCCTGATATGAAGAGGTTGTATGAAACCAAATACGAAGAGGATCCAATACTCCAATGATGACATTTTAGTCCCTTCTATAGATTGTTTTGAACACCGAGATGGCGCTATTTCCAGTCCAGTAGTGTATTTCTGTCTCGTATGACACTGTTTTTACTAGGATTCCTCAAGCTTGCAATGATTCTTCAACCATTTATCCTATCATAAATGCTGCAGAAGCTTACGTGATACTATATGAAATATGTAGTTTAGCATCGGTACTTTAGAATTGTGCTTCAACATCAAATTCTTAGTTGTGCTCTGATCAATTCCGGCTTTGACCACGCGAGAGATGCTTACCACAACTGAGCTAGAGGCACCGGTATGCAATCGTCGATGTTGTCGCTCAGGTGGATAAAGGTATTTAATGTTGCTTACAAGTATGCTACCCAATCTTCAGCTTGCCTCTGCATCAAAACATAACCATTACAAGATGTCTAGGCAACTCTTTATTTTTATAATATTTTACCATGAATTATTAATGTGTTCTATTGTTTTAGCTCTGTCCATGATTTTTTCTCGCACGTAACAAATTGCATGTAATCATTGTTCGCTTACTGCAATTGAATATTGCAAATAATGGTTAGTGAAAGGAGATTGCAAGTACAATTTGTTTACTTAATTTCTTTCTATTTAGTGAAGTACTGGGATGTTACTAGGTGTGGTTATATTACCAATTTGGCAAAACTGAAGGTGTAAGTTTTTCATTGTGACGCTGCATTTGGTTCTCTCCCGGTGCAACGCACGGGCATTTTTCCTAGTGAATCTAAAGTGTTAAGATGCTCTGAAGGACAACGGATGAGCTGTGAATGCAGGCCTGGATTGATATTTCTCTTTTTTGATCTTCAGTCAAATGGTTGTTTTGATAAATTCGTGTATGATCACAATCACAATAATTGACCAAAAGATGTTCCTAGGTTGTATAATTATGTTGACGTGAGCCATATTTATTAGCAGGCCTATGCCCTGAACACCTAGATATTTCTAGGATGGCCTTTTGTATAGACCTAGCGAACTTATCTACTATCTACTATATACTAAAAGCACAATACGGATGTCTAGAATAGAGATACCCCGTTAAACCACATAGGCTAGAAATAAATATACCATTGATTTTAATTCTAACGGTTAAGATTTAATAGATCTAAGAGTTACGTAGACACGTTACAAATCTGTTGCACAGTACACTTTTATTGACACGTTTAATTAACAAATTTTTATCCATAGTCCAGGCTAAGCACGTCAGTTTGGCTTGAAGTCTCAAAAACTATGTATGCTCCTTGGCAACACAAAAACCTGATCAGGTAGCTTTTCAAAAAAAAAAAGATTGCGATGAAGTTAAACTGGACACCAGAAACGAGATACGTTCAAGAAAAAAAGGTTACCAATGAGAATACGTGTCAATCTCAACACTTTGTACGTCAAGGGAGAAAAAAAAAGAGTTTGTTACATAGACAATACCGGATAAAAAGAGCTTTCACTAGTGGAAAAAGGGGCTTCTATTCGTCACATTTGTCCCGAACCAAATTCGATCCGCGGCTAAAGGGTCCATCAGTTCCGGTTCATTTGAAAATGTGGGCCAGGAGGCATTAGTCCCGGTTCAAAAGGGACCTTCAGTCCCGGTTTCATCTAACAGCCGGGACTAATGCCCCAGGGCCCTTTAGTCCCGGCTCGTGGGACAAACCGGGACTAAAGGTTACTCTTTAGTCCCGGTTCGTGCCACGAGCCGGGACCAATGACCCGTTCAAACGAACCGCCCACTTCGCGCCAGTTATCGATCGACGACGCTTCGATATCGATCGACATTACGACGACGCTTCGTAGTCGCGCGCGTGATCGGGAACCGGCGCCGGCGCACCTTGAAACTCGCCTGCATTCACATCTCATCGCCGGTGGTGCTCATCTTCCCTCTCTCTCACTATATAAAGCACTCATATTTGATCATCTAAAGCACACCATTAGCCTTCTTCTTCCCCAAAACATCTCTCCCACATCACCACCATACCGCCGGCGCCCGCGAGCTCTCTCTCCCTCGACGACAATGGAGGAGCAACTTTGGCCCCGGTCTCGGATCTACTACGTGGTCATCGAAGAGATGAACTTCACCATCACGGAGACTCTCCGTGCTTCGAGGGTGGAGAAGTGGATCCACATGGTCAAGCACCGGTTCCTCGACGACGCACCGGTCAAGTGCGTGGGCTTGGACTGTGAGTTCACCACTCACGCGCGCCCTCAACGTGTCGCCGTCCTTCAACTCTCGGTGGAGTCCGAGATATTGGTCTTTCAAATTTGCAAGGCCAATGGCGTGCCGCAACTACTCAAGGACTTCTTGAAGGACACCACCATCAAGTTTTGTGGTGCGGCTATCGACAACGATCTGCGCAAGCTAAGGCCATACGGAATTGTTATTCCGTCCGCGTATGATCTTCAACAAGTTGTCCCAAACCCCACTAGCAAGCTAACGCCGAGTCTCTATGATTTGGCCAATGCTACTATTGGGACACATCTTGAGAAGAAGAAGAGGAACAACAAGAAGAAGAAGGACAAGAAGAAGAAGGAGAAGAAGTACAAGAAGAAGGGAGAAGAAGAAGAATAAGATGATGATGATGAAGAAGAAGAACTAATTTTTGGTTGGGAAAAAGTTCCATTGAGCTTCAACCAACTAAAATATGCCGCTTTAGACGCTCGCCTAGGCTTTGAGATAGCTAGGAGATTCTGGAAGCTAAAGGGCTACAATAGCCATGTTAATCGTCTTAACCTTAATAATTAAGTGGATGATTATGTATGGAAAAATGTTGGATGAGCTTGCTTGAAAAATATACTTCATTTGAGCCATGTTGGATGAGTATGTTTGGAAAAATGTACTCCCTTTGTTTCGGTTAACAAAGTCTATTAATTTTCGAATTTGTGATTTTTCAAGTATTTTGGCTTTTTTGAATATTTTAATCATCTAAAAATTAATAATTAAATTATACATAAAGATTATTTGAAATTCATTGGTGCTTATTATTCTTAATCATTGTTTCTTATTTTGTGAATTTATTTGGAATTTAAAAAAGTAATATTATATATTACCAAAGTGTATAGGTTAATAGAATTGGTAGCATACAACTATCAAGAAGTCGCGAGCGCAGTCTTGAAAGCTAGAAGGGAAGGAATGGAGAAGTTAAGCATGCTAAGGGTGGAGCAGTGTGAGGATGGGTGACCGACCGGGAAGTGAGGACCACAAGTACTTGTAATTGATTTGAGATATAGAGTGAGAGCTATAAGTATCTAATTTGATATGAGATATGAGAATAGAGATGATTAGATAATAGAGAAATAGAGAAATAGAGAAATAAAGAAATAAAGATAATACAGAAATTCCGAAACAGAAAATACAATTTTATTCCGAATGGACCTTTAGTCCCGGTCCCTGTTACGAGCCGGGACCAAAGGTCCTCCAGCCACTGCACATGCCCCGGGCTACGTGGAGGACCATTGGTCCCGGCTCGTAAGCAACCGGGACTAAAGGCTGGAGCCTTTAGTCCCGCATGGTTAGTCCCGGTTGCGGAAACCGGGATTAGTGGGCTTTACAAACCGGGATTGAATGCCTTTTTTCCACCAGTGTTTCCACAATAAGGTCTGCTTGGCAGCGTTAAGAAAATCATTCTACTCCCTTTATTCATTAATATTCTGTATAAGACATTTAAATATTTTAAAATATACTAGATATATGGTTCAAACTAAGTGAATCAACATACTGAAAATAGTCTAGATATGAACCAAAATAAGTAAATCTACAAAAAGCTCAAATATCTTATATTAGTAAACATTATCGGTTTATCTTGCTTTTCTATGGTTATCGATTCTCCTTTCATTTCATGCACTGATCGATCCATGTTTGTGTCGCTGAGTAGATGGCTAGCAGAAAGTAGCAACGTCCGTTGGCAGCGCCCGCCTATACAACTTCATATTTGCTCCGTGAGATCAGGTTCATCCTTCACGTCTTGGACCGAGACCTGGTCCAAATAAGTTCGCGGAGATTGTCCAGAGGTTCCATTAAATCTACCACATTGATCCACATCTTTAAAATTAATTTTGATAGTAACATCTGAAATATGTGTCTCAAATAAAATGAATTTGGACTGTTTCAAATATATAAAGTACTCCATGTGTTCCTAAATATAAGCCATATATAATTTTTGGCACAAAAAATTAAAGAACGCACCTAGAGGGAAAAGTACACCTGGTTTGGGCGGGATTACCCATGGTCAAGTGATGTGGGAAAATAGAGTAGTTTGAATAAGATAAGGAAACAAAATCAAATCCCAAAATAAAATTCCAGACAAGTGGTGCAACGCGATACGGGATATTTTGGAATTTTCCTGAAAACTATACGGCTTATATTTAGGAATGGAGGAGTACAAAAAAAATGACCAGGTTTCTATCTTACGATTGTGATAAGATCATTTTGTAAAAAGAAATGACGGTTTGAGTGTTTCCATGACGAACCGAGGAACCTAAACTCTATATAATATCGATTGTATTGAAGGCGAATGACATATTTTCTATTTTACATAGATTATATGTGAGATGCAAATTGACACATGCTCAACACATTTATTATTGTTTTATAAAATATCAATAGATTTCAAAACAAATTATCGTGGAGTATGGACAGTATTATTTCCAATAAATTAGTTGAATATCTATGAAACATTGCAATAGTTTCACTGCCAGTAAGATGATTCCCTCGCATAGCAACAAGTTTCCACGATTTATTTATTATTAATTCTTGACAAGGTGATATATAAAAAAATGCCGAAATTAATAACTCTGAGGTATCCTAATTTGAAATAAAGGAGGTAATATGAGAAACAAATAGCCACATGAAAATAATTAAATGATTTGAGATAATATGCCCTCACATTTGCGAGGGCCACTGTGCTAGTTTAGATATAAGATTAGTATTCATCCTAAACAGTCACTGGAATATATCCTCCTTGCCAGAGACTATTTACAAAAGACCATACACCTGAGCAAGATCGGACAGATGAAACAATGGGGAAAAAAGACGAGGGGTGCAATCCGAAGCTGGCCTAAAAGTTGTTGACTGATTCTGCACTACACCAAAGTGATCCTATTAAGAGAAACATAATTGATATACACACTGACTGCACAATAATAAATAGTTTGCAGCACTCCAAAGCATTGATGCTCCAGGAAATACAATACTCCATCCTCCTCCAAGAAAACCCTATATAAGTATTTCCTGGAGCGGAAGCGGGGGAGGCAAGGACCAATATAAGTATGTATTTCTTGGAGCATTGTATTTCCTGTTAGTCATATTACCATGACGGAATTGTGTGTATCCCGTCCGAACTTACTATGAAAGGTAATATGGGTCGGAGAGAGTACGTACTTCCACAAAATACAGAGGAGGTTTACTGCAGGAACAAAAAAGATGATCTATGGAGGAGAGGGAACTAAATTAATTTGAATTAACACACTTATATACTTATTACAGCCCGCCGCCGGGCATCTCTACCGCCGGCTAGGCATAGCTCCCCCCTGTTCGCCTGCGCCCGGTGCATACCTCCCCCCTATTCGTCTGCACCCGATGCATACCTCCCCCTGTTCGCCTGTGCCCTGTGCATACCTCCCCCCCTATCACCTGCGCCCCATGCATTCCTCCCTCCTGTTCGCCTGCGCCCTGTAACCCTAGACTCACTACCGTCCCTGTATACCCTACCGTCTCTCTACCCTAGTACTACTTGGTGGCAGCCTTCTGAGGGCGACCCTTATAAACCGGCGGAAATCTCACCAAATTCCCGATGTTAACAGACTTTGGCATGTTAAGAAATCCAGCTTCATATATGACTAGTAAATTTGCGCGTGCACGCACGTCTTAACTATATTCCTTATATATACACTGGGATGCTTCCCCAGTGACCTATTGTAGTAGTTTGATTTTGCAATGCTAGACTGGATAAGATACTGATCTAGCGTGCATATCTATTCTCACAGTGAGAACAATCCATACAAATAACAGACATGTCACAGTAGTTTCATACATATTAGTTTAAGATCAAAAACAAAGATGTCGGCCATAGTAAAATATAATACATCATGAGGTTAACACTTAACAATCATTATTGCTCTCATGATATTAACATAATCCTATTAAGAAATTGACCAACTGCAAGCATGCCCCCCTTGAACGAGATTCAAGGCACATAAGGAACATCGGAACAAGATTTTTACTGCACAATGGGCATAAGCCAAACTAACCAGTCATTATTTAGTAACATAGATGAAGGAACAACAAAAATAAAGTGGTCTAGCAGCCACTGAACCAAACGTTTAGTCATTATTGCACCAATCCCTGAAGTTCATCACCTCATAAGAGATGCTAGAAATATACAGTAACAAAGACTTCACTACATTGAAAACAGGGTGTAGATCAAAAAGTATACATTTCTGCTTGTTTGTTGACTATAAATTTGCCTTTCCCACTTTGGTTGGCTGCAAGGAGACAAAGATACTGGCAGTTTGCTGATCTAAGACTTCAGACTGTGCAATCAGTTCTGACATTTAGTAAAGGAAAATATACTCTGACTTGGAAAATTCAGTAAGTTAGGCATGCTAGATATGGCAAGATAAAATGCATGTATTTTTAATAAATGTAGAAACGGAACAACTTATTTCAGGCATATAAGTGACTCTATACTATTAACTCCTTCCCTTACAAACATCTTTGAAAATCTCCGAGAAAGCATTTCTGTTAGAAATTCAGAAATTTGAAGAGCAGGCATCAACACATGTCAACCATATAGATAAAACAACTATTGATTGCTAAATGAGAGCATATATTCTTTAATTACAATGACTTGGTGATAAACCATGAATTTAGACAGGTGTTATACACAAAAACTAATAGAAAAATGGAACACCTATATAGGCGTAAGATTAAAGTTAGCAAATGGTAGCTGGGTGCTTCCTATGTGATTGATGGAGGACAAAAACGTTGTTTCTAGGAAGTGTCCACAGTTGCAAGAGGTTCTTTGCCGCTTCTAAGTAGTCTGTCATGGCTAGTGCTTTTCTAAAACTTGATCAACATCAAGTCATCATTGCGAATTCCAAGAGTTAAAGGCAACTCCTTAATCAATTTACCAGGTTGTATGCTGATTGTTATAATTTGCAGGATTTCACAAAGAGTAGGAACACAGAAACATTAGGTACATTACAGTGCATATTTCTTGGCTATGGAGGTGATCAGTTCGGCTACAAGTTGATTGATCCAATAGCATGAAAAGTTGTGAGAAGCCGTGATGTTGTGTTTGTTGAAAACCAAACTATTGAGGATATTGTGAATTGCAAAGGAAAAAAGTTCTGGAGTCAATTCCGATGGGTGTTCCTCCTCAAAAAACAGCAGCAAGACAGAGTTGATTCTGACCCAGAACCTGCAGGTTTAGCTCAACAAGAAGCTGAAAATGATGATGCAGAAGATGTGCAAGATGATGCACATAGTGGTACAGGTGAAGAATAAGGTGCTCCCTGGCAGCAAGAGTATGATGATGCTGAAGAAATTGATCATGATCAGCAAGACGCACCAGTACGAGATAGTCCACCAGCAGCTCCACTCAGACGGTCCAGCAGAGACTGTGTTCCTTCCACTAGATACGCATCAAATCAATATGTGGTGTTATTGTTTGATGGTTCAGAACCTGAGTGTTTTTCAGAGGCAATGAAAGATGAGAACAAGGAGTGGAATAGGCTATGCAAGAAGAGATGGATTCTTTGCATAAGAATAATACATATGAGCTGGTGAAGTTGTCTAAGGGCAAGAAAGTTCTAAAGAACAAGTGGGTCTGCAGAATCAAGAAAGAAGAGCACACGTCACATCCGAGATACAAAGCTAGGCTAGTTGTGAAAGGATTCAGTCAGAGGAAGGGTCTGGACTTTGATAAAATATTCACTCCGGTGGTGAAGATAATATCAATAAGAATGATCCTTGGCGTGGCGGCAAGTCTCAACTTGGAAGTTGAGCAAATGGATGTGAAGGCAGCTTTCCTATATGGAAAGTTGGAGAAAGAAATCTACATGGACAGCCTGAGGGGTTCTTGTTAAAGGCAAAGAAGACTATGTGTGCAAGCTAAAGAAAAGTCTCTATGGCCTAAAACAAGCACCAAGACAATGGTACATGAAGTTTGAATCTGTCATGGGGGAGCAAGGCTACAAGAGATGTAGCTCAGACCATTCTATGTTTATTCAGAGGTTCTCAGGTGATGATTATATCATTTTGTTGCTCTATGTTGATGATATCTTGATTGTTGGCAAGAATGTCTCTAGAATTGCTAGATTAAATTGCCACGAAAGACTTGGGTCCAGCAAAGTGTATTCTCAATATGAGAATAGAGAGAGACAGAAAATTCAACAAGTTGTACTTGTCTCAAGAGAAATACATTGAAAAAGTACTTCGCAAGTTCAAGATGGACAAGGCAAGGGAAGTGAGTTGTCCACTAGTAGCTCATTTCAAATTGAGTATGAAGCAATGTCCCTCCACTGAAAAAATAGAAAAGGAAATGCAGAATGTTCCTTATGCCTCAGCGTCAGGAGTTTGATGTATGCTATGGTATTCACAGAGCCCTGACTGACATGGGTACGCCCGCCAGGGCCCATGGCGTTGGTACCCATGGTTTATATTTAGGTCAAGGCCTATGTAGATTATGGCCTAAGATAGGAGTCGAAGGACAAAGGAGTCGAATACGAAAATTACTATGTAAACCAACATAATCTTTGAGTCAACGCAGATTTGCTACCACCGGTGGTAGCTATGCATGCACCATGCGTTATTGGATTGCAGGACCATGCAATTTCTAGCGCCAGAGATGAAGAGAGTATGAGTTTTGCATGTTCTAACGGCAAGGAATCTCCATTTGTTCCAATGCATGCATGGTCATGCTACTAGGCTATGGCGGCAGGTCACTTGGAGTGGCTATGTCGCATGGTTGTTTTGCTCAGCCACATGGTTGTTTTGCTTAGCCGCATGGTGCATGCATGGATGGGAATCACCTCCTAGACTCACCTTCCAAACAAGCCTGCTAGACACACCATCCAAATGATCCTCGTTGCTACACCTTGTGGCTGTTTTAATTTTGGCAGGATTTCTTGGTTTGGTCTGCGTGTAACTGTCTTTTTCCCGACATCCATCCCAACATACTATATTGCTTGTGTCTAAAAATAAAGAGCCATTTGCGGGGCGGGTCATTCATCCAAAGTACACTGCACATCGACTTGGTAGATCACCGTCCACAACTAAAAATCGTGTCTCGGCGACCCGTGAAAATGGCTAGTGCTAATCCTCAAGATGGGTATGTATCCAAATGGATGAGTAATTTGGTGTGTGTTCTTGTCGGTGATAAAAAATTAAATCCTACGAGGTAGCATGCGAAGGGATGAAGGCAAGATAATAACACCACTAGGTTGTCTCTTCATGCGAATGGTTGAGGTGCATTGAGCAGATTAGATGCACATGTTGCATCACGTGGTGGTTTGGGTTGGTCGTGTTGCAAGGTTCATGTAGTAGGCTTGTGTACGAGGCTCCCTTGGGTGGATAGGGCGGCAGGTCACTTGGAGTGGTCACTTGAGCAGATGATTGCATGCGGGGCGCATGCAACCGCCGTTTAATTCCATCAGTGAGATTTTGTGATCCCGGTGGTGGAATGTATGCTCCCTATAAATGATCCAATGGTGGGATGATGGTGTGTAGCTACCACCGGTGGTAGGCCAATATTTCCCATCTTTGAGTTTGTAGCACCTGACCGGAACTCCGAGACCTGGCCGCCTATATAAGGGGCCAGGAGGAGCCGGTGGGAGGACACATTGAGTTGGAGCTTATAAACCCTAAGTTTTTTCTCATCAATACAATTATACTCGCCTTGTTTCTCTATCTTTACCATCGAGTTCATCTGATGTCCTCTTCTCCCAATCCAAAGTCTTTCATCCGAGGACATTATTGAGGACCACCCTCGTCATTGACATTGCTCAAGCGAGTAGTACCATGAGAAGATTTATGTCTAATCCTGGAAGACCACATTGGGAAGCCGTGAAGCAGATCTTGAGGTATCTCTAGGGCAGCACCAATATGAAGCTTTGTTTTGGTGGTAGTGAGCCAAAGCTGATTGCATATTCAGATTCAGACTTGGCTAGAGATATTGATGGCAGAAAGTCTATTTTGGGTTATTTGGTTACCCATTCAGGGGGAGCAGTGGCATGTAAAAACAGGTTGCAAAAGTGTGTTGCCTTGAACACAACTGAAGCCGAGTTCATCACAGTAACAGAGGTGAGCAAAGCGCTATTGTGGCTGAAACATTTGGCTTGTGAGCTTGGGTTTGAGCAAGACAAGTATGTGTTGTTTTGCAACAACCAGAGTGACATTCACCTAAGCAAGAATGCAAGTTTTCATTTAAGACCGAAGCATATTGAGGTACGCTACCATTGGATTCGAGACATGCTGAATTCCAAACAAATGCAACTTGAGAAGGTGCACATAGATGACAATGGGGCTAATATGTTGACCAAGGTGGTGACAAGAGCAAAGCTCGATGTATGCCGTCGGCATGCCGGCATGACTGCCAGTAGGCAGTGAGACCTCCATGATTTCGGCAGGTGGAGTTTGTTGGGCCATGTCCCTCCATATGGAGGTGTGTTGGCAGCCCAACATCAGCCCAAGAAGTCCAACACATATCAACCGTTGATCGAGGTTCGCATTCAACAGTGGAGGTGCCTCCTTGAGAAGGTACACGGAGAAAACCCTAGCCACCCTTGGTGGCTGGGTGAGAGTGAGCAAGAGCAAGCCAAGAACATGGGTGCTGTTGTGAGAGGGAGAGGGAACACACTAGAACACCACAACCAAGTGAGAAGAGGGGAAGAAGAGGTGAATCTATCCAGATACATGAGATCTGACCGTTCTGTCTTCAAGCTGGTGGTTGGAGGCACAAACATGTTTGGATTGGCTCCAAACTTGGTGAACTTGTTCCTTACTTTGAGTAATTCGATCTGGTTACACGGTTTGGGATTTGGGTCACTGGAGGATCAGATTTGAGAGCAGTTTTGTCAGTTTGGACAGCTGGAGTTTCAGCACAGAGCAGTTTTGGGAGACGAACAGTTTTGGGTAGGAAAATGGTGTCCGGTTGAGCTGGTTTTTGGTCAGTATGTGATGGTGCGTAGTAGGGACCCAGTTGGGAACCCCAAGAGGAAGGTATGATGAGCACAACAGCAAGTTTTCCTCAGTATGAAACCAAGGTTTATCGAACCAGTAGTAGAAAAAACCAACTTCCGAAGGTTGATGCTAACTGGCTTGGCGACAGCTCCAGACAATTTATATGTGGCGCCTTATCTGGGGCGTAGCTTTGCACCAGCAGCAACATGGATCCTGCACACAACACAACCAAAGTACTTTGCCCCAACTAGCAGTGAGGTTGTCAATCTCACCGGTTTGCTGTAAACAAAGGATTAAACGTATTGTGTGGTAAAAGATATTTGTTTGCAAGAAAGTAAATAATGCTTGTAGAAAGTAAACGGTGATATGAATGTAAAAGAATGGACCGGGGTCCACAGTTCACTAGAGGTGTCTCTCCATAAAGATAAATAACATGCTGGGTAAACAAATTACAGTTGGGCAATTGACAGAATAAAGAATGCAAGCAATGCATGTACATGTCATGAGGATCACTATGAGATTCACTTAGGTATTACAACATAATACATAGACCATAATCCAACTACATCTATGACTAATAATCCACCTGCCAGATATCATCCGAACAACCGTTGGGTATTAAGTTGCAAGCAACATATTATCGCCTTAAGCAAAGTGTGCAATGTAAACAATACAAATGTCCATGAATACAAGATTTTTGTTTTCTCCCTAGTAGCAACATCATATCTACAACCTTAGAAGTTATTGTCACTCTCCCAGATTACTAGAGGCATGAACCCACTATCAAGCATAAATACTCCCTCTTGGAGTCACTAGCATCTACTCGGCCAAGATATCTACTAGCAACGGAGAGCATGCAAGATAATAAACAACATAGAGATGATAAATCACAAATCAACTTGACATAGTACTCAATATTCATCGGATCCCAACAAACACAATATGCAGAATTACATAACGATGATCTTGATCTTGATAGGCAGCTCACAAGATCTAAACATGAAGCACATGGTGGAGAAGACAACCATCTAGCTACTGGTATGGACCCGTAGTCTAAGGTAGACTACTCACACATCACTCCGGAGGCGACCATGGTGATGAAGAAGGCCTCCGGCGGTGATTCCCCTCTCCGGCAGGGTGCCGGGAAGAGCTTCTGGACCCTCCCGATCTTGCGTCGACGATGGCGACGGCTTGCAGTAGGTTTCGTGGAAAATTGATCGGGACTTTTAGGTTTTCCTGTCGAGGGGAATATATAGGCGGAAGGGCGGTGTCAGGAAGTGGACCAGGGGTCTCACCCCCTGGTGGCGCGACCAGGGCTTGGCCCGCGCTGCCCTAGGGTGTGGCCAGGTCCTAGCCCCCCACCGTCTCTGCTTTGGACTCCGACTCGTGTTCTGGAAAAATAGGAGGTTCGGCTTTTGTTTCGTCCAATTCCGAGAATATTTCCTGTGTAGCTTTTCTGAAACACAAAAACAGCAGAAAATAGGGAACTGACACTGTGGCGTCTCGTTAGTAGGTTAGTTCCGGAAAATGCATAAAAACGCCACGAAGTGTAACAAAACACAGAGCAAATGGTGTATAAACAAGCATGGAGCATCAAAAATTATAGATACGTTTGAGACGTATCAATCCCCAAGCTTGAGCTTTTGTCCATACTTCATCTCATCTCATCATTCTCCTTTCCCTACACTTGAAAACTTCTTCATACAAAACTTCACACAATTCTTATTAGCAACATTAGTGTAAGCAAGATAGTAAATCCACCCTTTTGGTTCAGTTTCAATTCAAGTATAACACCCATTAAAGCATAAGCTACTATAGCAACTTCCTCAAAAGTTCCGTGATCAAAAGAACTCAAAAAGAAAGCGATCAAGAGGCAAACACAAATAGTGGCAGAAATCTATCAAAACAGAACAGCTGGTAAAGATCGATTTTTTTGAAAATATTTTGTTGCTCAAATTGAAAAGTCAAAACTAATGAAAGTTAGGCAATAACCTGGGGAATGTGCGCAAGAAATCGCAGATCAAAAAGATGTTCTGAGAATTTTTGCAAATTTTTATGATACAGCGCAGAAATCTGTTTCAGGACAGCAACTTCCCCAAATCTTACCTTCCTCCAATTAGAGGTTCTTCTTGGCACAAACACAAAATAAAAATGATAAGGAGAGGTCATTACAGTACTAATAACTTCCAAGACTCAACAAAAAGAAAAAGTACTGAAAAGAAAACATTGGGTTATCTCCCAAGAGTGCTTTTCTTTAACGCCTTTGAGCTAGGCGCAGAAAGTGGAAATCAAGTAATTTCAAGCGATGAAGCATCAAGTTCATAATTTGCTCTAAGGATAGAGTCAAAAATTAATTTCTTTCTCTTTCTAGGGAAGTGTTCCATATCTTTCTTGAGTGGGAATTGATATTTAATGGTGCCTTTCTTCATATCAATAATGGCACCAACAGTTCTAAGAAAAGGTCTTCTCAAAATAATAGGACAAGAAGCATTGCATTCAATATCCAAAACAAGGAAATCAACGGGAATAAGGTTATTGTTAACCATAATAAGAACATCATTAATCCTTTCCAAAGGTTTCTTCTTAGCAACATCAGCAAGAGGAACATCAAAATAACAATTTTCAAGAGGTTGTAAACCAAGCATATCATAAATCTTTCTAGGCATAATAGAAATGCTTGCACCAAGATCACATAAAGCATTGCAATCAAATCATTCACATTCATCTCAATGATGGGCTCCCAACCATCTTCTAACTTCTTAGGAATGGAAACTTTTTGTTTTAACTTTTCCTCTCTAATTTGCATGAGAGCATTCATAATATGCTTTGTAAAAGCAACATTCATAGAACTAGCATTAGGACTTAAAGCAAGCTTTTGCAAGAAAAATATTACTTCAAAAATATTGCAACCATCAACATCAAAATCATTAAAGGCAGTAGAACTATTGTCTCCCATACTCCGAAAAATTTCAGCACTTTTGTTAGAAAAAGTTTCTGCTGTTTTAGGCTTTTTAACACAAGGAGTAGGAATTTTCTCTACACCAATCACTCTACCATTAAAAGAAGGAGGCTTGCTACCATTTGAAACAACATCACTAGTGGTTGTAATAGTACAAACCTTCATATTTCTAGCCATCTCATCTTCTCTTTCCCACCTAACATGCAATTCTGCTAACATTCTAACATTATCATCAATTCTAACCTGAATAGCATTCAAAGTTTTGCATTCTTTCACATCAGGAGACAAAACCTTTAGTTTCAGAAGTTTAACATCAAGAGCAAGGCTATTAACTTTAGAAGCAAGAACATCAATTTTACCAAGCTTTTCCTCAACAGACTTATTAAAAGCAGTTTGTTTACTAATGAAGTCTTTGAGCATGTCTTCAAGATCAGAGGGCGTGCCCCTAGTGTTGTTGGAGGATTTACCATAAGAGTTACCATAACCATTACCATTAGTAGAAGGATATGGTCTATAATTGTTGCTAGCAAAATTGTTCCTATAAGCACTGTTGTTGAAATTATTATTTCTAATGACGTTTACATCAACATGCTCTTCTTGAGCAACCAAAGAGGCCAAAGGAACATTATTAGGATCAACATGAGCTCTATCATTAACAAGCATAGCCATAATGGTATCAATCTTATCACTTAAAGAAGAGGTTTCTTCAACAGAATTTACCTCCTTACCTTGTGGAGCTCTCTCGGTGTGCCACTCAGAATAATTTACCATCATATTATCAAGAATATTTGTTGCGGTGCCCAAGGTGATGGACATAAAAGTACCTCCAGTAGCTGAATCCAAGAGATTTCTTGAAGAAAAATTTAGTCCTGCATAAAAGGTTTGGATAATCATCCAAGTAGTCAGTCCATGAGTGGGACAATTCTGTATCAAAGATTTCATTCTTTCCCAAGCTTGAGCAACATGTTCATTATCAAACTGTCTAAAGTTCATAATATCAATTCTCATAGATATAATCTTAGCAGGAGGATAATATTTTTCAATAAAAGCATCCTTACACTTAACCCAACAATCAATACTATTTCTAGGCAAAGATAGCAACCAGTCCTTAGCTCTTCCTCTTAAAAAGAAAGGAAACAACTTAAGCTTAATAATATCACCATCTACATCTTTATACTTTTGCATCTCACATAGCTCAACAAAATTGTTGAGATGAGCTGCAGCATCATCAGCACTAGCACCAGAAAATTGCTCTTTCATAACAAGATTCAACAAAGCAGGTTTAATCTCATATAATTTTGCCTCAGCAGCAGGTGGCGCAATAGGAGTGCAGATAAAATCATTGTTGTTTGTGCTAGTAAAGTCACACAACTTGGTGTTCTCAGGAGTACCCATTCTAGCAAGACTAAAAGCAGAAAAGCAAAATAACAACTATAAAGGAACTATTTTATTTTTATTTTTGATAAAAACGATGCAAATAAAAATAAAGTAAAGAAAGTAGCAAAACAATAAAAAAGTAAAAGATTGGAAGCAAGAGACTCCTCATGCAGAAATCCTCTTTCTCTCCGGCAACGGCGTTAGAAAAATGCTTCATGGTGCGTAGTAGGCGCCCAGTTGGGAACCCCAAGGGGAAGGTATGATGAGCACAGTGACAAGTTTTCCCTCAGTATGAAACCAAGGTTTAATCGACCAGTAGGAGAAAGAAACCACTTTTGAAGGTTGATGCTAGCTGGCTTTGGCGACTGCTCCACAGAATTTGTATATGGCACCAGCAGCAATGTGGAACCTGCACACAACACAACCAAAGTACTTTGCCCCAATTTGTAGTGAGGTTGTCAATCTCACCGGTTTGCTGTAAACAAAGGATTAAACGTATCATGTGGTAATAGATGTTTGTTTGCAAGAAAGTAAATAATGCTTGTAGAAAGTAAACGGTAATATGAATGTAAAAGAATAGACTAGGGTCCACAGTTCAGTAGAGGTGTCTCTCCATAAAGATAAATAGCATGCTGGGTAAACAAATTACAGTTAGGCAATTGACAGAATAAAGAACGCAAAGCAATGCATGTATATGTCATGAGGATCACTATGAGATTCACTTGGGCATTACAACATAATACATAGACCGTAATCCAACTGCATCTATGGCTAATAATCCACCTGCCGGATATCATCCGAACAACCGTTGGGTATTAAATTGCAAGCAACAGATTATCGCCTTAAGCAAAGTGTGTAATGTAAACAATGCAAATGTCCTTGAACACAAGATTGTTATTTTCTCCCTAGTAGCAATATCACATCTACAACCTTATAAGTTATTGTCACTCTCCGAGATTACTAGAGGCATGAACCCACTATCGAGCATAAATACTCCCTCTTGGAGTAACTAGCATCTACTCGGCCAAGATATCTACTAGCAACGGAGAGCATGCAAGATCATAAACAACATAGAGATGATAAATCACAAATCAACTTGACAAAGTACTCAATATTCATCGGATGATCCCAACAAACACAACATGTAGAATTATATAATGATGATCTTGATCATGATAGGTAGCTCACAAGATCTAAACATGAAGCACATAGAGGAGAAGACAACCATCTAGCTACTGCTATGGACCCGTAGTCCAAGGTAGACTACTCACACATCACTCCGGAGGCAGGCATGGTGATGAAGAAGGCCTCCAGTGGTGATTCTCCTCTCCGGCAGGGTGCCGGGAAGAGCTTTTGGACCCTCTCGATCTCGCATCGACGACGACGGTGGCTTACAGTATGTTTTATGGAAAATAGTTCGGGCCTTAGGGTTTTATCATCGAGGAGAATATATAGGCGGAAGGGCGATGTCAGGAGGTGGACCAGGGGCCCACCCCATAGCCTGGCACAGCCTGGGGGTGGCCCGCGCCATGGCATGGTGTGGCCGCCCTCTGGCCCCCTTCTGTCTCTGCTTTGGACTCCGTCTCGTGTCGGGAAAAATAGGAACTTCGGCTTTTGTTTCGTCCAATTCCGAGAATATTTCCTGTGTAACTTTTCTGAAACACAAAAACAGCATAAAATAATGAACTGGAACTGTGGCATCTTGTTAATAGGTTAGTTCCGGAAAATGCATAAAACGCCACGAAGTATAACAAAACACAAAGCAAATGGTGAATAAATAAGCATGGAGCATCAAAAATTATAGATACGTTTGAGACGTATCAGTATGCTGAGAACACATATGTCTACTTGTCTACCAAGTTTTGTGTTGCTTGGATCTGCGGTTTAAGAACAGTTTGCTGATTGCTGAATAGGACGGAAACTATGATATCTATGCTTTGTTGTATCTTACCTCTTGTGGTTGTTGTTGTTGTCGGTGGGCAATGAGGAGAAGTGTGTTGTAATCTCTAGAAGTTGTAGACTCTGTACCAAGATTGCTCATAGTAAACCTTACGTGGATCGGTTGGTCCACACCCGTGGTTTTTCCCTCATGTTGAGGAGATTTTCCACGTAAATCCTTGTGTCACTTGTGCATTGTGCTTGTATGTTATATTCCATTGCATTTTTATTGGTTGAAATAGTAGTGTTGCTTGCGGGTTGTGTGTCACGCCCGCTCGGCCATACACAAGCCTCTCCCGCGGCAACAGGTTTGCACAGCTGGCCAGGCGTGCGACGTGGCTAGCAGGCGTGCACAGTGGCGAGCAGGCATGCCCAGCAGAGCGCCGGTGGGAAGAAGTGGAGCAGAATGCCAGCGGGAAGCTGGCTTTCCCCTCCCTGCTGCACAAGGACCTGGCCCGTGGAGGAGCGGAGCGGGAGCTCGATGTGCCTTCCACACTACAGCGGGGAGGGGAAGATGCAGGCATGGCTGATGAGTCTGGCGGTGACGGAGGGGAGCGGGAGCTCGATGTGCTGGAGCTGACGGTGGGATCCATCTACTTGAGGTGGAGTTCGCTACTGGTAGAAGCGGAGAGAGCTCCTAGTCGAGCAGACGGCGGCGGCGTACGGCGAGGTATGGCCGGGATGGCCAGGGAAGCACGGGATTTTTTTTATTTCATATTCATGGATCACAATGGAGAAGAATTATAAGGGGTTGTTGCTAAAACTCATTTGAACGTGACGGAGGGAGGGCTGCCACATTTTTGTTGGACGGAGTGAGTAGTATAGATTTGTCCCCCAAAATGTTGGATCCAACGAATTTACCTTGGCTGAAAATTTGAACTCATCCCATTTTTAAAAAAAATTAACGTTACTGAAACAAAAATTTAATTCAACGACATTGTAAGTCCAAATTAACATCATCCTTTATTTTAGAGTATACCACACATCACTCTATAGAGCGCATATCACCATACATGTGAACAAACAAATAATAGAACAGCTATACTAATGAACGGTACACAGTCCTCATAAGAAATTTTTAATCACGATACGAACACGGGGGTAGTCCTGGACGTCGGGCGGGCACTTAATTTGCGGCGGGGCGCTTCCCATTCTTGGCCGAGAGTACCAGCGCATTCGGCACGGCGTGGCACACCGCCGCGCCGCCGGGCTTCACGCCGAGGAGCCGGAAGGCGGCGTGCTCCAGGTCCCACCTGGACGTGTCGGTGGTGCACACGGCGACCGCGCTCATCGCCGCGTCTCCACGCTCAGCAGTCAAGGCCAAGACGTAAGCCCTCGCCGGTCCGGTGCCACGGCACCCGTAGACGGCGCCGTGACCGGGCTCGCCGCGGCACACGACGAAGCTGGACCCCTCAACCGCCCTCACAGAACGGATAGTGTACAGCTCCAGCGGCACTTGTGCCGACGCCTCGCCAGCATCGGCGGCGGCGGTGGCTCGAGGGGTGCTGCTGTGCATGGGCAGGCTCTCCCCGACGCGCACGGCGTCCTCGAGGAAGAACACCGTCTCCTCGTCGCGGACGGCGGCGCGGATCAGTACGTCGGGAGCGGGGGCGGCGGTGGCTTCGCTCCGGGGCAGGGCACGGTAGTCGTCGTAGTTGAAGTTCATGGGCGGCGGTGGGTCGTTGTCGTTGACGGCCTCGGCCATGCCATCAGGAACGTCGGTCTCTGCACAAGCTAGGTATGTGAGCGAGATAACTAGATGGTCACTACGTCAAGTTGATGTGCCGCGGATGCGATCACCGTGGTGGAGGAGCTCGAGGATGGCGTCCGGCATGGGGGAGCCAGGCAGGGCGGCGCGCCAGAAGGCCTCTGCCTCCCCCGGCGACGTCCGAGCGGCAGACGCCAGCTGCCCTGGCTGAGCCTGAAGACGAAGAAACAATAACAATGCATCCATGTAATGTTTGACAAGGCAGAATTATATCTCGTACAAAGTCTGAGAAATGCACGGCGGGTTCTCTTTTGCACACCATGAGAACCGTGGCGGCGACGGCGAGAGCGAGGAGGCGCGCCATCATATCGATCGGAGAAGGGACGACCCTGCTGAGCTAACTATGCACTCGCAACCTTGAGGAAGCTCTGCTCCTTGTGTCGATTCGAAGAGCGATCGCGCTGAATTTATAGAGGGGACGAGCGAGACACGGAGAGTCGAGGAGTGGCGACGGCGACATGGAACTGAAAGCGTCCGGACCTGGGAATATGATCTCCCCGGCGATCGTTGCATGCGTGCGAGAGCAACCGCGTCGCGCGCGTGACACGGAACAGGCGCCCTCGGAGCTTCTCTGCAATGCACGTCCCGTTCTGGGGAAGAAACGATCGATGACCTCCTGATCGGCTGGACGGCACCGCGCGCCAGATGACGATGGTCGGGACGATCGGAATATAATCTTCGATGACGGTTGCCGTGAGGTGTCTCGTTTGCCATGTCATGTGCAAAAACTTTTTCTCTTGTAGCAAAATGTCGTGTGCAATTGCAAGGTGGATGCTAAGCACTCCGGACGTCCATCGTCCTCGAATCATAGATCAAACAACAACAATACAAAGATTGCAATTTGCACCTATGGTAGACTGCCATTTGCGCGGCTTAGAGACAGTGCGGGTAGACATCCAAGCATTGATTTTGTTTTGCATCGTTCCAATGCTTCCATACAGATAACCGATTCGCTTTCCTCACGTCGCCTCCTCCAGGCGACCGGGAGGGCGAAACCCTAACCGCGCCGCCGCCACCCTTCCCTCCCCTTCTGCCCCTCCCTCGTCGCCCCCAGAAACGCCGCCGGGCTCAGCTCGCGGCGCCGGTGAAGGGGGCGGCGGGGATCTGAGCTCTCGCCCCCCACGCGGTTACTAGATGGAGGATCTCCGCGTTGAGACCGACTTGACCATTGCGGCGGCTCGACGGCCCGCCCCTTCTCCGACGGCTGGCCTCTGGCGCGGCCTTAGGTGAGGGTGGGCTTGCCTAGCGGCTTCCTCGGTGGGGGCTCTGGATTCGAGGTGGCGGCCTCCTGCGGAGTGGCGACGTCCACCGAGCGGCCGGTGGCGTTGCGGGTGCTGCGGATCGGCGCCCTGGTCCGTGCGGACGGCGAGGCATCGGCGGATGCGTGCCGTGCGTGGGTGAGTTTCTCTGCTCGCACCGGATCCCAAAGGTTAGACCTCCGCCCTCCTTCTGGCCTCTTCCTCCCCGCCGATCTGGTTCAAATGCTGGTTTGGGAGTCGGTGGGGAGTGATGGGCCTGGGAGAAATCCTTGGTCTTGTGACCACAGCGGCGGCGATGCTGTTGGGCACCGTTTACCATGGACGGGCTGCTGAAGTCCCATCCTCCCTTACCCCCTACCCCCGCCTCGGGTGAAAGCCCAAAATCCGCCGGATTGGGTGGCGGCGGCGCCATGGGCGTCGTTCCCTCCTTGGAGGTGCCATCTAGGGTGCGGTGGCGTAGTGGTGAAGGGTGCCTATTGGGTGGTTGTCTGTGAGGTGCTTGTGCCGGCAGGTAGCCAAGCTCCTGTCGTTCTCGGCTCTCTGTTCTTTCGAGCTCTGTGGCCGCTCCCGAGCTTTCCCTTCGCATGGAGGTCCAAGTTGAAGCTTTGCTGCGCCGGTGTGCTTGTCGCAGCGTGAAGGCCGTGTGACTGTTCTCTAGTGTCCTCTCGGACTGCACCCCTCCTGTTCTAGGGGGAACATCTCTATCTGCGGAAGGTTCGGTGCCCTCCGATCCAGGGCAAGAGGGTAGGGACCCTCTCTCGGCAATGGAGGAGGAGGATGTTTGTTCTCCATCACCAGAAGCTGTTCACCCGGTGTTTCCCTCTGGTGATCTGCTACTCCGTTGATGCAGCTTCTATCTTGGCGTTCCAGCGAGGAGGTCTTCGTCGGCTTCAAGTGATGTGTGCTTGAGTGGTGTGGTGTTGTAAGCTGTTCTCAGCATCCTTGTATCATTGGCCGTAAGGCTTTATTAAGTTAAAGCTGGGCATTTTGCCTTCCGTTTAAAAATGCTTCCATACATTTCATGGCTATGTAGATAGTCAATAAAAAAGTAGTCAAATTACAATTCGAACTACATATATGATCACGAGAGATGTGGTTTGGGTCTGGGTATCCTCAGCAACCATGCATGCCTAATGCCTTATCATAATTTTCCTGGGATATAATGACAACAATACACAAATACAGAACTGAACACCGTGCCAGGTATCTGTTTTCATAGGAAGCTGGCCCATGAGTGTGAATAGTTCAGCGCTCCGGCGACAATGGTGGCATAATGCATGCGGATGTTGTAATCCTCTTGAAAGCGTCGTTGTGGCTTCCCTCTCCATGTTAATACTCCGAATGAAAACCCTTAATTGTCTCGGTCTCAATGACAGCGGCACGATGATGTGTGCTCACCCTCATCCCCTTGGTCTCGTTCCCATGTCATCATTGGCAAGTTCAGAATTACATGTCTTTTGTTTATCTTTGGTCTGCTTTATAAAAGGGTTGCTCATCATTTGTATCGGTTGGTCATTTTGCTTTATTTATAAAGTGGGCGAAAGCCTATTTCAATAGAGTGTGTGTGAATAGTTATAATTAAGGGAACGAGGATTTGTAGCACCCAAGCACCACTGTGCTCGGATTTTTGAAAATTGCACTTTTGATTTATAACTCATTTTTTGCAAATACCTACACATGTATTGTATATGCCTGGGAAGTTTTGGTATAAAAAGTTGTTCTATTTATGACTACAGAAAAAAATGTGGTTGTGTAAGAATGTGGTTGTGTATAAGAATAGAATATAAAACTCTTTTTTCCAAAAAAAAAGACTTATTATTATAGACCCAAGTTCAACTTAATTTTAAGAAGGTGGCGTTTATAATGGATTTGTGTACTTGCATATTTTCCCCTTATTTTTTGAGGACTTAGAAATACAGTTTTGAACTTTTCAAACAAAAAAAACATGCTGCTGCAGGTTTTCAAAAATGAAGGCCAATTTTCTATGTTGTTAAAAATGTCAAAATGATGGTTCTCTACTGCCCCCATGAACCAGTACCTAGTGGCCAGCGGTTAATTTTTTAGCATATACATTTAAATTTAAGTTTTTCTGTAAGATTGGGGAAACCACATGGTGTGGTACCTGATCTATATAGAGAGGTTACAAGGTTATGTTCTTGCCGTACAAGTCATGGACACATATACAAGATACATGTACAATACCATATATTATATATTTAGATACGTACAATACCATCATGTATTTAACACCCTCCATCAGTTGAAACAAGCGCTCTTGCGTATATTGAGACTATCCCGAAAATCTAAGAAGAGCGTGGATGTTGGCACACGAGTGTGAATAGTATAGCTATCCTCAGCCATCATGCATGCTTTGTCATACATAAGTTGCATTTTTTTACTGACAACATAAGAAAAATGTGTGTTAACAATGTCACAATGACGGTGCTCCCATTGACTATTAGATCAACCGGTACCCGAAGACTAAACAAATCTTTTGAGCATATATATGTTTAAAATTATTTTATCATTAACTCTTACTTCTAATGTTATAATAGTTCAAAATTCAAACACAATGTCTAATTTTCTTAGAATTTTGTGATAACTACTAGGAATTAATGATCATATTTTAAACTTGTTTTCTGACAACAATTATGGATATACTACTTCAACATATGAGCAGTGAAATTAACATTTGACCCAAACATGGTTACACAACTACTACATGTTAGATACTTCTGGTCGATTGATGATGGGAAATGTAGCTTTAGTTGCTTATTCTAATTTTCAAGTATTTTAGTTCTAGCATGTTCAACAATTTTACCCTAAATCTTCTGATTAATATATTGAGTGAAGATAATATCTAAATCATGTGTTCTTGTTAATATATGAGTGTAAGTATTCAGTTTATTGTGCTCACGACTTTAGCATGTGGGGCATACCCGGAGTACTAGCTAAACAAAATTCACAATTTGTTCCAACTACCTAGCTAGCCCGCCATTTTCTACACAGTTGTCAATGGTCTGTTGCAAAATCTACCATCATATTTCATGGTACGCTTAATGTTGGGCATCAGTCGCCCATTTCCCCATCAGGAGGATGCCTGCGAATTGATCCTTATGTCTATCTAATTATAAGATACTTTGAAAACATGTTGAATTCATCCTACAGACATCATACATTTGTTTGGTAACAATTGATACAATTATATGAGGTATTGTAATACATTTTTTTTGGCATGAATACTTATATGAGATTCGCCTTGTTTGAGAATCTCGTTGAATATTTGGTTCATATCAATCTGATCCGGCTCAAATATCAGTGTAGACAGCTTCCATGAGCATTTTTTAGAGCCAAAATTCACTCATTCATTATATAGCAGAATTTGGTTGCAATTCCAGTACAAATGGAATTACATGAGCTACATTGGTTTGACTATAGCATTATAAAGCATTTTTTAGGGACAACATTCATTCATTATATAGCATTTTTTAGCCATGCCCTATTCCGGTCGATCTAGAAAGTTATAGTTCCAATATGAATCTACACTTGACAACCTAATGCAGCTAGCATTTACATTTGCTACATTGTTTGGACTTATTTTTTGCATAAGAGTTTGCTGATTGTTGGCGCCTCCAGCGGCACCTCCATGTGATTTGTGTCTTGGACCTCCCTAAGTTACCTCTTAGATGGGCGACCTCTACTTACCATGTGGCACCACAACTTTGATAGCTAGATTAGAAAGCTTCTACACAGATCGTGG
Organism: Dactylis glomerata; assembly: GCA_007115705.1. Taxonomy (NCBI): domain Eukaryota; kingdom Viridiplantae; phylum Streptophyta; class Magnoliopsida; order Poales; family Poaceae; genus Dactylis; species Dactylis glomerata. The sequence goes on along the minus strand of QXEO01000454.1, from coordinate 2,183,695 downwards.
TATGTACCCTGTAACCAACAAACTGATGTTCCTAATCCAGATGTTCTGCATATTGTAGCTTTACTAACAATTTTTGCATCTTGCACAACTTTTCACACTTCATTTGACAAAATTATTCTCTTGTATGTATGTATCTACACTCTTCACCTTTGCTTCTCTCATACATTTCAGAGACATAATCTTTTATATGATGATACATTTAAATATTGGTCTAGGGATGGGGCTAGGAGGGAGTAACTATGCAACTTTTGGTAAAAATACTTTTAGCCCCAAGGGCTCGGCGCCTCCTAGCCCATGATAGCATCTTTCATGGCCTAATCCAGGATCACATGTTACAATATGTCACATTATTATGGTACAATAAAATGTTTTGTAATATTAAATATTATGTTTTATTTCTTATATCACAACTTAGAGTGATTTGCACACATGTTAATTGAAATGGAGGTTTGACTGCAACCTCTACATCTAGAGGATGCACACAACCTTATTTGCACACTTGTGCGATGTTATATACGTTGGACATCCGAATATTCTGGATGTGTCATTGTTGAAGCAAAGTTAAGTAGATTTGCTATGTTCCTTTACCGCCACTTGTCATATCAGTTAGAATTTAATATTGTTGGAAAATCAAGAAGATACAAGAAACAAATTAAAACTATATATGTGTATCCATTATCCAAGCATACCTAGTGGGGCTTATTTACCTGTACATAGTAGAAGAGTTAGCTCAGGATTCAAGCCTGGACAAGATATTAGAGTAGCCAAGCTTAGCAGTTTTTTGCTCGAGAAAACAATTATCTAAACCTACTTTATTTAATATAACTACAGGGACATGCATCAGACCGGTGAGCCCCGACAACTACCAAGGCTCGCCAGGCCTTGGCTCGGCCACATGTTGGTACCAATAAAAAGCCATGTCATCCAGTGTGACTGAATCTGGCAGAATTACTAGAAAAAATATAACCCCTTCTAGAAATATTAACCAAATTTATCCCTCTTGCTTAAACTCCTATCTTGTGGCGTTGAAGGCACACTTCTCAACATCGTGGTGTTATTGTGCTATGGAAATCTGGGATGAGCCGTTTGACCAGTTGCTGTGGATTAGTTAAATAACGCAAACAGATGTGTCAAGGTGCCTGAGCTCATTGCTACGATAGGAGGCACTGAGATGTGTCTAGGTACAATTCCACAATATTTTATGTTGTGTTCTTTAGGGTTATGTAGCGGCAGGGATATGGGTGGGCAATAGTATAGAGTGAACCTATAGGCTTGCTTCAAAACCCTCTATTGCAATTAATATTGGCTTTGTTTCCTGAGTCATATCATTTATGTGAAGGGCTCATTGGCAACAAAAAGTGAAAACCCATTTCTAAGGAGGCGCGTTGTCAGCAACAGCCACCTACGGTATCGTGTTTTTGAGATAAATAGCATATTAGTAACAAATTGGATTTTCACTAGAAAAATTCATGTTTCTAAAACATATTTCTTTCACCATAAATTTTATATTATCACATCACATATAGATGGATTAACTGTTTGGGATATATGAAATAAGGTATGCCATGAAATGGATTCATTCTAGCATGATCGGGTGACCCATTGGTGGTATTGCCGTTTGGCGTACCAGGAGGCCCAGTTATTAAGGACAAAATGGAGGCCCAACGGGATTGAAGGAAGACAAACTAACGTCCTCCTTTGGGCGGTAAGCGGTGTACCTTGGGATGAAACACATGGCATAAGAAGGGTAGATCTAGGACTATGTAACTATGCCAATTAAGGCATTCCATGTAAATTCTAGGACCGACTCCCTATATAAAGCTGGCCTATGGACGCCCTTAGGATAGAAGACGCAATATCATCATTGTAACTTGTATATGCCCAATAGTGAATTATAGCATGACGCCGCCACTGTTGGGGAGTCTGAACCTGGATGCCTCGTGTGTATTACCTCGGATAGATGCCATGGGCAAGGTAGAATTGTACTTGTGGCCATTTGCTTCAAACTCCACCGGTGGACCTTCACCCATTGCTATCCGTGTCATCAATGGTAACCGTTGAAGAACAATGATGGCATTGCAAGAACTTGGCATCCAAAAAAGCATGCCAATCCAAGTCTCATGATTGGCTATGGCTTCGAGAATGATAGTGACAAGGGTATAGATAATAGAGCCCATTAGTTGAGTACCCCTGAGGCCCGCCATGCTAGGCCCAAGTGTAATCCAAGTCGAGATACGAGTTCATGTCATATACCGATATTATAATACGTACTGGATCCCTCCCGTTCCTTGAGACCTGGCCACCTATATATAGGGGCCAGGAGAGGACGGTGAGAGACAGATTGAGAGTAAGCCAAAGTTCACCCTACGTTTACTTTCGATACACACCTTGTTTGACTGATTTTACCTTCGAGTTCATCTGACGCCCTACTTCCCCGATCCTAAGTCCTTCATATTGGACATTTGTCGAGTTAACCCTCGTCAATTGGCGCCGTCCGTGGGGACTCTGGGCGTTGGAATCATGAATTCGACGGCTTTTTCGCCTTTGGCCAACAGCAATCCGGAAGTCGACGAAATCCAGATACCCTTCGGAACAGTCGATTTTCAACCTCACCAGTCAAATTTCACGCAAGTATTCGAGAGCATGGATGAAGATATGAACCTGACGATCGGAAGTCTAAACTTTCGCGTCGGATCTTTATGTTCGATTCGCCTTTCAGATCCGGCGAAACTGGATCCGTTGGCAAGCGAGTCCAAGACAGTAGCGATGTCGGAATCATCAGAAGGCTCCTCCAGCGAGGTAAACACACCGGTCAGCTTCGCAGAAGCAGAAGAAGGAAAAATCGCAGAAGGCGACGAAACCATAGAGAATTTCAACTTAGAAGTCCAGCCTGAAGATCTCATGATCTGCCATGACAATACTTCAGACAAATCAATAGACACCTGGAAGACAGGATTAGAGCATCATGAAGATGATAGTTCGATCTTCTCAAGCTTCAACAGTAAGCTCGATAATCGATACCAAGTACTCGCCATTATAGGAGACAACTCAGAAGAGCTTGACAAAAACAACAATCCATTGCTCAACCCAGCAAACGTAAACAGAGGGGCGAATTACCTAGCAGAAGGAGAAACTGCAGATTCCCTTGCAACTAGAGAAAAAATTCGACTATCAGTCGACGAGTGGAGAATAATCAAAACAATCGTGGAGCACGGCACGCCAGTACCAACAAACGCCAGTAAGAATATGCTTTTGGGGTATCATTACGCCTTAAGACAGCAGTCAAAGCAACTAGCAAAAGAGAGGATCGAAATACAGAAGAGAAGAGACTCAGCCATTGCAGCAAGTGAAGCCTATCACAAAGCACGTAGGATGTGTCGTACACAAACAGCAAAAGACATCGTCGGCATGGATCAAGGTTCAAAAACCTCGAGTATTCAGAAAGGCAAAGCCTCTCCAAAAATCTTGACTCGTCCTTCCTATCGGTCGACGAGCAAGGGAACATTATACCAAAGATACCTGAAGCAGCATTGGTGGCAGCTCAAGCATACCTGCACACAACACGACCAAATCCAGGAGACCCAAGGGAACATATGCACCGGGCAGCACTACAAGGATTGAAGATGGTAGGCAACAAATTATCAGCAAAAGAAGAGGAGGCATACCGCAACAAAGGAACCCATAAACCAAGATCACCACGCCGTCACAATAGTCCTCGGCACAGAAGCGGAAGTCGACGATCTAGAACACCATCACCAAGGCGACACAGAAGCCCGAAACATGGAGGAACCCAAAGATCCAGGACTCCAAACAAAGCATACGACTAGGAAGACGACGAAAAGGAGATGGGGGCATCGTGCTTTACTCACGGGGTTCGCACCACGCTAGTACCCAAGGGTTTCAAACTACCCCATGATCAGCAAAAATACGATGGATCCCAGGAGCCACAGTCATGGCTCTCGGATTATCTGCAGGCAGTAAAAATATTGGGAGGAACCAAGGAAATAGCCATGCAAAGTTTGCAATTACACCTCATCGACGCGGCAATGTCATGGTTGAGCAAATTGGAAAAAGAAGCAATTGGAAGCTAGGAAGAGCTCACAAAGCAATTTACGAGCAACTTCAAGTCGACGTATAAGCGGCCAGCGTCCATAGAAGAAGTCAAAGCCTGCGTACAGCAATGCAATGAGACATTAAGGGCGTATATCCAAAGGTGGAGCATTATCAAAAACTCAGCAGTCAAAGTCTCAGATGAAAGAGCAATAGATGCATTCACACTCGGGTTGAGGCGAGGAGACCTAGTCGAAGAGATGGGCAGAATCAAGCCGAAAACAGTATCAGATTTAATAGATATAGCAAACAGGTTTGCAGATGGAGAAGATGCGTGCAACAACAAACGGACACGATCACCAGAGGATGATAGAGGAAACAGATATGGAGGCCAAAGGAGGAGATCCCGCAATTACGATAACTACGGTTCTCACAGCCAAGTAGCTGCAGGGTACAAAGACAATAGTTACCAAGGGAACGACCGTAAAAGCTCGGGATACCGTAGCTACGGAAAAGAGGACTACGGGAGCAGCAAAAAAATTCAGACAAAAGAACCCAGAGAGTACAACCCATCACCAGAGGATATGCTAAACAGACCATACCACATACACTCCACGTTCGTTGATGGAAAACGAGTATCCAGACACGCGATGAAAGATTGCACGACGTTCTTAAAACTCCAGGAGGCAGCACTAAACAAGCAAGCCGAAGCAAAGAGGCAAGGATACGAAGGGAACACAAACAACGCGCCTGCAAGTCAACAAGGAAACAATGGAGCTCCTCAAAGTCAAGACCAGCCGAACCAGGGACATGACAATGACGGAGGATATGTTCCATATAAGGGGCACATCACAACAATGATACAACCAGTGCCAAAGTCGAACAAAGAGGAGAAAAGCATAACTCGCCAAGTTAACCTAGCAGTAACTTCGCCTCCAGCAACAACAGAATATCTACACTGGTCGGAACAACCCATAGAATTCAGCAGGGATGATCATCCCATAACAGTACCTCGGCCAGGAAATGCGCCTCTGGTACTCAAAGCCCAAATTGGGATGTACGATGTCGACATAGTATTTATGGATGCAGGAAGCAGAATAAATCTTATATACGCGAAGACTCTACGAGCAATGCACATTTCATTAGAGTTTCTGAAACCAACTAACTGTTCCTTCCATGGAATCATCCCAGGGAGTGCTAACTATCCACTAGGTCGAATAGCACTCAACGTCTGCTTCGGGAATCGGCAAAACTACAGAAGAGAGAAGCTCGACTTCGAAGTCATGGACTGTCCATCATAATATCACGCGATCCTCGGGCGACCCGCGTTTTCGTGATTCATGGTAGTACCTCACTATACTTACCTGGTACTCAAAATGCCAGGACCCAACGGAATTATCACAGTAAAAGGAAGTTTCGAACTCTCCGATCTAGGCGACAAGGAAATTCACAAGATGGCTCAGAACTTTGGCATGATGGCAAACTATGGAGAACCCAAAGACAAGGCAAAAAGCACAACTACAGGAGCCGCACAACAACTCAAGGGGCACCCAGCAGATCCAGAGGTGAAGAAACCGCGGGTACAGTCGTCAGATCAAGATAAAGCTATAGGAGAAGAAGAAAAGACTTCAGGGACTGATACGTCTCAAACGTATCTATAATTTTTGATGCTCCATGCTTGTTTTTACACCATTTGCCTATTGTTTCGTTACACTTAGTGGCATTTTTATACGCTTTCCGGAACTAACCTATTAACGAAGTGCCACAGTGCCAGTTCCCTGTTTTCTGCTATTTTTGGTTTCAGAAGTGATACACAGGAAATATTCTCGGAATTGGACGAAACAAGTTCCTGAAGTCATATTTCATCGGGGAGCTCCCAAACATCCGAAGACCTGACGGAGGGGGGCCACGAGGCCCCCACACACAGGGGCGGCGCGGCCTAGCCCCTGGTCGCGCCAGCCCCGTGTGAGGCCACGTGGTCCACCCTCTGACAGCCCCCTTTCGCCTACATATACCCCCTGACGAGAAAAACCTAAGGGCCCGATCAGTTTTCCAGAATACATCGCGATCCGCCGCCGCCGTCGACCCGAAGATCGGGAGGGTCCAGAAGCTCTTCCCGGCACCCTGCCGGAGAGGGGAATCGCCACCGGAGGTCTCCTTCATCGCCATGATTGCCTCCGGAGCGATGAGTGAGTAGTCTACCTTGGACTATGGGTCCATAGCAGTAGCTAGTTGGTTGTCTTCTCCACCATGTGCTTCATGTTTAGATCTCATGAGCTGCCCTACATGATTGAGATCACCGTTATGTAATTACTATGATGTTGGTTTGTTGGGATCCGTTGAATATTGGTGTTTATGATTAAGTTGCTGCACTGAATTTTATCTTATATTATCTCTATGATGTTTATGATCTTGCATGCTCTCCGTTGTTAGTGGCTATCTTGGCCGAGTAGTTGCTAGTGACTCCAAGAGGGGGTATTTATGCTCGATAGTGGGTTCATGCCTCTATTTCACCTGGGGGAGTGACAGAAACCTCTAAGGTGGTAGATGTGCTGTTGCTACTAGGGAGAAAACAACATTCATATGCTCGAGGGCATATGCTTTGTTTACATTACACACTTTGCTTAATGCAATTATCTGTTGTTCGCAACTTAATACTTCTAGGGTGTTCGGATGATATCCCCGGGGGTGGATTATTAGTCATAGATGCAGTTGGATGGCGGTCTATGTATTTTGTTGTAATGCCCAGAGTGAATCTCATAGTGATCTTCTTGACATATCACGTTATCTTTATTCTATCAATTGCCCAACTGTAATTCGTTTACCCAGCATATTATTTATCTATGGAGAGACACCACTAGTGAACTGTGGACCCCGGTCCTATTTTAATCATATTGCAATCACCTGTTTACTTTTCCCGCACTGTTTACTTTACTAGCATTTTACTACTGTTTTCCACTCGATACACTCATAACCTTTGTTTCAAGCAAACCGGTGAGATTGACAACCTCATCGCAAGTTGGGAACAAAGTATTTGTCCGTGTGTGTGCAGGTTCCACAAACACCTTCAGTCGTCGCTGTCTCTCCTTCTCCTGATCGATAAACCTTGGTTTCTTAACTGAGGGAAAACTAGCCGCTACACTCATCATACCTTCCTCTTGGGGTTCCCAACGGGCTGGTCATTCACCACGCACAAGGACTTACTGCTCCCACGTCAACAAACGCCACAGTATTTTCTGGCGCCATCACCAACCAGCAGCTAATTTTCTGGCGCCGTTGCCGGGGAAGGAAGAGAAGACTTCTGCGAGGGGAGTTCTTCGCATACACATTCTTTACTTTGTTATTTGTTTTGCTTTACTTTATTTTACCTGCATTGCTTTTTATATCAAAAACCCAAAAAAATTAGAATCCTTGGTAGCTGTTTTTACTTGTTTACTTTCGTTTTGCTGAAATGGCCAACCCTGAAAACACCAAGTTGTGTGACTTTGCTAGCACGAACAATAGTGATTTTATCTGCACTCCTATTGCACCACCTGTTCCTGCTACTACTTTTTATGAGATCAAGCCTGCTTTATTGAACCTTGTTATGAAAGAGCAATTTTCTGGTGCTAGTACTGAAGATGCTGCAGCTCATCTCAACAATTTTGTTGAGCTATGTGAGATGCAGAAATATAAGGATGTTGATAGTGATATTATTAAGCTCAAGTTGTTTCCTTTTTCTTTGAGAGGAAAAGCTAAAGATTGGTTGCTGTCTTTGACTAAGTATAGTATTGATTCATGGGCTAAGTGTAAGGATGCTTTTATTGGTAGATATTATCCTCCTGCTAAGATTATATCGTTGCGTAGCAATATTATGAAGTTTACTCAGTTTGATAATGAACATGTTGCTCAAGCTTGGGAAAGAATGAAATCTATGATAAAGAATTGCCCCACTCATGGACTGACTACTTGGATGATTATCCAAACTTTTTATACAGGACTGAATTTTTCTTCAAGGAACCTACTTGATTCAGCTGCTGGAGGCACTTTTATGTCCCTTACATTGGGCGCCGCATCAAAGCTACTCGACAACATGATGGTAAATTATTCCGAATGGCACACCGAGAGAGCTCCACAAGGTAAGAAGGTAAATTCTGTTGAGGAAACCTCTTCCTTGAGTGATAAGATTGATACAATTATGGCTATGCTTGCTAATGATAGGACTCATGTTGATCCTAATAATGTTCCTTTGGCCTCTCTGGTTGCTCAAGAAGAGCAAGTTGATGTAAATTTCATTAGAAACAACAATTTTAATAACAATGCTTATAGGAACAATTTTGCTAGTAACAATTATAGACCGTATCCTTCTACCAATGGTAATGGTTATGGTAACTCTTATGGTAATTCCTACAACAACACTAGGGCCGCGCCCTCTGAGCTTGAGGTAATGCTCAAGGACTTCATCGGTAAACAAACTGCTTTTAATAAGTCTGTTGAGGAAAAGTTAGGCAAAATTGATATTCTTGCTTCTAAAGTTGATAGCCTTGCTCATGATGTTGAACTTCTAAAACTAAAAGTGTTTCCTAATGATGTGAATGTGAGCAATATTGTTGCTGCCGCTAATGCTACCCAAGTTAGAATTGATGAAAATATTAGATTGCTAGCGGAATTGCATGCCAGGTGGGAAAGAGAAGATGAGATGGCTAGAGAGATGAAGGTATGTACTATTACTACCTCTAATGATGTTGCTCCTACTGATAGCAATCCTCTTACTTTGATTGGTGTAGAGAAAACTCCCACTCCTTGTGTTAAAAAGCCTAAAACTGCCAAAACTTTTTCTCAAAAGAGTGCTGAAATTTTTCGGAGTGTGGGAGATGATAGCTCTATTTCTTTTAATGATTTTGATGTTGATGGCTGCAATATATCTGAAGTTATTTTGTTCTTGCAAAAGCTTGCTTTGACTCCCAATGCTAGTTCTTTAAATATTGCTTTTACTAAGCATATTACCAATGCTCTCATAAAGATTAGGGATGAAAAGCTGAAGCAAAAAGCTTCTGTTCCCAAGAAGTTAGAAGATGGTTGGGAACCCATCATTGATATGCATGTTAATGGTTATGATTGCCATGCTTTATGTGATCAAGGTGCTAGTATTTCTATCATGCCTAGAAAGATTTATGACATGCTTGATTTACCACCGCTTGAAAAGTGTTATTTTGATGTTCCTATTGCTGATGTTGCTAAGAAGAAACCTTTGGGAAGGATTAATGATGTTCTTATTATGGTTAACAATAACCTTGTTCCCGTTGATTTTCTTGTTATGGACGTTGAATGCCATGCTTCATGTCCTATTATTTTGGGAAGACCCTTTCTTCGAACTGTAGGTGCTATCATTGATATGAGGGAAGGCACTATCAAGTATCAATTCCCACTAAAGAAAGGTATGGAACACTTCCCTAGGAAAAGAAAGAAATTACTTTTTGACTCTATTCTTAGAGCAAATTATGAGCTTGATGCTTCATCTATTGATATTACTTGATTCGCACTTTTCTGCGCCTAGCTCAAAGGCGTTAAAGAAAAGCACTCTTGGGAGATAACCCATTGTTTACTTTTCAGTACTTTTTCTTTTTCTTGAGTCTTGGAAGTCATTACTACTGTAATGACCGCTCTTTATCTTGTTTATTTCGTTTTTGTGCCAAGAGAAGCCTCTAATTTGAGTGAGGTAAAGATTTGGGGTTATTGCTGTCCTGAAACTGTTTTCGGTGCTGCACCGTAAAAATTCGTGAAAATTCTCTGTTTATCTTTTGGACCTGCGATTTCTTGTGCATATGCCCCAGGTTATATCCAAACTTTTCTTAGTTGAACACTTTTTGATTTGAGCAACGGAAAATCCCTCAAAAATTCGTCCATTATCAGCTGTCCAGTTTTGACAGATTTCTGCCAATATTTGTTTTTGCCACTTTATCGCTTTCTTTTGAGTTCTTTTTGATCATGGAACTCTTGTGGAAGTTGCTACAGTAGTATATACTTTATATGTGGTAGTTTTGGGTTGAAACCTGAAGCTAAAAGAGGTTGAATATATTTTATGCTTGCACTAATGTTGCTAATAGAATTGTGTTTAGTTTTGTATGAAGGAAGTTTTCAAGTGTAGGGATTGGAGAATGATGAGATGAGTTGAAGAATGGACAAAAGCTCAAGCTTGGGGATGCCCAGCACCCCAAGAAATATCCAAGAAGTACAAGCGTCAAAGCTTGGGGATGCCCCCGAGGCACCCCTTCTTCATCGGCAAAAATCAGGTCACCTTTCAAAACACTATATTTTTATTGCTTCATGCACTATGTGTTTTTCTTGGAGCGTCAGTTGTTTTAGTTTTCTTAGTTTGCTTAGTTTGTTTGTTTGCTGCAATAAATTGTTGGACCCCAACAAATTTCCTTTGGAGGAGATGTACTCGTTTTCATTTGCAAAGAATGCTCTAGTTTTCACTCTTATTAATCGAGCATTCTAGTTTTTCTGCTACTGCTTTTGGTTTTCGTTTTCGCCTTGATATGCGTTCAGATTTTGTCATATCTTTTCATCAAGGTGTATTTTTGCCTCTGAACTTTATTGGTTTTCATTAAAAGAGGTTGTTTTAAAAATTTCAAATGGTGTTGGAAAAGAGAAAAAGCTTTGTGCAAAATAGTGGTACAAGAAGGAGCTTGTGTAGACTGCGGCTTAGGCTTTTTCATGTCATGCTTGATGTCTTTTTGATAGTATGCTTAGTGGTTTTGCTGTAGCATGACTTGTCTCAAATAACTGAGATTGCTTAATGAGCCTTTGAAAAAATCATGCGTTGTTTTTATTGTATGGAAGCATTATTTTGGTTTTCTCCTTGATGCTTTATTTGGGTTGACTTGGCGCATGCTCACACATGTTAGACTCTTCCAAAGTCGCCATTAGCCTTCATGATCATTTAGTTTTTGACTTTTGATGCCATCGTATGCTTCTTTTAATGTCGCTTTGTCGCTTTGCATGATTATGGCCATTATTGCTCTCTTAGTTGGTCGCTCCCAGTCTTTTGCTAGCCCTCACCTTGTACTGAGTATGAGCTCTACTCGTGCATCCAACTCCTAAAAGCCAAAGTTTTCCATTGTGTCCACTATAAATTCCTATGCATGGTATTTGTAAGCCATTCCAAAGTAAAATTTTCGTGTGCTACCTTTCAAAAACCTTCAAAATACTTCTCGTTTTGTGACACTGTTTTCAGCTCATGGGGACGTAGTGGTCGGATTTGCTATCTTCCATATTGTTTATTCCAAAAAGAAAAAAAAAGAGAAAAAAAAGAGAAAAAAAAGAAAAAAAGGCACTCCTCCAATGAATGTGAATGTTGGTGGGCACCCGATGGAATCGGTTAGCCATGGTATGTGAAAGGAAAAGGTGGGGAGGAGTGCCAAGTTTTATAAAAAGAGCACGAAGTGCCAATCTCTCTCTCAAAAACTTGCTTTATTTTTGTATGGAAGATAGTAAGAACCCCATTGCCAGTCGTTGACAAAGACAACCACCTCTCAAAATCAAGTTTTATCTCTGTTTTACAAAATGAAAAGCTCTAGCACATGTTTAAATCACTGCTTCCCTCTGCGAAGGGCCTTTCTTTTACTTTTATGTTGAGTCACCACCTTCTTTCTTTATGCACCATTAAGAGAGCATAGTTGTCATTCTTAGTGTGATATGCATTATCCCAAGGTTCATTGATTGACTCATATTGTTGGTTTCACTTGTTCTTAAATTAATTGTATCTAGTCGCCCTCTTAAACTTTGAGGTGTCCTATGCATTTATGTTTTGCTCTCTTTGAAGGACAAGCTGAAAACCATTTGTATGTTTTTCCTTATGATTAGAACACACGTTTGACTTTCATTGTTTCATTACCATGATCTTTTGTTTGTGTTCATTTGCATGTTTACAACATGGTTGCTAAGTTCTTATTGTCATGATTATATCTTTCATACCCATGTTTTAAGTTCTATTGATCCCAGCTCATCAATGCTTACATATATGATCAAGATTGTGTAGGTGCATGTCACCTCAAAAATTATTCTTTTGTTATCACTTACCTACTCGAGGACGAGCAGGAGTTAAGCTTGGGGATGCTTGATACGTCTCAAACGTATCTATAATTTTTGATGCTCCATGCTTGTTTTTACACCATTTGCCTATTGTTTCATTACACTTAGTGGCATTTTTATACGCTTTTCGGAACTAACCTATTAACGAAGTGCCACAGTGCCAGTTCCCTGTTTTCTGCTGTTTTTGGTTTCAGAAGTGATACACAGGAAATATTCTCGGAATTGGACGAAACAAGTTCCTGAAGTCATATTTCATCGGGGAGCTCCCAAACATCCGAAGACCTGACGGAGGGGGGGCCACGAGGCCCCCACACACAGGGGCGGCGCGGCCTAGCCCCTGGCCGCGCCAGCCCCGTGTGAGGCCACGTGGTCCACCCTCTGACAGCCCCCTTTCACCTACATATACCCCCTGACGAGAAAAACCTAAGGGCCCGATCAGTTTTCCAGAATACATCGCGATCCGCCGCCGTCGACCCGAAGATCGGGAGGGTCCAGAAGCTCTTCCCGGCACCCTGCCGGAGAGGGGAATCGCCACCGGAGGTCTCCTTCATCGCCATGATTGCCTCCAGAGCGATGAGTGAGTAGTCTACCTTGGACTATGGGTCCATAGCAGTAGCTAGTTGGTTGTCTTCTCCACCATGTGCTTCATGTTTAGATCTCATGAGCTGCCCTACATGATTGAGATCACCGTTATGTAATTACTATGATGTTGGTTTGTTGGGATCCGATGAATATTGGTGTTTATGATCAAGTTGCTGCACTGAATTTTATCTTATATTATCTCTATGATGTTTATGATCTTGCATGCTCTCCGTTGTTAGTGGCTATCTTGGCCGAGTAGTTGCTAGTGACTCCAAGAGGGGGTATTTATGCTCGATAGTGGGTTCATGCCTCTATTTCACCTGGGGGAGTGACAGAAACCTCTAAGGTGGTAGATGTGCTGTTGCTACTAGGGAGAAAACAACATTCATATGCTCGAGGGCATATGCTTTGTTTACATTACACACTTTGCTTAATGCAATTATCTGTTGTTCGCAACTTAATACTTCTAGGGTGTTCGGATGATATCCCCGGGGGTGGATTATTAGTCATAGATGCAGTTGGATGGCGGTCTATGTATTTTGTTGTAATGCCCAGAGTGAATCTCATAGTGATCTTCTTGACATATCACGTTATCTTTATTCTATCAATTGCCCAACTGTAATCCGTTTACCCAGCATGTTATTTATCTATGGAGAGACACCACTAGTGAACTGTGGACCCCGGTCCTATTTTAATCATATTGCAATCACCTGTTTACTTTTCCCGCACTGTTTACTTTACTAGCATTTTACTACTGTTTTCCACTCGATACACTCATAACCTTTGTTTCAAGCAAACCGGTGAGATTGACAACCTCATCGCAAGTTGGGAACAAAGTATTTGTCTGTGTGTGTGCAGGTTCCACAAACACCTTCAGTCGTCGCTATCTCTCCTTCTCCTGATCGATAAACCTTGGTTTCTTAACTGAGGGAAAACTAGCCGCTACACTCATCATACCTTCCTCTTGGGGTTCCCAACGGGCTGGTCATTCACCACGCACAAGGACTTACTGCTCCCACGTCAACAAATGCCACAGTATTTTCTGGCGCCATCACCAACCAGCAGGGACATAGGCGACAAGTATGCCAAAAAGTAGAGTAGAAAAATAAGGCTGTAAAAGCCACGAGTTATCCTAGGGTAATGCCCTCTAGATCCAGAACACGGGTCACTGGCCGGATCTCTTGGGAAACCCCATGTATCTTACATTATAAGCATAAATAAAGACAAAGTTCCTCCTATTCGAGTTTATGTGTCTTGAATATCTTAAACAAAAGTTGCGGCAAACGCACCAAACGCAAAAGCTCTGAGAACAAAAATTTCTGGCAAAAGACCTAGAAGTGAAAACTCTCACGTTTTACACAAGAAGCATGCATACAATAAAAGCATTACAGCATGGGTTGATCCGAATCATCTACTCCAAGAGGATTCAAGTAATGATGCTCACAGAAAAATCTGGCATCCTCTTGAAGCAACCTAGCTATGATCCTCCTAGCCGGTTGAAGCATAGCATCCATATGAACCCGCAGCCGCACACCCCCCGGAGGATAGCTCAGCGACATAGAACTATAATTTAGCCTTGGATGCCACTTCCGTATCCATCCAAGAGCAAAATTGGCTCTAGCCACTAAATTAAGCTCTATGAGCCAATGAATCCGCTGGCTCGATCTGAAAACATCGAGTAGCTGCTTAAAGCCTCCTGGTAAAGGATTACGGGGACGCATAACGGAGTACATGGTCGTCAGAGCTCGTTGGCAACCATCGACAGCCTCTCCAATGTGCTGAGCGCAATCTTGCAGGAGAACAACAGCACTGCGGCGCCGTGGGTCTGCCCACAAAGAAGAAGCACCCTTCGACACTTTCTCTAAAGCCGCGATTCGTTCGGCAACTCGACGGTTTTCATCAGCAGGATGTAAACAAGTATCTGGAAGGCGCAAATGCGTCAGAAGACGGAAGGCAAAAATAGCAACAAAAATTTCGAGATGGTATGCAGGAAACTTACACTTCAGTTGTTCACAAGCCGACTCGATGAAATCAACAAGAAAAGAGTCACACTCTTCCAGATGCATAACTCGAGCAACCAAACTCGACACCTTATCCTCAAGAGTGGATATCTGTTTCATAAAGCCGCAAGATTTGCTGGCCTTGTCCAAAGCAATCTTTGCCTGATGCTTCATCAAAGATAAACTCCCTTCGAGGTCCAAAATCCTCGACGAATATTCAGTACATCGACAAGAAGAGCGAGGAGGCGAAGGAGCACTCGAGTCGAACATATTGGCGGGCGGCGAGTCGCGGCCACGACTTGGCAACCCACCAGCATGCACAGGCTAGAAGCCAACAAAAGAAAAAAGAAAGCATCTCGGAAACTCAATCAAGCATGACATTTCATAAGAGAAAAGTATTTACAAAGATTACAAGTCCCCTGATTGATCCTCGGGGAAAATATAAATAAGTTCACTACACCAAAAGAAATGAAGGCTACAAGGGAAGACTAAGTCTACGCCACCTCGGCATCAGGCTCCATGGAAGAAGTAGGTGCGGAAGAGGCAGCGCCAACGCTTGGTGGAGGCATCGACGCACTTGTTGCAGGAGTCGAAGAAGCCGCCGAAGGTGTGATAATCGACACGATGCCTGGCGCATACTTCTTCGCCTTCTCAAAGAAACCCAGCAGCTCTAAAAGAGGTCGACCACAAGAAGAGCTAACCTTCTCCCAATTAACCTCCTCGCTGTGCGAACAAGCAAGTGCAATAGCCCCTTCGGCGCCTCGCTTCACCAATCGGCTCTTTATCGACAAGATAGGATCTTCAGCGGTGTCGAAGACTGCGGCAAGCTTCTTGAGATCATCAGCGGGCATATCAGACTTTTTCTTTGGCCACAACCCGACAAAAATCCGCGTCAGCACGCGGCAAGTCAGCTCGAGAACTTCCTGGACAGATATCCAGTGCAACTCAAGCAAATTCACCGCGGCCATGAGAGGATCTTCATCAACCGGCTGCAACGGCGCCAAGGACACCCCAATTTTCTCTGCAGGCAGAAACAAAAGGATAATAAGTGACCATCAGCAAGATGAGCAAGCAATAAAAAGAGTAGAAAGATACTTACCACCAGCAAGAGCCGAAATTTGGTTCAGACACTCAGCTATGGCCTCTTCTCTCTGATTACGCCCCTGGTTAGCATCAGCAAGCACCTTTTCCGCTTTCTTCGCCTTGGTCGCCGCTGCCTTAGCAGTTTTCTCAGCAGTGGCCTTGGTGGCAGTGGCAATGTCCCAGGTTTTTTGGGAAGCTTCGGGTTCGGCTTCAAGGGACGCTATGCGAGCATTGGCCGTCGCCAAAGCATCTGTAGCATGGAAAAGGGAAAATTCAAATAAATAAACGGAGAGAGACACACGAGACAGGAAGAAGACACAACATAAGGAAACGAGATTACCCTGAGAAGCTCGAGCAGTCTTCAAAAATTCAACACATTCAGTGCCCAAAGAGACGAATTTCTTCATTAAAATCTGTCAAAAGGAAGACATGAGTAGGAAAGCTCAATAAATGAACAAAGCAAAAACAATAGATTAGTACTTACATCGTCAGAAGAGCTCGTTGATCGATGGGCATCGAGGGAAACACTGGCATCTGTCGCCTTCTTTAGATGTTTGGAACCACGAGAAGAGGAGACCCTCTTAGCAGGAGCTTTTGGAGACTTCACCACTGGGGCAGCTTCCTGGAAAGAAGGTTCATCAGCAGCAGTAGCCTCAACAGAAGGAGCAGTGGCAGCATCCTTCTTCGGGTTCTCATTGTCACTACAAAGGAAACAAAGGGCAAAGACTTCGCATAAGTCGCAAAAAAGGGAGCAAGTAAAAGATAAAATTTTGAGTCAGCAAAAACTCATGAGTCTAAGAGGTCGAAAAGTTCCTCATCCTCATGGGGAGCAGAAGGCCTCCCCGACAGTAGCCTTGGAATTATAGGTGCTCGAAGAAATAAATTCATCGGCACGCTTCCTTTTCCTATCAAGACTAGGGTCTTCTGAGTGTGCAGGAGGAGGCGACATAGTCGAGCTAGTTCCTTCCAACAAATCTTCGGCATCATCTCCGTCCTGACTTTCCTCAGCCTCGGGGGCTTCAGATGCAGCAGAAATAGGATCAGCCTGAATAGGTCCTTCCTCTGGTAGAGGAGGACGAGAAACAAGGAATTGATGGCCCTGTAAAAACAAAGTCACCAAATTATCAGCAAAATAACAACATTACAAGAACAAGGCGAATAAAACATATGTGAGCAAAAAATGCGTACCGAAGGTAAGGGACGCTCGGAGTCGAAGAAATCGGCGGCCAATGCTAGAATGTCATGGTCTTTGGTGAGAGTAGTCAAGGCTCTCACTCGTTTGTCGAGATCCTTCTGCTCTATGTCCTCTTTAGATACTCGAGAAGAATCTTTCAAGACAGAGTATGCCCAAAGTTTGGAAACACGATGCTTAAGAGGCTGGACTCGCCGTTGCAGAAAGAACGACTTTAGCTGAGTCCCTGACAACGCACCCCCACTCCCACTGATGATGGGAAAATGGGCGACAAAAATACTCGCGTCCGCGTCATAGAGACAGATAGAATTTAATTTAAAGTGCGCGAATGTAAATGATAAATATCAAGTATTGCGGTTCATTACTTCCAGAACTCTTACATTTGCATAAAAATTCCGTTAATTACATCTCCGAAGAGAAAACCCCTGATTAAGAATTCCAACATTTTTATTTCTAAGGATTACATCAAATGACTATTACAAAAGATGAAAATAAAACTAAGAAGTCCTCCTCGCCGCCTCGTTGTCGTCGACGCCATTATACTCGGGGGAGCGTTTTTTACTTGCGTTAGTATACAGCACAAGAAGTATGCACACATTGGACACTTAATTATTTAATCGGCTCATCATAAACAAATATGTTGTTTATTTATTTGTGATATTGTTTTATTTAATTTAGCCGACTGAACAAGTATCCAAAGTTGTATATGCAAATTTGGCCATAAGTCATGCATGCGATTTCTCTATGCGTGCAGCAGTACCCATGGTTAGCTTTTCAAAATTTATTTTAGTACTAGGAGCTGTAGTACTGAATTGATTTGGGGCAGATTGTATTTGGATTGTTTTGGCCATACGCTCATGTGGACGTAAGGGGTATTAATTATGGGTTGATATTTGTTTTCAGCAGCAATATGAACTTGACATTTTGGAGCATGATGGCTCGTGTAAAGGATTTTATTTTATTTACATTCTAAACTAAATCCACATCTATTTTGAAGGACTGGGATAGCTAGAACATGTTGTACATTTTAAACTGTACCATGATTTTATATTGAGTGGTTTATTATTTAAACCAATCAAATTGGATAATGTATGATGCCTATTTCTTAGCATGCAACACATTTAATTTCTACTCATCTTCATTTATTTTACTAGCATGATGAATATTAATTTTGGCTAGGCATGATTTTATCCTACTTTATCACATAGGTATGCCATATAGGAATTATTTTAAGTTTGGCTTCACTTAAATTACTACTATCATCGTATAGCAATTAATGCCTACGAGAAGCGTAACCAAGATGAAGATTTATTTTCTTCATGTTTGTATTACTACTAGCGACATAAAATGCCACGTAGCGTAACCGAACAAGAAGTATATTATGTGATTTATTTGGAGTATGCATATGAATATTTTCCCCCAAACATAAGATTATGGGGATTTTCTACTTATTTTGGTTTGTATCCTACTTTAGGGAATGAACCAAAGATAATTTTTTCTTTTCATTTAAACTTGGTCGTGTCTATTTTTGTAGACAGACTCAAGAGAATTTTATGGGGCTATTGTACTTGCATTATTCTCTAGATTTGTATCCATGTATAGGGACCAAACCAAGGAACGAGGCATACACGCACGTTTCATCCTGGCCTGTATCGCTAATGGGACCGAATCAAGAGAGAAAATGTCAAGAACAAAGTATATGCAAATATGCTCCTTGGCTTGTACCATGATGGCCAAACCAAAGATGATAATTTCAGATATGATGTAGCAAGCTCCTTGATTTGTACCGCAATGGCCGAATCAAGGGCATGAGTTTTTATAGATATGAGAGAGCTCCTTGGTTTGTACCCATGGCCAAACCAAAGGCTAAAGAAGAGAATGAAGATGGAGGCAATTTGGTTTGTACGCATGGCCAAACCAAAGGCTAGAAAAGAGCCATGAATCCCACCTTGTCTTGAATAGTTAAACGCGTGAGCGCTCCTTCTTCTTCTCTTCTTCTTTTCTAGTGCGTTGATTGTTTGCTGTGGACTTACCCAAAGGCTGCCGATGCTCTATTCTGGTTGATTCTTCCTCTGTATGGTCCTCCGCAACGCCTATTTATAGAGGCTGAGTGCAGCGACGTGCAGATCGTGCAACTGGTGCAAGCGATCGTGGGAGCGTGCGCGGGTCTCCTTTTACAAATTTGAAACGGGTGAGTGGTTTATTGATGGGCTCTATTAGCAGGCTAATCTGTATGCATGGCTTTGGGCTGCGTAATTTAGCCTATTATCTTATTTTAATGGTGTAGGGCTGCCGCTAAATCCATGCAAGCCATGCGATACATGTATATATGAGCCAATGGACTAACTAATTGTTGTATTATTACATGCTAATCATGCAACGGTGCCGCCTAATCCATGCAATGCATGCACATAGGTGAATGAGTTCCACGTATTCCATCAACGAGTGATACGTACAACATATGACCAAATTAGTTAGCTAATAAACCATCAAGATTAACCAACAATTAATTTTATATAAATCATAAGTTTCTTTCTTTTTTTGCAAAATCTTCTTTACATATTATATGGATTATTTAGCATAAAGGAGCCATATTTAATATACAGTGTTGTCGGGACGAAGCCGAATTTCATCTCGCGATTACATATTTGTGTGTTCGCATTTGGCATATTTTGCTCCGCAAATTATCGCCATCATTTATTTGAAATGATTTATTTTTTATCTTTTATTTATTTAAATTTACCTCACTATTTTATTATAATGAGATTCTACCGTCCGAAGTAGTTTATTGATATCTTCGATGTATTTTCGACACTCATATTTATTTTGGTCAAAATCGATGTCAACAGATGCCCCTCGAGGTCTGGATGCGAATATTATTATGGTTCGGATCCGGAGCTCGAAACTATATGTATTTTATTATTATTTTTATGTAGAATATGATTTTTATTTTTAGGAAACGGATTATCATGTAGCTGGTCACTTTTGAAAATTAATTGAGACTCGATGTGGAGCCACGTTTAAAAATTAGTTAGCCATAGCTAGCCACTTCTGCCGATATTTTAGCAACAAGTTGGCTTTTTTTGTTTTGTTAGTTTAGTATAACAACCCATGTATATCTCTTGGCTTCATATATATCCTCATACCTCGTCCGGTGCGGACTCTTCTATTCATCTGGTTGCGTTCTTGACTTATATTCCGTCATATCAAGTCAATTTCCTTTGCGACCTCAAACCAGCGTAAGTCTGTTCTTTCCGTTTTCCTTTAGTAGGAAGTCTTTTCCTGATTGCAATTTGCATGCGACGCTTTGGATCGATTGATTTATTGTCTTTTCTGCACTAGGCTATTTCCTGATCATCTTTCGTGAGATAATGTAAATCTGCATCAGCTCCTAGCGACTCAACTGGTACGGGTTCGTTTCTCAATCCCCCTTTTTTTTTGCGACACCGTGCCTATGTTTTCATGCATTTCCAGTCACAGCATACGTCTAAATTTACTTTCTTTTAAATGATGCCAGGCATCAAGTCACGAATTTGAGAACAAAGGCTGCCCCTTTGCGACGAATCTTTTCTCCGCAAAGGTATCATCTATTATTCTCCTGGTCGTGATCTGTAATCATAAATAACTATACGTGTTCCTGCTTTGATGTGCTAGCCATAGATTCATGGATAGAGAGTTTGATCGTCATGTATTATGTCACTTTATTTATCATGATATCGAAGATGTACTTGGTCCAACAATCTTATTTTACTCATGCCGTATTGCTGACTCCATGGGTGGCGTCCCAGGAAGCTCGACATGAGTTTGGGCTGTCGTACAACCCTGGAGATATATTAGCAGATATGTATTTCGAATATTTAAACATCAATTTTAAAGAACGTTTTGTTTGGAGTTGGCGTTCCGGGAAGCCTTATATGGGCTTGGTCCGTCGTACAACTGCGAGCATAACACTTTCATAGTTAGCGTCACATGAAGCTTGCGTCAAACTTATTAAATAATAATTCATCATTTTTTTTGGTTGCCGCTCCACGAAGTTCGTCATGGATTTGTCCATTGTATAACCACGGAAGTATTATTTAAGCACGTATATTTGTAGTATTTGGCCTTTCGATTGTCCATATGCTTACTTTGTAGAGTAGTTTCACGGTTATATGAAACTCCTGTGGCAGGGTATTCTTATTAGCAGTACTTTTATCTTGTTGCTTTTCCATAAACTAAGTGATTTTTTTTATAGTGAAGCTTGTGGATTCATGTGCCGCACTATTTAGGTACTGCCCTGTATCAATTTAATCCTTCAATTTCACCAACATTTCATACTTGTACCAATACATATGCATATTTTGTTCGCATATAGATGGAGAAGGCTGCTGTACCATCTTCATCTAAAGATCAATGCAGAATGTCTCTTTTGCAACTGGCCAAAATACATTTATTTAAGCCAGTCACCGATGAGCAAGCTAATCCTGTGATCAAGCCTTTAAATATACCTCATGGTAACCTTGAGTATGGGGAACGTGGATGGACATCAGGACCCTCTTTTTTAGGCCAGTGCTACCATCCAATCGCAGCTTTGCCCCGAAGTGAAGAAGCTTTGATATTGAGAAACCGCATAGTTTCCGAAGGTTTGGGTTGGGAAAACCATGAAGTAGAGTATGTTCCGATGCCTCTCGGATATACTCAATGGGGAGCATGTGTAATGAAGCAATACTATACCCATTTGAAGGGCAGTGAAGAAGGTGTAGATTATATCTATGGAGCTATTTACTGCTCTCTCGGTGACTATTCTGTTTCTCCTCCACTTTTAAGGTCTCTACTAGAGAAGTGGGATCCCCATACCAACACATTCCTATTTGCATGTGGTGAGCGTACCATTACTCTTCTTGACATGCATCAGATGGCGGGTTTGCCCCTTGACGGTGAGCCCTATGAAGAATTCGTTCCACGGTCGCATGAACTAGAAGATCCTTTGCTTTTATACCCTAAGTTTCTATCTCGGCTCTTAGATATTTGGACCAAGCTTGCCATTGGAAACAAAGTCGGTTTTAAAGATTGGTGCGATTTCTTTCATAATCGTGAGTATGATTGCTTTGTCATAGAGAGCCTAGAAGACGAGCGAATATATACAGCTGCTTTTGTTGCTATTTGGCTATGTCGCTTTGTCGTTGTTGGTGGTGGTCCATATGTTCTCCCTGGGGTATTGGTGATGGCATCATGGATTGCCTTAGGACGTCGCATCTCCTTAGGTCCACCAGCTCTTTGTTCATTGTATTATTCCCTCCGCTTGATCAGCACTCACCCAATTGGACCTTCTTTCACACAAAGGATTTGGCCAGTACACTTCATTATAGATGGGCATATACTTCAAGAAACCCTTTGGGAATAGGGTGAGCACACCAAATTTTCCAACTTCCAGGAATCTGATAGTAAAGCCTCGTATGGTGAGTACTATGTTCAGGACACCAAAGCCCTTTACTCCTGAAAAAGCACATATCTTTCTCGAGAATCATCATAATATTTGTTGGAGTCCCTACATGATGATGAGTGAGGATGGTCTGTTCCATCACAAAACAACTTTCTTGATTTCTATCCGTCGGGGCATGCTGCCTTGGAGGCGTGGCTCTTTTAACAGTGATGCATTTATAGCTGAACCATATCATCCAGACCGAGTGGCCCGACAATTCCGCTTTGACCAAGTCGTACCTTTCTCTCCTCTAGAGAGTTTATACACGACGGATGAAATTGGAATTGCTCATTCTTTTTGGCTGCATTTACTCTCGGTGGAACTGGAGTTCCAGTACTTTCCGAGTGATACTCGAGTCACAGATTCTTCCATGGCATGGGCTCATTGGTGGAAGAATTTTGTGAAACCTTTTGCCCGTATTTCGAACTCTCTTTCTAAGGGTAGCATGATTGGGGCAATTCCGTATGATGAGAGGAAGAAAAATAAATATGCGTTGGAGAACCATATCACATCGCGTCCACTTTCTACCAAGGATTTCCAGATCGTACAAAGGGTGCCTCATAAACAGCGAGAGCAGTATATCTCGGTGATTGAGAAGGCAGAAGATAGAAACAAGAAACGTTGGATGCCAATACTCCAGAGTTACCTAGAGGATGTCGCTGCTGTTCCCCACATGCATGTAAACAAGGTGAGCTAATGAGCTTATATTCGTTATTTCCTTTCCCTTTTTTATTCTAATACATATCTGTTGTCTATCTTAACAGACACGCCAAGAAGATGCTATTGCAGGCGAATTTTTTTTTATTGCACTTTTTTGCAGCTTTTTCAAATGTAGCATTAATTTGTAGGTAATTACAGAACTAGGGCACCGTTTTAACCGCTGGACGCGATTAGGACATATTGTATCCGGCGGATACGACATGCTGAAATCGAGGCATGCAGACGCGCGGGCGACGAGGCTGAGCCTGCTGTCGTACCCGGCGGATGCGATATGTCTATTTCCATCCGCCGGGCGCGACAAGCTCTTCTTCTGCTACGCGCACCCCGCCGGCTTCACTACTATCTGTTTAAGACAAGTTTTACTATTTTAATTAATTTGAAGTGTTATAAGTTGCGGTAAATTTTTTGGATAGTTTATCTATGAGTAATATTTCTGAATATATATTAGAAGTAACATTTATATTAATATAGAAAGTGCGTGATACATCGGTATTACAAACCGCAAACAAAAATATAGAAAATGCGAGATACATCGGTATTACATACCGCAAACTAAAATAGAAATACATGATTCGGACAACTAAAATTAAGATAGAAATATAGTACGAGTAACTAAGGCTTGGCGACTCTCTTGCCCTTTGTTGAAGAAGAATTTTTGGCCCAGTCGCTAGGCATGAAGTGGTCGTCGTCGTCGAGACCGTACGCATAATGAATAACAAATCTAACTAATCCAGACATGACTCCTGCTACATAAAAATCCTATTTCCGTCAACTACACCGCTAAAATATATATACACAAAATTACACTACCACTAATTAAGAATAAGATTTTTACCCTCGTAGCGTGCGAATCACCACCTCAAAACTTGCTCACGTCACACCACTTCCGACGCACCGGAATCAACAAGAACACTATAACCTGGAGAATATAAAAACAACATCATGAATGCTACATAATATAACAAGAACACTAGAACACCTACAAAAAAATTTAACACAAACTACATCTACATGCCACTATACGCACCATAATTATTTCTCCATAATTAAGTCCATATCTCTACACCGCTAAACTATATCAACAAAAAATACATGACCACCGTATGATATTAACATTTTACCCTTGAAGCTTGAAAAACACCACATTGCAACAGCCTCACGTCACACCTCTTCTGCAGCTACGAAATCAACCTGTAGAACACAAGAACAACAAGAACAATATCAAGAACAGATGAACAAGCTACAGGAAAACTAACACCAACTACACCAAAATGCGACGAAATGAACCAACGAAATTTATCTATAAGCTAACCCATATGTAGATTGGGCTATTCTCTACTTCTTGCAACAAATCTCACTAAATTTGATCAAGAAATGGCCTCAAAATCGAAAGAAAACTGATTTGGGAAGAAGAGGCTAAGTTGAGAGTTTGAGCTGCGCGAGTGAGGAAGAGAGAAACTGAGTGAGTGAGTGAGTGAGAGAGGGGATAGCACGGCGCGAGTGCGGTCGATTTAGCCAGGTGCGCGGAGGTATCGCACCCGCCGGGCGCGACAGGTGAGATTCCTGTCGGCCGGATGCGACAGGGGCTTTCACGTGCCTCGAGGCACTGCCGGCATGCGGGGAAAAGCTAAAATAAAGTTCTCGCGTCCGCCGGATCCGATAAGTTCCTAATCGCGTCCGCCGGTTTCGATTAGCACTTGTCACATCCGCCGGATATAACCGTGTCCTAGATTCCAAATTAGTGACCTAATCATACTACTTCCGTAAATGCTGCAAAAAAGTGTATTATTAAAAAAAAAATCGCGCTATTGCAGACAACGATACAGAAGCGTCGTCTTTCAGCCGATCAGAAAATATGCCAGATAGTGAATTAGCTACTGTTGTCCCAGTTACCAGCAGGAAGCGGCGTAAACATAGTACCCTCATTTCTGTTAGTGAACAGGAAAAACTACCTACCAAGCGGAAGCTCAATTTGGGTGAACTTGACTCTGATTCATCGGGACTAGCAGAACTTGACATCTCAATGTTAGACGCCGACTTTAGTACTTTATACAGCAGCGAAGAACTTGACCGCGTCCTTGTTGGTGAGAAGGACCACGGCTTGAATGATTTTATTAGCATAAGTGTGGATGATTACCAGCCGGATGGGTCTGGGCTGCCTCACTTGTCAATAACATCAACTGAGACAGAAAATATACCTCCAACACCCAATGCTCTTGATTTTTGTTCAACTTTACATGGTAGTTTATATAAATTTGTACATATATTAATTACACTCTCCTTTTTATGTACAAGAATATTTATCTTGTTTCTCTTATTTATTTTTTAGGTGTTGGAGACGCCCCTGTTGGTAGCGAGGCAACGTCAACCCATAAAACAATGTCATCCATGGGTGCTTCTGATATTGCTGAAGCTTACATGAAGTTCTTTGATTCGTCGTTGAGCGCAGCCTTTGAAGGTTTGGACAACTCGACGATTATAGATCCTCAACGCCGAAAGGTTCTCAAGACAGTTTACGCGCTAATCCCAGCTGGGCATAATGTTGCTCGAGTTGCTGCTGCTCGCACAGGTCTGCAAAGGCTTATTTGTATCTCAAGCGACATGCAAGAAACCCGCAAAACAGTAACTCTTAAGTCCCAGGAACAAGAAGCAGCTGTCGTTGGGGCCGATAAGGATCATGCGCTGCTTGCGGACGCTTTGAAAGCAACAAATGAGAAGTTATCATCCATGGAAAGGCAGCATGATGAGAAGGTAAAGCATTTGAAAGCCCTTAATGCACAGGTTGAAGAAGCGACCAACGCCTTGCATAAGATTAAGAAAGGTGTTAAGGAACTGAAGTCAAAACAGTCCAATCAGCAAGCCGAAGCAAAGAAGCTGCGTGACACTCTTTCCGAAGTTAATACAAAAACTTCTCAGGAATTAGAAGCCCTTCAGAAGAAGATGTCTACCATGGGTGATGAGGTTGGATCTATGGTGGAGAGCATGAAGAAATCGCTACCTCCATCATGCTGATTTTTACTTAGCTATTTCCATTTACGTACATGCTTCCTGGATGTTTAATTAAGTTTATTTGCTTGATGCTTAATAAGTACTCCTCTATTGTCTGTGTACTGGACCATCACATTTTCTGCTGTCAGTACATTTGCTCTCAGTTATCATGGTTTAGCTCGTCAGCTTTTGGAGCAGTAATTCTTATTATTATGCCATAGTTTAAATTCATAAGTTATTGGAGTATATATTATGAACTTGTATTTTTTTATCCCACAGTTTATACTCATGAGCATATGTGGTATCTTTTATTTATTTGCGCTTCAGTATATCAATGAAGCGACGGTTTATTATCATTTTGTATTTGCCCCAGTTTATACTCATGAGGGTATGGAGTAATGTTTTATTTGCGCTCAGTTTATACTCATGAAGCTATGGAGTATTATTATTTTGTATTTGCCACAGTTTATACTCATGAGGTATGGAGTAATGTTTTATTTGCGCTCAGTTTATACTCATGAAGCTTTGGAGTATTATTATTTTGTATTTGCCCCAGTTTAGACTCGTGAATGCTAGGAGTTTTTTTTTCAAATATATATTTTTGGCACATTCAGTTTAGACTCGTGAATGCTAGGAGTTTTTTTTTCAAATATATATTTTTGGCACATTCAGTTTAGACTCGTGAATGCTAGGAGTAATTTTATTTATCTAGGCATAGTAACGCTTAAGGAATTTTCCGTTCACCGGCGATGGCGAGTATTTACCGTCCGATGAGATAATTTTATATGCGCCGCTAGAATAAACTTCTTTCACGACGAAGGGGCCTTCCCATTTAGGTTCAAATTTTCCTTTCATCCGCCTTGTAATATTCATGGGGCGAATGACAGCGAGAACTAAGTCTCCTTGTTTAAATGACCTTCATTTAACGCGTTTGTCGAAGGCTCGAGACATCCTAGCTTGGTATGCCTCCAGATTTTGCAAAGCTTGAAGTCGTTTTTCTTCAAGTCTTTCTAATTCATCAAGACGTAATTTTATTGATTCTTCTTCTGATAATTTTTCATGAGTTACGACCCTTAGTGAAGTAATTTGTACTTCTAAGGGTAGAACCGCTTCTCCTCCAAATACCAAGGAGTAAGGCGTCATCCCTGTTGGTGTGCGTGTCGTGGTTCTATAAGCCCATAAGGCCTCAAGAAGTTTCTCATGCCACTCACGTTTATTTTTTGATACAACTTTCTTCAATAAT
The DNA here is from genome assembly GCA_007115705.1 of Dactylis glomerata. Classification (NCBI taxonomy): domain Eukaryota; kingdom Viridiplantae; phylum Streptophyta; class Magnoliopsida; order Poales; family Poaceae; genus Dactylis; species Dactylis glomerata. The sequence continues at coordinate 2,156,300 of QXEO01000454.1, read as the reverse complement.
TTGCAGAGAGTTTTATTAAATGCCTCTGCTTGTCCATTGGCGGCTGGATTATATGCCGTAGAGTAGTAATGATTTATTTTAAACTTGGCACATAATTTGTCTACTTGTTTATTTTTAAAAGGAGTTCCATTATCAGATATGATCCGAGAAGGAACACCGAAGCGATATATGAGTTGTGTCCTTATAAAGTGTTCCACATTCTCTGCTTTATCCTCTTTTAGTGGTGTAAGTTCAGCCCACTTAGAGAAATAATCAGTCGCGGCCAATATAAATTTGTGGCCTTTGGACGATGGCGGCGTAATTGGCCCTACGATATCCATCCCCCACATTTCAAATGGCCAAGATATATTTGTTGCATGGAGCGGCTCATGCGGTTGATGTATAAAGTCAGCATGCACTTGACATTCATGGCATTTCTTTGCAAATTTCATGGCGTCTTCAAACATTGTGAGCCAGTAATAACCCAAGCGTTTTAGTTGATAATGTAATTTAGGACCAGATTGGTACGAGCCACATATCTCGGCATGCACTTCATTTAAGGCTTCGATAAGTTCATTTCCGGCAAGGCATCGCAATAAGACCCCATCATGTGAACGTCTATAAAGCATTTCATTGATGCATGTATAATGAATTCGGGACGACTCTTTTGAGGTTGGCTGCTGGAAGAAAGGGACGTTCTTCCTAAGTGCCACTGTCCTACAGAGAAGCACCAAGTTCAAGTGGTGTTTCTTTCTGGTGTATGGTCCAGTGGATCATAGTAGGACCGCGGAGTTCCTGGGCGAACTTGCGATGGCAGTAGGGTCTGCCCTGCACCCGGTGGTGGTTGGAGGGGACTTCAACCTCATCCGATCGGCGGCAGATAAGAGCAATGGCAACATAAACTGGCCAAGGGTGCGCCGCTTCAATGAGGCCATTGCTTCCATGTCGCTTAGGGAGATCTCCCGGACCGGAGCACGTTTTACTTGGACTAACAAACAATTGTCTCCCATTCATTGTGTCCTTGATCGTGTTTTCGTTTCCCCAGCCTGGGAGGCTGCATTTCCGCTGTGTTCCCTGACGGCGATCACTCGGATCGGCTCGGATCACTGCCCCCTCCTTCTTGATAGTGGGGAGGAAACCTCTTTCAGACAGGCTCGGTTCTACTTCCAATCGTGGTGGTGTGAGGTGGTTGGCTTTGGGGAGCTGGTCACCGGCAAACTCACCCATTTTTTGGAAGATTTGGGCCCGCACCGGGATAGTGTGGACCGCTGGCAATGCGTTTCGCGAAACGCACGTCAGTTCCTGAAGGGCTGGGGTGCCAATTTAGGGAAAGTTAAGAGGGACTTCAAGGCCAACCTGCTTGCGCAAGTGGCTGCCCTCGACCGAGTTGCCGATTCCACAGGGTTGGATGAGGATGGCTGGGCACTCCGCTACTTCCTTGAGGACCAACTAGTGGGGTTGGATAGAATTGAGGAGGAGTACTGGAGACAGCGTAGCCGCGTGCAATGGACGTTGAAGGGAGACTCCTGCACGGCTTTCTTCCATGCGATTGCGAATGGGAGAAGGCGCAAATGCTTGATCCCGCGTTTGATCACGCCTCAGGGAGAGGTTTCGGATCAACCGGCCATGGTGGAACATGTATATCAGTTCTATCAGGGCCTTATGGGGTCCGAGGGGGAGACAAGGGTTTTCTCCCTTTCCCCGCTGCTCTGGGATGAGAACCAGCGGATCTCGGAGGAGGAGAATGGTCATCTCGAGCTTACCTTCACTCCCGAGGAGTTGGACGAGGTCCTGCTGAGTATGAAGGTAGACTCGACGCCGGGTCCGGATGGCCTGCCGGTCCTGTTCTTCAAAAGGTTCTGGGGAACCCTTAGAGGACCAATCCTTTGTCTCCTGAATGACTTCGCCCTAGGGAGGGTAAACATTGCTCGCCTGAATTTTGGGATTATCTCCCTTATCCCCAAGGTTAAAGGGGCGGACAATATTAAACAGTTCCGGCCGATCGCTCTCATTAACGTAGTTTTTAAATTTGTGGCGAAGGCGTACGCGCTGCGCCTAGCTCCGCTCGCTCATAGGACGATAGATCGTAACCAGAACGCGTTCATTCCGGGTAGGGCCCTACACGAGGGTGTGTTGGCCCTACATGAGATTGCTCACGAGCTTAGGTCCAAAAAGCTTGAGGGCTTGATGCTTAAATTGGACTTTGAGAAGGCATATGACCGGGTGAACTGGGATTTCCTTCGTGAGATCCTAGTTTGCAAAGGTTTCTCTCCGATGATAGTTCATCGCCTCATGCAGTTGGTCAGGGGTGGCCAAACTGCGGTCAATGTCAACGGCGAAATTGGCCCTTTCTTCAGGAATGCACGGGGTGTGCGCCAAGGAGACCCGCTCTCGCCCATCCTCTTTGACTTTGTGGTGGATGGGCTGGCGGCTATGCTTGCTAGGGCCAACCAGGCGGGACACATCAGGGGAGTGGTCTCGCATCTCATTCCAGGGGGAGTGACTCACCTCCAATACGCGGATGACACTATGGTTTTGATTGAACCATCGGACGTGGGTATTGCTAACCTCAAAGCACTTTTGCTCTGCTTTGAAAACATGTCGGGCCTCAAAATCAACTTCGATAAGAGCGAAGTGGTTGTCACTGGGATGACGGAGGCAAACAGGCTGAGGGTAGCCAACATGCTTAATTGTAAACTAGGGAAGTTTCCTATCAAGTATCTTGGTCTGCCGGTGAGCGACCGCCCCCTCCGGGTGGCGGACTGGGGTTTTCTCACGGAAAAGGTGGGCCATCGGGTGGATCCATGGCAAGGGCTCTTTCTTGCATCTGCGGGATGTTTGGAGCTTACAAACTCTTGTCTATCCAGCCTGCCTATGTTTGCCATGAGCCTATATCTTCTCCATGAGGCTACTCATGCCTCTATGGATAGTACCCGTGCCCGCTTCTTTTGGGAAGGAGTTGGGCAAAAACGGAGGTACCACATGGTGGACTGGGCGACGGTCTGCAAGCCTAAGGAGGATGGGGGCTTGGGGGTCCTCAACTCAAGGCACATGAACACGGCCTTGATGCTCAAGTGGATCTGGAAGCTATATCAAGGAGCGGATGGCCTATGGGCGGACTTGATCCGAGCCAAGTATTTAGAGGACAGGGACCTCTTCGCTAGTGAGGCTACCACTCAAGGCTCTCAGTTCTGGAAGGCCATCCAGAAGGTCAAATGGCTCTTCAAGCTGGGAGCTAGGCACCTTGTCCGCAATGGGAAGCGGACCTTCTTTTGGCAAGACTGATGGACGGGGTCGGGTCCCCTCCACGCAAGGTTCCCTAGGCTTTTCGCCTGCTGCGACCAGCCTTTCATCATGGTCCAGGGAGCTCGTGTCCTAGGTGGAGCGCAGGGGGCTTGGCGCTTACATTTTAGGAGGCAGTTTGGCATCGCGGAGGCCGTCGAATGGGAGAACCTGTGCAGGGAGATACAGGAACTCCCATCTTCTCTTGAGGATGACGTGGTACGGTGGAGACTCGAGCCTTCAGGTCAATACTCCACCAATTCCATGTACCGCAGCCTGGCCGGGGGTCTGGCCGTCACGTACTTCAAGGACGTATGGAAGACGCGGATTCCACCAAAGATTAGAATCTTCCTATGGCAGCTCATCCGGGGCAAGCTACCGTGTAGCGAACAGGTAGCGAAACGGCAGGGGCCGTCCAATGGTTTGTGTGTTCTCTGCGGGGAGGTTGAGGACTGCAACCACATCTTCTTCACATGCCACATGGCGCAATTCATGTGGGCGGGTATACGGGATACCCTTAAGTGTGATTGGAATCCTGCAGGGGCAGGTCAGTTCGTGGCCTTAGCTCAGGGCCTTTCCGGGTCTCTCCGTAGGTTAGCTTGGTTCGCTTTCGCTGCGATGTTCTGGACTCTTTGGAACGTGCGGAATAAGCTAACTATTGAGGGAAAGGCTATTTCCCACCCGGCTGATGCCTTCTTTCAAATGTCTTTACACATGCAGCACTGGAGGGTTCTGGTCAGACAGAGGGACCGGGCGCTGCTGGACGAGGCGGTGGGCGAGGTACGGAGGCTCCACGCGAGGACTAGAGCTTGAGAGGGACGGACGCAGCTTGCACGCACATCGACGCTCTTATCGACTGATCACTCTACTTTTTGTTGGCTTGCTTGTCTTCGTACTGTATGCTGGACCTATGCGTGCTCAGTCTCCCCGAGGGGTACTCGGCTCTCTGGTGTTTCGATTTGGTTGTAACCGTTGGTGTGAATCTTCATGTACGACTGCCGCTGTGGCTTTATTAATTTAAAGCCGGGCCATATGGCCTTATGTTTCATGTATAATGAATTGACCTCTTGCGGATTCGAGATCTTTCGCTAGCATCCAAAGGTAAATATCCATGAAGGAAATATTCTAGGAATGGTGTTCGCCAATCCCCTACCTCAATTTCACATACATCGGCCGTCATTGCTGAAGATATTATAATTTCTTCGCCTTCTTCTTCAGCGAGTATTGGTAGGATTCTTCTTTCCTCAACATGAACGTCCATTGATTGATGAGACGTTAGTGACATGCTTGCAGCTAAACTTGCTAAAGCATCAGCCTTGTCATTTTGGCTTCTAATAATATGCTGAATATTTAGATCAACAAATGTAGACATAAGCATCTTGGCTTTTCTGAAGTATGGCATTAATTCTTCTTTCTTAACCACGTAGATTCCCAACAATTGGTTAATTACCAACTGGGAGTCACCATAGACGGTGAGTGAATCCAACCCCATATTTAGAGCCAATTCAAGCCCAATTATCAAAGCCTCATACTCAGCCGAATTATTTGAGACCGCTAAAGTTAAGGTGAATGAATATGGAATTATATCTTCATTTGGAGTAACAAAAATGACCCCCGTACCTGCCCCTGATTTTCGACAAGCACCATCAAAGTACATTTGGCATGTTGAGTTGACGATCGATGTGGTGAACACTTCTTGATCTGGCAAATTGTCGTCGATTGGGAAATCATCCAGGATGGGATGTGCAGCTAGAAAATTAGCTAAGGCCTGGCCCTTTACGGCTTTTTGCGGCACATATTTAATATCAAATTGTGACAGTAACATTGCCCATTTTGCTAATCTTCCTGAAAGTACCATTTTATTAAGAATGTACCGGAGAGGATCTGCTCTCGATACAAGGTGTACAGTATGTTCTAACATGTAATGCCGCAGTTTTTGTGCTGCAAATACTAATGCTAAACATATTTTTTCCATGTCCGGATAATTACACTCAGCCCCTACGAGGGTGCGACTAAGGTAATACAAAGACATTTCTTTTCCGGCATCATTATTTTGTGCAAGAAGAGCACCCAAAGATGAAGGCATGGCTGCTGTATATAGAATCAGTGGTCGATCCTTAACTGGTGCACCCAACACAGGAGGATTTATTAAATATTTTTTAATTTCTAAGAATGCATTTTGGCATGCTTGATCCCATTTAAAAGGGACTCCCTTTTTCATAAGGCGTGAGAAAGGCTTGCATCTCCTAGATAAATTAGAGATGAACCTCCTAATATATGCCAAGTGACCTTGGAAACTTTTTAATTTGTGTAGGTTTATGGGTGGTGGCATTTTAACGATCGCTTGTATTTTACTTGGATCGACCTGAATGCCATGTTTTGTAACCACAAAACCTAGAAATTTTCCGGATGAAACTCCAAATGCACATTTCATTGGATTCATTTTTAATTTATTTTGTCTTAGACGCTCAAAAACCACCTCAAGATGTTTTAGGTGATCTTCTTCGCGCTTTGATTTTACAACTATGTCATCTATATAACATTCGACAATATCATACAGCAATCCATCTAAAATAATTGCCATGGCTCATTGATATGTTGCCCCGGCATTTTTTAACCCGAAAGGCATAACTTTGTAACAAAATATTCCTTTAGGCGTGCGGAATGCTATCAGATTCTCATCTTCCGGTGCCATTTTTATTTGATTGTATCCGGAATAACCATCCATGAAAGAAAATATTTCATGCCCCATAGTGGCATCAACTAGTATTTCAGAAATAGGTATTGGGAAATCATCCTTAGGACATGCTTTATTCAGATCTCTGAAATCAACACATACACGAGTTTGATTGTTTTTCTTTTTGACGGGTACAATACTAGAGACCCATGTGGGATATTTTACTTCTCTAATAAACCCTGCAGCTATGAGTTTATCTACCTCAGCTTCTATTTTTGGAAGGACTTCGGGACGATATTTTCTTTGTGCCTGTTTCACCGGCGCGACATCATCTTGTATGGCGAGACGATGGACAGCTACTTTTGGGTCCAGCCCCGGCATTTCTTCATAAGTCCAAGCGAATACGTCCCTATTCGCACAAAGAAATTGATGATACTTTTCTTTATTTTCTTTCAACAAATGTTTACTAATAAAAATTGGACGAGGATCATCAGTCGTACCAATATTTATTTCTTCCAAATCATCAATGGTAGGTTGATTACCATCTTCTATTTGTGGGGAAGCCTCGGTCAAGTCTATAAGCTCGGCCGAAGTCATGCAGACCTCATATCCTAGTCCGCATCTTTTTTCTATCAAGATTTGATCTTCATGTAGAGCCTCGAGTTGTGCCCGGGATAACGCCTTTTCGAATGGCGCAAGTTGTCCCCGACCATCGCACAAAGACGGGCCACTGATTATATCATATCCCATTTTCTGCATCATATACAAAACTCTATCATCATATAAAGAAATAGGCAATGAGACATCATCTTTATTTTCCGAGGTAATTTGCGCCACATGCTTGCTTTTATTTTTCTTTAAGTGTAGAGACTCTTTCTTAGCTTGTTCAATTTTGTGTTGAACCAAAGGTGGTAGAGGTGTAGGAAATTTTGTACCTCTTTTAGCGGATGATTTAGTCACGACACGGAATATTGGGTCGCCCTTTTTCCTTTGATTACTTGGTATATACTGAAAGACATTTTTGTCTGACAAAGCTTCTGCGACATCTTGTTTCGTAATATTTGGTTCAGGTAAGATGATTGACTTTGGCATGCATACTTTCTCAACAGGCTCAAAGTAAAATTTCGCATCAACATAAAAGGATTCAGCTATAGTAAATGGTCTTTTGTCCGCAAAAATTCTTATTGTTTCTCCGGATTGCTTCCTGTACTTAATGCACTGATGGAGTGTAGATCGTACAATCTGATTATCATGCAACCATGGTCGCCCCAACAAAGCATTATATGAGGTAGCTGCATCTATAACATGGAACGTCACAGACGTCCATAGTGCTTCCAGTTTTAAAACCAAGGTGATGGTACCCATGGCTTCTTGGCCTGATTGATTGAATCCATGGATAACTACATTGGAACGACTCAAGTCTCCAGTGACATATCCTATTCTTTTCAGGGTACGCAAAGGTAACAAGTTTATAGCAGATCCACCATCGATCATTATTCGATTAGTCGGCGAGTCATCAATTTCACCAAACATAAGCAGAGGCCTATTGTGTTTCTTTGAGCCTAGCAATCTGTCCTCATCACTGAATGTTATATTCAGTACATCATTTATTTCAGTTTCTGTTTGTGAAACTTCCACTTGATAATCTTCAGGAAACGATAGTGCCGTAACCAAAGCTTTGCGCAAATCGGAAGAAAGAGACGATGCATCATACACGGAAAGCATAGCTGGTATTTTCTTCAAGTGCGAAATTACATCATATTTGACCGACACCTTAATAGTAGGGTCAGTCGTTTCATTCGCAACTACATTTTTGTTTCTAGGCTCCTTTCTAGGTGGAGGATGAGGGTCGGCCAGTTGGCGACCTGATCTAAGATGGACTTGATCCACTTCTGGCACTTCTTCTTCTTCAGGGAAGTGAAGAGACTCGCTATCATCCTCGAAGACACCAATGGTCAGAACATCGAATTTTTGGGGAAGCCCTTTTAATCGCTTCGCCAAGCTCTCCGATATTCCTGGCCTGGAGCGCTGAACTTTAGTTTGTTCTTTCACTTGATGTTGGATGTTGAGTCCAGGTCCCCGTCATCCTCGCTCTTGGGGTCCTCGGGGCTCGATGGAGTATAATCCTCGGGACTCAATGGCGTGTAATCTTCCTCTTTGGAAAGTGCTTCTTTGGTGCTGACATTTGCAGCGCCCTCCATATCCGAAGTGCGGTTCAGCTCCTGACAATATCATAGGATTAAATTCACCATTTGATATCAACATATCTTTGTTGTAAGCTGGTCTCATATTTGAGGAGGCACAACTCACCACGTCATCTTGAAGTGTTGCCACATTTGCTGTAGCCATTTTCTTTCCTTTCTTTAAATTTTTCAGAAGGTCCGTATCAACCGTCCCTTCATCTATCATTTTCTGAATGATGTTCTTTACCACAAAACAATCCTTGAGCGTGTGACCCAAGATACGATGGTAGTGGCAGAAATTTGGGTCATTTGTCATGTTAGCCTCCTCTGGACGCTTTGAGTCTGGAAGATCAATCAATTTAAGTTGAACCAAACCAGTAAACAAGTCACCGATCTCTTCAACAGGAAAAGAATATTCTCTGTTTTGACGCTCAGCAAGTGTTGGTCTCCTATGAGGGTGTGCACCTGTACGCTCTATATTTCTCGCGGCGGGTGCTCCGGACTGAAAATATGGTTTCTTTGTTGTTGTTTCCATAACGTGTGCCGGCTTTGGCTTGATGGGCAACTTATCACGTTGGCCGTTTTTTTCCACCGGCTTGTATACCGTCTTTGTCCGACGTGCTACAAGCTGGTTATAATTCTCAATATCAGTGGCTTTGGAGGCCAACTCTTCAAATGTAATAGGCCGCACACCTTGCAGATATACAGCCATGTCCGGACGCAGATTGTTCATGCACATCCGTACCGCTTCAGTTTCCGTGATCGGCTGCGGACAGTGGAGGCTAAGGTTTCTCCATCTATTAATGAAATCTGCAGCTTTCTCATTCATGCCTTGCTCTGTTTGAGTAAGCTCGGTGATGCCGACGGTTCTCTGAGTGCTGTAGAAGCGCTCAAGGAAAGCATCTTGCATTTGTTCCCATGTCTTGATTGAACTCGGTGGCAATTTGCTATACCAAGTAAAAGCAGGACCTGATAATGTTTGCACAAATTGTCGAAGAAGAAGTGCACCGTTCTGAGCTGTGTCTTGACATGCTGCAAGGAAATGAGCTATGTGCTCATGTGGAGATCCACCACCACTGAATTTAGTGAATTGTGGCTGCCGGTAATTTGCCAGAAATGGAACAAGGTCGACATCCGGTGGGTATGGCTTGACATACCCCGGACGCATGGAGTAATGAGTTTGCATATATTGAGCCTTAACTCCTTCAGCTATCATTTTCTGAATGGCTTCGAGGTTAACTCCCGGACCAGCCTGATCATTGTTTCGGCTAGTGGAAGCATTCCTCTCAGCTTCGGAGTTTGTGTTGTTTTCGACACGATTGCGTAAAGCAACCAGCTCATCTTCTTTCTGTTGGAGTGCAGCCGTCAGCTGTGCTAGCTGCTCTTCGACAGACCGACTTGCATTTGCCGTGAGGACTTGCTCCACACGGGCTGTACCAGCATCCGGTTGTTCTTCCTCATGAGATTTTAGCTCGTTTTCAGAACCATGTTCAGAACTGTAATGTAGAGGATTATGTGAGTCCGCACAGTTTGGATCCTTCTCGTCGTTACTCGAGTCCATTTGGCTGTGAGTCACAGGGCGATGGCCTGGTACAATATATTTCTTGGCCTTCTTTCTCTTGAAATGCACTGACGTTGATGACGCTTCACTACTGTTGTCCGCTACCTCTATGACACCGATTGGCAGTGAGTTGAACACTTCAAATTGGTTGCTTGAAGCTCTCTTGCGAACTGGCCAGGGAGCGAGCGTCGTGGCTTCTTTCTTTGATGCATTTTCAGATTTCTTGCTCACATGCACTCCACTAAATTGACTTGACGATGGAGTGTTTCTATCTTCTACTCTGCTATATCCAGAATTAGCACGTACTGCCATCTCTCTTCGCTTAAGTGCACCACGTTTTGCACTTGCACGTCCAGCTTGAGTAACATACTCTCTTCTCTTGGGTTCTTCTTTTACAAATTCTTGATATTCTGGCCATTTGGCGAGAGCTTGTGCCTGCCGCATAATTTTGCCACCGATGTCATCTGCTGACATGGAATGGCCTGGCAACATATCTTTGAGTGTCTGGCATATACTCTGTGTCATCATCTTCTGAAAATCATCATGGCGCCTTCCACGAATTCTTGCATTGACATTCCCATCTCTTTTCCAAATGGGGCAAGCAACTTGCTTTCATTGGCGTCTTGCTAAATTGGAGTCGACCGCTGCTGGGAGGTCGACCCATGCTTGATGCGCCCTCTGCCGCCGGCGATGGTGACGAGCAGGGTCAAAGGAACCCTCAAATGACGGACGTGGCATAACCACAGATGATGATAAGGGGTTTGAAATTGTGGCAGTAGGATCAACATGGCCTGTCCAAAAATCCTCCGGAGTGATGTACACACCCTGCCACCTGAGCTAGCATTTGGTGCTCAGATCAGTGTACGTGGGAATGAACTCGGGTGCATCAATCCGAAGTTGACCATGTGGTCGAGGAATTTTAGCCTCTTCCACCATGACAGCTTTGCCTTTGTCCGCCGCGGAAGCATTATGAACTAGCCCCGGCGTGTTTCGAGCAGGCTTGTACGAGCCTGTCCTTGGTGCTTCATGAAGAACTTTGCTCGACGATGCGCCCACCTTCAGTTTAGAAGGAGTGAGCGGCACCGCGACCTTGGTCTATGTAGACGAACTTGTTGGAGTAAACGGAGCCGAAACGGAACGTGCCGGCGAAGCTATCTTCAGTGGAGCTGCTCTTTTGGCAAGAACAGGCCACTCTTCAAGTGATGTGTGGTCAAACATCATCGGAACTTCGTGACTTATGGGCTTGATATATGCAGCCTTTGTAAAGCCAGGAGGAACCGAGTTAGAGGACGAAGCTTTGTGCACACTCACGTGTTGTTCATGTACAGTAGCTTTTGGAGTCTTTGCAGCAGCTTGTATAGCAGATTTTGAAGCCTTTGCAGCAGCTCGCATCCTCCTCTTAGGTGATTTGGACATCACAGGAACAAAGCCATCTTTAGGTGCTGATGAAACCTCCTTTTCTTTTTCAGATTCAGCTCATGAAGCAGCTGTAGTCTTCCAGCTCTCACTCACTGCAGCCACAAGTGGACCAATGGGCACATCGACCCACAGGTCGCCGGCGCGGATGGTCACGAACTGCTGGACCTGTCCCTCCATACCTTCATATAAATAAGAAAACCATATATTAGTTTTCTTGCGTACATATTTCTTTTTCATGATGTATATTTTTCATATGCATTTCTTTTCCATGCTGTATTTTTTTTACAATGTCATATGTTGTAATCCTTTGTTGGAATTTCAAAGATGAGGGGAGAAATATGTCCCACTGGGCGTGCCAGAATCTGATGACGGGAAAATGGGCGACAAATATACTCGCGTCCGCGTCATAGAGACAGATAGAATTTAATTTAAAGTGCGCGAATGTAAATGATAAATATCAAGTATTGCGGTTCATTACTTCCAGAACTCTTACATTTGCATAAAAATTCCGTTAATTACATCTCCGAAGAGAAAACCCCTGATTAAGAATTCCAACATTTTTATTTCTAAGGATTACATCAAATGACTATTACAAAAGATGAAAATAAAACTAAGAAGTCCTCCTCGCCGCCTCGCTGTCGTCGACGCCATTATACTCGGGGGAGCGTTTTTTACTTGCGTTAGTATACAGCACAAGAAGTATGCACACATTGGACATTTAATTATTTAATCGGCTCATCATAAACAAATATGTTGTTTATTTATTTGTGATATTGTTTTATTTAATTTAGCCGACTGAACAAGTATCCAAAGTTGTATATGCAAATTTGGCCATAAGTCATGCATGCGATTTCTCTATGCGTGCAGCAGTACCCATGGTTAGCTTTTCAAAATTTATTTTAGTACTAGGAGCTGTAGTACTGAATTGATTTGGGGCAGATTGTATTTGGATTGTTTTGGCCATACGCTCATGTGGACGTAAGGGGTATTAATTATGGGTTGATATTTGTTTTCAGCAGCAATATGAACTTGACATTTTGGAGCATGATGGCTCGTGTAAAGGATTTTATTTTATTTACATTCTAAACTAAATCCACATCTATTTTGAAGGACTGGGATAGCTAGAACATGTTGTACATTTTAAACTGTACCATGATTTTATATTGAGTGGTTTATTATTTAAACCAATCAAATTGGATAATGTATGATGCCTATTTCTTAGCATGCAACACATTTAATTTCTACTCATCTTCATTTATTTTACTAGCATGATGAATATTAATTTTGGCTAGGCATGATTTTATCCTACTTTATCACATAGGTATGCCATATAGGAATTATTTTAAGTTTGGCTTCACTTAAATTACTACTATCATCGTATAGCAATTAATGCCTACGAGAAGCGTAACCAAGACGAAGATTTATTTTCTTCATGTTTGTATTACTACTAGCGACATAAAATGCCACGTAGCGTAACCGAATAAGAAGTATATTATGTGATTTATTTGGAGTATGCATATGAATATTTTCCCCCAAACATAAGATTATGGGGATTTTCTACTTATTTTGGTTTGTATCCTACTTTAGGGAATGAACCAAAGATAATTTTTTCTTTTCATTTAAACTTGGTCGTGTCTATTTTTGTAGACAGACTCAAGAGAATTTTATGGGGCTATTGTACTTGCATTATTCTCTAGATTTGTATCCATGTATAGGGACCAAACCAAGGAACGAGGCATACGCGCACGTTTCATCCTGGCCTGTATCGCTAATGGGACCGAATCAAGAGAGAAAATGTCAAGAACAAAGTATATGCAAATATGCTCCTTGGCTTGTACCATGATGGCCAAACCAAAGATGATAATTTCAGATATGATGAAGCAAGCTCCTTGATTTGTACCGCAATGGCCGAATCAAGGGCATAAGTTTTTATAGATATGAGAGAGCTCCTTGGTTTGTACCCATGGCTAAACCAAAGGCTAAAGAAGAGAATGAAGATGGAGGCCATTTGGTTTGTACGCATGGCCAAACCAAAGGCTAGGAAAGAGCCATGAATCCCACCTTGTCTTGAATAGTTAAACGCGTGAGCGCTCCTTCTTCTTCTCTCACTAGTAGAAAACCGGCCTAATATTCCAGGGCATTAGTCCCGGTTGCTGTTTGAACCAGGACTGATGCCCCGGGCCCCACCGCTTTTTCGGCCGCAGGACCCCAGAACTCATTAGTCCCGGTTCGTTTTGAACCTATAGTCCCGGTTCGTAATATGAACCGGGACTAATGACTCTGGGGTCGAATCCGACCGTTGTCAGACACATTAGTCCCGGCTGGTAACACCAACCGGGACTAAAGAGCCAGCCTTTAATCCCGGTTGGTATTACAAACCGGGACTAATGACTCCCCTGTATAAAGCAGCTCCTTCTTCCTCCCCGAGCCAGGCACTCCCCCTCTCCACTCTCAGTGTTCATTCATGCAACTCGAGTTCATCCTCTTTGACCACCATTTTTTGTCACAAATTGATGTCCCCACTTCAATCTAAGTGGACTAAAAGGTGAGGAATTTTGTGCTTTTGTCTTTCATTGGTAATTTAGCTCATTTATTGCTCTAGAAGTAGAGAGATTTGTGATTTTTTTATGGGAGCAATTATTAGATGTTTATTTGATTACGTGTACAAATAGGTGAAGATAGAGGTAAAAATAGAAATGCTATATAGATTTTATTTATGTTAGATTTTATTAGAAATAGAAATGCTATTAGAAATAGAAATGTTAGAATTAAAAATAAAAATAGAAGTAGACATAGCTAACATAGAAATAGAAATAGAGATAGAGATAGAAAAATAGAAATACCGATAGAAATAGAGATAGAAATACCGATAGAGGTAAAAATAGAAATGCTATATAGATTTTATTTATGTTAGATTTTATTAGAAATAGAAATGCTATTAGAAATAGAAATGTTAGAATTAAAAATAAAAATAGAAGTAGACATAGCTAACATAGAAATAGAAATAGAGATAGAGATAGAAAAATAGAAATACTGATAGAAATAGAGATAGAAATACCGATAGAGGTAAAAATAGAAATGCTATATAGATTTTATTTATGTTAGATTTTATTAGAAATATAAATGCTATTAAAAATAGAAATGTTAGAATTAAAAATAAAAATAGAAGTAGACATAGCTAACATAGAAATAGAAATAGAGATAGAGATAGAAAAATAGAAATACCGATAAAAATAGAGATAGAAATACCGATAGAGGTAAAAATAGAAATGCTATATAGATTTTATTTATGTTAGATTTTATTAGAAATAGAAATGCTATTAGAAATAGAAATGTTAGAATTAAAAATAAAAATAGAAGTAGACATAGCTAACATAGAAATAGAAATAGAGATAGAGATAGAAAATTAGAAATACCGATAGAAATAGAGATAGAAATACCGATAGAGGTAAAAATAGAAATGCTATATAGATTTTATTTATGTTAGATTTTATTAGAAATAGAAATGCTATTAGAAATAGAAATGTTAGAATTAAAAATAAAAATAGAAGTAGACATAGCTAACATAGAAATAGAAATAGAGATAGAGATAGAAAAATAGAAATACCGATAGAAATAGAGATAGAAATACCGATAGAAGTACCCACCAGCCGGGACTAAAGTTTTGTTAACTTATTCTTACTTATCAAACTAAAATCAGAGATAGAAATAGAAATTGTATATTTGATTTGCGTTTGATATGTACTTATATAATGCAGATGAGCCGAGCATGGATGTACGCCGATCGACGCTCTGGAGATTTCATTAAAGGCGTGCATTCTTTTCTCAAGGTGGCTGAGGCAACCAAGCGGAATGGTTTTATGTGTTGTCCATGCGGTGGTTGTCGAAATGAGAAGGATTACCCCTCCACAAAGACCCTTCACATCCACCTGTTCCGGTTCGGTTTCATGTCCGGCTATAATTGTTGGACCAAGCATGGGGAGAGAGGGGTTATGATGGAAGACAACGATGAAGAAGAGAATGATGACAACTATCCTGAGTTCCCTGAAACCACCGATACCGCAATGGAAGATAATGAAGAAGAAGAAGGTGAAGAACGGGCATCATATATGCCCGCTGATGATCTTGGTCAGGTCATTATTGATGCACAGATTGACTGTGAAAGTGAAAAGGAGAGGGAGAAGTTGGAACGCATGTTAGATGATCACAAAAAGGATTTGTACCCAAATTGCGAAGATGGCCAGAAAAAGCTAGGAAGCACGCTGGAATTGCTGCAATGGAAAGCAGAGAGTGGTTTATCTGACAAGGGATTTGAGAAGTTGCTGAAAATTATGAAGAAGATGCTTTCAAAGGATAACGAATTGCCCGCCAGTACGTATGAAGCAAAGAAGATTGTCTGCCCTCTAGGATTGGAGGTGCAGAAGATACATGCATGCATTAATGACTGTATTCTCTACCGCGGTGAGTATGAGAATTTGAATGCATGCCCGGTGTGCAGTGCATTTCGGTATAAGATCAGGCGAGATGACCCTGGTGATGTTGAGGGCGAGCGCCCCAGGAAGAGGGTTCCTGCCAAGGTGATGTGGTATGCACCTATAATACCACGGTTGAAACGTTTGTTCAGAAACAAAGAGCATGCCAAGTTGTTGAGGTGGCACAAAGAAGACCGTAAGAGTGACGAGATGTTGAGACACCCCGCTGATGGGTCGCAGTGGAGAAAAATCGACAGAGATTTCCCGGAGTTTACGGAAGACGCACGCAACCTGAGGTTTGGTCTAAGTACAGATGGCATGAATCCTTTTGGGAGCAGAGCTGCAGTCATAGCACCTGGCCCGTGACTCTATGTATATATAACCTTCCTCCTTGGTTATGCATGAAGCGAAAGTTTATTATGATGCCAGTGCTTATCCAAGGCCCGAAGCAACCCGGTAATGACATTGATGTGTATCTAAGGCCATTAGTTGATGAACTTTTACAGCTGTGGCAGACTGAAGGTGTTCGTGTGTGGGATGAGTACAAACAAGAGGAATTTGATCTACGAGCGTTGCTGTTCGTGACCATCAATGATTGGCCTGCTCTTAGTAACCTTTCAGGACAGACAAACAAGGGATACAATGCATGCACTCACTGTTTAGGTGAGATCGATAGTATATATTTGGATAAAAGTAAGAAGGTGGTGTATCTCGGGCATCGTCGATTTCTTTCGCCCAAACATCAATTGAAAAAAAGGCAAGCATTTCAAGGGCGAGGCAGAAGTCCGGGGAAAGCCTAAACGCCATACTGGTGATGATATATTTGATATGGTCAAAGATTTAGAAGTAATCTTTGGAAAGGGTCCTGGCAGTCTGTCTGTTCCGAATGACGCTAGCGGACATGCACCCATGTGGAAGAAGAAATCTATATTTTGGGAGCTTGAGTATTGGAAATTCCTAGAGGTCCGCTCTGCAATCGACGTGATGCACGTGACGAAGAATGTTTGCGTGAACCTACTAGGATTCTTGGGCTTGTATGGGAAGACAAAAGATACACCAGAAGCACGGGAGGACCAGCACCGTATGAAAAGAAGAGACGGCATGCATCCGGAGGATTCTAAGGGTCCTGCGAGCTATGCTCTTACCAAAGAAGAGAAGGAAATCTTTTTTGAATGCCTGAGCAGTATCAAGGTCCCATCTGGATTCTCGTCAAATATAAAGGGAATAATAAATATGGCTGAGAAAAAATTCCAAAACCTAAAGTCTCATGACTGCCACGTGCTTATGACGCAATTGCTTCCGGTTGCACTGAGGGGGATTCTACCGGAAAATGTTCGAGTACCGATTGTGAAGCTATGTGCATTCCTCAATGCAATTTCGCAGAAGGTAATCAATCCAGAAGATCTACAACGGTTACAGAATGATGTGGCCCAATGTCTTGTCAGCTTCGAGTTGGTGTTCCCACCGTCCTTCTTCAATATTATGACGCATCTCTTAGTTCACCTAGTCGAAGAGATTACCATTCTCGGTCCAGTATTTCTGCACAATATGTTCCCCTTTGAGAGGTTCATGGGAGTCTTAAAGAAATACGTGCATAACCGTGCTAGGCCAGAAGGAAGCATCTCCAAGGGCTATCTAACAGAGGAGGTCATTGAGTTTTGTGTTGACTTTGTTCCTGACCTGAACCCGATTGGTCTTCCTCAATCGCGGCATGAGGGGAGACTAACTGGAAAAGGCACGCTAGGAATGAAATCAGCATACTGTATGGACGGACATTCTTTGAGTGAAGCACACTACACAGTTTTACGAAATTCCACGTTGGTGGAGCCGTATATGGAGCGACACAAGAATATTGTGCGCTCAAAAAACCCTGGGCAGTCAAACTCCTGGATTACAAAGTTGCACATGGTGACTTTTGGTGGTTGGTTGCAAACACTTCTTATAAATGACGCCACTGTTGGATATGAGCTGTCCATGTTGGCCAAGAAACCATCTTCAACTATATTGACTTTCCAGGGTTACGAGATAAATGGGAATATATTTTACACGGTTGCCCAAGATAAAAAGAGCACCAATCAAAACAGTGGTATCCGCTTTGATGCATTACACGATAATGGGACAAAGGACACATATTATGGTTACATAGAGGAGATATGAGAACTTGACTATGGACCGTCTTTTAAGGTCCCTTTGTTTCGGTGCAAATGGGTCAAGCTGACAGGAGGCGGGGTAGTTGTAGACCAAAAGTACGGCATGACAACAGTGGATCTCAACAATCTTGCGTACATGGACGAACCATTCGTCCTAGCCAACGATGTCGCTCAGGTTTTCTATGTGAAGGACATGTCTACAAAACCGAGAAAGAGAAAAGATAAGAAAACGAATACATCACACGATGAGCCAAAGCGACACATTGTTCTCTTAGGGAAAAGAATCATCGTGGGAGTGGAGGACAAGACAGATATGTCAGAAGATTATAACAAGTTTGATGAAATTCCGCCCTTTAGAGTGAACACTGACCCAACCCTCCTCTTAAACAAAGAAGATACTCCATGGTTACGGTGCAGAAGGAAACCCCAACACTAGATGGGGATGTTGGTGATGTGTAATAATGTATTAAACCTTTGATGTAAATGTATGATTTTGGGTTAGTTATTCAAATTTCAAACACTTTTCATATTCAAAGTTTTATCAAATTCTAAAATATGCAAAAAGAATTTTAATCAATATTGTTTTAATTGAAAATGGCAAAATAGTTAATTGTTTGAATAGTTAGAATAATTAATTTTGAAAATAGAAAATAGTTTTGAATTAGTTATTCAATTTCAAACACTTTTCATAGTCAAAGTTTTATCAAATTCTAAAATATGCAAAAAGAATTTTAATCAATATTGTTTTAATTGAAAATGGCAAAATAGTTAATTGTTTGAATAGTTAGAATAATTAATTTTGAAAATAGAAAATAGTTTTGAATTAGTTATTCAATTTCAAACACTTTTCATATTCAAAGTTTTATCAAATTCTAAAATATGCAAAAAGAATTTTAATCAATATTGTTTTAATTGAAAATGGCAAAATAGTTAATTGTTTGAATAGTTAGAATAATTAATTTTGAAAATAGAAAATAGTTTTGAATTAGTTATTCAATTTCAAACAATTTTCATATTCAAAGTTTTATCAAATTCTAAAATATGCAAAAAGAATTTTAATCAATATTGTTTTATTTGAAAATGGCAAAATAGTTAATTGTTTGAATAGTTAGAATAATTGATTTTAAAAATAGAAAATAGTTTTGAATTAGTTATTCAATTTCAAACACTTTTCATATTCAAAGTTTTATCAAATTCTAAAATATGCAGAAGTTATTCAAATTGAAATTCAAAATTCATATTTTCAAATGAAATCTGAAAAAATCTACCATTGGCGCGCATTTATTACGCCTTTAGTCCCGGTTCGTTTAACCAACCGGGACTAAAGGTCTGGATCTGGGCGGGCGAACCGCCGAAGGTCTTTAGTCCCGGTTGGAGGTACCAACCGGGACTAAAGAGTCTTTAGTCCCGGTTGGTGCCTCCAACCGGGACTAAAGACCCCTCTTTAGTCCCGGTTGGAGCCACCAACCGGGACTAAAGGGGGGGTATATAACCCGCCGCCCCTCTTCTTCTTCCCTCAGCCACGACACTTAGCAGTTTTCTCTGCGAGGAGCTTCTCGTCGGGATCGTTGCGGCACGTCGTTTCCGTGCCCGCGCCGACGTCCCCGCCGCGCCCGTCGCGCCCGCGCCGCCGCGCGCCCGATCGAGCCCGGCCCCGAGCCCGAGCCCCCACGCCACCGCCGCGCGCCTCGCCGACGTCGACGACCGCATCTCGCCGCGCCGCCTCGCCCCGCGCCGCCGCATAGCCCGCGCCGCCACATCGCCCCGCGCCGCCGCATCGCCCGCGACGCCGCCACCTGCAGGTACCTGTGACCGGCCGGCCGCCGCCACCTCCAAAAATGGCAAGAAAAAAATTAGAAAAAAAGAAAGAAAAAATAGAAAGAAAAAATAGAAAGAAAAAAAGAAAGAAAAAATAGAAAGAAAAATGTAGCAAATGTAGTTAGAAAAAATGTAGCAAATATAGTTAGAAAAAATGTAGCAAATGTAGTTAGAAATGTAGATAGAAAAGTAGTTAGATTTTAAGTTAGAAAAATAAGTTAGAAAAGTAGTTAGAGATTAAGTTAGAAAAATAAGTTAGAAATATAGAAAGAAAAATAGAATATAAAAATAGTAATGTAGAAAATGTAGTTAGTAAAATGCTATTACTATTATTATTATTATATTAGATTTTGTGCTATTACTATTATTAAGTTAGTAAAATGCTATTACTATTATTATTATGTTATATTTTATGTTATTACTATTATTAAGTTAGTAAAATGCTATTACTATTATTATTATGTTAGATTTTATGCTATTACTATTATTAAGTTAGTAAAATGCTATTACTATTATTATTATGTTAGATTTTATGCTATTACTATTATTAAGTTAGTAAAATGCTATTACTATTATTATTATGTTAGATTTTATGCTATTACTATTATTAAGTTAGTAAAATGCTATTACTATTATTATTATGTTAGATTTTATGCTATTACTATTATTAAATTAGTAAAATGCTATTACTATTATTATTATGTTAGATTTTATGCTATTACTATTATTAAGTTAGTAAAATGCTATTACTATTATTAAGTTAGTAAAATGCTATTACTATTATTATTATATTAGATTTTGTGCTATTACTATTATTATGTTAGTAAAATGCTATTACTATTATTAAGTTAGTAAAATGCTATTACTATTACTAATAGAAATGCTAGTTAGTAAAATGCTATTACTATTAGTAATAGTAATAAAATTGAATAGTAATAGTAATAGAAATGCTAGTTAGTAAAATGCTATTTAGGTTAGATATAGAGTTAGAAAGTGAATAGATAGAAATGTTAGAAATATTGTTAGTAATATTGTTAGCAATAATAGAAATAAAAATATGGAGTAATGTTGTTGATCTATGTTATGGATTTCAGTTATGGATTTCGGCGCCGGAAGAGAAGGTGAAGAAGAGTTATTGAAAATTATAGGAGAGGGTAGCACCCATGCACAAGGAGAGGGTACCACCCGTGCAGAAGGAGACGGCTCGGAATTTTTGAACGAGTCGGGTGACGGAATGGAGGAGGAGCAGCCGCATGAATCGGAAAATGATGATTGCGAGGACGGCTCACAAGGGACTGGACGCGACTTAATAAAACGGTCCGGCGAGGTATATATATATATATATATATATATATATATATATATATATATATATATATATATATATATATATATATATATATATATATGAAGACTAGCTCTATTCATGAATCAGTAGATGATGATGCATTATGTGGTATATATATTAACGAGTGTTTTCTTATTTTAGAGCTCTGAATCTTCTAGAAAGAAGCGAGGCCCGGCTAAACGGCTGGCATCGAATCAGCATTACACGATTGGGCATCTCTCAAGTGAAGGCGAACCGTTGGAACCCAAGAGTGTCGCAAATGCGTTCACACATCAATGTGGATGTCTTGTCAGGGACATGGTGCCGATAAGCATTCAATATTGGTATAAGCCCAAGGCGGCAAAGGGAGAGCCAGCACAGCCAGAGCCAGAAGAGGGTGCAGCGGTCAATTATGTCACCAAGGTCTTGAAAGATAGACTTTGGGATTCCCTCATTCCACATTTCAATATGCCAGTCACCGAGTCCCTGGAAGAAGCAGAGCAACAGAAGGAGAAAGTCAGGGAGTGGGCTCTCAAGAAGATGGCTGCACAGTTCAATAACCACAAGAAGAGGTTATGGAACGCCTATGTCAACGCCGATCGACAAGCTCCAGAATTTACTGGCCCCAATGAGTTCCTGCGGGATCACTGGGACGCATTTGTGGAGTACAAGGAGTCAGAGCTGGGTAAGCTAAGGAGTCAGAAAAATCAGGCAAATACCGCGAAAAAGAAATATCACCATAAGTTGGGTCCAGGTGGCTACAAAAGGGCCGAGCCTAAGTGGGATATGCAAGAGGCCGCCCTACGAGAAAAAGGCATCGAACCAGAAACAGAACAATGGCCCAGAAGGTCAAGAAATTGGGCACTTGCACAGGGAGCTGTCTATGATGAGAGAACAGGGAAATTAGTTGAAGAGAAGAAACAAATTGCTGAACCCCTGGGAGCACTTGTCAAGACAATCGCCGCGGTTCAAGAGGGGACGTTCAAGCCTGACAGAGAGAACGACGAGCTGACAAAGGCCCTCGGGAACAAAGAACACACAGGACGAACACGGGGTCTGGGTTCTGCTATTCCGTGGAGGTCTGGGTTCTCCGAAGAGAGCCAGACTTATAGAAGCCGAGAGAGAGCGAAGAAGCGGAAGGCGCAGGAGGAGGCCTCACGGATAGAGAGCATAGAAAGGCAACAGGCTGAGCTGAGAGAGTTGTATTTACTGCAGCAGAAGGCACTGGAGGAATTAAAGTCGCAAGGGGCAACTCAGCATCAGCAACACCTAGAACATGCATCAGGCGACCTATCTCAGCGGAGAAGCAGCGTGGCTTCCACGGAGGTACCGATGGTTCACTACCCCGTGGATGATATCACCAAGAAGATAGACTGTGAGCTGCATTATCCCATGAAGAACATATCGATGAAGGTGGCGGTTGGCTATGTGTTGCCATCTGGACCTGGACAAACCTGGCATGGCCGTGAGATTCGACCTGGCTATGCTAAGGTCGGGGTGGATGCAATTGAAAGGGGGTATGAGTCCCTCCTTCTTGACGTCGCTGGACCTGAAGAGGAGGAAAAACAGGGAGAAGTATTGGGTGGTATAATTCTTTGGGATAAGAAACACATCGTGTTTCCAGGCTCGGCGCCAAGGCGGCCACCCTCTCCTCCGAGTCCTCGCAATTCACCACCTCCCGACGACAACAGGGACGACTACCACCATACCCCGAGTCCACATCGATGTCCACCTCAATGTCAGCCGCCTCCGCCACCTCCGCCGCCTCAGCCCACTCGTAAGTCCCAGAGTTGTGGCAAGTCCGCTGCTATGTCCACTAGCAATGTCTCTCCGAAGAAACGGGCCAAGAAAGCTAAGGCGGTGCCGCCTCCTCCTATCGAGAAGACTGCTGAAGAAATTGAGGCGGAGGACAGAGCCAAAGTGAAAAGGAAGCTCGCAGCCCTACGCCCGACCCCTACACCGAAGCAGGTATATACTCTGGAACAGAAGGAGTGGGCCTTTGATATGCTTACCCAACCTTCGCAATATGAATTGCGTAAGCCAGATGACTACAAGCGTTGTTTGGATAAGCAGGTAGATGCAAAAAAAGAAGCTAATAAGACAAGCGCAACTGCAAGAGGGAAAAGAGACGTTGCCCAGCTTGGAGCACAGACCAAAAAATCGATCTCCCCGCTAAAGGTCTTTGCTAGTGATGCTGGTGGGAGTGTTGCTCAACCCAATCCCGCCGACTTTGCTAAAGAAGCTAGTTTGACTCTTTCTCAATTGCTACATGAAGATATCACCCCAAAGGCGCCTATAGCACGGCAATATGAAAAGGGGAAGAGTCTGGTCCCATCTGAGATTGAAATGAATCTACCAACACAAATGCGAAAATTGCATAAGTGGTACCTGCAAGCCGCAAAGGGCACGCAAGATTTTCTCCTTAGGCAAATCACAAAGGACCATTTCTTAGGTCAAGACTTGGTGCATATTGAGTTTGATGAATTCTTTCAGCTATTCAATCAAGACGCGCTCGACAAATCTCTCGTCAGTGCCTATGTTCTGTAAGTGATTCATTATTTCTATAAGTCTCTAGCTCAACTCGTTCTTTGCATGTAATTTTCCTCACTACGCTGTTTATTATGCAGAATGAAGAGTATGGAATGTAAGAAAAGGAATGACCTCCAACTTGGATTCATTGATCCAAATCGAGTTAACGGAGCGATGATACAGAGGAATCGCAAGGATACGGAGGATAACTTGCTAGAGTTCCTACTTACGCAGGAATACCGAGCTAGAATACTCTTTCCGTACAACATCAGGTGAGTGTTACTATCTTATACACAGTTACTTTTCCTTACTCGATGTTATAAGTGTAATTGATGAGTTTATTAACTTACATAATTAAACTTGCACGCAGTTACCACTGGATTTTGCTAAAGATTGAACCTGACTATGGAAGGGTTCAAATCTTTGACTCGATGAATAAACCACTTAATGAATACCAAAGCATCCTTGATGTGATGGATAGGTAATTTCAATCATTACGGCATTATATCGGTCTCTTTCGTTCATCTATAACTCATCTATTCATTTTGTTTGCTCGGCAGTGTTTGGAAACGGTTTATACGCACAGTTAAAGGTGAATGGAAAACTGAGCTAATTTACCGTCAGATCGAGGTAAGTCGTACGAGCTAGGTCCACACATCCCTTTAATTCTAGTTTCAAATACCATTAAGTATATCAATCTTGATATGTCACTGACTAAAATCTATTCTCGTAAAGTGTGCAAGGCAGCCTTCGGGGACTAATCTATGTGCATACTATACTTGTGAGAACCTTCATGCGCAGGTCACTGAAGGAATTGATTTTCAAACAGTAAGTAAACAATATACTGACAAATTCATTTTATTGGCATCAATTTTGTTATGATGATTCATATTCATATTGTTCTTCTTCTTCGTAGTTTGAAGCAAAGCGGAATCGGCTCTCACCGACTGAACGCGTAGTAGGAATTCAAGAGGAATTAACCGGATTTCTGCTTGAACATGTCATTAACCCAAAGGGTGAATTTCATGCCGGTTTCGATTAGACAATGTTTATAATTAAACACAAGTTGTGATCTTATGTGTGTGAACAAGTTGTATATATACTTGTATGCATGTATATGCTCGGTGAACCAAATATATTATATATGTATCGTTTTATATATTATGTTGTAATGCTGTATGAATAAGTATATAAGAAAACTTGTTTGAAATGAATCAAACAATTGAATGGAGCAAAATACAAATATACCCTAAACCCTAAACCCCTAAATAACAATTGAAATCCAGAAAAATAAAGAAGCAGCAGAGGCTGTCACGTGTGGACACTTTAGTCCCGGTTCTTAACACGAACCGAGACTAAAGACCTACGCCCACGAGCGTCTGGACCTTGCCACGTGGTCTCTATTTAGTCCCGGTTCGTATAGCAACCGGGACTAAAGATAGGGCATCAGTCCCGGTTGCTCAACCGGGACTGAAGGCCCAGACGAACCGGGACTAATGCCCTGTTTTCCACTAGTGTCTTCTTCTTTTCTAGTGCGTTGATTGTTTGTTGTGGACTTACCCAAAGGCTGCTGATGCTCTATTCTGGTCGATTCTTCCTCTGTATGGTCCTCCGCGACGCCTATTTATAGAGGCTGAGTGCAGCGACGTGCAGATCGTGCAACTGGTGCAAGCGATCGTGGGAGCGTGCCCTGCGCGGGTCTCCTTTTACAAATTTGAAACGGGTGAGTGGTTTATTGATTGGCTCTATTAGCAGGCTAATCTGTACGCATGGCTTTGGGCTGCGTAATTTAGCCTATTATCTTATTTTAATGGTGTAGGGCTGCCGCTAAATCCATGCAAGCCATGCGATACATGTATATATGAGCCAATGGACTAACTAATTGTTGCATTATTACATGCTAATCATGCAACGGTGCCGCCTAATCCATGCAATGCATGCACATAGGTGAATGAGTTCCACGTATTCCATCAACGAGTGATACGTACAACATATGACCAAATTAGTTAGCTAATAAACCATCAAGATTAACCAACAATTAATTTTATATAAATCATAAGTTTCTTTCTTTTTTTGCAAAATCTTCTTTACATATTATATGGATTATTTAGCATAAAGGAGCCATATTTAATATACAGTGTTGTCGGGACGAAGCCGAATTTCATCTCGCGATTACATATTTGTGTGTTCGCATTTGGCATATTTTGCTCCGCAAATTATCGCCATCATTTATTTGAAATGATTTATTTTTTATCTTTTATTTATTTAAATTTACCTCACTATTTTATTATAATGAGATTCTACCGTCCGAAGTAGTTTATTGATATCTTCGATGTATTTTCGACACTCATATTTATTTTGGTCAAAATCGATGTCAACACCCACTCTTCAGAATCTGGATGCGAGCTAGCAGTGGCTTGATGTCTTCCATCTCAGCTTCTGTGGGAGGAGAATCCCACGATGCCAACTTCTTCAGCTCTTTATTGGCATCAAAAGGGGCAATGCCGTATTGGTCAGAGGAGGAGTTTTTCTGATCTTTGATGTAAAACCACTTTTTCCTCCAACCTTGCACTGAGGCAGCCATGTTAAACTCCAAGTAATGAACCTCAGAGCAAACGGAAACAACAGCTCCACCTAGTTCAGGCTTTTTCAATAAAGCAACACTAGGGCGGAGGCGAAAGAGGAATTTCCAGAGAATCCAATAGGGTTCAATCCCCAAGAAAGACTCGCAAAGAGTGACAAAGCAAGCAATGTGTAAAATTGAGTTTGGCGTGAGCTGGTGAAGCTGCACGCCGTAGACAAAGAGAAGCCCACAGAGAAATTCATGGGCAGGAAAGGACAAGCCGCGGAGAAGAAAAGCGAGGAACATCACCCGATAGCCGCTTAGGGCCTTGGGGATGCGATCGGTGCTGGGGAAGACGACCTGATCCCCTTCAGCGATGAACCCATCCTTTTGGGCCCTAGCGAGATCGACTTGGGCAAACTCCGATGGCACCCAGCTGGCCGACGCATTGGTGGTCTTGCTCTTCCCCATCTTGTTCTTGTGCGCAAGGGTCTTTACGCGCATCTACAGCGACGGCGGCCCGGGGGCTGTGAAGGAGCTCAGGAGCGCAAAGAGGATGCAGCAATGGTGGCGGCGGCGGCGGAGCAATGAATTGTCAAAGAGTAACAGCCCCACTATTCCCCTTATAAAGCGTCCTGATGAAGGAACGTGGGCTGCAACGTGGCGTAAGAAGCGGAAGCGGTAGCCCACTAATGGGCAGGAAAAAATTGTAAAATTACCGCGCTGCCCACGAGCAACGGTCGGCGCCCAGTCAAATCACATACAGAGTGATTCTACTAATGACGTCACGAGAATTCGAGTAACGGGAAAATAAGAATATGACAGTTATGGACATTCATAGGAAAAATTCAGCAAAAAGTCTGGAATGATATTTTGCGTATTGATGATGACCAAGGAATTCGACGAAAAATTGTTATGAAAGATACAGAGGCATCAAGGAAGAAAACTCATTTTTTGAGTCTATACCCGAAAATATTCGACTATAGCCTCGGGGGCTACTACCATCGGGAGCGCTGGGCGCGCACCCGACGATATTATCAAATAAAGCTATGATCTGATGCATAAAAGAAGGTACAATTTATTTGAGCCTATACTCAAAAACAAGTTTTTCGACTATAGCCTCGGGGGCTACTCCCATCGGGAGCGCTGGGCGCGCACCAGATGATATTTTTACATGTATAATGGAGCAAAGAAGGCGAAAAAAGATTTGGATAGCATCATTTCTCCCAGCGGGAGGGAGTTTATATTAATCAAAGTTGAATAACCCGAATACTTTTAGAACTGAAATAGTCAAACAAGGCTGCGACATATGATTCTCGAGTTGCGTCATCGCAACAAAGCTCGAATGCCATGATTGAAACATATCATGAAGGTAAGACCCCAGGATCCGTCCTGTGTGGCCTGGTATACGCATATGGATGCGCTCTGCTAGTACTTATCCGTGTCTACGACACGAAGAAAATCCTGGTGGACGCACTGGGTACCCTGAGAACCACTGGGATTTATTCTTTGTAAGTCCTAAATGCGGCAAAAGAGTGGGTTTGACCGGTTTCCCGAATTCAAGTCCAAGGGGATTGAATTTGAAGTAAGTGACAAGTATCTGTTCCGGCAGTTAACTTGCCTCTTGATCCGTCAGAGTTGTCAGGCTTGTTCATCAAAACCCCTTGCGAGACAATATAATGAAAGATATTTATTTTTGAGTACAAAGAGAAGAAGTCGAAAATTTGAAGATCTGAAGAAGTCAAAGATTGATCAAGTCGAAGATTTGAAGATCTGAGATTCAACCCGAATCTACAATTCTGGTAGAATCTCGGGGGCTACTGACAAGGGTATAGAAAATAGAGCCCGTTAGTTGAGTACCCCTGAGACCCGCCATGCTAGGCCCAAGTGTAATCCAAGTCGAGATACGAGTTCATGTCGTATACCGATATTGTAATACGTACCGGATCCCTCCTGTTCCTTGAGACCTGGCCATCTATATATAGGGACCAGGAGAGGACGGTGAGAGACAGATTGAGAGTAAGCCAAAGTTCAGCCTACATTTACTTTCGATACACACCTTGTTTGACTGATTTTACCTTCGAGTTCATCCGACGCCCTACTTCCCCGATCCTAAGTCCTTCATCTTAGACATTTGTCGAGTTAACCCTCGTCAGATAGTGCTATAATTTTTATGCCCTTTGAACCATTCATCCCATGTTGTAGGACAGTTCTTCAAGCTCCAATGTGTGCAATCAATTTAGCCGAGCATGCCTACAAACCAAGGAAAAAATAGCACGCTATTAAAAATAGTGTGTCCCTTCTCCAGACACTATGCAAGTTATAGCATGCAGTAATATTTGACATGGTATACATGAAGAAATTATTATGTGGAGGCCAAATGACACAATCCAGATCATAATGATCACTAAATTCAAAATGATAGTCCAAATCACAAATGCTCACCACATAATTCCATAAATAAACTACTAAGCTAAGAATGAAGGACATACATCTTTACAACAACCAAAGAGAAACAAGCAAGTAATTATCCAGAGGAACATGAACTAGATGAAGGAGAATGCATGGCAACATCTTTTGATTCAGAAGAAGAACCCGCAGATTGCAGCTCATCATCACGATAAATAGGAAGTTAACTTTATCTTCCTAGGATGAGAAACTTTCTTTTGTTTTGGTGCTGATCCTTGTGATATCGATTCTTCAACATCTACACCTTCAGGTTCAACTACAATTTGCACAACTTCGGGAACAATTCCCATGATCCACTCTTTGCAATAAGAAATAGTGTGTTCAACGCGCTATAGCGTTACCAAAAAATAGCGTGTTTAGCACGCTACGTTTGCCTTCCAGATACGCTATAGCGGCGCTATAACGTCATTTTAGCGCGCTATTGTTTTCATTGCTGGAAACCCACAAGATTTGTTGTACTCCAAAAGCCTAGTTGTGTCTTGAGCATTGGTGGATCTCAAATATTCTTCCCCGAACACTCAAACCATTGCAACCCCAAAGCACTTGACACACTTGATGGCTCAACTCTCACCCATGGTCAAGTGGTCATCAACAAGATCTGCTGGGATACCATATGCCAATATGCGCAATGTGGCGGTGACCTTCTGGATGGTGCTATGTCCAAGTTCTCCGGCGCAGTTCCTCCTTTGCTCGAAGAACAGATCATATACTTCATCACACACTCCGCAAAATGCTCAAACAATTTGATTCCCATCCTAGCGCTCGGAGTAAGTGGGAGTCTCTGAGAAGTATCTCTATATCAACTTGTTGTGTCTTTCGATCCTCTCCCTTTTTAATTTCTCGTGACCAAATACGGAACCCCCATGCTTTGGCCTATTACTCATGTGCAAAGCTAAAATCAGAGCGGTGTCCTCTTCTTCGGATAGGTCCCATTCGTCATTGAAGGTTGAATCCTCGTACAAAGAATTCATCTATAAACCAATACTACTTGATTCAAACTAAAACATAGCAGTAAACACTTCTACTAGTGGGCAGTGGCGGCGGCGGCATACCTCCGAGTACCTTCCGTGCACGATGGAGGTCGTCGGCTGCAGCATGTCACGGTGGAGCTTGTCGGCTGCAGGTCGTGATGGAGCTCGAATATACGTTGATGTTTAGTCGATTCAAAGGTCAGGCTGGCAGAGGAGGCGCGAGATAGGGAATCATGGTTGGCGGTGGGCGACTGAATCTGCCGCGTCGGCCGGTCGCGGCCAGCTTGGTGGACTTGGGGAATCGGTGGGGGAACTTGCAACCGGCGGCGAAGAGTTTCGGCGTGGTGGACTTGGGGAACTGGGCGCTGGCGGGCGGCGTGAAGGTTTCAAG
Source organism: Dactylis glomerata (assembly GCA_007115705.1). Classification (NCBI taxonomy): domain Eukaryota; kingdom Viridiplantae; phylum Streptophyta; class Magnoliopsida; order Poales; family Poaceae; genus Dactylis; species Dactylis glomerata. Next base: position 2,126,509 of record QXEO01000454.1, on the reverse strand, counting down.
ATACGGGCGGGAGTGGTTGGCGTGCTTGCGCTCGGATGGAAAATTGTCGCGTGCTGAACCTTGTGTTGTGTATATGCCGCATGCAGAGGTGTTTTTCTTTGTGCATGCAGCAAAGATTTTTAGGCGCACGACAGTGAAGCTACGATTTAGGTTTCTAGTGCCCAAACCAATAATTTTTGGCGTGTGGTTGTATTATTAGGCATTTATTGAAGATGCTCTTTAGAATATGGGCGGATGAATAACCTTGGAAATATGATGGTGACAAGGATCATAATAAAGAATGATGGTACAGACAATACGATCATCTGGATCTGGGAGCTAAAACGGCTCCGATTTTGGTAGAAGTTTGTCTCGTCTTGATTGAGTGGTTGTGTGGGTCTTGTCCCCATTGTATCGGTTTTAGCCTGGTTTCTCGTTAATTAATCAGGCAACTATCTTCTTCTTAATTAATCGAAAAGGCAAAGTTTTTGCCTCATTTAAAAAACGGATTTCTTAGTACATTTGCATTTCATGCTTAGCTTAAGATTGGCACTGCCACTGCTTAATCGCATATTATTTCTTAAAGAAAGTGTTTAAAAAAGTTTTCTCACAGGAAGGTGGTGTTGTTTTCGTCTCGGTTGTTGGCTAGCCTTGTGAAGATGGTCACTGTTGAATGTTATGGTACGTAGTTTCATCAGACTTATTCAGAGTTCCGAAGAATGCAGCTTGCGATGCAGGAATAGCTAGATATACCGTATGTTTGACAATTGTATTACTCTTTGCTAATACGAATGTATTTATTATTAAAATGTGTCTAGATATATCTATATTAGCGAAGAGTATTATGGATCGGAGGGAAGTAGTAGTTTTGTTTGAAGGGACAGTCCTCTCTGAATCAAGCATGCTTTCAGAGGCCTTTATTAATTTAACTCAAATGTGCTGACACAGCTTCACTCCTTGGTGATCGGTCGACCACGGTGATTTATGCCATGGAGTACTATCATAGAGGTGGTTTATGCAAGTTAGCATATCAATCATACTCCTTGTTGGCGGCTCATCAGGTACAGACAGTTCAGTCAGTGGATTTGCCTGTTTCATTTCACTTTTCACTCGAAAGGAAAATGCCACGACACAGTTCCCACTTAATTCTGCTGCAAAATCGCATCTTCGTTGTCCAACACCAACAGTACTATGTCTACATTATCAAGCGTGGTGATCCAGATCGAGGTGGGCCAAAGCCGGCCATCTTATTTCCCACCGGCGGCGGACTTCTCTACGTCCGTGGCAGCCACCGCGGCCGCTGCCTTCTCATCAGCGGCGGCTTCACCGTGGTGCGCGACGTCATACGTGGCGTGCAGGCCCACGAGCACGTAGTACAGCATCATCACGGCGGTGCAGACGCCGAAGCGGACGAACGCCTGCGCGCCGAGGGAGCCCATGAGGAAGAAGTTCGTGGCGATGGACAGCGAAGGCAGCCACGGCACGAGCGGCACGCCCCACCGCCTTGGCGCGCGGGCCACGGGAACCACCAGCTGGACGCCCAGCGTCGCCGCCGCCCACGCCGGCACCAGCGCGGCGTATCCCGACCACCGGTCCGGCGCCGCGCCCCAGCACGCCGCGATGCCCGCCGACGAGCCGACGATCGCCAGCAGGAGCGCCACGAGCCGCAGACCGTGCGCCCGGCTCGTCACGCCCCGCGCGTGGTACCGACGGACGAGGAGCGCGACGGCCATCATGACGAAGATGAAGAGCGTGCTGATGGAGAGGAGGCTGGCGAGCACGTCGAGGCTGGAGAAGAACGCGACGCAGGCGCTGGCGGCGGTGATGAGCGTGGTGGCGTGCACGGGCGTGCCGGTCCTCGGGTGCACCAGCGCGAACACCGGCGGGATGATGTGGCTCCGGGCGATGTGCGTCGCGTACCGCGCGTTACCCAGCGCCCCCACCAGCAGCACCGTCGTCATCCCCTTCAGCGCGCCCACCGCCACCACGTACTTCATCCACCGCATCCCCACCGCGCCGAACGCCACCGAGTACGCCGCGCTCCGGTCGATCGCCGTGTACGGCTGCATCATGCTCAGAACCAGCGCCATCGTGCAGTAGATTGCCGTGATCACGGACATGGACCCGATCAGACCCAGCGGGATGTCCCTGGACGGGTTCTTCGTCTCCTCCGCCATGTTCGCGATACTGTCGAAGCCGCCGTACGCGAAGTACACGACCGCCGCCGCCCTGAACACGCCCGGCACGCCGTAGGGCACGAACGGGGTCAGGTTGCTCGGCTTCGCGTGGATGAACCCGGCCACGATGATGAACGCTATCACCAGCAGGTGCACCGTCGATGCCACCCAGTTGACGCGGGAGCTGCCCTTGGTGCTCAGCATGGCCATGGTCGCGGTGGCCACGATCACCGCCGAAGCGATCGGGTCCAGCTCGTCGTACCCTTCAGCGACCCACGGCGCGCGCACCCGGAACTTGCTGGCGGGCCTGTTAAAGAGCGACGCGAGATACGACGTCCAGGCGCGCGCCACCGCGGCCGTGCCGATGACGCTCTCGAGGATGAGGTTAGCGGCGGCGATGAAGGCCGCCACGTCGCCGAGCTCGACGCGGAGGTACGCGAAGGAGCCGCCGGCCACGGGGATCTCTACGGCGAACTCAGCGTAGCAGAGAACGGAGAGCATGGCGGAGAGGCCGGCCACCACGTAGGAGAGCACGACGGCGGGGCCCGCGTGGTCGCGGGACTCAAGGCCGGTGAGCACGAAGATGCCGGCGCCGAGGTGGCAGCCGAAGCCGAGCCACGTGAGGTCCCACCAGGTGAGGCAGCGGCGCATCTCGTTCTCGCTCCGGCTCCGCATCGCGCCGAGCTCCGCCGCGTCGGTGGAGCGGCCGGCGAGGAGGCGGTCCATGAGCCGCGCGGGCGTCGCGGCCAGCGCCCCGCGGTACGCGCCCCAGCTCCCGAACGACGGCTCCGGGAAGAAGTCATCCTTGCTCCAACGCCAGTAACCCCTCGCCGGGGCCCCTGGCTTCGTCGCATGGCCTTCCTCCACGGGCTCCATAGCCAGGAGCTTCCTGTCAAGCAAAGAACAGCCGTACTGCAGAGCGCGGCATTGTTTGTCAGTGCAGGAACAAGTTGTTCGAGATCGTGACAGCAGCGAGAAGTGACAGAACAAGCCCGTCGTCTTCTACCTTTCGCCAGTTCGCCGTCGTTGTGGACTCCGGAGTCCAGTCCATACCATCTCTGTCTTGTCTCCAAAACTCACCCATCAACCAGGAATTTTGCTCTAACGATTGGCTAGAAACAAAACAATTATCAGGATGTGGACACAAGCGCACACAGTGGAGAAGAGATGATATATGTTCGCGTCAATCTTTCTCCACAGTAAGTAACGTATGTGTGTGTGCAGTTTTCTCTTCATGTGAGGGAAACACCGCAAAGTCTTTTCTGGCGGTGCCGGTGCCTAGCGGTGCCGGTGCCTAGCGGTGCCGCATCCACCATTCTTTCACTTCGCGATTCGGAACGACACGTCAGCAAAGCGTTGTATAAGGAATAGATATAAGCTGTAATGCATGTCGATTCAGTGTATTTCATGCCGTTCTTTCTACGTGGGCCCAGTATAGATGGGAAACGGTAGCAGTTACTGCTCGGCTTCACCAACCAGTTATTACTGAGGCATCGACACCATCGACACAAAGCTGCGTCTTCTTCATTTTCCTCTCCCCTGTTCTTCCAGCCGCCGCCGCTCCGATTCGGGCCGACAAGCCGCCGGCCATCTACAGTCCAGGTACGAAATCGTTTGTCGAGGTACATTGCTTGATTTTGGATGCAGCTCTGTTCCGTCCGGACCAACATCAGCATGAATCGCCTTGATTTGCATCCGCACTGCTTTGCCATAGGTGCCCATCTTGCCGCCATTGTTCATAGATCTAGGGTTCACTGTTCTCTTCTCCCGCTGCCATGTTTTACTAGTATCCCCTGTGCATGTTTGTTTTGATTCCATGAGCAGAGGTTAAGAAATGTTTTACGAAGCGCGTATAGCTTGGCTTAATCTATATCTATATCTATACCTAATAATAAAGAGAGCAAGGGTTCCATGGTTTGGTTCTTCCGTATGTTCCAAAATCTCTCCCCCCCCCCTCCCCGAAGTTTAACACAATTACCCACCGCTGCCATCACAAAAAAAACGTTTCGTTTTTCCAGTCTTGACGTTTGTTCGGTTCCTATATCGCCCCTTCCTAGCGATCCCCAGCAAAAATCCCGTGTACAATTCAAAAAAAAAATCTCATGTACAGAAAAAGTTATCCATCTAAGTTGCTGGTTCAATCACACCGGCCATATATCCGTGTGTGTTTCAGTTTGAAACATGACGGTCACACGAGGAGCTCTAAACGGATCGGATCACAGCTGCATCCTTCCTCCCACATATATAGTGCGGGAACCAAGCCAGGTCACCTCTCAAAATTAGATCGAACACCGCCACAGCGGTCGCCTTGACTTGGACAAGCCAGTTTCGCGTCAACCTGTTTCGTTGCGTGGTGTCATAAAACCCCCAAACGAATCAATTGGGTCAGAGTTGCAACGCACAGCCGCCGCCACCGGCCGTCGGGACGGAAGAGGAGAGACCACGCGTGTGTCAGGTCGATCTTCTGCACGCACATGATATGACCTTGATGATATGTCCTACAGAGTCATGGTCGCCGAGAATACCAATGCCGCCAATCTACTGTACAATGGACACGCGAGCCGTGCCTAAGACTGCTCTCAACGGTCCTTCGCCAGTTGAGGTCGGAGAAGATCCAATCGCCATGCCCTGGCGCAGGCGTTTTTCCCATCATCAATGACGTGTGTCCAGTCATCACAAACGCTGTGATCAACACCATCTTCTTTCTTGAGGAACTCTACTACTCAGTCATCTAGCGGCCAACACCGTCTTCTACTTCCTTGAGGGACTCTACCGCTCGCCTAACAGCCACCGCCACCGCATGGCCGACAGGGTGCAGAAGCTAGGAGGTGGCCACGAGCTTGCTAGGCGGCCTGGTCCGGCGTCAGGGAAGCCATCGAGCGCCGTGGGCATATGCACCAGACGGACAGTACCTACTTGCTCGCCCAGTCGCCCTAGATCCTCCATGGAGCTTTCTCGAGCCGGCTGCTCGCGCTGTTGCGTTCCCGGGTTCCTGGGACTGTAGTGGAGGAGGTCTCAGTTGATGATCGTTTGGGATGTTCACTTTCCAAAGCTGGAGGTATGCGCCTTGCTTGTCTAAGCTAGGTTACTTTTGTCGATGTTGTTCTATGCCCAGCTTTGAGTAATTACCCTTATTGAACGTGGACGGAGATCTTAACCACTCTGTGCCATGGGAAAAATTTATTTTGCTGAAATAGCACGTGATATGCCGCCTGATATGAAGAGGTTGTATGAAACCAAATACGAAGAGGATCCAATACTCCAATGATGACATTTTAGTCCCTTCTATAGATTGTTTTGAACACCGAGATGGCGCTATTTCCAGTCCAGTAGTGTATTTCTGTCTCGTATGACACTGTTTTTACTAGGATTCTTCAAGCTTGCAATGATTCTTCAACCATTTATCCTATCATAAATGCTGCAGAAGCTTACGTGATACTATATGAAATATGTAGTTTAGCATCGGTACTTTAGAATTGCGCTTCAACATCAAATTCTTAGTTGTGCTCTGATCAATTCCGGCTTTGACCACGCGAGAGATGCTTACCACAACTGAGCTAGAGGCACCGGTATGCAATCGTCGATGTTGTCGCTCAGGTGGATAAAGGTATTTAATGTTGCTTACAAGTATGCTACCCAATCTTCAGCTTGCCTCTGCATCAAAACATAACCATTACAAGATGTCTAGGCAACTCTTTATTTTTATAATATTTTACCATGAATTATTAATGTGTTCTATTGTTTTAGCTCTGTCCATGATTTTTTTCTTGCACGTAACAAATTGCATGTAATCATTGTTCGCTTACTGCAATTGAATATTGCAAATAATGGTTAGTGAAAGGAGATTGCAAGTACAATTTGTTTACTTAATTTCTTTCTATTTAGTGAAGTACTGGGATGTTACTAGGTGTGGTTATATTACCAATTTGGCAAAACTGAAGGTGTAAGTTTTTCATTGTGACGCTGCATTTGGTTCTCTCCCGGTGCAATCGCACGGGCATTTTTCCTAGTGAGTAATAGATGCCGGTAGCTCAAACTGTGGATTTTGTTGTGGACGTGCGAGCGTTGCACTAGATGAAGTTAGCAAATTTCAGATTTTATTGGAAAATAGTTACAGAAATTTTTCAGAATCGAGCTATTATGTACCAGATAATTTAGATTTTCCTTACGTTGTTTGAGATGTGACTTCGGATGCGACGACTTCTTCCTCGACTATCTTATAACTGGAAAAAGTCCTAGATCCACCGGCCATCGATGCCGAATCGGAGTAGTTATCTGATCCGGCATTTATAAAACTGTCTTCAAACAAAGAGGTGTCCACTGATTCGGATGGTAAGTGTGTATCAAATTGCAATCTGCAAGTTTAAATAAATAACCACATTACGACAACAGACGTGCGTATCAGACAATTAGAAGAAAAATAAATCCGAGCACTCACTGAGAAGGTTCTACATCATCAGGTTCATCATCACTTAATACATGGTTGCGGAAAGCAGACCCGTCGTTCATTTCTAATGGGCTATCACTGCAAACAGGGAAAACGATACGATTGGACGCGAGAACACAAATAACATGCCCTACCTACAGATTTGGAAGGCAGAAGCTTTTATTTGTGCACAAAACTCACTTGTTGGCACAGCTTTGTAAAGGAAACACAGAGCTCTCCTTTAGTGATAAAGCTGGATACATGCTTACTTCTTCTATCCATTGTCCATGTTCGCTGCACATAATGTAGTCAGAACACTATTTCCTTGGTCGCTATTTTTCGCAAACAAATTACAGGAAAAAACAGTGTCTGCTAGGTATTTCACTAAATTTGCCCACTACACAAATTACTTACGAAGAACCACTGCTGTGGCGCCTAAATTAATTATCTGGACGAAGCACTAAGCCGGAGCAAATGAATGTGCAAGCATAATCGCGTGCCGTACTTATCATTGCCCCTTAGAACTAAACTTCTCTTAATAAGAGGAATGTTCTATAAGAGGAAAAAATGGTGTACCTGATATTCTTGCAAACTGCCTCAGAAGCGACTCTATTTAGAAGATCCGTGAAAGAAATTGGTCTGTCCACACCATCAGTGTTCGTGTGGAAGATGCAGTCCATTCTATTTTCCTCATCCAGATCCATTACTCTGAGAGGTGAATATATCTGGTGCCAAATCCACGGATGCCAACTGCAAGCTATCATTCAAGGGGATTCGTGCAAGATTTTAGAAAAAGATATGTGACCACGAAATCTCAAACAGACAGCAGGGGGAATTGAATAGCGAGCAAGAACAGTACCTCTCGTCTGGCCACCTTAATCGTTCGGCGGCGAAGGGAAGGAGGAAGACGATGAATAGAGACAAGCTGCTATCTGTGATCTAGGTCATAAGTCAGGAAAGATGGGTCGGAGGGGGGAATCCAGCGCCACCAACCGCACCTGTCCGCTGCGCGGTCCCATCCCGGTATCATACGGAGCTGTCGGGCGATACAATATAGCCCCGAAGACAAGCCGAACGAATACCATCGAATAATGAGATATACAGGAACAGGGGGTCACAATCTTGATGCATGGCTGGACGGGCGATGCGGCACTGCTAGGCCACGGCACCGCCAGAAAAGCCGCACCCAACACAAAGTCTTTTCTGGCGGTGCCGTGCCTAGCGATGCCGCATCCACCGTTCTTTCACTTCGCGATTCGGAACGACACGTCAGCAAAGCGTTGTATAAGGAATAGATATAAGCTGTAATGCATGTCGATTCAGTGTATTTCATGCCGTTCTTTCTACGTGGGCCTAGTATAGATGGGAAACGGTAGCAGTTACTGCTCGGCTTCACCAACCAGTTATTACTGAGGCATCAACACCATCGGCACAAAGCTGCGTCTTCTTCATTTTCCTCTCCCTTGTTCTTCCAGCCGCCGCCGCTCCGATTTGGGCCGACAAGCCGCCGGCCATCTACAATCCAGGTACGAAATTGTTTGTCGAGGTACATTGCTAGATTTTGGATGCAGCTCTGTTCCGTCCGGACCAACATCAGCATGAATCGCCTTGATTTGCATCCGCACTGCTTTGCCATAGCTGCCCATCTTGCCGCCATTGTTCACAGATCTAGGGTTCACTGTTCTCTTCTCCCGCTGCCATGTTTTACTAGTATCCCCTGTGCATGTTTGTTTTGATTCCATGAGCAGAGGTTAAGAAATGTTTTACGAAGCGCGTATAGCTTGGCTTAATGAGTAATAGATGCCGGTAGCTCGAACTGTGGATTTTGTTGTGGACGTGCGAGCGTTGCACTAGATGAAGTTAGCAAGTTTCAGATTTTATTGGAAAATAGTTACAGAAATTTTTCAGAATCGAGCTATTATGTACAAGATAATTTAGATTTTCCTTTAGCAGTGCCCATGGTGGACCCTGATGAAGATGATTGCGAGATGCATACCCGCACGTCACCTAGATTCACAGGCAAGAAACCAATTGCGAAGGAAATCGTGGAGGAAGTAATTTCTGATTCCAGCTCTAAAACCAGACCGCGTAAGAAGATGAAAACGCAGTCAAAAGCAAACCCAAAGAAGGCCAATGCCAAGCAGGTATGTTTTCCCTGCAACTCTAGTTTTGTAGTTTTGTATTTTTTTCTCATTGATACAGTGTACGAATGTGTGTTTGTACAATTTCACTAACACTTTGTTAATACTTGGATGCAGAACGTTGGATTTAAATGTTCCCCTCACCTCTATCACGATTTATTCAAGAGGCTTGATAAAGATCAAAAATTATGGGTAGAGGAACTTGGTTTTGGTGTTCTTTTATCCATGCCTAATTGCAGGCTGCCAAAAGGATTGACAGTATGGTTGATCAACCATGTTAGCTGGAAGAAAAGAGCTCTTGTGATTGGTGGCAAAACCATAAGAATTAAAGATGTTATCAAGAAAGTGCTAGGGATTCCGGATGGCCCATTCCCTGTCCCTATGCCACGTAGTAATCGCGGTAAATCGAAGGGACCAAATACTACTTTGCAAGAGAAAGACACAAAGGCTGACAAATCTGGGAGGGGGATCAGTTACAAGGAAACTTTTGAAGCATTGATAGCAAATCATGATCCAGTACAGTTCAAGCGCGACTTCATGCTATATGTCTTATGTATATACTTTGCTCCATCTAGTGGACACTTTATTAACAGGAGCTACTCAGCAATTATCAGCAACGTTGATCTAATTAAAGATATGAACTGGTGTGAACATGTTGCTGAATTCCCGATTGAAGGGATACGTGAGTACAGAGAATCAAGGGCTGCTAATGTTAACGTGCATGGTTGTGTACATGTCTTGCTGGTAAGGAAACAGCTCCACTTCCTAAGTTTCTATTAAGGTGGCACAACACAGGTCTTCATGTGTCTAACCTTTTTTTTCCCTGCAGCTCATCTATATTGATATGGTGAAATCTGCTCTGATTAAAGTTCCAGAAGGAACCCCACGCATCAATTTTGTTACATCTGAGATGCTAGATATGCTAGACTATCACGATTTGAAATACACAAGCAATGATGGGCCGGAGTACGGGAAACTAGAGGTAATTTTTTACCTATCTGGAATCGTGTGCCTGGCCAGTTCATGTTATATATAGTCGATTTAGTGCTATCATAGTAATTAAATCTACCTAATAGTTATTTTGTCTCACGGATTGACCAAGCATTACACGTTGATGAAGGAAAACCAGTGAACCAGAAGTCTACCACTGCAACTTCCACAAAAAACAATATCATACCTGATTGCAGTACCAGTACAGCCAACGTTAACGGTGATGGGAAAAGCGACCCCATACCCGAGTGTCCTAACAGTACAGCCCCGGACGTGGGTGAAAACGTATGTCCCATTTTTCCGTTCTACATTTTTTGGTGCATTTACCTAATTGCTGTAGAAGGAAATTTATGGAAAGATCTAAGCACTAAACATTTTTCACCTGTGTGTTTGCAGTATTACTGGGATGAGTTGAGCAAGATAGAATCCCGGTACAATAAAGAAAGACAGAGTATTTACTCAGAGTGTCTCCAAATGCTTAACACCAAGATCAATAAGATTGATTCCATATGTTCTTCTGCAATTGGTTCTCTCCACAAGAAACTATTCAGCACTATCAATTTGGGAAGTCCTAGATTTGACGGAGTTATCAATGTTGATTGTTCTCCGTCAAGACCAAAAAGCAACTCCCAACCTGAACGCCAAGATGGCCCAACCCGGACACCAGATTTCAGTACCCCCAATAAAGATTCATCAGGTATCAGGTATTGATACGTCTTTAGGTCAAAAGCGTACCGAGTTTTATGAGGCCCATAATCCCCAGGAATTTTCATTCCGAGTTCATCCTCGTAACACAGTTAGGAAGATGAATGTTAGATATCTATCCCCAACACAAGATAAGGCATGCACTTCAGGAATTAGAGCTGAGCAAGATGGAAATCTAACAAGAGACCATTTAAATTTCAGCAATGATTCATATGATTTGCAACATACTTGCCACCAGTTGTCAACTGTATTTGTCAGGAGGGACGGAGGCAGTCGTTTGGGAAATCCTGTTAAGTCGTTCAAAAGTGGTAGGTTGTTCCAGGAAAACCATACCCCCATCACTGACATACCTGGGAAGGAACCTGAAGACACTTCCGATCCTCTAGGATTTGATTTAATGGCTGAGGTAATGGCCATTGGCAAAGAATCAGAAAAGCAGGCTGTTGTTGACGCGGGAGACAAAGATACAATGGCCGATGGCACTCATATTGGGATTGTTGGTGTCAACAGTCGTGACACTTACAGTTTCCCAGTGCAATGTGCTCAACAAGAGCAGGCATCAATCGCCTAGACTTCCGTAGGCCCTGCATCCCTGAGTCCTTCTCAAGTAGATCTAACACAACAGAAATCCAATTCGTCGCAGTGTGTTAATTCTGAATCCCAATTTTCAGAAGACATGTTTTCTGATGATAGCATCGAAAAAGCAGCTGCATTAATAGCGGAAGATCAGGCAATCAACCCAGCTTCCACCGTTGTTTCTAGTGTCATTGAAAACCAGCCTGGACCCTTTTCCTGTCATTCCTCTGACCTATCTGCACCCACACGTGGAGGCTCTGATGAGGCATTTGTAACGCAGAAAAAAGGTAATATCCCTCCTTAAGTGCTTACACAAACCAAAGGCATTTTTTGTTTTACTAAGATCCACGTTAATAAATGCCTACTTTTATGCAGAGTGCCATGCAGACATGCCAGATGCATTATATATTCCACTCTCTCCAGAAAACTATGCACACCAGGATACCCAAAAAGTTGTCCCACTTACCTCACCGATAGAAGACGGTGAGTTTTTCGGTGTTGCTGGAAGTGTGAATATAGCAGTGCGTTCTAGAGCCAAGCGTTTCGGGAAGAGGAAGGAAAATATTGATGGGATAGCAGAGTTAAAGAAATCTCCTTGTAAAAATCACTCGGAGGTCAACTTAACATACGCAGAACATGTGGAGAATTCTTGTTTTCGGGTGACCAAAAGGAAAAAAAGCATCTTCTGTTTGTAGAGTTGGTGGCGATGAAGCAAAGATTATTATACGTGGTGTTCATGTCACTGCAGAAGAATTTGTGCATACATTAATGCCTAACGGCGAGGTCGATCTAAACTTCATGTGGCTATGTTGTGTTGCCATAATGCTCGACTGGGGTTCTAAAACAAAGACAATCCTCAATCAACGAACTATTGTATGTTTTACCGTGCTTATATTATACACTTATAGTCCAACTTGTTTTGGTGACATCTAACTGCTATAAATTCACCTTTATGCTTGCAGAAGGAACTGATGAAACCACCAGGCAGATGTGACCACCAGTTAATAGCAGCAAAACTGAAGAAACTCCAACTACACTCAATTGACCAGGTAATGTTTCAGATAGGCCATTTAACTTTTTAAAGATAGTTTGTGTTTTCCAATAGGATTTTTAGTGACCAATGTTTTGCATGATTATATGTACTCAGATATACCTTCCAGTATGCAATGCCGACCACTGGATTCTTATACTAGTTAGCTTATCTGGGGAGCTGGTCGAGATATATGATTCACTAAAGCCTTACAAGAGAGGAGAAGATCCCTACAAAGATTTATGGGAAACTATTGTAAGATCTTCATTTTTCAGTGGAAACTAGTTAGCTTATCTTTTTCTTGTTTATTTTCTGGAAGTGACAAACAGATTTCCTACGAATGCAGGGATACAACTTGCAGGTCTCCTACCAGCATGCAACTTCGAAAGCTATCCTACTTCTTGACAAGTTCCAGAAACACTATGGCCAGATCCATACACAAGATAACTTGTAATTTTGTGATTGCCCTTCCACTATCCTCACACCTGTTATTATTCCAAATGTTTGTTCGTTGTTAATCTATTTTCTACCTTTGTTTGGTCATAGGCATGATTCTGGACTTGAAATCATCCGGATTCTGGTTTCACATAATGGGAAAGACCTCATTGGATATGGAAAGGTATAAATTTCCATGGCTGCTTTTTTTTAATTTGCTGTGTGCAAACTGGTAGTAACAAACTTCATGTTCTCTGCCCTTTTTTTAGAAAAGCATGGCTTCGTTCAGGAAGGAAGTTGCTCACATTCTCATATATCACCGATACAATGACCTGAATCCAAGACGCCATAACCATGTTCTCGTTGAAGATGTTTGAAGATGGGCCTGTTGTGATTTTGCTAAAACACTGATATGAATTTTCAGCAACCTTGAACGTTTTGTAACTTATTAACTTTGTTAAACCATGATGCACACGTCGGCTACATGACAAGTCGATCTGGCTGTCCGCACATACTATGATCGTTTATCAGTACACTCTATGTGTTTTTATGTGTGATGGCAGTACTTACCAGTTAATTTGATCAGTACTATTGTCCACAGCCTTTCTGGCAACTTACAATTACACAGACGCAACCCGCTAAAAATTGCTTAATATACCTCCCCCATGTGATGCGAACAGCATTCTTCAGAATATCTCTTTTTTATTACTAGGATATGTGTGTCATATATCATTAATTAGGTATTTCAGTCTATATCGTTTCTGAAAGCGTGTTATACTACATAGTACTAAACTCGTGCATATTTCTCCATGTATCCGTTCTAGTACCCATTCCTTGATAACTAACCCTAACCACCAAATACTTCTTTGTTTGGATATGTACATATTACCGTCGAAGATCCAATTTCTGCTCAAGACGAATCAATTTTTTTTGTTCATTTTACAAGGTTTTTTGTACTGACGAAGACCCAATTTCAAAACATTAACACTACTGCCATACCACTAACAATCTATTTGAATAAAATATGTAGCTCCTCTCTCTGCATTCACAATTGTGTGTAGGTAATCTTGCTAGTGAAATTCTATCGGAATACAAAATCTTAGTAATGTTTGTCTGATAATCTTTTCATTTTATACCTCTAAGGTTAAGATCCGAAGCCATTAGTATATCGTGTAAATTTCTTTCATTATTCCATATTGGTGTAGTTTGAAAATTGAAGTTTTGAATTGACTTCCGAAAAGCTAATAAGCATGACAAACTTCGGATGAAGCTGAATCATATAAAATCCATGTCAACTTACCTGAATGAACACTTTGACTTGTTAAATGTTTTCCTCGTTTCTCCACTAGACGTCCACTTCGCAATCATTGTAGCTTGTTGGAATACACGATTTGCTTACCAATTTAACCATAGACAAATACAAAGCCCGTCTCAAGTGGATTCCTATGTTATTTGAAACCTTTTTTTCCCTTGATCATTTGTAAGCTATATTATTTCATAAATAATAACAGCTTAGTGAATTAATTACGAGTACCAAATTTGACAACATTAACACGGCTGCGATACCACTAACAATTTTTTTGATGAAAATACGTAGGTCTTCTTTTTTCCATTCACAATTGTGTGTAGGTCATCTGTGCAGTTATATTGTCTGGGACTATTAATCATGAGTATTTGTGTTCCTGCTAACTTTTTTGTTATATATCTCTAAGGTAAACATCCCATGCTAGTTATATTTCGTGTTATTTTTTTTCGTTGACGAATCATTTTTTTTGTTCATTTTACTAGATTTTTTGTACTGACGAAGACCCAATTTCAAAACATTAACACGACTGTCATACCACTAACAGTCTATTTGAATAAAATATGTAGCTCCTTTCTTTGCATTCACAATTGTGTGTAGGTAATCTTGCTAGCGAAATTCTATCGGAATACAGAATCTTAGTAATGTTTGTCTGATAACCATTTCGTTTTATATCTCTAAGTTTAAGATGCAAAGCCATTAGTATATCGTGTAAATTTCTTTTATTATTTCATATTGGTGTAGTTTGAAAATTGAAATTTTGAATTGACTTCCAAAAAGCTAATACTAACAAGCATGACAAACTTCAGATGAAGCTGAATCATATAAAACCCATGTCAACTTACCTGAATCAACACTTCGACTTGTTAAATGTTTTCCTTGTTTCTCCACTAGACGTCCACTTCGCAATCATTGTAGCTTGTTGGAATACACGATTTGCTTGCCAATTTAACAGTAGGCAAATACAAAGCCCGTTGCAAGTGGATTCCTACGTTATTTGAAACCTTTTTTTCCCTTGATCATTTGTAAGCTATATTATTTCATAAATAATAACAGCTTAGTGAATTAATTACGAGTACCAAATTTGACAACATTAACACGGCTGCGATACCCCTAACAATTTTTTTTAATGAAAATACGTAGGTCTTCTTTTGTCCATTCACAATTGTGTGTAGGTCATCTGTGCAGTTATATTGTCTGCGAATATTAATCATGAGTATTGTGTTCCTGCTAACTTTTTTGTTATATATCTCTAAGGTAAACATCCCATGCTAGTTCTATTTCGTGTTAATTTTTTTTCGTTGCTCCATCATTTTGCATTTTCAAATTTTAGATTTAGAAATTCCATATGTACTCAGCAGTAGAGTGATTCATATCAATACAAATATACGATCCTCACAAGTATTGCCAGTATGTATCGAGTATTATAGCAGTCCCATTCCATCCGCCCATACATATTGTATTTATATGGTTCAAATATAATAGGCACATGAGACATTGCGTCATCTATTTGCATCTATTAGTCCTCCTAACAAGGATACCTGTTGGGATGTATTCTTCATCATACGATCACCTCTAAATAAATTTACAAGTTGTATTTAACTAATAAAACTTGCCTACCGAACAGATAATAGTACGAAGCACGTGACATACTGCGGATGAAGCAGAATCATATAAAATTCGTTTCAACTACCCTGAATAAAAACTTCGACTTTTCAATGTTATCATTGTTGCTCATCTATGTGTCTACTTCGCATTCTTTTTTGTTGTTGGAATACACGTTTGCTTCTCAAGTAAACTATAGCCAAATACGAATCCCATGTTAGGTACATTCAGAAGGTATCCGAAACCAATTTTGTATCCTTGATCATTCTCAAGCTATATTATTTAATTAATAATAACAGCTTACTAAAATACTGAAATAACAACAGATCTGAATTCATTTTTACATTTATGTTTTACAACATTGAGTTTTGCTGTGATGATGAATTATTTACAAAGAAGAGGTCAAAGGCAGTCATGCAACATGTAGAGATTCCTGTTTTTCTCATGATAAGCGTACACCAAAATTATATGAATGACAAGTTAAATCATCTAGTATGTTTCTAATTTTTCATGTGTCACTGATATTTCAATATATGAACGTCAAGGTACATCAAAAATAAATTGTACGAACTTATTGAACTCAAGATATTCTTCAGAAATGTGTTTCAAACTACCAAGCAAGCATGAAAAATACAGAACGAGTTCATGGTTAATGAAACAGGAATGCTGCTGGTACATTTTGATCGAAGCAAATAGTCCAAACATAGGTTCAATATTACAAAAATATAGTTCAGATTACATAAATAAAACGATACAACCATAATTGTTCCAGATAAACAGCACACATATTGTTACCTTTGTGTGCATAATACCATAGTTGGCAGCTCCTCAGCATCATGGAACAGCTCTCCAGGGCTCTGAAACTGCGTAAATCCTTCCAAGCATTCCAGTGCACACCACATTGGTTATTTCACGGATAGTTCCACTGAGCATGTCCACTTCGAACATCCCAAGATCAAAACCAAATGTGAGCATCACAAATCTAGCATCTGTACAAGCGCTGCGCACTTGCACAGAGAAGAAATGGTCTGAGCCAAGAGGGAATTCTTGAATGCTTATCACTCTCTGCCATACACCAGCTGTAATCCTCCCTCTGAAGCCTTCAATCAAATCCACCATGGTTTGCAGTGTCCAGTTGGGTGCACCATCCACATAGCTAATCACCCAAGTGTACAGAACAACTTTGGAGTACTGGACTAGCACGATCCCTCCTTCACGACGACTAGCTACTGTGTAGTCATACCAAGATCTAACATTATCCTTCACTTGTGTAGGTAGTGGGATTTCAGTGAATTTCTCTCTAACCATATCATAGCAATGCAGAGATCTCACTAAGTACATCATGTACAGTTTTGTCCCATCAAGAACACTATATGGGTTGCGGTGGAACAATGCAGCCTCTCTAGTTAGGTATGGGTCCAAAATGTGTCTTACCCATCCTAATGCATCATCATAGACGCAGCAATGTATGAAGATTGGTGTGGACGAGCAGAAGCTTACCCATCGTAGCAGGTGAGGAAGGTTCTAGACGCGTCCTTCACGAAGAAGGACATGCCTGACCTGCCAGCATTCGGTAGCACACCGAACTGCCCGAAGGTATTCACAGTAAACACCTCCGTGTTTCGCGGCATCCTTGGGATGACTTCCGATGCACGCGTGTACACCCTAGGGACGTCCGCCGGGAAGCTGAAGAAGTAGCCTTCACCTTGGCATTCATTGAGGATGAATCCATTGGTCACCCTGACCACCGCATCTGCAGACACCCCCGCCTCTTGGACGCGTGCTCTTATGAATAGAGCTGTTTCCTCGCCTAGCTTCGCGTACGAAAGCTTCACGATCCTACCGCTCCCTTCTTGCATCTCCACAAGGAAACCAACAAAAGCGGTTTCAAATGCAGATCCTCTTGAAACAGCCCTCCATAGTGGGCTCACTCTGCTGCAACGGATCTGGTGAATGGACGAACCTAGTTTTAGGATGATCTGGCTAAGCAAGTCTTCATTTTCTAGTACAGCTGAGCTCGACGAGTGGTGCTCGTTGATAGCCATGGTGGGGTGGGAGGTAGAGTTGTTCTCCCCTCTTTGACCTTTTATGTGAGCAAGTGCAGTGCTAGAGTAATGCATGCGTTGTTTTCCTTTCTTTCTTCTACCTTTCCAAGCTATTTCACAGTTATAGGTATCATACTAAAAGTTTAGCCTACTACAATTAGCTACCACCATGGTTTATCAATTTTGTTCATCACGAGTTAATTGTTGCGTATTGTGTATCTGTCTAAAAATACAAAATTATAAAGAAATTCTTTTCATACCGGAAAGACATGCGATATACTTGTTTTTCGAATATCTAACGTATGTTCTTTATATATTCCTTGATCTCTAGTTTTAAGTCAAGATCGTTTATTTCTCCGCCCTACTTATCTAATACAATATTTTTTTATTATATGATTCAATACCATTGCGCCGTTAGTTTTACAGGCCATCGAACCTCTAAGACAATTAGCATGTGCGTATTGTTTCCAATCAAATGGTAACATCTAAATATGATAATTAAGACTGTCCGGAGCGGAAACACAGTTTGAAATTGTAGTATACTTGTTGAAGACAGAACATGAGCCGTGTCCAACAGACAGGGCATCCAAGTTATATATTTCAAATATCCGCTATTTGTAATAAAAAAATTGAGAACGTCATGTTGGAACCCTAAACCATCCGGAATGGATGTTCATTAGGTTTCACCACATTTAGTCTGCTAAGGATACCTCCTCCATTGTACAACTGTCATGGGATATGTCGTTAAATATGTGATGAAATGTGACGCCGATGCCATCGTTTGGTACACCGATCTTTTTTTCTGCTTTGTCGAGAAGGGGGCTTGTCGTGCCACCTTCTCATTGTGGATATATGGGTTCGATTTTGTCATTATGTTACCTTACAGACACGGCTGTTAATGTTTGAAAATCTACACGCCGGACAACATGTAGAAAACTTAGGGATAAGAAAACTTCCGATATAAGCAATGCTATCCATAATCATTTCATAAAACGTTTTGGGTGATCTTCAATTCACTTTATGGGTGTCAATCCCTTCCATTCACACAAACTTTTGGTATATATTTTGGTGAAATATACGTGCAACATGAGACATTGCACCTTTTTTTTCAGACTGTGATGTCGTTCATATAAGAACCATTTAAGTTCTTTGAGAGTTTAACCATTTTTGGTAATATGAAGTAAATGATTTCTTAATGGAAAGGTGACACTACTTTTACTTATTCACCGGTACACATATAGAATATGGTTTCCACTTTTTTACAAACACATCTATTGTTCATAAAGTAAACACTCACTATTCTTATCGGAGTCCTACCGAACAACCAATGTATAGGTGGTGCATGCATGTACCTGCATAGTACAGTACCACGTTGCTTCCTGCCGTCCTCCGCACTGCACTCCATTGTGCACGCGTCAGCTACGTTGACTAGCTCCTGAGCATGGACTGCAAATGCGTATGGGCAGCAACGTCCCACTCACCAGTCATTTTTCAGTACAGCTAAGAGACATAGACTACTTTGCTAGTAAGAGGACTGCTGTTGGAATATTGAAATTGAAATATAGCCGTTTAGGACATGCAGAGTAGTATAATTGTCCATCTTGAGTCCATTGTCATGTGGACTTGAACATCTCCCTACTCCATCTTCTCTAGTAACCAGCGCATTCTCACTTTGCCATGTCTCATTTCTCATGCTCATTTCAAGGCGCACGGGATCCAGCTCCACCATTGCTACTTATTATGTCTCCATGATGTGGCTTACTATTATGGTTTTTGTGTTTCTCATCTAATATATTTAAGCCACATGTATGAGGTGTTATTTCTGAATCTTTGTGATTTCATTGTGAATCAGTGAAATGGTTGGAACAATTTGCGTACTTTCATCTAGTAGAGATCCATGATTCAGCGGCAATATTTTCCGCACATCTAGGTCACTTTGGATACTATACAATAAAATACTAGAGAAATGTCTGCGACGGAAGAACTCAATTTTTGTAGATATGCAGTCACTTTAAGATTTCAATTTGTTACATTTAAATTGAAATTTAAGGAAGATATCACCCATTTGTAAGCAAGCATGGATCATGTTAGATGTTCTTTTTTTTATATGCTATATACATATTTTGTTTTCTTGGAGAAATATACCTGCCATCTAAAACATATTATTACAATTGTTTTATACCATGATGATTAATACCTTATGTTTTTTCAGTATGATAGGGGAAAAACGTTTGCTTCCGTCGAAATAGAAATTTTGTTCTCACGTCCTGCTGTGTATATATTGGAAGTATCATAACTATGATGCACAACTAGTCCATAGTTTTTTCTCTCATGTTTTGGCCGTCTACATGGATAGGTAGCTAAGCTATCTTCAGCAATAAAATAAAAAATGATCTTTTTCCCTCCAAGTTGCATTCTTGGCAGATTTGCAATGTCTAACAACATGCACAATCGTATCCCTATAGTACAGACAGTGTGTGCCCACGATGGGATACACGACGTGCAAGACCGTCTTCAAGGCATGCAACAACAGTGCTAGCATAGCACTACTCTAACTAGTCCTGTGAGCACATCCCGCTTTGGCAGCTGACAAGTTTTTTACGATTCCACTACGTAACAATAACTCTTCTATTACAGTTTTAACTTTCACTAGCCTAGACATCCCGCTTTCGCAGCTGACATCCTGGTTGTCATCAAGTTGATGGTTTAGATTCATATTGTATTTTTCTCACATTTGAAGTCCTCAATGTAAGTACTACATAAATGTCCTATCGTTAACATGAAAAACTGATGAGCATAAGATATTTCTCTTGTTTAGGACATCTGAACAACAACGTGGCACTCTCTCTAATAGCAAAAGATATGCCAGTTGGGGCATGGACACACTTGGAAACATAGGGAAAGTTGATTTTTCCTTTATATGAACGAGATAATCGGGCCATTATATACGAAATCTCCAAATAGGTATTTTATCTAGGAATACGTGGGTCACACATATCAGTCTTACCGTCTTACTTGTAACAACTCCGCAGTTGTACGCCCAAAAGTAGTCGTACATCGCCCTTTTTCAAACTACTCGTTTATGATCGAGAAATAGGTCTACAATTCTTTTAGAATTATAGGACGTAAGCTTCAAGAATAAAGCCGGTTAGCAACAACGCTGCTGCCGCTCTCCCGTTGTTCAAAGGCGTCTATAGTTTCTTTTTATTTCATTTCTACTTTGCTAAATTCGGCACAATGCTCGCGTATATTTTATCTATAGTGTTTCACAAGCCATCTTGAAAGGACATGGCCACCCCATTCCACCTCATGTCCGAATATTATTTAAGATGTTGTGCAATAAATTCACATCGCTCTCTCTCAGCGCATGACATCACGAAGTATGCTGCTGCATTGGCACGCCACCATACTATAATCCTTCTGTTATAAAGGCAGGCGGACTGTATTTTCATAATGAATTGGTACGAAAACACAGCAATGTCTTGTCGTCTTGGATTAATTACTTTATGTTATTGTTTAATTTGAAAATATGTCCAGAAAGAAGACATGAGTAATTCTAACACAGGATCATTCGAGGTAATTAGTACTAGTTTGCAATTTTCTGAAGATTCGTTGTGAATACAAATTCATGCTGAAAATTAAGATACATTTGATATTCTCCGGAAAGGGGATACCATATCCCTACGAAACCTTCTAAATGGAAACAAGAGATAGCACACACTACATGGTACTAATAAATAGATAATTCTAGTTATTGGAGCTTGAACTTGCTACTGCTAAGATCTTTGCCTGCAACAGTTCTTCATTCATCTCGTTGATCTTGAAAACTTCTTCTGCGAAGCGAGTGATGACATCTTGCCAAACCCACACATCGCACATGAGATGCTGCAAAAAACAAAGAAGTACAGTTATAGTTCGAAGAGTCTGTGCATCTCGTTTCTAGCAAATATGAGATACATGAACTGAGCTTAGATCTTACCCTCTTCCACAGTGGATCCTCTTCTTCGGTTGTGCTGTTATCAACCCATCCGTTGCTGCACCGGTAGAACCATCTCCCCTTATGCATTCCTACAGAGCACTTCCTACTGGCCGCCCTAGTGCCGCATGCACAATTGAAAGCAGGCTCGATCATCTCCTTCTCAGGCAACACTACCTCTACTGTCACTGTGTCACCCATCTTCTGTGCTTCTTGACTAGATAGCTACCCTTTCTCCCCCAGCATAGCTAGGTGTGTATATATAGGCATAGCAATGGCATTTCTGTGATTTTTTGCTTCCGCAAGACAAGAAACTAACTTATTGTGCGAATGACGAAAGCAATACAGATCCCATATGTAAGTAAAAATTACTTCATGAACATTTTTTCAATACAGCCCATACTTGTTTGCCTTAACATTCTGTACAAGTATTTAAGAGCATCGCGACCGGCGCCCATAATATGCATACCATACAACATCTGACGCGGAATTTTGGGCTTCCAGGATAATAAAGACATGCACTGGTGTACCCTTAATCATGGCGGCACTATATTGACGCAAAAATATGAGGGCACCATCCACTGACTGTCCAGCCACGACATGATCCAATCCTAAACCCTAGTAAAAAAATTCGGGCCCTTATGCAAGCGATTGCATTTCTTTCACGCATCTGCTTCCCGCTAAAAAGATCCCGCCGCTTATTTCCGACCACTTCCTTTGAAGCCGCGCTTTCCCATCAAGGAGTCGGCTTACAGTGGCTAGGGGTGGTGGGTGGGTGGGCAACTACAAGATAGATGGTCCGTCAGTGGAGGAGGGACATCCAAAAAACTGCGAACCAGCGGAGGAGGGACATCCAAAAAGTTCATGAGCTCACGAGGCCTGGAATTCGAAATACCAGCATTTCTATGCTATGTTTGAATATCGGTTGGTGGTTTGAACGGCTCAAAAATATATCAAATTATAATAAAATCAGACAAGTATAATCAAATTTAACAAAATCAAATTCTTGTAAATTTGTTGGTAATAGCGTCTGTAGGATGCGGCTGTGGGAGTTCTACCCCAATTTTAGGTATGAGCATGCCAGGGCTACCAAAACCACCTAGCCCGCTAAAACTTTGTTTACTACCGTACAGATACTGGAAATATATCAATTAGAAAATGTAGCTCATAGCAGCACAGTCTGTTGGACAGGTAGAGAGAGAAGGGTTACAGATGTAGCTTTCTGAGGCAAAATCTTTTATGCACGCCGTCCAGTACTTGATATCTTTGCTTCCTGACATGTACATCCCTAGTACTATCTGATTGACAACACCAAAAAGTACTTATAGCCCTGTCTAATATGCTCAGCTACATTGTCCAGCGTTTCACAGACATGGAACTTTTTCATTGACTGACCAAATGTAGTTTTCTTCTACCTATTGATATTAACATTTAAATTGTACAGAAGCATCTGTTTTAGATGATCAACAGCTAGGATTAATATACATTTTTTCCACCCTGATTATGTATATCGCATATATGTTATACTCCCCTAAGTACCTAAACACGCATTTCTAAACTGGGGTACAAGAAGATATGCCATATGCATTATATTTCTCCCATACTAATGCCAAAACATATAGGTACCCACATCGAGGAAAACTTTTTTTATTCTCAAGCTAACCCACGATCATATATTGAAAATAACTAGCTAATTACTAGTGAGAATAACATACTGAAGCTAAGGTAGGTTAGGAAGTTTTTGTTTTACATCTCCAAGAATAGGAAGGTTTAAAAGCTTGTTTGAGTTGACCATGTATATGGCATATATGTTATGCTTCCCTAAGTACCCAGGTGTCCCAGTACTAATGTTTGTGTAGAATGAGCTATGTCATATATGGATTATATATTTCCCATACGAATGCCTAAACAACTTGATATCCCCACACGAGGAAGCTATTTGCTTGCTCTGCATATAACCCACCTTGGTATGTTGAAAAAACTAAAATTTTATTGTTGGAAGAACATGTTGAAGCTATGCTAGCTTTTCCAATATTATAATATCATTTTGAAGGTGAACATCTTGTGGCATACATCCCAAAACTGCACCTTCTGCTGATGGTTTACACAATTAACGAAGTACATTGTATAGGATTTATCAATCATACATTTCTTCAAAGACACCGATGATTTTCAGCTCGATAGCTCTTGATTAAGCTAGTTTATGGTCTCTATGTAACCATCAGGACGTATGCCGTAGTTATCACTAAGAGAAACCATCTCGTACAGTACAAGCTGGCTGAATGCATCAAGTTTTTCCTGAATTTACCAAAAAAAATGCATCAAATACTTAGCTGCTAAACCTCCAGTATAACTAGTTGGTCCCAGCAACATAATTGTTCTTATGAAACCATACCTCATTGACATCTTCAACAAACTTGGCTCCATTAAACTTTTGTATGGCTAGTAGTGTGAGCAATCCATCAGACCCACTGAATTAAAAAAAAATGTTATGTGATGCATCATACAAATTACACACATGTCTGATTACATTTATGAAAAGAAAGAATATACCACTTTGGTGTTGCCATAATAGGCTTCACGAAATTAGATCTGAACTCAGTCCATTTTACATACCATCCATCGAAAAGCAGCGCTACGATCTTACACAAGCACTTTTGAATTTCTTCAATGTTCTTCTTGTGCAATTTTTCGATTGGTTCAGCTTCATAATTTTCGTACAATGGATCTATAATATGGACTCTCAACTCCTCCATATCCCAGAAGTACACGCACCATGATTCATTAACATGAGCAGGGATTATGATCTAAATCCGCACAAAAACAACCATAATCTCACAATAAAGGAATGAAATCTTATTTCAATTATTACAAGGAAGAAATACCATTCTGCATTCAGAAATATCGTAGTCATTGAATCTCATTGTGAACTGATCTATTATGGACACACTTTTAAGAGGATCTTTGTTGGTAAGAACATCCATCTGCATGTTTCAATAAGTCGTATAACTTATTTGTTTTTTTGGTTCAAACATCTTTATAGATAGGATTCAAACGTACCGCGAAATCGCTCTCCATGATATGTCTCCAGCATAGTTTTCTTGCTTTCCCATACATGTCAGAATCTAGCTGAGCGATCCTTCTTATAGCAATATCTAAAGCTTCAGACGTAAAATTGTTTCTCTTAATAAATATGTCCTTTAGAATATATCCATCCAGTTCGATGTATTTTGGCAATGCATGTATGACATAGTTGCTGCATGTTGAGTTTAAATATTAGATACACTAAGTTGACAACGAAGAATTGTGTCCACAAATATAGTTGATTAATTTTCAATTACTAAAGGATGTAATATTATTGACCTTCTTAGTGTCAACATCATGTTGTTTTGGAGCCACACATGTAGATAATTTGTAACATCGATTGTCACTGTCTTCTTCGGAACACCCATTTTCCATGGGTCTGGTGCGATCCTTTTTTGCTTGCAATGAAGTCTATTCACACACATAGCTGGTTGTACAAGACTACCCTTGTCAGTCACAGGCGTAGAAGCATGCTCGATGATCAAATCGATAGCACTTTCCGACAGTATGAATCTCTTGTGATCCCCAATTTTTGGTACTGACATAATTCCATCATTTAGGTCTTTTTTCTCTATCTTTATCCGCTTTGCACTACTGGTACTATCATCTTGGAAAAGCTGTTTGCCTAATAGCGGTGTTAATGTGGTACCTGTCCAGTTGAATGGAGAACAGTCATACGAGGTAGTTAATATTTTTGGAATGCTCAAAACACAACATGTATGTTGAAATGTTCACTACCTTGTAAGTTTGAAATCGAATTATCACTTGCAGTCGCTGACATTCCACCAACCGAGCTTTGCCCTGAATGTGTACAGTTTTATTATACATATTAGCTTTTTTCGAAGTTCATATATGTTGGGCATATCGTTAGAAACAACATAAAAAAAACCAAAACATGATATTACCATCACTTAAAGTCTTGCACCTATCTGAAGATAGATTAAGTGAAGTGCCACGCATCAAAATTTTCTCACAAGGTGTACTGTTTGTTGAAGCATGTTTGTGGAGCCGTTGCGCCATGGCAAGATTGTCTTGAAATATCTTAGCCATAAGTGCTTCCATGTGAACTTCGATTATTGATCTAAATCCATCCCCACGACAATTAATCGGTCCAACTTCTAGTAGGACTCTTTAGTTTTCCTAACATGTTGAGTCATTCTAGCATTGTGCCATTTCAATGCATCAATTTGACCATATGATAGCTGTTGAGATAGGAAATGACTTTATTACATTCTTAACTAATATGATATAGAAAACAAAACCCAAACATTTTTTACCTTTTGCTCGAATCATCCTCTCAAATATGCTGTCAAGTATGTCGAAACTGCTGGTTGCGGAGCTTTCAATTGCACCTCATTGGTATGTACGGGGTGTTTCTGATGGGTTGAACTACTCTGTGCTTCGAAGTGCACCTTTTTCTTCAGAATGCTCTCCTAGTTTAAATGTAAACTTAATTAGCAGGTACCTAACTCAACCTGACGAAAAGATACAGCTATACAACACATACCGTTTTCGATGAATTGTCAGAATTTTCTGTGTGGCTATATGAAATAGTGTTGCCTTGGTCAGCACCAATCATCTTGTTCAGAAGTCCTAGGTCAAACAAACCTATCCTTGGAACATGCTCTGCTGGAAGTGAATATCCAACCATTTTCAAGCTATCCAGGTACAGAACCTTCAGAAAGAATTATAAGATGCGTGAGTACTTGTTTTTAATGCAATCAATGAAAAGAAATTACATGAACTAAGCATTTCACAGTTTTTTTATTACCTGCAATCCTAGTGTGCATCCAGTGACATTCTTTACTTGGCGATTACATCGCAATTCTTCCTGCACTCTCTTTGCAGACTCAACTATCTCCTCGATAACCAAAGAGCAGAAGTTGTAATGATGGATTTCATCGGCGTTCAGTAAAGAACCCCAATAATCATCCATCCCATGATTTGTACGTGTCTTTGCAACAAGGAAATGACCAACAACAAAAACAACAAAGGCTACTTTGAACTTGTCACGCTGTTCTTTATTCATCCCATTTTTATATTCCATGGTTATAACATCTTCTGCTACTTTCAGACTGCAAGTTTCCAGTGGATCAAGGCTGATGGAACCAACAACAAGCTTTATGAAATCCATCTTCTCTTGGAGCTCATTGCTCTGTAAACCCATTAGCAACTTAGGCCCACAAGGTATGCCAAGCACCCTATGGAATGCTTGGTCAGATAGATGAACTTTGGATCTGCCTTCAACAACAATTGTCCTTGATGCAACATCTACTTTGCTAAGTAGCCAGACTGTGAATTTCCTAGGTAGCTTATTTATCTGAGGCATGTGGAGAATTCCAGAAAAACCTATTTCGCAAACCAACTTCTTCTTGAAATCACAGAATTTGCTGACAACTCCTGCTACTCTCTTGGCTGAGCTACGAGAAGTAGCTGCATCACAATTGGCTAGATCTGAATTTAGGGACATTTTTTTGTACCAAACAACCAAGCCCAAGTTTTTTCTGAAACATCCATATAGAAGAAGTATTTTAAATGGCTATTGGGATCGATTTATGTGGACTATCTATTCTACAAATTTAGCAAAATCGCAACAACAAAATTAATGGAAATAACAGCTATGAAATGTTGCAAAGCTAGTTTAAACATTGCTAACAGAGAGGAAAACATTCAAAAGGATGCTCATGCCAACACTTGTACAGAGGCGACATCAATAATCATGTCTCTATACGGGAAGAAGTTGATGGTTTTGTACTAACCCTTTGTTGAGTGACTTTCCTTCTGAAGAGGGGCTGCGAGAAGAAGACTCAGCTCAATCCATGGAACAACTTACACCAACCAATGACTGGTTAGGTGGGAGGTAGAGGTACAAAGTTATCTTGAGGAGCCTGGGAAGGAGCTCAGTTTTCATTGAACACCTCAATATTTGTCAGCCATACAACAATAGCCTCCCACCGACCACACTTGCACCCACGAGTAGAAGTGTGTACCAACAAAGATGGCCACTATGCACCGGCCTAAGGACATCCACATCCCTACCCCATAACTAGATATTTTTTAATGAAGGAAGCAAATTTTACCACGCTAGAAGATTTCACCGCGTACTCACATTGTGTGTGCATAGGATAGATAATACTTACGGGTGGGCCTAGAATGTTTGAATTGTGTTTTGGGGGGAAAACTAGGCTACCTAGCAGAGTTCAAGTCTGGAACTCTCTATATAGCAACCACGCATGAGCTTTGGGATGAACAACCAAACTCATATGCATTCATTCTTCAAGGTCTAGATATCTCTTCCATATTTTTAGGATGTCTGAAGATCACTCTGCACAGGTTCTGGATGGCACCAATGTATCATCGATACAGTCTCCATCACTCTCCAAATATCAGGCCAGCTCATCTGTTGAGGTAAGCTTCTATCCTTCCTATTGAAGTTTACAGTATTCTGGTGCACTTAGATTTACCCATCTGGGACAGGCTAAGAGGTCAGTGTTTTCGAACTCATCTTCTTGCGAGGATGATGCTGACTCTGGTGTAAATACAGCGCATGATTCAGTGAATCAATCAACTGTTGTGTCACAAATCGAGGTCAGGAAGTCCATGTCATATTATACTTTTTTAAGAAACATTTACTTTATTACAATAACTAATTTTGTGTTTGACACACTTTTTTTTGCAGAGTTCATCTGAAATCTATGTCGTCTTTATAGCCGATGCAGCCAATAGCAACGTTGTTCCCATGGCTGCTCTTGAAGATGGAGACGCCTTTTCCTCATATTCAAGTCAAGAAGGTGACGATGGAGAAGAAGAAGTGGCAAGCAACCTTCGGATTCAAAGAGTGGGATTAGGGGGGCAGTCCTACAAAAGAAGGCGTTTTTAGGGCACAAGATTAAGATGTATGGACTGTTCATTGTTTAGAGCAGAGCTAAATATTTCCTATGTATTTGTACGGTTCAAAAAAATGCTGCGTGCTATCATTTTCAAGTTACCTTTCCAATTTATGGGTGCATTTAATTTTTTTCGGAAAACTGTGTGTTTGTAAAAGAAAACATGTAAGATATAACAAGAAATTCACATACTGTCCTTAGTCCTGAATATATAACTATTAATAAACTTTTGAATCACACACAACCACGACCATAGTTTAGGTAGTGTGCAACATGTCAGCTGGTACAGCATGCTGTCCTCCTGAAAGCATCAAATCATGGCAAATGCCATGCCGTGTAGTACAGTGTAGTGGTTAGACTAGCTCAATAGAGTGTGCAACACTATCACAAGCATGCATCGCCCTGTACTATGTACTGCTACACATCAGAATTCAAGGTATGCTAGAGAGCCTAGTCAACTCTGCAAACTAATAGCACGCATCACTGTTTGTACGTTCCTTTTTTGGGTTGCTGTGGACATAATATCAACCTTTTGGTTATCTACTTAGTGCTATGGAGAATTATTGTTACGTACTTACAGTTTCCTATATTTTGTAGGATTATGTGCACCCTATTACTACCCATTTCAACAAGAATATAGAGGCACGAATAACAGGACAGGACCAAAATCATCTATCCTTGCAAGTTAGCAGGCATGCGTATTGCTGGTCACCGGGGCAACTAGTGTAGTACTCTTAATTTGTCAAGTGGTCCTCGGTGTTAGAAACATTAAAAAATTGGATAAGGGTGAATTTGTCCATATTCAGTATACTTAGACCAGTAACCAACATTTATCTATATCCATAAACTGGGAACACATTACTAATGAAATGAAAAAATGATAGGCACATGTCTACTGGACATATAGTAGCTACTCTAAAACGGCAATACAAATAAGTTTGCTGACCGTACTATGAACTTACTATTTTCAGATAATAAATTTTTGCTTACTAATTTATTGGGTGTAACATTTTTTTAATAACAAAACAAGGCAGTGCTGAATTTTCCATATCATAAGGACTCTCTATCTCAAAAAACAAAAAGGATTCTGTAAATGCCATCACTACAATATCATTCAATTTTGACACCAGTGCAGGTGGCCCAACTGAGCTCATTTGTATCATTTTTCTATAAGTAATCTTTATCACATGTTCTTCATACCACATCATAATTCTTGTTGATATCATTGAAATGCACGTCATATATGTAGTACAATCTCATCTCCTTAAACTCCGTTGCAAACTTTAAAGTACACCGAACATGAAAGACCCCTATGTGCATTGTCAAGTAGGCACGCCACACCAGGTCTGTACGACATAGCACCCTACATAGTAGACAAGATGTTACCTGCCTTACTAGCAGGTTAGGTTCAAAAAATCTGCCATGCATTCGGCATATTTGGATTATTTTGCATAGAAATTGTAGAGGAAACCACCTAGCCCTAGATCTGTGTGACCATCCCAACACAAGCCCCCGTCACCCCTTATATACTGCTACTCCTCCCACATTGTGATGTTCTTACCTCACCAAATCTCAGACCGCATAGTTCCCCACATCTCCCTTTCTTCCCCAAGGATACCCTAGCTATGGAATCAGGAGCAGATCGAGACCTCATCTTTATCGATCTGACGGTTTCACCCGCATCTAAGGTAATATTGGAAAGATACAGATGCCATATCCTTTCAGTACTCTTTTGCTTTCCTTCTTATTTCCGTTCTCTCCTCTAAACGAAATTCGTTTCGAATCTGCATTCGCAAGTAACTACCCCTCACAGCTTCCTGCTAAGTAATCCTGCTGGCAGGCAGAATCGTCCTATAACAAAGGTGATTAAGACCTATGTGCTATCCCCAATTTCTGCGATTTAACATTATGGAACTAGTAACAGCAGAATGTCCCTACTTCCTGAGATGCTTGTACAGTAGAACAATAAGAAGAATAGATAGATTCCATTCCTAGGGTTCCTATGCATAAAACAGATCGGTAATAGAATACTTTTTCATCCTATAGGTGTATGCAAGGTCAAGGTCATCAAAAAACCTGGAGGATGCGAGTAGGATGGAAGTGGAGAAAAACTCCCCTTATGGAGGCAGACAAGTTGGCCCTGCAGACAAGGTAGAATACACATATAAGGAACCATCAGAAAACATTTTATATGTTCTATGAAAACTCGTCCAATATCTTCATGCTATGGTCATGTATTCCTTTACTACCAGCAAAGCCATACAACTTGCAACAAATATGATTATATTATTTCCTTTGTTTAAGAAGGCAACTTATAGTTTTATTACAGTGATTTGTTTGCTGAAAATGTTTCAGCACTACTTCATCCAGACTTTAAAATTAAATGTTTGTGGTATACTTGTCCAAACTATATTTGGTACGTACTAATACTACAAACCTGACTATGGAGTTATCTCTTAAGTAGCAAGTAGCTCCACGATATTTGAATTATGCATGCTTGACATGGTTTTCATATAGCACTGATATGTTGTCGTGTACTGAAACTTGTACATACATATAATGGAGTAGTATACTTTTATTACTGATACTTGATGGTTGCCATGGTTTTCCTAATATGAATTGCCACTCTAGAATACCAGTCTATGTAACCAGTGCTATTTTCATGAAACAGGATATATTGCAACTCTAGAATACCAGTGCTATACCTTAAGATATTTTAAATCATCTTAACTTAAAAGTTAAAATCTATGTGTTACCTCCAAATTTTCAGGAACAACTGGTGAGTAAAATTCCTCAAGCCACTAAGCAACATGACAGTTTTAATTCTCCTGCCCTTTCATCAGGCGAAAATCCAGTGGTAAGACATCGACTATAAAGTCTACATGCAGGAAACATAATCCTATGGTGCAAACAATATTCTCAAATAATGTATTTAGAAACAGAAGCACCTTGATCTACGCGTTCATTAAATTCCTCATTAGTTTAGTTTCCCACAAAAGAATTCATATCCTGCATAAGACAAGTAGAATGTATATTATGATCATATCTGGTAGATTTTTTGATCATTTTTGTAATCATGGACAGAATAATCCTTGGAAATTCGAAGTATCAGCAATGTTCATCAGGGATCTTCTAAATGTTGTGACATACCATCCGAGGCATATGAACAGGTCAGGCAAACTTCACAGCCCAAGACATGCTATGAACTAATCATAACACCCGTAATGCCACTTAACAAAACAATTGTACTGAATCCCCACAACAAATTGAAAGTACTGTCTAAACTTTTTTATGTTGGGTCAATTAAAGCATGTTTTTATGCTAACCAACACACGATTGAAGGTATGTCGTCAAACATTGTACGTTTGTTGATACGTTTAATTAATTGAATAGAAATTCTTCGATGATGTAAAAAATGGGACTTACCAAAGGCAGAGCATGGTTGAGCTATTCAATAATGTCTGCAGCATTTCTAGTCCCTTAGTGCTCTTACCTGATGATGAGGTAATTGTCGGCGCATTTAATAAGGAAGCAGAGTGATATATGCAACATTGCTATAATATGCAAACTTATGAAATAATTGTGGCATGTACAAATTACTAAGAAATCCCTGTCATGAGTGTTTAGTTTTTTTATATGTACTGCTGCTAATAATATAAGAAAGACTTGTTATTTTTGTTTAAAAAAATAGTCAATCTGTATTTTACTTGACAACTTCTCGCACATCATAGGTAAATGATGCAAATATGCAAAGGAAACCAACTAATTCAACGGAAACTTCCCCGTACAATGGACCAGAACATGCATTTCTAGGAAGCTCGGATACAACAATTCAGCACATGGTCACACTATCAAATGTATGTCAGCTATTTTCCAGTTTTTGTGGGAAGAAGGTCAAACTCCTGAGGTCTATTGGTTTTGATGGTCTTTGCAAATTGCCAGTTCATGAACCTACTGATTTAAGGTTCTACTTATGGATCCTATCTAAGGTCGACGTCAGGAGGTCGGCACTGCATTTAGGTTCCAACCGTACAATCCCGATAACTGGTAACGACATCCGACTGATAACAGGATTACCATCAAGTGGATATTGTGTCATTAGGAATGAGAAGTCACCTTTGGTTAAAAGATCTCACACATCAACTGTCAAAAAATTCTTATCTCTTGGTAGCCAGGATGCTAGATTCTCAGTTGATTATGTCGAGTCCGTTGTGAGGAGAGAGTATAATTCTCTAATGAGCAATGAAGAACGCTACGGTTTCTGCATTGCTGCTACTTTCTATGCTCTTGCAAGTTTCCTAGCAGTCGACAAAAGCAAAATGAGATTACCATTTGAGTTGATACATAGCCTAGTTGATCCCCTGGAAATAAAATCGCATAACTGGTGTCAGCTAGTCAAGAAGTGCTGGCTGATACAAGCTATGTCCGTGCAAAAACAAATAAGCCAGGGAGTCAAAACTATAACTGTGGGTGGGTGCCCTCTTATTGCCAAGGTTAGTTTTAGATAAAACATGCTGGAATTTGCATTTTCTAAATTTCATGATACACGGTTACAACATGTCAATCTAACTGTTCAAAATATTTCTTCTTTTTTAATTTTCCATCCAAGGTTCATTACCTGGATAATGTTCAGTTCGGTATCGAAATGCCTCCCGGTGATGTGTACCCTAGAGGTTGTTTGTATACCAAAGAAGTGGTTGACAAGCTAACCCGATTGGACACAAAGATAAACGTTATGACTAACAAACTTCAATATGGCAATTATGAGGTCTTAGTCCCATTACCCTACATTATCGCTGCTATTCACAAAATAAAGGTGTGCACTATTCAACAATCTGCTGACAAATCCCATATTCCTAATTCTCAGTTCAAGCGACATTTCGGAGTTCCTTATAGCAGATTTAAAGAAGGTGTTTCACAAACATGCAATCAGAATTCAGAGGGGACAAAAAGGAAAAGAGATCAATATGAGGAGAATGATCTCATACTTCAGAAGGAAATAAATGCAAGGAATGATGGTTAGTTTTCCATGTTTATTACTAGTATATTACTATGGAAGGACATGACCCCTAATTGTCTAATTCCTTCTAAATTATTGAATTCCACCCAGCTGTCAATCACAAAGGGCGCATGTTGTCTGTTGGGGAATTGATTCTAAATGTTCGTAGAAACTGCACAGTCCAAAAAACAGGAACAACAAAAGGTACATTTTTTAGAATTGGTCACGACCTATCCCCCATCCTTGGTCTTGTATATTAAACTGTTTCGTAATTTTCTTTTCTCCTTATCCAGTTGATACTGGACTAAGGCTGTCATGATATGCTTGCAGCAAAGAATGAGACTTCGACTTAAATGTCGATATTTCTAGTGAGGCATCATTCAATTACAAGTCGCATCTTTATGTGCTTTTCTCTTGACATGGATATGATATAACATGTTGCCATTAAATTTTCATGAATGTAAAATTGAAGATAATGCTGAAGAAGATCAAGCTGAAGAAGAACACCCGCCAGTTATTGCAAACATGGAGTAGTTGCAGGAGCACTCTTTCTACCAGGATGATATTTCAAAATGTTTCAAATTCTTCAACGTGCTACAAATGGGTTCACAGTACGACCTATCTTGGTAAGAAGCATATTTTACTATCAAACTGGACAAGTCAACATCTACTAGCTGTCTCACGCTTTTCTATTTTCTTTGCAGTATGAACTGGTTCGAACACAGCCAGCCATTCCTTCTCAAGATCACAGGGCAGGAAATTGTGGACGAGTGTCCTAGAGGATCAACATATGGGAAAAAAATACATGGATGCTGTCATGAGAACAATGACAACTGCTCATGACAGGCTGTATTTGGGCAGATCCACAAGAGAAACCCATTACATGGCATTCAGTTGGGCGGTAAGTTCTATTGTATTAGCACATACTGGAACTATATTCTAATAATATCTAGGAAAACTATTCCAGACTCTTTTATAACTAGTGACATTAATCGAATGTAGGACGATTTTCGCAATAATTCACCAAAACCAACTCTGCAAGCATGTCAGCAATACTTTGTCAGAGAATTCTATAAGTACGAAGTTGACAAATGCACGAAGGTAAATAATTTCTATATAGTTGTACCTTTTATTCCGTTGGACAGTTTCATCTGCTTCACACATGCTTCATATGTTATCAACAGATTGTGGCCACTATTGACATTGGAGGAAAGAAAAGCTGTTACATATGGAACTTGCCAGCCAGAGAGATTACTGTGCTTGATCCTAGTTTGATGAATTCCCCAAAACTCAAAATTAAAAAAACCCATGAAAAGAATGTTGTTAATCTCATAGGGTACCTATGTGACGGCATGAAATTCTTTTATCCACAATGGGAGGTTGACAAATTCGACATGGAAATATCCTACGTCAACGATGCCAGCAGGGCATCTAGATGGTCGGTTATACACTAATTAATATCAACCCTAGGAGCCACAATATTATAACCTCATTGCTAACCTGATTTTCCATGTGCATTTTTTCAGGCCTAACACTGCTGTCTATGCCCTCCATTATGCTCAATTCTTCTATAATAAAAAGCTCACTATTCCAATTGCCAATGTGAGTACCTGATATTTTAACAATATTGTACTAGAATACATGGAATATGTGCAAACACCATGAAATAATCATTTGTGGTGTTTTCCTGTTCAGACTGATCTCGGCGATATTAGAGCCAGGCATCTATGGGAGGTTATGACAGTGGATGGCAATACAGGATCAGTTCCAGTAGCCTTGGGTGTCATCAAGTATGAGGATGATTGTGCCATCTTCAAGTAGTTGGCATGTACAATAGGAAGAAGAACTGGTTACATGCGGGATGTATTTATCTATCTTGAAACTAATACATCCGGCATGTATTATCCAGCTAGAGCCTATTTAAATTTGAACTATCACGTGCAAGCACTTGTCCCGGTGATGCTGATATTTTGAGTTCTCCAACTCACATCTCCATGTAACATTTGCTATGTATTTCTTAATCATCCCCTATGTACAATGAAGATGTTAAACTATATATCTATTTGCAGATGACCACAAAATGAGTCATTAATTATGAATATCTACTACATATGAATGCATGTATCGTGTAATCCTTTGTACCTGCATGCTTTTTTGTTTTATTACAGAAAACACACAAGCTATTTTTTTTACATGTTCAGTTCTCAAAAACCACGCTTTTCCTATACGTAACACCTATATATACATATTCTATACCAGAGGAAAAAATTCTTTTTTCCTTCAAAACACCATAACGCTCTCTATCCGAAGTAATATTTAGTAGACCCGTTTTCTTGAATCATCCTCTTAGGTTTTGCCAATGCTCTCATATAGATGCAAACTATAGTTCCCTATGAACTCAGCACGCACACCATTTTTTTGATTTCTGAAAACAAACTCTGTCTGCATTATGCTAATAGAATGTTATAGCACTAAAATAGTTGTACACTTTACCTATTAGTTACCTTATATCTTTGTTATACTACCCTTGCAGAAAAACGTAGCCATTGTTAAGTAGGATTTTGTTGTTTCGTTTCATAAAATAGCGTCCATATCCCGGTGATATTTGTTTTGCAATCATAATTCTAAGAAATCCATTTTTGCATCTCAGGTTGCATACTATAGGCATTTTTTTTCCCGTGGATACTTGTTGCAACCACCCTTCATTTGAAAATATAAGATGTTACATTTTTTATTTTGAATCTACGTAGCCATCTTCTAGTCTAAAGGTTCACTGGGATCTACGCACGAAAATATGTCTAAAGAGATCAGCTTCACAAATCTAAAAATCCTTATATTCCTATACGGAGGGACTTCTATAAATTACGCATTGCCGAAAGCCTTGGAATGTTATATTGTTAACATATAATTCCTTAGCTGTTTTTTCACATAAATGAACATGCAAAATTTCAGCCCAATGGCATTCCGCTAATCAATTCGGAAAACGTGAAGTACTTTAAGCATCCCACTAAAATAAGTAGTTAATAAAGCCAAACAGTATTTCGGACACCTAATAGCATTACATCAATTTTAAACAATAAGTCGCAGCACCAATATTAAATATTTTATCAGCGAATACAAAGAATATGTCTATCTAAAATTCAAATTCTTCTGCAGCCTTTTTTTGTTTCTTTCTCTTGCGCAATTCGGTTGCACCTTTCTTCTGAGGGCATGTCCTTATATCATGACCCGGTGATTTACAGCCACTGCAGAACCTAGTTTGATGAACACCTGTTCTCCCACCCGGAGTTTTCGACTTTGCATTATCAGTCAACGCCTCTTTGTTCCTCTTTATATTTGAATCGAAGCGTGTCAGGTATATCTTATTTGTAGGTCTCCCATGCTTTGTCTTGATAATTGGAGGTTTAATGGAACTAACTTCTATTCCCAAATTATTTTCCCGGTCAAAAAGTTGTAACCCACATGACCCTGTGTCAACTGATTCATCTCCACTTTTCATGTGACTTGGGAACATGTTACTAGGACCGGCAGGTATATTGTAACCAACTTGGCATGTACGACTGATTGTACATTTATACTCAGCAATTTTAGTTTTAGCTACTTCTAAATATTTGATTGCTAGTTCAGAAGTAGTTTCATCATACTCACCGGCGCTTACTAATTCAAGTACTCACATGTACAGGTTCTTGTGCCTCAACGTGCGAGACACCTCTCCATGGATTGAGCTTCTCGGCACATTGCCATCTCTGAACGTCTCATCCCTAGCTTTCATTGTCCATCTTTTCATTATATGGCTTTCGGGGATTTTCATCACTCCGCTTTGTATCATCACCTGTAAAAATAAATCCCGTTGTGTTGTCAGATAACATGTAGTGCATGCTCTTCATTATCATACTTTTTTCTAACGAGCCATACAGACATTAATACTTACAAGCATTATGTGGCAGCATATAATACCAAAATGTTCATACAGCCGACATTGGCAATTATGTAACCCACTATCTGGTTGTACAGTAATGGTGAAGTTCACTCGGCTCCAAGCATCCCGGCTGTCAGCATCGACATGCTTCACTTCATAAGAAATCCCTCCAGAATTGGAGACAATAACATATGACGACGACTTCCTCATCTCATCTTTAAATAACTTAAATACGCTTGGAGTATAAATCTTGGATGCATGTTTCTCAATAGGATAGCCAAAGTGTGGTTTAGATGTTTTCTGCGAAAGCAACATGAACGTGTAGAATTAGCTATGAACAAAGTGCAGTTCAAGGAATGATTGTTGCCTAAGTAGTGCTAGAAGTGTTAATACCTGGGACGTGTTTTTCTCCGCCTCGTCATCTGCTTTTTCTCAATCATCAATTAATTTTGTGTACTGCTTGATAAACATGTTTATTGAAGACTTGCAAGGTACGTAAACCTTCAATACATGGTTAGCACTCTCACTTCGTTGTGTGCTCATCATATGAGCACAGAAGACATTATTAAAAAATGGCTTTGCCCATTTCTCCCTCACTTCATAAGCACGGGTCATGAAAGGGTTCCCACCCAAATTGTACCTTTCAATCAAGTAACCCCACCCTTTTTCAAATTCTTCGACTGTGAGCATGTGGTTGATAACTTTATTGAATTCATCACTAAAACTAGGGTGTGCCTTGTGCACGTGCCATAAAGCCACTTGAGCTTTGCGGGGAATGTGCCACTTGCACCACCGGTGATGTGTATTTGGCAGATTTTCCCTTATTGCTATTGTCATGGCCACGCTCTGGTCTGCAAAAAAAATGATAGATGACAATGGATTGAGGTTTATTCTGATGGCAGTGGTCAAGGAAATGATGAACACGATACATTACCTGTTAACATTGTTTGCGGTGCCTTCCCACCCATCATGGTGATGAATTCAAGGAAAGCCCACATGAAGTTGACAGCCCTCTCATTTGACAATAATACCCCGGCAAAGATAACACTCTGGAAGTGATTGTTAACTCCGACAAACATGCCAAAAGGCATCTTATATATGTTTGTTTCATATGTTGTGTCAAATGTAACAACATCTCCAAAATGCTTGTATAGTGATCTGCTTCTTCCACTAGTCCACATCAGAGATGACAACCTGTTGTCCTCGTCCAATTCAGCTATAAAAACAAATCTTGAATCTCTCGATATCTTGTCCCTAAAAGTTTCCAATGTTTTCCTCATATCATCCTCAAGAGCCTCTTTTGCGATATTTGAACAAACCGTTCTCAATGTTTTCTTGCTGAAAGGAACTCTATCCATTGAACCAAATAAGCTGCCCATTACCAGATTCACTCTTGTAAGGCTGACATTGTTTTCTCTTAGATGTCTGATCATTTCTTTTGTGTGTGTGTCAATTTGTCGATGCGATGCTAGATGTTTCTTTTCACCACAACTTTCCACCATTTCATGGGTGTGGTCAGATACAAATTTCTTCACATACAACTTCCCACTATCATTCATTAAGACTCTCATCATAGCTTTACATCCACATCTGGTTGATGATATCTTTGTAGCTTTGTCAAACACCTGGAACAAATAGTTTGCAAGGAGTGAGGTTTCCTTCTAAATCCATTAGTACGATAACAGCAACAACAAAAAGCATACCACACAATAAGCATGAACACACCTCACGTTGACACTTGTATTCTTGCATTGTACGTACTCCTTTCTTGTTTACATAGTTATCCCCCAATCTGATGCTAAAGCCAGCAACCCATGAATACATGTTAAAAAACTGGTAAGCTTCCTCAATCGACGAAAACTCCATTCCCAACTCTGGTTTGAATATAACAGTACTCCTGTCATTGCAGTACATTCTCATTGACTTTTCAATGTTCCCAGCTATGTTTTCTCTGCAATTTGTTTTTTTTGTGTGTTAGCAGGATGGTTTGAATGCAAATTTATTTTGTTGCGGTCTATAAGCAAACCTTACGTTGTTTGAGATGTGACTTCGGATGCGACGACTTCTTCCTCGACTATCTTATAACTGGAAAAAGTCCTAGATCCACCGGCCATTGATGCCGAATCGGAGTAGTTATCTGATCCGGCATTTATAAAACTGTCTTCAAACAAAGAGGTGTCCACTGATTCGGATGGTAAGTGTGTATCAAATTGCAATCTGCAAGTTCAAATAAATAACCACATTACGACAACAGACGTGCGTATCAGACAATTAGAAGAAAAATAAATCCGAGCACTCACTGAGAAGGTTCTACATCATCAGGTTCATCATCACTTAATACACGGTTGCGGAAAGCAGACCCGTCGTTCATTTCTAATGGGCTGTCACTGCAAACAGGGAAAAAGATACGTTAGACGCGAGAACACAAATAACATGCCCTACCTACAGATTTGGAAGGCAGAAGCTTTTATTTGTGCACAAAACTCACTTGTTGGCACAGCTTTGTAAAGGAAACACAGAGCTCTCCTTTAGTGATAAAGCTGGATACATGCTTACTTCTTCTATCCATTGTCCATGTTCGCTGCACATAATGTAGTCAGAACACTATTTCCTTGGTCGCTATTTTTCGCAAACAAATTACAGGAAAAAACAGTATGGTACAAATTATGGTCAGATAGTGTCTGCTAGGTATTTCACTAAATTTGCCCACTACACAAATTACTTACGAAGAACCACTGCTGTGGCGCCTAAATTAATTATCTGGACGAAGCACTAAGCCGGAGCAAATGAATGTGCAAGCATAATCGCGTGCCATACTTACCATTGCCCCTTAGAACTAAACTTCTCTTAATAAGAGGAATGTTCTATAAGAGGAAAAAATGGTGTACCTGATATTCTTGCAAACTGCCTCAGAAGCGACTCTATTTAGAAGATCCGTGAAAGAAATTGGTCCGTCCACGCCATCAGTGTTTGTGTGGAAGATGCGGTCCATTCTATTTTCCTCATCCAGATCCATTACTCTGAGAGGTGAATATATCTGGTGCCAAATCCACGGATGCCAACTGCAGGCTATCATTCAAGGGGATTCGTGCAAGATTTCAGAAAAAGATCTGTGACCACGAAATCTCAAACAGACATCAGGGGGAATTGAATAGCGAGCAAGAACAGTACCTCTCGTCTGGCCACCTTAATCGTTCGGCGGCGAAGGGAAGGAGGAAGACGATGAACATAGACAAGCTGCTATCTGAGATCTAGGTCATAAGTCAGGAAAGATGGGTCGGAGGGGGGAATCTAGCGCCACCAACCGCACCCGTCCGCTGCGCGGTCCCATCCCGGTATCATATGGAGCTGTCGGGCGATACATTACAGTCCCAAAGACAAGCCGAACGAATACCATCGAATAATGAGATATATGGGAACAGGGGGTCACAATCTTGATGCATGGCTGGACGGGCGATGCGGCACCGCTAGGCCGCGGCACCGCCAGAAAAGCCGCACCCAGGGAAACACTTGTTATTCGGGTTGAGAGGGGATTTCGTGCACCTGAGCTTCAGTGCTCTCGCCATATGTGGGTGCGTGGTTGGCTCATTTTGGCATTGATATCTGTGTCAGGATGTATTCTTGACAAATACTATCAGCTTCTAAATGCTAATACTGTCGGTACGTATGGTAGAATCAGTCAAGGTAGGTGGGCAGGTGTGCCATATATTCAATGGTCACATCATTAATTACTGTAGGCGGCAGTAGGCATGCTCTGCACACCAGACACTACGCCTGACTCAAACAGGCTTTGAACCACTTCCTCCCTCCGATCGGAAATAACTGTCAGACACTTAGTACAAATTTTATACTAAATTAGTACAAAATTGCCGACAGTTATTTTCAATCAGAGTGAGTATTTTGTATAGTAGTAGTAATAGAGAGCTGCAAGGTGTCCCTGTCCGGTGAGCAAACATAAGAACAGAGCTAGCTCATCTCTTCTTCTCTCATCTGCTTGAATCAATGAAGATTGCTGGTGCGGAGAGGGATAGCATGTAAGTTCCTCTTCTCGCTAACAATTTTAGCTATGGTATATTTGACTCCGGGCAATTTATATAGATCGTATTCATTTTTTTTTTTTGAGAAACACGGTACAAACGCAAGCGCTCATATACACGCGCATACACTCACCCCTATGAACGCACACACGCACACCCTACCCCTATGAGCACCTCCAAAAGACTGAGCCGGCAGATCGGGTCTTGAGATTGACGAAGTCACCACGGGCGCCTCGCTATCGACGGGAACGTCGCCTCCCACTGAAAGAATATTCCGCCTTTATGAGACACACAGATGTCAAACCTGGGGTTTGAACTCTGGTGGGCTGGGGGTACAACCACCCTCCTAACCACCCAACCTCAGGTTGGTTCTCATATAGATAGATCGTATTCATGTCCCGTATACTTTAGGATTTTGGAGAACTTTCTAGAAGATGAACTTCTGGGTCTGGTGATGTTGAACTATAGATTGTTCAGATATTATTTGTGTTCATTCAAAAAAGAGGAGACTTCAGATGTATTGACATATAATTGAGAGGTTTACTGGACAAGCCTTATACATCGTACTAGTTAATGTCTGAATTTCCGGATGGCTTTTCAGACGAATATTGCACATCCTAAAAGAAATTCAGAATGTAAGATTTGTTTGGAATCCAAGATATAAAAAGTGTAATAGGTTGAGTAAATTGTGTGTGAACTGGCAGCAATCTGAACATTTGTGATGAAACAAATAAAGAATAGAACTCTTGGTCGGATTCGTGATATTTAGCTATGGATTGTTCAAGTAACACTACTAGTTAATGCCAAAATCTTTATTTAAGTTTTCATATGTATGGTGCTCATTATAAAAACAATCAAATTTGTAAAGATAGTCTGTGTTTGATGAATCTCTGAAGAAAATAAAATATAGCTGTTTTATTGAATGGGTAAGAGCTACTAGATGTCATTTTTTTTGGTTTACACTTGTTTTGTTCATATATGTTAAGATCTGTGGCTCTGTGACAAATTGTGTCATTAACATGGGATCTAATTACCATGCAGCACTTAATCTCTGATGAATGGGCGCAAATAGTCATGTGTAAATTGAATGTGAACAAAACTCTGAGCAGCTAGCCACTGCACGTGGGAAGGAACAAAACCTACACTACGTCTGTGCTGTCGGCATAGTTTCCTACCACATGGCTGGTTATTTAATGCAGCTCCTATGAAAATACACACAGGCAGATGATTTTCCTGCCCATATACCACATCAAAGCTGCCTCTATACAAAAATCATACCAACAGATGGATGAATGGATCGAAAGAAACAACGGTTCTCAACCAGTCCACATGGCAGGAGCACTGAAGCTCGTGTGCCAAAAGTGTTTTTCGTTGTTGTGATTGGCAAAAGAAAAGAGAACAAAAGGACACATAACATGTTGAAACGCCGGAAAAATTGGACCTCCGCAGAAATGATCATGCTCCCAGAAACGCACATATACCGCGCCCAAGCTCACCGTGTTTGTGTGTAAGAACTAATACTAGTCCATCTCACCTGGAGATTGGCACTTTGGCAGTGCAATCATTTACAGCTCACATGCACACATCTATTACAGCCAAGAAAAATACGACTGTCTGCCCAATCCTTTGATATTGTTAAGTGAAGAAAAACAACAGAGTATACATGTAAAGTGAATTGAGATGGTGATCCTTTTGGCTTGCAATGCCCACTGGGAGAAAAACTTGCTAGTGCTACAGAAACTGACATCCCTGTCTCAAGGTTTCAAGATCAATATTTCCAACAAAACAAATGAGCGATTCTCTGGGGAGAGAACCTGGCCTCTACCAAATTCCACGCAAGGATCTCAAGAACTACACTGCTACTGCTTAGTATACTAGCAGAGGAATGTCTAGATAGATAAACATGGCATCATCAGCAACCCAACCATGCTACGACCTGAAGATATGCATTGATACAAGGCATGAGTAAGCTTGAATCACCACAAGGTTCATCACAT
Organism: Dactylis glomerata; assembly: GCA_007115705.1. Lineage (NCBI taxonomy): Eukaryota > Viridiplantae > Streptophyta > Magnoliopsida > Poales > Poaceae > Dactylis > Dactylis glomerata. Next base: position 2,083,198 of record QXEO01000454.1, on the reverse strand, counting down.
GGCCCACTTGTATTATTTCAGAAAATGGAATTGAGTATTAAAACAGTTTAAAATGTCATGGCTAACTTAAAAAGTCTCAACTATCACCATATCCAAACAGTAAAATAGTTTAAAAAAAGCAACAGGTAGTATGCCCATGCATATTTATCGTACAAATCATATTATATCCAACATTACAAAAATTTGATGGAAAATAACACATGCTACTCTGATTTCGTGAAATGCACATGCCTAAGCACTGATGATCCATTCTATGAAAGCAACAGGTATGAGTGGATGTTAGATTTCTTATGAAATCTAGTGCGAAGGAGGATTCCTTAGGAAAAATTCCCATGGGAATCAATCCTACAAATCAAACAACCATCATAGGAAATTTTCCTATATGATTTAATCCTACAAATTTCCGATTCAAATCCATTGAATCAAACAAGCCCTCAGTGGTTCATAGGAAACAAAAGATCTACACTTGCACATCAAACTTTGAACTCTGAAAATAAATAATAAATTCCAGTTCTGAATAGAAATAATGCACCTTCCAATTGTTTGCAGTACTTATGTCCTAGTGATGCACAACTAACATTGCAAGCAGCCTACAAAGCTACTCAATAAATAGATGAACTTTCGTCAATATGTCATTTGTCAAGCTGCAGAGCTGATCAACTGAATTCTCGAGAAAAAACAGCTGCAGATCTGTTGTCACATATTAGACATAGCATGCAAGAAGCAATGCATTAGGTATTTCAAGTTTCTAACAGTAAATCTTGCTCGAAAGCGAACATGAAAGAACAATAGCTATTCATCATGATAACACACTATAATATGACCACATCACTATGTAGCAAGAACCTGTGCCTGTCAGATATTACACTTGTGTTATTCAAAGTTTCCACATTTTGGCTTTGAAGGCTTAATTACAGCATGCCTTGCTTGAAAGCATACATGTGAGAACCTTGCAACCTAATATGGAGTGATCACAGCACAACCCTGTCATGATACAACATATTCCTAGTACACGGCAAAAGCGAAGAACAGAAATTACATAGTAAACTTGCGAAACGACTGCATAATAATTATAGCATTACAACTGCTGGCCAGTTACTCTTAGACAAGCACTACCACTGCCTTCATACGGCCTCCCCCACTACAACAATCCTACCGTGATACTAGAACCAAACAGCTGAATTCATAAGCTCAGGGGAGGCCCATAAATGATCTTACACAACTTATTACGCAGTACCAACAACAGCACCAAAGACAGTCACATAACAACAATTTTCCGCTTAGAAATTCTTAAGTTTAAGATGATAGTACACTACTGCTGGGGAACATAGTAGTACGATGCCATGTCGCCGGCGGGCATACCAGCAGCAGGGTGGGGGATCCCGGCAGCCACCGCGGCCGCGGCAGCAGCGGCGGCCGCGTCGGCGTCCTTGGTGTCATCGCGGGGCACGATGTCTACGAGGAAGTCGAAGACCTCGGTGCGCGCGATGGCGGCGGCAATGTCGGACTTCTGCAGCGTGCGGCGCTTGTTCTCCTCGGCGTGCGCCCAGCCGCGGTGGGTGAGCTCGAGGATGAACATCTCGCAGGCGCGGGCGAAGACGACGGGGGCCTCGGCGGCGATCATGCGGACGTCCTCGTCGGCCTTCATGATCTTCTTGATTCGGGCCAGCGGGAGGTTGTGGTTCTTGAAGTCGGTGGTCGCCTCGATCTCGCGGTACTGATCCGCCCAGAACACCTGGAGCTGCTGCTGCTGCTGCGCCAGGGCCTGCTGGGCGGCGGCGGCGGCGGGCGGGGCGTAGAGCTGTTGGTTGTAGGCGGCCGCAGCGGCGCCGGGCGGGGGAGGATAGGCCCCCGGCGGGTAGCCGACGGGTGCGCCCAGGACGGGGGGCGGCGGTGGGGTGCTGGATTTGGTGGGATCCATGGATTCGGCGGAGCTAGGTTGTGGGTAGGGAGCGGAAGGGGATTGGGGGGAGGATGCAAGGAAGGGGATGACGCGTTTCAGCTGGTTTTTGCAGTTGGATTTTTTGGTGACGCTATTATCTTTCTTCCGAGAAATGATGGAAGAAGAAATAGTGCTACTCCACACGTGTAAGGAAAAACATAGTTTCCATTTTAAAGATAATATAATCGTACTCCCTCCCTCCGATCCATATTACCTTTTGTAAATATAGATGTATCTAGACACAGACACGTATTAGTACTAAATGTAAAATTGCAAAGGAGGAGTGCTAGCTTACGGTCACCGGTGACCACGATCGATTTCCCAACACGTACCGTAGCATGTCCGCTTATCGGAATGAGCAGCCCTTGAGAGAGGAAGATGAAGAGGACACGGTGACCGCCGCCGCGCTCGAGATCTGCTCCGCCCCTGCAGTCGATACCGGCCGGACCACTTGCCATCGCCGCCCCTGGCGCTTCCTGATACGTCTCAAACGTATCTATAATTTTTGATGCTCCATGCTTGTTTATACACCATTTACTTTGTGTTTTATTACACTTCATGGCGTTTTTATGCATTTTCCAGAACTAACCTATTAACGAGATGCCACAGTGTCAGTTCCCTGTTTTCTGTTGTTTTTATGTTTCAGAAAAGCTACACAGGAAATATTCTCGAAATTGGACGAAACAAAAGCCGAAGTTCCTATTTTTCCTGACACGACACGGAGTCCAAAGAAGAGACGGAGGAGGGCCAGCAAGCAGGTGCACCATAGGGTGGCGCGGCCTACCCCTGGCCCGCGCCACCAGGTGGTGTGGCCACCTGGCCACCTCCTGACGCCGCCCTTCCGCTTATATATTCTCCTCGGTGAGAAAACCTAAAAGCCCCGATCAATTTTCCAGAAAACATACTACCAGCCGCCGCCATCGTCGACGCGAGATCGGGAGGGTCCAGAAGCTCTTTCCGGCACCCTGCCAGAGAGGGGAATCACCATCGGAGGCCTTCTTCATCAACATGCCTGCCTCCGGAGTGATGTGTGAGTAGTCTACCTTGGACTACGGGTCCATAGCAGTAGCTAGATGGATGTCTTCTCCTCCATCTGCTTCATGTTTAGATCTTGTGAGCTGTCTATCATGATCAAGATCATCGTTATATAATTTTACATGTTGTGTTTGTTCGGATCCGATGAATATTGAGTACTTTGTCAAGTTGATTTATTGATTTATCATCTCTATGTTGTTTATGATCTTCCATTCTCTCTGTTGCTAGTAGATATCTTGGCCGAGTAGATGCTAGTGACTCCAAGAGGGAGTATTTATGCTCGATAGTGGGTTCATGCCTCTGGTAACTTGGGGAAGTGACAACAACCTCTAAAGTTGTAGATGTGCTGTTGCTACTAGGGAGAAAACAACAATCTTGTGTTTAAGGACATTTGTATTATTTACATTACACACTTTGCTTAAGACGATAATCTGTTGCTTGCAACTTAATACCCAACGGTTGCTCGGATGATATCCGGCGGGTGGATTATTAGTCATAGATGTAGTTGGATTACGATCTATGTATTATGTTGTAATGCCCAAGTGAATCTCATAGTGATCCTCATAACATTTGTATGTTTTCTTTATTCTATTAATTGTCCAACTGTAATTTGTTTACCCAGCATGTTATCTATCTTATGGAGAGACACCTCTAGTGAACTGTGGACCCCGGTCCATTCTTTTACATTGTTATTACCGTTTACTATTTACTAGCATTATTTACATTCTCACAAACTACTATATTTTACCACACGATACGTTTAATCCTTTGTTTACAGCAAAACGGTGAGATTGACAACCTCACTGTAAGTTGGGGCAAAGTGCTTAGTTGTGTTGTGTACAGGTTCCACGTTGCTGCTGGTGCAAAGCTACGCCCCAGATAAGGCGCCATATATAAATTGTCTGGAGCCGTCGCGAAGCTAGCAAGCATCAACCTTCGGAAGTTGGTTCTTTCTCCTACTGGTTTGATAAACCTTGGTTTCATATTGAGGGAAGACTTGCTGCTATGCTCATCATACCTTCCTCTTGGGATTCCCAACTGAGCGGTCATCTACACGCCATCACTTCCTTGGATGCCTCGTCGCCTCTCCCACCTTGAAGCTCCACCTACATCGGTCTGCCGCCGCCCGTGGCTTCCCCCTAAGCACCGCCTAGATCCATTCCTTCCTTATGCCACCGCATTGCACCCCCACCCCTAAGTTCTAGCTCCAGTCTTGCTGTCGCTTTCTCCGCCGCGGTCAGCCGCAGCTTCATCGGCTCCGACGAGGTAGACCTGACGATGGATGGCGAGACTCAGGCCCTCTCTCTTAGTTGAGGTGTAGAGGAGTTGGAGACTATGGCGATGTTTAGATCCCTTTTTACTAGAAAAAGTACCCATCTACCACGGTCGGAAATCGTGGTAACAGGGTCGTTTTTCGTGGTTAACGAGTCTTCAACCATGCTTTGCCTACCATGGTCTATCGACCATTACAGATCTTTCTTCTATAGTTTTTTGAAAACTGTGCTAGATGTGAGCCTTTAGCCATGACAATTTGTTCTGTGGTAGATGGGTTTCACCGGACCACCAAATTGTTGAGGGCATTCTAATTGACATGTGGCAACTGCCATTAACTTTTCTACCATGTTCATAAAACATGGTAGATGGCAAGCTCACTCAAGGCCTGCTAAACATTAAGTGGGATGCCCCACCTAAGGTTGGTAATACTTACAGGCTCGGGCCATCTAAGACCTGCTACTGCTGGCGGGACGAGCGGTCAGTAGTCACCGTGGCCGTAGTCACCCGGGAAAGAGCAAGTTCGGTTGCAAAGATACTACTGCATCCCTTCCAAAATATGGATCATTTTTATGGGTCTCTCTAGAGCTGGGAACGGAGTTCGTTCATAATGACATTATTAAATATCAGTTGTAACTCATTATTAGCATGAATCACGAAGTAAATCTAACCGTTCAGATGCATCTTTTCCTAGTTACAACCTCAGTTGCAACTGAAAAAATTCAGCTACAACCTAACTTGCAATTTAAAAAATCTCAGTTGCAACCCAACTTGAAACTCAATTCCACAAATCATGATGAAAATCTTATGGTTTAGGACTTGACTAAGAACTATAGCAAAAGTCCATTTATATATTAGCTTTTCCGCATACCGAACTTTCTAACATCAGCATTTATGGCAATGAGATGGCGAGATATAAGAGAACAAAAGCATCTAGCGATGTAAAATTGTGACGAACCATCTCCAAAGTCCTTATAACTGAGAAGAAATTCCGTGAAGGTTATTTTGGCAAGAATTTGGCCAACATATGCTCATGTTACCCTCCCCATAAAATTAGTGTCTTCCCATGTATGATTCCACCACACTCAAGCCATTTCCTCGCTAATCTTTTTCCTCCGACAAATCAGAGGGGGATAAGGTCGTGATGCGTGACTTCATGGATAGCGAGAAAGTCAAGCGCCATGCCTTCGAGAAGCAACAATGCCGCTTGGATCGAGCAGCCGCAGCAGCGTGGAAGCGCGAGGAGGAGGCACGCCTCATCTTCATCTAGGTGGCGGTGTATGAGTTGAAGCAAGAGGAGTTCGCCATTTGCTGCGTGAAGCAGGAGATCGTCGACCTCAACAACAATGAGTGAATGACTTCCATAATTTAGATTTCATTTTTTACACTAAATACTTTTACTTTTCATATCAGTGAGGTACTCAAACTCCAGACCCAGATTCCACCCTCTTTCTTTCTCTCCACCCCACAATTCCTCTTCTCCTACACTGCCATGGACCGCAGCCGCCTAGCGGCCGCCAAGGTAGCTGAACATCACCGCTACCAGAATTTCATGGAACCAGCCGATTCGGTCTATAGTGTACCACTGACTGCAGCACCTTGACGGGCGTCTGGTCTCTGCTATCGACATCCTGAAGCCGATAGGATCTACATCTGATTCTGACCCTTTAGCGGCCCCATCTTCTCCAGCGGCTGCCACTCCATCTCCCGCGACACTGTGTTCTCAGTCGGAGGCACCATCTTCCCCGGTGACCTCGGCACTATCTTCTCCGACCCCCTAGGCCCATCTACGGTGGCAATGGGCCCATCTCAGGCGGCCCCAGCTCGATCTCCCGCGCCACTGTCTTTTCTTGCGGCAACATCATCAAAAATGGCTGTAAGTCACCCTAACCACACTAGGATGCTGGTGTACTTACTTAAGCGGGCTGATACGTCTCAAACGTATCTATAATTTTTGATGCTCCATGCTTGTTTATACACCATTTGCTTTGAGTTCTGTTACACTTCGTGGCATTTTTATGCATTTTCTGGAACTAACCTATTAACAAGATGCCACAGTGTCAGTTCCCTGTTTTCTGTTGTTTTATGTTTTAGAAAAGTTACACAGGAAATATTCTCGGAATTGGACAAAACAAAAGCCGAACCTCCTATTTTTACCGAAGCTTCGCGAAGACCGAAGATGAGACGGGGGGAGCAGGAGCTAGGCTCACCATAGGGGGGGCGGCCTAGCACCTGGCCGTGCCACCCCATGGTGAGGCCAGGTGGCCCACCCCCTGATGCTGCCATTTTGCCTATAAGTTCCCCTCGACGGGAAAAACCTAAGGGACGGATCTCTTTTTCACGAAACATACTGCAAGCCGCCGCCGTCGCCGTCGTGAGATCGGGAGGATCCAGGAGCTCTTCCCGGCACCCTGCCGGAGATGGTAATCCCTGTCGGAGGCCTTCTACACCACCATGGTCACCTCCAGAGTGATGTGTGAGTAGTCTACCTTGGACTACAGGTCCATAGCAGTAGCTGAATGGTTATCTCCTCCACCATGTGCTTCATGTTTAGATCTTGTGAGCTGCCCTATAAGATCAGGATCATCTTTATGTAATCATACATGTTGTGTTTGTTGGGATTCGATGAGTATTGGTACTATGTTAAGTTGATGTGCTGAATTCTATATCTTATGTTATCTCTATGTTGTTTATGATCTTGCATGCTTTCCGTTGCTAGTAGCTATCTTGGCCGAGTAGATGCTAGTAACTCCAAGAGGGAGTATTTATGCTCGATAGTTGGGTTCATGCCTCTATTTAATCTGGGGGAGTGATAGAAACCTCTAAGGTTATAGATGTGTTGTTGCCACTAGGGAGAAAACAACATTCTTGTGTCCAAGGACATTTGCTTTGTTTACATTACGCACTTTGCTTAATGCAATTATTTGTTGTTCGCAACTTAATACTCAAGGGGTCCTCGGACGATTCCCCGCGAGTGGATTTTTAGTCATAGATGCAGTTGGATGGCGGTCTATGTATTTTGTCGTAATGCCCAGAGTGAATCTCATAGTGATCCTCATGACATATGTACGTTATCTTTATTCTATCAATGCCCAACTATATTTTGTTTACCCGGCATGTGTTATTTATCTTATGGAGAGACACCACTAGTGAACTGTGGACCCCGGTCCAATTTCCTTTACATTGCTATACCATTTTACTTTTACTCGCACTGTTTACTTTCTTGCATACTATTATCCTATTACCACTCGATATGCTCAATCCTTTGTTTACAGCAAACCGGTGAGATTGACAACCTCATCGTAAGTTGGGAGCAAAGTTCTTGGTTGTGTTGTGTGCAGGTTTCATGTTGCTGCTGGGTGAAGACACACCAACAATATTCCTGGCGCCATTGTCCGGAGTGTCACGAAGCTAGCAAGCATCACCTTCGGAAGTTTGGCTTTATCCTACTGGTTCGATAAACCTTGGTTTCACAACTGAGGGAAGACTTGCTGTTGTGCTCATCATACCTTCCTCTTGGGGTTCCCAACGAGCTGTTCTTACAAGCCATCAACAAGTTTTCTAGCGCCGTTGCCGGGGAGGAAGAAGACTTCTGCAAGGGGAGTCTCTCACGCACAATCTTTTACTTTGTTTTTGTTTTGCTTTATTTTATTTTTGCTTGCACCTTTTTATCAAAAATACAAAAAAAATAGTTTCTTAGTAGTTGCTTTTATTTGCTTGCTTTTAGTTTTGCTAGAATGGGTACTCCTGAGAAAACCAAGTTGTGTGACTTTACTAGCACCAAAATCAATGATTTTATCTGCACTCCTATTGCGCCACCTGCTCCTGAGGCAAATTTTTATGAGATCAAACCTGCTTTATTGAATCTTGTTATGAAAGAGCAATTTTCTGGTGCCGGTTCTGATGATGCTGCAGCTCATCTCAACAATTTTGTTGAGCTATGTAAGATGCAAAATTATAAGGATGTAGATGGTAATATTATTAAGCTTAAGTTGTTTCCTTTCTCTTTAAGAGGAAGAGCTAAGGATTGGTTGCTATCTTTGCCTAGAAATAGTATTGATTCTTGGGATAAGTGTAAGGATGCTTTTATTGGAAAATACTATCCTGTTGCTAAGATTATAGCTTTGCATAGTGATATTATAAAGTTTAGATAGTTTGATAATGAACATGTTGCTCAGGCTTGGGAAAGAATGAAATCTATGATAAAGAATTGGCCCACTCATGGACTGACTACTTGGATGATTGTCCAAACTTTTTATGCAGGACTGAATTTTTCTTCAAGGAACCTATTGGATTCAGATGCTGGAGGCACTTTTATGTCCCTTACCTTGGGCGCCGCAACAAAGCTTCTTGACAACATGATGGTAAATTATTCTGAGTGGCACACCGAGAGAGCTCCACAAGGTAAGAAGGTAAATTTTGTTGAGGAAACCTCTTCCTTGAGTGATAAGATTGATTATATTATGCTTATGTTTTCTAATGATAGAGCTCAAGTTGATCCTAATAATGTTCCTTTGGCCTCTCTGGTTGCTCAAGAAGAGCATGTTGATGTAAACTTCATTAGAAATAATAATTTCAACAATAATGCTTATAGGAACAATTTTGCTAGTAACAATTATAGGCCATATCCTTCTACCAATGGTAATGGTTATGGTAACTCTTATGGTAATTCCTCCAACAACACTAGGGGCGCGCCCTCTGAGCTTGAAGTCATGCTCAAGGACTTCATCGGTAAGCAAACTGCTTTTAACAAGTCTGTTGAGGAAAAGTTGGGCAAAATTGATATTCTTGCTTCTAAAGTTGATAGCCTTTCTCTTGATGTTGAACTTCTGAAACTAAAAGTGTTGCCTAATGATGTGAAGGAAAGCAATACTTTTGCCGCTACTAATGCCATCCAAGTTAGAATTGATGAAAATGTTAGGATGTTAGCAGAATTGCATGCCAGGTGGGAAAGAGAAGATGAGATGGCTAGAAAGATGAAGGTATGTACTATTACTATCTCTAATGATGTTGTTCCATATACTAGCAATCCTCTTACTTTGATTGGTATAGAGAAAACTCCTACTCCTTGTGCGAAAAAGCCCAAAACTGCAAAAACTTTTTCTCAAAAGAGTGCTGAAATTTTTCGGAGTATGGGAGACGATAGCTCTATTTCTTTCAATAATTTTGATGTTGATGGCTGCAATATATTTGAAGTTATTTTGTTCTTGCAAAAGCTTGCTTTGAGTCCTAATGCTAGTTCTATTAATATTGCTTTTACAAATCATATTACAAGTGCTCTCATGAAAATTAGGGAGGAAAAGCTGAAACAAAAAGCTTCTATTCCCAAGAAGTTAGAAGATGGTTGGGAGCCCATCATTGATATACATGTTAATGGTTTTTATTGCCATGCTTTATGTGATCTAGGTACTAGTATTTCTATTATGCCTAGAAAGATTTATGACATGCTTGGTTTACCACCACTTGAAAAGTGTTATTTTGATGTTCCTCTTGCTGATGTTGCTAAGAAGAAACCTTTGGGAAGGATTAATGATGTTCTTATTATGGTTAACAATAACCTTGTTCCCGTTGATTTTCTTGTTATGGATGTTGAATGCAATGCTTCATGTCCTATTATTTTGGGAAGACCTTTTCTTCGAACTGTAGGTGCCATCATTGATATGAAGGAAGGCACCATCAAATATCAATTCCGTTTAAGAAAGGTATGGAACACTTCCCTAGAAGAAGGAAGAAATTACTTTTTGACTCTATTCTTAGAGCAAATTATGAACTTGATGCTTCATCGCTTGATATTACTTGATTTCCACCTTTCTACGCCTAGCTCAAAGGCGTTAAAGAAAAGCACTCTTGGGAGATAACGCAATGTTTTCTTTTCAGTAATTTTTCTTTTATTTGAGTCTTGGAAGTTATTACTACTGTAATAACCGCTCCTTATCCTTTTTTTTCGTTGTTGTGCAAAGAAGAACCTCTAATTTGAGGGAGGTAAGATTTAGGGAAGTTGTTGTCCTGAAATAGATTTTGGTGTTGCACCGTAAAAATTCGTAAAAATTCTCAGAATATCTTTTTGATCTGCGATTTCTTGTGCATATGTCCCAGGTTATATCCAAACTTTAATTAGTTTTGCACTTTTCGATTTGAGCAACAGAAGGTCCCCGAAAAAATCGACCTTTGTCAGCTGTTGTGTTTTAACAGATTTCTGCGACTATTTGTGTTTGCCTCTCGATTGCTTTCTTTTTGAGTTTTTTTTATCACGGGACTTTTGGGGAAGTTGTTACAGTAGTATATGCTTTATATGTGGTGTTTTTGAGTTGAAACCTGAACCAAAAGGGTTGATTTACTATTATGCTTATGCTAACGTTGCTAAAACAATTGTGTGAAGTTTTTTATGAAGGAAGTTTTCAAGTGTAGGGATTGGAGAATGATGAAATGAGATGAAGAATGGACAAAAGCTCAAGCTTGGGGATGCCCATGTTACCCCAAGATATATCCAAGAGGTACAAGCGTCAAAGCTTGGGGATGCCCCCGAGGCACCCCTTCTTCATCGGCAAAAATCAGGTCACCTTTCAACACACTATATTTTTATTGCTTCATGCACTATGCGTTTTTCTTGGAGTGTCTTTACTTTTTCTTTTAGTTTTTTTTTTGCTGCAATAAATGGTTAGACCCCAACAAATTTTTTTTGGAGGAGATTTACTTGTTTTTCATTGCCAAGAACACTCTAGTTTTCACTCTTATCGTTCAACGAGTGTTCTTTTTTTCTAGAACTGCATTTAGCTTTCGTTTTTTGCCTTGATTTTTGTTCAAATCTTGTTTTATCTTTGCATCAAGGTGTATTTGGACCTCTGATCTATGTTGGTATTCATCAAAAGAGTTGTTTTAAAAAGGTTTGAATGGTGTTGGAAAAGAGAAAAAGTTTCATGCAAAAAAGTGGTACAAAAACGAGCTTGTTTAGACTGCGGCTTAGACTTTTTCATGCCATGCTTGATGTCATTTTGATAGTATGCCTAGTGATTTTTTCTGTAGCATGACTTGTCTCAAATGACTGAGATTGCTTAATGAGCCTTTGAAAAAAATCATGCGTTGTTCTTATTATGTGGAAGCATTTATTTGGTTTTCTCCTTTGATGCTTTATTTGGGTTGACTTGGCGCATGCTTACAATATGTTTGACTCTTACAAAGTCGCCATTAGCCTCTATGATCATTTGGTTTTTACTTGTGATGCCACTTTATGCTTCTTTTAATGATGTTTTGTCGCTATGCATGATTATGGCCGTTATTGTTCTCTTAGTTGGTCGCTCCCTGTCTTTTGCTAGCCCTCGCTTTGTACTGATTATGAGCTCTACTCGTGCATCCAACTCCCAAAAACCAAGTTATTCCAATGTGTCCACCATACATACCTATTAGCAATTTGCTATTCCAAGTACATTTGACTTGCTTTTATCTATCCTTCGAATTAAACTCTTTTTGATGTTATGCGAAAATTAGTCAGTAAAGCTCTCACGAACCTGATGGCACACTTTACTTTTCTCGCTTTTAAAATTTTGACATTGTGGCTCTTTTATGTTGATGTTATGCTTGCAAGTTGTAAGTTGGGAATTAGCCAAACCATGCCATCATGGGGAAAGCTTTCAACATTGCACTTCTCTTATTTGAGTTGATATCGTGATCTTTTATTTATGGATACTCGCGATGTGAAATAAATTGGGAATCTTGCAGGATCATGGAGTTTGTATATGTGTTAGAGAAACGCCTGGGCCGCTAATCTAAGCCATGCATCATTCATGGTGGAAATTTATAGTATGCCCATAGTGGACATTCGACGACGCATCTCACAATAAAAAGCTATATCAATGGTAAATAAAAGAGATGCCAAGGTGTTCATTGTCTGTTTGTCCTGTCATTTTGATGTGGGCTTGTTCCATATCATCGGGCAAGGAGGTACCCCGTTGGTGGTTCTCGATGATACGTGTATACTTACAATGACAAGAGCTTGCTTGGGACCCTAAGTCGAGTAGCATGAGGTTTGGGTATTCGTATTTCACGGGACACGAGGTTTTTAACTTATGATTTGTCAAGCATATGCTCATAATTGTTCTCGCATTAACTTTAACCATTCAAGATGCCTATGATGGGGGCAATGAGAGCTCAAAGCTAGTAAGTACCATAATTTTTGAAGGTTTATAAAACTTGCAATCACTGCTTCCCTCTGCGAAGGGCCTTTCTTTTACTTTTATGTTGAGTCTCCACCTTCTACCTTTATGCATCGTCTAAGAGAGCATAGTTGCCATTCTGAGTTTAATGTGCATAGTCCCAAAGTTTATCATTGGTTGATTCATGATTATGGTTTCACTTGTTCTTAAATTATTTGTATCTAGTCGCCCTCTTAAACTTGAAGGTGTCCTATGCATTTATGGTTTGCTATTCCATGAAGGACAAGCTTAAAACCATTTGCTATGTTTTTCCATATGATTTGAACACACGTTTGACTTTCATTGTTTCATTATTCATGATCTTTCATTTGTGTTTCTTTTCATGTTATGACATGGTTGCTAAGTTCTTATTGTCAAGATTATGTCTTTTATGCCCATGTTTTAAGTTCTTTGATCCCAACACTCAATGCTTTACATAGATGATCAAGATTGTGATGGTGCATGTCACCTCAAAAATTATTCTTTCGTTATCACTTACCTACTCGAGGACGAGCAGGAGTTAAGCTTGGGGATGCTTGATACGTCTCAAACGTATCTATAATTTTTGATACTCCATGCTTGTTTATACACCATTTGCTTTGAGTTTTGTTACACTTCGTGACGTTTTTATGCATTTTCTGGAACTAACCTATTAACAAGATGCCACAGTGCCAGTTCCATGGTTTCTGCTATTTTTGTGTTTCAGAAAAGTTACACAAGAAATATTCTCGGAATTGGACGAAACAAAAGCCGAACCTCCTATTTTTACCGAAGCTTCGCGAAGACCGAAGATGAGATGGAGGGGGGCCAGGAGCCAGGCTCACCACAGGGGGGCGTGGCCCAGCACTGGCCATGCCACCCCATGGTGAGGCCAGGTGCCCCCCCCTGACGCTGCCCTTTTATCTATAAGTTCCCCTCGACGGGAAAAACCTAAGGGACGGATCTCTTTTCCACGAAACATACTGCAAGCCGCCGCCGTCGCCGTCGCGAGATCGGGAGGATCCAGGAGCTCTTCCCGGCACCCTGCAGGAGAGGGAAATCCCTGCCAAAGGCCTTCTATACCACCATGGTCGCCTCCGGAGTGATGTGCGAGTAGTCTACCTTGGACTACGGGTCCATAGCAGTAGCTAGATGGTTATCTCCTCCACCATGTGCTTCATGTTTAGATCTTGTGAGCAGCCCTACATGATCAGGATCATGTTTATGTAATTATACATGTTGTGTTTGTTGGGATCCGATGAGTATTGGTACTATGTTAAGTTGATGTGCTGAATTATATATCTTATATTATCTCTATGTTGTTTATGATCTTGCATGTTTTCCATTGCTAGTAGCTATCTTGGCCGAGTAGATGCTAGTAACTCCAAGAGGGAGTATTTATGCTCGATAGTTGGGTTCATGCCTCTATTTAATCTGGGGGAGTGACAGAAACCTCTAAGGTTGTAGATGTGTTATTGCCACTAGGGAGAAAACAACATTCTTGTGTCCAAGGACATTTGCTTTGTTTACATTACGCACTTTGCTTAATGCAATTATCTGTTGTACGCAACTTAATACTCATGGGGTCCTCGGACGATTCCCCGTGAGTGGATTTTTAGTCATAGATGCAGTTGGATGGCGGTCTATGTATTTTGTCGTAATGCTCAGAGTGAATCTCATAGTGATCCTCATGACATATGTACGTTATCTTTATTCTATCAGTTGCCCGACTGTAATTTGTTTACCCAGCATGTGTTATTTATCTTATGGAGAGACACCACTAGTGAACGGTGGACCCCGGTCCAATTTCTTTTACATTGCTATACTGTTTTACTTTTACTCGCGCTGTTTACTTTTTGCATACTATTATCCTATTACCACTCGATATGCTCAAACCTTTGTATACAGCAAACCGGTGAGATTGACAACCTCATCGTAAGTTAGGAGCAAAGTTCTTAGTTGTGTTGTGTGCAGGTTTCACGTTGCTGCTGGGTGAAGACATACTAACAATATTCATGGCGCCATTATCCGGAGTGTCACAAAGCTAGCAAGCATCACCTTCTAAAGTTTGGCTTTCTCCTACTAGTCTGATAAACCTTGGTTTCACAACTGAGGGAAGACTTGTTGTTGTGCTCATCATACATTTCTCTTGGGGTTCCCAACGAGCTGTTCTTACAAGCCATCACGGGCTGGCCCACATAAGGTTGTTAACACTTAAAGGCTCGGCCCATCTAAGGCCCGCTACTATTGGCGGGACGAGCGGTAGGTAGTCACTGTGGCCAAGGTCACCCTGGAAAGAGCCCGTTCGATTGCAAAGATACTACTACATCCCTTCAAAAATATGGATCATTTTTATGGGTCTCTCTAGGGCTCAGTTTACTGAGAACGGAGTTTGTTCTCAGTAGAATGACATCATCAAATCTCAGTTACACCTCACTATTAGTACGAATCACGAAACAAATCTAACTATTTGGAGGCGTTTTTTCCTAGTTATAACCTCACATGCAACTGAAAAATTTTAGTTGCAATCTAACTTGCAATTGAAAATAAATCTCAGTTGCAACCAACTTAACTCGATTCCACGAATCACGATGCAAATCTGATGATTTATAACTAAACTAAGAACTATAGCAAAATTCCATTTTTACATTAGCTTTTCGCACACCTAACTTTTTAACATTAGCGTTCGACATGAAGGGATATAAGAGAACAAAAGGATCTAGCGCTGTAAAAATGCGACTATCCGTCTCCAAAGTCCTTATAACCGAGAAGAAATTCCGTGAAGGTTATTTTGGCACGAATTTGGCCAACATATGCTCATGTTCCCCTCCCCATAAAATTAGTGTCTTCCCATCTTTGATTCCCCTACACTCAAGTCATTTCCTTGTTAATCTCTGATGGCGCCGGTGGATATATAGATCACCGACCAGTTGGGAACCCCAAGCGGAAGGTATGATGAGCACAGCATCAGTTTTCCCTCAGTAAGAAACCAAGGTTTATCGAACCAGTAGGAGAAAGCCAAACTTAAGAAGGTGATACTTGCTAGCTTAGTGACACTCCAACAAGGGCGCCTTTTACGATTCTTGTTAGCGCGTCTTCAACTAGTAGCAACGCGGAACCTGCATACAACACAACCAAATACTTTGCTCCCAACTTACAATGAGGTTGTCAATCTCACCGGTTTGCTGTAAACAAAGGTATGAGCGTATCGAGTGGAAAGCAATAGTAGTATGCGAGAAAGTAAACAGTGCGAGTAAAGTAAACAGGTGATAGCAATATAAAGGAAATTGGACCGGGGTCCACAGTTCACTAGTGGTGTCTCTCCATAAAATAAATAACAACATGCTAGGTAAACAAATTACAGTTGGGCGATTGATAGAATAAAGATAACGTGCATATGTCGCGTGGATCACTATGAGATTTACTCTGGGCATTACAACAAAATACATAGACCGCCATCCAACTGCATTTATGACTAATAATCCACCCACGGGGAATCATCCGAGGACCCCGTGAATATTAAGTTGCGAACAACAGATAACTGCATTAAGCAAAGTGTGTAATGTAAACAAAGCATATGCCCTTAGACATAAGAATATTGTTTTCTCCCTAGTGGCAATAGCACATCTACAACCTTAGAGGTTTCTGTCACTCCCCCAGATTAAAGAGAGGCATGAACCCAACTATCGAGCATAAATACCCCCTCTTGGAGTCACTAGTATCTACTTGGCCAAGATAGCTACTAACAACGGAGAGCATGCAAGATCATAAACAACACAGAGATAACAAAAGATAATATTCAACACATCAACTCAACATAACACCAATATTCATCGGATCCCAACAAACACAACATGTAGAATTACATAACGGTGATCTCGATCATGTAAGACAGCTCATGAGATCTAAACATGAAGCACATGGTGGAGAAGAAAACCATCTAGCTACTACTATGGCCCCATAGTCCAACGTAGACTACTCACTCATCGTGTCGGAGGCAAGCATGGCGATGAAGAAGACCTCTGGTGGTGATTCCCCTCTCCGGCAGGGTACCGGGAAGAGCTTCTGGACCCTCCCGATCTCGGGTCGACGATGGCGGCGGATCATGATGTGTTTCTAGAATTGATCGGGTATTTAGGTTTTTCCCGTCGGGGGGTCTTTATAGGCAAAGGGGCAGCGTCGGAGGTGGACCAGGGAGGTCTCACCCATAGGGGGCGCGGGCCAGGGGCTGGCCGCGCCGCCCTATGGTGAGGCCAGCCTCTGGCTCGGCTCCGTCTCCTCTTCGGTCTTCTAGAAGCTTTGTTTAATATCTGGACGTTCGGCTTTTGTTTTGTCCAATTCCGAGAATATTTCCTGTGTAATTTTTCTGAAACACAAAAATAGCAAAAAATAGGGAACTGGCACTATGGCATCTTGTTAATAGGTTAGTTCCAGAAAATGCATAAAAATGCCACGAAGTGTAACGAAACACTAAGCAAATGGTGTAAAAACAAGCATGGAGCATCAAAAACTATAGATACGTTTGAGACATATCAGCATCCCCAAGCTTAACTCCTGCTCGTCCTCGAGTAGGTAAGTGATAACAAAAAAAAATTGAGGTGACATGCACCTACACAATCTTGATCATCTATGTAAAACATTGAGTGCTGGGATCAAAAGAACTTAAAACATGGGCATGAAAGACATAATCTTGATAGAAGAAACTTAGCAACCATGTTATAACATGAAAAAAAACGCAAACGAAAGATCATGAAAATGAAACAATGAAAGCCAAACGTGTGTTCAAATCATATGGAAAAACATACACATGGTTTTCAGCTTGTCCTTCATGAGAGAGCAAAACATAAATGCATAGGACACCTTCAAGTTTAAGAGGGCGACTAGATACAAATAATTTAAGAACAAGTGAAACCAACATCATGAATCAACCAATGAAAACTTTGGGACAATGCACATTACACTCAGAATGACAACTATGCTCTCTTAAATGTTGCATAAAGATAGAAGGTGGTGACTCAACATAAAAGTAAAAGAAAGGCCCTTCGCAGAGGGAAGCAGTGATTGCAAGTTTTATAAACCTTCAAAAATTATAGTACTTACTAGCTTTGAGCTCTCATTGCCCACATCATAGGAATCTTGAATGGTTAAAGTTAATACGAGTACAATTATGATGCATATGCTTGAAAAATCATAAGTTGAAAACCTCGTGTCCCATGAAGTACGAATACCCAAACCTCATGCTACTCGACTTAGAGTCCCAAGCAAGCTCTTGTCATTGTAAGTATACACGTATCATCGAGAACCGCCAATAGGGTACCTCCGTGCCCGATGACATGGAACAAGCCCACATCAAAATGACAGGACAAACAGACAATGAACACCTTGCCATCTCTTTTATTTACCATTGGGATAGCTTTTTATTTTGAGATGCGTCGTCGATTGTTCACTATGGGCATGCTATAAATTTCCACCATGAATTATGCATGGCTTAGATTAGCGGCCCAGCTGTTTCTCTACAACATATACAAACTCCATGATCCTGCAAGATTCCCAAATTATTTCACATCGCGAGTATCCATAAACAAAAGATCATGATATCAACTCAAATAAGAAGTGCAATGTTGAAAGCTTGCCCCATGACGGCATGGCTGGGCTAATTTCCAACTTACAACTTGCAAGCATAACAACTCAACATAAGAGAGCCACAATGTCAAATTTTTAAGAACGAGAAAAATAAAGTGTGCCATCAGGTTCGTGAGAGCTTTACTGACCAATTTTCGCATAACACCAAAAAGAGTTTAATTTGAAGGATAGATAAAAGCAATTCAAATGTACTTTGGAATAGCAAATTGCTAATAGGTATATATGGTGGACTGCTTGATGCGGGCAGGATAACCACCCAGTTGGGAACCCCAAGAGGAAGGTATGATGAGTACAGCAGCAAATTTTCCCTCAGTAAGAAACCAAGGTATATCAAATCCAGGAAAAAGCCAAACTCCAGAAGGTGATGCTGACTAGCCTACTAACACTCCAACAACGGAGCCGTTTACGACACTTGTTGACTCGTCTTCAACCAGTAGCAATGCAGAACCTGCACACAACACAACCAAATACTTTGCTCCCAACTTACGATGAGGTTGTCAATCTCACCGGTTTGCTTGAAACAAAGGAATGAGCGTATCGAGTGGAAAATAGTAATAGTATGCGAGTAAAGTAAACAATGCGAGTAAAGTAAACAGGTGAAAGCAATATAAAGGAAATAGGACCAGGGTCCACAGTTCACTAGTAGTGTCTCTCCATAAGATAAAATAACACATGCTGGGTAAACAAATTACAGTTGGGCAATTGATAGAATAAAGATAACATGCATATGTCAAGAGGATCACTATGAGATTTACTCTGGGCATTACAACAAGATACATAGACCGCCATCCAACTGCATCTATGACTAATAATCCACTTGTGGCGAATCAATCCGAGAACTCCACAAGTATTAAGTTGCAAACAACAGATAACTGCATTAAGCAAAGTGTGTAATGTAAACAAAGCATATGCCCTTGAGCATATGAATGTTGTTTTCCCCCTAATAGCAACAGCACATCTACAACCTTAGAGGTTTCTGTCACTCCCCCAGATTAAATAGAGGCATGAACCCACTATCGAGCATAAATACCCCCTCTTGGAGTCACTAGCAACTACTCGGCCAAGATAGCTACTAACAACGGAGAGCATGCAAGATCATAAACAACATAGAGATAACATAAGATAATATTCAGCACATCAACTCAATCATAACACCAATATTCATCGGATCCCAACAAACACAATATGTAGAATTACATAAAGGTAGTCTCGATCATGTAAGGCGGCTCACGAGATCTAAACATGAAGCACATGGTGGAGAAGACAACCATCTAGCTACTGCTATGGACCCATAGTCCAAGGCAGACTACTCACATATCGCGACGGAGGCAAGCATGGCGATGAAGAAGACCTCCGATGGCGATTCCCCTCTCCGTCAGGGTGCCGGGAAGAGCTTCTGGACCCTCCCGATCTTCGGGTCGACGGCGGCGGCGGATCATGATGTGTTCTGGAAAAGTGATCGGGTATTTAGGTTTTTCCCGTCGGGGGGGCTTTATAGGCGAAGGGGCAGCGTCAGAGGTAGACCAGGGGGCCCACACCACCAGGGGGCGCGGGCCAGCCCTAGGCCACGCCGCCCTATGGTGTGGCCGCCCTCTGGCTCAGCTCTGTCTCCTCTTCGGTGTTCTGGAAGCTCCGTGAAATATCTGGACGTCTGGCTTTTGTTTTGTCCAATTCCGAGAATATTTCCTGTGTAACATTTCTGAAACACAAAAACAGTAGAAAACAGGGAACTGGCACTGTGGCATCTCATTAATAGGTTAGTTCCAGAAAATGCATAAAAATGCCATGAAGTGTAACGAAACACTAAGCAAATGGTGTAAAAACAGGCATGGAGCATCAAAAATTATGGATACATTGGAGACGTATCAGCATCCCCAAGCTTAACTCCTGCTCGTCCTCGAGTAGGTAAGTGATAACAAAAGAAATAATTTTTGAGGTGACATGCACCTACACAATCTTGACCATATATGTAATCGTTGTGCGCTGGGATCAAAAGAACTTAAAATATGGGCATGAAAGATATAATCTTGATAGAAGAAACTTAGCAACCATGTTATAACATGAAAATGAACACAAACAAAAGATCATGAAAATGAAACAATGAAAGTCAAACGTGTGATCAAATCATAAGGAAAAACATACAAATGGTTTTCAGCTTGTCCTTCATGAGAGAGCAAAACATAAATGCATAGGACACCTTCAAGTTTAAGAGGGCGACTAGATACAAATAATTTAAGAACAAGTGAAACCAACAATATGAATCAATCAATGAAAACTTTGGGACAATGCACATTATACTCAGAATGACAACTATGCTCTCTTAATGGTGCATAAAGATAGAAGGTGGTGACTCAACATAAAAAGTAAAAGAAAGGCCCTTCGCGGAGGGAAGCAGTGATTGCACATGTGCTAGAGGTTTTCATTTGTAAAACAGAGATAAAACTTGGGTTTTGAGAGGTGGTTGCTTTTGTCAACGACTGGCAATGGGGTCTTACTATCTTCCATAATAAACAAGTGAGAGCGGTTTCGAGTTCTTTGAAAATTTGGCACATTGGTGCTCTTTTATGAAGCTTTGGCACTCCTCCCCATCTTTTTTCCTTTCTCAAACCATGGCTAACCGATTCCATCGGGTGCCCACCAACATTCACATACCATGGAGGAGTGCCTTTTTTCTTTCTTTTAAAATTAGATTGCAATGATCTGACCAGCTCTCATAAAAAATTAATGACGAGCAGATGAAGCTGCCTAGTCGAGGGGTACTTAATTTAATATGGAAGATAGCAATTCCGACCACTACGTCCCCATGAGCTAAAAACAGTGGCATAAAATGAGAAGTAGTTGAAAGTTTTGAAAGGTAGCACATGAAAATTTACTTTGGAATGGCTTACAAATACCATGCATAGGAATTTATAGAGGACACAATGGCAAACTTGGTTTTTAGGAGTTGGACGCACGAGTAGAGCTCATACTCAGTACAAAATAAGGGCTAGCAAAAGACTGGGAGCGACCAACTAAGAGAGCAATAACGGTCATAATCATGCATAGCGACAAAGCGACATTAAAAGAAGCATAAGATGGCATCAAAAGTTAAAAACTAAATGATCATAGAGGCAATGGCGACTTTGTATGAGTCTAACATGTGTGAGCATGCGCCAAGTCAACCCAAATAAAGCATCAAGGAGAAAACTAAAATAATGCTTCCAAATAATTAAAACAACGCATGATTTTTTTAAAGGCTCATTAAGCAATTTCAGTCATTTGAGACAAGTCATGCTACAGCAAAACCACTAAGCATACTATCAAAAAGTCATCAAGCACGACATGCAAAAGCCTAGGCCGTAGTCTACACAAGCTCCTTCTTGTACCACTTTTTTGCATAAAGTTCTTTCTCTTTTCCAACACCATTCAAACTTTTTATAACCAACTCTTTTGATGAAAACCAATAAATACCAGAGGCAAAAATACACCTTGATAAAAAGATATAACAAGATCTGAACACAAATCAAGGCAAAAATCGAAAGCTAAACGCAGTTCTAGAAAAAGAGAACACTCGTTGAAACGATAAGAGTGAAAACGGAGTGTTCTTGGCAAATGAAAAGCAAGGCAACTTATCCAAAAGGAATTTGTTGGGGTCCAACCATTTATTGCAGCAAACAAAACTAAAGAAAACTGAAAACTAAAACAACTGACGCTCCAAGAAAAACGCATAATGCATGAAGCAATAAAAATATAGTGCGTTTAAAGGTGACCTGATTTTTGCCGATGAAGAAGGGGTGCCTTGGGGGCATCCCCAAGCTTTGACGCTTGTACTTCTT
This sequence comes from Dactylis glomerata, assembly GCA_007115705.1. Taxonomy (NCBI): domain Eukaryota; kingdom Viridiplantae; phylum Streptophyta; class Magnoliopsida; order Poales; family Poaceae; genus Dactylis; species Dactylis glomerata. The sequence continues at coordinate 2,061,323 of QXEO01000454.1, read as the reverse complement.
GGATATTTCTTGGGGTGCATGGGCATCCTCAAGCTTGAGCTTGTGTCCATTCTTCAACTCATCTCATCATTCTCCGATCCCTACACTTGAAAACTTCCTTCATACAAAACTAAACACAATTCTATTAGCAACATTAGTGTAAGCATAACATTGAATCAACCCTTTTTGCTTCAGGTTTCAACTAAGAACCACCACATATAAAGCATATACTACTGTAGCAACTTTGCCAAAAGTTCCGTGATCAAAAGAACTCAAAAAGAAAGCGATAAAGCGGCAAACACAAATATTGGCAGAAATCTGTCAAAACAGAACAGCTGACAAAGGTCGAATTTTTAGAGGGTTTTCTGTTGCTCAAATCAAAAAGTGTTCAACTAATGAAAGTTTGGATATAACCTGGGGCATATGCACAAGAAATCGCAGGTCCAAAAGATATACATAGAATATTTACGAATTTTTACGGTGCAGCACCGAAAACTATTTCAGGACAGCAACATCCCCAAATCTTATCTCACTCAAATTAGAGGCTTCTCTTGGCACAAAAACAAAATAAAAAGGATAAGGAGAGGTTATTACAGTAGTAATAACTTTCAAGACTCAAATAAAAGAAAAACAACTGAATGTAAAAACATTGGGTTATCTCCCAAGAGTGCTTTTTTTTAACGCATTTGAGCTAGGCGCAGAAAATGCGTATCAAGTAATATCAAGTGATGAAGCATCAAGCTCATAATTTGCTCTAAGAATACAGTCAAAAACTAATTTATTTCTCTTTCTAGGGAAGTGTTCCATACCTTTCTTGAGTGGGAATTGATATTTGATGGTGCCTTCCCTCATATCAATGATGGCACCTACAGTTCGAAGAAAAGGTCTTCCCAAAATAATAGGACATGAAGCATTGCATTCAATATCCATGACAAGAAAATCAACGGGAACAAGGTTATTATTAACCATAATAAGAACATCATTAATCCTTCCCAAAGGTTTCTTCTTAGCAACATCAGCAATAGGAATATCATAATAACACTTTTCAAGCGGTGGTAAATCAAGCATATCATAAATTTTTCTAGGCATGATAGAAATACTAGCACCTAGATCACATAAAGCATGGCAATCAAAATCATTAACATGCATATCAATGATAGGTTCCCAACCATCTTCTAACTTCTTGGGAACAGAAGCTTTTTGCTTCAACTTTTCATCCTTAATTTTCATGAGAGCATTGGTAATATGCTTAGTAAAAGCAACATTTAAAGAATTAGCATTAGGAGTCAAAGCAAGCTTTTGCAAGAACAAAATAACTTCAGATATATTGCAGCCATAAACATCAAAATCATTAAAAGAAATAGAGTTATCATCTCCTACACTCCGAAAAATTTTAGCACTCTTTTGAGAAAAAGTTTTGGCAGTTTTAGGCTTTTTAACATAAGGAGTGAGAGTTTTCTCTACACCAATCAAAGTAAGAGGATTGCTAGCATTAGGAATAATATCATTAGAGGTAGTAATGGTACATACCTTCATCTTTCTAGCCATATCATCTTCTCTTTCCCACCTGGCATGCAATTCTGCTAGCATCCTAACATTTTCATCAATTCTAACTTGGATAGCATTAGCAGTAGCAAAAGGATTGTTCTGTTTCACATCATTAGGCAACACTTTTAATTTCAGAAGTTCAACATCATGAGCAAGGCTATCAACTTTAGAAGAAAGAATATCAATTTTGCCTAACTTTTCCTCAACAGACTTGTTAAAAGCATTTTGCTTACCGATGAAGTCCTTGAGCATTACCTCAAGCTCGGAGGGCGCGGTCCTAGTGTTGTTGGAGGAATTACCATAAGAATTACCATATCCATTACCATTGGTAGAAGGATACGGCCTATAATTGTTACTAGCAAAATTGTTCCTATAAGCATTGTTGTTAAAATTATTATTTCTAATGAAGTTTACATCAACATGCTCTTCTTGAGCAACCAAAGAGGCTAAAGGAACATTATTAGGATCAACATGAGTCCTATCATTTGAAAGCATAAGCATAATAGCATCGATCTTATCACTCAAGGAAGAGGTTTCCTCAACAGAATTTACCTTCTTACCTTGTGGAGCTCTCTCGGTGTGCCATTCTGTGTAATTTACCATCATATTGTCGAGAAGCTTTGTTGCGGCGCCCAAGGTAAGTGACATAAAAGTGCCTCCAGCAGCTGAATCAAGTAGGTTCCTTGAAAAAAAATTCAGTCCTACATAAAAAGTTTGGACAATCATCCAAGTAGTCAGTCCATGAGTGGGACAATTCTTGATCATAGATTTCATTCTTTCCCAAGCTTGAGCAACATGTTCATTATCAAACTGACTAAACTTCATAATATTGCTATGCAAAGCTATAATCTTAGCAGGAGGATAGTATCTACCAATAAAAGCATCCTTACACTTAGCCCATGAATCAATACTATTTTTAGGCAAAGACAGCAACCAATCCTTAGCTTTTCCTCTCAAAGAAAAAGGAAACAACTTAAGCTTAATAATATCACTTTCAACATCCTTATATTTCTGCATCTCACATAGCTCAACAAAATTGTTGAGATGAGCTGCAGCATCATCAGCACTAGCACCAGAAAATTGCTCTTTCATAACAAGGTTCAATAAAGCAGGCTTAATCTCATAAAAATTTGCAGCAGGAGGAGGTGGAGCAATAGAAGTGCAGATAAAATCATTATTATTAGTGCTAGTAAAGTCACACAACTTGGTGTTTTCAGGAGTAGCCATTCTAGCAAAACTAAAAGCAGACAAGTAAAAACAACTATCAAGGATACTAATTTTTTTGGGTTTTTGATAAAACGATGCAAGTAAAAATAAAGTAAAGCAAAACTTAAAACAAAGTAAAGGATATGCGTGCGAAACTCCCCTTGAAGAAGTCTTCTTTTTCCCCAGCAACGGCGCCACAAAATTTGTTGCTTGATGCGGGCAGGATAACCACCCAGTTGGGAACCTAAAGAGGAAGATATGATGAGTACAGCAGCAAATTTTCCCTCAGTTAGAAACCAAGGTATATCGAATCCAGGAAAAAGCCAAACTCCAGAAGGTGATGCTGACTAGCCTAGTAACACTCCAACAAGGGCGCCGTTTACGACACTTGTTGACTCGTCTTCAACCAGTAGCAACGTGGAACCTGCACACAACACAACCAAATACTTTGCTCCCAACTTACGATGAGGTTGTCAATCTCACCGGTTTGCTTGAAACAAAGGAATGAGCGTATCGAGTGGAAAATAGTAATAGTATGCGAGTAAAGTAAACAATGCGAGTAAAGTAAACATGTGAAAGCAATATAAAGGAAATAGGACCGGGGTCCACAGTTCACTAGTGGTGTCTCTCCATAAGATAAAATAACACATGTTGGATAAACAAATTATAGTTGGGCAATTGATAGAATAAAGATAACATGCATATGTCGAGAGGATCACTATGAGATTTACTCTGGGCATTACAACAAGATACATAGACCGCCATCCAACTGCATCTATGGCTAATAATCCACTTGTATCGAATCAATCCGAGAACTCCACAAGTATTAAGTTGCGAACAACAGATAACTGCATTAAGCAAAGTCTGTAATGTAAAGAAAGCATATGCCCTTGAGCATATGAATGTTGTTTTCCCCTAGTAGCAACAGCACATCTACAACCTTAGATGTTTCTGTCACTCCCCCGGATTAAATAGAGGCATGAACCCACTATCGAGCATAAATACCCCCTCTTGGAGTCACTAGCAACTACTCGGCCAAGATAGCTACTAACAACGGAGAGCATGCAAGATCATAAACAACATAGAGATAACATAAGATAATATTCAGCACATCAACTCAATCATAACACCAATATTCATCGGATCCCAACAAACACAACATGTAGAATTACATAAAGGTAGTCTCGATCATGTAAGGCAGCTCACGAGATCTAAACATGAAGCACATGGTGGAGAAGACAACCATCTAGCTACTGCTATGGACCCATAGGCCAAGGTAGACTACTCACTCATCGCGCCGGAGGCAAGCATGGCGATGAAGAAGACCTCCGGTGGTGATTCCCCTCTCCGGCAGGGTGCCGGGAAGAGCTTCTAGACCCTTCCGATCTTCGGGTCGACGGCGGCGGCGAATCGCGATGTGTTATAGAAAAGTGATCGGGTATTTAGGTTTTTCCCGTCGGGGGGTCTTTATAGGCGAAGGGGCAGCGTCAGAGGTGGACCAGGGGGCCCACACCACCAGGGGGCATGGGCCAGCCCTAGGCTGCGCCGCCCTATGGTGTGGCCACCCTCTGGCTCGGCTCCGTCTCCTCTTCGATGTTCTGGAAGCTCCGTGAAATATCTGGACATCTGGCTTTTGTTTCGTCCAATTCCTAGAATATTTCCTGTGTAACATTTCTGAAACACAAAAACAGCAGAAAATAGGGAACTGGCACTGTGGCATCTCGTTAATATGTTAGTCCCAGAAAATGCATAAAAATGCCATGAAGTGTAACGAAACACTAAGCAAATGGTGTAAAAACAAGCATGGAGCATCAAAAATTATGAATATGTTGGAGACGTACCATGGACACATTGGAAAATTTGGTTTTTAGGAGTTGGATGCATGAGTAGAGCTCATACTCAGTACAAAATGAGGGCTAGCAAAAGACTGGGAGCGACCAACTAAGAGAGCAATAACGGCCATAATCATACAAAGCGACAAAGCAACATTAAAAGAAGCATAAGATGGCATCAAAAGTCAAAAATAAATGATCATAGAGGCTTATGGCGACTTTGTATGAGTCAAACATGTGTGAGCATGCACCAAGTTAACCCAAATAAAACATCAAAGGAGAAAACCAAATTAATGCTTCCAAATAATAAAAACAACGCATGATTTTTTCAAAGGCTCATTAAGCAATCTCAGTCATTTGAGACAAGTCATGCTACAGCAAAACCACTAAGCATACTATCAAAATGACATCAAGCACAACATGCAAAAGCCTAGGCCGCAGTCTACACAAGCTCCTTTTTGTACCACTTTTTTGCATGAAATTTTTTTCTCTTTTCCAACACCATTCGAACCTTTTTAAAACAACTCTTTTGATGGAAACCAACATGGACCATAGGTCAAAATACACCTTGATGCAAAGATATAACAAGATCTGAACACAAATCAAGGCAAAAAACGAAAGCTAAATGCAGTAGTAGAAAAAGAGAACACTCGTTGAACGATAAGAGTGAAAAACGGAGTGTTCTTGGCAAATGAAAAGCAAGCCAACTTCTCCAAAAGAAATTTGTTGGGGTCCAACCTTTTATTGCAGCAAACAAAACTAAACAAAACTGAAAACTAAAACAACTAATGCTGCAAGAAAAACGCATAATGCATGAAGCAATAAAAATATAGTGTGTTGAAAGGTGACCTGATTTTTGCCGATGAAGAAGGGGTGCCTCGGGGGCATCCCCAAGCTTTGACGCTTGTACCTCTTCGATATTTCTTGGGGTGCATGGGCATTCCCAAGCTTGAGCTTTTGTGCATTCTTCAACTCATCTCATCATTCTCCAATCCCTACACTTGAAAACTTCCTTCATACAAAACTAAACACAATTCTATAAGCAACATTAGTGTAAGCATAATAATGAATCAACCCCATTTTGCTTCAGATTTCAACTCAAAACAACCACATATAAAGCATATACTACTGTAGCAACTTCCCCAAATGTTCCGTGATCAAAAGAACTCAAAAAGAATGCGATAAAGAGGCAAACACAAATAGTGGCAGAAATCTGTCAAAACAGAACAGCTGACAAAGGTCGATTTTTTCGACAGTTTTCTGTTGCTCAAATCAAAAAGTGTATAACTAATGAAAGTTTGGATATAACCTGGGGCATATGCACAAGAAATCGCAGGTTAAAAAGATATTCTGAGAATTTTCACAAATTTTTACGGTGGAGCACCGAAATCTGTTTCGGGACAGCAACATCCCCAAATTTTACCTCACTCAAATTAGAGGCTTCTCTTGGCACAATAACGAAATAAAAAGGATAAGGAGTGGTTATTACGGTAGTAATAACTTCCAAGACTCAAATAAAAGACAAAAAACTGAAAGTAAAACAATGGGTTATCTCCCAAGAGTGCTTTTCTTTAACGCCTTTGAGCTAGGCGCAGAAAGTGCAAATCAAGTATTTTCGAAAGAGGCATTAAGATCAACGGTTTCCTCAAGATCACCACTTACCACACTAGGCACTTTAGAAGTTCCCGAAGATGATTCAACCTGCAAGTCACTCTTAGTTGAACTAAAAGTCTTACCAATCTTAAAAACATGTTGAGGTTTAGGCATAGACACCTTTGGAACATACATAAAGTTTTGCTCTTTTCCAGCAAAAGCTTTCTCCTTCTTAAACTTAAGAGAAGAGAAAATTGAACTTAAAGTTTCCATGGATTCCTCTAGTTTCCCAATCCTAAGGTTTTGACTATCAAGAGTAGTGCTAGCTTCTAAAATGGTGATTCTCTTAACGATACTTTCTATCGCTTCATTAACTCGGCTAGCGTTATCAAGGATATTTAGCAAACTTTTTTCTAAAGAGCCTAGTTTTTCTATAACTTCCTCCAAAGTGATCTCGGTTTTACCAACATGGATAGGTGGTACTCCCACTAAACTTTCTATTAAAGTGCATGCTTCAAGAGCGGGAGTACCCAGAAAATTATGTCCTGCAAGAGTATCAAGAACGTACCTATTCCAACTAGATATACCAACATAAAAATTTCTAAGGAGGATCATGGTAGAATGCTTCTTCGTACACCTATGATGAGAATTGCTAATACGGTACCAAGCATCTTTCAAGCTCTCTCCCCCTTGATGCTTAAAAGTATGAACTTCCACTTCAGGATTACTCATTCTAACAAAACTAAAAGCAGACAAGTAAAAACAACTATAAAGGAAACTAATTTTTTTATGTTTTTGATAAAACAATGCAAGCAAAAATAAAGTAAAGCAGAACTTAAAACAAAGTAAAGGATGTGCGTGTGAAACTCCCCTTGCAGAAGTCTTCTTCCTCTCCGGCAACGGCGCCAGAAAATAGCTGGTGCCTAGTTGACATGGGAGCTTATTCTTCTTCAATCCCCGGCAACGGCGCCAGAAAATAGTTTGATGGCGCCGGTGGATATATAGATCACCGACCAGTTGGGAACCCCAAGCGGAAGGTATGATGAGCACAGCAGCAGTTTTCCCTCAGTAAGAAACCAAGGTTTATCGAACCAGTAGGAGAAAGCCAAACTTAAGAAGGTTGATACGTCTCCAGCGTATCTATAATTTTTTATGCTCCATGCTTGTTTTTACACCATTTGCCTACTGTTTCGTTACACTTAGTGGCACTTTTATGCATTTTCCGGAACTAACCTATTAACAAGTTGCCACAGTGCCAGTTCCCAGTTTTTTGTTGTTTTGTGTTTCAGAAGTGATACACAGGAAATATTCTTAGAATTGGACAAAACAAGTTCCTGAAGTCTTATTTTACCCGGAAGCTTCCAGGGATCCGAAGAGGAGTAGGAGGGGGGCCACAGGGGCCCCACACACCAGGATGGCGCGGCCAGGGCCTGGGCTGCGCCGCCATGGTGTGAGGCCACCTGCCCCCACCTCTGACATCGCCCCTTCGCCTATAAAGACCCCCCGACGGAAAAAACCTAAAGACCCGATCACTTTTCCAGAACACATCGCGATCCGCCGCCGCCGTCGACCCAAAGATCGGGAGGGTCCAGAAGCTCTTCCCGGCACCCTGCCGAAGAGGGGAATCGCCACCGGAGGTCTTCTTCATCGCCATGCTTGCCTCCGGAGCGATGAGTGAGTAGTCTACCTTGGACTATGGGTCCATAGCAGTAGCTAGATGGTTGTCTTCTCCACCATGTGCTTCATGTTTAGATCTCATGAGCTGCCCTACATGATTGAGATCACCGTTATGTAATTCTACATGTTTGGTTTGTTGGGATCCGATGAATATTGGTGTTATGATTGAGTTGCTGTACTGAATTATATCTTTTGTTATCTCTATGTTGTTTATGATCTTGCATGCTCTTCGTTGTTAGTAGCTATCTTGGCCGAGTAGTTGCTATTGACTCCAAGAGGGGGTATTTATGCTCGATAGTGGGTTCATGCCTCTATTTAACCTGGGGGAGTGACAGAAACCTCTAAGGTTGTAGATGTGCTGTTGCTACTAGGGAGAAAACAACATTCATATGCTCAAGGGCATATGCTTTGTTTACATTACAGACTTTGCTTAATGCAATTATCTGTTGTTCGCAACTTAATACTTGTGGAGTTCTCGGATTGATTCGCCACAAGTGGATTATTAGTCATAGATGTAGTTGGATGGCGGTCTATGTATTTTGTTGTAATGCCCAGAGTAAATCTCATAGTGATCTTCTTGACATATCACGTTTATCTTTATTCTATCAATTGCCCAACTGTAATTTGTTTACCCAGCATGTGTTATTTATCTTATGGAGAGACACCACTAGTGAACTGTGGACCCTGGTCCTATTTCCATCATATTGCTATCACCTCTTTACTTTACTCGCACTGTTTACTTTACTCGCATACTCTATTGTTTTCCACTCGATACACTCATAACCTTTGTTTCAAGCAAACCGGTGAGATTGACAACCTCATCGCAAGTTGGGAACAAAGTACTTGGTTGTGTGTGTGCAGGTTCCGCGTTGCAGCTAGCAAGCAAAGCTTGGACGAGGCGCCATATATAAATTGTCCGAAGCTATCGCAAACTAGCAAGCATCACCTTTAGTCGTTTGTTTCTCCTCTCCAAGAACGATTAAACCTTGGTTTCTTAACTGAGGGAAAACCAACTGCTATACTCATCACACCTTCCTCTTGGGGTTCCCAACGGGCTGGTCATTCACTACGCACAAGGACTGACTGTCAACTAGGCAATCAGTTGTTTTTCTGGCGCCGTTGCCGGGGAGGAAGTAGAAGACTTCTGCGAGGGGAGTTTTCGCACGCACATCCTTTACTTTGTTATTGTTTTGCTTTACTTTATTTATTTTACCTGCATCATTTTTTATCAAAAACCCAAAAAAAAATAGAATCCTTGGTAGCTGTTTTTATTTGTTTGCTTTTAGTTTTGTTAAAATGAGTAATCCTGAAGTAGAAGTTCATAGTTTTAAGCAACAAGGGGGAGAAAGTTTAAAAGATGCTTGGTATCATATTAACAATGCTCATCATAGGTGTACCAAAAAGCACTCTACCACGATCCTCCTTAGAAATTTTTATGTTGGTATATCTAGTTGGAATAGGTATGTTCTCGATACTCTTACAGGAGGTAATTTTCTGGGTACTCCCGCTGGAGAAGCATGCACTATAATTGAAAGTTTAGTGGGAATACCACCTATTCATGTTGCTAAAACCGAGACCACCTTGGAGGAGGTGGTAGAAAAGCTCAGTTCTTTAGAGAAAAGTTTGCCAAGTATCCTAGAAAATGCTAGCCGAGTTAGTGAGTTAATAGAAAACATTGATAAGAGAATTACCATTTTAGAGGCTAGCACTACTCTTGATAATCAAAACTTAAGGATTGGTAAACTAGAGGAGTCTATGGAAACTCTTAGCTTAATCTTCTCTTCTCTTAAATTTAAGAAAGAGAAAGTGTTTGTTGGAAAAGAGCAAAAATTTATGTATGTTCCCAAGGTTTCTGCGCTTAAATCTCAACATGTTCTTAAAATTGGTAAGACTCTTAGTTCCACTAAGGGTGACTTGCAGGTTGAATCATTTTCGGGAACTTCCAAAGTGGTTACTGAGGTAAGTGATGCTTCATCACTTGATATTACTTGATTCGCAATTTTCTGCGCCTACCTCAAAGGCGTTAAAGAAAAGCACTCTTGGGAGATAACCCAATGTTTTATTTTCAGTACCTTTTTCTTTTATTGGAGTCTTGGAAGTCATTACTACTGTAATGACCGCTCATTATCTTGTTTATTTCGTTTTTGTGCCAAGAGAAGCCTCTAATTTGAGTGAGGTAAAGATTTGAGGATGTTGCTGTCCTGAAACTGTTTTCGGTGCTGCACCGTAAAAATTCGTTTAAATTCTCTGTATATCTTTTGGACCTGCGATTTCTTGTGCATATTCCCTAGGTTATATCCAAACTTTGGTTACTTGAACACTTTTTGATTTGAGCAACAGAAAACCCCTCAAAAATTCGACCTTTGTCAGCTGTTCAGTTTTGATAGATTTCTGCCAATATTTGTGTTTGCCACTTTATCGCTTTCTTTTGAGTTCTTTTGATCACGGAACTTTTGGAGAAGTTGCTACAGTAGTTTATACTATACATGTGGTGGTTTTGAGTTGAAACTGAAGCAAAAAGAGGTTGATTATATGTTATGCCTACACTAATGTTGCTAATAGAATTGTGTTTAGTTTTGTATGAAGGAAGTTTTCAAGTGTAGGGATTGGAGAATGATGAGATGAGTTGAAGAATGGACAAAAGCTCAAGCTTGGGGATGCCCATGCATCACCCCAAGAAATATCCAAGAAGTACAAGTGTCAAAGCTTGGGGATGCCCCTGAGGCACCCCTTCTTCATCGCCAAAAATCAGGTCACCTTTCAAAACACTATATTTTTATTGCTTCATGCACTATGTATTTTTCTTGGAGCGTCAGTTGTTTTAGTTTTTTTAGTTATTTTAGTTTTGTTTGCTGCAATAAATGGTTGGACCCCAACAAATTTCCTTTGGAGGAGATGTACTCATTTTCATTTGCCAAGAACACTCAGTTTTCACTCTTATCGTTCATCGAGTGTTCTTCTTTTTCCGCTACTGCTTTTGGTTTTCGTTTTTGCCTTGATTTGCGTTCAGACCTTGTCATATCTTTTCATCAAGGTGTATTTTTGCCTCTGATCTTTATTGGTTTTCATCAAAAGAGGTGTCTATAAAAATTTCAAATGGTGTTGGAAAAGAGAAAAAGCTTTGTGCAAAAAAGTGGTACAAGAAGGAGCTTGTGTAGACTGCGGCTTAGGCTTTTTCATGTCATGCTTGATGTCTTTTTGATAGTATGCTTAGTGGTTTTGCTGTAGCATGACTTGTCTCAAATAACTGAGATTGCTTAATGAGCATTTGAAAAAATCATGCGTTGTTTTTATTGTATGGAAGCATTATTTTGGTTTTCTCCTTGATGCTTTATTTGGGTTGACTTGGCGCACGCTCACACATGTTAGACTCTTACAAAGTCGCCAATAGCCTCTATGATCATTTAGTTTTTGACTTTTGATGCCATATTATGCTTCTTTTAATGTCGCTTTGTCGCTTTGCATGATTATGGCCATTATTTCTCTCTTAGTTGGTCGCTCCTAGTCTTTTGCTAGCCCTCGCCTTGTACTGAGTATGAGCTCTACTCGTGCATCCAACTCCTAAAAACCAAGTCTTCCAAAGTGTCCACCATACATACCTACTAGCAATTTGCTATTCCAAGAAAATTTGACTTGCTTTTATTTTCTCTTCAAATTAAACTCTTACCAGTGTTATGCGAAATTCGGTCAGTAAAGCTCTCACGAACCGGAAGGCACACTTTACTTTTTCCTATTCTTAAAAATTTGTCATTGTGGTCTCTTATGTTGAGTTGTTATACTTGCAAGTTGTAAGTTGGAGACTAGCCCAGCCATGCAGTCATGGGCAAGCTTTCAACATTGCACTTCTTAATTGAGTTGATATCATGATCTTTTGTTTATGGATGCCCGCGGTGTGAAATGAATTGGGAATATTGTGGGGATCATGGAGTTTGTATATGTGTTAGGGAAACGCCGGGCCGCTAATCTAAGCCATGCATAATTCATGGTGGAAATTTGCAGCATACCCATGGTGAACATTCGACGACGCATCTCACAATAAAAAGCTAAACAAATGGCAAATTAAAGAGATGTCGAGGTGTTCATTGTCTGCTTGTCCTGTCATTTTGGTGTGGGCTTGTTCCATATCATCAGGCACGGAGGTACCCCATTGGCGGTTCTCAATGATATGCATATATTTACAATGACAAGAGCCTTGCTTGGGACTCTAAGTAAAGTAGCATGAGGTTTGGGTACTCGTATTCACGGGGCACGAGGTTTTCAACTTATGATTTGTCAAGCATATGCATCATAATTGTTCTCGCATTAACTTTAACCATTCAAGATGCTTATGATGGGGGCAATGAGAGCTCAAAGTCGGTAAGTACCATAATTTTTGAAGGTTATAAAACTTGCAATCACTGCTTCCCTCTGCGAAGGGCCTTTCTTCTACTTTTATGTTGAGTCGCCACCTTTTATCTTTATGCACCATAAGAGAGCATAGTTGTCATTCTTAGTATAATGTGCATTGTCCCAAAGTTTTCATTGATTGATTCATATTGTTGGTTTCACTTGTTCTTAAATTATTTGTATCTAGTCGCCCTCTTAAACTTGAAGGTGTCCTATGCATTTATGTTTTGCTCTCTTTGAAGGACAAGCTGAAAACCATTTGTATGTTTTTCCTTATGATTTGAACACACGTTTGACTTTCATTGTTTCATTTTCATGATCTTTTGTTTGTGTTCATTTGCATGTTTACAACATGGTTGCTAAGTTCTATTGTCAAGATTATATCTTTATGCCCATGTTTTAAGTTCTTATGATCCCAGCTCACAAATGCTTACATATATGATCAAGATTGTGTAGGTGCATGTCACCTCAAAAATTATTCTTTTGTTATCACTTACCTACTCGAGGGCGAGCAGGAGTTAAGCTTGGGGATGCTTGATACGTCTCCAACGTATCTATAATTTTTGATGCTCCATGCTTGTTTTTACACCATTTGCCTACTGTTTCGTTACACTTAGTGGCACTTTTATGCATTTTCTAGAACTAACCTATTAACAAGTTGCCATAGTGCCAGTTCCCTGTTTTCTGCTGTTTTTGTGTTTCAGAAGTGATACACAGGAAATATTCTCGGAATTGGACGAAACAAGTTCCTGAAGTCTTATTTTACCCGGAAGCTTCCAGAGATCCGAAGAGGAGTAGGAGGGGGGCCACAGGGGCCCCACACACCAGGCTGGCGCGGCCAGGGCCTGGGCCGTGCCGCCATGGTGTGAGGCCACCTAGCCCCACCTGTGACATCGCCCCTTCGCCTATAAAGACCCCCCGACGGAAAAAAACCTAAAGACCCGATCACTTTTCCAGAACACATCGCGATCCGCCACCGTCGACCCGAAGATCGGGAGGGTCCAGAAGCTCTTCCCGGCACCCTGCCGGAGAGGGGAATCGCCACCGGAGGTCTTCTTCATCACCATGCTTGCCTCCGGAGAGATAAGTGAGTAGTCTACCTTGGACTATGGGTCCATAGCAGTAGCTAGATGGTTGTCTTATCCACCATGTGCTTCATGTTTAGATCTCATGAGCTGCCCTACATGATTGAGATCACCGTTATGTAATTCTACATGTTTGGTTTGTTGGGATTCGATGAATATTGGTGTTATGATTAAGTTGCTGTACTGAATTATATCTTTTGTTATCTCTATGTTGTTTATGATCTTGCATGCTCTCCGTTGTTAGTAGCTATCTTGGCCGAGTAGTTGCTAGTGACTCCAAGAGGGGGTATTTATGCTCGATAGTGGGTTCATGCCTCTATTTAATCTGGGGGAGTGACAGAAACCTCTAAGGTTGTAGATGTGCTGTTGCTACTAGGGAGAAAACAACATTCATATGCTCAAGGGCATATGCTTTGTTTACATTACACACTTTGCTTAATGCAATTATCTATTGTTCGCAACTTAATACCTGTGGAGTTCTCGGATTGATTCGCCACAAGTGAATTATTAGTCATAGATGCAGTTGGATGGCGGTCTATGTATTTTGTTGTAATGCCCAGAGTAAATCTCATAGTGATCTTCTTGACATATCACGTTTCTCTTTATTCTATCAATTGCCCAACTGTAATTTGTTTACCTAGCATATATTATTTATCTTATGGAGAGACACCACTAGTGAACTGTGGACCCCGGTCCTATTTCCATCATATTGCTATCACCTGTTTACTTTACTCGCACTATTTACTTTACTCGCATACTCTATTGTTTTCCACTCGATACACTCATAACCTTTGTTTTAAGCAAACCGGTGAGATTGACAACCTCATCGCAAGTTGGGAACAAAGTACTTGGTTGTGTCTGTGCAGGTTCTGCGTTGTAGCTAGCAAGCAAAGCTTGGACGAGGCGCCATATATAAATTGTCCGAAGCTGTCGCAAACTAGCAAGCATCACCTTCAGTCATTTGTCTCTCCTCTCCAAGAACGATTAAACCTTGGTTTTTTAACTGAGGGAAAACCAGCTGCTATACTCATCACACCTTCCTCTTGGGGTTCCCAACGGGCTGGTCATTCACCACGCACAAGGACTGACTGTCAACTAGGCAATCAAAGGTGATGCTTGCTAGCTTAGTGACACTCCAACAAGGGCGCCGTTTACGATTCTTGTTAGCGCGTCTTCAACTAGTAGCAACGCGGAACCTGCACACAACACAACCAAATACTTTGCTCCCAACTTAGATGAGGTTGTCAATCTCACCGGTTTGATGTAAACAAAGGTATGAGCGTATCGAGTGGAAAGCAATAGTAGTATGCGAGAAAGTAAACAGTGCGAGTAAAGTAAACAGGTGATAGCAATATAAAGGAAATTAGACCGGGGTCCACAGTTCACTAGTGGTGTCTCTCCATAAAATAAATAACAACATGCTAGGTAAACAAATTACAGTTGGGCAATTGATAGAATAAAGATAACGTGCATATGTCGCGAGGATCACTATGAGATTTACTCTGGGCATTACAACAAAATACATAGACCGCCATCCAACTGCATCTATGACTAATAATCCACCCACGGGGAATCATCCGAGGACCCCGTGAATATTAAGTTGCGAACAACAGATAACTGCATTAAGCAAATGTGTAATGTAAACAAAGCATATGCCCTTGGACATAAGAATGTTATTTTCTCCCTAGTGGCAACAACACATCTACAACCTTAGAGGTTTCTGTCACCCCCCCAGATTAAATAGAGGCGTGAACCCAACTATCGAGCATAAATACCCCCTCTTGGAGTCACTAGTATCTACTTGGCCAAGATAGCTACTAACAACGGAGAGCATGCAAGATCATAAATAACACAGAGATAACATAAGATAATATTCAGCACATCAACTCAACATAACACCAATATTCATCGGATCCCAACAAACACAACATGTAGAATTACAAAACGGTGATCTCGATCATGTAAGACAGCTCACGAGATCTAAACATGAAGCACATGGTGGAGAAGACAACCATCTAGCTACTGCTATGGCCCCATAGTCCAAGGTAGACTACTTACTCATCGCGCCGGAGGCAAGCATGGCGATAAAGAAGACCTTCGGTGGCGATTCCCCTCTCCGGCAGGGTGCCGGGAAGAGCTTCTGGACCCTCCCGATCTCGGGTCGACGACGTCGGCGGATCGCGATGTGTTTCTGAAAAATTGATCGGGTATTTAGGTTTTTCCCGTCGGGGGGTCTTTATAGGCGAAGGGGCAGCGTCAGAGGTGGACCAGCGGGGTCTCACCCAAAGGGGGCGCGGGCCAGGGGCAGGCCACGCCGCCCTATGGTGAGGCCAGCCTCTGGCTCAGCTCCGTCTCCTCTTCGGTCTTCTGGAAGCTTCATTTAATATCTGGACGTTTGGCTTTTGTTTCGTCCAATTTTGAGAATATTTCCTGTGTAACTTTTCTAAAACACAAAACAGCAGAAAACAGGGAACTGGCACTGTGGCATCTTGTTAATAGGTTAGTTCCGGAAAATGCATAAAAACGCCACGAAGTGTAACGAAACACTAAGCAAATGGTGTAAAAACAAGCATGGAGCATCAAAAAATTATAGATACGTTTGAGACGTATCAATCTCTGTCCTCTGACAAATCGGAGGGGGACAAGGTCGTGCTGCGCGACTTCGTGGACAACAACAAAGCCAAGAGCCATGCCTTCGAGAAGCAACAACGCCGCTCAGAGCAAGCAGTCGCGGAAGCATGAGGAGGAGAAGGCACGCTTCATCTTCATCCAGGTGGCGGTGTACGAGTTGAAGCAAGAGGAGCTTGTTGTTCACTGCGTGAAGCAGGAGATCGTCGACCTCAATGACAACAAGTGAAGTTGAAGCCTCCATCGCCGTCCGAATCGCCATTAGGCCCCGGTGAGATATCGTGGGGCCAAAATTTGGGACAATAGGTTGCGTCGTGGATTAGGGTTAGGGTTTTAGTTGCATTTTTTGCTTGCTTTTGCAAATGTATGAATGAATCGATGAACCGAGTCCAAGGTTTTTATTCTCGTTGAAAGTTTTTACCGGTGGTCACCGGAATTAATGGTTACCGCAAAATCTCAAAAATCTCAGTAATTTACTGTCCGAGTTAATTCAAACAAATTTTGAATTCAATTTTTTTGTATGGCAAAACAATATAGATTTATATCCAATATGTACATGAACGGCTTGCTAGCACAGTGGTGAACGAGACTGTCTTAAAGTGGTCTTCTCAATGGTGCTAGGTTCTAAACTTGTTGCTAGCACTGTTGTAACTTTTCTCTTGAAGTTCCCCAAGCATGCTTCCCGATACTGTATTTGAAGCAGTTCTTCAAATTCCTTATGATATGCAATTGAAACAAGTTCTTGCTAATGGAAAAAAGGGAGGGTTGAATGTGGGTGTTGTTCTTATTTTTCCTGAGGGATTCGAATTAGCGCCGCCCGACCGTATTTCCACCTAACATGCTCTGTATCTATAATCACAATGCATCACATGTTCTGCTTAAGATTTGATAATGGAGATAAATTAGGCGTAGAAAATCCAATTTGACATGATGCATGAACTGAGAAGCATGTTGTATCATGGTCAGGTCATTAGCGCAGGTGTTCTTGTTCTACTTGTTGAGCTTAAAGTAGCATACATTTAGATTTGGTTCCAAACCTCATGGCTGCCATAATTCAGATTTTATTTTTTATACTAAATACTTTTACTTTTTATACAAATTCAGGTAGAACCAAATATCACAGTGTTTGTGTGAGAACACACAAACACTGTGATATTTGGTTCCAAACCTCATGACTGCCATAATTCAGATTTTACTTTTTATTCTAAATACTTTTAATTTTCATATCGATAACTTAGATCACATTGTCACCAAATGTAAACTATTTATTTGTTCATACAATCTTTAATTATGTTTTCCCTATCATATCCAACAAGGCTAACCATATTTAAACTCATCTTAAATTTCACTATTATCATATTGAAAAATTATGTTATCTTTTTTTTGTAATTGTGTCTTGGGCATAGCTAAATTACACCAAGACCAAATAAAGATTGGAAGTAAAAAATCACATTCATCTACATATAATTTAGTATAGTTTGTCCATTCACGTTTGCGTTTATTTTATTATGTTTAAATATCTTAATAGATGGTTCTTTGACATATGAGCCAACCAAGTACCCTATGCCGATACACAATATAAGCAATATGGAGAAAAAAGTAGCCGAACATGTAGCCTAAAACAAGCGCCCCTACTTCAAGCAACCACGGCCCACCATTTCTAGGAGCTTAGTGTTTGTGAAGCAAAAATGCTAGACTTACGGGTAAGCGCTTACGGAAATGCTTACGGAATGATGTGGCAGAGGCTGGCTGACTCAAATCTTTTCCCTCCCCGTGTTTTCCGGACCGAAAATGTATCGTGCACAACATATCTCCACAAATAGTAATGCTACAGCTACGGAAGAATTCTTACTTTTTGAATTCGCGTGACTGTTTCATCGTTCACTGGCAGCACCCTTGTCACCTCAGTAATTGTTGATGAAACAGTTGTGTGTATTCGAGAACCGTAAATTACGTATTTTATAGTACAGTGATCACGCCAAGTAACGGAGCCAAGTTCAGTGATGTATTTTTCTCAAAGAATTTCTTCCAACAAAAGAATAGCGAGATACTTGCGGGGTACTGTATTACCAAACGTCCGTTAATTTAGCACCTCGCTAGTGAATTTCTCTCGCCACGAAGCGGTGCAGGGACGTAGACGCTCCAAAGGTTCCCAGGCGTCGCAACCACAGCGTACATCGATCGATGCGGATTTCACACCTTCGCAATCAATTCCTGCCGCCTGATCCACCACCACCATTGGAGGAGCGGCTTGACGTACTCGCAGAAAATTAAAGTCGCTCCAACCTTCCAACGAACCCATCACTAATCGACAATCGTCCACTTGAAAATGATATATCTCTGCAACTATGCTCACCACAGCCAAAAGTGCTACCGGTAGAGCAAAAGCAAATTGTCCACTCGAAATTAAACAGATATTTGCGCAATCGATCTCATATTGATATCCATCACACATGATCAAGAAAGAGAGAAATAACAGGAAGCTTAATTCTTGCAGGCAAACGTAGTACAGACGCTCCCTCTTATTGTCTTCACAAAGGGGAGAGATTGCTCATCATCTCACCGATCGATCTCCTAAAACCTATTTACAGGCTACAATTTCCTTCCCACGAGGAATTCGGAGTTCCTCGCATCACAACACGATCGATCGATTTCACGAAGAAGGAGCCTACACGGGGCTAGTCGACGCAGGAGCCGCAGAGGCCGTACCCGCCGCTGCAGCGAGGCCCGGTGCCGTCGCAGATGCGCTCGGCGCCGACGAAGACCTTGGTGTCCCGGCTGCCGCGGCGCCCCCTCCGCCTCCTCCCTTCGCCGTCGTCGCTGCCGACGCAGGTGAAGATTATCCACGACATGACGGACAGCCACAGGATGACGGCGCAGTACGCCGCCTCCCCGCCCAGCCCGCCCTGCGCCGACCCTAGGAACTCCACCGGCGCCGAAGCCATCCGATCAATCTCCAGGACTATAATATGATGAAAGAGTGTTGCTTGCTGCCGCTGGCTGAGTGTGTGTGTGTCACCGTTACCATCTGCCTCCCCGTGGTGGCGCCGGCTTTATAGCCCCTGTCTGCCGGGGGGCGGCGGTGGGGATGGGGTTGGGTTGGGTGGATGGGTTCGGGTAGAGCGACGTGACGTCCAAGCGCAGTCGCGTGCCGCCACGGGCGGAAAAATTACGCCGGTTTTGCTTAGCGCGGAGGTGTTTGCACGGCCACCTGTGGGCGCCGCCGTGGAACCGGTCCATTCTACCGTGCGGCACCACATCACCTCACGGCATTTCTGCTCTGCTTTTTTAGAACAAGTACGATATTTTATTAATTAATAGAAAATCAAGTTACACGTAAAATTAAGTGGAAGCTAAAAGACAAAGCAGGAGAAAACAGTTATCCTAAAAATATTGCCAATAGAACCCTAAAGTATAGGAAAATACAGAATAATCCTAGGGTTTCCTACAAACACCGAAATCAGTGGTTGTCGCCCAACTCCGACGCCGCAATGGTGTACGCTAGAATAGCCGATGAGACTCCACCAATGTTACATCCAAAGAAGCATCCTCGTCAACGAGGATTTGTGATTCAATGAACAGGTTCATGTCTTGAGCGCTAGTACAGTTTTAGGCCATGAAATGTCGATGCGGATTATTTTTTGACAATTAGCAAATTTGTCACAAACCAATCGCACTACAAGGGCTAGGGACTCAGGGCGACATGTCCGTCCTGCTCCAACGAAACTTGGATTTTCACCCATAGCTCCTAGGGACACCAAAGCTCCCCAGCAACATAGAAGGAGAACGATACCCGAAGACGCCACCATCATCAGCACGGAGCCACGGACCAAAGTCCGTGCAAGGCTTTCACCTTGAGCTTGACCCCTTTCGACGCGTCTAGGCTTTGCCGACGGAGGGAGGGGACAAAGTTGCCGCCGCCGCCGCCCTAGTAGCCTATGTGTGGATGGCGGCTTATTTCTACTCTGCTGGACTAATAAGTGCTGCTGCTATACTCGTACAGCGCCGATCCTGTCACAGTTGGCGAAGTCAACCCCCCGTGACGATTTTGGCATGGCAAATTAATGACGACGTGGACACGGCCAAGATATATGTTGGCACGTAATTAGCGGCGAGAGCGAGTAGTTGGCAGCTTGCCAGCTTGAGCTAAATCCTTCCTTATTTAATTAGTACTGTATTTCTGAAGATAGGCTCCTCTTGTGGTAAATGGTTTCGTTTTTTGGCGTTGTAGTCACGCTAGCTAGCTAAGTTTAGCTTAACCGGGGATGGAAACGAAGTGATGGCGATCGAGCGCCGTTGCTTAACAATTAAGCAAAGAGAAATGCAATTTTTCTGTAGAAGTAGTACGATATACAGCCGCGTCACGGTACATTTGTCACGGACCGTGACTGTCTCTGTGTGAGAAATGACTGAGGTGTTCGTCGGGCTGAAGCAGGCAAAACTTTCTCCCGGTATTCCAAGCTTGACCATTGCCGTCGTTCGTTCATAAGGTGCGGTGAATATTGGTAAATTGGAGGTTTGAATGGTGTGAGAAGGGGGAAATCGAATATTAGAGAAAGAGAACCTGAGAACGAGGCAAAATTTGGAGAGTTACTAAGTACACTCCAGAAACATTCATTAAGATATTTTCTGGACTCTCTTTACACTCCAAAAATACTCTAACAAGATGTCGTACCCTTATGTATGGATACTACAAATATACAATCACGTGTAACCCAAGACATGTTAGAAACTATAATTCATTGAGTGATGTACATCATTATAGATCAATGTGTTTACTTTGCGTAGACTTGGAGCAAAATGTTGTTACACGACATTATTGCTTAAAATGTGCAAACTAAAATTTAAATGATGAAACTTTTTTTTGTGATTAAAAAGATATACATTCTAGCTTGAGAAAAATAAATATAACTATAAATAAGGAATATGTGGAACATTGAAATGATGTTACAATGTTTACCGGTATGGTTACAGGCTGCCACTTGCTACTCATGTATGAAAACCAATACAAGTTTGAATACTATATTGATTAATTTACCAATTGAAAAAACATTAAAAATACTCTAGGTGGTGGAACACGTTATTAACAAAAGTAATAATATTTGGTATAAAATACTCCTACTTCTCAGTCCGAGCAAAGGATTGCCACCATTATTAACGTAGAAGTTCGCGTTGAGGAGCGACACCATGCTCGACCTCGCCATCACCCTTAGGAGCGATAAGTTCGACAAGGAGCCACTCTGGTGGATGCTCTAACTTTTGTCATCAGCTTCACCTCCCACCTTGAGGCCTTCAAGTGACTTGGTGCTATTTTTTATGTAGAACTCGCTTTGGAGCACCATCACGGATCCGACGGAGAGGTACGACATCAATAATGGCTTGCGAGACTTCGGGTGGGGATGCCATGACACGGAGGCTAGGACTAGAAGAATCGATGGAAGAGACCGCACATTTTGTTGCCATTATACTTGGGAAAATGCTCAGCGGCTCATAGGTGCTACACACCGGGAAATCTAGACCATTGATTATTATGGGGATCTATCCCGGCCATTAGTATGCAAGTTGTATTTTTAGTTAGTTGCCAGTATATGGCTCTTTTAGTTAAATATCTAGGCCCACCTCATTTATGTACTGATCATAGTACCACATGCACTACTCAGCCGGAGCAATTCATTGTCCATCCCTTGACTGAGCTAATTACTTGGTGTCAACTCTAACTTACACTTTACATTGTTTATCTTTCATTAATTTCCAAGGTTTTTAATATTCTTGCAGATAAAATAAATTTAGTATTTCTAATACTAACAACTCATCTTATTTTAGAATCCTTATTCTAACACCTACAAATATTATTGTTTACTTCTATATTTATTTAACAAAATTAAGAATTTTATTATTTTACTTCTACGAACATTCAAAAAAATAGTTTAGTTTATCAATTCACTTACATTTTTACAAGCAGAAAACTTGCAACCACAACACTATTACAAGAAATTTCATGATATTAACCCCAGGAAAATATTTTCGACTACGAACAGATAGCCTATATTCTCATGTATTCTCGTTAAACATGTGGAAGACTAGAGCCAATTACAAACAGATTGCAATTAATCTCGGCCATTAGCGAGTGATGTAACTACTGCATGGGCTTATGCAAACTAATTATTTCACTAGCTAAAAAAGGTACGGGGCATGTGCGACTTTTTCTTGGTTATTATTCAATATGTGAGGTTATGTTCGGTTCTGTACCGAATTCAGACTTTTTTTTTTTTTTTGACGCTGTAATCCGCTCTTTATTCATAAGATAAAAACAAGTTACAAGTTATGAACGAACAGACCTTACAGAACTGAAAAGATAGGATAAACCTATGCAAAAAACCAGCGTCTATCCTCCTCTTTCGACACCACCAAAGCGAACGCCAAAGGGACGGAAGACAGATCACCACAACACCCGAGCTCGACGCGGCTCCATCGCTGATCAGCAGCTTTTCGGACCTCCAAAGTAGTTTGCCAGAGGCAAAACCATTGTCGTTGAAAGAATCAGACCGAGGCAACATGTCCTCGGACACGCGATCGAACTCCAGAACTGGTACCCCCCTACGACTACAACGTCGGGGGAGGAAATCAGAACTGCCGGCCTCCATCCACAAACCCAGCATAGCATACACCATCTTCCGTCTGTCACATACGCAGACAAACGTCTGCACGTACTCCTGGACAACACATCCTCCCTGCTCCACCATGACGTCGGAGCCAACGCCATAGTAACGGGGACAGAGCAGGAGGATGAACACACCTGATGGGATCACCGCCTCCGCCTCGACGACACCATCCAAGAAACTGAAAGCCGCCGATCCGAGGAATCGGCAAACACACGATGCCATCAACTCCGAGACGCCGCCATGAAGGACACCGCCGGTGTGAGAGTGGAGCTGAGGCAGATTTATTCGTCCGGGCGCCGCTCCCACCACCCCAACGGCGCTCCACGACCTGCAAAACCAAACCCTAACTGCAGACTTTATGTTGAGGCCATGTACTTATTGTATGCTTGAAGTATTCACTCAACCCAGCAATTATCATTGAATAAACCAAATTAAATGCTCAGATCCCATAAGGTAACGGATGGCAGCGATTTCAATTAGTGTGGCACCTATGTGCCAAAGATCCGCATCCTTATACTTGTGGCTTTTTTTTAAAACAATACCATAATATATTATAGCAACGAACCGTACATAGTAGAGATATATAATCGGTCTCCAGCGATTATAAAATAAAGTCTAAGAAAAAACGAGCTAAACTTCGAGGCTTTCAAACTCTTCTTCTTCCATGACACAATCTTGTATTTTCCTGAAGCCAGCCAAAAGATAATGGCACAGATATCAAACCATAAACCTGTAAATACCAATAGTGGTTCTCCATTTTTTTAATTTAAGTCACAGTGCCAAGGCTACGCGCACGCACGTAACCATTAATGCAATCATACCACATCGGCAAGAGTACCAACACCAGTATTCCAGGGAAGAGAAACCGAACAGCCTTGTCAACGTCGTTGGAAAGCCGAGAGTACGAATCACCATTGTCAAAGACGTAGCAGTCGGGATAAATATTGCGAGAATAACCCTCCTCACGGCAACCAGGAGAAACAATCCAAAACCGATCTGGCGAAGCAAAATCTTGAAGACCGTACCTAAAAACTGTAATCTTATAGCACCACCATTGACGCCAGGAAGAAGATCTTGTCGCCGAACGAAGAGCTGAAGATCACTTATTATGAACGATGACATCTCCATTGACGTTGAAGAAAACGGAGATGGCTACCAAAACACTAACCTAATCTTTGAAAAATACTACTTTTATTGAAATCTCCATCCATAGATCGGGTCCCCACCCCTCCCGACACCGGCGAGGCCGGCCGAAGGAGGGGGAACCAATCTATAGAGGAGGCGAAGCTTGGAGGCGGCGGCTAGATCAAAGAAGCGGCGGCTGGGAACGAAGGAGATACAGGTACGACAGTGGGGTTGATGCAGGAGTGAGAGTTCCTTATACTTGTGGCTTTATTAGATGCACACATAGACAAGAAATATATAATGAAGGAGTCTATCACCAATGAGGTGGGTCCAACCTACTCTTCCTCGCATGAATATGCACTCGGGGCCTCTCACGCGGCATTCTCTTCCTTTCAGAAGTGTCAGAGTAACATGGGAGCATAACGAGTAACATAGAAACAGTGGGATTGAGATTTGTACCGGTTTGTAGCATTCAACATTGCCTATCACAAGAATTTTGTTTTAGAATTTTTTGAAACTTTGAAATACAAATTTCATATATTAAAAAATAAAGGGCTATATGTAGCTCGGTCTACGTTTTGAGTTTCCCCGATTGAGCGTCGTTACTTAACAATTATGCAAAGATAAATGCTATTTTTTGTAGAAGTATAATATCGCATCCATGTCATAGTAAATTTCTCACAGCCGGACCTTGTGAGGAATGACTGAGGTGTTTGTTGGGCTTGGCACCTGATATTCCTCATTTGACCGTTGTCGTCTTCCACTCATAAGGGGCCGTTAATATCGGCAAATTGGATATTTGAACGGTGAGAGGGGGAAATCAAACACGGGGAGGAATATCAGAGAAGTAAAACTTGAGACGAGACAAAATTTTAAGTTGCAAACAGGGCAAGACATAATCAAATCAGCTAATGTGCATGCGTGGCCAGCAAAACGGAGAACACACAAATCTTTGTTTCTTAGAGCATCTCCAGCCGTTTGATGCCCTCGGGCCGAAATCCGGACGAAACAAACGCCGGATTGGATGTAAATAGGGCGTGGATGGCAACATTTTCCCAGTCGCAACCCCGTCATTCGCCTATCAGCGCGGTTAGTTTCAAAAAATCATCTTCCCGCTACACAAAAGCATCGCCCAATAGTTCGTCGATCGGATCAGCCACAATCTGGCGATCGAAACAGAAACTAGACTACAACAAGCTCATCGACGGTCCCTTCCTGCGCCTCGGGCGGCGATGCATCGTCGGCCGCCGGAGTGGACGTCGTCGAAGGGGAGGACGAAGCAGTCGACGGAGGCTGGAGGATGTCTTGACCCGCTGCCAATATGTGTCATAGTTTTGATTGGAGCCGGTAATGCCGTTCATGGAAACGGTCTTCCAAGCTTCGGCGAGGCACTCCTCTTCTTTGCTCGTCCATTTGATCCGCGGCTCTGCCGGCGGCGATTTCTTCTTCCTTTTCTTCCTCCCCTTCGACGTCGGCGTGGGCTCAGGCGCGTCGTCCTCCTCATCGAGGTTGGCCTGCTCCTCTTCTTCTTTGTCGAAGTCTTGGGTGTTGTCTCCGAACCCGTCATTCTGATCGTCAACGGCACCCCGCGCCGCGATGGCTTCCGTCGCCCTTGCCTCCTCTTGTGTGAAGAAACCCGGGCTCGATGCGGCAGCCATGGTGCCCGACGTGATCATGTCGTGCATCACGTCGTCATTCGGCGGCGGCATCCCGTTGGAGAAGGAGAGCGACCCTCGGCGCAGGGCGGGCGAGATGCCCTCGTGCATCGCAGCGTCGTACTCCGGCGACGACGGCGTAAACCTCGACATGCCGGGGTGATACGTCTCAAACGTATCTATAATTTTTGATGCTCCATGCTTGTTTTTACACCATTTGCCTATTGTTTCGTTACACTTAGTGGCACTTTTATGCATTTTCCGGAACTAACCTATTAACGAAGTGCCACAGTGCCAGTTCCCTGTTTTCTGCTGTTTTTGTGTTTCAGAGTGATACACAGGAAATATTCTCGGAATTGGACGAAACCACATCCTGAAGTCTTATTTTACCCGGAAGCTTCCAGAGATCCGAAGAGGAGTAGGAGGGGGCCACCAGGGCCCCACACGCAGGGGTGGCGTGGCCAGCCCCCTGGCCGCGCCGGGCCCTCGTGAGGGAGCCTGGCTCCTCCTCTGACAACACCCCTTCACCTATAAAGACCCCCCGACGAGAAAAACCTAAGTACCCGATCAATTTTCCAGAATACATCGCGATCCGCCGCCGCCATCGACCCGAAGATCGGGAGGGTCCAGAAGCTCTTCCCGGCACCCTGCCGGAGAGGGGAATCGCCACCGGAGGTCTCCTTCATCGCCATGCTTGCCTCCGGAGCGATGAGTGAGTAGTCTACCTTGGACTATGGGTCCATAGCAGTAGCTAGATGGTTGTCTTCTCCACCATGTGCTTCATGTTTAGATCTCATGAGCTGCCCTACATGATTGAGATCACCGTTATGTAATTCTACATGTTTGGTTTGTTGGGATCCGATGAATATTGGTGTTTATGATTAAGTTGTTGTACTGAATATTATCTTTTGTTATCTCTATGTTGTTTATGATCTTGCATGCTCTCCGTTGTTAGTAGCTATCTTGGCCGAGTAGTTGCTAGTGACTCCAAGAGGGGGTATTTATGCTCGATAGTGGGTTCATGCCTCTATTTCACCTGGGGGAGTGACAGAAACCTCTAAGGTGGTAGATGTGCTGTTGCTACTAGGGACAAAACAACATTCATATGCTCAAGGGCATATGCTTTGTTTACATTACACACTTTGCTTAATGCAATTATCTGTTGTTCGCAACTTAATACTTCTAGGGTGTTCGGATTGATATCCCCGGGAGTGGATTATTAGTCATAGATGCAGTTGGATGGCGGTCTATGTATTTTGTTGTAATGCCCAGAGTAAATCTCATAGTGATCTTCTTGACATATCACGTTATCTCTATTCTATCAATTGCCCAACTGTAATTTGTTTACCCAGCATGTGTTATTTATCTATGGAGAGACACCACTAGTGAACTGTGGACCCCGGTCCTATTTCCATCATATTGCTATCACCTGTTTACTTTACTCGCACTGTTTACTTTACTCGCATACTATATTGTTTTCCACTCGATACGCTCATAACCTTTGTTTCAAGCAAACCGGTGAGATTGACAACCTCATCGCAAGTTGGGAACAAAGTATTTGTTTGTGTGTGTGCAGGTTCCGCATCACCTTTAGTCATCATTGTCTCTCCTCTCCTGACCGATATTAAACCTTGGTTTCTTAACTGAGGGAAAACTAGCTGCTATACTCATCATACCTTCCTCTTGGGGTTCCCAACGGGCTGGTTATTCACCACGCACAAGGATAGTTTGCTCCCACATCAACCACACGCCATCAGCTCATTTTCTAGCGCCATCAACAGTAACATTCACTCGGAGTAGCACGGGGATGTAGCTGTCGTGGAACATGGCCGGTGACGCCGGCGAGTAGGTGGAAGGAGAGCCGATAGTACCTTGGTTTGGCCATGGACCGGGGAATTGGCCGACGCGCGGCTAGCCCATGGACATGGAGACCAGCCTCGCCTGTTCATCCGCCGCCACCGCCGCCGCCCTCTTCGCCGCGAGCTTCCTCTCCCTCTCCACCCTGCCGCGCGTTTCGGTCTGCCGGCGCTCCACATCCGCCGCCCACGCCACGTTTGTCCAACCCGGCGGCCTTTCTTTTGGCGCCCACGGCTTCCTCGCCTTTGGCGTGCCATCGTCGAAGATCTTCTTCGGCGGCATGGTGGTGGAAGAGAAGAGGAGGAGCTGCAACTGTGAGGGAATTCGGCGGGGAAAATGGGTATATGCGGTGCATTTTGAAGGGAAACGAAATAAATGGTGGGGAACTACCCTTTCTGTGGCCGACACCGCGGGCCCGCTCGATGTTTCGCGCGTTTTTGTTTCGTCCGGAGTCCCCGAGCGCGCCTTGGAAAGTCGGGGATGGTCTGGACTCTCCGGATGGATGAAAGACCAAATCCGGGCGAAAACGAGGAACCGAGCGCACGACTGGACCGAATAACGCCGTCCGGATAAAAAAAAGGCTGCCGGGGGCCTCGTCGGGGAGACGGCTAGAGATGCTCTTAGGCTGGTCATAGTGAGAAGTTACCCCCCCCCCCCCCCCCCACACACACACACATGGGTAATCTTACACTAGTGGATACTTGCGCGTTCCCACTAGCATAATAGAACAATTTTAAATTTGATATGTACATAAACAACCGAGCAAGAAGAAAGATCACATAATGCAGTTACAATACCACGGTGATGTTATATATAGACAAACAAAACAATTGCTAAATCTGATTGGATCTTATATAAAAACCTTTATGGAGATAGCATGCATTTACATAAAAAATATGGCAATGCATCGTAAGAATTCTTTCTGCATTGGTTTTTCTTCGTAACATTAAATAAGTAAACTCTTTCGATCTAATGAATCAAGAAGAGATCATAGAAATGGAGCTTAGGCTCCAACGATCCCCTCTTTTGGGAGCTTCAATTTTTTTGAATTTAAACATAACAAAAATTTCTTAAAAATCTAGAGGTATTAATGTTGTACTCTATCGTTGTGTAAATTTTCATGACAAAGTATATTGTAATTTGAGATTAAAAAATCACATAAAAATGCAAAATCGAAGTTTGAGTGCACTATTTGTGGCTGTTCACTGATGACAAGATCTCAATTTATCCTTCTTTGCTGAGCCCGAAATATAACATCTTTTGTTCTGAAATTTTACATAGTGATATAATACAACATTGTCTATGTCCTAGGTTTTTTATTTATTTTGAAATGTTTTAATTTTAAAATTTACTAAAAATTCAGCCTAAGTGGAGCCCAAGATCCAAATGACCTCTCTCGAAAAGATCATCAATATATGGAGTCACTAGATTACCTTTGCCACAATGGTATACGATAGGTGGTGTTTTGGTTAATAGGTGTAGATGCACCTATTGCAAAAAAATACATAAAAACACATTTTATAATGTTAAAAGATTGAAAAAAATTGTGTGTATATCGAGAAGTTCTATGTTCACATGCAAAGTTTTTCAGAAAAAGGATACACTTTATGGTCTGTGTTTTTTAAAATGTAGGTTCAAACCCTAACCTATGCATTAAAATGGTGCACACAACTTGTTTAATTAAAATTATTCAACGAAGTCTTACAAGAAAAATACAAAGATCAAACCAAAGTCGCCTCACTGACAGATGTCGCAACACCTACAACCTTATTGAAGGGGGTGGTCATGTCAGGGCCCATGCCCGAACCTCACACCTACGCACATCATCAAATGACTGGAGGGCTCACCAAAATTCCTGACAGCAAGTTTGGTGCACAAACCGATCCAGCAAACCCTGAACCCATATCATTGCACACGCTCAAAAAGTCACCGCCACCGTCTTCCTCTGACCCATCTTGACCCATCTTCATTAAGAATCAAGACATTGACCTTGCCATGCCTGACGTTGCCGCCACCACAACGCCAAATGGCGCCACCACCTACATCCTCCCGCGCCAATCATTGAGACCCCGCTGCACCATGCCCGCCGAGACTTATCATCGTAGATGGTAGATGCCATGCCACTCCACCTTGGTCCCCATGCAAGTTGGACACGGAGACTATCGCCCAGCCACCAAAACAGTCCAAACGTCTCTCCGGCCGATGTATGTCTCCAAAGATGATGCCCCCACAAGGGTGACGACATGTACGTGCGCATGACTGCTCGTTGCAGCCGGTTCGTGTGTCACGAGTTCTTTTGTGCGTGCATCACATGAGGGCCGGACAGTTAGAAGAAATAAACGCACAATAATATACAAAATGTTTTCCTCCAACGAAAGAAATAGAGGCGGCTGCTAGGGTCCTACCCTAGTCACCGCCGCGCCATCTGCCTCGTTCTAGTCGTTTACGATTGGGAATCGACGGGTTTCCGCTTCCTCAGCTTGCCACTTTAGTGGCGGGAGGGGATGGGGACCTCGGACCTGCATTTGGCGCTGTACAAGGGTCCCTAAGTTAGAGTTTGGTTAATCGGCATCGTTATTATGGTGGCTATGGCGGCGTTCTGTGAGACAAGAATAAGATATTCCCACCTCCTCGTCCACCTCGTTGGCGGCAATCTCACCGGTGGCGTTGAGGAGGGCAGGAATTCGTCTGGTTGCTGCTTCCATGAAGTGGGGGATCTCACCAGTCTACATATGTTACAATTTTGGTGTTTGAAGCTTCGGATCGATTCAAGGGTTCAACAGCGACAATTTCAGCTCTGGGGCACGTGCACGAAGACTTCCCGACTGTCATCAACAATGTCAGGCCGACTCCGGTGTGGAAGCGACGACAACGGCGTGCTCCGATGGCAGTAGTAGTCATTAGATAGCCTCTAAGGATCTCAATTTAATTTTTATTATATTTGGATTGCCTTATACTTTCTGTAAACTCATGGAATAGATTCGGATCTTTCTCGCAAAAAAAACACACATGAGTATTTTACACAAGGTAACAGTCGTCGTGCGGATTGACGGATGTGTAGTATCTACATAACTTCGTGACAACTTTGCTGGAGTACTAATATTGATTACATGACCATACGCAGCGTACTAGTTATGTAATCAATTATTTCAAAAAAAAATTATTACATGACAAGTACGCTCAAATTGGTAACTGCATAGACCACCGGTGCTTTTTACTATTTCTAAAGGCAATATCTGAAACCATATATGCAAGCAAAACTGACAAATTGGGATTATGTATCTACCAGAGTTGGCAAAAGTGCCTTGAGTGTAGAAATATCTCATGAACAATACTACATAGCTCAAAGAAGAAATAGGACAATTCATTCAAAATCATAACTGACAATAGCATAACACTATTGTTTGTATTATTACTATCGAGGCATGAAAGAATGTGAGATGATGCAACGACGGAACCCAAGAAATACTAACTAAGCGAAACACAAATCCGCAACTTAACCAACACAATGGTTGTACCACCCAAAAAAAAACCATGGTCGTAACTCGTAAGGCATAATCCTGACATTAACGAGATCACTAACTTAGCTGTCTCTGAATCCATATAAGCAAGCAAAAAAGAAAGAGCTGTTTTACGGTGATTGGTGTTGAAGTGTATATGTGGATTGTACTAGCCATTTCCATCAGTTTAGACTTTTGGTTGCGTTGGCTAGTGCATGAAGCTCCCCCCCCCCCCCGTCCACATGTCCCCCCCCCCCCCCCCCCCCCCCCCCGTCCACATGTTGACTTTCTCTTCTTCCGTCACACGTGAGTGGGGGTGTTGAAGTGTACATGTGGATTGTACTAGCCCTTTCCATCAGTTCGGACTTTTGGTTGCATTGGCTAGTGCATGAAGCTTAACAATTGGCACGGAATAAATGTTCCGTCCAGTTTCATCAAATTTAAAAAAAATATAATCATTAGATCAAATTACTAATAATTTTTATTAATTTATTACAATGATTCTTGATCAGAAAACGTCCTGGGAGTGGTCTATTAAAATTGGTCCTACCAATTGGGTTTGAAGAACATTGTTTCCCTGGTTCTTGGTTCATCAAACACGTATCACATTTTGTAGCTAGGGTTCGACTAAAAAAAAGGAGTCCATTTTCAGCCGCCCCGATCCAGTCGCCAAGCTCCCCAATGCCACGCCGCTGTCGTTGAAGACGCCGCCTGGAGCCACGTTGCCTCGCCGCCGCCGCTGCATAGCCGTCGATACAGTCGCTGCGTTCCCCTATGCCCCGCCCCCGTCGTTGAAGACCGCCGCCTGGAAAAGACCGCGGCCACGTTGCCCCGCCGCCGCCGAACTGCCGCCACCACGCCCAGGTCGAACGCCTCAACGCTCCGCCTCCGCGGCCAGGTCTAACGCCGGCGCGCCCAACCTCATCGCCCGGGGATCCAAGTCGAACACAACTTGATTGGATTGGGCCGCCACCACCCTCATCGCCCGGGGGATCGAACGCCAGTGCCTAAATTGTGAGGTCAGTCGACTGCTTGAACTCAAATTCAGAACCTAGTTTGAATTCGTGTGAACGATGGAAATTAGTGTTTCCTCTGGATTTTTTTTGAGACACGCCAACCTCTGGTTCCGCCCATTCATAATATCAAAATTATCTATGGAGTTGTAGAATCATACTCTTTCTCAAAAAAAAAAGTAGAATCATACTCTTAACTAAGTACATGAGGGAAATCATGAATATGCTAGTTGTGCGCACGGTTCAACCTTCTTTGGTAGGTACAGTATGAATCGATATATTATCACAGTAAGAGGTTTAGTACCAGAATTGCATAAACTGTGTTAATTGGATTCCTTACTCTAATGCAGCCTGGAAAGTTCACAAGCTGAAAGGGTAGAAGTTAAGGACCATAACAGGTACATCATTTTAAGAGTGGCATCACATACTTGTCTAACAGATTGACAAAGTGAAAACACCACACTAAGGTTCAGAAACTGCATGTGCGCAAACACTGAATGTAGTGCTGATTTGGATTACCAGTACAAGCATCAGGTTTCACAATAGCTTAGTAGGCTACTAGCCAGACTGTAGACATTATACTGTAAAAAACAGCATATCCAGTTTGTGAATTTTATGGTACTACTGGTAAAAAAAAAAGAATTTTATGGTACTAAAACGAATTGGCATCCACACAAGAATAAAAGGTTCAAATCTTATAAGATATGCTGATTGTCCTGTTTGGTCTTGTCCCCATCCCCATGTAAATCGAATAGTGTGCTTCATGGCAGAAAATAGTGGAGATTTTAACAATTTCTTTTAAGTTTGAAGTCAACTTTGTTGCGACATATGTACAACAATTATAACAGCAGTTTGACATTTAACAACACAGAGTGTTTTTTTCATTCGGCAAATGATTGACTCTGATTGGTTACTTGTATGTGATTTGCTATTTATCTCATTGTAGGCTAATGGCTGTGCTAGCCAAGAAGTTGATATTAATATACATGTCTGATAATGAAATTGACGTCTAACATTTCTTGCTAGAAAAAGTAGAGTACTTCAGAATTCAGAACAGCATGTTATATTCTTCTTTGCCAGTCCATCAGATCAGCTATTTGTTACACAAAACCTACTTGTATTGTGTAAATTGAATGACCATCACTCTACCAACACAAGCAAGAGCAGAAACAACGGAAGAGCATATGGCGGCGATGATTGATCTAATCTTGCTGAAAGGACGAAGCTCCAGATTAATTTAATCTTAGCATGGGTTTTTGTTGGACGTAGGGAATATGAGGGGAGTTCTGTTGAACTTAATCGTAGCATTTTTCTTGTTCATCACATCTCTAGTATGAGGGGATAGTATTGGCAGTTTAGGTTCCAAACTTCACGCCTGATCTCTAGCATCACAGTTCAAGGTTATGATTCACTGTTCTCCACCATCTGTTGAGTATCTTGACTTGACTGCAATGTTATGGAAAACTACCGCACATGGTGTCTGTATAAAGCTGACACTGCTCCATTAAGTTTCCCTGAAGCCTAATTTGTTGAGACATGTGGATGCAAGGGGGCATTTTGTTTTCTTCGTTTTTCTGTCATGTTGCTATTCAACTGTAAATCTTGTAATAGTTCAGTGTGTTGAAGAAAGAACTTGTTTGGTTGACTCGAGGCATAAAGCACGTTTTCACAAATTCACGTTTTCACAAATTCACAGTATAGTGTTTGAATAATTAACGATGTGCAAGACATGATATGAGAAATTGAGAATGACACATGGGCGTGCTGTAGAAGGTGCATGCCAGGGCGCCGGCGCAGTCCGGGTGATGCAATGTCTGTTACCGTCGAAGGTGCACCCTTGTGCGTCCACTACCGAGATAGAATAATCTTGCATCGTTCAATAAAAACGGGCGGTGGTAGTCCGCTAAATAATAATTTATTAAATAGATTGAATTAATATTATTAATTTTGGTCCCACATATTTTTAGTTTTGGTCCCATGTTTCTAGCAGTGTTGAGTTCTGTTCATTTTGTTCCGTCCAGTTTCGTTCATTTTAGCACCATTAAATCGGACTGATCAATGGTTCCTAAAAATGCCAATTACCCAAAAACTTATAAAAAAACTTAGGATTATGTATCTACCAGAGTTGGCAAAATTGCCTTGAGTGTGGAAATGGCTGGTGAACAAACGACATAGCTCAAAGAAGATATCACAATTGACAACATCATAACACTACTGTTGTATTATTATTACCATGAGGCATGAAAGAATGTGATGACGCTACGACGGAACACAAAAAGACTAACTAAGCGAAACACAAATCCGCACCTTAACAAACACAATGGTTGTATCACTAAAAAATCACCATGGTCGTAAGCCATAATCCCGATACTAACACCAGGTTTATAACGAGATCACTAAATTAAGAGATAACCAGGCATGCAGACACATTAGTCTGCCGTAGTGTAGTGCATGGATGCCGGCTGAACTCTAGCATCCTCCGCCGCAGCCACCACCGCCGCCCCCGCCTCCACCTCCTCCGCCACAGCCTGCACCTCCGTGGCCGTGGCCATGGCACCCACCGACGGCGCCACCAGAGACGTACGCGCCTCCGTACATCCCGGTCGAGTTGCTCCCGTACCTCGCCGACGACCTCGCCTTTGTGGGCGCGACGCTCGCCGGCCTGTTCACCTTGGCTGCTGCGGGCTTTTTCTTCGGGGCGCCGTCTTCGTCGGCGTGTGAGCTGTCGCCGCAGAGGAACACGGCGAGCGAGACGATCCAGACGGAGGCCACGACCATGCCGAGCGCCGCGAGCCACTGCCACATGAAGCCCGACGCAGCAGTCGCCGCGCCGGCGGCGGCAGACTCGAGGAGCGCTCTCGCCATCGTGAACAGAGTTAACAGATTAGATTCAGAGGTGGTCACGTTTCGAAAGTTCGCAGTAATCAGCAATAAGGCGTATATATAGATGGATTGGCTAGCTGCTTAGTTGCATGGAGTCAAATCTTAACTAAATCTTGCGTAGTTGCCGGCGAACGGGAAATTGGATAAGGGATCCTGTTAAGGCTGGGTTTATCTTCTTGTTAAGATATTGTTCTTTATCTTATCTTGTTGAGGTAAGACTCTGGATTTTCTCGTTTTCAGTTAGATCACATCCTGAACATTGCTTACTGGCAAGCCGCCGTTAGCAATCTAGGAATTATCGAAAATAGAACGAGATGACTCCACTTGTGACATGCTCAATTAGGCATGAACTGATCAGAACTTTGCTCACAAGAAAAAGCGAGGAAGAAATTTTTATTATTTTAAGTGTTCATGCTTAGCATTGGTACAATCAAACAATCAGCTGTGTCCACATCAGTAAGTACAAGATATAATACATAAGCCTACGTGGCTGTTAATCTGAGCATGTGTCTGGTTCTAAAGCCTACCACTAAACACCTGCCACCTTTACAATTATATAAGAGGAACTGGTACCTTTAGAACTGAAAAGGGAAAAAAATGCTCTAGACATCTTACAAAACCTAGAGCATAAAGAATTAATCTAGCAAGTGAAAAAATTAAAATCATACACAGTGTGTTTGACACTCAGGGATTTATGTTGCAGTCTCGTATAAATACTTGATCGTAATTGACATGTCGTGACCAGTATTTTCGGTATTTGGACAGCCCAATCTCGAGCCAAGGTTTCAGGTTTCCATTGTAGTGGATAACAGATGCCCGCCTGATGTCCTTCTCGTTGACATTTGGATTGTACCCAAGTCCCAAAAGATGCCACGAGCGATCAAGGGGGGATGTACGGTTCCAAAATGTTACAAGACCTGCAGGGAGGGTGCCTAGCTTCCATAATAGCCTATCTTCGTTCTGCACAAATGAGATAGTACATCAGTGAAGAATCAGGGGATCACAGTTTTGTTGCACTACAGGGATTCCCTTGTACATCTAAATATAGCAGAATAGCTGAAAGCCTACTAGAGTATAATGTGGCAAGTTCTCAGCTAAGATTTCTTCATAATATGTTGTTCATAAGTTCATAAACTCACCAGGTTCTGCCAGGTGTGGTAGACGTCAGTGATGTTTTGCTTTCTCCACTCGGACAAATCGAACATGTTCATCCCATATGCCCAACCGCAAGAGTGTGGATGAAAATTGCTCGCGATAAGAGGATTTGAGAAGTTGAGGTATTTATCAAACCTGTGGAAGGTCTCTCCACAGGTCTCAACAGCACCATTCACCTTGCCTTTCAGATCTATTGACCAAAGTGCACTAAGGTCATGCTGCACTACAGTATCATCGTCTAGAAATAGCACCTTGTTAAGCTTGGGGAATATCTCAGGGAGATAGAACCGCAGATGATTGAGAATTGAAAGGTATTTTGGGTTCCGGAATTTGGGATTTTCATCAGGTCTAGCCTTCCCACTCCTGAAGTAGTAATCAATTGTCGAATTGGATTCTAACTGCTTCAGAACGGGACTGTAGCTTGAGTTCAGCCATGTAAACTCTTCAATATTCTGAACCTGAACTGCAGCTTTGCCCAAGGGGTTAGCCAAGAACCACATCTTCATTGCAGCATAGTTAAGTCTATCTGTCACGATGTGGAAGACATGGTTTGCTGGTTTCTACAGAATAAAATATTACTTCATATCAGTGGTTGTAGATACAGCTTAAATACAGTAAGATTTAGTACAACAAAGTCAATTCACAGTGAACAGTACCCCAGTGGCCAAGAGGTATACCTTAGCATGAACAAGAGTGGAGTTCACAACCACTGCAGCAGCCAATACATTATCTGAGAAGATTGCATAGTGATGGAGTCTGGGGTCTTCCAACTTTTCCATATTAGGAAAATTCTTAGTGTCAGAGTTGGTGGAATAATACTCATTTGTAAGACGCAATGGGAGACAATGAAGTCCTTTAGGTAAAGATTTTGCTGCTATTTGAGCAAGATAATTGGCATCTTTTTTGTGAGATTGAAGCCGCTCTTCTGTCGAGTGAATGGCTGTACGGAGCCTGCTCACAGCACCTGAGCAACTATCATGAGTTCTCTTGAGCTTCTCCAGGGTCTGCTCCATTACTTTTATTCTGCTATGGACACTTTAGACAACAGAAAATTCAGTAAGTTAAGAGATAATGATACTCGGCACCAATAATACATAATCAGTAATGACAGTGGAAATTCAGCAGTGCAGTGAAAGGGAAAGTACTTCTGAGGAAGCATGCCATCATTTGTTGCATCACCTAGTGCTCGTTGGATATCCTTCATTCGTGCACGTAACTCCTTCGCAGAACCATGATTGCCTCTAGAAGATAGAAGGCCAAGATATGTCTTTGCTCTTGTCAACTGGTCCTTGATGATGCAGATTGTAGCATCTGGGGAAGTTGCGGATTGACCAGCACTGCTCCTTGAAGTGGCAAGATCAGCATTGATACTAACTTCCCTCGTCTGTGTCTCCTGTTTTGGGGTAGCATGTGTAGTTTCATCAGATAATGTGTCAACAGCGCTTCCCTGGATAATTAAATCATTAGCAGTTAGAACAGCCCTGACACATGATGACGGTACTCACGCTCTGATTGTGAACGAATAACAACCTACTACATTATAAAGATAACGATTAATGTAGTGGAAAATAACAAAATAGTGATAAACCAAAAAAATCATACATATCAGGACATCTAAATGCTCTTCACTTTGTTTTCTAGCCTGATGTTCACGAAAAGGTAAAAACAGAACACGGAACAGCAAAGCTGCTAAAAAGGAATGCAATATTTGACATATCTTGCCATTCTATTAAGATGGCTGCAATGTCTTTAGGCATAGTCCTAGAAAACTTTGTTTTGTGCAATAGATAATTTCAGCACTATTCCCAGTTTAATCAGTCCACAAATAATTTGCCTTCGTAAAATGACAGATGCAATGCAACAAAGGTTTATTCCTAGGCTAGTTTAGCATCCTACAATTGAATAAGATGACCTGGAAACATCAGGTCTGTATGCATGAATCGCAGTCTTCAACAAATTTTCCCTCTAAATGATTGGCCTTGATAAGCAATAAACTGGCCTTCTCGAATGAAATTTACCTTTTCTAAAGATGAACTCAGATTTCCAGCAGTATGTATTCCATCAACGTTACTCCCTGCTGCTGCACCAGACCCATCTTTGTGCTCTACCTCACTGTCACTTGGATCCTGCAACTCTTTTTCCCTCATCCCTTGCCCACCCTGCTCTTCATCTTCCTTGCTATCCCCAGGATCACCAGATCCATCCGCACCTCTCTCCGTGCTGATAACTTCCTTTATCACGACGTCCTGTCCCGACAGGGTGCTGCCATTTCCCTCAGCAACCGCCTCATCCGCATCCCGTGACACCGGCTCCTTCCACCGTACATGTGCATCGGTTTTTTCTGATGAATGGCTTCTCGCAGTCTCAACCGCTTGCCAGTCGTCAGCCGCTGACAGCACCCGGTTCTTGTGCTCCCCTAGCGTCTCGATTGTCAAATCTACAAAGGCAGTTCACCCAAAATTCCCAATTAAAATCAGAAGCAGGCGCCATTACCGTGGACTCGACTGGTCATAAATCCGCTAGATATCGTATGTCGTAATTTTTTTTCTTACTGAGGTGAAAGCAAATCCACCTACTATCACTCTACCATTTCACGATCTAGTATTGATTGGTCAGTGAAAGGTATAACTTCCCTTCCCCGACGAGATTAGGGAAAGCGGAACGAAAGGGGAAAAAAGGCAAAGCTCACCTTTGGCGAGAGAGACCTCGGACGCGGCCATATGCGGCCACACCAGATTGGACCCGTCCTCCCGATCGAACGCGCCCCTCGCCACTGCAAAACAACACACCACCAAAATCCACACCCAGTCAGGCACGGATCTCTCCCGCATTGCCGCAAACCAAGGTACCCGGGGACCCGGACCGAGAAAAGAGCCGTACCGGTGGAGTCCGGGAGGGAGACGGGGGAGGTGCCGTAGAGCGCGAGGGGCGCGAGCACCGACGCCAGGAGCAGCAGCACCACCACGCCCCGGCACCGCTGGCCCCGCCCGGCCGCCGCCATGGCCCTTCGCCCCGCTGAGAGAGAGCCGCCGAGCGCCGCCGCCGGAGGGGGGAGATGGCGGCCGCGTTCCGGTGGGGGCAGGTGCGTAATTTGGGGAAGGGTTCGGGCGTCGGCACGCGGGGATGCGAATTTTGGGGGCAGGGTAACATGCGATGCGTGATGGCTGGCCCATGCGATGCGTGACACGCCGGTTTTGTTTTTTTTTCCTTTGCTTTCCACCGGCACCTTTGCCTGCTTTCGACTCTGTGGAGGGAAAAGGATCGCACATTTGCACAAATTTTCTATTCTGGGCACAAGAATTTATTAGTGGATATATATTTCTCTCTTTTTTTTAAAAAAAATCCACTCTTTGGAGCTGTATATGTGTGGGCCAGTTTCGTTGAGCACAGATCATCACAATCAATTGTTTGGGGGTTAGAAATCAATTTTTGGGTCAAAGTTAGAATTGATGTTTGTAAAAATTACATTTTAAACTTTAAACTAGTAGAAGTTTGGTGAAATAAACTCTAAATCTCTATCGTTTGTAACCTGAAGTGCCTAATCCTGATCTCAAATTAAACTTTGGACCTATTTTCACACTAAAAAAACTCTAAATTTATATTGTCACTAACAAAATGGCTCTACCTGACAGGTTCATCTCTTTTACCAATCTTTATCAAATTCACCTCCGGCAGCCTGGATGAATTAAACTGATTTCGCGGCCAGCCCAAATCCACCTCCACGTGAGGGCGCATGCAGCGATGTCCTAAGGGTTGGACCTCGGCTATGACATTCTCGCCAAGGGTTTAATAGGATTGATAGCATACTCATGTCAATAAGGTATATGTCCATAGAAACTCTCGGAACTCCTTCCCAAGTGTGCATGAATGAGAATAAAATATGTAGAAAAGACTAGTATTGACCTAGAGAAATGCCAGGGGTAACAGACTCGGACACAAGATGGCGGGGGTGTTAATTCAGCGTGGAGCTTTGAACTCCTAGATTAGCATGCACGATCGGTCGCGCACCCTAGGGATAGGCGCGCCCTATTGCCACCTTGCTCCAGGGAGCATCGAAGACGGGCGTCAAGACGAGGGATGGGTGGCCTCATAGGATACGAGGCAGTGGCCTTGCTCTCGATGGCTACGTCGGAGGAGGCAGCCAGGACGGAGCCTTGACACTGAGGATGTGATAAGCTGAAGGAGGGCGTTGTATCTCTCAGCCATCGACAGGGGGACTTAGCGGCAGTGAAGGTCATGTCGGCGTGGCAGAGCCCTCCCTCAACCACCACACGTGGACGCGGGCATGCGAGTTTGTCCAAGAGTTGTTATTGTGCTAGCTAGCGGCGCACGTGCGCCATGTGGTCAGCGACCGATAGAAGACCTTGGAGGTGGATGGTTAGGAGCAACAACGCCGGCTGGTGAATCGACCCTGCATCAATCCGCGGGTAGCCCCCTCTAGCCAAACGAGTGGGAGATGGATTGGGGAAAAAGATGGATATGGCATGTGGGCCCGT
This sequence comes from Dactylis glomerata, assembly GCA_007115705.1. Classification (NCBI taxonomy): domain Eukaryota; kingdom Viridiplantae; phylum Streptophyta; class Magnoliopsida; order Poales; family Poaceae; genus Dactylis; species Dactylis glomerata. Next base: position 2,021,043 of record QXEO01000454.1, on the reverse strand, counting down.
AATGATAGTGAGAGTTATATAATATGTAATTCTAGTTGGAATTGTTGCTTTCCCGAGGCAGCAAACAACTCAAGGTTTAATTTAGCTCCGAGATTAGATAGTTCATCTTACAATAGGCATGAATTCGAAGTTTAGGATTTATTTTACCGAACTTGTACGAGTTCATGATTTAAAATAGGTTTTTCATAGATTTTTGCATTTTGGGACGAAGTACATGGATGGAAGATGCATGCACGTTGGAGTCCATACAGGTACACTTTGTTAATCCGTAAAAGTGACATCTTTGATTACCGCTTTCTAGTATCTTTTCAGAACCGACCACATTATTTCGTCCTTTCTCCACCTTGTTCGTGCACGAGTCGTTCCTTACACGGTGGTACATCGAACATTCGATTTGGATCGCCGTGCGGTCGACGAGGACGAACTGCAGGCCCCACGAGACAAACCCGCGCCTATCTCTCAGCAGCAACGTTCTTTGATCTCCACACAGCAAGCGGCTATTGGCATGCCTGGCCCACCCGCAATCTCGTACACGCACCAACGGGGATCCCCATTCGTTGCCTTGCAAGTTGCAACTGCTAGGATAGGAAGATATCCATGGCCAAAAAGGCTAGGATATCCTGCGCAAAAATAAAAAAGTTGCTCTTACGGGACATCTTATTCTAGAAAAAAATGCATCTTATCATCGTGTCAGAGCAGGAAAATGGTCAAGCTGGAAATGAAAAGTTCGAAATCTTAATCCCCAAGCGGTCATGCGATTGCATTTTCAGTTTATAGTTCGAAATCTCAAAACATCTTATATTTAGGAACAAACTGATAGCTTTTTATGGTGTGAGGTGCTTTTGAGTATCTGCTATAGTTTCTCCAATCGGCATATGTTTCCCTTCAAGTTCTTCTCTTGATAACGAATAAGCCCATGTTTACCATGTTTTCCCACAAGCGTCCTCCAAAGCAAAGGCCAAAGGAGATGCCTACCGAGTAATAGCATTGGTGCGATTACTTGGTATTGTGACAGACTGATATCAAGTATTTAATTACAAATAAAGTGTAAAAACATGATATTGGAAATCTTATATTCCCTCATTTCATATAAATTTAATTTTTCTTAGTTTTGTACTATTAAACAACTGTTTTTTTCTTTCATTAAGCTGAAAGTGGAAGATCAAAGGATAAGTTCAGTCACATGTTTGAAGAGGGGTAAAATTGATGAGCAACAAAAAAAAAAGGTTGCTAGCTTGGAGAATTAACCATTGATCACCGTGGTGTTTGTTTAATGTGATTGTGGTTCCTACACGAGTCATCAGTTGTAATATGAAACTACCTTCTATCTAGTAAAAGTTGTTGTTTTCAAGATCAATAGAGTAAAGCATTTGACGTTTAAATATTTGTATCTACACTAATATTTAAGTTTGAAATTTGCAATTCATACACTATTTATTGTCTCTTGTTTTTTATAAAGACGTCTTTTATTGTCTACAATAGTATTTCACGGTTTACAGCTTTATTCTAGTAATGTTAAATTTTGTGATAAAAACTGATTGGTTAGTTGGGTAGGATCTCCCCTTAGACAGGACCCGTCGGATCTCTTTTTAATAATCTCTCTGATTGGAAAAATGGTACAGGTGACTTAAGTCACTAACACTTTTTTTGAATCCGCAAGAGTACACAACATGTTGGTTATTTTTTAGAAGAAATTACAACACCGATACGCATTATACATATAACCTAGAAAAAGACAGCTTTCAATTAGACCTACCCTTACCAAACCAAAAATGACAAATTTAGCTGTTAATAATCTAAAATACTTGATAAATTTTTAAAGGGCTACATGGTAGGCTTGTTGCTAGGAACTACCTCTGTTCCAAATTATGTGTTAGCAACTATTTTGAAAAGCGAATTTACACACAAAACCTATCTAGGTACATCTGTATCCGACTAAACCGAAACACTTAATTGAAGTTTTTTTAATATCCCTGACACATAGACTGGGAATAAGAGAAGAGTGAATACTATTGTGATTCTGTTCATTTATCTTCTTCTTTTGTGTCGGACACAAATAATCATATTTTGTTTTATGAAGAATGCAGGCTCATAGCATGGAAGAGATCCCCAAATAAAATCATATGTTTCAAAAACTTATGTCTCAAGTCTCAACCGATATGTTGCAAAATTGTGAGAGAAGGTAAGCTATTTTTTTTTGAAACAAATGGTCTGATTAGAAGTGAAAATATGGAGTAGCTCAAATCGAGTGGGAGAGTAAAAATATTCTGCTAGCAACTTTATATACTACAAAAAAAATAGAACTGATCGTGATCATCAACATTCGCGGCCATGCCGCCCGTGCCAGCGCACGTCATTCTCACGGGGCCGATGGGCCAGGCACCGCTGCGCACTGAATGCCACGTGGGGCCACATCCGACTGGCCCACGCCATCCTCACACCGCCGAGGTGGATGGCCCGCCGCCCCTGATCGCGGAGCGCCAGACCGGGTCGACCTCGCCGTCGGCGGCGCCCGCGAGCCAGGCGTCGACGTCGTCGAAGAGCGCGCGCTGCTTGTTGCCGGGCGAGACGAGGCGGTCGCCGGGCACGCCGATGGCCGCGGCGCCGCCGTCGACGAGGGAGCGGAAGAAGACGTCCCGCAGCTCCCAGCCGCCGCCGGCGACGCCGAGCCCGCCGCGGCACTTCTGCCACGGGAACTGGAACACCCCCGGCGGGCGCCGCCACGCCTCCCCGGGGTCGGCCGCCGCCTCGTCGAACGGGAAGTCAGCCGCGGGCTCCTCCCTCGCGCGCTTCCTGCCCCTGCTGCCATCCGCCGGCCGCCGATCCATCTATGCGCAGGGCCGGGCACTGCGTGATCAGAACAGAAATGCATGCACGGATCGTCAGCGACATTGTTCGATCCAGGGTCAAATCTGCATCGCATCTTTGAGACGCCAAAGGGATGCACATGATGGATATATGCATGGCGCACGATGGCATCGGCTTGCAGTCGCACGCACCTTAGACGATCGAGGGGATGGAGACGACGGAGGAGAGGCTATGGCCGCGTCGCCGTCGCAACGTCGTCGTCGTGTTCCAGGGAAGGGACGATGGGTCGTAGTGAGGAGATGGAGAAGAATGGGGGGCGGCGAGCTTTTGCTATTTATATATGTTCACGCGGAACGCACCGACGACGGAGGCGTGCACGTTAAGCGGTGGCGTTGCTAACCAATGCATGCTGGATTGCTGGTGACTCGCTGTGCCAGTGAGAAATCCTATCGATCGGCGCATGCCTTCCATCTGTTCCTAGAATTTTGCCATGATCCGTTGGTGGCGAGATCGACGGGAGGGCTTCGGTTTCCTGTCGACCCAGGGTGCGGGGACTCACGGCAGCCGCAGGAACACTGGCTTTTGAGATCGCATAGGCGCCAACGGACGGTCCACGACCGATCGAGGTGCGGGCGGATAGAGATGGCTGCCTAGCTGGGACCGCATCTGCACGCGAATCTCCCATTATTCCCTTCTAACCGTTCACAAATACTTTGCGTTTTGAGTTTAGTCAGAGTCAAATTTTCTAAATTTTAAATAAATATTTATAAAAAATACAAATATTTATAATATAAATACTATTGCATTAGAATCTTCTCAAAGCATATTTTCATATTATGTTTATTTGGCATTATGGATATTGATATTTTTTCTCAATTCTTAGTCAAAGTTTACAAAAATTGACTTTGATTAAACCCAAAACGCAAACTAAATAAAAACAGAGGGAGTACTCACGCAGAGACGCTACCATGCATGACACAGTGAGTCAGACATGGTCGATCCGCTCCGTAGACTGAGCATTCTGAGCAGTTTCTCCGTTGTGTCCAGCCCCCACAACCGCCCATTCCAACCTTACCGTCGGCATGGTACACGGTTAGCTGTCCGCACCTCCACGGCCCCGCGCCACATCGGTGAATGCGTCGACGATTAGTGGTGCTGCCGATCCTGAAGCCAAAGAAGAAGGCGTCGACCGCACAAAAGCGCGCGGCATCTGCGACGGCTACATAGGTGAAGAAGAGCAAAATGGCCGCCCTATCGCACGGCAATCATCCGATGCCGAGTACCCAGAGGGCGTCCGACCAATTCTAGGCACCACCGCCTCCTCCGCCGCCACCCCCGCTACCTTCATTCACGGTGGAGCTGACCGAACCGTCCGCTGCACATGAGGTGTTCCACGGAATGTCGGAAAGGTATATTTTTGTTTGTTGTTTTCAAATGCAATGTATGCTTGATGAAATGCAATGTGGACATGAAATTCAATTGTAGAGATGAATAGAAATTCAATTGTAGGGACACATTATGAAATGCAATCAATAGTAATGAAGACAATTTATGAAATGCAATGTTAGAAATTTTAAGTTGACCCTTGTTTAATATGGTGCCATGTAATGTTGATGATGCAACATTTTTATCAATAATGAGTATGGGTCAATCTTATTCACATGATCAATGGTATCAAGAGACACCTTCACAACAATATGATCAACAAGATTATGATTTGAACTTGGAGAGCAACGGTGAGGGTTTCATTGAACCCCCGAAGGGGAGAACCGGGAACTACACCATAGATGAGGACATATTGCTTTGTACAACACATGGAATAAGGCATGGATGCGACCGTGGGCACCAACCAAAAGTGACACACCTATTGGGCTAGGATGAATGAGTACTTTGATGCATACAACACGAGTGGGATTGAGCGAACGGATAGATCTTTTCGCTCCCGCTGTGCAACAATTTCAGGGAATGTAAAAAAGGTCATCTATGCTTGCCCAAGTTGAGAGGATTAACTCAAGTGGTACAAATGACAAAGATACGGTAATATGATCTGTTACTTTGCTTGTGATCTTTGTTTTATTTCTTATGTGGGTACTAATATGCTTGCTTTCTTATTGTGTACATCAACATTGCACAAAATTTGTACAAGGGAGATCCAAAGAAGAATAAGAAGGGTACTAAGATGGTGCAAGAAAAATTCTTCACATTACACCATTGTTGGGTGGAGCTCAAACATGATAAGAAACAGAAGAACCGTTATGTGTTGGATGTGCCAAAGCAGATGAAAGGGCATGGATGTACCTAGAGATAAAGAGAGTGCGTGAAAAGGTAATTTTTTTTTTACAATAGGCTTGAAAAAATACGGAATACAACAAACTTTTAATTTGCCAAGCACATAAAACCTAAATAAAGTAGGCTCATCTATGTGCACCAACAACTTATGCTAAACAAGATAAGAAACTATATAATAGCAAGATATATATAACTTCAAGCACGAAGGCTATCACAAAAAAGTAAAGTTCATAAGTAACAGAGCTCGGGTATAGAAATAATCGAGGCATGTGGAAACGACGATGTATCCAAAGTTCATAACCTTGCGGATGCTAATCTCCATGGAGGCACAAGGTTTCCCAAACACCACGGAGGCTCATCGTATTCTCCTCGACCTTCCCACTAAGAGGGAAGTTATCGATCCACCATGGGACCCTTGAGGGTGGTTACCAAACCTGTATAAGCTTGGGGCAATCTCCACAACTTAATTGGAGGCTTCCAAGTAATCTATAAAGCCACTAAGATTAGGGCACACTCCACAACTTAATTGGAGGCTCCCAGGAATCACCATTAAGGCATCACAAAGCCACAAAGCTTAGAAAGATCTCCACAATGTCCGTAAGTAACACCATAAAGCCACAAAGCTTAGAAAGATCTCCACAATGTCCGTAAGTAACACCACAAAGCCACAAAGCTTGGGAAGATCTATACAACTTAATTGGAGGCCCAAATAACACCACAAAGCCACTAAGCCATCTAGGGTTCCAAGAACCCAAGAGTAATAAGCTCACGAACTTTTCACCTCCACAAATCTCTGAGGAGAACTCAAACTGTTGCAACCGATGCAATGGCAAGAACACACAAAGTGCTCAAATCCATCTCTCTCAAATCCTACCAAAGCAACAAATGTTATGGGGCAATATGAGAGGAAGAACAAGGAGGAAATCAAAAAATTAATCTAAGATCTAGATCCAATAGCTTACCCTCACAAAGAGGAGAGATTTATTGGTGAAAATATTGATCTAGATGTCATCTATCTTTCCCCTTAATAAGATGCAAGAATTGTTGAAGGGATCCAGAGTTAGCAAGCTTTTAGATATCAAGAATGAACACTAAATATGACAGATTCACTATTTAAAGATAATATGGGCACTAATTATCTATACTAGCTAAAATATACTATGGACACTAAACATGAAATAACAGGCGATTAGGGTTTACCCTTGATGCGTCTAAAGCCTGTCCCTCCAGCTGCTAGCCTTCAAAGTAGCACCACCACCTCTCATGCATTGCTCATCCTACTCCCAACTGTCCACCATTGTTACCCAACATAGCTCCACGTTTCCTCCCAGAAACACCTCCACGAGCTAAACCATCAATTGATCCGGGATGCCCCTTGCCTCCTCTCTTATACTACAAAAATCTAGGGTCAAAATCATGCTCTCATGTGGTGTTTTCACAACTCTTTTGGTAGAACTAAGAGGGGGTCGAAGGAAGAAGCAGTAGCCAGATAAGGAGGCTCGGGCATGACAATATTCTTATTTAGGACTTTTTAGCCAGCCACTAACCAAATCGCTCCTTTTGGCCATGTATGCGACGATAACTCCTAGGTCCGGTAAACGCAACAGAAGTCAATGTTGTCGGGTTGGCCACCACCGATCTCGTCTTTTTGGCAGGCCTTGGCCCTTATTTTTGTCCTTTGCTTTGGCCAACAACATCTTTTCGGTCCGACCCTTGCCAATGGTGTACTACTTTTAAAATTAACTCAGACTAATATTTCTAAAAATTCTATTAAAATAAATAATATTTGAAAACATTTCCAAATCGTTGTGTGTGTGTTGGAGCCTGAGTTCTCTGGTATTCTATACACCAGACCAATTTTCTCTGTACTTAAATTCGCCATCGTCACCCACGCCGTATGTTGTGACGGCTGGGACTGAAAACGAAGCAGCAGGGCACGCATCGGGTACGCGATCGAGGTGGATGCCCGTCCGTTCGCCTCCTTGTTTTTCTTCTTTAAAACCGGCTACTGCTTCTTGGCTTTTCGGATTCATTCTCAACTGGCCACAGTTCTGCTTCCACTTCTTGGCTCTTGCTCTTGCTAGCGTGCTCCTGCCTTCACCATTACTCTGTTGCGCTGGTAAAATGAAAGAGATCTTTCCTAGCTTTGTCGTTCCAGATCTTTCGCCCTTTGATTTTCTTCACCTCCTAATTATGCAGATTACAACGAAAAGGGTTTCGTCCGACGATGGCTGCTGGAACCGGAGGAGACTACCGCGACGGTGACCAAGATGCCCGGGTGCGGCGTCCCACCAACGTCACAGTCGTCCTCGTTGGTAAGATCGGCAACGGCAAGAGCGCCACCGGCAACAGCATCCTCGGCCGGGAGGCGTTCGGTTCCAAGCGCTCCTTGCATATATAGCGTCACACTGGAGTGTCAAAAAGAAAGCACCACGCTCGAAGATGGACGTGTCGTCAGTGTGATAGACACACCAGGTAATCCACCATGCTTTAGAGTCTACTACCAGCTAGTGATCTCCATCAGATTTTTGAGATCTCGTTCTCGTGGGTGTCATGTAACTGGTTAGGGCTTCATGACACCGGTGGCGCGAATAAGAATGTTTGGAAGGAGATTGTCGACTGCATGGGCATGGTTAAAGACGGGATAGACGCGGTTCTCGTCGTCTTCTCAGCTGCGTCTCGCTTCTCCGAAGAAGACGCAACAACAATCAAGTCGCTACAGAGGTCGTTTGGGGAACGCATGATATGGACTTTCACTCACGGAGATGAGGTAGGGAAGGACGAATTTGAGGAAATGCTGAAGGATGCTCCAGAGTCCATGCTGGTTCGTTTCAATTTCATCACCTCCTTTTGATTAGTTTTTCACCAGGAGAACACACAACTTTAGTGCAGTCTTAATCACTTCTGACTTTCCGAGCCATTTTTTTCACACATGAATGTTCACAGGAGATGGTCAGGCTATGCGGCCGTAGGGTCGTGCTCTTCGACAACAGGACCAAGGATACACTCGTTCAAGCAGGACAGCCCAAGGAATTGTTTGATAACATAGACTCTATAATAATCAAGCAACGATTATTTTCAGACCTGATGCACCCTAATATTAAGGTAGTCTCTGTTCATAACCTTATTTCTATTACGCCTGTAAATTATACCAACTAATAATTTCAAACCAAATGCACCCTAAAATATAGAAAAAAGCTGTTTATATTAGCATGTTTCATCCTCGTTATGGCAGGAAGAAGGAGCAGGTCGAGTGAAATGGGAAGAAGGAGAAGGAGAAGTGCCAGAAGGAATCAAGGGGCATTCAGCAACAGAAAAAAATGGTGCAAACAGTAAGGTCTCGAAACCTTGGCAAGTGCGGACGTATGAATTCTGCGCGCAAGCTGCCGAACTGGTAAGTCATAAGTGTTTTCCAATGATTCTGTCATGTATGTTTGTATTCCGTACAGTTATCGTGAACTGTTAGCACGTTAGCTCCTTCTAAGTAGACGATATGTTTCATAATTCATATGATTATTTTCTGATTTTAGAGGGGAGGACATCTCTAGGTGCGAAAATATCCTTTATACTAAAAATTATTTGATTATTTTCTGATGAAGTAGGTGACAGGTTTCATAAAGTGAAATACGAGCTTGGTCACTTAGGTAGTTAGGTTTAGCCGTTTAGGGATCTTGAGATGCAGAGTTAGCCAGTTACTCGCAGTTTGTGACATATCCTACGTTCTACAAAAATTTACACTTTGTGGTTACTGATACTCGTGGTGGGAAACCTAAAATATGCTGACTTTATTAAATCTTCAAACATCCAATGCAGCTTTGTAATTATATTATGAAACAAGATGTGATGAATTCATATATATTATCTTCTCCGTACTACTGCTGAATGAACAGGTTTGGAGCAAAATTTGTCAGCTCTGGCGCAAGGTGGTCACTATCGTGAAAGGCCGGGTCGAGACCACAAAGAGGCAATGCAAAATTAAGATCGTCTCACTCGGTTATGTGCAGCAAAGGAGATGGCTGACGCCCAAGCTAATGACGGACTAATATTGCTGATCAATGGCTTATGAACTGCGAACCGTCATGTTTTAGTGTTGACTGCTTGCGTCTTTGGGTGTTTTCACAGTCTTGTGATCGTTCATCGATGATTTGGACGGAGGTAATGGTCTGGATGAATGCATTCGTCGTGTCAGGTCCATAAAACTTGTTTGCAAGATGCATGCACTCTTGGATTTTAACGGTCAAAGAAAGTGCGGAATTCTATCTCGGACGACTGGCTGTGAGATGTGAACTTTTATTTGTTTCGTCTTGTGGCTTTCCTTTTTTTTTTTTTGGCTCAAAACCTCTTTCTCGTACACTTTGAATTTTTTCTGATATGACATTCATCAAAATATAAGAGTGAAAAACTCTTACTGAAGTTCGAACGAGTGATGGTGTCTAAACGTCACATAACTCTCGAAAGCAGGGACCCAAAGAACGACGAACAAGTGACTAAAAGGCAATGCTTAGCTGAACCTGATATATCCTGAAATATACAAGGTGACATAATGCATAAGTAGCAAGATAACCCAGCCTTATACTTCTAGAATTTTGCCTATCACTAAGTATTTTTCTCTTAATTCAATCAATGTGGTAATTAGTTCTGAAAGTCAGTAAACTATCATTCATTTGCACATATGAGCAAGATAGGCTGTTAGGAATCTTTACCTGAACTCAAGCTATCCGAAGAGATTGCACCTCAGAATGCTGGTCTATTTTCCTCTCAGGAACACATAAGCCACACAGAGACAATAATGTTGTTTTTGTAACCTGCAAAAATCTAGAGGTTGTGCTACAAGAATGAAAGCACATTTCTTCTGGAGTCCCTCGCTCCTGCCCTCATGAAGGTATGAATATCAAAATGTCGAATGATCTTGTGGGCTGCAGCATGTTATTTGTACTGTCCACAGGAGATTAGAGCAGACATGGTTTGATCTGTGCATAAATAAGTTCTGGTTGGCTGTTACTGCATCAACCCATGGCCTTGTAGTTTCATAAACACACTGAATCTTAGCAGTCACCAGTAATCTCCACAGGAACAAGAGCCATTACTGAAATGGTGAAATCTATTAATGTCCCTCACAACAATCTCCCTTTCAAAAACTTTGGAGATGTATTTGAATGCAGAGTGGCAATCTCCACATATTCTAACATTCTTCATGATCCGAATTGTTGCCCCTGGAGGCATTTGGATCAGTGCAAATGCGAGCGCGATCTTCTCGCTGTGGTACTGCAAGTTTGCCTCCCTCTCTTGATCATCTACGTTCACAAGAACATAATCCATATCAGGAACATATCCTTCTTTCCTAATTTTTATGCTTATCTCATCCCACATCTTATATATCTCTTCCGCTCGTGGATGGGCATCATCATTTGCTAAAAACGTGTGCACGGAATTCTCTACCTCAACCCAACTACATGCAGGTTCCTTCTTCACACCAGTTGATTTGATCATTTTCCTCACTCTAGCAGCAGCATCCCATTGGCCCGTGGAAGCATATATGTTATACAGCAACACAGGTGGACCACTATTACCTGGGTCAAGTACAAAGAAATGGTTTGCTGCAAACTGCCCTACTTTGGCATTCTTATGCGTTCTGCAAGCCGCAAGCAGGGCTCCCCAAACAGCGGCAGTTGGTTCCATGGGCATTTTAAATATGAAGGCCAGAGCATAATTTAGTAAACCTGCTCGGCCGAGAAGATCAACAACTGTAACATAATGGTCAATCTCGGGTTCTAAATCATACTCCTTCATCATGTCAAAGTAGCGCTTTCCCTCCTTAACCAGTCCTCCATGGCTACAGGCTGTCAAAATGCAAAGGAAGGAAATCTGATTCAGGTAAATGCCGGATCTTCTCATCTCCTCAAAATGGGAGACCGCTTCCTTTCGGAGCCCGTACTGCGCCAACGCTGTGAGCATCGAGTTCCAGGTAACTAGATCTTTGTTTTCCACACGGTCAAACACCTTTCTCGCGTCGACCACGCTGCCTGATTTTGCATACATGTCAAGAATCGTGTTTCCAATAAACGCGGTCAGCTTCTGCCGAGACTTGATCATATGCGCATGCACCCACTTCCCCTGCTCAAGAGCACCTAATCCAGCAATGGCGTTGAACAAGCTGGAGTACGTAAAATGCGTTGCCTCAAACCCGCTTCTCTGCATCTCCGCAAACACCTTTAAAGCCGTTTCTCCGTCGCCCTTCCTCGAAAAGCCAGAGATCAACGCGTTCCAGGAAACCCCGTTCCTGGAGTCGAGCTTGTCGAACACTGCAGTGGCCATGTCCATCCTCCCGCACCGCGCGTACATGTCGAGGAGCGCGCTGCCGACGTAGACGTCCTCGTGCCAATCACACTTGACAGCGAGAGCATGGATCTGTGCGCCGATGCTGCTGTCAGAGTACGCACCGGCGGCCTTGAGGAGGCTGGCGAACGTGAACCCGTTTGGCTTGAACCGTCCGCTGAGCATGCCAGGAAGCAGCCCAATGGCCTCCGCCGGCATGTCGTTCTGCGCGTACCCGGCGATGAGCGAGGTCCAGGAGACCATGTCTTTGGTTCGCATTCCGTCGAACACCTGCTGGGCTTCGAGCACGCTGCCGCACTTGCAGTACATGTGGATGAGCGAGTTGTCGAGGAACGCGTCGCCCGCGAACCGTGAGCTGGCCAGGTCCGCGTGGACTCTCCTGGCATCCTCGAGGTTCTTGGATTGCGCGCAGGCGGTGATGCACGCGTGGTAAACGCGCGAGGTCGGCCTGTCGACGCCGGCTGCCAAGAGATCGTGGTGAGGGAGGAGGGCTGAGGAGCTGGGCGGGACGGGGTTGGGCGCGGGGGAGGCGGCGATGATGGCGGGCGAGGTGTAGGGTCTGGTGTTTCGGCAGCTGCGAAGGTAGTGGAGCAGAAGCTTGTGGGACTTTCTCATGGAGGTAGGGGACTGGGGAGGCGGCTATGTGTTCGACGTTTTACCACGAGAAGGCCAGAACGAAAGAGGGCTGAGACCGAGAGTATGTTTGGCTCATGGGCTATCGTTGGCTAGTCAAAATACAGCTTACAGAGACCTTTCTTTTTTACAGGATAGCTTAGAGATTCTGGCTGTTTCTATACCATACTTGCCCTACCAAGCACTCTCTCCATCCTAAAATGTAAGACATTTAAAGATTAGGTTAGCATTTTGTTTGTCATTTTCTTTCATTCTACATCAATAGAGACGTCATTGCTTATAATAAGTGATATTTGACTCTTCGTTCGATGACAAGATCTTCTTTCAGGCAGTGGTGTAAGATTACAGTTTTATATGTACGGCCTTCCAGATTATGCTTCACCAGATCGATTTTAGATTCTTTCTCCTGGTTGCTACGAGGAGGGTTATCCTTGAAATATTTGTCCCGACTACTACGTTTTCAACAATGGTGATTCGTACTCTCGGCTTCTCAGCGACGTCGACAAGGCTGTTCGGTTTTCTTCTCTGGAATACTAGTTTTGGTACTCTTGCCGATGTTGCATGATTGCTTTAATGGTTGTGCGCGTGCACGTAGCCTTAGCATTGTGGCTCAAATTAAAAAAAGGGAGGACCACTACTGGTATTTGCAGGTTTATGGTTTCATATCAATACCATTATTTTTTGCCTGCCTTTAGAAAACTACAAGATTGTATCATGGAATAAGAAGAGTTTGAAGACTCGAAGATTAGCTCATTTTCTTTTAAACTTTATTTTGTAATCGCTGAACTTATGTATCTCTAACATGTATTGTTCATTGCTATAAATATATCATGATATTGTTTAAAAAAAAGCTTAGTTAAAAGTTATTTTTTTTTATTTGATGAAATTTATATAGAAAAATATGAACATTTACGACACTAAATTTATATAATTACATTCACCTTAAAGTATATTTTCTTGATGAGTTCATTAGATATTTCAAATGTTTCAATTTTTGTGTATAAACTTGATAACCTTGGATAAAGTTGACATTTGACTAAGCTTACGCGTCTTATATTGTGGGACAGATGGAGTATTTGGCTAGCCATAATATCAATCGAACTTTTAGTTGTGTACTAAGAAACATGCCCGTGTCGTTGCAAGAGAAGAGATAAAAGCGGAGTCACATAAAGTAAATCTAATTAGCATGGTGGGTGGCGATGGCATTGAGAGTTTAGTGGGTAAGAGGGGAATGGATGATTTTAGAAAAAGGGAGGGGGAGATATTCATTTCTAGGCGCGTTGCGGTCAAATTTTAGGCAGGACCAATCCATATCTGAGCGGAACCACCGAAAACATAGTGGAAATAGCTAACAAATTAATGGAACCCTCGTCTAAATGTTTTGCAGCGCATATAGGTGCCCCAAATAATTCCAAGGCAGTGATTAACAAAGCATCATCTTTGTTGACCGTCTAGAAAACACATCCACCAAAAAATACTTTTGATGTAAAATTTTGTTTATATCAGCTAAAAAATCGACCTGAGGAGGACAAGGGAGGGAGGCTTTTTAAATGGATCTTCAATTTCACCAATGAGGAGCAGCCGAGGGGAGGCTGAGAAGGGGTGGGCACGCCTTTTAGTGGCGTTAAGGACGTGTTGGAACTAACCAGGTGATGCGCATTAATACAAAAGAAACCGTGGGCTTATTCATAAAGTCTTCTCTGGCCGTGCGCATTCGCAACCATGCTATTTCTCATCAGTTTTGTACTAAACTAGCAAAGGTTAAACAAATTGTTGTACCGCGCTGCCCTATTTTACAAGTTTCTATATGGATTTGCTCCTTATGGACTAAGTTCTTGTACCCGGGTGCTAATACCTTAATTTTGATCACGTAAACTGATCCTGCATATTTTTAACAATACTTATATCTTATAGAAAAATATACTTTTTTCTCTCAAACCTAATCAGAGAACTTTGTTATACTGCTCGTGGCGACCTATTAGACTAGTACTCTCTCTGTTTCAAAAAGTGTGTCGCAGATTTGTCTAAATAAAATCAGATACATTTATATTTAGACAAAGCAGCGACATTTGGGACAGAGTATAATATAAACTACTAATATATGGAGCTGGATGGACACAAGCTATCCTCATATAATAAAAATAAGTAGACAGTACAACTAGGAATCTAGTAGAGAATTGGATCCTTTCCCTGGATGAGGAATTGATGCTTGCCAACACATTTGAGTGAGCTCAGCATTTACGGGATGTTTTAGTTAGTGTCATTGTAGTGTAAGTAAGGCATGCTCGAATTCTCGTCTTTCTTCCTCGCCGTCCCAAGAGGACAGTGGCCGTGCCAATGTTAGAGGCGAGAGCAGGCTGGGGCGATATCCCCCATGAATATGCCATTTGCAGTTGGACGTACGGCGTACGCGGGAGCTGGAGTATCCGGTCACATTGCGGACAGTCAGCCTCAGGAGACGGCTCCGGCGTGCGTCCTCTTGTGCTGTGCTTGAACAAGACCTTATGATCCCTGTAGCACAGTGTCATCTCGCGGTGGTCGAAGCAGTAGCTGTCGCCGGCGTAGAAGCAGTAGCACAGTTCCCAACATAGCTTGCTGTCGTAATCGTCGGGCTGCTGGTCCAGAGGCGGCGAAGACAGTACCCAGAACTGGAGCTTCCGGACAGTGGTCTCCCTACCCCTGAGGATGTTGACGGCGAGGCATAACCGCCCGCTCATCTCGAAGGTGTTTTCCCAGGCCGAGTGGTACTCGTCGTCCCTGAACGGTACGGTAGACCAAACGTGCGGTGCGCCTCAGAAGCCACGTCGACCTCCAACAACCCGTCAGTTCCCGGCGCTGTTTAGGGTAAACAGCACGACCGGTGGTCACCAAGTAGAGCTTGCCATCAACGAGCAAAGGTGGCAAGGTGTGCAATGGGATACTACACTTGATATGGCACGAACGCTGACGCCAGCGCCACCCGCTGCCTGCCCCATCTTCTAAGGTGTACACGCTTTGGTCGAGCTTGTTCCTGCCGTTGTAATTGAAGTGAGAGAAGGAGAACCGGAACAGCTTGTGCTCCATGGTGGAGGGGCTGAACCCCAAGGCGAAGAGATGGTGGACGGTGCCGCCCGGGAGCCCCACCGGTGGAGGCGCCTTGGGGACCGTCGCCGTCTCCCCGGTGACAGGGTTACAGACGAAGGCCGGCGCGTCGGCCTTGTCCACCGCGAAGAAGAGGAGGCCATTGCAGACGTTGGAGAGGGTGTATTTGCTGGGGATTGTGACGCGGTAGGGCATGGGCTTCCACGAGGAGACGCTGAAGAAGCTGGCCTCGTCGAGCCTCCCGGGCTCACGGGTCTCCGTGACAAGCAAGGCCTCTGACGCCGCCGCGGAGGCGTGGTTCATCTCGGCCTTGGCGTGGAGGCTGTTGAAAGAGGGGTCGGCGACGACGTTGCGCCATAGCCTGGAGACGCAGCGGCAGCGGGCGACGTCCCTGGTCGGCAGCTTTAGAAGGATCTCGCGGACCATGTCTGCGGATTCCGGCGGCGGAGCAGGCACCCTCTTCATCGATGGGTCGAAGTCATAGATCGATCGACTGCGGAAAGAGGGTTTCGCTGGCGCGGCTGATGCAGAGAAACTCGGGAACGAGATCGAACACGGTACGGACAATTTATAAGGTAGGCGCCAACAAGACGACATCCCGATCGGATACGTACGCAAACGTGGTCCGCGAGATCGAAAACGTTTGGGCTGTACTGTACGCCTTGCACATGTAGTACTTTCCAGTTTTCCAGTGACGGGGAGAATCATAACTCTAGATTGATTCCAACTAGGATTTGGACACGGCCTCCTTAGATTAACTCTGAAGAAGAAAACAAACATAGCGACAATGCAGCGGCCGCGCCCTCGCCGACGCGCGCCAGCTGAACTGCGATCTGCTATCGCCGAGCGTGCCGCCGACGCCTCTGCCGCGAACGCGCAGCCGGACATGCTCAGCGAGCTGCCGGACTGCCTGCTCGGCTTGATCCTCTCCCTCGCCTGCAGGTCCATGGGCGCCAGGGAGCTCGTGCAGATGAGCACCGTGTCGCGGCGGTGGCGGCAACTTTGGCGCGAGACGCGGTGCCTCGACGTCGGCCTGCAGGAGTTCGAGTCAGCCGCCGGAGACGACCTCGAGAAGTGGGTCAGGTTCAACAACTTCGCGGACAGCTTCGTCCTGCAGCACGGCGATCTGGATCTCGACGCGCTCCGGATGCAGGTCGTCCAGCCTCCCAAGGACCGGGACGGGGGTCGTAGCAAACCCGACGGCGACAGCTGGGTACACCGCTTCCTCTCGCGCTACAGCCCCGCCGTGCTCGACATCTACAACCACTCACCCGGCGCGCACGTCGAGCTGCGCGGCATGAGCGACGGTAGCACCGTCCTCCGCCGCCTCACCACGCTGCGGCTCACCGGGGTCACGCTGTGCCCAGGCTTCGAGCACCTCCTCGGCGCCGCCGGATGCCCTCTGCTGGAGCACCTCGAGCTCAAGGACTGCCTCATTGGCTTCGAGGAGGTGGTCGCCTCTCGCACGCTCAAAACCCTCGTCGTCGACTCTTCCAACATGAGCATGGATCAAAGCCCTCTCCGCCTGTATTACACCCCTCGCATCGTGGCTCCCGGCCTTGCTTCTCTAAATCTCGTGCTTCTGCGAACCTATGCTAAACTGTGGGACTTCGAGATGCCTTCGCTCGTCGAGGCCACGGTCCGTATGAGCAGAGGCTGCATCTACAATGAATTCGAGCTTCTTTGCAGTCTTCACAATGTCACAAAATTAGAGATATCCAGCTTCCCGTCGCTACGAGTGGTCCGTGTGTTGCTAACTTGTCTCACCTCACCTTGCTATATGGAATTCTTTCTTTACATACGGACGTACATACAAAACCATCTTTGTTTTACAGGTGATGAAGTATAGATTTCACAGAGATTTGCCAGAGTTCAATAACCTGAAAACATTGGTATTGGACCAGTGCGATTTCACCCGTGACACTCCTACGCTCTTGGAGTATTTTCTCCACCACGCTCCCAACTTGGAGAGACTTACTCTGAAAAATTGCAAGGTACACATCTACTAGCTTATATCTGATGAATCTGCATGTATGAAATTTTACTTCCATCAAATTATGTATCGACTACTATTTAGCTTGCTGCAACTGGAACTAATCGTAACGATACTCATTATCATTGTCAAATTAAAGCATCCGCCGCGCTCTGAAAGGATGGCAGAAAGTTCCAAGCCAAGGAAAATGTCTGCATACCATTTGAACCTCAAGTTTGTGGAGATCAAACACCGTGAAAAGGACGACGTTTGCGAGATCATTGAGTATCTGTTGCGTGTTTCGAAGAACCTCCAGAGGACTGACATTGTGCTATCGGAAGGTCCAGAGAAGCCATGGTTTCATCCAATATTAGCGGCTCAGGGCTGGTACAAATAGATTGAACTCATTGTATCTCTTAAATAGGTTTTACTCTTTTTTCCTTATAGTGGTTACCCTGTGATAGTGTGATATGATCAGATGAAGAACTAGCATTGTGGCCCTCGCAAATGCGAGGACACCACTTTATAGTACCGAAATGACTCGGAATTTTGTTTACAATTTTGTTGTGTGATGTAGCATTCTATGGCTAGCCAAATCTTGTGCTAAAATATCCCATTATGGAGTAGATTTTCGGTTTGTAGCAGATTTAGTAGTAATCAACATTAAAATTCAGACCGCAAGATCTGTGATAATTTTGTTGCGATCTTCAATTATGAGAGGTTGTCAGGCATTAAATATAAAGTTACAATTTTGCTGTCCAATTTACTACAAGTGTACAATTCTTGGTCTACCTAATTAATACTCAGATGATGTTAGATGATATTTACAATCCCTCTGACCTAGATACATCCGTATTAGCGAAGAGTAATATGGGTCAGAGGGAGTAACAAATAAATTTCTTAAGGTAAATACTAACTATCAGGGTTCGTTTGAAAACAAATATCGGACCGTCTCGATGTCGTCGATCCCATCTCAAATCAAACGACCACCATATCTTCCCCAACACTGCAATAATTAATGATTTTCTTAGGCATTAATCATGGATGTTGACCACCATCTCCTCTAACCACGGCTCCTATCCTCCTCCCTGCGTTGAATCACTTTGTTTCCTCTCGCCGGCGCTCCCTTCCCATCCCCCGCCGCCCCAGGTACCTCCAACCCTACACCTCCACCTCACATATCTTCTCCGCCGGCAGGCATGATGCGCCGCTGCAGGGAGACGTGCCGGGCAGAACTATGCTTTGTTGCAGGGAGATTTTTCAATAAATTGTATATATTAATATCAAGAAGATACCAATTACACTCATCCTCTACAACCACGCAGTACCCTAGTGGCAATATGGATACACACAACCCAAAAAAAAGAAAAATTACAGTAAAAAGTCCCTCTAGAGTGATAAATTTCTCATAACAGCAACACTAACACCACCAAGACAGCACCAGAAATCCAACATCTCCAAAAGCAACGCCTCCAAGAAGGAAACTGTGCATAAACGCTTTTCGTCACCCAATCATAGATCTTAGGTTTTCACCCTGGAGAAAAATCCGCGCTCACAAAAATAGTGCCTTCAACAAGGTCATTGCCAGACACAACCAATTAAGGTCAGACCTTAGATTTTCACCCTGCAAGTTAGGACCTTGAACTTTACTTGTACTGTCGCCCCCACTATCCATGCTGCTGCTAAGAGTCATAAATCATGAAGCAAGTTCCTCAATGCCACAAAGACTTGAACCACCATTGTTAGTCTCCAGAACACGGCATCCATGACATTCTCTACGAGCTGACTTTACCATGGAATGACAAATCGTGTTGTATGATGGTAACATCCAGCAGAGCTTTGCAGCGCTCCCTCTGAAACCAAACGGTCAGATAAAAACACGGGTGCGCCCGACTGAATCCCATCCGATCTAGCAATCTCTGGGCATAACACGCCTAGTGGAGTTCGCCTACAGAGCTTTCCGGAACACGACACTTCTGCCAGATATATGGAGATGGACATTCGGCTTATCCTGATCTTGGCGCGAGAAGAAACCCTAGGATCACCTCCTTTATTCACACCGATCCAGTAGTCCTCATATCATCGGCCAGTTACTGACAATTTTTTTTGAAACGGTTGCTCGGCCTCTGCATTAGAGCGATGCTGTCGGTGTTCTGGATACCGGGGTATCCCGGTCCACCTGCTCCTGGGCCCCGTCATCAGCCCATTTTCAGCCCAGGGGAGAATCAACGACCCAAGCTACGGAGAAGACCCTCACGAGGAGGCGCCTCGTGAGGAGAACGACGACACAAACTGCTAAGGACCGGAAGACCTCCTCACGAGCCCCTGCTGGTGAGGAGAGGAAGTACGCCCACGCCAGCTCAGCACGTTTGCGTGCAGAGCAAGAAGATAACGGGCAGAAGACCGCGTACCGCCCACGCTACCCCCGACAGGGAGGAGACCAGCTTTCTCCGTGCCTGCCCAAAGCGGCACGGTGGTAGTTGGCCACCTCCCTAAAAATAGCGTGGACGGTGCAGGGCGCCAGAGGAGGACGTCAGCTTCCTCCACCCACTCCTGTGGACCGGCGCCACTAACCTACGAAGACCAAGTCTACAGAAGAGTGTAGTCTACAGTTGTCCTCCCTCCTTGGCCGTGTGTGGCAACCCCTTCCCCAAGAAGATAAGGGGAAGGAGGACCTTGGCGCTATAAAAGGAGGGGGAGGCCATCCCTTAGGGGGATCGGATCTTCATCTTCTTCAGGCTGCTAGCTGGGCACGCAGGTTCTTCAACCTCTGGCCAGCTAGAGCTTTGTAACCAAGGCCTTGTACTCCTCGCGAGGTGTCGCGTTGTAATACAAGAAGGCAGGAAGTAGGGGTTTTACCTCACCACGAGGGCCCTGAACCTGGGTAAAGCTCGGTCTCTCTCTCTGCAGTGCGTTGCGCGTTCGACAATCGAGGCTTCCGTCACCGTGTTTCGTTGTGGTCCAAGATCTCACACGTTCAGCCCCCTGCGTTCAAATCTTTGGGTCCGTCGCGTGGTACCCCGTGTTCTTGCGACACGAAATCCATCGACATTTGGCGCGCCAGGTAGGGGGCTGTGGTGTGTTTTCTTCTAGATCTGCTTCGACATGGCCGACGCCAACGCAAGGCTCGAGCGTCTTCGCCGTCGCAACGCTGCTCGGGGACAAACCGAGCCCATCTTCCGTCGTCGTGAAGCTTCGGCCGAGGAGGAAGAGGAGGAAGATCTGGAGTCCTCCTACCTCCCGTCCGGGCGTACAGAGCCTTCGCTCTCCTTCACCGCCACCGCCACTTCTCGCGCTCGTTCTGGGAGTCAGCTGTCTCCTGCGCAGGCTCTCGCCATGGCGCAGGAACTGCTGCGCTATCAACCCACCGACGACGGGCGTGAGGGGTGGCGCGCTCGAATCGCCGAGCTCGTCGCCATCGCCAACGAAGACCCGGCCCAGGGAGGAGCCCAGGGCGCGGGGAACCCAGATCCGGCGGCGGGGGGTCGCGCCCGGGGCGCCGGAGATGGAAGGGCCAACAAGGCCAAGAAGGTGGTTTCCCGTGCCGCATCTTCGCCGCGCGGGGAGCCCAGCTGCCAAATCGTCCAACGCGCTCCGGAAGACGCACGCGTCTCCCTCGAGCGCCGCCGCGAAAATCATGACCGCGCCATCGACGACATCGGCGAAGCTGGCAAGAACGTCAAGATCCCCGGTGTCCCTATCTACAACCCCGGGTGTCTTGCCCTCACTCGCCAGCAGCGCTACGTCGTCTGGCCTGACAAGTTCAAGCCGGACATCAGCGCGCGTTACGACGGGACCACAAACCCTGTCGAATTCCTCCAACTCTACGTCGTCGCCGTCCAGGCTGCGCGTGGAGATCAGCGCGCCATGGCCAATTGGTTCCCCATGGACCTCAAGGACGCTCCGCGAACTTGGCTCATGAATCTTCCTCACGAATCCGTGACTTTGTGGAAGGATTTATGTCGTCAGTTCGTTGCCAACTTCATGCCCACGTACGAGCGCCCCGCTACCAAGAACGATCTTAAGGCGGTGCGTCAGTACAAGGGCGAGACGCTTCGTCAGTACATCCAGCGCTTCAGTCAGATGAGGAACAAGATCCCCAGGATCTCCAACGAGGAGGTCATCTCCGCGTTCTCCACGGGCGTCTCCGACGTCAAGATGCGGGAGAAGCTGTCCGTGAATGATGAGCTGACTTCCGTCGTCAGGCTCTTCGAGATCGCCGACCGCTGCGCCAAGGCTGAGGAGGGGAGGCTCTTCGTGCATAATCTGCCGGAGGCGCCTTCCCCAAAGCCGAAGTCCAAGGACCCCAAGCGAAAGGAGACTGCTGTCCTCGCGGTGGAGCCAGATCATAAGCAACGCCGCGGGGACCGCTCCGATCGCGATAAAGGTCGACGTCGCCGATACTGCATTATCCACAAGAAGGACACTCACAATACCGAAGATTGTTGGATTGTCCGGAAGTTTCACGAGGAAAACGGCGTCGCCAAGTGTCGTGGGGGCGGCCGCAGCAACGGCAAGAGTGGATCCCGGGGCGATCGCCGCGACGACGACCGCGAGGAAGGTCGCCACCGCGGGGGTCTGTCTCGAGCCGATCCCGAGCCGCTGCCGCTGCCCCCACCAGCAAACGATCATCGGGAGGAGGCCCAGGGGGGCTATCAAGAGCCACGAGACTTCGCCGCTTGCCTCCTGGGTGGAGCTCAGGCTCCTCTGTCAAATCGACACTTTAAGCAGCTGTCGCGAGAAATCGCGGCGGCGCAGCCCAACGTCGGCAATCGCCTAATGAAGTGGTCGACGTGCAAGATTGGCTTCGACGAGGAGGATCATCCGGCTTCCACAAGGGGCGTGGGCACAATTCCCCTCTTGTGCACGCCAACCATCAACAACGTCGCCGTCAACCGCACTCTCATCGACGGAGGGGCGGGCCTCAACATCATCTCGGTCGAGATCTTCGAAAAGATGCAGGTGCCGTACCACCGGCTCATGCCGACTCGACCATTCTTCGGGGTAACCGAGGGGTCTACAACGCCAATTGGGCAGATAAGCCTGCCCGTCACCTTCGGCACCCGGGACAACTACAGGACAGAAAGCCTCGACTTTGACGTCGCCTACATCGCCCTGCCATACAATGCCATCCTCGGCTACCCAGCATTGGTGAGGTTTATGGCAGCAACGCACCATGGCTTCAACGTCCTCAAGATTCCGGGCGCCAACGGCACGATCACCGTGCGCTGCAATGAGAAGGATGCTCTCCGATCAGTTGAGCATGTCTACCGTGAGGCCGCCACCATGTTCCCCGCCGACGAAGATCTACTGGAACACTCCGGCGACCTCACGAGGAAGAAGCAGCTCGTATCCCAGGAGCGGGCTGCTGCGAAGAAGGCCTCTCTCGAGCCCCACCCTCTGGGTTCGACAGGGAAGAAGTTCGCCGCCTCTGCATCGCCTACTCCAAGCGAGGACCTGGTCCATCCAATGCAGGACATGAGCGTTGGGGAAGCTGCGGTACCCTCAGGCAGGAGGCCACAGTTGACCCAAGAGCGCTCAGCAACCAAGAAGGTCCCGCTACAGGCTGGGGGCTGCGAAAACTTCGTCACCATCGGGGCAGGGCTTTCCCCCAAATAGGAAAGCGCACTCGTCACCTTCCTGCGGGCAAATTCTGACATGTTCGCTTGGACTCCGTCAGATATGCCCGGCGTCCCCAGGGAGGTGATTGAGCACCACCTAGCCGTGTGCCCTCAGGCACACCCCGTGAAGCAGAAGACCAGGAAGCAAGCGCAAGAGAAGCAAGACTTCATCGTCAAGGAAATAGAGAAGCTGAAGAAGGCCAAGTTAATACGCGAGGTGGCCCACCCCACCTGGATTGCTAATCCGGTGGTCGTCCCAAAGGCTAACGGCAGTGGGCGCCTCTGCGTGGACTTCACAAGTCTCAACAAGGCCTGTCCCAAGGATCCTTATCCTCTCCCGAGGATAGATCAAATTATCGACTCCACCGCCGGCTGCGACCTCCTTTGCTTCTTGGATGCTTTCTCCGGCTATCATCAGATCAAGATGGCAAAGGAGGACGAGGAGAAAACCGCCTTCATCACGCCCTGTGGGGTGTACTGCTACGTCTGTATGCCCTTCGGCCTGAAGAACGCAGGAGCCACCTTCCAAAGGCTCATGCGTAAGGCCCTGGGGGCTCAGATGGGAAGAAATGCGGAAGCCTACGTCGACGACATCGTCGTCAAGACTCGCGAGGGTCATACCTTCATCGAGGACCTGGAGGAAACATTCGTCAACCTGAGAAAGGTAAACATCAAGCTCAACCCCGCCAAGTGCGCCTTCGGCGTACTGTTGGGAAAACTGTTGGGGTTCCTCGTGTCTCATCGCGGGATAGAGGCGAACCCTGACAAGGTCAAGGCCATCGAAGAAATGCGTCCACCGCGCAATCTCAAGGAGATGCAACGCCTCGCGGGGTGCATGGCAGCCCTGGGGCGCTTCATCGCGAGGAGTGGGGAGAAACCCTTGCCCTTCTTCAAGCTTATGAAGCGGACCGGGAAGTTCGAGTGGACTCCGGAAGCCGGCAAGGCCTTCGCTGAGTTGAAAAGGTACCTCATGAGCCCACCGATCATGGTTGCCCCAACCCCCCGCGAGCCTTTGCTACTCTACATCGCGGCAACTCCAAGGACTGCAAGCGCTGTTCTCGTCGCGGAGCGAGACGCCAAGGTGATTGCCAAGGAGGAGGTCACTCCTCCAAGCTCGGGGGCTCCTCGCGAGGAAGAGGCTGCTTCATCTCCCGTCCCTCGAGAGGAGCCGCCCGCGGCATCTTCGCCGACCGAGCCGCTCTCTTAGAGCAACGCTCAAAAGCCTCCCAAGGAGGTGCCTTCCGAGGGTGTCGTCAAGGTGCAAAAGCCTGTGTACTTCGTCAGCATGGTACTGCGCGACGCGCGGGAACGCTACACCATGCAGCAAAAGCTGCTCTACACCTTGCTCATCGCCTCGCGGAAGCTACGCCACTACTTCCAGGGTCACCCGATTAAGGTGGTAACCGATCGCCCCCTGGAAACCATCCTACGCAATCCCAACGTCACCGGGCGGGTGGCAGAATGGGCTGTGGAACTTCAACCCTTCGAGATCTCCTTCGAAACTACAAAGGTAATCAAGAGCAAGGCTTTGGCCGAGTTCACTGCGGAGTGGACCGATCCGTTCACCGACGAGCCTCCGGAGGTGGAGTCAACTCTCCATGGAGAGGAGGCCCCAGGCCTCTGGGTCATGCACTTCGACGGTGCCTTCAACCTCCCCGGCGCGGGAGCCGGTGCTGTCCTAACCTCTCCCTCTGGAGACAAGCTTTTCTACGCTGTGCAGCTCTACTTCAAGCCTGAGAGCAAGGTCTCCAACAACATCGCGGAGTACGAAGGGCTACTTGCTGGCCTAAGGGCAGCAAACGCTTTGGGCATCAAGCGCCTCATCGTCAAGGGAGATTCACAGCTGGTAGTGAACTTCTTGAACAAGAGCTACACTCCAAAGGATGAGCACATGGCGGCTTATCTCGAGGAGCATCAAAAGATGGAAAAACGCTTCCAGGGTTTGGAGCTGAAGCACATCCCGAGAGGAGAAAATGTGGAAGCCGACGAGATCGCCAAGCGCGCCTCTCATCGCCTGGCACAGCCTACCGGCGTCTTTGAGGAGCGTCTCTTCAAGCCGTCCGCTTCTCCGTCGACATCCGATTCACCTCCTCCTTCTGCTTTGCCGCCACCGCCGGAGCAGGGGGCTCTGGATTGCGGGCCTCCTTCGGGTGATCGCGTCCTTCTGGCATTGGCACGGCAGGAGGGAGTGGATTGGATCATTGAGCTCAAGGCCTACCTCACCAGCAGCAGGCTTCCCGAGGATGAAGAGGAGGCCGAGAGGATTGTGCGGCAAGCTTCGGGCTACTGCGTCAAGGATGGTGACTTGTACCGGCGTCGCCCAAACGGCGTCGCTCTGAAGTGCATATCTACTCACCAAGGCCAAGAGCTTCTCAGGGACATCCACGCCGGCGAGTGTGGCCATCATGCTTCTGCTGCAACTCTAGCCGCAAAGGCATATCGAAGTGGCTTCTACTGGCCTTCGGCGCTCGGAGATGCGGCGGAGATGGTCAAGAGGTGCGAGGCGTGCCAATTCCACGCCAAGCAGATACATCATCCGGCGCAAGAGCTGCAAACCATCCCACTCACTTGGCCCTTTGCCGTTTGGGGGCTGGACATCCTCGGTCCATTTCCCAGAGCGCAAGGGGGCTATCGCTACCTCTACGTCGCTATCGACAAGTTCACCAAGTGGGTGGAGGTGGAACCGGTGTGCACAATCCCGGCGAGGTCCGCAGTCAAGTTCATACGTGGGCTGGTCTGTCGCTTTGGTGTGCCTAACCGCATCATCACCGACAACGGCAGCCAGTTCACCAGCGGACTGTTCCGGGAATACTGCGCATCGACCGGCATCAAGATCTGTTTTGCCTCCGTCGCCCACCCCAGGAGCAATGGTCAAGCCGAGCGCGCCAACGCTGAAGTGCTCAAAGGGCTCAAGACGAAAAGCTTCAACGCCAAGCTCGAAGCCTGCGGCAAAAAATGGTTAGACAACCTCCAATCCATCTTGTGGTCCATCAGGACTACCGCCACCAAACCCACTGGAGAGACCCCTTTCTTCTTGGTCTATGGGGCGGAGGCTGTTCTTCCCACCGACGTCAAGTTCGGGTCGCCAAGGGTGCTCGCCTTCGATGAAATTCTCCAAGAGGACCTCATCAAGGACCGCCTCCTCCTGCTCGAAGAAGCTCGGTGCCAAGCCGCGCTCCGTGCCGCAAGGTACCAGCAAGGACTACGCCGCTACCATAGCCGCCATGTTCGAGCAAGAACTCTGGAGGTCGGCGACCTGGTGCTGAGGAGAATACTCTCTCGCGAGGGCCTGTACAAGCTGTCTCCAATGTGGGAAGGACCCTTCAAGGTGACGCACATCGCCAGGCCGGGCTCGGCGTGGCTGGAAACCGCAGAAGGCATGCCTGTGGGGAACCCGTGGAACATAGCTCATCTGCGAAAGTTCTACCCTTAGGTTCCTCATGAGGAGAAAAAGACCGTTTTCACGGCACTTGTATCAGCTCAGTCCGCTCTTAAGCACTGATATTAAGTTAATGCGCAATGTAGCGCCTCTGCTTCGGCATGACATCAAATGGCATGGAGTCCATTTATTTTCTGTTGTACTCCACGCGGAAGGGGGCTAGGCACGGTGTCTATGCTGGGGCCTTCGCCCGGAAAACAGCAAGCCCGAAAAACCCGAAGGGAGCGAGCTCTGGTCGGGGGCGACGGCCCTGCTATCGATCACCTCCAAATACCCATGGTGCTTAGTTCCTCGCGAAGTACATCGGAAAATAAAAAATCTTCGAGGATAGTCCAAGGTGTGCCCAAGGCAACCGTTAAGGACCTACCCCTCGTGAGCAACCCTCACGAGGGAGCAAAGACGCGTCGATGCACCAGCATCCGCAGGAAGATTCCCTCTGCCGAGGAAGGCCTAACGTGGCAGGATTATTGAAGACCAAGGCCACTCCGATCATCTTGCAAAGGAGACGCAGATCCGGAGGTCCGCGCCAGGCCCTTCACCTCATGAGCAATCCTTGTGAGGTGTCGACGGTCTTTGGGCTCTCTTAAGCGTCGACGTTTTCACGTCCGTGAGGGTCCAGCTTCCCTCAACGACGAGGAAGGCCCCGTGAATCGCCACGTGCGGCAATTTGCTCTTAGCTGCTGGCACAGATAGTGCCGCGCTCCTCCACGACAGAGAAGGTCCCTGTGCCAGTCACAGGGGCATCTTATTCGCCTTCTTTTTTCGTTTGTTTTACCGACTTGTTTTTCCGTTTTCGGGGATTTGGGGTTTTTTCTTTTCCAACTCTTTCTTCAACTTCTCAGGAATCGTCCAATGTGTCATCGACGCCGACCCCATCTCGAGCTCTGAGGCGGAGGGAGGCTTCCCGTCGATGCCAACAGCTCACCAGGGCTCTCGAGCAAGCGAATGACCAGGACAATGAAGAACAGCAAGATGATTAACAAGCGGATTTCATTAAAGTGCCCCCAGTGGGGGAAGGAGCAAGGCACGGCGGGGCATTCCCCGCCGGCAAGGACTACACGACAAAAGAGGGGAGGAGACTAGCTCCCCTCCCCAGAAGACTACCGCACCGGGACCTCCTCCTCACTGCGCTGCGAGCGGGGGGTAGGTGCGGCGGACGCCAGCGGCGGTAAAGACCCTCACCGAGGCCTCCAGCGTCCCCAGCTTGAAGCGGAAGACGAGGTGGTCCCCGACTCGGAGTCGGAGGCCGTGGGCTAGAGCCCCCCAGCGTCCGGTGAGAGCGGCGTCGCCTCCCGCCCCGAAGAAGATGTCCACAGGCCAGAAGAGGTCTGGCCTGCTCTGCTCCCCCAGGGCGATCTCCCCGGCGGCCGGGCCGTGGGCGTGAATCACCCTCCGGACGGCGTCGGGCAGCCGGAGGGAGTTGAAGCCCGGGGCGTCGACGACGACGAGGAGCTCCAGGAAGCGGGACCCCGGGGCGATGAGGGGTCCCAGCATCGCCGCCGCCAGGTGGCGTGGAGTGGCAACCACTCCGTTCGCCGGCGGGGCCGGAAGATCTGCAGCAGGGGGAGGGGGGCCCAGGGCGGCCTCCACCTCCCGAAGGACCCGATCGATGCTCCCCGAGGCGCGGGGAGCAGGCGCCGCCACCAGCGGCGACGACGAATTCAGGGCGCCTCCGCGCGCGGGACCCCTGAGGGTCAGGGCGCCGGAGGTCCCCGAGGCGGCGCGGCTCGCCTCGCCCTGCCTCGGCGCGCCAATGCGGAGGGGGCCGCCGGCGCCGGGCGTCCACTGGGCTGGGATCTTCGCCTTCTTCCCGCTGCCCAGGGGACGTCCGCGGCGCTTCGCCCCAGAGCTCGATCCAGCGGCGGCGGAGGAGTTGGAGGGATCCATGAGCTCAGGGAGGTAGAAGCAGGAATGGCACTGGAGGAAGGAGGTGAAGTGCCGGAGGTCTCGAGGAGGACCTATTTAAGGGGGGCGTCCGGCGTCGATGCGTCAAATCCCTGCGCGGGAATCGAAGCGTTGGCGCGGCACTCTGCAGTCAAGCGACGCATCATTATGACGGGTTGACGCCTCGGGGACCGTAGCATCGCCCGCCGTTTCGTCTCACCAGCTGCGGTCGCGCCGCGTGTCCGGAGTCTCTGCTCCTTCACATGGTCCTCTGACCGCGCGGTTGACGCGTGCCGTTGGAGGGCCCAGCAGCTTCGGGGGCCCCCGACCCTTCGCTTCCTCAAGAGGGCGCGTCGTGGGCCGGGCTCTCGGGGGCTACTGTCGGTGTTCTGGATACCGGGGTATCCCGGTCCACCTGCTCCTGGGCCCCGTCATCGGCCCATTTTCAGCCCAGGGGAGAATCAACGACCCAAGCTACGGAGAAGACCCTCACGAGGAGGCGCCTCATGAGGAGAACGACGACAGAAACTGCTAAGGACCGGAAGACCTCCTCACGAGCCCCTGCTGGTGAGGTGTCGTGGTTTCGTCAACAGATCTGCCATAGGGGTAGGTGTATGGCGGTTTGTGGAAGGGGGTGAACACGGAGGAGCGATCCAGGATGGTGGTAGCACGAGTTTACCCAGCTTCAGATCCCGCAACGGTGGCGAGACCCTACGTGCTGCTATAATTCACTATAAGGCAACAAGTGCTCGGTTACAATGATGAGGTTGGCTGTTTCGCTATGCGATTGGCCGTAAGATTGGTCTCTAACTTGCCTCAAGGGCCGCTCCACGCCGGGCTTATAAAGGCGCCTGGCGTGGGCTACACGTTGGTACCGGAGCGGATACAACTTGGAATCCTAGACTAAGTCCTGCGCGTACGCTACAAGGTCACCCGCCATGGGCCGTCATCCGGATCCGCCATAAGCTCGCCGCTAGTAGCCCGACAGAGGCCTGTCTCCGGATCCGCCATAAGCGCCTGCGTCCAGTACCGCCGTGCCATCTTCAGCAACTGGGCCGCCCGGTATGGCGAATCCGCCATACCACCCCTGATGGGCCACCCTGGCTTGCTGATTTAGGACTACGTCGCTGGTATACCTATTTGGTATATCCCCAACAGTAGCCCCCAGGGAACTTCAAGATCACTATCTGCATCCGCCATGCTTGTTCTTGATAAGTCATTTCCGCCATAGCTCTTTTTTGCTGGGATGGCGGCTATCTTGATGTTCCTTCTTCCATCTATCAATCCGCCGTAAATAGCGGATCAAGCGACGTAGTTATCTTAGCGAGATTTTCGGGATCCAGTGGATCATACCGTTGAAATCCGCCGTAAATTTCGGCACACAGTTCCTTCTAGGGCAAGATTCACCAAGTTACTTTCTTACCCTTGGACACGTGTCGCCAGATTAGGGTTTCTGTGATCAGGATGAACGGTGGTGATGGCGGGCACGAATCTCGAGGCCCGGGGCCTATATATACCCCGGCCTCTCACCCCCGGCCGGTCACCCCTTCATTCACCCCGTCGCACTCTCTCTCCTTAGCGCCGCCACGAGAGCTTCGCCATCTCCAGCGAGCCACCGCGAAACACCTCGCCGCCGGCAGCACTTTCTGCCACAAGCTGGCCTCGTCTTCCTCGTCCTCGCTTGAAGTTTTAGAAATCATTACCGCCACGCCACTGGCCGCCATGGAGCCCGAATCTCCTCGCCAAACTTCAAAGTCTGAAGCTGCTGAGGGCTCTGTGCGATCCTCTGACACAGAGTCCGCCATGCCCGAAACCTCAGGAGAGGATTGGGACCCCTGCAGTCTAAGCGAGGAAATTCTATCTTCCTTGGAGCGGGAAGGCCGCATAGTTGCTAAGGAAACCTCCAGATGGCGGGTTGTGCCTGGTGAAGCGGCGCCAACTCCTTCAGATGAGGAGGTCATTATGCTGAAGTCTCATATTGATCGTGGCCTCGGCCTTCCGCCATCCTACTTCCTGAGGGAAGTTCTCCGCCATTACAGGTTACAGCTGCACCACATTGCTCCGAATAGCTTCACTGCCTTAGCAGGTTTCGTTGCGCTATGCGAAGGGTATCTAGGCATCAGCCCACGCAGAGACTTATTCCGCTTATACTTTAATATCTGCCATAACCGGGACGCGAACGGGAATCCTCACAATTGCGGGTAAATCTCCTTTGTTCCTCGGCACGGGAAATCATACCCCTACATTGTCCCTCACGACTCTGCTAAGGGATGGCGGGGTTCCTTCTTCTATCAGGCTAACCAGGCCCCTCCTGAAAGGAAGTTCGGCCTGCGGTCTTTTACTGATGGCCCCGCCGAGGAGCAGGATAGCTGGGGTGTCATGGATGACTTCACAATGGATGATGAATGCCAATTATGCTCACGGCGGATTTCGAAACTTGTCTTCTCTGGACTGACAGGTGCTGACACCATTTACTGCTGGATCTCACGGCGGATTCAGCCTCTTCAATATTGCCCAAGCCTGATGTGCGAGTATAGCGGAATAGACGATCCCCAACGCTATTCCAAGGAGGAACTGTCCGCTGAAGAGATCGAGCTTCGGATCCGCAACATCATTAAGGTGGGGCGAGATGAGCCTCTGAAGCTGAAAATCCCTATGTATGAGAATGGCAGTTGTCCAAAGGTAAGTTCTTCTCCTCATTCCGCCATAACAGCTAATTTTCCTTGAGTAACTTCACATTTCTTCGCAGCTCTCTTCCCTGCCACCTTCTAAATTGAGCGGTCTCGTCCGCTATCCTCGGACGAAGGATCTTACTGACGATGAGGATGAGACATCCTCGTCTCCCAAGAGACAGAAGGTGGCGGAAGAAGAAGTAGTGGCGGATGAACCTGTAGTGGCGGTTCCTCGTGGCGTTCGCGGTGCTGGCGGGCGCATTCGTGGAATGGGCAAGAGAGTCATCTCTCGCCATTCGTCCCCTGCCCTTCGCGGCCATCTGGACACCGTGCCAGAACATTCCGCCACTATAAATCTACCAGAGCGGAAGTAAGTATACTCATAACTTGCCTTCATACCATGCATAACTTTTTCTAATCTGTCTCTTTTGCACTCAGAAGAAGAAAGGTTTCTGGCCCGAAACCTTCGCTAGCCAAGCCATCTCCCGCTGCCATTCCACCTACACCAGATGCTCCTGCTCGCCCAACTGGGCCTTCCACCTCTTCTCAGCATACCAGCAAGGTGGCGGATGCTCCAGGAAAAAGTGCTGGACCATCAGATC